>OY856375.1:6087205-7516273 GCA_963693495.1 Malacosoma neustria
AACTACTGAGACTATAATATTTATGTTTAAACTGCCGTGAGTTACGACTGTATAGAGAACTTTATGAAAATTCTGAGTGTCTACGTTTTATCGTCGTAGCTACGTACAAACATAATGCCAGTGAGGCATTCCACTGCTGGAAACAAGTATATGCGTAAATGGAAAATATACCGTATCGCTTTATTCTAATCTTTAATCTAATCGATATAGGTTATCAAATATATTCGAATGAATATATTTACTTCCACTGATAAATTTTTGTTATAAAAAAATATAATACTAACTAGCCAGGCCAACGTAGTTCTACCAAATATTTTTTTAAAGTAGGCTATGTCCTTCTCCTAGGTTCAATCTATCTCAATACCTCAAATTGGTTCACCAGTTTAGGCGTGAAAACATAACAGTCAGAATGACTTTCACTTTTTTAATATTTGTATGGATTTTTATATTACATACTGTTAATTTATATTCTACGCTACACTCTAGCATTTTTAGTATTTAAAAAATTCAGATCTAGTTCTAACATTAGCCGTTAAATTCCTAATATTACATATGTAACGATATAATAAAATCTCAAATCATAAAAAACCTATAAACAAAACATTTTTAACTACATATGCGTTTTTATACAATAAACATGCTAAAATGTGCTTACCATGTCAAGAGATCCGGTGTCCGCCATAAGTGCAATTTGTATAATGTAAATAATAAAGCACCAGATTATATTGAACTCATCCAAGTGTAACACTCTAACAGGACACGGTGATATCAAAATATACTAATAATCATTTACACAATACAACAATATTGCTCAGTTAGACACCCTTTCTTATAATTTTTCCTACCTACCCGCATGTTAGTTTAGATGCCGCGGCGCCTGACGGTGATTCGAAAAAGTACTCGACTATTAATATTAAAGAACCGTACGAGCCGAGGACGCGATGAAGTAGACCCTGCGGCTCAACTAGCCAATGTCTTATTACGCTGACAATTGCCACCGGTCAGCTCAGAGCAGACGAACCGCCGCAGTAGTAATGATAGACCTGACCTCACCTTGCCAGCTACCCTACCCTTCCGGAGAACAACGTAGTTAGTTTCCATGGGTTATAAAAAAAAGAACGTAGTTTCCAAAACTGCAGTCTGATTTGTTTCAACATAGCATAGAAATAATTTGATAACCACTACTGAGCTTGCTGAAATAGACGGATTCCATTCAAATTGAACAGTCCAGACGCAATAATACATTGGCACTACGACATGCCAAATTTAAGGAATCTGCAGTATACTTGCAATCGATTTGCGGTTTCAATTCAAATATGTCAACTGTATGTAACTTCCAGACACAATAGTCCTGAATTTAAACTTCTAACAAGTCCGATGAATTAGATCTAGCCCGTCAAAACCTAAATAAGACTTTGTATAGAACGCCTGAACATGTACTTACAACACTTTGCGTTTACATTCGGAATGAACTTATAGCTCAAATATTACATCAGTACATTGTTATTCAGATTTAAGAAGGGGCGCCTAAACCCTTGTAGTAACTCTGACGATCCAAATGTTCCTAGGCTACGCCTAGCTCACTATAAGGTGGGCCCTGTGTTCTTCTACAATAAATGCTGATTGGATCGGTGTTAGTTTTTATTGGCTTGGTCTTGATGACTGTCTTGACACCACTATGCGCAGGGGTGGAGTATTAAACCCTAACCCTAAGTTACGTGGGAAGGCCCCAAGCCCTGGATGGCAACCAACCTTGGTCTTAAGTATGCCACTATATTATTTTCTAGCATTAGTGGCCCAGGTTGCTGTGATCTTATGAGACAGCAGCGTGTTCGCGGCGCCCATAACGTCGCAAACATCCATAAGAGACGGTAACTGATTACTATTGAGCGAGCCGTCAGTCCGCTGTTCTTCAGGAATAAAAAATATACATTTTGTCCTGTTCATATAATTTTTTTGTATCTGATATTATATTTTACTAGCTGTGCCCGCGACTCCGTCCGCGTGGAATAGTGACCTTATCACTAAGGGGTATGAAAAATAGATGTTGGCCGATTCTCAGACCTACTCAATACGCTCACAAAATTTCATGAGAATCGGTCAAGCCGTTTCGGAGGAGTACGGGAACGAACATTGTGACACGAGAATTTTATATATAAGAATTTATAGATTTAATGTTAAGTAACTACTACGATGGCAAATATTGTGTGCACCTATAATTGGCATAAATATATTAAACTTATTATTGTAAACATTATATAAATTGTATTTTATGTATGCTGGTGTACCAATATTATAAACTGATTGCTAAAGAAATTAAGGTCGAGAAAATTAATAGCAGTTTAAAAATGACAGAACATTGTTGTGGGAAAATAACCACACGGCCGAACCAAAATAAAGCATTGCATACCGGCTCATATCCAAACAAACCGTATTTCAAATAGGGATAGTAAAGAACGTTGTTTATTTATGAACCAGTATAAATCTACTGCAATAATCGAATAATAAACGATACCACATTGTGTTAGCGTCTATTGTTTCAATATATTGCGTTTTTGATTCATTCCTGAAGTTACGGGTCTGCCATTATTTATTATTTGTGAACGTAGGTATCAATTTACGCACATTTGTGGCATTTACTAGATTACTAGACATTGGCTATTATTATGTGTAGTTTATTTTTTTAGTAAAGCATAATTACGTTCTATTAAAATAAAATATTTAAATTAGTGTTCCAATTCTTTTTTTAATATTTTTTGTTTCTTTCGAGCTAGAATATAACATATTAAGGATAGCCCATGCTTCGCACGTGTTGAATATACAGTTCAGATTCGTGAGAAATTTCAAAACATTTAAACGTTGCAATCCGCAACAACTTACTGTTCGATACAAATACGCTACGATATTGGACATTATCGTTTGTTTGTTAAATAACAATAAAGGCATATTTCTACTTACTACTTTGACCTTAAATTACTACCTTTCGATGAGTTATAAAGTATTAAGTATATATCATACTTTCAGAAGACTTAACTGGAAAAGTTAGATACAAACGGCTAATTTGGGTTTTAATTTTTGTTATATAAAACATTATGTCAATAAATATATAATATACATTTGTAAGAAGATATAGGATCTGTATTTATTATAAGTTATTTAAAATAATTTCTAAGACTTTTTGATAACTATTTATTTTAAAGAAACTAAGAAAATAAAATTTATGAGACAGCACTTACTTTTTTACTCAACTCGTGTGATACCGATGTTGACATAATACTGCACCCTGTCATATTTACTAACATTTAAACATAGTACTTAGTTATTTAATATACACTCAACAAACAGTTTAATCATACACATGTTTCGTCTATCGAAATTCACATAACAATGACACTCATCGACACTATTCAATCACTTGCGAGCATTCCCGCATTCTCGACATCTATTACCGCATGACAGCAGGTGTCCATATCCTTATATTTTAAAAGAAATAACATCCGTCCAAGTGTCAACAATCACTCCTAAATATGACGTAGTTAAAGCAAGCACGACTACTAATGAGGTAATTAAACGGATATACTTAATATATTTATGTGGGGTTAATGGTTGATTGTTTTGTTAGTGAGCGGGCGCCCAGGAATCGACCGGGCATCTCGCCGCGCCACTGAGGCATCCGCGAGCACCCGGCCCTTGGCTGGCGTGCGCATGCGTGCTCCACTCTCCACGCCACCCACGCCTCTCCGCAACCGCCACTTCGCTAGCGCCACACGTATTTTACTGGCCTGGCCACATACTGCACTTTCAGCAGTGCGTGGCTCAGATCAGATTAACGCTTGTATTGCTTTACTGGATATAATATCCAGTATATAATATCCTATAATAGGATTCCAGTACACAGTGCTTTACGAGACAATTTTCAAGCGATGAAAGTTATACATTTATTCATTCTCACCTAATTTAGAGATTTTAAAACATTTATTAGAATTTACCTTGCATTAAGATACAACCTTACAAAAAAAACTAACGGACTCATCCAGACAGAATCTACAGACTTTTTTTATTGTTATGGAACAGTAGACAGGCTGACGGCCCATTTAATTATAAGCAGTTACCGTCGCCTATGGATTTCTGCAACGCCAATGGTTTTTCTGTCGCTAACACGCTGTCGTCCACAGATAAATATTATGACCTATTTAAAATACCCCATGTCAGTGTGTAGGATACCCCATGTCAGCTGGAAGCTCATTCCACGTCTTCACTGTGCGTGAAATAAACGTTCTGGAGAACCTTTACGTGCACGACTGTAGAGGCTCCAGATAGTGAGGATGAACGCCTGGCTTTGTGATACTTCGCAGGTATCGAACCCACAATACGACCGGACGAGTTCATTTCATAGCCACTGAACTAGCCAGGGCGGAATCGATTATTCAAATATCTCTTGAGCTCGTATTAGAAGTGAGTTCATAATAATAGCTTAGCATTTATATGATGATCATCGTGGCGTAGCGGCTAACGCACTTCAGTGCGCTTGTAGTGCGCCACGGGTTCGATTCCCGTTTCGCGTCTGGGTGTTTATGTATAATATGTATTTATTTTCAAAAGAAAAGTATGTATGTAGTATATGAGTTGTCCAGTACCCACAATACAAGTGTTATTATGCTACATAGTTTGAATTGTCACATACTACATTGATCAAAAAGTTCCCGGACATATAGATACAGAGGAGGACATATAGATGGCGCTACATATGCAAAATCTATTATAGCATTCGATAGCGCCATCCTTTTTAGGGTATGTGTCAAAATTTTATGACAATTGGACCACATGTTCTTAAATTATTGATGTTTATGTCAAACAACTTTGGTGTCTGTCAAAAGATGGTTAAGAAGAAATTTAGAAAGTTGATCATGCATTGTTTTTTGATGGGAGAAATGCGAAAAACGCGAAAGAATGGCTTGATAAGCATTATTCGGACTCTGCTCCAGGGATATGGTACCGTGCTTACTATTTTACACGACAATTTGGGTATGAAAAAGCTCTTCTACTCAAAGTGGGTCGGCACCCAACCTCGTGAGTCGTTTGTTAACACCGGATCAAAAACAACAACGAATCGACGATTCAGAGGCCTGTCTGAAGTTTTTCAATATTTTGCGTCGGTATGTGACCATGGATAATGCCTAGATACAGTATTACACTCCAGAGTCAAAGCGCTCATCAGCCGAGTGGGTGAGGCAGGTGGAAGCATTCCAAAGCGACCAAAGACACAACAATCGGCTGGCAAGGTTATGGCATCAGTATTTTGGGATGCGCATGGTATTTTGTTTATCGACTATCTTGAGAAAAAAAAAGGATCAATTCTGAATACTATACAGCATTATTGGACCAATTGAGCGAAGAAATAAAGATGAAACAGCCCCACATGGCAAAGAAAAAAGCACTGTTTCACCAAAACAATGCACCATGTCACAAATCAATGTTTCGATGGTCAAATTGCATGAATTGCACTTCGAATTGCTGCCCCACCCCCCAGTATTCGCCAGATTTGGCCAACAGTGACTACTGGCTGTTCGCAGACCTGAAAAGGATGAAAAAAAAGAATTTTCCTCTTTTTTGTTTATGTCAAATTACTTTTATCCAATTTATAGATTTGGTTATTTGATTGCATTGTTGTTATTAATGTTTCTTTGTTAACTTTTTAAGTCCAAATTTTATTAAGTGGCGTCATTACCGAGTTCTAATGGAAGACCAGCGCTGCTTTTTTCTAACCAGTTTATGCTGAGTTAGAACCCTTTTAGGGCAAATTTTAAGTTCATTTAATTATTTTTTTGATGTTGTATATTTGTTTGGGTATTGTAGTCCTAAATAAATATTTTTCATTCTTTCTCCGGGGAAAAAGATTTAGCACCAACGAGGAAGTCATTGCAAAAACGGAGGCCTATTTTGCGAGTAAAGATCAAACGTTCTATAAACATGGTATCGAGAAGTTATAGAAACGTGGGGCCGATTGTATCCCTTTAGATGCAAATTATGTCGATGAATGAAAACGAATTTTGCGAAAATTTTGTGTTTTTCTTACTTAGTCCGGAAACTTTTTGATCAATGTTATATTTATTATTTATATGTATTTTATTATTTAGTTTCCATTCGCAACCTGTCTATCGTAAAATCAACCACTTAATAATAGACCCAGGATTCACTGTAGAACTATCGATACCAGTATTAAGGGGAGGTAATATAATTCCAAAACGTAGCGGCTGTTGGAATTTGTCTCACATCACGTTATGACGTCATGGTTCGGCTGTTAAGTACCGACTACAGGAATAAACGCCTCCGAGTTTATTTCATTAATGGCAACGAGGCACACATAAACGAGCAAATAAAATTGATCGCAAAATTAAACCGTCAAATTAATTGTCACGGCCACAGAGTTTGATGTATACTATTTATAAACGACGAGATCAAGTTTCGTTGTTCTGTATTTAAGTACTCATATTTTTTTGATAACACGCTAAAGTGTATGACACAATTACGCCTCGAGATTATCAATTTTAATAGACATCTATCTGCGTGATGTATTCGCTACGAGATAAACAAGCGTTTACTAATGTTGGAGAGCAGACAGGCTGACGGCCCGCGTAGTGGTAGTTGAATCTGTCACTTATGTCGGAACACAACACAAGATTATTATGGCAGCAAATTTAAAAACCAGGGGTGGTTACCATCCAGACAAGCTTGGAGCCCTACCACCTAGTTTGGGTTTTTAGTCGCCTTTTACAGCAGGCCGACCCCAGCCACAGAGGTCAGTATTCTTTCTCCGCCCCTGCACGGATAGCGTGGTGGGTATACTACATATTCCTCCTGGAGGCGGTGTCAACTGGTATTATATAGCTCACCTCATATGACTACAAACTATCAACAATTAAACTCAGAAAGTTTTGAATTAATAGGTTGGAAACGCTGAAATCTTGTAAGTATACAATAATGTAGTACGCAAGAGCTCGGATATGTACTCAAGTATACATAATCTTTAACCATACTTGACTCCTTCAACCTCAGTGGCACAATGGCTTTCGCACATCAAGACATCTGAATGTCTACAGGGATCACGGGTTCAAATTTACAAATACGATTTAGTTAAAAGAATTCCTAGTAGTGTTATATTTGCGATACTCTCTAGTTGCCTATTGCAAAACGAACAAGTAAATATTGTATTTGAGAAAATGTGCATACCTAACGTGACCATTTTTTCGTGTCAAAGCGGGACGCCTATGGAATTTCGTATATAAATAAATACATATATCTATAGGATACGTCAGTGAAAAACGTATATTTAAGTGCAAAATAAAAATTATGGTTTAAAAGATGACTTGAAATAATTTATTATGGTATCTTACCCTCACTGACATCTTAATTCTTACACCAACTTACCCTAAAAATAATATTTATAAATAATTTCGCAACAAAAAACTACATTGCTACAGCAAAATTACCGTTACTTTAGTATGTATTGTAATACAATAATGTAAGTATTCGGTAAGTTTCTAATAAACACATGCACAACAGATAAATGAACTATCATTTTTCGTCTATCCCGTTCTCGCATGTCAGTTGCTCTCGCTTGTTCCTGACTGTCAACCCGCGTCTACGCTGCGCTGCCGTCTTTCGCGATATTAATGTAGGCAAGTAGTTAAGTAGGTATAAAGGTTTATTCGTAAAAGCGGGACATTTTTGTTCTCGTTGCGGACAGCGGGACGGACAGCCTGAAAGCGGGACAATCCCGCCCAAAGCTGGACGTATGGTCACGTTATGCATACCTAAATAGCTGATGTCAAAAGATAGTTTTGCCTACTGGTAGATGTAAGCCTCTTCGATCTGGGCCTCTGTGTTTCCCAGCCAGCCCCCGCCGGCAACCTCACATAGTTCGTTGGATTGAAAACTCGAAATTTTTTAGAAATATTTAAGGTTAGCAAATAAAAAACTTCATTCTAAAATTTTCATATAATCGTGCACAAAATAAAAAGTAGGAATATTATACTGCAGCCATTAAAATGTAAGTCAGATAAATGTATTTTACAAACAAAAGACATAAGATATAATACGCTAAAATAGTTGCATAGTAAAATTGAGATTGAAATAACAGCTATAGATTAATAATAACACCTTTATATTATGAAGTACTTTAGAATATCTATATCTATACTACTATTATAAAGAGGAAAGATTTGATTGTTTGTTTGTTTGTTTGTTTGTTTGTTTGTTTGTTTGTTTGTTTGTTTGCTTTGAATAGGCTCCGAAACTACTGACCCGATTTAAAAAATTCTTTCATTGTTGGGAAGCTACACTATCCCCGGGTGACATAGGCTATATTATATTTTCAAAAAAATTAGGGATCCTTACTAAAACTAATAATGTAACCCAAAGTGTAAAAAAATTACCTAAAATATTATTTAAATCGCGTGCGTTGTGAAAACTATTGATGATAGAATAAAATAATGTACTACAACTTTGCAGAACACATCATTATTTACAAAAAGTGTCGCGACAGCATATGTCTAACTATTATAGTTATGCCACAATAAGTGTTCTTTTATTTTAAAAATTTAATTGAAATGCCGCCCCTAGAAAAGGCTCTTTATTTGGATCTTGGTATTAATCCTTATCAAAATAAATTACTTCATATTCAAAACTGTTTCAATACCTTTATATAACTTTTTGAATTATCCAATTCGGATATTCCATTCGAAAGATATCACGAGTTTAAAAATGTAAGTATTAGAAAAATATTGCGTGGTAGCCGCTCACCCTGTTCGGCTAGCTAGGCAGCACCTTATGCAATGTAGGCGTGCGTCACTGGGGTTTTTACAAAAATTAGAAAAAAAAACTTATTAAAAAATAACGAAAAATAAATAAAAAGTAATAGCAAAAAAAAATCATTAATTTAAAAGCTCATAGAAATAACAATATTCAAACTTTCTTTATAATTTTATTTTTTTAGTAATCTGACGCAAATAGAAGGGTTTGCCCCCAGGGGCGCTCCTCTGTCCGAGGAGTGCACGGGTGTGCGTACCCGAGGTGCCCGAGCATCCGTCGCTTCACTCCCCTCTCCGTTCGAGGCGACAGAGTCCTACCTTTCTTTCCGTCTACCTCTTACATCCTTTCCAACTTAGCTCTCTGTTCGTGGCGTGGTCCCCGATGGGATGGTTGGGAATACTGATTGGGGTCCCGGGTTCTACCCTGGGACCTGATTTGATAGTCAAAACCATGCCTATTTCGACTGCGCCTGCACAGAGAGTGTTCCCGGGGCGGGAATTGCATCCTCGCTGTCGGTTGGTCTTGCTGGGCCGGCTACGACGTCAGGCGACTCTGCTTTTTCTGGAGTGTCGTCTGGTAGTCGTACCCAGGCCTGACTAGCACGCGACGGGGATGCGAGTCCCGTCCGGAATTGGCCGCGGACCTGTCGCTCCCGGCCCTGGTTCTATCCATGGTCGGGGGCGATCCTGGATGGACGGCCGTCGCCTCCTTTTGCGAGGCAGTAGTGTCTGCAAAGGAGGTGGCGGATCGGGAGCGGGAGTCCGCCACCGCACTCCCCTCCCGCCAACGTAGGCCGCGTCGTCGGCGCCGGAGGGCGGGCAACGATCTCCGGCCGCCGTAGAAAGCGGCCGCGGGCGGCCCCTCGGGGGAGGATCCGCCGCCCGCACTATTGCCGTGAGGGAGAAGGCCGCGTGCTGTTCCGCAGCCCCCCTCAACTCCTAGAGTTGTTACAAGAGAGCGTTGGGGGGACGAAACCCTGACCCCCTGGCGCCAGCACTTTAGAAGGGGCCCGCTTTAAGACAAAGCGTGGGCCGGCGCCGGCCCGGGCCACGAGATCGGCAGGCCATATATCCGTGGGCCCGGGCGTAGGCGATAGGAGAACAGCGGGGTTTTTTAGTGGGTAGTCAGATGGTCGAACATCTTTTCCGGAGTCCCTGATATCCCTCGGTCCCCCTGGGCCGGGGGTACCCGTCAAGAGAGGTTTTTCCCCGAGACCGAAAAAAAAATAGAAGGGTTTAATTTTTAATTTTTTGTTAAATACCCGTGCGAAGCTGGGACGGGCTGCTAGTTTGATATATAATTAACATGGCTAATTGTACATTATGTTTCAACCACAGCTTTAACAAATCAAAACGCCCCGCTATCATCTTCAACAGAGTATTGCTAAACGCAGTCTCGACTGTATATAAACAATGCTACAAACACACTGTGCGTTCAGTGAAGGCTCCTATAATTGTCATGTCGTTGCCCAGGGCAGCTCGCATCACTTGCGGTCCCACACCATCTTTCACGCGCAACGTGAATTCTCTACGAGCAGGCGCCGGTAGAGAACCTCCTGCAGCATTCAGTATCCTTGCTCTACCTATCGCATCTAATGGCCCCCCTTCAATACTGTTTGCCAAAATCGTCCGCGTACACAAAGACCTACAAGCCTCCTTCTCAGCCTCAAATAGTTCACGAGCCGCTATTTCGAATGTTCGCCTCTTGTCGACTCCGCCCACAGAATTAGCATTCCCAGGCACACCTTCCTCTGCAGCTTTTATAGCACCAGCACGTAAAACAGCAGGCAGTAAAAGCTCTGCCACGCCGCTTACTGTTCGGGAACGGAGAAAATGCAACACTTGTTCAGCCTCCCGGTTTTCGTCGAAGAGTCTTCTTTGCCGAGAAGCCGGGACTGGTCTGGCGACGCTCCACGTTTCTACCCAAGGATTGCCGGGCAAGAGCATTCTATCACCTAAAGATCCACCATCGTCAGGTTTCCAATCGCGCGGCGAATACCATTGGACGAAATCGCACAATTCAGCACCAGGATTTGCAGCTTTGAACGCCTCCATGTCGGAGAGTAATGAAGCACTCATCATCCTCGCTCGAAGTTCAGACGCTTTCGCGTCATCTCCGAGTCGCACCATTAGTTCAGCATCTTCTTCTAATTGATCTTCCGTTTTTGGCGGTGGGTCCTGTTTTCGAAAAAATGACCTACATTATTATAATTTTAGATCAAAATAATCTACATGATGAACTTGACAAACAGGTAAATAGAAAGTTAATTTTTGATAGCGAAACTAGACCCATGTTGTAGCTGTTTTCGAAATCTACTTTAAAAAATTTGAATTACAAATTAATTTATAATATCTTGATTGGGAAATTCAACTTTACCTGAGTTCTCGGCACGTAAAGTGGCGCACCATTTTTGAGGCAAGCGTCGCCAAGTCTATTGAGGCGACCAGTCGGCCTGTCCCACGGAGCATGGTCGGCACCACTATCATCGTCGGAACAGTCAAAGAACTCGTCTTCCGATGAATTCCCGGTTAGACTTCCGATATTTTCAAGTGCTCGGTTAATACAGCAATTTAGAAGTTGAAGTTTTTGATGTAATAAACAGGTTCGGGCATTAGGCACTCCTTCGGCGACGCTGTAACAAAAAATATGTTATATAGACTTAAAACATTCACTTTTAATTAACGCACTGATAAACTGCTTCCTGGTTAGTGACATAAACATTAGTTGAGACTTTCATATTCATATTTTATTTAAGATAAAAATATAATAGAAAAAATTACAACACTCGCTTTTAGTTACAATTTATTTACTGTAGTTACAACGTTCATACTATTTCTACATTTATTTTTTAACAGAAAATAAAAACATTAAAGAATTAAGATGTTCGTCAACGTCACCAGTTTAAAAATGATAACAAGAGAATACCTGTGGCCGATCTTGGCCGACACTGAATTACTGAGCCACTAAATGTATGTGTGCCATGACCTACAATCAGCCACGAAAGAAATAAACGCGCGAACGGTCCAACACCGTTATCACATTGAATTACAAATGCGTTGTACGCAGACGCGGAAGGCGAGCGCCGTCGTAAGAGCATCCGAAGATCGCTCGTCATCTAATCGGTCGGTGAACCGCTTGTTTACCGGAGCCGGTGCGACTCCAACAAGTGGGTGTAGGTCAATCGTCAATGGTGGGGACCCGGCAAGCAGCAAGCAGTCCACCGCCATCGACAGCCGCGAGCGCATCCATTGCGTAGGCATGGGCATGGGCCTCTTTTCACTGTCCTAAACATTATTAGCAAATTCTTAATAACCAAATCGAAAGTGACCTCTTTAGTACTTCTGTGACTTAATGATGACTCTTTATCGGTGAATTACTAATAATAAAGCTTACAACGTGCTAGTGTTTAGAAAGTGGCCGTTTGTATAGGATTTAATTGATACGCACCGATTCGCCCTAAAATGGTGAGTATTTACAAATTAAATTTTCCTTTAAGCAATAAGAAGAAAAATCTCATCGAGTACATTAACCTACTTAGAGGAATCCTCGTGTTCCGTATCCAACAACCGGCACGAATAATACAGAATTACGGTATAACGAGCAAAATACTATTATCGTATGATCAGATTAGTTTAGAATTTACAGATATGTTTTAGATTTATTATTTATTCAGGGGAAGTTTGAAAATAGCACTAGTGATTGCTGAAAAGTAAGACCAGCCTGGTATGGCCATATAATACGAAGAGAAGAACGTCATGTAACAAGACAAACGCTAGAGAGTGGATGGATACAAAAGGAAAGATGGATGAATTGTGTAAAAGATATGGCAAAAAATGGGGGAATATTGAGATGACGACATTGAGTAGTGTGGAAGGTGAAAACACTTTGTGCCAACCCCAGATAATGGGATAAGGGCAGGAAGAAGTTTTGGATTATTCCTACGGATTTCTCGCATCATCAAAATTATGCATTTTGTGATAAGGCAGGAAGAAGTTTTGGATTATTCCTACTGATTTCTCGCATCATCAAAATTATGCATTTTGTGATAATGTATAACATAAGTCTGAAGATGTTAACTGAAATGAACAAACCAAATTAATTTCTGCAAATGATAAAACGATGAAACAAATTGAAAAATTATTATTTTTTAATAAAAACAGAAAATCAAGCAAACAGAAAGAAATAGGTAACAGAACAGACAACGTCAAAAAAGACAAGAATAAAAAACTACATGAGCTATCAAAATAGCAAAGAGGTCCGCAACATTAACAATTACGTATTATAAGATTAAAATAAAATATTTTTTTACCATAATAATTAGAAATAATGCAGCCAGCGTTTTGGGAACGTTTCCGACCGAAAGCGATTTGGAATCAATTTTCCTATTTTTAGTTTCTTTCTTTTTTCATTTTTATTGTAATATAGTGTAATTATGTATATTAATAATCTTTTAGTAATAAAAATGATATTATTAGAAAAATATATATTTGAATATTTAGAATCAAAGAAGAGAAAAAGGTATATATTACTGATCTAAATCTAAATTACAAGTGTTTATTTTGTTTAAAAAAATTACAATTTAATCTAAGGACAGAAATATTTTAACCATTCATACCGTGTAAGCATGAAAGTTATTTGCTAGAAATTCTTTCCTAAACCTTAACTAAGCGTAACAAGCTCGTTATCTTCTACCATGTGTGTCAAACGCCCGCTTTCTACGCCCAATGTCATTTTAATATTTATAATATAAAATAAATCATCTCTCATTAGGTATTAAATTAACAATCAGACAGAAAAAATACAAAAACTGCGGTATAAATTCAATTCTATTGTTAATAGGTTAACATACAAATAGAAATTTCCTAGTTTAGTTTACCTGAATTTTTTTTCTCTATGATTAACCAGTTGTGAAAGTAGCGTTATTATTAAAATATAAAGAGATGGAATTTAAGGAAAATTAAATTAAAAGTTTTTTTAAATGCAATAAATAAAGTAGTTTGCTAGACATTTGGAGGAAAATAATTTATTTTCGGTGTATTTAATACAACTTAATAATTTTTATTCAATTTCTTATTTAGTGACATAATTTAGTGTAAAATATTTTGTTAACAACTTCACGCGCTCGCCGATTGGGCTACGGCGACATCTGCATAACCTTTAAATTAAATAAATGTTTTGGCTCGGACACTTCCTTGTATGTTAGCTCCCATCACGTAAAATAAATTCGTTCTAAAAGAAACTAATAAAGTCTTATATATTTATAAATAAGAGTGTTCTTTACCACAAATATATCAACGAGTTGGTAAATGAGATGTATTATATATAATTCTCATGTCACGTTGTTTTTCACGATAAACTCCGAAACTATCTAACCGATTTTCACATTTTTTTTTAAATGTGTGTTATGCTGCCGTGCCTAAGATTGAAAAAGTTTTTATCGCGTATTTTTTATTAATTAATTGTAAAATCAACTACATATTTTTATAATTCATATACAACAACGTATTGTGTAGCGTCCATATATTGTAAATATGAAAGTAACTGTCTGATACGTTTTCACGCCAAAACCGTTGATCCAATTTCGATGAATTTTGATATAGAGATAGATTGGACTTTGGGGAAGGGCATAGGCTACTTTTTGTCTCGAAAATTATTCTTGAAAAGGTGAAATAGGGGTTAACGCAATTAAGTTCTGTTTTTTTTTTTTAATTTAGAATAAATAAATGGAATGATCATTTTCTAATAATTAAATTATATTTCTTATCAAATGCCACGTCAGATACCACAGTTTCTTAATAGTTCTGTTTAGTAGAAGAAGGAAATTGTTCAGTAACATATTTTTTTCATTACTGTTATATATTTATCAAACTTTAATGTACAATACTTTATTACCTATGCAGTTTTCACTTTGGTATGTAATTAAAAACCAAATATTAATTAAAATTATAAATAAATAATTCATCTTGTGTTCTTCGTTTATCTGTCATCAATCTTATTTGTTATCCATTACTTTCATTCATGATACAATCAATCTTCCTTACATCCTTATCATTCCTCTTCACATACTCTTACTTAGTAATAAAATTATCACATCACTACATCGTAAACAATAAATAATAATATAATTATGTTCAGTTGAATCCAAGAAATTAATATAGTTACATACATACTTTGTTTCTATAGATATAATATACATAGTTGTAAAAGTTATTCAATGTAAAACATAAGCTCGATTAATCAATCGATATTCGTCTGAGCGTTTTGAGAGATTCGAATTCAAATATCAACATAATTTTCGTATAGTGCCAACGGAGAGAAAGTGCAAAGTGAAACTTATTATAATAAAATCTAGCCAGAATATCATGAAATATTTTATTGAATATAATTTACATAGAAAACTAGATATCCATACGAAACAGTTTCATTTGCAGATGATCTCAATTTGTATGTATAAATATATGTATATTGCAAAATAAATAGAACTTTGACTTGGGTTGATGACATCCGTGGCGTGGCGGCTAACGCACTATGGTACGCTAGTCGAGGCCATGGGTTCGATTCCCGTCTCGCGTCTGGGTCTTTACGTATAATACCTATGTATTTATTTACAAAAGAAAAGTATATATGTATGCAGTTTATCAGTTGTCTAGTACCCATAATACAAGTGCAATGCTAATTATAACACTTTGGGACTAGATGGCGCTGTGCGAATTGTGTCAGGTGTGTCAGTATATTTATTTATTTTATAGGTACATCACTTTGTTAAATAATTTTGTTATTCTGGCTATATTAGTCTGGCAGAAAGCTTTATAAGCAATTGATCATACTGTAGATATATGCAATCTTAAATCAGATAGAATTGGCCTCACAAATCCGTGGTGTTAACTGAAAAGTGGAGACACTCGTGACTGCTGTTAATTAATGAAATCCAGTCCCATCTGAGCAAATTATTTTGGTGCCGGCACTTAAAAGTTGTTTCACTTATTCAAAGAGTCAAATAAAATTTAGTAATCGTCTCAAAACGTGACAAGTTCATGCCCTTTTGTAAGTGTGTTTTCCATTAATTTGTAATTGCTCATTTTATGGAGGTGCACCAAATGTAAGCATTATGGAATATACAACTTCATCATCATCATCACAACGTCAAATCCCGGTTGCAACCTAGACTTTCGCTTCGATGCCCGGAGTCCGCTTTCCAACTTTTTCTTCTCCATCTCGCACGGTCTTCGGCATCTCTGGTAATCAATCCGTTGGCACGCATATCACCCCTTACAACTTCAAGCCAGCACTTTTTGGGTCTACCCCTCCTGACAAGGCGGCATGGCCAGACATTTGTTCCCCATGTAGTTAACCGGTTGCCGTAAAACGTGGCCTTACCAGCGAAGGCGACACTCCTGCAGTTTGTCCGCAATGTCATGGATATGAAGGCTGCTGCGAATGCGGGAATTCCTAACGCGGGCCTTCCGCGTCACTCCACATATCCAGCGCAGCATATTCATCTCCGTGATATGCAGTCCCTGCTTGTGTCGCTCTAGCACCGGAAACGGTTCACAGCCATATAAAAGGACAGGCCTTAATGATGATCTTATAAACCTGTCCCTTCAACTTAACCGGCATCTTAGGGTCACAAATGACACCAGTCACCTCACGTCATTTGGTCCAAGCGGCAGCGATGCGTGCCTTGACGTCACAATCAATGTCACCAGACGCGTGAAATACAAATCCCAGGTATTTCACCTGATCCGTGCGCTCGACCGTGTTACCGCCTATGCGTACGGGTGTGGGATCTGTGGAGTTAGAGGCCCAGTACTCGGTCTTCGGAATATACAAATTGAATGTTATAATAATACACAAATTGTAATTTTTTTTATTGCTGAGGTATAACAAACAGGCTAACGGCCCACTTAATAATAACCAAGGGTTGCAATCTAGACGGGCTTCGAGCCCTATCCCGTGGCTAGGATAGTTCTGTTGTCTTTTCGTCATTCTTACTCCGCCCCTGCACGGAAAAAATAATGTATTTAAAAAAAAACTCTCAAACACATTTCAGTTTTATGGTTAATTATTATTTCATGCAGTGAGAATGAGAACAAATACTATAGTATATAGTAGCAAATTGTTACTAATAAAGTAAGACGAGTCCAAAGTAAATGAATGAATCAGCAGTTTATCGTTTTCACTTTATGTTTACGAGTAAGGAGGTTGACAAAGACATTAGGAGTATTTCTTGAGATTAACTAGAAGAATTTATTCGTGGGAGATGTCATTGTACCTACAACTGCCGGCCATTGTCTTGGCGCGTGACCTTAAAAGGTTATCATTCACTTCAAAGCTTGAAGAACGGATTTTTATTCGATTTGTATGCGATTACGGGTTAATTACAATATATTTTAGTTAATATGTAATTATCTAAGTATTTTAATTAAGTTACTTTATATCAACATTATCTTTATATCTCCCTTATCTGTATAAATTTTTCCATCCTCTGTTTTTCTCAGTTACAACTGGCTGGCTACCTATCGTTTTATAATCATAAAATATATTATAAATATTTAACAGATAGAATATCAAACTTAACTTTGTGCCTTGACCTACTGGGAAACTTTGACTTTTTAAAGAGCTATTTTTCTGGGAAAAGTTCATCTTCGTACTAAGTCATTTGAGGTCCACTTATGGATGTAGATCTTGGCTTGCCACGGCGCCCTAACTTCAGCTTATCGCAGCCAAAACAGTTACTAAATCATAAACGCGTATTCCCATCATACGAACATAAAAATACAATTAGAAAAATTCTTAGTAATAAAAATATTATTAGGTTAACAACTTTTTGTACTTTCATACAATAGATTCACTTCTCTCAGATAAGTAAATGTGCCTAAAACGGGAGGTATTTACCTTAAATCACACAGGCGTATACTTGTAATCATAAAGACTGCAAGACGGTTGTTTCTCCGCCTGACTACGACAATTTCACGAAACAATGACTTACGAAAAACGTCCAATCTAGATTTCGTGCCAAATTAGCTTTTAACGGTAAATTATTCTAGTAGAACTGTCCATCCATCTGTCCATGTCCATGACATCTGGCTCCCGAGAAAGCGATCGTTAGCTCAAACCTTCACTAAAAGATGATCAACAACGTATTTCTAGCAACGGCATTTGAGCTTAATTGGTGGGATTACAATAGGTCATCACCATTATATGGAGGGGAGCGCGCGAGTGGTCCACGCGCCCAGCTCACCCCCGTGAGGAAGAAGATGCCGGGGCCCGGCACACCGGGGCGGTTTTAGTGGGTATACTAGCGGCGTGCGTCCCTCAGCGCAGAGAAGAGGACGTACCACCTCCTTCCAAATAGAATACCGATTCCATTCTATATCTATTCGTTAGTATTAAAATAAATTAGGTCACACCTTTTCCAGCTGTTTTTTGTGTCTACTTCAAAAAAAGAACGACTCACCAATGCCTTCGATTGACGCAAAAATCACTATACAGGGTGACGCAAAAATAACTATACACATATAGTTTTTTCCTGTGATACCACCAGGATTAACTATTGTGATGATGATGATGAACCAGTCGTTAATCTTGGGTCATCATTTTCTTCGTGCAAGGGCGAAGTAAGAATACTAAACCTCTCCAGCCCGAGACGGTCTGTCATAAAAGGCAACCAAACCACCCTAGCCGTACGGTTGGGCACCATTTGGTACATAACTATGCCACCATAATAAGCACGTGTTGTGTTCCGGCATTAGTAACCCATTTTTATATTAGTATATTATATGTATATATCCCGTATCTCTGAGTGGATAGCGGCGTGGTCGCGATGCCCCTAGCTTTGGAAGCATCCATAGGCGGCAGTAACTACTTACTATTAAGTAGGCCACCAGCCTCTCTGCTGTTTCTCAGCAATAAAAAATCATCAGATTAAACTTGAGTTAAAGAATCTGCATCAAAAACATTAGCTTGTGCGTGATGGACGATATAGCCACTCTTAAGCAACACAACAAGGTCCACCTTGGATTTCTTGGATGGATGGATTCCTAGTACTCTCTTACACTCGTGACAAATATGAGAAATATACAGCTTTAAAAACATACCTATCAGAACACGGAGAATGCGGTCAAAACCAACAACTTGTTCGTGAATAGCAAAATTCTCCTACTAACCGTAGATACGACATATCGCTTTCTAAAACACTTAATAAAACAGTGAAGATATAAGCTAATAATCCAAACATATTAAGTATACGAAAACGTTTTAAGTTATCACAAACTTGTAATATTAATAGATATATGTAAAGTTATAACTTTCTAAACGGAGAGCATTTTAAGCAACTTGTGCAAGCGGAAGTATTTCACTTTTAATCGGTCGAAATGCCGCCATATATGAATATTTTATTAGCGACTCTCGGGCGAATATATTCATTTTCAAACACTTTGTACGAAGATTTATGTTCGTATGTCTTAAAAAAACTTTATATTTATATTATTTAGTCGATTAACAACACTGCGTTACTACATACAACTACTAACTGAGTAAAACAAGATCGATTATACGAGTACAAAGAAGAATTTTTTTTAATATATATATATATATATATATATATATATATATATATATATATATATATATATATATATATATTAAATAAAATAAAATACTCTTTTCAATTACGCCCACTTAATAGTAAGCAGTTACCACGAACACTACCATCCCATAGGGGTCCAGGAACCTGGGTCACTAATTCCGGAACACAACACAAGCTTAGTATAGCGGCATTCTTATAAACCATCTATGGCCTTTTCCGATAGGCCGACCCTGGCTACAGGGGTTAGTATTCTTACTTCGCCCCCGCATGGACAAATACTTTTAAATAAATAAATATTACGAGTTAAAAATTAAAGAAGAAACCGGAATAAAATATGTCAACAGAAGAAAAATAAATCAAAGAGGAAGATTAGGCAAATTCAAAGCAACAGAAACAGATATAACCAGTAAAACAGTATTGAAGAACATTAAATATGTGGCATAGCAGTATCGAGTCAACAACAGACCAAAAAGGTTGTGACAGCTATGAACACACTGGCAATGAAAAATATTACATTTTATTTTTATGATCTGCAAAATATTTTTTAATCGGAATGACAAATAGGGATTGAGAAAACGCAATCGGCTTTTGTATTTGATTTTGTAAAATGTATTCGTTAATATAGTAATAGTGAAGAATCTTTGTTTCATTAATCTGGCAACCAGTTGACGGTACACAGCACCCCACAAATATACACATCAAAAAAGTCTAAGCAACATGCATGATATTACAAATTTACCATTTATACTAATTAATTTCTAAGTCTTTACTCACTCAAAGTGCGCAGGTATGTAAACTTTTTTGTTATTGATGATATACTGGCTGGTTGTAAAAAAAAATCGATTATGTTTTGTTTTTTTTTTCATAAAATGAAATGAAAGGGAATTTGTTTGAATTTATGTGCGTTTTTATTGCTACGTTTAGTCTTGATTTTATAATTTTATCAACCATTTAAATAAAGTTAGCGACAAAATTGAAGTGTTAAATACTTTACGTCATGGAGTGACGTCATTTGACGGTAAATGAAATGCAAAGAGCTGTAGGGATGTTGCAAGCGGGAAATAATCAATCTCAGGTATCTCGGCATTTTGGCATTCATAGAAGTGTTATTTGTCGTCTTTGGCAGGGCTACAATAATACAAGGGAACCCGCTGAACACCATTCAGGCCGTAAAAGGAGTACAACCACTCGGCAAGACCGGTACATACAACTGACTCCAAGACGCCAGCCGATGTTAACCGCTCGAGAGATAAGTTTGAGGCTACAAAATTCAAGTGGTGTTGATGTAAGTCCCCAAACTGTGCAAAATCGACTGCATGAGTACGGCCTACGAGCTCGACGCCCAATTAGGTGCCCACGGACACGTCACGGGAATCGCGCTCGTCAAAATGAATGGTGTAGAGAACGCAGAACATGGACCCAGGAACAATGGGATAAAATTATGTTTTCCGGGGAGTCGCGATTTGGGTTTAGGCCTGATACAAGAACGGTGCGAGTGTACCGTCGGCCCGAAAATATTGAAAGGCTCAGGTGCATTCAAGAAGTTCATCCATACAGCGTCTCATCCACCATCCTAAAAGTTAAATTAGTACATGTTGCTTAGACTTTTTTAATGTATGTATATATGAGATATATTTCACTGATTCACATGGTCTGGTCAAATGGAAAGAATTTCACATATCTCCGAATACTAGTTGTTTAAATACAGTGTACTGTTTTTGGAAGCCTAGCTTAGCTTAAAGACGACTTACCCATACTTTTAAACAGACCTTAAGCGTAAATATGTTTTGTATGTATTATTAATTTATCACAATACATATCAAAATTAAAGGTGACTTTGGAAGTAATTAGTAGGATTATTGTTTGTCAAAAAAGAAATATTAACATTAATAACATATTATTGAGGAAATAATGTTCATGAGTTATAAAATAGTGCAAAGCCGGGTTTGATGTCCGCACAGGTAGGTCATGGCATTAATCTAAGTGACGACTCAAGAACTGGCGCTGACTTGGAAGATTGATTAAATGCCCACACAGGGCATTAGTGACAAGTCACAACTCTAGTAAATATCCCTTACTTGTACAGGTTTCAACACTATTTATTACTGAAAAGAACTTTTAAGATACTATCAGATATAATATGACTATAGTAATTTAAATTTATTACCTATTGAAAGATTACGTATTTAAACATTTTAAATAAAATATTTCTTTGTTAATTTTTCTTATTGCTCTCGAACAGCAGACAGGCTGACGGTCCACTTAAATGAACTTAAATAGTAAGCAGTAACCGACGATGTTTACCAAGGTCACTGTTAATACGTTGCCGTCTGCCGTAGGGGAATGGAATCTGGGTCACTTATGGCGGAACACAAAGTTTTATAGCAACATACTAAGAGACCAGACGTGGTTGTGTTTAAAACGGGCTTGATACCCTACCACCTAGCATAGGTCGTTGTCTTGTTTTATCGTCTTTTGCGACAGGCCGCAGCGGTAAGCATTCTTACTCCATCCCTGCACGTAGAGAGTTCGTTATATTTTTTTAGTCAAAAAGCTGATGATTTTTAGCAGTACCGAGATTATCCTTTCAATTCTAAATTAGAGAATAGTGTATTTAACATGCATCCTTATGGAATAATTATTTATTATTAATAGTGAATACGTATAACATTGATAAGGTAAAACGTAGTTTGGTTTCACGCGAGTCGATATCTAGGCCGCCTGTCCGTCCACCAACAATACTAATCATGTCTCGAGTGATCAACATCGCATCATCACTTAGTTTACGCATCGACGCGTGCCGTTATTCGACGAAATAAAGAAAATTCTCATAGCCATTGTCTATTATAGAGCATTAATCCATAGCACTTTTTACATATTTTACAAAGCAATAAAAAGTACTATTAAACTGTAAAGATAGATAATTATGAACATTAATTAACATAATAATAATAATAATTGATGATTGTTACCAGAGAAGAAAGAAACATTCTTTTTATTCTCTGAGTCTAAAATATTTTCGTAAATTTTACGAGTATAAGAAAAGTTTTAATGTTATTTGTTTATTTATTAAAATAAAAATTAAAGCTAATACGATAAAAACCAAGAAAGAATGATATTGCCGGTAATCATTATAGACAAGAGTCCATATTTAATGCCTTATATAAATATTATTTAATATTTTATCATTACTAAGTAAATACAAGATAGTATGATAATATAATTGATATCTATTATCAAATAATAATAATAATACCTATTAGAATATATAATAAGATGTTCATCTTTTTTCCTCATCATCATAATAATAATAATAATCCTGAATGCATGCTTATCATGCTTCTCCTTACCCTTGAAAAGTAAAGTGTACAGTAAACATAAAGTGTTCGACGAACACAAACTAAATTATTTGTATCGTAAATGCAACATACGAGCGTAGAATAAATCGTTAGTCGTACATGGACGACGAATACTGATGAGCCTTAGCGCGGCCCCTGACATTTAAAAACATCACATAAGTCCATGTAGAGGCTCCATGTTAGAATTCTATTCAACACATACCTTGTAGTCTATAAACAAATAGATTTTACGTTTTTCTAAAAAATACTTGAAACTTAAAGAACTTAAGACAAAAGACAAACGTTTTGTTCCATAGAAGACTCCATTTATAGCACATCATGCTTTTAAAATTTTATTAAGTCATATATATTTTTGTATCAGCTCTTCCAAAACGTATCTTGTGGGTCCGCTGTTGAATATTTCAGAGAAAAACTTCAACCATCTTTTTGGGTCGGCGTATTTACTAAATTAGATGTATACTGATGCAACTGCGACCCCAAAACGTGTGCGTTGTAGGAACCTCAAACCGGATGATAGCTTTATTTAGATACATATATCGTATATAGACTTTAGCCCTATTCTTCCAGTTGGTTATGACTACACACCTGATATTATATACGTACAAATAATTGCATAGAAATCAACAGAAGACGACGCAAGAGATTCTAGCCGTATTTATTTGTTTCCAATGAATAATTAATTCCAGTTTATTACTTCATTCATAATATCAATCTCCTTAGAGATAATATATTTCATATAAACAATAATAATCTTAAAAGTCCTAAAGTCGTATTGCTTACGTGATTTCTAAGTGATCGCACATTTACACTTGAATTAGCTCTAGACATTGATGAATGGCTTTCCTAATAATTCAATTAACAATAAAAATAATATGCAATAACAACCTTAGAATAATTATATCGTGAATGAGAGGATGTTGCGCAAATGGTCAAGATCCGCAAGACGAGCTCAAAATACTTCCCGCCACAGTCATATAAGCACGGGATGCAAGGATCTTCGTAATGTCTGCTTTCTAAAACTTATCAACTATAATACAATTAATTGGTCTACTAACAGATAAGTAGTAAACGAATTATGGGCCTGTTTGGGGATATTTGCAGCTAAAAATAAACAAGTCTAGTGGTATAACAGTTGAGGCTAAAACGAAGGAGTTCGAACTCAACTTTGCCAAATAATTTTTGATGTATATACGAGTATTTAATCATTTCTCCGTGCAGGGGCGGAGGAAGAATACTAACCCCTGCGTCCGGGGTCGGCCTGTCGTAAAAGGCGACTAAACAACCTCAGCTATGTGATAGGGCTCCAAGCCCGTCTGGATGGCAAACACCCTTGGTCTATAAGTATGCCGCCATAATAATTATGTGTTGTGTTCCGGCATTAGTGACTCAGGTTCCAATACTCCTATACGGATAGCAGTGTATTCGCGGTGCCCCTAGTGTCGCAAACATCCATTGGCGACGGTAACTGCTTATTATTAAGTGAGCCATCAGCCTGTCTACTGCACGTCAGCAGTAAAAAAGACACCACATAAATATGGTAAAGAAAAACTAGAGGTGACCTGAAATAAATTTATTAAAAAAAGAACGCTATTTATATCCGTGCAGGGGCGGAGAAAGAATACTGACCTCTGCGGCCAGGGTCGGCCTGTCGTAAAAGGCGACAAAACTACCCACCCTAACTACGTGGTAGGGCTCCAAGCCCGTCTGGATGTGACGAAAAAATATGGCCCAATTTTAATTGAAACGAAAAAAGTTTCAAACGTTTAGATCAGCAATCTGCGGTTAAAGTTAAATTTGACACGTTACTTTTTGACTCAATCTATCTTATCATTGAATTAGCGAATAAAACAACATTTTTTTAAAGTTACATGGCTATAAAATGTATAAACGTTTATCAAGGTAGCAAACTATTACCTTCTCTCATCTGCTTGATATAAGCTTCTTTTATTTTTAAATTATTAATTACTAGTTGACCCGGAAAATGTTGTTCTGCAATATGAATTTAAAAAAAGTAGCTTATATCCTTCTCCAAGATCGAATCTATGATAATACCGAAATTCATCAAAATTATTTCAGCGGTTTAGGCGTGAAAGCGTAACAAACAAACTCACTTTCGCATTTATAATATTAGTTAGGATGGAGGATAAAGGTAAGAGCTATCACAACACACACAATAGCAACGCAACACAATAGCAAGTGTGAATTTTATAGGTTATAATTATCAAATAATTTTGGATTACGTTAATAGTTGTGGTTTTTTTTTTATTTGAAAAAATTACAACAGAGGTGAAGGCAAATTTTAAATTACTAATAAAAACCAGTACCTATCGTTGCCCACTGTGACAGAGATTTCCAATAGTGTACTGTCAGTAACTATTCTATTCGCCATGGATATCAATTTGTCTACATCTAATCTATCGGATTTTTGAACAGTGATTACTTGTTACAGTGAGTTCTTATTAGCCTCCATGGTATTAATAACTATTAACAGGGTCAGTGTATTCAATATTTTTAAATCCATGCATAGGGCCGTACAACATGAGCTCTAGTAAACTAATGGCACTGAATAATTGCTTCTTAAGCCACGTAACAGGGAATTGTGTGGGATACACAAATTTGTTGTATACCTTATTCCTGCGCCATGAAATATCACACTCTTGGTCAAGTTAAATAAAACTATTTTTGTGCAAACATAAACTCTCATACATATGAATTTAATAATTGAAGACTTATATAGAGAAAAGACTTTGAGACTTTTACAAACAGACGTATACCATGTCCAATTAATGAAATGGACAGTATATTAAATGAACATTATTTTTCGTATATGTCTTCAATATATTATTATAGTACGTACTTGTATTTGTCCTAAAAGAAATATATTTCTTTATTCTACTATATTAAAAGACGGAATATCGGTAAATACACACTTTTGATCACTACGAGTGTCCTTGCAAAGCTCCTTCAAGGTTGAATACTATACATGTTAATTAATATTTGTTATAAAAGTAGAAAATATATTGAATACATGACAATTAATTCAAAACGCATAAAATACAGAGTATTATAAAATAATTATTCCAATAAATAGAGTATAAATATGAAATGTCACCACCATTCGACTGTGTGAGCTAAGTAATAACACTTTTTCACTGTTTAAGGTAACGGTGTTATGATTAGCAAATGACAGTGCGCTGGAATCTACTGCTAGGTAACGGAATGAGCGATCAATGTATGCCAAATAAAGACATACGTACATTTATGAGAACACCAACAAGTAATATATATATATATATATATATATATATATATATATATATATATATATATATATATATATATATATATATATATATATATATATATATATATATATATATATATATATATAATGTAAATACAGCGTTAAAAAATATTAATGTTATTAAATTAGGCCTAGTCTACACAGCTAAAGAATCAAGCATTTTTATTATTTGAACATTTGGAACACAATTATATGAATTTATTATTGATATTTTATAAGTACATCAAATCAGAGTCGCCTCGATTAATTAACTTTGGTTGACGGAATACATAGTAGGACATTATATTCCATAATATTCAGGATACAATATGAAATGTAATTTGAAACGCATTTCTTTTTCTGTTACTGCGGCAATTTTCTGCAAACCACGTAACTTCCCAATTGTGCAACAACTTACAACTATTATAAAAACATTAATGCCTCGTCAATAAGAAAATTCTTGTTCCAGCGAAATTCGTTCCGCAGCTGTAACAATTTCTACTCTTAATGAAGTGAATCGGGCAATACACAAAATGAAAACAAATAGGAGAATTGTTTCAAGCTTTGTTAGCGAAATAAATCACTTACAGTATAAAAACCTAAAAATACTGCGAAAACAGAAAGTACCGTCAATCCGTAACTGTGTAGTCTATTTGGAAATAGAATTGACGCTTGAAATTGTTGGTTAGTTACACCTTATCTGCGTGCAAGTTTCCACGCTTAGCTTCGTTTTCACCAAAGGAGGAACATAAAACTTGTCCTATTCCGTCTATTGTCTTGCACCTTTGGCCCAGAAAATAACGTCTTATGGAATATCTCGATATAAATTAGACATCGTTTTTCCCTTCTGATAATACGCAACAGCAGACCACGGACCCGGAAGTCACTTAAGATTCAGCCGTGTAGTTACATTCAAGAAAAAAAAATAGTATATTAATGTGGTTTTAAATATGGAATGTCAAGAACAAAAATAGTAAAAATTAACAGATGTATATGTCGAAACGCATCTAATATCCTGAACCTCAATATCGCAGTGAGTTTAAACAGATAATGCTCTTATAATTGGACCAGAGAAGTCGTCAAATTAATAGAAATATCCAAAAAGCTACATAAGAATGTTAAGTCAACAGATCTTTCATCGTATATTAAAAATATAAAAGAAATGTTCATAAAATATACAACACAAGTACATGCAAAACCATACAAAGCATCGAAGTAGTATGTATACGAGTATGCATACGTTTGCAAGCAAACATGTCCTCATAAAGCAGCCGTATCATAGACATGCTAGTATATACCATTTGTCATTGTGATATTGGTTTGCTATACGTACGCAAACAACATACGTATCTACTCAATATATGCAGGAGGTTTATTTGTGCAGAGGGCAATATCACAAAATAATCAAGAATAGAAATTAGACGTAATACTTTGTGCTCTCGTAAAACAAAAACGCTCACAAGTGGTACGAAATATCCAAATAGGCATAAACAAGTCAAACCGAATACCTCACTACTATACTGCTACAGACTCATGTTTTTGTTTCTTTTTTCATACATGGGATAAATTATTTATTGATGGTTTAACAACCGTATTTTAATAAAACGATTAGATAAGATACACGGGAAAATTCAAAAGTATTTCGAATGTTTTAGAAGACAAACAGAACCATGTCATGACGATTATTTTATAAAAGTATGTATACTCAATAAAGAAAACATCTTGAACCAATCGGCAAGAGAGCTAAAGGCCGACCTGCTGAACAGTGAGGTCAACCTAATAAAAGATATAGGTGGCAACAACTGGTTGACTAAAGCTAAGGACAGAAGGATCTGATATAAGTTGCAGTAACGTAACGTAACACAATGAAAATAAGAAAAAATGTCATTTATTTGTTAGTCTATGTAAATATTTGAAAGGCAAATGCTTTTTCAGAAGAACACATTAAGGAATGAAGAAGATTAATAATTGTGGCTGTTATACTATAAAATACGTGCAAAGGAGTAAAATGTTTCGATTCTAAATATTTCGTTTACCTTTACTTATTAATTCTGGGAGAACCAGCACTATATCGACGGATATACGTAGTTTTTATTAATTAAAGAATTGGCAGTACTTCTCTAATCATCTTAGCGTTGAATCTCGGTTGCATACCAAACTCTCGCTTCGGCGCCCGGGGTACTTAGTACTTCTCTAAATATCACATAAATAAAAATGAAGTACTAGACACGTACAGTTTAGTGTTTTCATCTTTATTGTGAGCTTTACTTCTGTACGCTTTAGTATTTTGTGACTATATCGTTGCCGGGTCTCTATCGAATCCTAAACCAACATTGCCACAGTATTATTTTCCAACTCCGTTTATTAGCTAAAGGTTATATTATATACCTACATATGACATCTGGGTTTGTGCGTTATATTTGCACAGGTCTGTTAAGTATCTTTTAATAATCTAAAATGAGTTTTAATTCGATTTATTTATACCACCTAAATAATTAGGTGTACTGCTTTGTGTTAGTATTAGACGACTATCTATTAGTCACTAGTGTTTAACTATTTGTATACCTAAAAACATATCCGATACATTATTTTGATGAGATACAAGCTGGCTATGTTATCTTGACCAGAAATGAGAATACAGTTATCACATACTGAGTCGTGAGGGGTGAGTAACTAATTTCTCCGTTTCTTTGATGTATTCAAAAACTGCAAAATACGGGCGTGGTTTAGTTAAAGTATTTTTTCGTCCTTGCGGATTATGGTTTTTTTCCGATCAGTTATAATTCAGACGTCATAGGAAAAGTTTTCTCAGTGCAGGAGCGGAGTAAGAATACTAACCCATGCAGCCGGGTCGGCTTGTCATAGGCGACAAAACAACTCTAGCTACGTGGTAGAGTCACAAGCTTCTATGGATGGAAACTACGCTTGATCTATAAGTATACCGTTATAATAACCTTGTGATGTGTTCCGGCATTAGTGAACCGGCTTCCAGTACCCTTATACGGTCAGCAGCGTATTCGAAATGCTCCTTGCGTCGCAAACATCTATAGGAAACGGTAACTGTTTACTATTATGTCTTATTACGTGCTATAGTTGAGCTCGGACCTGCCCCTAGAAGAATTGTACAGTAGGTATATCCGCCACGCTTACCCAAGGCGGATATACTGTACAATCATATAATGGTGGGTTACACATACCGATCATTACTATGCAGGTTCCCTCACGATGTAGTCCTTCACCACCGGGACGTCGCAAATAACTGGCTATACGCGCATTAAACTAATAAAAACTTCCTAAGCGACCACTGACTACATACCTTGTAACATCAAAAAGGAACTACCAAAACATCAGCTCATTAAAAAAGGCGCACGATTCCGGGATCACAAGATGACGTCGCTCGAAGCAAATGTGCTAAATACCGCGAAAGGCCGCACGCGACTATGAATCGCCACAACGGATACAACCGGTCGATTCAAGCCAGTCAAACGCATCCACGTCAAGCTTGATTGCATTGATAAAATATGGCACGGAACTGCATGTGGAACAGACCCGGCGTCGAACGGTATTCACTAAGACATTATAGATTCTCGCACTAGCGGTAACTTTCAATTTCTTTGTATAATATCTCTAGAAACTGTATTATAATATTTATTGATGTTATAATAATTTATTTACTTCGATATTTCGTTCTTATTTTAAGTTCCAACGTTATTAAGGTTTTATTATCAGACTTATAGAAGACTACGAGCTTACCCGGCAAACGGTGGAAAAAAAACAACAGTGACAAAAGTAGAGATGTCCTTCTCCAAGGTTCAACTAACTTACAAAGGTTTTACGTATTAAAAGCACAACAACTTAACAAAAGCGTATCCCATCCCACAGCTGGGCTGAACAAACATTGGACCCGTCACGCTTGTCCAAAGCAGCGTGGCGACCCATACCAGTGAACTTCATCCTCAAGATTCCTTTACAGTCAGAATGATAATAATTTAGATGATAATGATAATACAGTCAGAATATAATAATGTACATTATGTGAGGAAAAGTGCAGAATAACTGCTTACCGTGATGGGAACTACAATTGAGATGTTATATCTGGATTCGCAACTATATATAAAGTTTACAAATAAAGCGGGTTTGCAAATATTTTATAGTGGCATCAAGCAAAACTGGTTATGAAATTAACGATAGTGAAAGAGAAAATAAATATATGACTAACTAGAGAAAGGCTTTCTCGAGATACACCTTAACTCTCCGTCAACAAATATGACAAATCAAATTGGTATTATCATATACACGCTAATAGGTAAATATCGGAATGCGATGATTTTTGACAGAAAAAATTTGTGACATCTACATTATAGTTAATGCTGAATGTTAAGTTTAGATTGCAACACAAATTTCCGCTCCGGTGCCTGGGCACCGATCCCAGGGTCTGCTTTCCTAATTTTTTCTCTACTTCCGATATAAATAACAATTGAAGAATTTATTTAATATCACTAAGAAAACAGTTTCACTAAGTATTAATATATGGTCCATCGATATTTAAAATATAACCTAAAGCGGCGAATGATTGACGCTATATAGCTTAAAACGATAAACAGTAATTTTTAAGATACGCTTCAGGTATTTACAGCAATATATTAAAAAAACATTTTAAAAGTAATATCTTTGCTTTGGATGTACATTAACTTTGACATGAATACTACAGATTGTTTTGTAGAATGTGTTTCTTACATTCTCGAAAATTCCATTATAAAAAATAGAATTTACTGAACATGTTTGAATAAAACCCAACAAAATTACTACAAAATCAGACTAACACCAGTCTGCATACAGTTAAAAGGGTTGGTGTCGGTAGCGAGATGAATTTGTAAGCTGCACTGCCGGCAACCCACTGAAACTTTAATGGAGACTGTATATCTTCGCAAGGCACGCGATAAATTTGACACGAGCTCTAAAGCCGACACGAGCCTCTGATATTGTCAGAAAAAGGTCGCATTATAAATTGAAATCATCAATCTTACTGGAAATGATTTGTTTATACCGGCAGGAGCAAGTATGGCTGCACAAACGTACAATTTGGACAAGCAAGCTGTACAAGAGAAGACTATTGAAGCATTTTGATGCCCATAACCAAAAGTAGAAAAAGCATACCATGTTAACATTAGATATAACGAGACGGCTGCCTCAGTAGTTGTGCAAATGGTTTGCTGTCCACGTGAGTATAGTATACTTCAAATCCTGAAGTAAAACTAAAATCCTCATAAAAATAATACCTTCTTTGAGTGCCATAGTTCAGAAGTGGCCCCAATACGACAGCAGCGTGTTCGCGATGTCCCTATAATGGCAAACATTCATAAAAAAAGTGTTTACTATAAACTTTATTTTGAATTCTTTTCAATAAACGTTAATTCCACGTTCATCCCCGTGACATGCCACGTAACAGCACTTATATCATTATACGGTACGAGGCGCATACTAACACGGCAGTGGCATATTATAAAATCATAAGCAAGGATAAGAGCGGAGACGCGACGTGTAAAATGGTTAACTAACGCACTCGAGACGCGCACGCTTTCTTAACATACCAACATCACATGGAGCATAAAATCACTTACCTTTACGTAAATAAAAACTTTTCTCTCACTCTCCCGTGGCATATCTGACCACTTAATGACTAAACAAGTCATGGCCGCATTAGTTTTAAAAACTATTCAAGTTTTTATTAATTAAAAAAATGTAACCATAGAGAAAACACGCAACATTTTAATATGTTGTAAACTTATTTTACTACGTCTTAGCTATCCTATCTTATACCAGTGTGTATAGGTCTTCCAAACACAATTGAAGAACACATACTCCGAAATTAGAACAAACTACTTGCAGATCATAGAACCACGATTCATTTCAATTTGACCAAAAACACGGCAAAGACCACGACAGAGCGAAGAAGTATTTACACTCGTGATCAGCTGAGTTCACGAACTCCACTTGAACACAGAGAGGCTAAAGATTAAACCTTATGTAAACATCTACCACACATAGATTCCGGAGGCTCAAGCCACATGACAGTGGATCGTTGCCACCGGTGCTTAAACTGTTAAAAAATGTCAACTTAAGAAATCAAAGTTCTCCAATAAAACACAAAGAAGAGTGTTAACCAATTATAATAATAACAGCCCATAATCCAATATCCGTGCAGGGGCGGAGAAAGAATACTAACCTCTGTGGCCGGGGTTGACCTGTCGTAAAAGGCGACAAAACAACCCACCCTAGCTACGTGGTAGGGCCTCAAGCCTGTCTGGATGGCGACCACCTTTGGTCTTTAAGTATGCCGCCATAATAACGTTGTGTTGTGTTCCGGCATTAGTGACCCAAGTTCCTGTACCCTTATGGGGCAGCAGCGTGTTCGCGATGCCACTGGCGTTGCAAACACCTATAGGCGACGGTAACTGCTAAATCATAAGCGAGCCGTCAGCTCGTCTGCTAACCTACAGCAATAAAAAAAAATCGCCCCACTGTTGGGATCGGATTCCCCTTACTTCCCGGACAGTATACCTACTACGCTTGTCTAATGTAAATTAGTGGATTTCACATACCGGTGATCTCGATATGCCAGTTTCCTCGCGATGTTCTCCTTCATCGTGTGCACATGGGGCAATTATGCTACAATATTCACAAATATACCAACCAGTAACTACTAAATTACTCATAAGTGTTTTAAATACATCTAATACAATTATGAAATAAGTACATCCGTTTTAAATTGAATAATGTTTGCAAATTATTATTGTATAAGTGCACGCGTATTTGAAAGCAAGTTATTACGCCATCATAAATTAACTCGGTCGGATGTAATCTAGTAATGAATACGAATTATAATTTAATATTTTGATAAGCTATTGCAGTTAGTTAAAAATATTTTACAAAATAGCAAAGCAAAGAAACTATGTACACTGAACAAGCCAGTGGATGTAACTGGTATTGACAGTACAATACTTGAAATTAGTATCGTAAAAAACTATAATAGTTCAAGAATGGTATGTAATAGTTTCATGAGCTTTTTTTAGTTGTAGCACAGCAGATAGACCGTCTATTTATTATGCAATGGTTACTATCGCCTACGACAAGGATGAGCAACACGCGGCCCGCGGGCCGCTTGCGGCCCGTTAAACATGTTTATGCGGCCCGCCAAGCATTTCTAAAATTGAATTTATTTTATCGACTTTCTCCCATCAATATCCCATCATTGCTATATAAAATTAATTATAATAAAATGGTAGTACATACAAAAGCGATTTTTTTTATGGCGAGTTACTTGTCGACGACGTTTTTATACATGCAATACGAACGCGCCGCGTCTGCGCGATTTTTTTGTCACGAGATACACATTTGTCGGTGACTTGTTCAAACATGCAATACGGACTGCATTACAATTCCAAATGATTGAAAATTTTCCGCTTTTGACGAAAAATGCAAACCAAATGATGTCTCTGTTCGGAAGTACGTATGTTTGCGAACAATTATTTTCAACCATAAAATTAATCAAAAATGACCACCAATCAATACTGAGTGATGGATGATTAGAAAGTTGCGTACTACCTCATCCATTCCGACTGATATTGATCAGCTTGTATCGAACAAACAGTGCCAAATTACTCATTAAAAATTTCAAGTAAATTCGTTTTTCTGTTCTTTTCTAGTTTGTTTATCTTGCATTAAAATTTGTATATGAAATCTATACTTTTTTCAGTTTTATATTTTTTTTATTCTAATATCTATTATAAATAAAGTTTAGTAAATTATGAAAAATAGCTGTAATTCTATGTGCGGCCCGCAAAAAAAAATTAAAATTACAATTGGCCCATTGATTAAAAAGGTTGCTCACCCCTGGCCTACGAATATTTATTTACTTAGTAAAAAGAATGTACGAGGTGTGTTCAGAAAATAACGGGAATTTTAAAATTTCGCGGGTTTCGAGAGTCCAATTGTCAATTTTTTTATTATATACATGCCCCTGAAGTACGATAACATTTTCAACTGTATCTATAGTTTCTATAGCTTACTTTGTCTGCAGCAGCCGCTAAGGTTAGACGTGTTTTTATGAGCTTGGCGATTTTCGTTTGTTAAAAGAATGTTAAGAATTACATACGCCGAAAATAAAACAAGGGAAGCAATAGTCTTCTTCTTGCCTTTTTCCCACATTATATAGGGTTGTCACATGTTCTCTCCTTCCACTCTCCTCTGCCACACCCTTTTCGCCATATCATCTTTTACGCAATCCATCCATCTATTAAAGAATAGATGAAGAGTCTACTTCTCCTTCGGTATCCATCCACTGTCATTTCTATCATTTTCCTAGTTATAGAAAGCAATCCTAGGGCAAAATACCATTATTTTTTACTAGCTGTGCCCGCGACTCCGTCCGCGTGGAATAGTTACTTTGGGCAGCAATTTCTGGATATATGAGGTTAACTTAAATTGAAAATTCAACCACGTCCAGCCTAAGTTGAACCCTATTTCATATGATTGATGTCATAAATCTGAGGTCAACTTAAATTGGATAAAATTTCCGAAACTTATCATTTTTAACAAAAACTATTTTTTTTTTAATAAAAATAGCCTATGTTACTCCTTGTTACATCAGCTATCTGCCAGTGAAAGTCCCGTCAAAATCGGTGCAGCCATTTCAGAGATTAGCCGGAACAAACAGACAGACAGACAAAAATTGTAAAAAATGTTGTTTTGGTATATGTATTGTGTATACGTCCGAATGCACTTAGTAAAAAGCGGTTATTTTAATATTACAAACAGACCCTCCAATTTTATTTATTTGTATAGATTGCTGTGGCCAGCAGACAGGCTCGTTTGATATTAGCTTAATAGTAAGCAGTTACCGACGCCTATGGACGTTTGGGAAGCTAGGGGCATCGTTAACACGCTATCCACCTAGGGGAATTGAACCCTGGATCACTTATGAACATAGCACAAGGTTATTTGGGCATATTTAGAGACCAGGCATGGTAGCCATCTAGACGAACTTGGAGCCCTACCACCTAGTTAGGGTTCTTTACTTAATCCACTCACACTCTAAAGAAAAATTTTATGTGTACTTACAATTATCCTTTTACATATAAGGAGGAGAGATACGCGAGCCACGCTGTTGGTGTAGCTTTTGTAATAAATATACAGGAGAGCTATTGACCCGCATTACGCGAAACGTGTCGTGGATTCATTAGACGTTTATTATCTGCGTAGTGGTACTCGCTGCACGTACAACGCATCACGCAGATTACTCGATTGTGTACAACCGCTGTATTATACTTATCAGTATGAATGCGAGATAATTTTATGACGTATTTACATACGTTTTCAAATTCATTCATGTTTTTGATAATATAGCCAGTGTGAATAATTAATTTTCCAAAAACAAATACACGTTATGAAAGTTGTACATAAACATTCTATCGATAAAGTCTTAAATTGTTAGAGAAATCATATAAGTTAGCATATTCGAAGGGTGAAAGGCTAATTGTTTTAAGCGACATTTTATAAACTTTACAAGACAGCTATCTAAAGTTTTGCAAAAAAAAAATCGCTGATTGCGAGTACCTATGTAACATATAACTCAATATCCCCAAAATATCGTTTAAAACATTTCACCCCTCGATATTTATATTACAGGGAATTCTTTTAATCATCATCATAAAAGTGTTCATACATAAAAGTAGTCGCTGACATTTAACAACTCAATATGAGTAACAATCTCCCGATCAGGATTATAGAAATAAGTGCCGGGTGGGATAAAATAGCAGGAAAGTAGACCGAAGCACAAGTAGGGGATGAAATTGGAATTGAACGCTAAGACCCTACTGGCATCATGATGGTGCCTCTACAGGCTGAAGAGGTCTTTGTTTTATTTAAAGGCCTTTATTTGTGAATTGTTGACAGTCGAAAAATTAAACAATATGAACAGAAACCAAAACTTTGTCAAACATAAAATTAAATAAAACAAGTGCGCAATTTGGCTATTCATTTTGAATGCGTAACGGTATATGTACTCCTAAACATCGAAAATATACAAGTTCTTTTTTTTATAATCATTAATCATCTTTCAAGGATGTAATGGTCTTCGAATCGCGAGCTTCTCATCTCAAGGTTAATGTCAATTTATTGTCAATTACAAAGTCAATATTAGAAACTCCCTTCCCTAGTGCATGCCTTAATTATTAAAATACTAACAGTAACGGCATTAAAGACCTAGGTGGTATTTAATTATTTATAGTTATTATTAAAGGGATCTTTCAAAAATTAGGGGTCAGAAGGATTTTAGCCCACCGTATGCGTAACATTCGGCGGTGGACGTCATGCAGACGCATGTCCATTCCGATCATCATACCCCGTTGAAACCTTGAGAAAGATCGATGAGACACGATCAAGAATTCGTATCATAATTGCGAGTATAGAAACCATACCGCGAGTTAAAATTGTACAGCGACATCTATTGGTGACGACGAAAAACATGTTATATCATTAAACATATTATATTTTAAATATTTTATCTTAACTAATATTACAAATATGACAGTTTGGATGGATGGAAGTATATTTGTTACTTAATAACCCAATCGTCAAGAAATTTAATGATTTTAGTACACACACAGAAAGCGATTACATTCTTGAACATAGAACTATTTTTATCCCCGAAAAATACGAATTTTCTCATGAATGAAGGCGCGAGTAACAACTAGTATTATATATTCATAAAATAAATTTCCTATACATGTAAAATATTGGCGGTAAGAAAATTTGTAAACACACAATAGCGCCACCAAGCGGCCTATATTCATGCACATACACGATGACGGGCAAGATAATGTTGTTCGTCCGATTTTTTACTGATTGCCCTTATATTTTATACTTAAGGCATAGCCTTAGAGCTAAATCAGGCCTACGCCGGGTTTGAAATCCCGGTTGCATAACAAACATTCCCTTCGTTCTCCGTGGTCAACACTTTATTTGCAAGTCTAATATATATTCATATTTTTAAAGTGAAACTTCTTTAGCACCGTTGTGATTTCGAAATTCGATGAAACGAAAAAAGATACCAAAAAGCGATAAACAATATTCATTCATAAATAGGATTCTATCCGTGCCAGGGGCAAAAGAATACTAACCTCTGTGGCCGGGGTCGGCCTGTTGTAAAACTAGCTACGTGGTAGGGCCTCAAGCCCGCTTGGATGGCGACCACCCTTGGTCTTAAGTATGCCGCCATAATAAATTGTGTTGTGTTCCGGCATTAGTGATCCAAGTTCCTGTACCCTTATGAGACAGCAGCGTGTTCGCGATGCCACTGGTTTTCTATAATCTTCGATCTCCTATTTGTTCGGGCTTTCGTAGCTTATATATCCTAATTGTACATGAAATGTGATCTGATGTCTCACTTCTGCCGTATGTGAATTGCGCACACACACACTTTTTAGTGACAATGTCTATATACGTCGTTGATGATGATGATTTTCTTGAAATAAATCACCTTTACCTTAATTTTGTAACTACTAACTCAAAACTACGCAACAGCAAGGAAATATTCGATATACAATAAATAAGTAAAAATTATGTAGGTGTTAGATAGACTAACACAATATTATTTTGCAAATTGATTTGCATTGACGTCTCTAAATACTCATATCGGGTGATGACAGGTGAGTGCTCCAAATTAAACAAATCCTATTAAACGAGATCCCTTGTCGAGATAGCAAGCCTCTTCTACTAAATTAATAAAAGTTTAATCGATCTGTCACTCAAACACTTGCGATCATCGGCAAGATGTTTGACGCAATCATATTCGAAATTTAAACCTTAATCAATAATTTCGGCAACATCCTGTACAGGTCTACAAGGTGTGATTTTTCATTGATGAGGTATAAAAGTTTGATGGACACCCCATCACTTTAAGACTAAGGCGCTGGTATACCTAATAAAACCACCTAAGAGTTCCATGTTACTTTCGCGTGCACCTCCAGCCCGGGTGAGGTGTAAACGGTACCAAGATTAGAGCCAAAGGAAACCTAATCTAACACTAACTGCCAGATCTTGTAAAATAAAATCAGGATTAATCAAAGGACGTCGTGTTCAAAGCTACGTTTTTGTTTATTTTATTTTTTTATATCTCTTTGTACAAAACAAGGGAGTATCACGAAAAAGTGTGAAGAAATGTTTTGCTCGATGCCGATAATGACCCACGGGCTACGAAGTAAAATGTACGTATATAATCGAGATGAAAAGTTTGAAAGAAATTATACAAAGCAAATAAATGAGTAAAAGTCGCCCAAAATCACAAAAAATAATACAAAAAAACGCGTTTAAAAATCGTTAAACTGTGTAAAATACATCACAGATTTAAATCACAATAATATAATTAGAATAAATCAAATATTTACAAATCAAAACCCATATTTGATAACCTTTAGATGCAAAATTAATTTGCAAATCTTATAGAAAGCTTTAGAAAGAGATATTTCACGTTTGCGTTTAATTCATTTACATACTAGAAAACTTTCACGGACCAAAGTTTGATGATAATTTTCAAAATGCTTAAGATTATTATAAAATCGAGGTCAATCGCATAACTTATTTTACGGCTCGGGGAGTATTTTACTAATGAAAAAAGTTATCAATCGAAATAATTACTTCGATAGAGACTTCTTCGACGTTGACTTTTATTATATGTATATTAACTTTATCTCTCTTACATAGTAAGATGCTTATTTGCTTTTCCATTTTATAGTTTATTTACTTGTATGTCCTCATAGACTTTTTAGTCGAGTTATTATTTTATATAGTCTATTTCTTAACTCCTTAATGTACTACTTTTTTCTTATTTATTTATTTACACAAACAGTACCATCTAGTTTTGTTTCTATACATTACTTGTTTTGCCATTTTAATGCAAAAACCTCCCAAATGTAGCCTGTACAACTTATTTGTCTGTATTTTCTGAAAGTTTAGTCTTTTTTATGGTCTTAGCCTGCCACGTTGACGACTTAGAGTTCGACTCAAAAGTATCAGTTGTCTAGTATCACACACACATATCACAAGCGCTCTACTGCTTATTTAGAGCCTGAATGGCGCAGTGTGAATTGTAACAATATATTTAAATCATTCATTTATAAATACTTTCATCAAATACCTATTCTTTACTAGTTACTACTTACTTACGGTTACTAGTAAAAATATATACATAATCTTACGTCGGTCTCTTTTCATGGATGTTGAACTGCGATGACCTCTACAAAAGGGAAAGCGTTCGTTTCTTTATTACACCACCAAGACATAGAAAAATATACATCAATCATCTATTCTTTTTCATTTCCAATACCTATTTCGGAAAAAATTATCACGAAAAAATAAATAAAAAAGAATCGCCATTAGTGATTGCGGGATGAAATAAATGAATGAAGACTATTACATCAGGGCTAATATCCGCATTATTCACAAGGGTGACAGTGCAGTCTTCTTCGACTTCCTGCCCTTATCAAACATTATGTGGGGTCGGCACAATATCCTCTCTTATTCCATTCCTCTCTCTTCTGTTAGCCGCCAACTTAACATTCACTCTTTCAGTGTCAACTGTAATTTTAATATATAAAAAATGCCGAACTAAAAATTAATAAACATTTGGATATTACAATTTTCCATCTCTTAATACCAGATAACCTCAAAGATCCAAATACATATACATAGCACTGAATGAAGTTCATTACGTATTCCAGTCGCGGACGCGCAATTGGACGAAATACCAACAACATCGGTTCGATTTGGACGTCAATTTCCCGATGAATACAAATCGTAGATCCCTTGACCACTTGTATTTAGGACAGTTCTCAAATAAATCAACACAACAAAATACCATATATGAGGAAATAACAATCATTATATCTCTTATTGGATTATGAGATGAGATTGTGGATTTAGCAAAAAGTGTGAATGTTGAGATGATAATTATTAAAAGAGAGTGGAAGGAGAGAACATGTTGTGCCAACCCCACATAGTATGGGATACAGGCAGGAAGAAGAAGGATTATCTAATTTACAAGTAATTAATCTAGAACAAAAGATCTGTTATCAGAAGATTCTTGGGTACTTTAGTCACATTTTCCGGTGATAACTTGGATAAGCTGATCGTGACGGGCAAGGTGGAAGGAAAGGACTCTGTGGCCGATTACCTATCCACTGGTCTGACCAAGTAACCGCTCTCACTGGAGTGGGAGGTGGGTGTCAAGCGGAATGTGGCCACGCTGGAAACCCAACCCAAAGGCTGCATTCCCACGATCTCTTGGTCGATAATACGAAAAGACATGACATACTATGACATCCAAGGAAAATGACGTGAGAAAATGGACACACTTGGATTACCGCTGGACTCACTGATCCACTATGCAAACATCAAGGATAAGTCGAGACCAGCAAATAAACTTTGTGAGTAATTTATTTACTCCATTAAAAAAGACGTTAATTTACCTATATATTTGATATGCTACACGTTATGCAAACGCATAAATTTTTTAGAATTGTATATTACCGATATATAATTCTACTACGACTAAATATTATTAAATTTAAAAACAAACCTAACATTCAAGATTTTATAGGGACGGAGGCGAAAGTGCGTCGACATAATACGTGTATGGTGGCGGATCAAAAGCCAGTTACGGGCGGCTCACGCTCAGCGACAGATACCGTTAAAGGCGAAACCGAATGACTGTCCAACTCGCGAAATAGGCCACTGGCACAATGTTACCTATACACTAGGAATTCATACAAAATAGAATTAGCGTTTTTAATATATGGATAATTCCGTTATCCGAAAGAATACTCGTACAATTGTATTTTTCCTATTTTGGAGACCAAGACTTAATTCGTATTGTTATACTAAATATATTGCTATATTTGTATTGTTATGTTATATTACTTATATGCTTTCGTTGTAAGTAATTATAAGCATAATATAGTTAGTTGTAAGTACCTAGTCAGGTCATAAGTATTGTCACACAGTAAAAACTTTTCTTTTAGAATGCTGGCCACAAAAATGTTTATTGAATTCAAAATTCGATTTGTTCATGAAAATAAAAATGTATAACTTTTAGAATTTTACTCATTTTTAAATATGGAGTGGACACTTAAAGAAGACCGTGTTGCAGTTATTTCGTTGCATCGTTGCGGTTACGCGCCAATTCAAATTTTTAACATACTGAAAAATTTGAATATTACCAAAAGATTCGTTTATCGTACCATCAAACGATACAATGAAGACTCTAGTGTAGATGACAGGTCAAAAAGTGGTCGCCATCGGTCTGTTAGGACTCCAGCAGTGATAAAAGCTGTGAAGGCACGAATTCAAAGAAATCCCAAACGTAAGCAGAAACTGATGGCCCTTCAGATGGGGTTAAGCAGAACCACGGTGAAAAGGGTGTTAAATGAAGACTTAGGGCTTCGGGCATATCGAAGAAAAACAGGACATCGTTTGAATGCTCGTCTAATGGACCTGAGACTGAAGAGATGCCGCGCTTTGTTGAAGCGGTACGCGGAAAAAAAATATCGGGAAATTATTTTTTCGGATGAAAAAATGTTTACCGTAGAAGAGAGCTACAACAAACAAAATGATAAGGTGTACGCACACAGTAGTGAAGAAGCGAGCAACCGTATTCCGCGTGTCCAACGAGGTCATTTTCCATCCTCGCTCATGGTATGGTTGGGAGTTTCTTATTGGGGCTTAACAGAGGTACATTTTTGTGAGAAAGGTGTAAAAACGAATGCTGTTGTGTATCAAAATACAGTCCTGACGAACCTTGTGGAACCTGTTTCTCATACCATGTTCAATAACAGGCACTGGGTATTCCAACAAGATTCGGCGCCAGCTCATAGAGCGAAGAGCACACAAGACTGGCTGGCGGCGCGTGAAATCGACTTCATCCGGCACGAAGACTGGCCCTCCTCCAGTCCAGATTTGAATCCGTTAGATTACAAGATATGGCAACACTTGGAGGAAAAGGCGTGCTCAAAGCCTCATCCCAATTTGGAGTCCCTCAAGACATCCTTGATTAAGGCAGCCGCCGATATTGACATGGACCTCGTTCGTGCTGCGATAGACAACTGGCCGCGCAGATTGAAGGCTTGTATTCAAAATCACGGAGGTCATTTTGAATAAGCTTTAATGTCATAAGAATCTATGTTTTGTTAAGTTCATTTTGGTATATGAATGGTTACATAATTAATAAACTTGTTACAATTATTTTACATTAAACATGTGACAGAATTTATGACCTGACTAGGTATATTCTATATTTATAAATAATAGTAACTGCAAACATACTGAATTTTACAGGATTAAAACATATTATGGTGTAGTTACTCAGGTCCAACCTCAGATCTTAGTTTACTGCTATAATTGCCAATTAATTTTTATGATTCGTGATTCTTAATATGGTATAAAATGATAACAGGACTACCCCATCATTTAATGGGTTACTCCTTTTCTTAGTTGAACGCGGCGGAAGAAGGTTATTGTTCGGTTTTCTGAGCATATCTATATCATCTATTTTCTTTTTGCTCTGGAAATTATTACAGATGTCCGGCATACAGACGGTGCGTACACCATAAACTTAGCCGTATAAATCTTATAAAAAGAAGCATTTTACGTGGATAATTAATAGAAAAATATACATAGGGAAAGCTGAATTCACCAAACCATAGTAGGCCATAATGGCTCAATGGGTCCGGACCTGTCCCTGTCGGCCATAGTCACAGCAATGGTCGGGAGCGAGCAGGTCTGGGACGCCACCGCCTCTTTTGTGAGGAGGTCATGTCCGCGAAGGAGGCGGCGGAGCGTCACCAACCTGCAGCCTCTGTAAGCCCTGGCCACGCGGCCTGCCGGTAAGGGGAAGCCACAGGTCAGCGGACCGAAGATGGGACGCGCCAAGTTCCGTACGCCCCGTCACCTCTGTGAGAGTCCAGAGACTCTTCCAGAGGCCGACACAGGAGATGCCGACGAAAGTCAACATAGTCTCCATGCATAAGAGGAACACAGAGTCCCGGACTCCATACATAAGAGGAACACTGGGGGTGGTTTTTAGTGGGCAAACCAGTGACGTGCGTCCCTTTCGTCAATTAAGAGGGGCGTGCGGGCGCATTGCACGGGATTTCCACAGTACCCTGCCGCCAGCCCCCAGGCGACGGGATGTGCATTAAGCATTTTCCACCTCATAACAAAAAAAAGGCCATGATGGCTACAATGATGCAGTACTCCTAAACGGGTGATTCACATGTTGATTAAAGTTTAATTAAGATAAAGACTTAATTAAACTTTGGCTGGAAAGGCGCCACGGCGCCCTGACCTTCCGCCTGACGCAGGTCCTCTCGGGGCACGGTTGCTTTGGGAGGTACCTGTGTCGCATAGGGCGGGAGATGACGTCGGGGTGCCACCACTGTGGCGCGGGCGACGAGGAGGACACGGTGAACCACACTGTCGCCGTGTGCCCTGCGTGGCGCGAGGAGCGCCGCGCCCTCGTCGCCCAAATCGGCGTGGACCTGTCGCTCCCGGCCCTGGTTCTGTCCATGGTCGGGAGCGATCCTGGATGGACGGCCGTCGCCTCCTTCTGCGAGGCAGTCATGTCCGCAAAGGAGGCGGCGGAGCGGGAGCGGGAGTCGACCACCACACTCCCCTCCCGCCAACGCAGGCCACGTCGGCGGCGCCGGAGGTCAAATAACGACCTCCGGCCGCCGTAAAAAGCGGCCGCGGGCGGCCCCTCGGGGGAGGATCCACCGCCCGCACCATTGCCGCGAGGGTGAGGGCTGCGTGCTGTTCCGCGACCCCCCTCAACTCCTAGAGTTGTTAGGAGAGCGCCGGGGGGACGAAATCCTGACCCCCTGGCGCCAACACTTTAGAAGGGGCCCGCCTCAAGACAAAGGGCGGGCCAGCGCCAGCCCGGGCCACGAGATCGGCTGGCCATATATCCGTGGGCCCGGGCGTAGGCGATAGGAGAACAGCGGGGTTTTTTAGTGGGTAGTCGGATGGCCAAACATCTTTCCCGGAGTCCCACATATCCCTCGGTCCCCCCGGACCGGGGGAACCCGTCAAGAGAGGTTTTTCCCTGACACAAAAAAAAAACAAAAAAAAAAAAAAAAAAAAAAAAAAGATAAAGACAAATATGTCATTTAAACTTGTTTAGTTTCTTTAATATTGAAGACCTAATAGGTCTACTGTTTAGTGTAATGTAGAGATGGTACTGATTTGAAAGACCATTTGTATGAAATAGTGAGAAATCTCAACAAATATTCGACAAATTCAAAATATAATATTATTTTAAAACTTACTTTTGAGAGAAAAAGCATGTCAGTTCTGGTTAGAAATCGATTGAATTAGATGTTACTGAAGAAAGTTCCCTCTAATAATCTCCCAACTCAAGATAAAAACCGGTAACACAAGCTTGCTTTTCCAAAGAGCTTTCTGAAACCTCTCCGCTAATATTAGTCGATATAGTATTCATATGTTTTTTTTTTTCAGGGAGAGTTTATTAAGAAGAATCGACTGCTGATCGCATTTTTGGTCATCTTGGCTAAGAGCAATGCAGATGGACAATGCCCTTGGGAACAGACACCATCATTACAGACCGCCTGCGTTTGCGTATTCAATTTAGCAAACGACCTATCTGTTCAATGCGACCAGGTACATAATATTAAAACATAAAAAACAAGCACATAACGTAGTATTATCCCGCATTAATTTTTTTTTTCTTAATTACAGGTTGATTTTCCACTTCTAATGGCCGCCTTAAACACGAGCGCTAGAGACATTGCGATTGATCTTTTATATATCAATAACTCCACAATACCGGTATTGACGGAAAATATGTTTGCAAATCTCAGAATTCTCAATTTACAAATATCCGGATGCAAAATAAAGAGAGTTGAAGATAACACATTTAGAGAACATGGCCATTATCTTAAAAACTTAAACTTGCAAGAAAATGAATTAAAGGAAGTACCAGTGAAAGCGTTAAAAATATTGACCAATCTGTCATTATTAGATCTTTCCAAAAATCGTATCACACACATTGATAACCATTCATTTATTACTTTACGCAAATTGACAACGTTGAAAATCTCCGATAATAATATTACTTTAGCTACACGTGCATTCACAGGGCTTGAAAATTCACTAAAAAACTTGAACCTCAAAGGTACAAAGCAGAAATATGTTCCTGAATGTATTAGAGGTCTCCGCAACTTAGCTTTCTTAGATCTCTCTCAGAATAGCATTAGAGAGTTGCCGGGACCAGATGGTAGCCGCACTTTTGAAGGATTAGATTCATTAACTGCTCTTAACCTAGAGCGAAATCTTCTAGTTAATTTAAAGGAAGATGCTTTTATTGGAATTAAATCAACACTTAGCTCGTTGAGTCTGCTCAACAATTTACTACCGGAATTTCCTTCTGCAGCAATAGGACAACTTGCTGACCTTAGAGTGTTAGATATCGGATTTAATTTGCTCAACAACTTACCACTTGATGCATTTCTCAAGAATCCATCTATAACATTATTAGCGCTTGATGGAAACCCATTACCTACTATTCCTGAAAAGGCATTCCTACATTTAAATCAAACATTAAGAGGACTGAGTTTAGGAGGACGGTTTCTGCACTGTGATTGCCGACTACGCTGGATAATTGAGTGGATTCGTAATGGAGAACTTCAAGTTACGTCACGAGAACGAAACCCGCAATTTTGTGGCCATCCTTCACATTTTCGTGAACGAGGATTTTATAGTTTCGAACCAAGTGAATTGATTTGCGAACAAGAAATTACGTCAACATCAGAAAAATCGACGATAACATTCAAGGAAGATGATGTAGGGAAAATTAGTGCGGAAACTACTAGCCCAACGACAACTACAACGAAAATTACCACGACGTCTACTACCACTACTCCTTCCACAACAACAATTAAAACCACAACTTCTCCAGAGACTACCACTACATCTTCTGTACTAAAGAATCCATCTACGTCACCAGCCCCCAAAACTACTATTAAATCCACTCGTCCTTCATCTACGAGAGCAGCACCAACTTGGCGGCACACACCCAGTCAACATCCTCCTTTAGTCATGAATTTCCCGCAACAAAAACCAAAAATTGATGACTCGAATGAAGTTCTTGTAAAGAATGCATACAGACAAGATAACTCCGTGATTATTCAATGGGATTCAGATGTAGCAAACATCTTAGGCTTCCGAGTTGTATACAGACTTTTTGGTGACAAAGGTTTTAAACAGGGGCCACCATTAGAGGCAAGTGAAAGGGAGTTCAAAATCAAAAACGTTCCTTCACAGGTATCACTCTAAAAATAAATGTATAATTTGTTATGAATGTGTTTTTAAAAACTTTTTATATGCATATGCCAATATATTTTGCAGGAATGTATCGTAGTGTGCGTGATTTCCTTGGAGGAGGTTCATGTGAGTCCCGAAACGGTTCCTTATTCCCAATGCCGGGAAGTGCGAACCGTTTCAGCTGCTGCCTCAAATATGGACAAAATCACGATAGCTGCAAGTGCAGCAATATGCGGCACAATCGTAATAGCTGTACTAATATTTGCCGCGGCTTCACGACGACGATCCCGTACAATGCACCGGTTACACTCGCAGCCAGCAGAAAAGCTACCAAATACATGTTGCGGTGGACTCGCTGCCACGCCCAGCCCAAATGGACCGCTCTCGTCCATTGCAGCACTCAGCGCATTTGGAAAGCAGCGTGAGTGGGATCAAGTGTCGGCTTATAGCGCACGTTCGATCCCGCGTGCACGCACATACACTGAAACTGCTCCTCCGGATCCTCTTCCGGGACGACCGGGAAGAGCACGTTCCCTAGCTGATGGTCAATCGCAACATAGCTACTCTCACTCTGGACGCTATGGAGTTCCAGGTTATCCTGGCAGCCTTTTAGGATCCAGAGCGGGTAAGTAGCTTTTGCTTCACACGCTCTTGCTTGCTTTAACACTTCTTCTTCTACCTTATAAAATACAAACATAAACATTCTCCTGACAATTATTAAAATGTAAACTATATTTTAGATCTTCGACAGTCGCGACAATCATTAGGAGGAGCTTCAGAACGGGCGTCCCGGCTATCTCTTAGCGGTGCAGCGGGTGGTGCAACAGGCGGAACATCAGGTTCACGAAGGCGACCCAGATCACGATCTCGGCCAGCCAGTCGTTACAGCGTCGGTTCCTTGGGCATGGGTTACTGTGACACGTCTGACAACTGGACAGACCACGATATGGATATATATATGGCCCGAAATCCAACAACACGTGGAGGCCTTGTGCCCTTATAGCGTGGAAGAAATAGGGCGCGGGGCGAGGAGCCGCCACGCGGGCGGTACTCTCCAACATGGCTGCTAGACAGCGCCTGCGGCTCGCGGTGTAAACATAAGCGACGGCGGCCGCGCCCCCACCGCCACTCGCGCGACTTTCGAATTGAGTGCGCGAGGAAACATCGCAGGGACTCAATAGATCTTGACTAAGTGATGAACCAAGTGCCTTGATACGAAGTGTGTGTATATTATATGAAAAGTGCACAATTACTTATTTATTACCTATAGCTATAAATTTTTAACTGCCTACAAAACATAAATGATTTTTTAGATGTTTGATTCAATTATGCCCCATAAATATTGATAATTATGAAATAAAAATTAATAAATTGATTTCAGATTTATGTTCTGTACGTAAATAGAATAAGATTATGATATTCTATAATTATATATAAATAGTATACATATACTTAATAAAAAAATGGTTTTGATTAGCACAACTAGCCAAAACATTGGGCTTTATTTCTTGTATCATAACTACTATCAAATAATATAAGTTTCTATTTTTAAGTAAGTTGTACATATGATAGATAAATTATAATAAAAAGTTTGTACATTTAAATATTTATGTAATCCAAGATGCATAATCCAAATGGTGCTACTTTGTAATTAAATCATTTTGATTAAGGATAAATACGACTATTATGTAATTTAATTATATTTAATAATTTGGCATCAAAATTTATATATTCTCCTTATAGCTTATTAATAATATAATTAACACCAGATTAGATATTAATTATTTATTTAGCTTTAATTTTATTTAATTCCAAAACTTATGAGTACCAATTTTTACGTAATTATTTATTTTAATGAAATCTTTATAAATTTAACTTTTTGGTTTCATTTTAGTTTTGAAAATATTTCATCTCAAGTGACTATTTTTACTTATATGCATTTTTTTTTCTTTATTGAAAAGGGTTTTGCCGCACAGAGGCAATGTCACCCCGTAAATTAAAACTTAAACTACTTACTAAAACGTAAACTTACTACTACTTAATTACAATGTGCAAAATAATAAAACACATTTGAGCACGCTAGCAATAATTATTTTGGTGGTTATGCATGATGGTAATGACATGTATCCTATCTACCGAATACAACTAGAACGTAGTAGGAATGATTGATGCTAAAGCAGCAGAGCAGTGCAAATATTCATAGAACAAAAAACATATAGCTCTTAATGAGAGTCATTTGTGTTGTCGCGTCTAAACAACGTTGCATACTAAGGTCTGAATAATGTTCTGACGCTTCGAACCTTTTGAAAGTGGAAGTGGAAAATGGCACCTGATCAATGCCGCATCGAGATTGGGGAAGCCGACGCGGGTATGTAGAGTTTCCCGCCCTGTTCCTATGACCACACATCTAGCTAGCCAGGGTGGTCGCAGCGACATATCCACTAAAAACCCCGGTCGTCACCTGCATACTTTCTGGGGAGGTCGCAGGATCGAGTTTTGATCATTACTCTGCGCCTAGACCACAAGGTTTTATTTTTAGTTTGGGAGCTGGAAATGCATGACGCACACCCCACTGCGTGCGAATGGGCGGCGGGGTAGTGTGAGACTCTAGGCTGGCGGACGCACGTCGCTAGTATACCTACTAAAACCACCCCGGTGTTCCTTCACACGCCTTAAGTGCCGAAGCCGCGGGACGCGATAGGTTAGTCAGACCGCGGCCCCAACGGACGCCGGCGCGCTTTCGCGGGCCTTTTCGAATCCGAGGGGGTGACGAGCCTCGGCATCTTCTTCCTCACGCAGGTGTGAGCTAGGCGCGAGGTACGATCGCGCGCACCTCACAATACACGAAGTAGTACAATTCAAACAAACATTTCATCTTCATAAAATTTAAGCCTCACCCGGGCACGAGAATTTGTCGCTCCCATCTATACTGCAGTTCCTGTACAAATTCATACCACAGATGTGCAAGGTATGGGACACCACCAGCGTCATGCAACCTTGCCGCAGTCACAGACAACCGCCACACAAGCCCACCCTCTGGACTAGTTTTAACATAATTGCACAATTTCATATCACTGGAATCCTGTAATAAGAAAAAGAAAATATAAAACAATAATTTTCACAACAACAGAAAACGGTCTATTTAGGAAAAAAAATATACATATAATGGTTGATAACTAACTTTTAAATTAATTATAAACATAGTTATGTTTATAATTAATTATAATTATTATATTAACTATATGAATACATATAATAGAATAAAAATAAGAAGTTAAATAAAATTTCAACTTGTTAATTACGATAATATCATTACATCTTTTATTACACTGATATTAATCAATAGGATTTTCTTACAAGTGATTGGAAGCATTCCCTTATGAGTACCAAGTTTACTGCTAAGAATTGTTGTAGGTCAAAAATTCTGACTTCCATTATCAACAATATCTCACACACATGATAAACTGAACAGACTACATAGGATTCTATAATTACGTGGGCTTGGACTTGTGGCTCTTACAGCAATCAATTTAAACAGAATGGTTCCCTTCCTTTGCGTCCTGCAAGTTAGCAGCAAGAGTAATTAATTTGTTTTTTGCTACACTCTATAGAAATTGTGTGGCCTTTTTTTCTGTTTGGCCAGGACTGCACCAACATTGAATATAAGCATTGAATTTCCATTCCCATGAAAATAAAATAATAATTAAACTTTAAGTATATATGTATTGTTGTTTATTTTCTACAAAATGCTTTGTATGAGTCATTATAAACAGATTCTACTGTACTTCTAGGCTTTGATGAAAAAAAAGGTACTGGCACTACATTGAATAAATTTAAAGCATACCTGTTTGAATTCCACTTCTAATTGCTCTGGATAATTGAATGTGTTATCTTCTACAGCATCAGGAAAAATATAATACAAGAGAGGCATCAACAAGTCATCTGCAATGGGTCCTTTGAACTCAGACAAGTGTTTGCTCTGTCCCATAGCAGCTTTCACTAACTTCGATATAGTTATTGGTGCCTCAGTTATTTTATGCAAGGGATTCAATAATCCCAAACTCCTACTTAAGCCCAAAGTATCCATTAATAAGTTATTATTATCCAACAAATTCATCAATTTGCCAATAGTTTCCGATAGCACACAGTTTAAATTCTCTTTCATTTTAATAGTGATCGTCCAAGTAGGAGCCATCAATGGATCAATGTCAGAGAAGTTGGAAGAATCAACTATAGTACATTCCCTAAATCTTGGCCAAATTGCGTTCAAAAGCACACTTTGTACTGGATTTCTATCAGAACCAAATGGAAGGTCCGTTAATTTCTTTACATCAAATCCATCTATAGATAAATATTCATTTGTGTGAATAGATTTCTTCCAAGCAAAAGCTTCCAAGTCTTTTAATTCATAAGAGTATTTTGTTGAAACAACCACAGCATCTAACGCCACAGGGGATGCTATTTTTGATTTAAACAATCCAACCAGCCCACTTAGATGTGAACACTGGTTTGATATTCTCTTTAAATGTGTTGTATCATAACTGATTTTATGTGAATCATCTTCATAAAATCCTAAGTAAGTATGTTGCCAGTGCTCTCTTATCTTAACAAACAGCGGCACACCACATTCAACATTGGCAAAAGCTATATTGACAGAACTCATGATGAGCTTGATTAAACTAGCATCCACTAATGGTGAGCCTGGACATAACATCAAATACCTCTTTAACCCAAACCAATTAGACACTGGAAATGGACCGCCATCAAGATCATCCATGAAACTGGTTGTCGCCTCCCATAATGCATTGTGCAAAGTTGGAAGAATATTATTTCCATCATATACCTCTGTGAGCTCTGTACTATTATCAGGTTCTAAAGTATTATATGATAGAACGAATTTCAAACCTTGAAAATATATATCTTCAGATTTAGAAACCCACTTTTTTGTTTTTATTGTGAGTTTAGTTAAGGTAGACTTTGACGAAGTAGAAAGGCGCCATTCATTTAACAACTCCTCTATACGGGCAATAAACACTTCCCAGTCGGACACTGTCGTGAAATCTTGATGGTATATTTCATATTCATCAATTTCCTCATTCATTTCTTAGATTATTTGAAATGAAATTTGTAGAAACAACAATAAACACAAAAACAAACAGCTGTTTTAATATATGACAGTGACAGCTGAGAGTTAATAAAATATGTCATAAACTTAGACTATATAGTACCAAGAACAAGACCTGGCTGTATGGACTTAAGTCCTTTGCCTTTCCCATTAGGGATAAATTAATATCATCATCATCATCATTAGACTTTAGAGGTCCTAGACAACATAATTTTTACAATAAAATTTACGTGGCTAGTGAAATTTTCTTGCCATATATCTAATGAATAATATTAATTATCATTAATAATATGACACATATACATATGTGATCAAGTTTGACAGGATTTTCATTGAAAATATAGGGATATATTTAGCATTTCAGCTTACATTTTCTTAATTTTTTAACTACAGTCTTGTGGCGGCTTCACATTAGTGCCGTGAATTCAAGCGCAAATTCATGCCGTGAATACACGGCGCAAGTAGTGACCTCCACATTCACGGGATGCTCACAATCGAAATGGACGTAGAAGCTACTGCTGCAATAACTTTGTTTGCTGTTTGTAATGCTCTAAAAAGAGCATTTCAGTTTCATTATTCCAAACGTTCACGCTCGACTCCATTTTACGCGCGTACACGTTCGTGCCTTTTTCAATGCGGAGTAAACTGACACGGGGCCGTGAATGTGGATATATACCAACTCTGATCGGGGAATAGGCGAGAATGCGCGTGAACCACGCGAAAATCGTCAACATTCACGTTCGCGCCTGTTTACGGAACTTCACGGCACTAATGTGGAGCCGCTATTATAAACTCTTCCTGGATCATATTTTCTCTATACTCCTTTGGTTGCTATAGCAACGATTATTAGTAAACAATATAAAATTGTATTCTAAGTTATTTTCATATTTATAAATATGTTTAGAGGAGATAATTCTCATTCTTTGAGCTACGAACAACAAGCTAAATTTATTCAAGATAGAATTACAACAGTTGAAAAGAACTTTGGAGAAATGTGTGTTGCTTTTGGTGATTACACTCGAAAAACTGCAAGGTTACAATTCATCCATAATAAATTTACTCATTATTCTTCTTGCTGTAAATAAATTTGACCATGTTATCTTAGAAGTAAAACCCTATTAAATTAATAATTTATTTTTGCTCATTATGAGTACCTCTATATGTTCTCCCAATGAGAAAATAGTTTTCTAGCGAGTACCTACACTACCAGCTTGTAAATGCTTATATCTAAGGCCCATTTGATTTTGTTGGGCCTTTGTACATGTTTTACATGAAATATAATTATCACTAACAAAGCACATAATTGAACTTGGGATCCTCAAACTAACATTGTTATAAGGTGTATTGGTACATAGTGTCATTTTGCATCTATACCAGCCTTAATCCTTATGCACTAGTAGGTATGTCTTTTGACTTATGCCTTTTAGTCAAAACAGAAGGCAAGGGACGACTTCAAAGAAAGTCAAACTAAGTCAATAGTGTCGATCTTTTGCTGACTAACCTTGCAAAATGCAGAATCCTTATATCTACCCTCTATGAAAGAGATAAGCCATCAGTGGTTTAAAATAGCAGTCATACTGACGGGTCACCTATTAGTAAACCATTAACGCTGCCTATAGGCGATGGACAACGTACTGCAGGTCCCTTAGAATTATAAGATACTATTTTTTTAATTAATATGGCGCACAGCGTAGTGGAAATCTTCAATTGATGCTCATTCCTCATTTTTAAAATGCGCTAATGCGCTTTTGTTGTACGTTTAGAAGCTCCGGGAAGAGTGCATAAATGCCGAGCCGATTGTGAGCGGCACAGTGTTAGAAAGATAGATACAGTAATTATATAATAACTTTGTAAATAAATATGCAGGTTACGTGATATGGGTGACGAATTAACAAAGGTCCTGAAGGATTACTCCAACAACGAACTCGTCAATAAATCCTTGAGTACCGGCCTCGATAATTTGGCACTAACACTAACTGCTGTCGAAGAATACCGGAACTGTCAAGTCCAGCGATTGGAAGCTAAAGTAAACTATTATAATTTTTTTCCTATCTAATTTGCCTTTTATTGAGGAGATTATGTATCTATCTTATGGCATAATGTCCAAAAACAATTAGGTATATATTATTTGAACTTAACGAATATATTTCTATGCTAAAGACCCCCTAAGAAATCTATAATTATTTTGAAGGTAATTAATGTAAATGCAGTAATAGACACACGTAACTTTAAATTTATTTATTTACTCAATATGGCACCACCCCTTCTCTGAAATCAACTGTGAATAGATTAACTTTACAAGCATAAGCATAAAGAGCCATTATTATATTATGCCCATTTAATGCATATATTCTATGCCAATATTAAATCTTCTTCACTTTTCTATCCTATTGCTTCTCTCTCTTTTCCTAGCTCATTTATTTCTCCTTTTTTATCGTTCTCAATCAATTTTCTTCAAGATCAATTTTCCCGATGATTTACATTTGCAGTGCCACTCTTAGTTTCCCCGATATTCCAATGTTCTCAAAATGAAACCTAAATTAAAATGTAAATTTAATTATGGCGCAGGTGTTAGGTGAATTGTGCCAATATGAAGCAATTTGTAAGCATGCTCGAGAAGAATTAAAGCATACAATGTCTGTCAGAGATAAGGAACTATCTAGGAAAAAAGTTTTAGACAAAGCTCGAGAACGGCAGCCGTACAATAGGCAGCAAGTAGTAAGTACTTTTTAAACTTAATTAAAATATAAACAACGTAACAGTTTTACAAAGAAACGAGAGTTGATGACAAAAGGCAAGGTAAACCAAAGAAAAGATTGATGGATCGCGTAAAAGATGATATGGCGAAAAGGATCTAAATATTGTGAAGGCAGAACGGAGGAGAGTGAAAAGTTTTACTGAACTGAAGTTAAAAGAAATTACTGAAGATAAACTACTAACAGCGGATATTAGTAAATACGGAAACGATTCAGGTTGTTCTGGGATTCTTGGGATGTCGAGATTTTCCTTTATTCAATTTCGTTACGTATACCTATTTTTGGTAAGCAATTAGTATAAGATGAAGCGTCGATCATTAGATATTATTGTAATAATATGAACTCATTGATTTTGGATAGCTAGGTAGGTGCTTACTCATTCTTAAAATTGAAATTCTGGAGTCTTCTACTCTATTCTATTGAATGCCGATGCTGGCACTACAGTCTACAGCGATTATTCTCTGCACTTTTCATGAGAAGAGTTACTCTCTCTTGAATTCCTAGATATATAAGAATTTGTTTTCTTTGTTCTAACCTAATAATACTTACCACCTGCGTGCAGACATACGCAGAGTCGGAGTTACTCAAAGCCTCCGTAGAGATGTCTCGAACAGCAAAGAGCCTCGGAGAACAGACAGAATTCTTCGAGAGACGTAAACTACAGCAACTGAAAACGTTGCTAACAGACTTCGTTATGATCGAGATGACTTTTCACGCGAAAGCAGTGGAACTGCTCACTGTAGCACATCAACAAATCAGCGATATCAATGACAAGGCTGATTTAGAGGTATGGACGGATTTTAATAAGAGCTTTTTTTTTAATCAATAACTATTGTCATTTAAAACCGTAAGTCCGTAAGGAAAACGTTATAACCTCGTCTGATGTTTAACCGTGTTTCGGCTGGTAAGATTGACTTGAGACCCTAATATTAGGATAATGATGGGAGGTCATAAAAATATAGTCAAATATGAAGAATTTATAAGGAATGAGTTCTTTAAGAATATTTAAAGACAGTTCCCTGCACTTCTGTAAACATTGAGCCAGCGGTGTCGTATATCATCAGCGAAGAGGCAGAACTTAATAACGACCATTTTAGTCAAATTCACTTTTGACCATTTCCGTAAAACCGAAAAGACGGAAATATAATATTTAGTTTTCCTCGATTTTAGACAATATTGAGAGCAAGAAATTCGATAAGTACACTTGTTTTTTTATGGTGAACCATAATTAAGTAATATTAGCTTTTTTAAGCACATATTAAAAAGTAATAAGCCCCAATATATTTATAATTACCGACAGTAAAATTGTCTTTCCTCTATCCACTATGGCAAAAATTCTAGGAATGAAAACTAACAAACGATTTACTCAAAATTATAAAATTTGAGTTATTCAGTTGTCCATCTGCAGCGACGACATTTAATATACATTTTTGTAACATAATAATAATAACTGAACTGGCAAACATTATTTTGCTTTATTCAGTTAGTTCCGTAAAATATGCTCTGAGTGAGCGTGTGCACACACATTGTGGAATAAAAAACCATGCTAAATTTCAAGTCAATCGGGTGTATTTAGTTCTAGAGCTCTCGTGATGAATGTGGTATTTAGCTTATTAAGATGCCTACAAAGGGCACCACAGTTATACCTAGTCAGGTCATAAGTATTGTCACACAGTAAAAACTTTTCTTTTAGAATGCTGGCCACAAAAAAGTTTATTGAATTAGAATTTCGAATTGTTCATGAAAATAAAAATGTATAACTTTTAGAATTTTACTCATTTTTAAATATGGAGTGCACGCTTAAAGAAGACCGTGTTGCAGTTATTGCGTTGCATCGTTACAGTTACGCGCCAATTCAAATTTTTAACATACTGAAAAATTTGAATATAACCAAAAGATTCGTTTATCGTACCATCAAACGATACAATGAAGACTCTAGTGTAGATGGCAGGTCAAGAAGTGGTCGCCCTCGGTCTGTTAGGACTCCAGCAGTGATAAAAGCTGTGAAGGCACGAATTCAAAGAAATCCCAAACGTAAGCAGAAACTGTTGGCCCTTCAGATGGGGTTAAGCAGAACCACGGTGAAAAGGGTGTTAAATGAAGACTTAGGGCTTCGGGCATATCGAAGAAAAACAGGACATCGTTTGAATGCTCGGATAATGGACCTGAGACTGAAGAGATGCCGCGCTTTGTTGAAGCGGTACGCGGGAAAAAAATATCGGGAAATTCTTTTTTCGGATAAAAAAATATTTACCGTAGAAGAGAGCTACAACAAACAAAATGATAAGGTGTACGCACACAGTAGTGAAGAAGCGAGCAACCGTATTCCGCGTGTCCAACGAGGTCATTTTCCATCCTCGCTCATGGTATGGTTGGGAGTTTCTTATTGGGGCTTAACAGAGGTACATTTTTGTGAGAAAGGTGTAAAAACGAATGCTGTTGTGTATCAAAATACAGTCCTGACGAACCTTGTGGAACCTGTTTCTCATACCATGTTCAATAACAGGCACTGGGTATTCCAACAAGATTCGGCGCCAGCTCATAGAGCGAAGAGCACACAAGACTGGCTGGCGGCGCGTGAAATCGACTTCATCCGGCACGAAGACTAGCCCTCCTCCAGTCCAGATTTGAATCCGTTAGATTACAAGATATGGCAACACTTGGAGGAAAAGGCGTGCTCAAAGCCTCATCCCAATTTGGAGTCACTCAAGACATCCTTGATTAAGGCAGCCGCCGATATTGACATGGACCTCGTTCGTGCTGCGATAGACAACTGGCCGCGCAGATTGAAGGCTTGTATTCAAAATCACGGAGGTCATTTTGAATAAACTTTAATGTCATAAGAATCTATGTTTTGTTAAGTTCATTTTGGTATATGAATGGTTACATAATTAATAAACTTGTTACAATTATTTTACATTAAACATGTGACAGAATTTATGACCTGACTAGGTATTATAGCGTTTTATTGATATATATTTTATTAAAATATTTTTTGCTTAAAGCTTTTAAACGCAGGTCTATCTGATAACGAGGAACCAGCGGTAAATATAACATAATTACGAATAACATAATTGATTAGTCTTCTTTGCATTGGCTGTAACGAATTTTAAACATTCAACAGAACTTTAAAAGGAAACTCCGATCTCCAGAGAAACAAGTAAGCGCCGGAATTTCGGCGAGATCATCTTCCTTGGCATCTCTAATGAGTCCGTATGCCACTTTCAAGGATAACGAGGATGTTATGGTAATATAAAATTAAGGCTACTCTAAGGTACTTTGTCCGAGTGGAAGAGATCGGGGTTTAACTATATGAACTGCCTATTACCAAAGTCACATTTGCAATTATAATAGTATAAAAATTACACAATTTACTATTGTTTAATTACTATAATAACAGGTCTTTAACTCAACTAGTAACTTTGACATCCGCGTCACGATGGCTTATTTGGCACGTCGAAACGCAAGCGGGATTACAGTCTGAGTGTTTTTATACAATATGTATTTATTTATAAAAAGTATACGAGTAGTACCCATAACATACATTGTCTACTAAGTACCTACCCATAACACAAGTGCTCTGCTCCTTACTTTGGGACTAGATGGCGCTGTGTGAATCACAGTAAATTTATTTATTGTTAATAGTAAACAAGCTCTGGATGTTTGGGTTGACAGTGAGAATCGTGTCGCGCGATCTGGCTCCTATCAAAAACCTTTCAGTTTATAGTACATTTCTTACAACTTTATATGTCCAAAACTAGATCCAGATCTCCCGCTAAGAAAGAGATTAAAACTGTTATTATATGTATTCCGTGATTAATTGTCGCGGTACGCCAAAATTTCAATTCATTAGTTTCTACAAGATCTCTCAAAGATCTTCTCATAGAAGCCTCTCATAATGTATAACAATTTTTATAAATATATATTATACTTATATTTCCCTCAAGTTTGACATGAGAATCACTATGATACGCATAAATTCTCAGAATTTAAGAAGAATGAAGTCGTCAGAAGCAAACAATGGCAGCATCGCACGATCCAATTCATTAGCTGCATTAATGACCCATTCGCCTTCTAAAGAAGAAGAAACCACGGTAATTAATATCATCATGTTATTATTCCCTTAACTGAAATGTTTTATAATACTATCCTCCTCAATAATAGTTCATGACGATTAAAAAAATATTTTCGTACTATCGTAACTACATTATTTATATCTAATAAAATTCTCGTGTCACAGTTTTCGTTGCCATACTCCTCCGAAACGGCTTGACCGATTCTCATGAAATTTTGTGAGCATATTGAGTAGGTCTGAGAATCGGCCAACATCTATTTTTCATCCCCCTAAATGTTAGGGGTGACCCACCCCCAAAATTTTGTTTTTAATTTTTTGACATTTTATTATTTATATGGCAGAACAACGTTTGCCGGGTCAGCTAGTTACACTATACATGTCCGATTGGTCATTTATATTATTTAGGTATAAATTGTTTTACAGGAGTCTGATGAATCGGACGAAGAAACTTCGGAGGATAGTGAATCACGTTAATGCGAAATAAATGAATAATAGAACAGGATAGTACCTTCTACCTTTTTAATATTGGGTTATAAACTTCACGTTCAGCAGTTTAGTGTTAGTTGCATTTTAAGTGTTTGTGTTAGAATTATGTTGATACAAAAATAAAATTTCCAGAAGAAAAATTCTTTTTTTTTTTTTCTTATTATCTAATGAAAGTAATGCCTACACCTATTCTGAGATAATAAAATAACCACTTACCAAGTTGTTTTTCTTATTTTGAAACATTTTCGAATATTCACGACGCGTACGGCCCAGTGTAGCCAACTTAGGGGGTTTTTCCCCCAAATTTAGGGGTAAAAAATTGCACCGGCGTTATTTTAGGGGGGAAAAATCTTTAGGGGTTTTTTAGGGGTTAATCTAGTCACACTTATGATTGAGAAACAACAGTCTCTGATTTTTTTTTTCTATAAAAATTTAGAGGTTTCTTAAAGACGTTTATTGTGCATGATAACAGTAATTGTATGAGATCTTTTAATTTATAAAGTTTTTATCTTGTTTTTTAATCTTGTTTTAAAGGTCGCTGTATACGTAACGAGATATTACCTCGGACGGGACGGGGACGTGACTGCCTCGTTCAAAACGGGAACGTGATGTAAATGCATATGCACCGTGACAGTGACTTTTTCGCTACAGATAATTCTTGTACTTAGTGTCTAAATACTTTGAGTAAGCTAAATTATATAATGCTGGATGTGACCGTACACACTCGATTAATTTTTCGTCGTCCATTTTCGACACTTGCGTCATCAAGACGTCAATAGTTATTCTAAAACGCTTCTTTGAAGTTCATACGTTTCGGCTGTCATCGCCGACGATCAACGTGTCTCTAAAACCAGTCTAAACTTTTAGTAAGTATATTGACCGAACGAGAATGGTAGAAACATTTTCTTCCAGGGATACTTATATATAATCTATGGTCAAACAAGCCACATTTTATGTGTACATAGGCGGCACAAAAATACGCTCTAAATGCAATTTAAATAGAATAGATTTTACAGTGAAAGACAGAACGATAGATCTTTTACTGCCTCTTCTTACTTGAAGATGAATTTAAAAATATTCGTCTTTTGAAACTAAAGTATCCCTATTCTTCTTGCTGGCCAAAATATCCCTAGCGTTTTTTTAGCAATGACGCCCAAAGGTCTGTATTTAAACTTTAGAATAAAAACTTAACAGAGAATAGAAACTTGAGAAAAGAGGGTATTTTCTTTGGATGGCTTTAGTCGGTGCGATTCTTGTGGTGTTCTACAATTGTCGTGGTGCTAGTCATTTAGGACTTGTGGTACAGTTTGGGGTGATACAGCACGGCAGACAATTGGGGCCTGAATAACATACTTCGGTCTCACGCCCAACTGTTTCTAAACTACAAGTTGAGAGGGCTTGGCGGGCTTTAAGAGTTCCCAAAGGATAAGAATATATAACTAAAAAAGAATGTAATTTTATTGGTCATTTGTTGCCCAGAATTCGAACTCAAGACCTTTACGTCTCAATGTATTCTTAAAAAGTTGCCGGATATCAGATTCAAACTCAATTGTTTCACGGGGTCTCCTTTGAAGATTTTGCCTGTAGCATGATTCCATTATGTATTGATTTACCAGTACTGGCACGGGCTTTGTATTACTCTGTAACATTTAGTTCCTGGTACGAAAATCAATCAATATTCACCTTCTCCTTATAAACTACAATACTATGGAGCGATTCATGTCTCTGAAACGTTATTAGAGAGCTTTCAAATCCTTTACAATACTTTTTTATGATTTCTGTTTATATTTTTAAATAATTTATGACTTAGGTAGGGGGCTGTCCATTAATCACATGAGGCTTGAAAGGGAGGGGGGAGGGGTCTATAAAAAAATCACGAATTATTACAAGCGGGGGGGGGGGGGGTGTAATAATATATGACGTGTGTTTATTTTTTCGGCAAACGCGTACAAAATCGAATTTAGCTCTGTGCCAACAACTGACTTACAAGATGCTTATCCAGTTATTGGTGTTGAAAAGTCTTACTAATCCGTGGTCCGAGGATACTGTACATTAAATTATGTTCACTGTTAATGTATTAGGCTAAAAAAGTTTTTCGCATTTATTTCATTATTTTTATATCAGTCAAAAACAACGTGCAACCTTTCTGTCTACCTCTACACGTTATTATTGTAGTCTTTAATTTTCTATAATAAAATTAGATGATACTTAAAACTAAGATCTTTTGTAGGTACTAAAAAATACACGTGATATGGGGGGGAGTCTTAAACCTCACCATGTATCACCAAGGGGAGGGGGGGTTAAAAAAATTCCAAAAAAAACATCACGTGATTAATGGACGGCCCCTAGGTAGATGCATATGAAAACCTTAATGAAATATTCACTAAAAAAAACTTGATTTTACTACAATGAACACAGTTTAATTACAAAAAATGGATTATACAAATACCTTAATGGAATCGCAAACACCAATTGCATTATATTCTAGCTTTCTAACGCGTTATATATAATCTTAGTACTACCGAATGAATTGCTTGTGCTTATAAAGGCAAGTAAATTACTCGTTCACTATATCACCATTATTACTATTAACCATGCAATATATTAAGGCATGTCCAAATCACCCTATCGTGTCTAATATTTAGTACTCCCGGCTTTATTAAAAAAAAAATTTATATACAATAATCCCCCTATAACATGCTACTTCTTATAATACCTTTCATGTCTCTCATATATAATGTGTTTTTCCCATATAACACAGTGATTTCCCACATCATATTTCTGTACAGTGAAACTTATAATGATTTGTACAGTTCATAATCAATTTCTTTAACATTTACGAATTGTCAACAATTGTGTTCCTATAAAATCAAATTAATATTCAATTTAATACCCCTCTATGGAGAAAAGTTAAGTAAATTAATCATTTGTATACACATGAATAATTAACATATGGTATGCCGCATTACATGGGGTTACACAAGCAGTGTTGTAGGAGAATGCTCATATAACGCGTTTTCCTGTAACACAAAACTAATCTACCATGTTATAGGTTGATAACTGGAGTGTTATTCTAATTAGTCTTTATATCTCAATATTTCATAATGCAATGCTTTGCTTCAAAATTAGCTACCTTCTTTATTGTACAATGCATAAGACACTGAATTTGCCAAAGTCTGCCACAGTTTATGAACAAATAACTCATGTAAAGTTATGGCTTTCACAAATCCCATTCAAACCCCATGCCAATATATTAGATCATGTTTTAAATAAAAGTAATTTATGTCAGGAATTTAAAGAGAACAATATTTCAAAAACTTCAAACATTTCTTGAACAGCTTCACAAACATTTTAACCAGAGTAGGTAATGGTGTTTTCATCGAGTGGCAAGAACTTACACAGCTCTTTGAAGTTCTTTCTTTGCTTATGTATGTTTAAAAGTATAATGATGATATAAGAGTTAGTACAAAATCTTATTTAGCCAAACTATTTCTAATTATTGTGTACTATCTTGGTGTACATATAAGCAAATATCACTTTGTTTTTTTTTATATTATAATTATGTAGGAATATTTTATAAACAATTTGGATTATTTTGAGCTTGAATATTCCAAACTATTACATCAAATAATGTTACAAAAAAGTATATGTATAAAATTCTGTGTTATCATTAGAAATATTGGAGTATTAATTACAATGATTGAGAAATTTTCTTGTTTGATTACAATGTATATTGTCTTTGGCAAACCAATATCTGCTAAGTGCAAAAAGTTAAACTTTGAAATATAGAGTAAAAACATTACACTTTAAAAAAATACAATTATTTTTAAAGTGATTTATTTTATTATGATTAGAATCACATAATGGTTTTTATATATCAAAGTTTGTGTGACAAAGTAGTCATAACATTCAATAAAAAAAGTACACATAGCAGGAATTGGTTTGACAATAACTGTACATTGATTAGTTACATAATACAGGCACAAAGTTATCTTTGGGTGATTATAAGTGATATAAATGTAATAAAAGGACACATAATCTATTTTTCATTCTCTACACCCGCTTGTGTCATAAGATCTGTAATGTTCTTCTCCAGCTCGTCAACCCTTGTGCCCATCTCATCGATTCTGTTGATAATTTGGTCTGACATGCTCTGAAATTTGTCCTGCATCGTCTGCAGAAGTGTTTGCACCTGAGGAGATAATATGTATAGTCAAAGTATAAGTAAAAATTATCAGGACAGTGTAAAAAATATATTATTAACACTTCTCCATGGCAAGAAAACGCACAATCAAATTGTTTTTTTTATTGCTGTAGTACAGCAGACAGGCTGATGGCCCACTTAGAATTTAGCAGTTACCCTCGCCTATGGGTGTTTGCAACGCCAGTGGCATCGCGAACATGCTGCTGTCCCATAAGGGTACAGGAACTTGGGTCACTAATGCCGGAACACAACACAAGGTTATTATGGCGGCATAGTTAAGACCAAAGGTGCTCGCCATCCAGACGGGCTTGGGGCCCTACCATGTGGCTAGGGTGGGTTGTTTTGTCGACTTTTACGACAGGACGACCCCAGCCGCAGAAGTTAGTATTCTTTCTCTGCCCCTGCATGGATAAAATGTTTCTTAAAACTTTAATAACTTTATATTAAATGGAGATGTCACAATTTTTTTTTTAGATAAAAGAATCATGTGTCTTATATAAAAGTAAGAAAATTTAATATCCAGTAGCTTTGTCGTAATGTGGAAACTGCAGATTATTCATCTGCAGACCTCTATCATTTTATTTACATAGATTATTAATATTTTAGTTCAAATAAAGACTGATTCACAAACAAACACAAAATTTGTCATTGTCAAACCAATATCTGCTATGTGCATCTGCTTTGATATTTAAAAACCGCTATGTCATTCTAATCATTTAATTACTTTCATATAAATAACTTTAAAAGAAATTGTTTCTTATAAAATTTTACATGAAAATGTTTTTACTCCATATCTCAGTTTAAATTTTTGCACATAGCAGATATTGGTTTGACAAGGACATAATGCTACACAATACTACAGGTCATTATTATCTTAGCGAAATCAAGGGGCATTCAAAACTTTTAGTGCCTTCGATTAGTTGATTTAATTTTACTCCTTCAGTTCATATGGCCATTAAGCTACACTGGTGATGAACCTTGATGCACATCGTTCTTTTCGACGTCAAACTAACACTTCCTGATTCTACCCATCATACCAAGATAAAATTGCGAACATTGGTTCTTCACAAATTGCTCATACAGACAAATATAGCGTGGAGATAATTGTGGGTAAAGAATGAAAAAAGTCACAAAACATAACCTAAATATAAAAAATATAATAAACTATCTGAAACAAAAAAAATGTTACACTCACATATTGAGTCACTTCTTGCATATTTTTTGGATCACCACCAGGACCAGGCGATTTTTCTATCGTAGTAGACTCCGTTTCTTCGTTTTGGTCTGACATTATTAAACAATTATATGACAACAATACGTGAACTTATTTAGAACTCACTAGTGTATCCTATTTCTAATTTGTATCGATTTATGAAGCCAAACTGTTATGAGTTTAATTTATTGTTGTGTGTTTTAATCATTACATTTCGTTTCCTTGACAAAACAATGAAATTGAATAAAATCGACATAACAAAGATAATAAAAAACTGTGTTGCCGCTTAGGAAAAAAGAAATTCCCCAGACCTCAATGAAAATGTCCCTAGATATTAAGAAAAAAGTACTCAAAAAAATCCCTAGAAGTCGCTAAACATATTAAAATCTTCAATTTTAAAAATATGGTCTAAATAAAAGCAACTCTGTCATTTAAATTTGCGAATATTTCACTGTGACAAAATGAACAAAAAGCTTCAGTTGGATCAGTCATAACAGGTTTCCACCACATTTTAAACTCTTCTTGTTGTTCCCATTCTGGTCTATACTTTTGAGCGTATGCCTTCTTTTATGAAGGAATTTCCATATCCACAATATGATTTTCTATTAATGACGACAATACACACATAGACATTATGTAAAACCGGTTTGTTCTGCGAAAAAGTAACAAATAACTTAGAAACCAGGCATTCCTTCCTTTGAATAAACGGGATGATGAATGAATGAGAATGAAATAGCTATATCTGTACATCTTTTGATAGAGTGCGACGCATAAAACCGATCGAACAAAAAAATATCGAAAAGTCGCTAGAAGTCGCTAAATTTATTTTTGTCGCTAGATGGAAAAAAAATGTCGCTAGACACATCCAAAATCCGCTAAATCTAGCGACAAAGTCGCTAAAACGGCAACACTGAAAAATACACTTTCTTTTCATGTAGACGTCTTATTCAATGTCATAATTTCCATTTCAAAATACTACTGTCCTATTATGAGAGTTTTTAATTGGCATTTAATAAATATACGCACCAATCTTTTCTTCAGCACAGTTAAAATTTTCATCATTTACACTTAAACACCGTATCAAAACTGCTCTCAAATATCCTTTGTATTGGATTCAAATAATATTTTTAACAAAACTGCTATGGGAAACATAATTTTAGACTCCCATTTGAAAGACTGCTGCTGAAAGGAGACGGCTCTTTTCTGCTCCAAGACGGCCCATTTTCCAAAAGTGCAGGAGACTCGACCAAAATTAGATCATTGTATAGGATTTTTAATATCTATTGAGGAACCGTTAATGTTTTTATTCTACATAGCGGTGTTTAAAAGATATCAACTAAAACATTGAAAAAAATAACGCCCCAAGTAGGTAATCGAAGCGTGGCGAAGATTCGTCTTAGTATTTTTCTTTCAAACACGAGTGGGCTGTTTTAGATTTTCTTGCTTATGACCCAGCATTCCGACACATTGATTATGAAAGGAAAAAGTGAATTAACGGACCGATCTCAAAACCAACGACCCGGCAATGCAAAAACGACTAACGAATTTAAACTTTGTACTTGGAACCTTAGAACTTTAAACAGGCCAGCATGATTCCAGCATAAAAGTCAACAACTTACCTACCTTCTATAATTGAATTGTGATATCTTTCAAGGCTTTAATTATAGTAACATGAGCGTTTATTTAAGTTATTACGATTATATTTTGATATCAAAATTATATATTTATCATGTTAACTAAGTTTTAAACTTTTTTTATTTATTTATCCTAACCAGTAACCACAGAACACTATTTTATCTACGTGACATTGGCATAGTCGTGCCATGCCATCCCTACGCCTATATAACTTCTAATTATATTACTTCTAATAACATGAAAATCTAATTTTAATCTTGTTCTGATGTATTTTAGTTCTTGTAACTTTTCCTGATCATATTTAACAAAATTTCCATTAAATTATACCTTTTTAATTTGACACTGGCAAGTTCGCAAGCTGCGACATGCCAAAAAAGAACTTCCACTTTGACTTTAACTAAAACTAAATGTCTTGTTTTCATTTTGGGTTATCCGTTTTATTTTATGGAAATATATTAATTTCACGAAAAGATTACTATAAAAATACAAGTGGGAAATAAATGTTAAATATGCAGCCACTTACACTGAACTCTAAAAGCGATGTGCAAATAGACATAAATCAAGTGCGTAAGGATATTCTTAGAGGATTAAAAGAATGTAGCGACCGGGGTCTTGTACAATCTAGCAAGTGGCTCGCTGAATTAAACTTTGCATTAAAAGACCATAAAATTATTTACGACGAGACCTCGGAAAAATACGATGATGGTATATTGCAAGAGGAAAAAGAATTGTATATTTTAGCTAAAAGTTATTTTGATTGCCAGGAATATGATAGAGGTGCTCATTTTTTAGAAAACTGTTCTAGCCCCAAATGTGTATTCCTGCACAAATATTCTCTCTACCTGTCCAGCGAGAAAAAACGCTTGGATAATGCTTGTGATGCGGGAGTAGAAAATGCAGAGTCAACACAAGTTTTATTAGATCTATTATCTTTTTTTAAGGTAAATTTAATTTATATATACAACAAATATATTGATACCACAATGGCATCTATTACTGCTGACTTATCTGTACAGGGGAGGAGAAAGAATACTAACCTCTGTGGCCGGGGTCGGCCTGTCGTAAAAGGCGACAAAACAACCCAATCTAGCTACGTGGTAGGGCCTCAAGCCCGTCTGGATGGCGACCACCTTTGGTTTTAAGTATGTCGCCATGATAACCTTGTGTTGTGTTCCGGCATTAGTGACCCAAGTTCCTGTACCCTTATGGGACAGCAGCGTGATTGCGACGCCACAGACGTTGCAAACACCTATAGGCGACGATAACTGCTAAATTCTAAGGGGGCTGTCAGCCTGTCTGCTGTCCTACACAATAAAAAAAAAAACTATCCCACTCAACCATCCCAAATAAAAGGAACACCTTTTACCTGTAAACATTTATTAAGTTAACAGTAATAATTTGTAAATATTATAAATAGACAAAAGTATATTCAATTAGTTACCAACTATTGATGAACATATTGTTGTTGTCAAACCAATATCTGCTATGGGAATTTTTTCTAATAGTAAGAAGTTACTGTCATCTACGAATGTTTGCGACACCAAGTTTGCACCTCTAACACTCTTATCATCTGTGTTGGAACCTGGATCACTTATGTTGGATCAGGACAAGGTTATTATAGCAATATGTTTGTCATCCAGTTAAGCTTGGAGCTCTACCACCCAGGTTGTTATGTCACATTTTATGACAGGCCATCCCTGCCTTGTCAGAGGTGACTAGTCTTACTATACCCCTGCATGAAGATAAATCTATGTATAACACAATTATATCTGTAATACTCATAGAAAGGATAATGTATGCCTGTGGATGGACAGCCATTTTCTTAAAATATTCCTTGTTTATGTGAGTAAATTATTATGCCAGAGAAACTCATATAGCATTTTTAAAAAATTACCAAGTTTATATCTTTTTCAGGCTAATCACAGTAATTTAGATGGTTATTTATTGTATTTAGAGGGAGTTGTATTAAAGAAATTAGATTTAAGAAGTCAAGCAATCTCGACACTCCAGGCTTCAGTGACAGCTACCCCTATGCTATGGGCTGCATGGGTAGAACTTGCTAGCCTAGCGAATGAATGTGAAGTTTTAGACTCATTACATCTACCAAAGCATTGGATGATGTACTTCTTTGCTGCTCATGCATTTGTGGAGCTGAAACTTTCAGAACAGGCTCTTGAGTCATACACTGTATTGGCAGCAGCTGGGTTTGAAAAGAGTACTTATATCACTGCGCAAATGGCAATAGCTCATCATGATAGGAGAGGTAAGGTATATCTATACTATACTATTATAAAGAGGAAAGATTTGATTGTTTGTTTATTTGCATTGAATAGGCTCCGAAACTACTGAACTGATTTGAAAATTTATTTCACTATTGGGAAGCTACACTATCCCCGGATGACATAGGCTATATTATATTTAAAAAAAATTAGGGATGCAAAAGATGCAAGTTATTTTTGGTGGCCTTCTATAGATAAACACATAGAAGACATGGTAAAAAATTGTAAGGTATGCACAGAAAATAGAAACATGCCACCTCCAGTGACTCATCAATGGTAGCTGGTATATAAAGCTTGGTCAAGGCTACACAGACTATGCTGGACCCTTTCAAAGAAAACAATTTTTAATATTAAAAGTTATGGAATAAGATAAATATTGGTGCCCCCATACAACCCAGCTTCAAATGAGCAGGCTGAATGCACGGTGCAAACTGTGAAGAATAAATTAAAGTAAATAACTTCAGAACCATGGCATGAATGCCTTCCAAATATTTTATATGGGCTGAAGAGAACACCAGCAACAACAACAACTCTCTCATAATAATTGTTATGCATTGTGTTTAAATATCTATAATAAATTATCTTTGATGATGAAAGAACTACCTATGATGAAAAAAAAAAATTAAAGACATGGTTACCTAACAAAATGATATATTCTATTAAAGACTGGTTAAAGGAATAAATAGATATAATGAAATAATGAATTTTAATATATCTGTAGGAGCGGGATATAAACATAATAAAAGTTTAGATGGAAAAACGACGTAGGGGCGTGCGCAGGAGCAGCTCATATCGCGGACCTGACTCAGTCACCTGAGTCAACTGGTCGCTAAGCGACCAAAAGCGCGTGGGCGCGAAGCCGCTACCCCATTCCCCGCACATAGTCCACCCGCTGCCCCTACGCACGACACCACCCATCTTTCCTTGCCATTTATTTCAAAATAAATTAACAAATTCAATTAAAGATTTATGTAAAAAAAGAAATAACATGTAAACTAATATTTGTATGTGTTTTGTTTGTTTGTATAGTATATTTGTAATGTTTGTATTGTTTGTCAATACAATACACAATTGTAACACTGTTTTTGGGACAAATAAAGTTATTTAACAAATTATATGGTGGCAAATTATATATAGGTTCAAAACCCGTTAAAATGTTTATTGTTAAAATGATGATATAAAGTTAGAAAAAACTCTAAACTATCTACATAGCTATCAACAATAACTCCTCTTCCAATATTAAATTCCAATAATATTCAACCGTTTAATTTACATTTCGTACTAATCACTAAATCAGCATTAGTTTAATTCATTCTGAGTTCCCAAAACATAATGTTATAGCGGGTTTTGCATCTATGCATAATATAAAGTCATTTATGATCTTTACCATGCGAAGAGGTATATTCATAGTTCATGAATGTTGTTCATATTTCAGATGTTGATTCTGCATTGTCACTGTTTCGTGAACTATACCAAAATGATCCGTACAGGCTTGACAATTGGGATGTGTATTCTCACTTGTTGTATTTAAAAGAGAAAAGAATGGAATTGGCAAATTTAGCACAGAGAGCAGTATCCATTGACAAATATAGAGTGGAGACATGTTGTGTTATAGGTAAGCTTAAAGTTGCTAGTAAAATAAAAGTGAGAAGGCATTTAAAATTGAAATATAAAAGAATTGAATGTACAAAACGAATTTTGTCTAGAAGAGGCTAGTTTAGGACCTGGATATATGGTGCAAACTTAGAAAGCCTTATATCAGGCATAGTATGATAATTAAAATAAATGGTTTAATTAGCTAAATCTGGTCATTACGGTTTCTATTCGATCTCCGAATCCTGATAGGAGAATCATAAGATCTCTATCTACCCTTTGCTGTCTGTGAACTAATAAAGTAAACAATTTGTTGTCTATTGACATAGTTCTGGGTATCATTGTGGTTTCCTCAAATGTTTTCCTTCATTGTCAATGTGTAGCAATCATGTTATTATTTGATGAAGAAAAGCTTTGCATACTATTGTGGAATTCAAACTCAAGACCTAATACATTACAATTGACTATATTTTCAGGTAATTATTACAGTTTAAGAGGAGAACACCAAAAAGCAGTGCTTTATTTCCAAAGGGCTTTGTCCCTCGACTCTCAGTACTTAGCGGCATGGATCCTTATGGGACACGAGTTTATTGAACTCCAAAACTCAAATGCGGCAATACAGTGTTATAGACAGGCAATAGGTATGTTTTACAACTGAAGGGGTTACTCAAAATTTAAGATTGCTAGTTTCTAAAATATATTTTTTTGTAATCTGTATCTATTAAGTAAGAAGTATGATAGGAGTTAAACTGAGTGACAGGATAAGAAATAGTGAGATAAGGAAATGTTGTGGTCTGAAAGAAGATGTAGTGACAAAAATTGAGAAAGGTATGCTGAGATGGTTTGGCCATGTTGAGAGAATGAATGAAGAAAGATTGACGAAAAAAGTGTATAAGGCGAGTGTGAATGGAAGTGTTGGAAGGGGTAGACCTAGGTGGACGTTTCGAGACCAGATCAGGGACGTCTTGATAAAAGGCCAGGTCAAGAGTACCCTAAACCGAAAGGCATGTATGAAGGGAATAATGAAAGTGGATAAAGCGAAACAAGTATATAAGGATCGTAGCAAGTGGAAAGAAGTGGTCTCTACCTACCCCTACGGGAAAGAGGCGTGATTATATGTATCTATTAAATGAACTTCACATATGCGCAACGGTCAATGATCTGAAATGCTCAAATCTTTTTAGCAACCCTGTGCAAGTAGAAATCCTAATTAATAAATGCGAAAGTGTGTTTGTTACGCTTTCACGCCTAAACCGCTAAACTAATTTTGATGAATTTCGGTATAGTCATAGATTGGACCTAGGAAGACATATGCTTTTATAAAATTCATATGGCAGAACAATGTTTGCCGGGTCAGTTAGTAATTCTATAAAAATGAACTATTGTGGTGTATTTTTATATATTTATAAGTATATACATAAAAATGGCTCTATAGCTATAGTGTAAAGCAGTACAGAGCATACAAGAATTTTGTTGATTTTGATGTCACATTAGTTTTATTGATAGAAGTGTTCATGTAGCGTGAAGTGTGTTTTGACAGTGCACCCTTAATTAAAATACTTCAATAACATAAAAACAAATCTTATAAGTAACATAGAGGAGGTGAGTTTTCAACAGCATACTAATCAACTATCAATTTTTATAGCAAAATTTTTATGTGAGTGTATTCTTGCCAGGCACTTTTTGTCTGCTGGCACTCAATTGCTTTGGATGTACCCGAATTTACTAATTAAATGATGATATGATTAAATTTAGTTTTTTATTGTAGCAAGTTTCATTTAACTGTCAACCCTGAAAGTTAAAACTGGAGGATGCCGTTCACTTACTGTTTGTAAATAAGTAAATATATTTAGCCTTTCATGGACTCCCTAAAGAAATTTGCAATAGTCTCGTTTCTGACAGGGACTAGAGCCATACGCAGCTTGCCGACATGGGAGTCACAGGACTGTGGGTCAGACGGAGCGCGTAGTGTTTTTTCCGCGCGCCCCTCTATGACCAGAAGCAGTTGGGGTAAGTCACATAGACTCTGGCTGACATACAAGAGAAGCCGGCCCGCGTCACCATGGCCAGCTCAAGCCGCCTGAATGGGAGGCCCACACGGAACATATATCTTCATCGGGGTGTAAGGCAGTAGAGGAAAACTAGGAAGTTTTAATGGGTATCCAATGACTTATGAGTCCCACACTACTCCGCTGCCAAGCCCCACCTCATCAACAAAAAAGGGACCACAAGAGTCATGACAAATTATTGATTTATCTTACAGATGTAAACAGAAACGATTATAGAGCTTGGAATGGCCTAGGACAAGCTTATGAAATATTAGGCCTCAACGGGTACTGCATATATTACTATTCAAGAGCTGCACAGCTTAAACCAAGCGATTCGAGAATGCTGGTTTCATTAGGAGAGGCGTATGAAAAGATGGATAAAATACCGAATGCGCTGAAATGTTATTATAAAGCTCACAGTACCGGCGATATAGAGGGCATGGCGTTGTTCAAATTGGCCAAGTAAGATTTCAATTTTTGTTTTTACTTTTTACAGCAGATAGGCTGGGGGCCCACTTATTAGTAATCATTTACCGTCGCCTATGGATGTTTGCGACACTAGGGGCACCGCGAACACGCTGCTGTCCCATAGGGGTAATCCAAATTTTCTACAGTTAGCGTCATAAATCCCGTTCCCTTACTTATTCCATCCAGACCTGACCGGCAACCTTACGCAGGTTATCGAACTGGAGTCCTACATTGTGTTTGCCGAGACGCAGTCTCCACTCTAGGACTCGATTGCTCCACCGCCCGATCCTGGGACAGACATGACCAGACCACTGCCACTTCCGCATGCATATTTTACTAGCTATGTCGGTAACTGAGGTTTTCTCAGCGCGGTACGATATGGGGTTCTTCAAAAAAGGCGTTATAAAATTTCTTCGAGGCCGGCAGGGCATTTGTAATGCCTCTGGTGTTGCAGACGTCCATAGGCGACGGTGACCACCTGCCAGGGTGGGCCGTTTGCCTGTCTGCTGAACTCTCGCTATAAAAAAAAACTGATTCTCTTGCGGATTTCTTCGTTTGTATTTTAACTATTAAAGATACACCCAACACAGACTTTATCAGTGTTTAAATAATATATTGTAAATTTTGATGATTGCAACACCTGCCATCAGATGGATTATGTCGGAAATTGTAATTGCTGAAATTTTTTATGGTCGTTGAATGAAGAAATTGTAATTAAAATTCGCCGAGTACTGAGTAGTATTATTAGATCGTTATTCAATCAGCTTGATACATATAGACCGAAGAAGGATTGAACACCTTCGCTTGTAGTTTATATGTTTGTAACAATAAATTAGGTTTGACCTGAAGACAGGAGATATGGTGACAGTATAAGAAATGAGAAGAAAGGACGGGGAAGAAATGGACCACCATACGAAACACGATCATCTCAAAGCGTTACCAAGAGGCATTTCACGCCGGCATACTTGAGAGTGAAACCAAGAAACTTCGTAAATAATGTTGTAATTATTTTTAGGTTATACGAAAAAGCGAATATGCCGAACAGTGCAGCAGCGGCTTACACGGCCGCGTGTCAAGACCCCGCGAACGCGGGTAGCAAAGACCTGCCTGCCGCGTTGCGTTATCTGGCCCAATACTATCTAAGATTCGGCCTGTTGGACCACGCGGCGCACTACGCGTACAAATGCTTGGAACACGAATCTGTAAGTAATTTTTTTAATACAAAAAAAAACAGCCCATAGCGTCCCACTGCTGGGATCTTAGAAGCATACGCTTGAGTGGAGTCAATAGGGGTGGGGAGAGCCAGTCATTTCACACTCCCAACCGGTTTGTCAGTAACTGTCGCGATGTTGGAGCAGCAAATGTACCCTTCTACTGCGCAACGCATTATTGTAAAATTTCTTGCTCGTGAAAGAGATTAAGTGCACAGATCGGGGATCAAACATTGTCAAGGACTCGTGTGTTTGCTAGGCATAAGGAGTTCAAAGAAGGGCGAGAACGAGTGGAAAATGAGGAAGATGATCGCCGTCCTCGGACCAGCATTACAGATGATAACATTCGCGCAGTTCGAGACATTCTTGAAGACGATCAACGAATTACAATATCCGAAATGCAGAACAGTTGGGAATAAGCTATGGGAGTTGTCAAACGATCGTCACAAAGAACCTAGAGTTCCGTAAAGTTTGTGCCAGATGGGTCCCTCGTCTTTTGAACGAAAATCGAAAACTGAGACGTTTGGAGGTCTGTCAAAGGCTTACAGCAAGGTTTACGGAAGAAGGTGATGCATTTTTGAGTCGTATCGTCACCTGCGGCGAGTCATGGGTCAACCACTACACTCCAGAATTAACAAGCCAGTATGGAGTGGCGGAAAAAAGGAGAGGCAGCTCCAGTGAAAGCCAAGACTCTACTGTCAGCTGGGAAGGTTCTCTCAACAGTGTTTTTTGACCAGCAAGGCATTTTGCTCATCGATTTTTTGCACGTGCGACGCACAATCAATGCTGCTTCCTACTGTGAGCTATTGACTAAGGTGAGAGATGCATATCGCTGCAAAAGACGAAAACAACGGATTCGAGAGGTCATCCTTCTCCATGACAATACCAGACCCCATATTGTGCAGCTCTAACAATTTCAAAATTGGAAGAAATGAATTGGACTCAACTTGAACACCCTCCCTACAGCACGGGCTTATCGCCCTTCGATTTTCATTTGTTTGGGTCGCAAAAGGAAGCTTTAGGAGGGCAATGATTTGAAGATGACGAAGATGTAGAGGAGTTTGTGCGCAATTGGCTCCTAACCCAACCAGTTTCATTTTACGATGCTGGGATAAAAAATCTTCCTGCGCGCTGGGTAAAATGTATTTTTAAAGCAGAAAACTACATAGAAAAATAAATTATATTTGTCTTTCATCATTTAATAATTACAGTTTAATTAAAAAAAAACATGTGTGCAGTTCACACGTGATAGAATGAAGATAGAAGGTTTCACAACCTTTAAAATGTAAACTTCAATTATAAAAAATAAAAACGTCAATGAGTCAGGATTCGAACTCAGGTGGATCCGATACTCAAAGACCAAGTCTTAGAACTAGAATCCGCTCGGATTTACCTGTTGAAATTATCCAAGTTATTAAGTTAGATGTTTACAAATCTTTCCAAAAATTTATTTTAAATTTATATTAAATTAAAAACATAAACAAAAGTTTTTGGAGTTATGCAAGTCAGAATTCGAACCCGGACCGGTCGAAAACCCAGAGATCCAACCTATGAGCTACAATCCGCTCGAGGTTTTGGGGTGAAATTATTAGTGTTGAAGCTAACTAACATTAACGAATTTCAAATTTTTCCAAGACTGTTTCGAAGTTATATTATTCCCCAAAGTAGATTCTTTGAGAAAAAGAAACAACTGCATTTCATTGTAATAATGCAATCATTTAAAAATTATATTATAGAATAAACCTTAAGTCATTACTAATAAGGTTGGTATTACTGGAGCAAAAAAATACGGTCACTTTTTTCCGTTTCATCGAGTTTCAGATCATAACGATGCTTTCTTTAGTTTCTATTTTCACTTCAAAAAATCCCGTTTATATTTCACCCTCGTTTTACCTTCATTAATGTTTATTTCCAGACAAAGGAAGCCGGCAAAAATATGTTGAAAACAATATCTGAGAAGAGAGCGACATCGTCAGACGCGCGGCCGCCAAACTTTCCTGAACCCGCGACCAGTAAAAACGCATCCACATCATCCATGAAGCCCGATACGCCGAAAACACCATTCCAGAGTCCAAATGTTACGCCGGATCACTTCTCTACGCCGATGTTCGCAAGAAGAAACACTAACTTCAAAATGTAATGCAATATCCGAAAGCGCATATTGTAATCATATTGTCCACCACAGGCGTTTTATTCTCCATTTAAAATAAATCTGTAGACGTTCTATTCCCTTGAAATAAATGTGTATTAAAGAAAATAATTTTATTTTTAAAGTAAAGCTCCTAAATTTCTCCTAAAGCAGTCAATCGTAGCTGAAACGTTCGTGAGGCTCACAAGAATCGAACTATAGTTTGCAGCTCTTGAACAGTTTTTCTCTCTTAAAATGATATAATTGAAATCTGTCAATGTCAGTATCTACCGATGGTGAATTAATGAAAGTGTACCGTTTAAAAACGTCTCTGTGTTTAAAAACTGTCCATCAGAATACATTAAAATAAGGTGGTGTCATCAATGTGAATTTTAGAAGCGACAAAAGTTATTAGAGGTGTAGAGAATTTTGAACGGCAAATCTTGACCGTGCCTATAGGCAGCGATACACGGTCGAGCGCACGGATCAGGAGAAATACCTGGGATCTGTATTTCACGCGTCTGGTGACATCTATTGTGACGTTAAGGTACGCATCGCTGCCACGTGGACCAAATGGCGTGAGGTGACTGGTGTCATTTGTGACCCTAAGATGCCGGTTAAGTTGAAGATACAGGTTTATAAGACCATCATTAGGCTTGTCCTTTTATATGGCTACGAAACGTGGCCGGTGCTGGAACAACAAGCAGTAACTGCGTGTCACGGAGATAATATGCTGCGGCGGATATTTGGAGTGACGCGGAAGGACCGCGTTAGGATCTCCCGCATTCACGGCAGCCTTCATGTATGTGACATTGCGGACAAACCGCAGGAGTGTCGCCTTCGCTGGTATGGCCACGTTTTACGGCAACCAACTACCTATATGGGGAACAAATGTCTGGCCATGCTGCCTCCGCCGTGGCTCGGCAGAATGGGTAGACCCAACAAGTGTTGGATTGACGTCGTTAAAGGTGATATGCGTGCCAATGGTCTTACTACCAGGGATGCCGAAGACCGTGCAAAGTGTAAAAGAAAAAGTTGGAAAGCGGACCCCGGCCACCGAAGCGAAAGTTGCAATCGGGATGACAGGATGGACATGAAGTAACACGGCATTCTTGAATTCGGCATATACAGCTCTATGTACATTCACTAGCTGAACTATAATTGTCAGCGTACATCTGTACGCTGACAATTATAGTTCAGATGTACGCTAGTGTCCAGATGGACACTTCCAACTTCTCCCCCATATAAGATGACTCTCCTTGCCTCTACCCTCCATAGATTAGGGAACGACATAACCAATTATACGTAATGGCCTGTTATTAATACAGTGCCATACACGATCATAAAGGTCAACTCTAATTATGTGATAACCCGTGTAGGTATACTTCGTTAAGATCAATTTACAGCTGTTATATTTAGAGCGGTAATAAACGATTAGCGGGCAACCACGGTTAAAGTCCAAGGCGTAAAAGTCAATTAGTAGTATTTTCTTAAACCATTAAGTGTTACCATTTGGATCTCTAGAGTATATTTTTCACTTTTTTCATACCTACTCACTTCCCTTTTGTGTATATACAGTAAAAATGTGTCTAACGACATAGAAAAACATTGTTATTTAGGTTAATCAGGATTTGTTGAAAAGCCGATAAATATATAGAAGTCACAAATCAACAATTGGACAGAGTGATCTTTATCTAGAATGCGCGCAGGATTATTATTACGTAGAAAAGTTGCCATCGTAAACACGATCGTGCCGTAATTGCACGTGGAACCTATTTCTACACTGGTGTGTTCCATTTTCATAGAATGTCATGAAATTGTTGTCATACTTCGTCCCATTCGTTGCAGTGACCAGCTTGGAAATATCCAAGCCCCATGATCTTTTCCCTTTCCGTGTTAAACTTCGTAACTCATTTCTTCACTTCAATAGCCCATATTACCTATAGCTTTCCTGTTTGTATCCCCTTTTAAATATGTATTGACCTCTTTCTAGAATTTTCGTAACAACATAGGACTAACGTAGCAAACGCCATTAAACATCGACAATCATATCACATGAGTAAACTAGAATACGACAACATATTTGTAAAATACTGACACGAGCGTATCTTAAAATTAAAAATATAAAATAAAACACGATTATTTAATAAAAAAAATTTAATAATGATTAAATTCTTGCTTTTTAATTTACAAATTAACAGATCTTGGTGCTCAAATAGTAAAAAACAAAATCTATAACTAAATAAATTAAAAAGTGCATTGATAAGAAAATTGTTAAGTTAGCAAAATATAAAACTGATCACAATCACAGATTAAGCGCAAATTTTGAGAGCTCATTATTTCTAACTAACTTATATTAATATTTTGATGTCAATTCATTTGATCATAAAACTCGTACATCGATAACCCAGAAAAATACTTTAATGCAAAACCAATTCGTAACAATCTCGGTTTCAAGCAAATCCATTTGCGAATAAGTCGATAAAGTCAACAATCCATTTATCGTAACATAAATATAGACGTTAACACTTACATTACAGCCTCTTAAGGCTAAGGTACAACACAAGACTTCACTTTTTACAATAAATAACAATAATGACTACAAAATTTTGATAAAAAATTCGAATCTTAACATTAAGTCGATTCAATAATAAGAAATTCATATTAAATATAACAATCTAGAGCGACTTGTATTCATTTTCTGACAAAGCATTGGATATAAACATACACAAACTAGCCGATCACGGCCGCTCCGCTTGCGAATAACAGGCAAAATTAAATCGAAAAAAAAAAATGAGAAAGGATCGATGGAATCCAAAAAAATAAATAGCCACCCACGAAAAATCCCGCGTCGAATGGTAGTAGTCCTATCCCGATATGTTCAGTAGTTTTGAATCTTAATATCTTTAAAAACAATACGTTAACACTAATTTGTATGTGCATTCAGAGTTGAGATAATATAAAACGGGTCATCTAAAACTGACGTGTTGATTTCCTTCATTAATTCTGCCAATTATCTTAACCGTAATATTTCTATATAATCTTTTTACAGAAACAAAGCAAAAGAGTAGGTTGGGTTGATATTTTTAAAGTATTTCATATTTCCTTTTTTTTTTAATAAGAAACAGCAGACAGGCTGACGGCTTAATAGTAAGATGTTACTGTCGCCTATGGATGTTATAGGGGTAATAGGAACCTGGGTCACTAATGCCGAAAATAAAGGCCGCAGGAGTTAGTATTCTTTCTCCGCCCCTCTAAGGAGAAAACAATTATAATATTCAAGTGGCATCATTTATTTAACGAGGGTTTACATATGAACACCTAATTTTGGACTACACTATGGTTATATTTTCCCCATAAAATGTTCAAATTATTTCATATCAAATGAGAACATCAAATAAGTCAATCATCCAACACTGACGTCATGCATTAGTCAGATCCGTCGAATACACGCTAAAGGCTAAACAAATTGTCTTATCTCTTAATAAAGTCTAGTGTACAGTACGCATTCAAATGAACAATGCACTGTACGAGTATATTCATAATATTGTATCGAATATAAAAATAGACATCACAAATACAATACTTCGGCTAATTTTCATAAAACAGTGTAAATTATCAATTAACAGTGTAAAATATCAATTAACATTATTGCTGTTCTTTTGAATACGGCTGTACACAATTTTTGGAGGGTACACGCTTTCGTGTTTGAAAGAACTCTCTGTGTTTGAAAGTGTCCGTCGAAATACATTTAGGTGGCCCACAATAATATCAGTGTAAATTTTTTAGGTTATATTTGACAAACAATTATGAACTATGTTAATAGTTGAGGTTTTCAATAATGTACTGTCACTAACTACTCTAATTGCAAAGATATTAATTCGGCATATTCCAATTCGTCTACAACAATTACTTTTTGAACTGTATAATAACGTCCTTATCAATACTCCCCATAACACAATTGTAGAATTGCAAAGATCAACTATCCCTTAATAAGCTCAATAGACAGGAGGCTTTATTTGCAAATTGCTAATCCTGATATAACTAAGGGGGATGCTACATTACATAAACCACGATCACCCTGTATATGTCATAGACAACTTCGACGTATTGCATATCGTCGTTGTCAAACCAATATCTGCTATGTGCACTTTTTGAGATTTCAACATCATGACTAGTTTGCCACCCAAACTTTTGATATATAAAAACCGTTGTATTTTATCTTTTTTTATTGCTGAGTAACAGCAGATAGGCTGACAGCCCACTTAACAGAAAGCAGTTACCGTCGCCTATGGATGTTTACGACGCTAGGGGTATCGCGAATACGCTGTTGTCCCAAAAGGGTACAGGAATCTGGGTCACTAATGCCTGAACACAACACAATGTTATTAAGCCGGCATACTTAAGACCAAGGGTGGTTACCATACTGACGGGCTTGGGGCCCTACCACGTAGCTAGAGTGAGTTGTTTTGTCGCCTTTTGCGACAGGCCAACCCCGGCCGCAGGGGTTCATCATCATTACTTTACTTTAATATTAAAAAAATAGACTTTAAAAAAAATTGTTTCTTATAATTTTACATGAGAATATTTTTTTACTCCATATCTCAAAGTTTAACTTTTTGCACATAGCACATATCGGTTTGACAACGTCGATATGTCACAACAGATAATGTCAGAATATTTACAAGGTTTTCGAGACAATTAGGTCACTTAACCCAGATACCATAAGCAGGCTTAAAAATGAATAGCCACGTATAACTTACATAACATAAGTATACCATTTCATCAGGTTTAATATAAATTGAATCTTATTCATCATTGTCAAAGTTTATATTCAATTAATTCATTTAGGATTTTCTTATATTAATTAATAATTTACTATAAAGCTAAAAACCACTACGATATACCATCTCATTTCTAAGAACAGTCTTCAATATACGTAATCAAAATACATTAGCTATATATGTACATTTAAAATTGAAATAGCTCTTAAATTGTAAATATAATTCTGTTAAGGCATGTCGAGGCACTGAGTTACAACCGCACAAAGCAGTGTTAGTTCGCTGTGAGTGACAATCGGTACACCGCTATGGCAATCTTAATAAATAACTAATAATAGAAAATTTGTTGCTCGCTTTGTGCTTTTCGTTTCACAATTTGTTCGTTTACTTCTCACTAAGGAAGGGCGTATTCATCAGAGGAACGGGTTCTTGGAATTCGCAAAACCTCCATTGTTCATTGATGACTAAAAAAAAACATTTTGTTGTAACATCATATACTTTATCGTTTATTTATTTGACTACTTTCGTTGTCCAACAGCTTTCGCACGTCGAAATTATTGTAATGGTTCGACTTTCCCGTCCTGAATCTCAGTGTTTATTTATTATATGTATTTATTTACAAAAGATAAATATATAAATAGTATATCAGTTGTATAGTATCCATAACACAAGTGTTGTGTTACTTATTTTGGCACTAAGTTGCTGGCGTTGTGTGAATTGTCACACTATATGTATTAAAAATACTAGTTGACCCGGCAAACAAGGTTCTACAAAATAAATAAATTAAAAAAAAAATTATGTCCTTCTCCAAGGTCTAATCTATGTCTATATCGAAATTCATTAAAATTGGTTCAACGGTTTCTTTCAGCGCTTTCACATTTATAATACTAGAATGGAAGTATGGATATTTGAAGGATTTTAATTGCATGCATATTGTGCCATATTGATCATTGTTGCCGTTTCAGACACTTTTCAACAGCAGTTTCCTCATATCATTTTAATGGTGAATATCATCATCATCATCATTTCAGCCGGAAGACGCCCACTGCTGGACAAAGGCCTCCCCCAAAGATCTCCACAATGATCGGTCCTGCGCTGCCCTCATCCAACCTATTCCGGCGATCTCGACCAGATCATCCGTCCATCTTGTGGGGGCCTACCAACATTGCGTCTTCCGGTACGCGGTCGCCATTCGAGGACTTTTCTGCCCCAACAGCCATCAGTCCTTCGAGCTATGTGCCCAGCCCACTGCCACTTCAGTTTTGCAATTATCCGGGCTATGTCGGTGACTTTGGTTCTCCTGTGAATCTCCTCATTTCTGATTCGATCTCGCAGGGAAACTCCGAGCATAGCCCTCTCCATTGCCCTCTGAGCGACCATGAGCTTTCTCATAAGGCCCATAGTTAGCGACCACGTCTGCGTATGGTGAATATATTGTTAGTTAAAATTCTCATGACGTCATTGTGATATATTATCATTGCGTAAGGTATAATCACAAATCAGCTAATTTTAGAACTAAACAAGACTATGGAATATTTATACAATCGATAAATAAGTACATGTATTATTATTATATAACGGGATAACCTACTGACATATCAATGTACAAACCAAGCTAACTGGACTGAGAAAATTCACATATAATATATTTATTTCGTACATAAGTATATTAAATATAACAAATACCTAGTCAGGTCATAAGTATTGTCACACAGTAAAAACTTTTCTTTTAGAATGCTGGCCACAAAAAAGTTTATTGAATTAGAATTTCGAATTGTTCATGAAAATAAAAATGTATAACTTTTAGAATTTTCTCCTTTTTAAATATGGAGTGGACGCTTAAAGAAGACCGTGTTGCAGTTATTGCGTTGCATCGTTGCGGTTACGCGCCAATTCAAATTTTTAACATACTGAAAAATTTGAATATTACCAAAAGATTCGTTTATCGTACCATCAAACGATACAATGAAGACTCTAGTGTAGATGACAGGTCAAGAAGTGGTCGCCCTCGGTCTGTTAGGACTCCAGCAGTGATAAAAGCTGTGAAGGCACGAATTCAAAGAAATCCCAAACGTAAGCAGAAACTGTTGGCCCTTCAGATGGGGTTAAGCAGAACCACGGTGAAAAGGGTGTTAAATGAAGACTTAGGGCTTCGGGCATATCGAAGAAAAACAGTCATCGTTTGAATGCTCGCCTAATGGACCTGAGACTGAAGAGATGCCGCGCTTTGTTGAAGCGGTACGCGGGAAAAAAATATCGGGAAATTCTTTTTTCGGATGAAAAAATGTTTACCGTAGAAGAGAGCTACAACAAACAAAATGATAAGGTGTACGCACACAGTAGTGAAGATGCGAGCAACCGTATTCCGCGTGTCCAACGAGGTCATTTTCCATCCTCGCTCATGGTATGGTTGGGAGTTTCTTATTGGGGCTTAACAGAGGTACATTTTTGTGAGAAAGGTGTAAAAACGAATGCTGTTTTGTATCAAAATACAGTCCTGACGAACCTTGTGGAACCTGTTTCTCATACCATGTTCAATAACAGGCACTGGGTATTCCAACAAGATTCGGCGCCAGCTCATAGAGCGAAGAGCACACAAGACTGGCTGGCGGCGCGTGAAATCGACTTCATCCGGCACGAAGACTGGCCCTCCTCCAGTCCAGATTTGAATCCGTTAGATTACAAGATATGGCAACACTTGGAGGAAAAGGCGTGCTCAAAGCCTCATCCCAATTTGGAGTCACTCAAGACATCCTTGATTAAGGCAGCCGCCGATATTGACATGGACCTCGTTCGTGCTGCGATAGACAACTGGCCGCGCAGATTGAAGGCTTGTATTCAAAATCACGGAGGTCATTTTGAATAAACTTTAATGTCATAAGAATCTATGTTTTGTTAAGTTCATTTTGGTATATGAATGGTTACATAATTAATAAACTTGTTACAATTATATTATATTAAACATGTGACAGAATTTATGACCTGACTAGGTATATTGGGACAATTCACACAACGCCATCTAGTCCCAAGCTAAATAGCATAGCACTTGTGTTATGGGTACTAGACGACTAATATAATACATTTATACTTTTCTTTTGTAAATAAATAAATATTATATATAAACACCCAGACGCGGGATGGGAATTGAACCCGTGACCTCCGCAAACGTACAGATATGCGTTAGCCGTTACGCCACGGAGGTCTTTTTTTTAATGCTGTATGACAGCAGACAGGCTGACGGCCCGCTTAGAATTTAGCAGTTACCGTCGCCTATGGATGTTTACAACGCCAAGGGCATCGCAAACACGCTGCTGTCCAATAAGGGGGCAGGAACTTGAGTCACTAATACCGGAACACAATACAAGGTTATTATGGCGGCATACTTAAGACCAAAGGTGGTCGCCATCCAGACGGGCTTGAGGCCCTACCACGTAGCTAGGGTGTTGTTTTGTCGCCTTTTACGACAGGCCGACCCCGGCCGCAGAGGTTAGTATTCTTACTCCGCCCCTGCACGAGTAAAAACGGTCGTCAAAATTAAAGTCGTATTTCTTTTATATATATTAGATTTATAAAAGCTCAATCTTTATCTTATATCTTTAAACGAGCAATTCTTGTGTATGTATATATATAATTAGAATCTCGGAATCGGCTCCAACAATTTTCATGAAATTTAGTATACGGGGGGGCGATAAATCGATCTAGCTAGGAATCATTTCTAGAAAATGTCAAAAGGTGGCGTTTGAGTAGTCCCAATTTAAACTGAAAAATGACTCTTCCTGACATCTATCGGCGAATAATAATACTATTTTTTTTAAATTACTTTAACGACACAAAAACACTAAAGCTATTCCAGCAGATGGCGTTGTTAAGGAACACGAAGTCAATGAGTTTTTGCTTTGAGGTTACACTAAGAAAATCAATTGTTAATTTCCAAAAAACACAATTTATAAAAAAAAATACCGAGCTTTAGCTCGGTCCTCCGCATATTGTACATAAAGATACGTAAAAATTACGCAATATTTATGTACATAAGCCAATAAAAATTATGTTTAGCAATTTAGTTCGAAATTATAAATCGGTATTTTTTTTTAACTCAAACTGTATAAAAATATAAAATAACAAATTGTCTCACAATTCATATGAAAAATAAGTAGAATATTTTTTGACATGAAACAAAAATAATGTCAATTAAGTATTTTACAATATGGAATTAGCAAATGGCTAGTATCATTAATATTGGTAAGAAAAATAATTGTGTCTTAAAGTTTACTATAATCTCTTTGAATAATCATTGAGATTATTCCAGCATATATATTTGTTATGCATCACAGGATTATTTCTAATAAAGAAGTTCTTACAGAATTCTTCCTAACCAGACTTTAAATAAATATTTGCAACCAAGTCATGATCTATCAATCAATACTAGTCAACATGTATGTACTAATTTACATTGCATTAGCAATATTCAAGGACTGCATGAATACATTTCAATCAAATATTATCAAGTTGAATTTAAAACAGTACTAAAGTGTAACATATCCAAATGGGACTAACCACCAAAATACAGGTCGACCATTGGGGATCAATGATTTTATTTAATAATTTTTAATTTAATTAATAACTTCACAGTAATCACCATCTTTATTATTGTTATAGTTCAAATAAAAGAGATGGTGCGTTCAACAGGATGTTAATAGCGAAAAATACTAATCATATTAAATTTATAATCAGAATTGTTTAATATTAAACAGGCACTTCCTTCCTTATTGTCCGATAAAAAAAACCCCAGTGCTAATCGACTCAATGATTATAAGTGTGGAGCATTTAAAGAAGAATGGGTTACTTTGTCTATTTTCATAGTAACTAGTCTAGCATTGTGGATAAATTGCAGGAGTGTCGCCTTCACTGGTCTGGACACATTTTACGGTAGCCACCTACTTAAGTTGGGAACAAATCGTCATAATTAATGTCGGTTTTGAAAAAAATATGAATATCACTTTTTACCATATTTGGATACTACATAGTCTTAATATTATTTAGCAATAGAAAGCAATAGAAAAAATTATATGTATTTTGAATTTCAAATGAAGTAGTTGGTAAAATGAGGGATTTGATAGGTGGATAGGTGCTAAGAGTAATATTTGTGTATTTTTGAAATGACTGCCCTGTAAAGTTTAATATATGTCCAATGCGAGAAGAATTCTACGTGAACTCTGCCGAACCCTGCCAGGGAGTATAGATGTAAAAAGTGCTGGTTTGACGTCGTTAAGAGTGATATGTGTGAATAGATGCGCTGCCAGGAACGCTGAAGATCATGTAAAGTGGAGAACAAAAAGTTGGAAAGTGGACTAACATGATGACCAGTCAATAACATAGAAAAAAAAACTCACCATAAAAGGATTAATTGGTACTGATGTGTTTGACGTACTCCATCCTCCACTGAAGAAAGGGTTCTTATTGGGAAAGAGGTCATTGGCCGCTGGACTTTGGAATGGGTTTCTGTTATTTATAGTAGTGTTACCTTCCTCTGCAAATTAAATCATATTTCATAATAAATTTCCTTAATACATGATTTTTCATTTAACTTTATGACTTCAAAGCTGGTAGCTATTAAAGCTGGCAAATAGATCATCCGAATTTACATGCTCTTTTCTTGGTCTCTGAGTCACAATATTAGTTGCCAGTTGACCTGCAGTTATTTTATTCACATCCGAGTCGGAAAAATGTTTGTTGCAGGCCAGAACCAGGAGGTGATTTCTATATTTTGGGCATTTTTGACCGAAGTCTTAAGTTTGTGTAATTTTACCAATAGTAATTAAATAACCATAAATTTATCTTGAACTCTGTGTATGTGGAATTTTGCAGCATATAAGTACCAGTTTATGATGATCACTGTGGCTTGAAGATTAATAATAGTCAAACTGTTATCACTTTCGTACACTTAAATTACAATATAATTTAGACTCTATTTGTGAAAAAATATTGATTTTGTAATCTGGGTAATAATTTTTGACTTTATGCACATGTCCTCTACCTACCATGGTTGGGTGCAGAAGGAATAGATGAAACATCTAAATTTAGTGTTCCTTGTTTGAATTCCAAATCAATCTATGAACCAAATCTATAAACTTACTGATATAAATTAAAGAACCATCTATGAATATACAAATTAGTATTTATTTTACATATAAGGAAAGCTTACCCATATGCTTCATGTTTTGTTGTCTTAATGCAAGGTCCAAATCTGCTAACGCTGCATAACGATCATCTACAAAACAAAGACCATCAAACAATTTCTTTCATTTAATCCAAGGAGTGAAAAATAAGAAAGAAAAGGATCTAATAAATATATTATAATATACTAACTTGATGTAGAAGTTGGATTACTAAAGGCATTAAATGTTGGTGTTGTCATTGATGCTGGCGATACAAAATTGTTATTCACATTGTTACATTGACTACTGTTATAAATATTTGCTGTTGAAAAATCCACTGGAAAACTAAAAAAATATAGTCAGATTACTATATAAATAAAAAAAAAACATTATTTTTAATGTCAAAATAACTTTTTACTAAATGCATATGAGTATGTACAGGTTCATTGTTTGGAGAATATTCAGTTTATTTATTCTAGTAATATTATACAGTTGGAATGCAGAAATCTGTTATTTTGAAAAAGTATTAAGGTTCCAAGTAGCAACATCTTAAAATGGGGGAGTCTCCTCATACTCATGTGCATATTTCTCTGTACCACAGGCACAGCAAGAGCTTATAAATAATATTAACTCACTCAGGTACTGGTGGCGGCACAGGAACAGCTGATGGTGTTACATTTAAATTGTTCACAAGTCCTGTAGTTATTGGCTGCGCCAAACTCGTCACGGGCCTAGCCAGCCTATGATTCACATTGTTAGAAGCTGACAAATTGTTCACAACTTTTGCCTGGCTCACTGTCGTGTTGTTGTTTGTCGTGCCTTTAGGCTGCTGTGGTGAGATTGAAATCAAAGGCGAAATACCAGATGTGCTACTTCCGGTATTTGACTTTGCTTTATTTTTAAGAGAAGAGTTTCCATTCGAAGTGTTAACCGGCGAATCCAGATAATAACGTTTCTTTTCATATTTGTCGGACATAAAATCTTTAACATTTTGTTCATCTGTAAAATTCACACTTTCACCCTCGTAGAGACCCAACCAAATGCGCCTACAATAGTCGTTACCACGGGCTTTAACGAATTCTATTTCTTCCGGAGTGAACGTAGCCAAAGATATGGATTTAACGCGATGAGGTGGAGTGAGACCCCGGCTGCAAAAATAAATAAATTGTTTATTTTCGAGACAAAAGGAGTAAGTAATAACTCAAAATAACACTTACAGCATTCCTGAACATTTTGAACACACAAATGACCCAATTGTTGTGTTTACATACGTAGGTCCTCTTTGGTTGCAGTCTAAGCAATATTTATTTCCATTTAAAGAAATAAGTTCACGTAAAATTTCTAAGTTTTTATCGTCTTGCTTGCGACGATTTGCAGCCATTTTTGACGAATTAACAACAATTCAAGTAATTCAACATACTACATAGACAGTGACAGTAGGCTCAGTGTTGCCATGTTAAAACTCAAGACGACGGTGATTCCATTGAAAAAAAAAACGGTAGATTCTCAGAAATTACGGTAATGGTGCCAGAAGGAATACGATGTAAAATACGGTGCATTAATTTTTAATAAAATAACAATTTCAGCATAAAATTCACTATTTATTGGGAAATCTACAAGATATTATTTATTACACATAGATATTATTTATTACACATATGACATGCTGCAACGTACTCACTTTTCTTATCCTTTCTTAGCCAAACGCGAAACTCTGGTTTCAATAGTCTTCTCGGAACTTTTGTCTGTGTTGCTTTCTTTTTTTCTTTGGCACTTCCATCTCATATTGAATAATATAGTCACTTCCACTCATTTTCTTTAGTTTTTATGCAAAAAAGTGAATTAAGTATGTGATAAACTTTCAAAGTCCAAAACAATAACTCAAAGAATACGTCGTGCATATTTTAATGTAGTGAAACTAAATACAATATTTATCAAATTACTTGAAATTAAAACACTTAATACGTCTACTCAAGTTTGCATTTATATAGTTAGCAGCATTATATTACGGCAATGCATGCTTAAATCCCCGAGCAACAACTCATCGGTAAGGTTAAGGATGCGTTCGTAAAATGTAATTTAATCTGTTTGTTTGTGTTTACAATGAAATACTTTTCACAAAAGGTTACTTTTTTAATTCATTCATGACCATGGATACAGAGTCATTCAGTCAAATAAAGGTAGCAATGTCACGATGTTGCAAAGATATCATTGTTAACTTTGACGGATTACGGTTTCAAATCGTAGGACTACGGACTTTTACAAATAAATAAACATTCGTTGTAAAAAATTGCTAAGCAGTGACCCGCAAAGTTTTTTTCCTTTAAATATTCATACCTCTATAAATTACGGTGCATTTTATCACTGTTGTCCGGCTTCGACGGTAGGTGGAAAGTAGTGCTGATTACGGTGCATCTACCGTAATTACGGTGCACATGGCAGCACTGAGTATGAGACTATACACAAATAGTCAATATGCTAGACAGTAGACACTGTATCGTCAATTCGTAGATGGCGCTGATAGTAAACTTAGTAAACTAGCATGAGAGACTGAGAGATATTAATCAACTTTATTCTTGAAAAGCTTGGCTCCAACGCCATGAGCATCGATATGCCAATGTCAAAAAGGAGTAAATAAATGGTAGGAGGTATAAATAAATAAATATAATGTTAAGATCGGTTAAAATTACCTTTACATAACTCATTTTTACCTGTGCAGGGGGCGGAGAAAGAATACTAACCTCTGCGGCCGGGGTCGGCCTGTTGTAAAAGGTGACAAAGCAACCTACCCTACGTGGTAGGGCCACAAGCCCGTCTAGATGGTGACCACCTTTCGTCTTAAGTGTGCCGCCTTAATAACCTTAATATGTTGTGTTCCGGCATTAGTGACCCAAGTTCCTGTATTACAAATCATGTTTTGTAACGACAATTCTATTTTAGAAGATGACTTATTAATAATTAGTCGTTAGTAAATAATTTTTATGTTGTTTACCTACAAATGGTATGTTCGTTACTAATTATTATTTTTGTAATAATAAAGGAATTTCTAAACTTATTTTCTTTCATTAAACTTTATTTTAGTGTAAAATTTTGCGAGTTTAAATGTAGTACTATATTTTTAGTGGTTTTCTGGTGGATAAGGTTGAATCCGGTGGAAAGCTGGTATAACTGTTGGCAGCACTACTTCGCTTATAATCTGTTACTGTCTACTTTGCGACATTGACAAGGAAAAGGAAAAATATTGAAAAATTGAAATATTGTTTAGTAGGGCGGGAGATTTATATTCGTATAGTACGCATGTCTGAAATTTGTGAAATTGTGCGAAAATATATAAATTGTATAAGTAAAATTAGTCTCAATTGAATTAGATTGATTATATAATGAAGAAATATTTAGCGAATTGTTAATAATGACGTGCTATTTTTAGGGATCTTAAATCTATTGACCTCCATTGATGCTAGATTGGACATTGTTATTTTAATTTGCGGATAAAACTGTGCCAAAAGATGATATAAATAAATTACAAATAATTATACTCTGTGTTTGTGAGTGAGTGTATATAACTATATCGTGAAATATAATGAAATTTCACAATGACATACCCAATACCTATTACATGCAGATTTTGTATGAATTCTGATTCGGACCTGTTATTAGATATATATGAAGTAGATGCCGAAACAAACATTGTTGAAATATTGTTCTACTTGAATTTTAAGGTAAATTCAATAATTACATTTGTAATTTGTTCCAATTTTTCTTCAAAATGATAATAAATAATTGGTAAACAATGTAGTTGCAATAATGCAATATCACTGTAAAAATTGGACGCGGTTTCTGGAAACCGCACAGCACAAAATGTCTGGTGAAAATAGATGCCTATGGCGTTGGCCAAGCCTTTCAAGAATAGAAAATGCCTGGACATAAATTGAACTTCAAACCTTGAGGCTATAGCGACTCGCCTACCTTGAGGTAACAGATACCTAAACCCTGTAACGGAATCCTCTGTTATTATTGCAAAATAAAACATTGTTAAATTAATTCCAGTACCTACTAAATACTATTTATTAAAATGTGTGCATTTATTGTTACAGGTTAACAAAGATGACAGCCTTCCTTCCTTGATATGCAGAGATTGTTTTGGAATAATTATAAATTTTTATAACTTCAAACAAAAATGTATAGCAGTTGAAAATAATTTGAGACTAACCCCATTTTCAATAAACTGTGAACTGCCAACTAACAAGTCAACATATTCTGTTGATATAGACAAAGTTGAATTAGCACCATCAGACTCTTTGCTCATTGAAAACTCAATTCATAATATGCAAAAAGACACACTGTCAATTAAATCTGTTGCAGATTCTAAGATAGAACAACATAAGATAGAAAACAAATACAGATGTGATATTTGTGACAGATTATACAAAAAAAGAAAAAGATATGAAATTCACATCCTTACTCACAATGGACTTAATCCTTTCAAATGTGTAACATGCCATAAACAATTTACAAGAAAAGAAAATCTTAATATTCACATAAGAACTCATCTAGGTATAAGACCATACATGTGTGACATATGTGGCAAAAGTTCAACTAAACGACAAGATTTATTAAGACATATGAAAGTTCACAGTGATGATAGAAATGTTGTATGTAAGATATGCAATTACAAATTTAAACGGTCTGGAGATTTAATAGTACATATGAGAACACATACAGGAGCGAGACCTTACTGTTGCAAAGAATGTAATAAAACATATACATCGCACAGTGCATTGAGAAAACATTCAAAAATACATATAAAAAATGTGTAAAGTCAATAAAACAAAATTACATATATACATTTTTTAATTCATATTCAGGTTTAGAAATGTTTTAGATATATCATTTCCATTTTCTTTTTTATTTGCTATTCTCGAACCAAATTGTAATGCTCTTTTAGGTAAAGTTGAAACCTCAACCAAGCCAAGGTTAAAGGCTAGAAGCCTTAGTGTCAGTTTATCTCCAATGCCAGGACCCAAATCATCACTTGGAAAGCACCTGAAATAAAATATTCTTAAATGATGTTGAATAAAATGTGTTTTTATATAACTATTTTAGTAATATTTACTTTAACCATGGCTGCAGACTCAAAACAAATTGAGTGATATCTTCATCTAAATATGGCATTCTTGGTTGCCTTCCATGATCACATATTACTCTATTATCCCTTGATAAATTTCTATAGGATATTCTTTTCCAATCCAATTGTAGCTCTTTACTGAGACCCAACCATCCCTGTCTCCTAAAAGCATTTCTATGTCTTGTATATCCACCAAATAGTTCATCTGCACCAGATCCAACCAATAACACCTAAAAGTATAACAATGAATATTGTATCATGTATTAATTAGTTTGGTAAATTAGAATAGCAGTTTATATACACCTATATTAAGTATAAAAAGTTCTCATATATATGGTACATCTATCCAAAAAAAAAAATATTAAAATGTAAATTAACATATTACCCTGCATGTGAAAGGTCCACTATCATCTTGTCCTCTAGCTGCAAACCATAGTGCCGTACCTAGACTTTCGTCTAAAATAGTGCTTCTTGGATAAACTAAATCACCAATAACAGAAGTTTGGTATTCTTTTAATTCATTTTGAGATACATTGACTTCTTTAAATACCCACTTTCTAAAAAAAGATTGATTAATACCATAAATTTACTTAAGAAAAGAAATGATTACAAAATTATTGAGATACCTTTCTGGTCGTAGCCTTTGAAGTTCTGCATATGATTGTTTTCCTGTAAGTCTATCTGGCACATCAAAGAATAACTTATTACTTCTGTCAAATGCAACATTAATAAGGTCTATGCTTTGGTTTGAAGGGAGGTATTTATCTGCCAATAGAGCTAAAATTGTGCAGTCCAGGCCACCAGAAAATAAAACACCTACTGTACAATGGTCACAAATTTCATTACTTTTTAAACACATTTTACATTTATTTGGTTGTCTATTTAGACGAATTTGAATGCTTTTTTCTAATAGCCTTGTTAATTTTAAGACAGTTGTTTGTATAGTTTCATGTTTTAAAAGCCTTTTTGCTAATGTTACTTTGCATTTTGTCTCTTTAGATGTTGTTTCAATGTAGTTAATAACAGGATCCTGCAAAACAATAATTTAGTTTTAAATATTTTCAGACATATTGTCTATTTGTTTGAAACTATTACTGACATTGAGATCCAGTTCACCAATATCTTCATAGTCAAAGTGAAAATCCTCATCTCGCAAGCTTTGCTGAGTTAACATTTTTGCCCACCAGTCATCTAAATTGTATTCTTCATGTGGCATTGAATTATCCCAAGGTATACATTTCATTGAATTGCTTTTTAAGTTTAAAATATTTATGTGTGTAGCAGGGACTTCAATGCATTTATATTCTCTACCTTAAACAAAATTAAATTAAATATAAAGAAAACAAACATATAATTCTTGATTATTAATGGTGATTATTTAGTAATATAAAAAATAATATAATTATAATGTTGATTGTATGAAGGGTCCTTTCTTTAAACTAGTTGCCACTGTAATAAACAAATTCAGCTATGTCTATTCAATCAATTTTATAGAGGTTCATTGACCAGGTCACCACCGAAAGATAGTGCCTTAAAGCACTGATACATATACATGTGTAGAAGTATATCTCTAGGAAAATACTTAGCAACACTCTCAAGCTCTGAAGAATAACCTTGAGATGAAATCAGCATTCAAACTTATAAAATTAATATACTTACCTAAAACACTGCTTATTACAAAGGAATTCAAGTGTTTATGGAAAATTAATGATGTTCTTCCAATTCTGTCTCTTGTAAACAATATATCATGAGATAATTTGTTGTAGTAAACTATACTAAAGGGACCTTTAAGGGATCTTAGCATTTTAACTGTGTCTTCTAAAGACTCCTGTAAAAACAGAAACAAAGTTACTACAACAATATACCTAACATAATTAAAAAAAAGAAATGTTATTACATTTTTATTAATTTTTTCTATAATTATCCTAGTGTCACTGATGGTGTTATCCCAAGACTTATCAAACATGTCGCCGTTATATAAAAACACACTATTATCATCATTGACTGGTTGTTTTGCGATTTCTGAACCTTGCATCCACAGAACTGCGCCATAGAACGAAACAGTCAAACCAAATTTAGTATCTATAACAACTTTATTAAAATAGTCAGGTCCTCGATTCTTTATGCGTTGCAGAATTTGATCATTCTGTAAAGATTTCAATATAAATAAATTATCGAGATTAAATGCAAGTTTATGTTGATTTATGGAGAAACTTTAAAATATTAGTAATTACTTGTATCTGACAACAGTCAGAAGGATGAACCTCACATAGTATGCCACACATTTTAAAAATATTAATTTTATTATTCTGTACTAATAATAAATTTGAAGTTAGATTGTTTTAACTATCATCACAACAAATTTTGTAGGTTATGTGTATTTCGAAACCGAGGTTATTTTTTTTTATTAATTATTACTGTCAAAATTTTCTGACATAAATTTACTATGACAAATTGACAACTTACAGTCGTACATACAAGTACAATGTAATGTACATAGAAAAGTGATTCTATTGCAATTTACAAGTTGTAGAAATATCTAAAAAATAAACAATAGTTTAGATATTTTCAAATTTATATTATCAATAATAGTTTTAACTGCTAAGAAATATGACGTCCACTGAGAAAGAACCTGACAAAGAAGCGATTGAAGAAAATCAAGAAAACACCGAGGAAAATGAAAAGGCAGCACTCAATGAGTATATCACTAACTTAGAGGCCAGAATAAAGCAAAAATCCGACATACGTAATCTGAATTTGAACTGTGTACGTCCACCAGAAAACCATTTCTCGAAGTTAGACTCCGGTTTAAAGAAAAATACTACTTTTGTCAAGAAATTAAAGTCATTCAGTGCTACCCAAATAGACATTCTTTTGAAGGATTTTAGCACTTTAAACCTTACTAAATATATATCCGAAGTGGCTGCGGCTATCGCAGAAGCGAAGTTAAAAATGTCAGACATATCAGCAGCAATAACACTGTGTTCAGCTATTCACCGGACATATGCAGACTTTTCTTCAAACTTCTTTGAAAACTGGCAAAAGATTCTTACTTTTAAAGCCACAGATAAGATAGTGAACTCCTCAAAATTGAGAGTTGATATTAGATTTTATGCTGAATTAGTGGCTGTGGGTATATTTGCAAATAAAACTGGATTACCATTACTGGGTAATGTGCTTACAGTTCTCATAAACATGGATAAGGAAGACCATAATAACATACCAATATTGTTATCATTTTGTAAACATTGTGGAGAAGATTATGCTGGATTAATGCCTAAAAAGATTAGAGATGCTTCGGAGGTACAGTATTCTACTAATATTAATACTAGCTTAGCTATTTGTTTATTATGAAATCTCAAATGCAAATTGAATTTATTTTAACTGTAGTTTCTTTTTTACTATATATAATACTACATATAAGGATTGGATAGCTTTCTCTTTTAAAGAATTGTATAACAACTTATTCATGTTCATTGTCTGTATGTTTCTGGTCTAAAATAATAAAATTTCAACTTGGAAGTTGTAAAATATAAGAAATAGACTACTTTCTTTACTTACTAGTTTAAACAGTAAATAATTGTGACATTATTGTCAATGACACTCACCAATGCTATGTATGCATAAGTCTTGGTCGTTTATAGTTAAGTTTCCATATCTTATTATACAGCATCTGCTGTTTGACATCTTTCTCATGATTGATATTATTGCCGAGGAATAGCAGACTGGTAGCCCGCTTAACAGTAAGCAGTTATGATCGCCAATGGATGTTTGCATCCCTATGGGCAACACAAACACCCTACTATCCCATAGGGGTACAGGAACCTGGGTAACTAATGCTGGAACACAACACAAGGTTGTTATAGCCATATACTAATAGGGCTTGGAGCCCTACTACAAGCTAGGGTTGTTTTGTCGCCTTTTACGACAGGCCGATTTTGGCCTCAGAGGTTAGTATTAAGTGTAAATAACACTGAAAGTGTATTTCTGTTGCTTGAAAATCTCGATGTTAGTATCGGTCAGTGTATTTTATAAACAAATATATTTTGTATGATATCTTTATTTTTCAGAAATATAGTATTGCAGTGCCTAGAAATACATTTCTACCGGCTGAGAAACAAACTGTGGTCAGAACATTACTTAAAGATTACTTCTCGTCATTAACAAAGCATCTTTTAGCTGAGAGGGCACAATTACAAGCATTGCATGCAGCTAATCAAAGAACTTTGCACACAAGAGGAGAATTATCACAGGAGAGGAAAGATCAATTGGAGCAACATCAGGTATGATTGATCAAAGAAGCCCACTAGGACCTTCAGGACTAAAGATACCGCATAAACCAGCTAAACAATGACCATACATCAATCACACCTGTAGAAACCTGATTAAGCCCTATAGTATCTGATGAAATTGATTCAAGTAAAGAAGCCTAATGGATGGTGACTTGTTTTATTTATCAACATCTGTGTACAGTAGATATCAGGTTCCATAGTGAAAGTTTTGGATGTGATCATGATTGTTTTTATTATATCACAAAGTATATATGGTGGGTATTATGCCCATTTCGTTTAGGGGAAGAACCGAGCCCTTATTTTATGGGCTAGTATTAATACAGTATATAAATAAATAAAATGATAGAGGTCTGCAGTTGTGTGCATATCAGGCAAAACTACTGGATAGTTTTCAATTAAATTTTCTAAGTTTTATTTATCTTATTAAAATATGTTATCTTCATTTAGTATAGTGTTATTAAAGTTTTAAGTATACAACAATTTTTATAAACACTACTTGTTTAGTTATGTGTGTTTTCTTGCCACAGAGAAGTGGGGCAAGCGGGGTAGCATGCATGCGTAGGAGAGGGGTAGTCTCATCTACTTCTGATTCAAGACGAAAACTTTGATATATCAAGCAAAGTGAAGTCGCGGGTATCAGCTAGTACAGTAGCTCACTTCTGTAATTTTTCAATTTGTATTTGATTTTGTCACCTAAATAACCTCACACACACACCTGGTATTCAGTAGTGAGGCCATTTTATGACATATGGTTGTATCTGTAGTTTCTATCCTAACAGTTTGTTCTGGTTTGTAGGTATGTACACCATAAAATTTATGTTCGTGAAGAATTCCTGTAGAACTAATGGTGAATCTAAAGCATGCACACTTTGTACAGATGACAGGTGCACTTTGTATCTGACAGCTTCCTGGCGGTCCCCACCGTTCATATATATTATGTAAAACCCTATTTTTTCTACTTTTCAGGCTACATATGACAAATTATTAGTTGGTGCACAAAACTTTGCTGAGGTTTTGGGCGAAGAGTTAGGTGAAGCTGGAGAGCCTCCCACTTTATCAATGATTGTGATTGAAACTCAAGGAACTGTAACTATAGGTGGAAATGAAGAATTTAATATGCAAGCAGGTACTGACCCTTGGCAAGATGAAGATACGAGGACCTTTTATACTAGCCTACCTGATCTGAAAGTGTTCATGCCTAATTATCAAGTTAAAGAGGTAATATTGGAGATGAATATACACTTCTCATCAAAAAATTGAAACGCCCCTTTTTTATTTTTAACCAAAAATAAGTAATGCCAGTTAATTGTGGATATTATAAGGTCATTTAAGGAATATTAATGTTTCAAATTAAAATTAAATTTCTTTAGCTATTGTGGTTTGTTCATCAGGAATGTTATTACCCTTTATGAAGAAATTGTTAAATGTTAGAAACAAAGATGTAAAAGAGAAAAATGTTAAAAAAAGTTTATTTATTATCTCGTATTTCCTCCCCAGACTCTTATGGGTATGGCTCTTAGATTCACAATCTTGTGTTGTGTGATGTTATCCCACTCTTCTTGTATAGCTGTTTTAAGCTGACCAAGTATCTTTGGAGCAGGATCTCTTGTTCTGACTCGTCTTTTCATCTCGTCTTTTCATATTCATATTTGGGCTTCTTGTTGGCCAGCCCATAACCGCAATACCGACATCGCTCAGGTATTCAGATACAATGCCTGCAGTATGAGCCCTTGCATTGTCCTGCATAAAAATGAAGTCTTCACCAATAAAATGTGCGTACCCCACATGGAGCTCTAGATACTCTTCGATGTAACGTGACCCATTTAATGACGGTAACCGAGATCCCGATACAAACGCAAGTTCAGTTTTTCTATTGCCGCTTATGCCTTCCCAAACCATCCATGAACCACCACCGTAACTGATTCTTTCTTCGATTCAGCACTGTGCAAAATGCACTCCCTCTGTTCAATGCACTTTCTTTCTTCCGTCATTACAATACAGCAGTCTCATCAGAAAAGAGAACTTTGCTCCATTGAAGGTACGAGTCTGACCAATTTAAGTGCTTAAGTGCAAAGTTGAGGCACACTCTTCGTTGTTCGCCCATAAACTTTGGGCCATTAGCTGGTTATAGGGACAACAAATGGAACATTAAAAGATAGCCTTTAGTGGACCATTAATTGTTTCTTATTCCTCAAAGGTATGGATTCATTCATTCATTCCACAAGATGGACCGATGATCTGGTCAAGATCGCCGGGATAGGTTGGATGAGGGCAGCGCAGGACCGATCATCGTGGAGATCTTTGGGGGAGGCCTTTGTCGAGCAGTGGGCGTCTTCCGGCTGAAATGATGATGATGATGATGATGGAGAATAGGGCAATAAAGGTAGAGGAATAGAGCTGCTGGAACTCACATTCGAAATATGAAACATGATTAGCTGAAGGCATATAATTTCGCGTCAATATTATCTGAGAGTATGTTGTCACATCTCAAGATGCCCTGTAAACTGCTGCTGCTGCCCTGAAACTGTTTAACGTAATTTTATAGCTTAAATGAATGAGGTCATTATTCCTCTTTTAAAAAGATTTTATCCAAACGCAGCCCAAATGTTGTCGTTTTTTTCTTTCTAAAATTTGACTCCACCACCCTGAAAAAAATTTCAAGAAGTGATGCAATTTAGCGTCTTTTACTACCCCCTAGGAGAGAAAACAGGTAGCCCTATTCTTCTTATTCTAAGAAAAAAACTATTTTGCCACCTCATTTCATTATTACATTATCCAGAGGTTAGGACTTTCAATTATTTTGTTGGCGTTATTTTTTTCTAACTGGCGGGAAAACGAGAAAATTCGATTTCTCTCTGCTATTTCTTGCCACACTGATGGCGCTTATGTTGTATGCGACGCACCCGCGTTTAAATAAGGGGGGGTGGGGGTTCTTTTTCCCTCTGGCTTTATTGTTCGGCGTTTTTATTCGATATATAGATAGATATATTTACAGGCAGTTAAAAGTAAAACAGAGACAGTGACTGAGGAGATGTTAGATGAAGATCTAAAGGAAGATGATTTAAGTGACAGCGAAGAACCACCAACCGTTACAGATGTGGAGCAAGAGGAAGCACAGCCTTCTAATGTATCCAACAAGTATGTATTCATTGCCTTATTGTACAATATTGTAATCTATGTATACATAGATTACAATGAACTTTTATTAGATAGGAGATTGGTTCACATCAAGAAACTCTTAATGATAATGTAATTTGAGTTCTATTATTTGGTAATAAATTTTAGTTGTATGTGTATTTTCCAATCTATTTCAGTTACAGTGACCGAATCAAGATTGCCAAGATTGCGTGACATACATTTTTAAACAATGAATATTATATAATCCTGATATTTACATTATTTCAATAAATTTAAAACATCAAAGGCTTTAGGCGGAGTTTCAATTCTTCTCATAGAACATCATCATTTTTATATTAGCGTGCTTATTGGCTTGCTGTTCTCATGATATTTAAGTACCTCTTTATGCCCGTACCAACCCTATCGTGTTAATTCTGAGTAGAAGATAGAATTTGACTAGCTTCTTTGGCATTCGAATGACATGACCGCATAACTGAAGGTGTTTATTAACATTTTTATCACCTTTTACTATTCTGTGGAACAGCAGAATCGTCGCCTATAGATCTTTATGATGGCAAGGGCACCGCTTACTCACTGCCGTTTGCATAGGAGAACTGGAACCTGGACCATTTATGGCGGAACACAGCACAAGGTTATTATGGCGGCATACTTTGAGACCAAGGGTTGCCAATCAGACGCACATGGAGCCTGACCACTTAGGATTGTTTTGTCGCCTCCAGTCAGTATTTTTACTCCGCTTCTAGACAAATAGATACTTGTTAATAAGAATAACTTATCAATTAATTTCATAAGTTGCTAGAAAAGTATTAAAATTTGTTATTCTATGTTATAAATCCGTTTACAGATATGCATTGGATGCATTCTTAACTGAATTACCAAACTGCATCAACAGAGAATTGATAGACAATGCTGCAGTCGATTTTGTATTGAATCTCAACACAAAGAATAATAGAAAGAAACTGTCCAGAGTGCTATTTAGTGTTGCCAGAACACGTTTAGATTTGTTGCCGTTTTACTCACGATTTGCGGCAATTTTATATCCAGTTTTGCCGGACGTTTGCTTAGAATTGTGTCAGATGTTGAAACAAGATTTTAAATATCACGTGAGGAAAAAGGATCAGATTAATATTGAGTCTAAGGTTTGTATTTATTTTATATTTCACTGAAAATATTAAATATTTTTTTCTAAGTAAAATCCGGTAAATGTAAAAAAATTTAAATGTCTATGAATGTGTTTTACATTCAACAAAAATGATATACAACTTTAAAACAGAGAATTTTAAAATATATTTTGGCTTATTGCCTAATAATTATTGCAGATAAAAGTGGTAAGATTCATTGGCGAACTAGTCAAATTTAATCTTTACTCAAAAATGGAGGCGCTCTATTGTTTGAAAGTATTATTACATGATTTTAAACATCATCATATTGAGATGGCATGCAATTTACTTGAGACATGTGGAAGATATTTGTACTGCAATCCTGATACGCATCAGAGGACTATGATTTATCTTCAGCAAATGATGAGGAAGAAGGTATGTGTTTATGTATATTTAGAATAATTGTACTGATAAATATCTTCAACACTTACTGATGGCTTCTCGAACTTATGTGAAGACGATGAGGATCTATAGACCGGGCAAATTACAAAATATTTACCCATATACTTCTAGACTACTATTTTTCATTAATAATTTTTTTATTTACTATTTAGCTGTTATAAGCAAGGACTTAATATATACAGGGTGACTTTGACAAAACCGTCCAATTTTTTTTACGCACTAATTATCATTTAAGGAACCCATTTTTGCAAAAATAAATTGTAAATTTTCACCATAAAATATTTCATCCCAAGGAAAATATTTAGCAGCGCGGTCACTAATTCAATCGTACAAAATAGTCAAATGCTGCAAATTTCGTACATTAACCTGTTATTACCTGTCTCTGTCACTCCCGCGTAAATATAATGAGTACTCGCTCGCACAGATGCAATGACCGCCGTCCTCGGGATTGTAAACCTTTTACCTGAGACTGAAGTTATTATAATGTGAGTTGTTATGTAAGTTATTGTAATTCTTTTGTAATAAATGTGACAGATGAGACGTTGTCGCAAAGCAGTAACTCCGATAAAGAAGATTCGGATTTTTGAATTTTCATTTTTTTTTTCTGCCGAGTTAGTAATTATAACTCGATTTTTATAACTGTTATAATATAAAATCTTAAACTTAGTAAATTTTTTCTCCTTCAAACATTTTATGTAAAGCGCACTTAATACAGAAATGTTTGTGACCACTGTCAGTAGATAAAGAGGTCATTGTACGAAATTCTTCAGTTGTTTTTACGGAATTTAGAGGTCATTGACACTTGCGCGCCGTAGTATGTATAAATTGCGAGTTCTTGGGATAACTTTGTGATGCTGATTACTCAACATTTTTGTACTATGTGATATTAAACTAAAATACATGTTTCTCATAACTTTTACTAAAGATTTTTCTGTGTGAATTTGAACGGTGTTGTCAAAGTCACCCTAGTATATATATATATATATATATATATATATATATATATATATATATATATATATATATATATATATATATATATATATATATATTATGGTAATGCCTCTGGTGTTGCAAACGTCCATAGGCGACGGTGACCATCTGCCAGGGTGATTTTCAATTTACCAGAAAATATATAATTGGTTAAAAAAAATTTAATACTGTATTTGTCAGGCAAGTAAGGAAATAACTATGATTTATTTCCAGACTGTGTCAGCATTGGACTCTCGATACGTAACACAAATCGAAAACGCATTTTATTACGTTTGTCCACCAGAAACGCCAGCTCAGCCTAAAGAGGAAGAGCCGCCCATGCACCAATTTATTAGAAAGATACTCCACGAGGACTTACAAAAAAGTAACGAGGAGAAGATATTAAGATTGATGCGAAAATTAAATTGGGAAGACCCTGAAACGTCTTCTGTAGCTATACAACATTTAGCTGGTGGGTGGAGGGTTAGGGCTAGTGCCAGAAGAGCGTTAGCACGTCTAACTGCAGAACTAGCAGCGTGGCAAGAAGCAGTAGCCCCTGCAGTTGTTGATACAATCCTAGAAGAAATACGTGTAACAATGGAAGATCCTCATCCTAGATACAATCAAAGAAGAATTGCCACAGTCAGATATTTAGGAGAACTTTACAACTACAAACTTCTAGATTCTAGAGACGTGTTTACCGTTCTGTATTCATTCATAACGTTTGGTGTTACAAATGACCATTCAAACATTTCTCCTTTAGATCCTCCAGATAATGTGTTTAGAATACGTCTAGTTTGCGCGTTACTTGAAACTTGCGGCGCCTATTTCAATAGTGGTTCGAGTAAGAAGAGACTTGATTATTTTCTAACTTTCTTCCAAAATTATTTTTGGTTCAAATATTCTGATCCGTTCTGGACGGAGGAGAATAAGTTTCCGATATATGTAAAGTATATATATCAGGAGTGTTTGTCAAGTTTAAGACCAAAGTTGGTTTTGTTTACGAATTGGCAGCAGTGCAAAGATGCTATTGAGGAGTTGAGACAGACTTTGTATCCTAACCTTGGTGATGAAGAATATGAAAATGACGATGGTGGTGACCAAGGCGACGATAGTGTTAATGAAGGTTTAGACACGATCATAGAAACTGATGATGAAACAGATAATCCAGCTTTGCCTGAAGAGAGTTCGGATGAAGAACCTGTAACAGAGAATACTGGAAATGACGAAAATGAAGTTCCTGATGCGGAAGATATTACTATAGATACCAAAAGACCTGCTCCCAAACCGGTAAAACTTTTTTTTCAGTTTATCTTATTAATTAATCACAGTCGTAGCAAAAACTTCCGCTTTTTCTTTCCCATCATAAGTATGCCTTACTTATTATCTTCTATATCACTTTTAGTTATTATTAAAACTATCTCTAATAAACTAGTTGTTACAATCGTTTATGTTATGCTTATTTTATAACAAATAGGTGGAAGATGTGGAATTTGAGAGTGCATTTGAGAAAATGGTGATGGAGAACATAGCGGAGAGGCAACGCGAGAGCAGGCCGCAGCAAAGAGACATCGCGGTGCCCATGACGTGTCGCCAGACCACCAAGAAGACTTATGAACAACTGTTGGTATGTTCAAATTCTATTAAAAGGCTAATTACAGACATATCTACGTGGTAGGGACACGCTGAAGTTAAGTCCTCTGTCATCAGCCCTTTGGGTCGGCGCAACTGATGCAAAACCTTGTTCCAGGGGAAAAATTACCATCTCCGCATAAGTTTTGAAATCTTGTAATTCTAAAAGTGACCTGTCAATTCTCAAACAATGTAAATATTTTCTAGCAAGGCAAAGAAGGCGTGGAATTCGTCCTGATGGTGCGCAAGGGCACGAAACCGCAGTACAAGTCGTTCAGCGCACCGCCGGAACTCGCGAATAATTTGCAACAACAAGCACTTGCGGACAAACAGGAAATGGAAAGAGTTAAAAGGTAAAAAATATTGACATTGCTATTCAGTTTGTTTCATATAGTCTATAACGGTAAATAGTTAAATAAGTTTTAAGGTGTAAAATTCAGAAGGGTATGAAACATGTTATACTTAAAAAAATGTTTCAAGATTTTAAATAAATGTTTTAATGAAAATAATATGACAATTCAGAGAGCGCCATCTAGTCCAGCGCTTGTGTTATGGATACTAGACAACTGATATTTATATATACTTTCGTCAAGTGGTTAAAGTCCAATATTGTGGATATTGCATTAATTTTTCGGCAATTGTAATAGATAGATACATAATTATCCTATTTGTATTTGAAGTGCTAATTGATATACTATGTGAAATTAATTTATAGGTTAACATTAAACATATCTGAGCGACAAGAGGAGGAAGAATATAGTGCGGAGGGTGGCGGCGGGTCGGGGGGTAGTGGCAATCCTAATAGAGGGCAACACGTGCGGCAGAAGTACCATCACCCGAAAGGCGCCCCTGATGCCGACCTTATTTTTGGACCTAAGAAGTTTAAATAAAAATTATCTACGTATTTGATTAGACTGATGTGTGAAAGTTTTGTTCTCAATTACTTTCCCATACTTCATATTTAGCTTTAATAAGGTTTTATAAGTAATTAATTATATATTTTTATTTGAAAGATAAATATCAATCTGAGAAATTTATTATTATATGAAATTTAGGAGGGTAATTTTGTTTATCGAGTGAAAACGTTCCTTTCTTCACAATATGTTTGTCATAACAATGAACTACAAATTATATTCCCTGTAGTTATTGATATATTTGTCAATGCATCGTCTACATTTCATCACCTTTGTGATGTCACATGTATGTTTTATTATTGAATAAAAATTGTGATAAAAAAATATATATTATTTTCGTAACTTTTTATTTTATTATAAATATAACAGAAAACTGCATATCTCGAAGGTTTTGATATCTTACTCTATCCTAACCATTACAGTCAGATCGTGGGTAAAGTGTCCCCCATCTAGACCCGCGCGCGCGTCACAGCGTAAGCGACCATGTCGATGTGTTAAGAAGTAGAAAGTATCAGAAAATCTATATAATCTGAGTAGGGAATTATGTCCAATCATTAATTATAAAGACGATCTGTCATCGTCTATTGTCTGATTCCTGAAATCACTGTTATAGAATTTAATATATAATAATATAATAAAGTACAAATGTTTGGTGCAAGCTGTATTAAAACAACGATAAACAAAACAACTTTCAACCAACAAAATGTAATTTAGCAAATAGGAGCCATGCGCAAAATCGAAAAAAGCTATGACATACCACTTATATGATAGCACATATTTTTACTGCCACAAGCATGCCACCATTCCTTCATTAAAGATAAATCAGCATCAGCACAATCATGAAAAAATATTGAAACTAATTTGAAAATTATATTTTATGTCAACTAGGTACCGGAGGTTTCAAATTTTAGATGGCAGCACAAAAATTTGACATTGACAGTTATTAACTGTGAGTATGCCAATACCATTCCATGACGGTTAAAAAAAACACGTCTAGGTATTATTAAACAATACAAAGTGAAATTTATCGATGTATGGTTTTGATATAACTCTCCAACAACTTCTAAATGATTATAAATAGTTATAAATATCATTAAGAATATCCGTTCGAAATTATTTAGAAAAAAGTTTTCGTAATAAATAACAAATATAACCTAACTGCACGATGGCCGATGACGATTTTAGCAAACTATTACAACAAGCAGAACAATTAACCACTGAAATTGAAGGCAATGAAGATCTGCCAAGAGTTGAGCGTTCTTTTGGTCAAGTTTTGGAGGCGTCTCAGGAGTTATATTCCAGAGTAATTCAGCCCGGCTTCAACGATATTCAAGCGTATGTAAAAACTAACAACATCAACATTTTGCTCAAATTTTAAGTTTTATATCTTACGTAACAACAGTAACTTTCTATTTAAACAGCTATTGGTTGTAATTTTCACTTTTCCAAGCCAGACCTAGTAATGTTTTTATATTTTATTTCAGCCATCTACTATTTGGTGCTAAAGGCATTGATCTTCAACAAATATCACAAAAATTAAAAACGTTAAGTGCAAAACGCACTTTTGAGCCCCTTCAGCCAATCGCAGATACTGATATTGAAAGCTTTTTGAGGAATGAAAGAGAAAATGCAATATTATCTCTAATTGATGAAGTTAATAAAAATGTAAGTATTTTTGGTTAATTTTTTAATATACAAATGTTTAATGTTCCTACAAAAAAGGTTAACAACAAAAATTTTAAGTCTTTTTTTAATATTATACAACATTATTAGAATTTATCAGTGCAGGGGCCCGAGAGCCCGAGAAAGAATACTGACCTCTACGGCCAGGGTTGGCCTGTCATAAAAGGCGATAAAACAACCCACTCTAGCTATGTGGCAGGGCCTCAAACCCGTCAGGACGACCTTTGGTCTTAAGTATGCCGCCATAATAAATCTGTGTTGTGTTCCAGCGTTAGTGACTTAAGTTCCTATACCTTTATGTGACAGCAGTGTGTTCGTGATGCCACTGGCATTGCAAACACCTATAGGTGACGGTAACTGCTTAATTCTAAGTGGGTCATCAGTCTGTTGTCCAACAGCAATAAAAAAGAATTATAAGTGAAGAATTGTAACAATAAGTAATTAACAATAATGTTTGTGCAATTCACAGATAAAAGTATTGTTGATGTTTCTTCTTTATTGCTGTTGAACAGAAGACAGGCTCATGGTCCACTAAATTGTAAGCAGTTAACATCACATGTTTGTGTTAGGGGCTGTCCAGTTACGGTAACTTATGGTTCTACTTAACGGTTTCTAGTACCAGAACACAACATAAGTTTATTATGTTGATATATTTAGTTTGGTTGGTTTTGTAGGTTTGAAATACTTAATAACCAGTCTGTCATTTGACGACCTCTAAGACCTTCTACACTTGCGGAAGTCATGGGTTCTATTCCCATCTCGCGTCTGGGTGTTTATCTATAATATGTATTTATTTACACAAAATAGTATATTCGTAGTTTATCAGTTGTCTAGTACCCAAAACACAAGTGCTATTCTACTTACTTTGGGACTAGGTGGCGCCGTGTGAATTGTGCCAATATATTTATTTCATTTATTTAATTATGTAAACTAAATATATATTATAAATAATTTTGTTAATAAAAATCTTCTAATGCAAGGTTTTGTTATTTAACAGTTCTTTTAATAATGGTTCTTACACATATTCCCTTTTTTACAGTCTCTCCAAACAACAGAAGATCAGAAATGGGAGCACATGCTTTCAGAATGGAACAGAGAGAAAGTGAAATTAATGAACGCTATGATTGGACCATCTCAGAATTGGTTAGATCTCAAACGTAATCCTGAACCACCTAGTATAGCAGACATTCCAAAGAAGTTTGGCCATTCCATGCTAGATAGCGTTGAAGCAGCCTATGCTAAACAGGTGAACCAATATAATAAATTAGTGTTCCAAGGTGCCAAATCAAGGACTGCTCTGCACCAAAAGTTTGCTCAAGTTGCAGAGGAATTCAATGACCCTGTAAGTATAAATTTAGTGGATTTATGTATTGTTGAGTCATTATATTGGGAAGGTGGAAGAAAATATTTTCTTGTATTTCCTATATTTTCAAAATTGTACTATGAAAGATGAAATCTTAATATAAGTTAAAAAAAAAATACATCAGCCCATAATATCTCACTGTTGGACTAGGTTCTTCCTCAAAAGGTAGACAGTACCCACCACACTCTTCCAAGGTGCATTGGTGTGTTTCACATACCAGAGATCTCAATATTCCAGGTTTCCTCACTGATTTCTTGAATTTTGTTAATTATAAGGTATTTTACATAGATATATACATTTTACTCTATGCTAAGCCTAAAGACACACATGCCGAGCGCTTTCAGCGCTGAATCAGGTGTTGGCTGCTTGATGAAGTTACGTCCCAGGAGTTCGCCTTAGCTGTCGGTAACAAGTGCGCCGGTGGTTTGCTGGGACAAGATTCAGCTGGGTAGGCAAAGGAGGTGCTTGGGGTGTCTAAGGGTGGTTGCAAGTGTGACAAAGAGACAGGGTGGTGGAACAACAGTTCAGAGGGAGACTAGAGCGAAGAAATCCCTCTTTAAGAAGTGGCATGTGTCCAGATCTGAAGATCGCAAAACATAATAAGTGGCAAAGCACGCCACTAAGAGAGCTTTTGCCAGAGCCAGACGAGACTACTTACAACCACTTTACGATATGTTGGAATCGTCTGAGTGGCAGAAGCTCATCTATAAGTTGGTGCGCTCCAGTGTCAAAGCGGTATAGGATATTTCCAAGTGCCGCTGTGTAAAAGACCCTGTGGACAACCTGCTATGCGAGAACTTTGCGGTGAAGGAGAGATGGCGCTCTTATTTCCACAAGCTGCTGAACACACAGCACAAAGAGGTGTAGCCGCCAGACCTTCCTCCGAATCAAGGACTAGTGCCAATGGTAACGCCTGCAGAGATCCAGAATTGTCTTCGTCGCATGAAGAATCAGAAAGCTGTTGGATCCGATGGAGTCCCAATCAAAGACGGGAAGGCGATGGGCTCTTGTGATGTGAGCGTCTTAACCGACCTTTTTAATCAGACTGAGTATCATTATTCCAGTCTTCACAAGCAAGGGGTCTGTGCAGGGGTGTGGTAATTACTGAGGTATTAAGGTCATGTCCTACACCATAAAGCTCTTTGAAAGGGTTATCAACTCTCAGATTCGACAGGAGTGCACAGACAGTGCACTCTGTTAATATGGGTTTCGCCCTGGTCACAGGACAATGGACTTTATTTATGCCCATAAGGACTGTTGCAGAGAAAAACAAGATGAAGAATACGCCTCTGCAATGCCGGTTTATCAACTTGCAAAATGCTGTCGTCTGTATTCTTTGGGCGATAATCTGGTGGGTATTGCAGTCCAAAGGGGTTCCAGAGGCCTATATTAACATCATCTCAGATATGTACCGTGATTCCGATTCCACAGTTAGTGACACAAAATCCTTCCCCATCACTGTCAGAGTACACCAGCACCAGGGATTCATCCTTAGTCCGTTTCTGTACAGTGTGGTATTAGACGTACTGGCAGACAGCATCAGAAACTCACATGAGCAGCCCCTGTGGTTGCTCATGTATGCTGATGATATCGCGCTGGCAGATTCGGATAGGGGGTAGGGTTGGTGGGACAAATGAAGGCGTGGAAGGAACCGCTCGAAAATGGTGGTCTGAAGCTCAATGTGGCGAAGACCGAGTACTTGACCTGCAACTCCACAGATCCCACACCCGTGCGCATAGGCGGTGATACGGTCAAGCGCATGGAACAGGGGAAATACCTGAGATCTGTATTTCTTGTGTCTGGTGACATTGATTGCAACGTTAAGGCACGCATTGCTGCCGCGTGGGCCAAATGGCGTGAGGTGACTGGTGTCAGTTTTGACCCCATAATACCGGTTAAATTGAAGGGACAGGTAATACCATCATTAGGCCTGTCCTTTTATACGGATGTGAAGCAAGGCCGGTGCTGGAGCGACAAAAACAGGCACTGCGAGGAGATGAATAGGCTGCGGTGGATGTGTGGAGTAACGCGGAAGGACCGCGTTAGGAACTCTCGCATTCGCATAAATTGCAGGAGTGTCACCTTCGCTGGTATGGCCACGTTTTACGTCAACCGGCTATTTACGTGGGGAACAAAATGTCTGGCCATGCCGACACCGCCGGGCCCCGGCAGGAGGGGTAGAGCCAAAATGTGCTGGCTTGACGTCGTAAGGGTTGATATGCTTGCCAATGGACTGACTGACCACCAGAGATGCCGAAGTTCGTGCGAAGTGGAGAAGAATAAGTCGAAAAGCGGGCGCCGGAGCGAGAGTTTGGGTTGCAACCGGGATTCAAAGCTAAGATGATGATGATGATGATAGATACAAACATATTTTAGATAGATAGATTATTCTTTATTGTTCACCAGTATATTCTGCTTTGAATAAATTGATGCCAAATAAATTTTAATTTTTATGTTAACTACTAGCTGTGCCCGCGACTCCGTCCGCGTGGAATAGTGACCTTATCACTAAGGGGTATGAAAAATAGATGTTGGCCGATTCTCAGACCTACTCAATATGCTCACAAAATTTCATTAGAATCGGTCAAGCCGTTTCGGAGGAGTACGGGAACGAACATTGTGACACGAGAATTTTATATATAAGATAAAATCTAATCTAGGTTAGCTAATCAATTTAATTTTTTCGATTTCATGTTTTTGGAAATGTTTTCAGAAAGTTAAAGAGATGTGGGAAACTATAAAAACAATGGCAAACATCCCTGATCAGGTTAGAGATGAAGATCCATTGAAGGCACGAGGTAATGCCACCATTCAACAATGCCTTGTAGCTCAAGGAAAAAGTTATTTGGAAAAGAGGTAAATTTAATATTATTTTTTATAATGTTTGTCAGCATACTGCATGAAATATATAGGAATTTTTCGATAACTTTTGGACTGCAACAGATTACTATGGCATGTTGTTAAAGTACATATAAAAAAAAATTACAATAGAAGAGCATGAGCACCATGTTTTATTCCGTGCAGGGGCGGAGAAAGAATACTGACTTCTGCGGCGACAAAACAACTGACGGCTTGAAGCCCTACCATGTGGCTAGGGCCTCAAGCCGTCTGAATAGCGACCACCTTTGGTGTTAAGTATGCCGCCATAATAACCCTGTGTTGTGTTCCGGTATTAGTGACCCAAGTTCCTGTACCCTTATGGGACAACAGCGTGTTCGTGATGCCTCTGACGTTGCAAACACCCATATGCGATGGTAACTGCTAAATTCTAAGCGGCCAGCATGTGAGTGTATGTACATATATGTATATATAAAATGTTGTGTCAAATAGTTGTGCTGTGTGGTCTATGTAATCTATTACTACTCTACTGTCAATATGCCTTATTTTTCTTTTTTTTTACAATACACAAAATTTTATCTAAGTGAGTAGTCCTGATTACATCACAAAATTGGTCTGGAGCCATGGTCTGCAATCATGTTTCTGCCATGCTTACAACTGGTTAGTGAATTCACGTCATTCTGGTGATGGAAAACTTTACATCTCTGTAACACAGGTTCTTTTTTATTGTATCTCTCAAAACTTTGTAACAGATTGCAATAGTAGGCGAGGTTTAAAATTTCACCTTTTCCTATTTTCCTATGTAATCTACCAAAGTTATACACATTTGATCCCAGAAAATAGAATTCTAAATTTTCTGGTTGATAAAACACATATAGCCTTCTTGTAATATGAGCTCCTGGTTTTTTTCTACTAACGTAGATAATATTAAGGTTGCCAGGACGAAATCGTTTTTGTCATAAGGCCGGGGCCCATTAATCCTTGTGAGCTGAAGATGACTCATTTGAATTGTGCTACCACCTATTTTTGTTGGATGCATATTGGGTTGGCAAACAAGTCTTGGAGTGGAGACTGAGTTTCCCTCCCAGCCCGTTGACCTGCGAAAACTAGCGGTCGGAGCTGAAAAAGAAAAGGGCTGGAATTTGTGCTGCATACTTGGGGAAGCCTATGTTTTTTTATAGCTAGAGTTCAGCAGACAGGCAGACAGCCCACCCTGGCAGGTGGTCACTGTCGCTTATGGACGTTTGCAGCACCAGATGAATTACCAACGCGCTGCTGGCCTCGAAGAAATTTTATAACACCCTTTTTTAAGAACTCCATATTGTACCGAGTTGAGCAAACCTCAGCCGGAAGATCATTCCAGATCCTGAGAGTATGCAGCATGAACGTTCAGCTAGAACTTAGATTGGATGATGATGATGATAACCCTTTGACAGCAGCATATAAGGTGCTTATTCAGCTAAAATTGGATAGAAGGTTTTGATGAATTCCCTTCAAAGTTATTGAATCCAAATAAATAAAATTAATTAATTTGGTTTGAAATACGGGTTTAAAGAATATATCACATTCATCAGAGGTATATTACGTTAGGAACTTTCGAAATTCACTAGATAATATTAAAAAAAACATACATTTCAATCAGATACAAACAGTACATGAGCGGTGTAGTGCGCGCCAACCCAGCTGCAGCAATGCGTGGCGGTGAACCCGGGACTTATCCTCTCGTTAAGGGTTTCGTGGGGCTGCGTCTACAAGGCCAAATGGTCCAGGGGCTGACGGATGGAGTCATAGATGAACGCCCACTGTGGCCTATGGTGTACTACTGCCTCAGAAGCGGCGATGCCAATGCCGCATTGCATTGTATGAGGAAAGCTGGGTGAGTTCATAAGTTGATATTTTTATTGTAAGAACATGTTGACTATGACAAACTCTGTTCATTTTAATACTTACTTTACTTTGTAACTACTTACTATTATGTGGCCCGTCAGCCTTTTTGCTGACCCACAACAAAAACTGACCCAAAACAATCTCTGTTTCAACATATTTGGTATAACCATGTAGGTTAATATTTACATATGTAATTAGAAAGGACTGTAAGGCAATTAATAATGTTTTGAGTGATTTTTCTGAAATTGTTTTCTCCTTTATTTTTCAAAGTGTGATAGTTTTTCTAAAACGATCCTAGTTTTATAATACATATAAGTCATTGTCATCATCTTTGCGTTAAACCCCTGATGCAACTCAAATACGCTTCATCGCTCGCGGTCCGCTTTCCGGCTTCTCTACTTCACTTCGTACGATCTTTGGCATCCCTGGTATAGAGTCCTTAGACACTTTTACGGTATTCCCCTCCTGCCGGCTCCTATTTATGCACTGGCACCTTGGGGACACAAATGACACCAGTCGCCTCATGATATTTGGCCCATGTGGCATCAATGCGTCGCAATCGATGTTACCAGACCTGTGAAATACATATCCCAGGTATTTGACTCGATCCTTGCTTTCGACCGTCGTCATCGACTATGTACACGAGTGTGGGATCTGAGGATTACAAATATAATAGTGACTGTAATAAGGAAATGTACTAATGGATTGACAGTCTCTGGTTATTTTGATATAGAATACTATTATGGATTATTTTATATGTGCAGAAGAGATCACGAAGAATTCATAGCCGCCTTAGAAGAGCACATGAGAACTCCAGAGAAGCCGTTGAGTGATAAATTGCAGACAGCCATCAACTTCCAGTATAGGATTCAAGTTAGGAATTCAACCGATCCATACAAGAGGGCCGTAAGTATTTACTTTATATATATTTTTTATAGCTAGAGTTCAGCAGACAGGCAAACGGCCCACTCTCACAAGTGGTCACTATCGCCTATGGGCGCCTGCAACACCAGAGGCATTGCACACACGCTGCCAGCCTCGAAGAAATTTTATAACGCCTTTTTTTAATAACCCCATATCGTACCGCACTGAGAAAACCTCAGCCGGAAGCTCATTCCAGACCCTGAGAGTACGCAACATGAACGTTCTTGAGAACCGTTTCCTACAAAAAAGAAGACCCGTCTGCCCATTTTGCCTGTCTGGATAGCGACCACCTTTGGTCTAGTATGCCGCCATGATAACCTTGTGTTGTGTTCCGGCATTAGTGAACCGAGTTTCTGTACCCTTATGGGACAGCAGCGTGTTTGCGATGCCATTGGCGTTGCAAACACCTATAGGCGACGGTAACTGCTAAATTCTAAGTGGGCTGTCAGCCTATCTGCTGTCCTACGCAATAAAAAAAAAGAAAAAAGAAGAGGCTCTAAGAAATGGGGATGAACACCCAGCCGATGGCGGGCAGTGCGATGGTCAAAAGGCGACGAGGGCACCATTCTAAATAGCTCCTCAGAACACTCCCCGTTGTACAGACGGTAGAATACGCAAAGAGATGCAAAGTTTCTATACTTTTTTAATAATCAAGATTGATATACTACCACTACTACACAACTACAAGATTGATTGAGTATAGATATACTACCCCACAGCCTATACCAAGTCCCAAAACACCGCGATTTCAGAAAATACATTTTTTCGATGAAGAGGTGGAGTAGAATGAAGAATACTGACCGCCAGGGATGGCCTGTCGTAAAAGATGATAAAAAAAGACGTAGCTAAGATATGTATAATCCTGTCTGGATGGTTACCATCACTGGTCTTTAAATATGGCGCCATAATAATCTTGTGTTCATCATCATCTTAGCGTTGAATCCCGGTTGCGGCCCAAACTTTGCTTCGGCGCCCGAAGTCCGTTTTCCGACTTGGGCTTCTTCACTTCGCACGATTTCGGAATCTCTGGTCCATTGGCACGCATATCAACCCTTACGTACATAATAATCTTGTGTATTCCAGTATAAGTGAGACAGGTTCCAATTATTCCCTTATACTTTGTGCTTATACGAATGGCTGCATGTTAGCAGTGCCACTGATTGCATTGTATACAAGATTCCCTTATTAGGTGTTATTATTTTCTGTCTTTTCCAGGTATATTGTATAATAGGATGTTGCGATGTGACTGATGAGCACTACGAGGTGGCTCGCACCGCCGACGACTACCTCTGGCTGAAATTGTCGTTGATCAAATCCCGTTCGAATAATGAAACTGAACAATTCTCGTATTCGGAATTGCAGAAAATGATATTGGAGGAATATGGTAAGTAAATTTTTATTTTTAGTTTATCGTGAAATAATTAATTAACGTAATTTTTTATGAAGGACGCGGTCCTTATATAGGTAGGGTTCAAAGCCCTGATTGTGTTCCCTTCCTGGCGTGGTATGCCCTTGACGTTGAAGTCGCTTTAGGAAGCTTCCGACGGCAGGAGTCGAACCGATGAGCTGAATGTCGGTGTGCAAGTCGTTTGATGGGAAGATGTCCCGTACAAGGTCGAACGCAGGAAGGTGGCCACCCCTCGAAGTACCAATTAATTTTCCAAATGGACACCTTGTAGGGTACAAGGTGTAAAGAAACAATTCAAAATGTGAACAAATTTATGACACGTTTAAAAATGTCGTTGATAAAGAAAAATAATAGAACGAGTCTTCGTTGTGCTCCAGAGTGCTGCAATGGCGGTGGCTGTTTGTGTGGGGGCCACGACCTAAATATGGCCGATCCACGTCTCGTGCAGCTCCGCCAATCAGCGAATCGCTCGATTTTGTCGCGGTAAACGAGCGCGGTAAATTTATTGTAATTTAAAAAAAAAATTGTAACATCCGTTACAGCAGAGAAGTAAAGTAAAATTAAATGATATTTTAATTTTCAGGTGAAACACACTACCATGCTTATGAAAAACCTGTTTTATATTTCCAAATGCTTACGTTGACGGGACAATTCGAGCCTGCTATCGAGTTTTTATCAAGAATTCCAAGGTTTGAATAAAATTATCCCATACACTGAAATAAATCATTTACTAAACATAATAAATAGTGTGTTTAAGAAATTGACGACTTCCATGGCGTAAGGACCCACTTCGGTTAGCTTGCGAAGGTCATGGGTTCGATTCCCCTCTTGCGTTTGGGCGTTTATCTATCTATTATATAATATACTTATTTATTTACAATAAGAAATGTGTATATGTAGTATATTAGTTATCTATTACCCATAACACAAGTGTTACGCTACTTACTTTGGGACTAGGTGGCGCTGTGTTAATTGTTCCAGTATATATATTTATTATATTTGTATTATTAAATTATATGCAAATGTTCATTCTACTTTAAGAAAATTTATATTGATTTATTTTAAATTGTGGTTTTTAATTGACATTAATCATATTTATAGGTATCAAGTGCATGGGGTACACATGGCCTTGGCATTGCACGACTTGTTCATGTTGGGAACACCGAGGAATGTGCAAGCTCCTTTACGTAAGTCAGTGTATTTTAGAACTACAATTACTTTGGTTGGTTCATAGACAAATAGAGTTAATTAAAATGACGATCGCCATGGCAAGACAACTTTCGCACGCCGGAACGACTGTGGGTTGAATATGTATTTATTTTGAAAAAAGTATATAAGTTATCTAGTAACCATAACACTAGTGCTCGGCATTTAATTTGAAACTAAAAGGCGCTTTAAGAATTGCCACAGTATTCATTATTTATAGATTTATGGCCGATATCAATTTATTTATTTTTTATCCGTGCAGGGGCGGAGAAAGAATACTAACCTCTGCGGCCGGGGTCGGCATGTCGTAAAAGCCGACAAAACAACCCACCCTAGCTACGTGGTAGGGCCTCAAGCCCGTCTGGATGGCGACCACCTTCGGTCTTAAGTATGCCGCCATAATAACCTTGTGTTGTGTTCCGGCATTAGTGACCCAAGTTCCTGTACCCTTATGGGACAGCAGCGTGTTGGCGATGGTATTGGCGTTGCAGACAACCATAGGCGACGGTAACTGCTAAATTCTAAGCGGGCCGTCAGTCTGTCTGCTGTCCTACAGCAATAAAAAAAAAACGTTTTTATACACGACTGTAAATCAATCTTAGTTAGCATTGAATGTTTCAATAATTGTTAAGATTTATGAAATGTCACAATATTCAGTTGAAATTTTGGAATCCCAGCAGAATTTCACTTAGCACTTCTCATTTTCTTCTCCTTTTTTTTTAATTGCCTTTGAACAGCAGATACGCTAACGGCCCATTTAAAATGAATAGTAACCGTCGCCTATGGACGTCTGCGATGGGCACCGCCAACATGCTACCGTCCGCGGAGATTATTTTTGACGCCCTTTTTAAAATACCCCATGTATTCAAAAATTCGTCGTCGTAGTGCGATGGAATAACTTTAGTTGGAGGCTCATTCCACATCCTCGCCGTACGCAAAATAAATGTCCTGGAGAACCGTTGCGTGCACGACAGTCGAGACTCCAGACAGTGAGGATGAACGCCCAGCCGATGGCGGTCTCAAATATTCATAATAATTATGTTTTTTTTATTGCTATAGGACAGCAGACAGGCTGACGGTCCACTTAGAATTTAGCAGTTACTGTCGCCTATGGGTGTTTGCAACGCCAGTGGCATCGCGAACACGCTGCTGTCCCATAAGGGTACAGGAACTTAGGTTACTAATGCCGGAACACAACACAAGGTTATTATGGCGGCATACTTAAGACCAAAGGTGGTCGCCATACAGACGGGCTTGAGGCCCTACCACGTAGCTAGGGTGGGCTGTTTTGTCGCCTTTTATGACGGGCCGACCCCGGCCACAGAGGTTAGTATTCTTTTTCCGTCCCTGAACGGATCTTAAAAATTACGTATTAACAAAGTATTAAAAATTACAATCAATAAAAATTACGAATATATCATCTCGAGATTGTTAGTTGGCTTGTAATGTTTAGTATTCCAATAAAATAGATGACATGGTTACTGTTTTATAGTGTCCGTGGACACGGACGACCCGGCGCCCCTTCGCCGCCTGAACTTGGCCAGACTGCTGCTACTCTATGTCAGGAAGTTTGAACTCACAGACCCATCGGATGCTTTACACTACTATTTCTTTTTAAGGTAATATAATTTACGCTAATACAATTTTCATAAAAATTAATTTATTTAGTTATACTTCTTTTGGCGCCTTTGAAAAATCTATAAGAATTTGTACGATGCGCGCGCACCCCGACAGCCAAAAAGCGACATGATGAAGTTAGCTGATAACTGTCCCTCAAGTTTCCGCGAAAACTCGTTACTATATTCAAATCAGTTTCACAAATATTCATATATGTGTATATGATTTTAAATTATATATGGTGGACATATCTTAAAAAAAAACTATATTTTTTAGCATTTATAAATCAGAGGTTAATTTCGATATGTACATATTTGTTTTTTATATTTTACTATCTTTCCTCTTACAAATAAGGAGTTGTGGCACACGGGATGAGAAATCTATAGCTATTTTTGCACTGTTATGCCAAATAAGTAAAACTTCTTACGTGTGTACAATATATATACACATACGTTTTTTTAAACTAGTATTTATTATTTTTGGCTATCACCAACTCGTAGCATAAAGCCAATCAAGGAGTATTGATATCTCATTTCAGTATTGATGGTCTCTCATATCCTCCCCTAGAAGGTTTAGGGCTCCCACATCCAGCCGTTATTACATCATTGTTATATTACATCAGGAACCTGAAGGACCCGAGCGGCAAGAACCTGTTCATGTGCTGCTGCACGGATTTGGCTTTGGAAAGCCGCGATTATGATCTCCTCTTTGGTCGCATGGACGGCCTCACCGGGCTGCGCAGTCCCGGTTTACTCGATCAGTTCAATAATACACAAATTGATAGCAAGGTATGTTGTATTTGAACTTTATGTGACTTTTGTGCTTCTAAATGCTGCACTTAGTCTTCGTTTTTATTAATGTTTATATGGGATTCGATTTACAGTAAAATGATTGTCTTCTGGTCATTTTGGAAATTTTATTTATAGTCGAGATTAATCAGCTACCTCATCACCCGCCTTAAAGAAAGAATTATAGTTTGTTATAATAGTGTACAGGCAGCACAGGAGAGCAATGTTTCGGGGTTGGAAGGATAAGTTGGTACATATATATTGGTACGTATATACACTGGTGTGTCCCTAGGAAAAGTGGAATAGCCAAGCGAAGGCCCGGGCACATATGAGCTACTTGAAGGCCTTAACAAGGACCCGTGGAGGAGACCATATTGGGGTCTTCGAAAAAAGACGCGCTCCTCCGGTACTCCGATTATGGAGACCCTTCCCGCAGATGCTCTCCACCGCTTTGTAGAGGAGCTCTTCCCAAGCCTGGGAGTATTCTCTCCCCCGTTAATGGCACCACCGATTCTTTTTGAGACCACAGACCCCCTTCCCATATCGACAGAAGAACTTGAGGAAGCACTGAGCCACCTTTGGGGCACCAAGAAAGCGCCTGGATTCGACGGGATCCAAGGCAAGATCCAGGCTGCCAAAACTCTCGGTGGCTGATTTCGGGAGCTGTATGACAAGTGCCTCAGTATCTGAGGAGGTTTTTGGAAGCATACCTTCAGGACAGGTTTGTCATCTGGGAAGATGGCCATGGAATGGACCCGCCATTGGCGGCGCGTTGCGTATGGCGAAAAGCCAACAACTACCTGTGTATGTTTGGGCACATTCTAATTAATAAGTACGCCAAAGGAATTGTTGTTGATATAATTACTGTTTTATTGGGAAATTCATCTTTCTTGATATCAATAAAGATCCTTTGTTATTATCTAATTTTCCATGTCGCTTATTTATTTAAAAAAATTTACCTTATTATTAATACTTTATTTCAGGTTATAGCCCTAAATGTTGCAGAACAACTAGTGACTAAGGGATTATTTGAAGACGCTATCACGATGTACGATATTGCTGGGGTACGGTACTTGCATATTTACTAAATACGTCCACTTAGTAATTTTTTTTTATAAATAAAAATTCGATTCAAATTTCACATCCGTTCTGTCTTACAAGTGATGTTTTGAATCATTATTCATTACGGATGTGGTGCGCGTGAGAGTAAATCCAACATAAGCAGAAAAATCATTGAGTTATCACATTGTCCGGAACATATACTTTGAGAAATGTTTTTTTTATTGCTGTAAGACAGGCTGACGGCTCGCTTAGAATTAAGCAGTTACCTATGGCCTGCCTATGGGTGTTTGCAACACCAGTGGCATGGCGAACACGCTGCTGTCCCATAAGAGTACAGGAACTTGGGTCACTAATGCCGGAACACAACACAAGGTTATTATGGCGGCATACTTAAGGCCAAAGGTGGTCGGCATCCAGACGGGCTTGAGGCCCTACCACATAGCTGAAATGTGCCCTAAGCATGCATTTTTTATGTTCACTTTCCACGATCTTCAGGCAGTGTGTCTGATAAAAGTTACTGCTCTTATTAGAGATGGGTAAGGAATAATATAAAAGATTTGTCATATATAAAACTACTTTTCATAAGACATGGTAAACAATCATTAGCTAAAAAACTTGATTCAAAATGTTGGTTTATCCAACAAAAACTTGAGTGTTTCTACAAGCATGATAGTTTATTTGTTTTTAAGATCTCTGTAGCTCAGCGGGTTGTAGACATCGAACGAAACGAATTCTTCTCCCGAGTCTGGGTTTCTGTACATATATATTATATTACAAAAAAAGCATATATGTAGTGTACCACCATAGGACATTACCATAGGTAGCGTTGTATGAGTTGTCACCGTATCTTGTATCTTTGATTTATTGCAGAATCTGGAGAAAGTGCTAGAGTTATTCTGCGTGTTACTCGCCCAAGTGGTGAACAGTGGGGGCGGGGCGAGTGGCCTTCGCCAAAGACTGTCCTTGCTGACGGAACATGTTTCGAAGAGATTACGTTCAGAGGACGCTACTGCCTTGCCTATTGCTTTGGTCGAGGCTTATACGAAGTTGTGCAAGCTAATGTCGTTCTTCGACCAGTTTCATAATGAGAACTACGAGGGAGCACTTGAGGTGAGCAATGTCTCACATAATGTTCAAACTACGTGATAATTGGTAGTGGGAGTGAGAGATCTTACCAAGGTCTGGGGTCCAGTACGTTTAAACCCCATACTGCCAGGTGAGGTTTCACCTGCGAGTTGAATGCTAGTGCACCCTTATTTTTTCGACGTGGATATATTTTAGGCACACCCCGGAGCCTGAGTCTGAGCGCCACCCTGACTGGCGCACCATTTTCTTTTGAAAGCTCTATCTCACAAATCTCTCTGAAAATGCCTGCCCTTTGTATTAGGGACCCTTCCGTGATCCCCACTAGGTCAAGTTTATGACCCCCAGGCGCTCTGATTGTCAATCCAAGGATTGAGGAGTGCTTCGCGGAACAGCACACTTGCTTTCTCCTCGTAGCTTAGGTACAGGCGACGGAAACTCCCCCGGAGGAGTCGCTCGCGGCCACTGTCTACGGTGGGCGGACACACATTGTCAAATTCATACATTTTCCTTTTCGCGACGGGCGAAATCTTTAACTCGAATACATATGGCTAACCAGATCCCTGTCTGGTGCCTCCTTCGCGGATATTACTGCCTCGCAGAAGGAGGCGACCACGTTCCCAGAAGTCTATCAACTTGAACAGATGATTCTAAATTTATCACATAAAGTTTTTGTTAAATGTATATACCTATATGTATATATTCCTGAAAACTAACTAGCCTTATGCTCCAGTCTCCATGATGAATGTGTTTTTACAAGTTATTCATCACTTATGTTCTATATCGTACAGATTCTCCGCGAGTGTGAGTTGGTGCCGTTAAACGCGAGTGAGTTAGAGGTCCGCGTGTCCGCGGCGCGGGCGGCCCGCGGCGAACTCCTGCGCAGCTTGCCCGCGGTGATGCGCGCGTTGTGCACAATCCTCCTGGCGCAACGGCAGAAGCTGAGGAATAACGTGCATGCCTACAACACCATTACAATGAATAAGGTAATTTTTTGTGTCAAAATAACACAAATTAATTTGCGAGAATCTACGATCTCTCAGTCATAAATCTAGCTACTAGATCACACATCCTTCTATATTAGCCAACAAGACATATTTATAAGAATGAAAGTGTATAATAAATAAGTGTATAATAAATATAAGGGCATAATTCAAACAGTGCCATCTATACTCCGGACGCCGAGCAGGAAGAATTTCGTCCATTGACCTGTTATTATCTGTCTCTGCTACTCCCGCGTAAATATAATGCCGCTTTGCTCGCACAGAGCAATGACCGAGGATGGTCTAGACAATTTATATACTACATATATACTTTTCTTTTGCGTATGACGACCTCCTGGTGTAACGGCTAATCCGCTTTGCGGAGGTCACTGGCTCGATTCCTCTCTATCGTCTGGGTGTTTGTGTATAATAGTTATTTATTTACATATGTGGTATATCAGTTGTCTAGTACCCATAACACAAGTGCTATGCAACTAAGTTTGGGGCTAGATGGCGTTGTGTGAAATATCCCAATATATTTATTTATTTATTTAGTGAATAAATATACATAAACACCCATACAGGACCTCCGCAAGTGTACCAAGGTGTGTTAGCTGCTATGCTTTAGCATTTATTTTGTCAAATAATTTATACTGTTGGTATTATTTATTAAATATATCGCGGATTGCCTAGAAGAGATCGCTTCAAGCGATAAGGCCGCCCATTGTCACACAGTATTCTATTTCTGTATATTTTAAGTTAGTTCTAAATATATGTATGCAATAAAGAGTTTTCACTCATTATTTTCAGCAAGTGGAATGGCTGCGTGAACAAGCAGAAGTATTGAACACCTTTGCTGGCAACATTTCATATAGAATGCCCGGAGACACTTACAGCCAATTAGCACAGATGCAAATCTTAATGCATTGATTGCATAGTCTAATTAACTTTTATAACATAAAGTATTTTCTCGAGAAATATTGTTTTATTTTTTCCAATTTATTCCTACATTGTATAAAAAAGTCACACATAAAATATAAAAAAGTGTGTTTGCTTCTTAATTCTAAACACCTGAATAATAAATACTTCTCATTGCTTTTACTGACAAACAAAAAATGTTCCAAATAAAAGAGTATATTTACTGTAAAGTAAAAAAATATAATAATTTTTTCAATAGTTTTTTTTCAATAGAATTACCTACATTATTCAATATATTAGCCTTCTTCTTTATTTTATTTCTGGCTCCAATGCGTTAGGCACTGATTTTGCCAATGTCAGGGTAAGGAAACAGATGGAGTTATTTTTACTTAATAAACAAACTTTATGACCGGTAAATTATTTTTCTAAACACTTAAGGGCCAAGCAAAAATGTTAGACTAAACTAAATTACAAGAAAATATTATTTAGATTTTGATTGCGCTCTGTCGCAAAGGGCTTTTTGGATTGATCGTGCATACAGTTTTTGGAAATCCACATCTGCGTGGTCAGCCAAGTGATACCGTACGGTGCCAACGTACTTGGCTGGGGCGAGCCCCGAGCGCATGCTGATCCCTCTTCAGGGACCACCCAGTCTTGGGGGGCCCAGATATCGCTTTTACTCCCACTTTCCTCATCCCCTTTCCATTCTTTGGGGCTGATTTTCCCCCAAAGCAGCTATGGACCTTTCGCACATTTAGATTGGCGAGGGACTTAATAGCTTAGGGCTCACCTTAGTACACACCTCTTTGCCTACCCCGGCAGAGGGACGTTTTAGGGACACATTCGTGCACGTCCCCAGGCTGTCCCGCCCGAGGATGGATGCGATTAGGATCATAGTCGCCATACTCGCTGGACGAATTTTAGAATTTCGAACGCGGAAGCGACGCCAAGACTTTGTGTTCTACAGAAGACATTGGGTGCTACAGGAGCACATCAGTGCGCGCTGCGAGGCAACGCAGCCACGATCTGCGGCCCCGCGAACGCCGCGTCCCCCGGCCTTAAACGTGCCACCCCTCCCTCCGCGCCTGCGACTCGCAAACTCGCCGCGCCACCAACACCCGTCACGCCCCGCAGACCATCGAACGCCACCGAGTCGCAGACCCTCACCGCACTCGCTCTATGCGGAACAACGAGACCTCTCATGCCTCATCCCCCCGCCATCTCCGTCCTCAACGGAACGGCGCAGACCCTCGCGGCTCTCATGAGCCCGTTTGCGTCCGCGTCGAAATTTTCGGCATCCCCTCCCGCGACCGGTAAGGGCCCCAAGGCCCCAAATAAACCGCAGGCCCCGACCATCACGTCACCCATCTCGGGAAGCGACACGGACTCGTCCGAGTCGCTCTTCGACATGGAGATAGACCCCAAAGCGGACTCGGAAGGATTCCTGGTCCACACAAAGAAGAGAGGTGCAAGGCTGCCTCCTCAAACTTAGACTCCGACGCTGCGCCGGCCAGTAAGGTGCCTCGCCAGAAGGAGCCGACGGCCCAACTTCCGCGTCGCGAATGTGATTGTACAGTCACCCGACGACCACCGTGCCCTCACAAGTCGTATAGGGTACTCCCTATAAATACGACGTTCCAGGAGGAACTTTGTGAGTGAGAAACTTTGTCCCTCTAACGCGTACGTATAGTAATATGTACACGTTAGAGGAAAAGAAACGCCTCCGAGTAGTAATACGCGGACTCCTAAAAGAGATGGAGACCTCCGACATATTAGAGTACCTTCGCTCTGAAAAACCTTTCCGTCCCCGAGGTGCAACGTATGCACCACGGGAACACGCACGCACCATACAACATAGTACTCGCCATCCTCAAACCTTTCAAAAGAGGGCAAAGAAATATTTAACGTCCGATCGGTCTGTGGACTCGAAACTCAACTTCGAGACCCCACACAACAAATCCACCATATGTGAGCTGTAAATAATATGTGGTTTTAAAATTTCCCACCAATAAAATTATCTACATGTTCTTCTTCTTCTTTTAATTATTTGGCCCCAACGCTTTTGGCATTGATTTTGCCAGTGTCGTAGTGTTAGAAAGTGACAGGTTATAAACGAATATTTATATATGCGAAAGAAAATTTAGCCGGTAAATTCTTAATAAAAATTCTGAAATCCTGGGGACTACGCAAAGAGCATATATACACATATACCTAATACTAACTACTTTAATAAGACTAACTACCTTATAAATAAATATTATTATGCTTTAAAAATTTACTTAGAATATATACAACTACACTTTCATTTAGAGTTAGGAAGAAATTCACATTGACAGGACGCGGGAACACTTTAGGTAGAATGTCATTTGGAAAAGCAACGAAAAAGAGCTTGTTTGATTTTGAGAGTGATGTCGAAGTTTTGTTTAACATGAAATGGAAGTTTCAAAATGTCTTGAAGACAACTTAAAGAGTCAGTGGCAATGACAGATTTTTTGATATTATGAGATTCAATATAAAGGATAGCTTCGAGAAGAGCGACAGACTCGCCTGTAAAAATGGAAGTATATGGGGGAAGTTTAAAACTTAGGTTAATTGTATATTTTTTTCCATGTTGTTGTCTTGAACTGAACTGTCATATATGACATTGGCAAAACGCTCATGTCGTGCCATACTATTGCCTAAAAGAAGAAGAACTAAACTAATGAAAAAGAAGAAAAAAATTATGAAGAACATAAACTAAAAATTTTAAATGTAATTCTAGTTTTTGGTGGAACTAAAATTGTATATTTGTTTTAAATAATGGAAATCACAGACTTTGATCGACACATGGTTGCTGTTCTTTTTCCTGGAATTGTAAAAAATGAGGACAAAGCCGTACAATGCCTCGGTGGTATTAAAAATATTTCTCAGGTTTGTTATCATAACAATCACAACGTCGGCAAAAGTTATTCATAATTACTACATTAATTTTCATATTTTTTAGGTACATAGTGATTTGAATAAACGCCTTGCTCTGAGCTTTCAACCTGACAATCCTTACGTGAGGAAAGTATATAGTGATCCCACCGTGACGGCTGGAGTTTTGCTTAAAGTTAAAGTGAAAAAATCAAAAGTAAACAATGAAGTGAAAAAGGAAGTGATTTCTACGTCTGTGCTTGGTCGTGTTAATAAAATTTACAAATACGAAGGTAAATTAGGTCATTATTATTTAAGACATCGACCAGATTTACTGAAATCAGGTCCTTCCTATGCTGATGTATTAGATGATGCTGTTTTGCATTGGGAGAAATAAAATTCTTTTCTGGGTGGGAAATAAACAAGTTTTCTTATTGTTATCCTTTATATTACATCAGCTTGCAAGTGATATATCCCTTACACTATACCAATCATGGGGTCCTGTACAGTTAAAATATTTATATGCAAAAAGTTTGTTCTGAGCTGTGTAGGTACATAAAAATACACATTAAAAACTATATATAAAAAGTAAAAGACCAATAAATTTTGATGATAGAATATCACTAAAGTTTAGATAGATAAATAGCTTTTTATTGTACTAAAAAAAAGGTATAAAAATATAAAACTAGATAGCACAAAGGGTGGTTTTATCACATGCTTTGATATCTAAACACAGGGAAATACATTAAATTTAATAGATTATATATGTGCTCATATATTAGATTTATACATACATAAATTACATACACATGCATACATATACAGTGTAAACTCTTTATAATGTCACTTGATTTAACGACAAACTCTTTAAAACATCGACATTGCTTGACTTTGGTTGGTTTACCTTGTTTTCTATACAAATACTTTTATTTCTCTCCAACAGCCACTCTCTATAACGGCGAAAAATGCTCAGTCCGTTAAGTGTCATCATATAGACTTTATACTGTATAGTGTATATGAACAATACACATACATAAAGTTTTGTTGACTTGAGTCTGTGGTACAGTGTAAGAGACACTTTGAAGAACAAATTTTATAGTAATGATTAATATTATAGATTAAAAAGTGTTTAATTGCTTCCCATAATAAGTGTGAGTTTCAAAATTTAAGTATTTTTGTACTGTTGTTTGCATGCCTTTATTCAATATTTTTGAAGTATAATAGGAAGTGATTTTACAAGATTACTTTTTTATCTTAATAAGATCAGCAATATATTATTATAATTGCATATTAAGTTAAACAACTTTTGCAGTCTTCTAATGGGGTATTAACTTTTAACTAAGTTTTTACCTACCACTAACACGTACATAATGCATGCTTCATGGTTTTGTTATTGGTGAGGAACAGCAGGCAGGCTGAAGGCCCACATGATAGTAGGCAGTTACCATTGTCTATAGATGTTTGCAACATTTGGGGAACCACTAACACTGCTGTCCCATAAGGATACAAGAACCTGGGTCACTAATGCTGGAACATAACAGGAGGTTATTATGGCGGCATATTTAAGACCAAAGGTGATTGCTATCCAGATGGGCTTGTGGCCCAACCATGTAGCTCTGGCTGCAGGGGTTAGTATTCTTACTGAGCCCCTGTGAAGAGAGAGATTATATTGCATTGTATTATTTGATACCAAGTAAGATATGTAAGTGTAAATTGTAATGTTTACTTTCCAGCTTTATCTGATTTTCAATATCTGCCTGTGCAGAGGGAAAAATGTGAACAAGAGACCGGTGATGGCCCTCTCAAGTGTATTTTAGAAGACATACTACCTACAGGAGTAGACACTATTGATTTTCTAACGTAAGTTAAATAATTTGTAGATATTTACTTTTTTTATTGTTGTAGGATGGCAGACAGGCTGGTGGCTCACTTAGAATTTAGTAGTTACCGTCGCCTATGTGTGTTTGTAATGCCAGTGGCATCGCGAACACGTTGCTGTCCCACAAGGGTACAGGAACTTGGATCACTAATGCCGGGAATCAACACAAAGTTATTATGGAGGCATACTTAAGACCAAAGATGGTCACCATCCAGATGGGCTTGGGGCCCTACCACGTAGCTAGGGTGGATTGTTTATTCACCTTTCATGACAGGCCGACCCCGGCTGCAGAGGTCAATATTCTTCACCCCTGCACAGATAAAATTTACTAACAGAAGCCTTCCATCTTATTGGATTAAGATATTTCTAGTTTTTTTTATATCTGTGACATATGTAATATCACTATTTTAATATAAGATATGAAATATTGAGTTAGTTGCTCACTATCTATGGTAACCCTGCTAAACAACTATTATAGAGATTTCTTTACATTTATGCCTTGAGAGTTGACCCTACAGCCAAAATCTGAGTGTAAAAAATTCATCATTAATTGTTACTATAGACTAGGTTATGACTAGATTAAGGATGTATGAAAGACTGCTTAACATCCTAGAGCATATTGTTTTCCATTGTCCAAATACTCCAACTCCTTTGTATGACATTATGCCTCTCTTTATCACACAACCTGTAAATATACACTACCTTCTGATTTTTGTTCAGAAAGAAAACTCGTATACTTTTTTGCCTAGCTCTTAATTCTAAATAACATTTATATAATATACATAGTTTAATATAACATTTTTGCTTGGCCGTAAGTGTTTAGAAGAATAATTTACAGGTCACAATATCTGTTAAAATATGTACATAATAAAACACAGGTAACTGTCTCTTTACTTTAGCATTGGCAAAATCCACTGATTTAGGCACTCATAAAGCATTGGAGCCAATAGTAAAGAAGAAGAAGCCTGAGATATGCAATATGAGTGTTGTCACATTATTACACACTTTTTTGACCAAAGGGCCAGAACAATATATTGGAAATATTCATAGGTTTGATTCCTAATACCACAAGCTAAACTGAATATCGTCATTACTTCCCGTGAACTAGTATTTAATTTGTGATTAGTCTAGTGTTTTTTTATTAGTCTACATTTCTCGGAATATACGTAAGTCACTGTTTTGAACTTTCAGAAAACCAGCACATCTGTTCGTTGTGCCTGCCGTCTTTACAAGATTTGAGAAGCGTATACCATATTCGTATACAGAGAAGAAGTATGTCTACAGATCAGACGTAAATGCCAGTGAGGAAGTGCATCACAAATTGCGTGCAGAACGTAGTGTTCCCATCAACAGATTCAGTTTCAATCTAACTGAAGAAATACCGACATCACCTCCTGAACACTGCTTGGAGAAAAAACGACTCAAATTATCCGTTAATCCTGATATGGAAGCTGAATATAACACCATTTTTGAGGTATAGTCACTAGTACCCCTTAACGTTTTCAAGTTTTTGTATTGAGTAAACTATATGTTAGCGAACATCAAGAAATATTCATGCTGCCAAATGCACTATAATCTTTTTTTTTATATCTGTAGGATAGCAGACAGGCTGATGGACCGGTTAGAATTTATCAGTTACTGATGTATGTCGCTGGTGTATCTACTCAAAACCGCTTAAGCGTTCTTTGTTCATAATTTTGGGATATGTTTAATTGTTACTTAGTATTGTATTGTCTTGCTTTAGGGGATAGTGTTAGTCCTGAACTAATAATTTCTTTGGTAATTGTCTAAATATCTAAATCTTAATTAATTCAATGTGAGCTACATTTAATCAATTATAAAGGAATAAAAGGGGAATTTAGTTACTTCTTATTTATTTAATGTATAACACATGATTCTCTCTCACGTCTCTTGCAGCAAAATTAAATAATAAATTGTCTCTTTTGAATTTCAGATGTTTGAGAAAAAACCTATATGGTCGACCAATTTGATAAAGTACCATACTAAATTGAAAATGGTATCTCTAAAACTGTTCTTGCCGTGTGTGGCGTACTTCATGAAAGACGGCCCCTGGAGGAGCTCCTGGGTGAAGTACGGCTACGATCCCAGAAAGGAACCAGAGGCAAGGAAATATCAGATACTGGACTTCAGGATTCGGCACAAAGGTCATTTTCATAACTAATTCATATGGTTAATTTAAAAAAATAAAAGAATTTTTTTTATCCGTGCAGGGGCGGAGAAAGAATACTGACTTCTGCGGACGGGATCGGCCTGTCGTAAAACCCGTCTGGATGGCGACCACCTTTGGCCTTAAGTATGCCGTCATAATAACCTTGTGTTGTGTCCTTTAGTGACCCAAGTTCCTGTACCCTTATGGGACAGCAACGTGTTCGCAATGCCACTGGCGTCGCAAACACCCATAGGCGACGGTAACTGCTTACTATTAAGTGAGCAGTCAGCCTGTCTGCTGTTCCTTAGCAATAAAAAAAAGTATAAAATTAGTATATCAGTTGTATAGTATCCATAACACAAGCGCCCTGCTTACTTTGATGCTAGATGGTGTGTATTGTTACAGATTTTTTTGTTGCGGGCTTCATGTTCTTTCTATAATTAACCTGTATTAAACACTAAGATGACAATGTATTCACACTTCAGATGGTATCCATTCACTGGTGAAGCATGACAAAATGACTCCGACCCACAAGAGGGGTGACAGCGTGCGCAACGCGCCTACCAGGCTGGGCAGTTTGTTTTACCTGGAGAGCGAGCTAACTGAAAGACACGTATTCTTCAAACCCGGCATGGCGCCACCTCGTCGGCAAATCTTTTACCAGGTAACCCAACTTCAGGCATTTAGCTATCCTCGTTGCACGAAAGAAGGGTTGTATTATCAACTTACACTTTGTAGCCCTGCATCCGCTTTTAACACTTTGTTTTTTTCTCTGGTGATTTTTCACTTTATTAAAAGCTCCATATTCACACTTCCTTTATTCGCGTTTTCAGTATTCACAGCTAAAAACATTGCGACCCAATTCCTATATTTGCGGCTAAAAATATTTTTATTAACGGGTCTAATCGGTACATAATATGTATTATGTTAATATAAGCTAATATAAGATATAATTAATATATCATAAGAAGGACCCGGTACCCTTTGTGAATGCGTCGACAAATGGACGAATATAAAAGTACTTAAAACAAATCTTATTACAGTTACGCCTAAAATACATACTAGATGACACCACTGTGTCATCAATGGGCTCTCCACCAATTGTCACGGTGTCAATTGTAACTTACATATTTACAAGGATTTTCAAGCATTTTAGCCTTGAACCTAGGTTCAATACTGAAGAATTAGAATATAGTTGACAAGGTGCGTAGTCTATTGTTTTAGAGAGTGTGACGCCAATGGAATTATGGAGTTGAAAAGTCAGGGTTATTTCAATGGTATCATATTAATGTATAATATCCGTCACGGGTTTTGAGCGCTGGCCTTGAATACGCAGTTGTAATTTTTTGAGTCTGTTTGGCGGCGGAAGCGGGGTGCGACGGGTGAGGGCTAGCGCCGGCGCCGTATTGATTTATCACTCGCTTTTTTTTTATTGCTGTAGGACAGCAGACAGGCTGACGGCCCGCTTAGAATTTAGCAGTTACCCTCGCCTATGGGTGTTTGCAACGCCAGTGGCATCGCGAACACGCTGCTGTCCCATAAGGGTACAGGAACTTGGGTCATAAATACCGGAACACAACACAAGGTTATTATGGCGGCATACTTAAGACCAAAGGTGGTCGCCATCCAGACGGGCTTGGGGCCCTACCACGTAACTAGGGTGGGTTGTTTTGTCGCCTTTTACGACAGGCTGATCCCGGCCGCAGAGGTTAGTATTCTTTCTCCGCCCCTGCACGGATAAATCGCTTGCCGCTCCCGTGTACCGTCCGCACGTCTGCGTCTTAATAATATGATTCGTAATAATTATGAGCGCGAGTGTACACATGCGCAAGTCTCCCCACTAATTTCGCCGAGCGCTCAAAACTAGTGACGGTATGTATTACATAGATAGATAGATAGATAGATAGATAGATAGATAGATAGATAACACTTTATTGTAAACCAATTATATAAACACAATTAAACTTATTTACACAATCAATGAGTACTTGACTTACAATGGGCGGCCTTATCGCTACAGAGCGATCTCTTCCAGGCAACCCGGGCTATAGAACATTATTGGTGTTACATTGATGTGGAAGGGAGGTATGGTAATAAATAATAATTATATTTTATTTACATAATAAATAGATAATATACATAAAATTCAATAATATATATAAAATATAATAAATAAATAGATAAACATACTTAAATATCTATATTTGTAGAATACATAAATAAATATATGTTTTGTTGTTACACTAAAGATAGGTAGTGATTTTTAACCAATTTTTTAAAAGTTGGTAGTGACTTAGCTTGTCTTATAGCAATAGGCAGTGCATTCCAGAGTTTGATAGCATGAACAATGAAGGAGTTATTATAAAAAGAAGAAGTATGAACAGGAGTTTTAAGCGATAGTTCAGTAGATGTACGCAAATTTCGGAGGCCAGACGAGTTAAGAAACTCGAATTGATTCCTGAGGTAAATAGGGGCGTTTGGATAAAAGATAAATTTGTAAACGAGTGAAAGGATATGAGTTTTCCGGCGAAGATGGATAGGTAACCACTTGAGTTTTGTACGAAATTCTGAAACATGGTCATATTTACGCAAACCAAATATGAACCTGATACAAAGATTTTGGAGGCGCTCAAGTTTATTAAGTTGTTCTTGCGTTATATCTAGATAGCTGGCATCGGCATAATCCAAAATGGGCATGAGCAAAGATTCTGCAAGCCTAACTTTAGTGGCAATCGGTAGGAAATTTCTGAGTCTATTAAGAGACTTAAAAGAGAAGTAAACTCGTCGGCTTAGTTCAGCGATTTGAGGTCGCCAAGACAGCTCCCTGTCAATAATAATACCAAGGTCTTTAACCTTATCACCAATCTGAATATATAATCCATCAAAATTAATTTTCGGCAACTTTTCCCATTCAACTTTAGCTAGCATTCTGGAACTACCGATGACAATAAGCTGCGTTTTTTGTGGATTGACTTTTAACCCAAATGAATCACTCCACAGCATTATTCTGTTTAAATCTGAGTTTATTGTGTGAAATGCTTTAAATAACTCAAACACAGAAGCTTGTGTGTATATCTGCAAGTCGTCTGCATAGAGGTGAAAGGATGAAGTTAACTGGTTGGAGATGGAGTTAATAAAAATTGAGAACAATAATGGAGACAAAACGCCACCCTGAGGAACACCAGCAATCAAGTCACGCCAAGACGAATAAGTTTCATCAAGCCGGACTCGCTGCCGACGACCATAGAGGTAACTTTGAAACCAGCCGATCACTTCAGGAGATATGTTAAGAGTAGAAAGAATCCCTAATAATACATCGAAATCGACGGTATTAAACGCGGTACTAAAGTCAAGTAACGAGAGCACTGTTAGCAGACCATTATCCATACCATACCGGATATCATCAGTTATTTTTACTAATGCTGTAGTTGTGCTATGACCTGGGCGAAAGCCTGATTGAAAAGGGTTCATTAGTAAATTTTTATTTAGGAATGCGCTCAGTTGCTTGTGTACTAATCGCTCCAAGACTTTAGATAAGAACGGTAAAATAGATATAGGTCTAAAATGGGATAAAGAAGTAGGGTTCGATTTTTTAGGTAGCGGGATTACTTGGGCTTCCCTCCAAGCTGAAGGGAATGTACCGGAAGACACAGAGTAATTTAATATGTGAGTAAGAACAGGAGTAATAACATCCAGTATGGGAAGGATCATATTACGACTAACACCATCAATACCAACAGCATTAGAAGCAATAGACCTAACTGCACTCTTAACATCACTATCAGAAAATCGACTTAGAAAGAAAGGAGGATGATTGGGAGTAGGTAGTGAAGATAGTATGTTCAAAGTATTTGATTTTGTCAAAGGATCAAAATCGGAAACAGATGAAAAATGCCGGTTGAGATCATCAACACTGAAATTTTTACACACAGGATGTTCAGGTTGTCGGCCTACTCCCAAAGAACGAAGAAATTTCCAAACTTTTGCTGGATTTTCATTTTGGACTGACTCGTGTATATATCGGCGTTATGCGTCCCTACACACTCTATTGCAGCGATTACGAGCATTCACATAGGCTAACTTATTGTTATCATTTGGATTTGTCTTAAATTTAGTCCTGGCTTTACATTTTTTATGCATTAAAACTTTGATATCTTCAGTGAGCCACGGCGCTGGTAGATGCTTTATTTTAATTTGACGCAAAGGTGCATGCAAATCATACAACTTCAATATGGCTGTATTAAATGCACACATCTTCTCATCGATAGATTCTGCCTTGACTACCCTGGTCCAATCAACCTCACGAGCATCTTTTAACAGATCATTTAAATTTATACCACTAAAGTTACGCTGCAATATAATCTTAGGCTTGGCTTTTGGTGGACGAAGCCTGTAAGAAAGATAGATAAGGTCGTGGAAAGAGAAAGCATCAGCAGGACATTGACCATGTTTACTTACGTGAGAAAGTGAAGAGACTAGAATAAGATCCAAAAGGGAAGGTGTAGAATTTGGGAAATGGTGAGTTGCTTTTAGTGGAAGTATAGTGAGATTGGTAGATAGAGCCAGGTCTTCTAAAGAGGTAGCACGATTGTCACGTTTTAATAGACAGGTATTGAAGTCACCCATTATAATTGTGTGAGCATAAGACGGAATCAGTTTATGTAGGATAGTTTCAAAATTTGAGAAATAATTAACGTGAAGAGATGGACTATAGAAAACACCAAGTAATACCTTTGTATGCCCTATTAGAACCTCAATAAATAAATGCTCACCTGCGTCAGTATTTGGTGGTTGTGAGGACAAGCTTATAACTGTGTAAGGGAAATGTGACCTCAAATATATCGCAACACCTCCACCCCCTGAGCCGACACGGTCATTCCTTATCAGGTGGAAACCTGGTAAGGAGTATGATATGGAAGGTAAGGACGGTTTAAGCCAAGATTCAGACACGAGTACCGCGTGAACCATTTTCTGATCAAATGATGCCAGCATATCCGGGAAATGAGCCGGAATACTTTGCGCATTTATGTGAACTATGTTGAAATTAGAAGAAAAACCTGAGAATTGGGTCTCAAGTTCTTCCCTGAGTTGAGGTGTACTGCAGCTACTACCGGTTGAACTATGAGACGAGCAAGACAGAAATTCGGTTTCACTAGAACTGTCTTCGCAAGACATAATATATACTATAAATTAAATTATATACCAAATAATATTATAATATATAAATATATATGTATAAAATAATTTTTATTATGTTATGTATAAAAATAAAAACTTTTACTACTAAATAAATGTCCATCTGCCTCTGTGTGGATGAGATTGCTATGTAATAACATAACACAGTAAGTAAACAAACAGCTGAGTAATAATATTAACAATAAAACAAAAAATAAAATTGATAAATAACAAATTGCTAATTCATATTTTCAAGAATATGTTTTATCTTTAATTACTAATTTGTTTATAATTTAATGAAAATTTGATACATTTAAAAGCTAAAATGAACAATAACTAATCTACTATGTATTATATAAATTTATATTAAAATTAGAATTAAATAGGTGTATTTATTTGCAACAATGAAGTACATAGAATAACATTGTTCAAATACACAACAATTTCCCTTGCAAGGTTATCATTCATATTATATCATATATATCATTCACATATCTTAAGTTTAGTTGTGCAAATACTAGAAAATACAATATACATATCTCAGATTACAGAATAAAATTATTCTGTAATCTGAGATACATACATATAGGTCTAAAAGTAAGTGGTAATTATAGGATTAGTTAAGTCTATTAGCAAAACACAAAAAGCATACTTACATACCTGGGATTTAATTAACAACTCTCACTCATAGGCAGTTGCGCTTAAAGTTTTTCTCTCTACGGGTCTGAACTAAGGGTTTCGACGAAAGATTATGGAAGTGTAGCGGTTTTCATGCTTTATGCTTTTAGCGCTATTGTTTTCGCGTTGAATGTATATGGTGGTACGTGCCGGCCAATGAGGCAGACTTGAGCAAGCCATTATAGTTGTTACGCGCCGGCGCGAACGTGTTGAGGAAAGATAAACCACAAACAGATCGCTTGTAAGTTGGAATGCTTTGTATTCCGACACCAGGCAAACATAACATCAGCGGTTATGACTATCGATTTTTATGTCAGTTCCTTCGATGTCGTTATAACAGGTTTTGGTTGTATTTTTTTGTTGAAAACTATAATAATAATAAAAATGTTCTATCCGTGTAGGGGCGGAGAAAGAATACTGACCTCTGTGGCCGGAGTCGGCCTGTCGTAAAAGGGGATTAAACAACCCAAGCTAGGTGGTAGTGCTCCAGCCCCGTCTGGATAGCAATCACCCCTGGTTTTTAAATATTCCGCCATAATAACCTTATGTTATGTTGTATAAGTGACTATTCGAGTACTATTACGCGATTAGCAGCGTGTTAGCGGTATCACTGGCGTTGCAAACACCCAAAGATGACGCTAACTACTAAGTGGTCCGTCAGCCTGTCTGCTGCCCTACAGCATTAAAAACGTCGGTCAGCGGACCTTGGGTACTTTTTGGGTTGGAATCGGAATTGAACGTTAATATGAAAGCGATGAAAATATTTTGTGTGCAGTTTTGCGATGTGAATCTGCCGGAGGTGGAAGAGTTGCTGGCCAGCGAGCCGCCGCCGGGGTACATGTGCCACGAGCGGCACGGCTGGCTGCCGCCAAACGCGGGCGACATGGTGCGCGAAAAAATGTTCGAATACGTCAAACAGGCTGTGCTGTCCAACTACAAAACTGAAGTACGTATAACTTTAAATTTTATTTATTTATTATTTTATTAAAATATATTATCCAATACTATATTTTTTTTCATCTTTAATTAATTATTGGAAATATACAAGATTATATTCCCGTTAGGAGGTGATAGGGGTGGCTATTTGTGATAACTTTAATCCCCCATATGCATTATGCAAAAGTGAATTATTTTTGAGTTATCATGTTTTTTTAGCTTTTTTCAAAATAAGTCAAAAATGCTACATCAAAAATTTATTTAAAAAAACTATCCATTTAAATCTCATTTTTTATTCTGATTTATAAAAAAGATTAAACACTGGTTATTTATAAATATTAAAACAACAATAATTATCGGTCCAAATTTTAAAATGTAAGACGAAAAACGATATATTAAATATTATGTTAGATTTTTTTCGATTTGATTATTTTGGCATTGCCGTTTTGGTTTGACGTTGACATTGCGGATATGTATGCATTTTAGTCGCAAACATAAATTAAAATATGTTTTTTTGGTATTGTTCTGATTTAGTTTCCCTTACTAGATGAAAACTTTTATAGAATTTTTATTACAAACATTCAATTGGAAGATACATCCAGACTAGAACAAATCATTTGCAACATATCATACACATTATGGTTCTCTGTGGAGCTCGAACTCACGATCATACCAGTCCAGTGGCATAGCTTTTGAATTAGCTCTGTATAGAATATAATTATAATAAATGTTCTTGATATAATTTAATTTCTGCCGCGTGATGTTATTTGTGAATATTTACTCGCATATCATTATTTAGGCTTTTGGGCAACATTGGCGAAGGATTACAAAACCTATTTTATCATTTTTGGTTAAAAAAACTATTTTTATGACAAGACATATTGTTCAATATGAATAGTTTTACTTAATTTCTTATTGTTTTAGGAATGTAGTGACGAAGACTTTATATCCGATGAGGAAACAGCGAGTACGTCTGTCAGCAAATTGAAGGGTGAAATGGACATTTCTGAATAAATGATATTAATTAAATTTGAGTTTTATTATTCGCCTTAGGTTTCTAAGATAGGGTGAAACTATTGGGTGTAACTTAAATCTTCCGGTTCATTGTTCGTTTTCCATTTTATCTATGCATCAGGAGTGAATTGAAACCACAGTGATTGTGACCATTGAATTACATTTCTTTTTGTGTTTATAATGTAATTTTTTACATTTTTTTGTTGTTGTGGAAGAACAGGCGCACGGCTAACACGCGTCCGCGGAGGTATATTTAGAGACCAAGAGGGTTGCAATCCACATAGGGTTGTTTTGATGCCTTTTACGATAGACCGCCTCCGGTTGCAGGGGTATTCTTATACCGCCCCTGCATGGAGATAAATATGATGCATGAATACGATCTTCTGCCAGTGAGATATCGATATTTATAATAGAATCTCGACGACTCACATCGATACGGACAGTGCAAGCTATGAAAAGCGTGAAAGATCAAGGTTTAAGATACAATAATTTTAATTAACCAAATATTAAGTTGTTCTAATTTAACCGATTTTTTAAATCATCATCATCTCAGCGTAGTATCCCGGTTGCAACCCAAACTTCTGTTTCGGTGCCCGGGGTCCGCTTACCGACTTTTTCTATTCTACTTCGCACGGTCTTCAGCATCCTTGGTAGTGAGTCCATTGACATGCATATCACCCTATACGACGTGGTTCTGCCGGGGCCCAGCGGAGGCGGCATGGTCAGACATTTGTTTCCCACGTAAACATCCGGTTGCCGTAAAACGTGGCCGTACCAACGGAGCCCGCACTCTAAAATAAATATGTAAATATGATTCAGGTAACAACATTTTAAAATTAATATGTGAAAAGCAATCGTCACAAAACTGTTCGAACGAGAGGTGTTGTTCAGTAGACTGATCTTTATCAGGATATAACTCATTCGGAATGGCGCAGGCAATGAGGAAAACACGGTGAGCTACACGGACGCCGTGTGCCCAGCGTGACCACTCGCTTGGTCTTGTTTATGGTCGGGAGTTCGGATCGACCGCTGTCGCAACATGTGTAAGGTATCTGCCGGTGGACAGCAAGCGGTCACTCGAAGGAGGTTTCTTCGACCACACCTATGCCTCGAGGTTGAGAGCACGCGCTCCCTCGATCTCGGATTGACACAAGAGAGCGCTGGGAATCTAATTCCTAACCCTCTGGCGCACACCATGGAAGAGGTCCTCCTTGACACAAGGGACGGGTCAACGTCGACCTCGGCTACGGTATCGGCATACGCTAAGCAAAAGAGAGACAGTATGGTTTTAGTGAATTACCTCATGGAGTCTTCGATTAATCTAGACTTAAATTACCTAATTAAATATCTTCGTCATTGAAATAGGTTTTTTGTTGATTTTATAATATATTATAATAACTTTATTTAAAGAAACACGTGCATTAAAATTTAACAGTGCTTATTATCTCCATAAAGATATACGATGTCTTTGCCTTATAAAGAATCTTCGCGTATTAATTTTAATATAAGATTATAAGACGACCTCTATAGCGCAACGGCTTTTACACGTCGGTACCCCTGCGGGTTTAATTCATATCCCCTCTCGTTATGTGTACCTATTTGTAAAAGGAAAATATAATAGTTGCTTAGTACCCGTAACAAAAGCGCTCTTCTGCTTACTTTGGTACTAGATGTCGCTATATGATTTATTTACATTTATTTATAAAATGATAATAATAAAACAGAAAGTGCCAGTGAGGCGCCCAAGTGACTCACCACTGCCTCCGTCTAATTATCAACAGTTCAAATAACAAAGGGACATTCACGAAGCAATCCAAACATGAGCAAAAGTCTTTGTCCTCGCTGATGGATATGTGACAGCTATCTTATTTTAATCGCATGCCCCTTACAAAGCCCTGGTTATTTACACATTTATTTCATAATTAAAGTAAACGCGAGTTACATTTCATATTGTCAAACGGTCGTTATTATACTCGAAACGTAATCCAGATGAGCCGTTTTATATCTCGTCTATGGCATGCTTATCATAGACAGTTTTTCTCGCTTAATATCCGTATTATAATTGCCACGCACTTAAAAAAAAAACTGAATTTCTGAACTTTAAAATCACTATTCTGGGTAACGCCATGCATGATAATAATTCCTTTGTCAGGTTATTTTTGCAAATAAATAAATCTAAACGTACAAAAGGCTTTGTATATTTCCAATTCATTACGTGCAGGGACGGAGTAAGAATAGTCTCTGCGGCCGGGTTCAGCCTGTTGTAATAGATCATAAAAAATCTACGTAGCTAAGCCCGTCTGGATGGCAATCACCCTTGGTGTATAAGTAAGTATGCTGCCATAATAACCTTGTGTTGTGTTCCGGCATTATTGTCCCAAGTTTCTGTATGGGACAGCAGCGTATTTGTGGTGCCCCTACCGTTGCAAACATCCACAGGCGACTGTAACTACTTATTATTAATTGGGCAGCCAGCCTGCTTGCTGTTCCTTAGCAATAAAAAAAGAAACATATAGTCATTTGAAACATATAATGTCTCAAATTAGTTCATGTCGGACATTGGTGATTTGTTTTATTTATAACCCTTTTATAAAATTATATATTTATATATAATTTTTATTTATTTGTAAATAAATATTTTGGGACGATTAATTGAATACAGCTCTATCTAGTAGATAGATAGATAGATAGATAACACTTTATTGTAAACCAATTATATAAACACAATGAAACTTATTTACACAATCAATATGTACTTGACTTACAATGGGCGGCCTTATCGCTACAGAGCGATCTCTTCCAGGCAACCCGGAGTAGTACTAGTAGTACCAAAGTAGGTAGCAGTGCACTTGGGTATTATAAGAAATCTGATAATAAATATTAAAAACAGAAAATATTTTTATAGCAATAATCGTATCGTACATAAATCCTGCAAGCACTTGTGTGAAAGCCGTAGTAGTATTTTTTAATGCTGTAGGACAGCAGACAAGCTTACGTCCCAGTTAATAGTAAGCAGTTCCGTCGCCTATGAGTGTTCGCAACGCCAGGCACGGCCGCAGCCAGGGGGGGGGGCATTATGGGGCAATGCCCTACCTTGAAATCCACAATGCCCTACCTTAAAAATACCAAAAACTAAGATAAATTAAAAAAATTAAATTTTGTTCATAGTTTGAGATAAAAAATTATAGTGATAGTTATCTAAACTTTTCCGTTCTTCGCATTTGTAATAACATGGCGAATCGTAAAATTCAGCTGTTTTAATTATTTTTTATTATTATGTTAATTATTATAATAAGTTTGCAGAAACAATATGATCGTATCGTATTTTTGGTCGTATCTATTTACTCGTATCACCACACTTAACAATTAATTATTACCTCACTTTCACTCAGACGTGGATCTCTACATCCAAATCTGGAAGTTCAACCATCTTGTTCGCTTGCTCTTCATCATTGAGTATTTAATAGTTCTTAGATCCATGATTATGATCTGTCACAAAAGATACATATATACATTGTGATTGATTTAGGAGCCCGTGCTTCGAGGGCAGATCAATTATGATAAATTTTTTACTTCTGCCCTACCTTTAACCAATGCTGCCCTACCTCAAATTCGACTCTAGCTTCAGTCCTGACGCCAGGCATTGCGAACTCGCTGCTATACGCGTAGTGGTACTGGAACCTGGTTACTTATGGAACACAACATAAGGTTATTAGGCCGGCCATATTTATAAACCAGAGGTGGTTGCCATCCAAACGGACTTGGAGCTCTGCCACCTAGCTTGGGTTGTTTAGTTTTTTACGACAGGCCGACACCGGTTGTTTAGGTAAGTATTATTTCTCCGCCCATGCACGGATATAATTTTTAGTATAAATGCGTGTAATATCGTATGTATGTACGTATGTATTTACGTGTAAAAATAACTAAACATTGAACTATGCCCAGAGAGTCCTATCATTGAGCTATCAAGTTTCTTTCAATATGAGCATTATTTGTAATACTATATTTTAATTCATTACAATTATGCAGTTATATCAATGACTCAATATTGTTTGTCTTGTATGAGGCATATAGTTATTGTATATATGTATAGTGGAGTTTGATCAGTGTACGACCCCCTTTGTTATCTTGTTTCATAATTTATACACATTGTTTAAGCAAAGTCCGGATGTGCTTACGAAAATAAAATAAAAAAATTTGAATATTCAAATTTGATTCGTAGTTGTAAATAGTTTACACATAAAAGGGTGAAGGTTTTGAAACAAGAATGGAAAAAATCGATGACGAGTTTGTTACACCATTTTTTTTTCTAGCCAGCGTTTTGTGTTGGAAACGGTAGTTTCTTGACATTCAATAAGTGATCTATAAGATTTTATATTGAAATAAACAGGACTCATAAAACTATAAGATTTTTAACATATTTAAACAAAAACTTAAACAATTTGTAATTAACAACACTTAATTCACTATTTAATACTATATAACTATTATATTTTAAAAATATGTACGATTTTATGTAGTATATTATGTTTTGATGTTAATCTCATACTAAGTGAGCTTTAAACTTCTTATGAGAAATAAGGTTCTTTAAATAAATTATTTTGATTTGATTAAATAAAATGCATTATGTATGTATACTGAATCATACTTCGAGGAGTTGCGTTTTGCAGCTGTTTTCAAGTTAGCGATTTTATCATTAAGGTATATGCGGAAGTTTTTCTCGCATATGTTTATTGACATTTGAACTAGTGTCTGTAGATAAGAATAATTAAATAGTATTGATATTTACACCAATTATACATTATCTACTTTAGATTATACGGACCTATGTTATTGCGATCCATATCCCGTTTATGCGGAGGTCATGCATCGTTCATATATCTTTAAATCTTTTTTCACTCTGCTTAATTGTTCTATATTATAGCATTATCTACAAATTTTGGAATTATCGTTCCTTTCGCGTAATTTATTCATCAAGAAATGGCAACGCGAGACGCATTTCTGCTACCGTTTGTTTTCAACTTTAACTGCACAAAATTGTATGTATTCTGTCGTATGCGAAAAACAATGAAACACAACTTCATAGTTTTGATCTTCAAAAAAGGGTTTGTTTCCAGTATCCCTATGGTTCAGCAACTTTTTTCCTTGTGCCTTCGCACAAAAAAATAACACAAAAAAAAATAGATATAAATTAGATTCTTATAGAACCATTTAATTCCCGCACACAACTGCGAAAAGAGAAATTATATGCTGGCTTTCCATTACGTTCAGTAAATTAGTTAAAGGAGTAAATCCATATATCGCGCCGTTTTTTACGTCACCTTGGAAATAAATTGTCCCAACCACCCAAAATTCAAGAAGAAAAATGCACATATTTCTTTATAATTGCCTAATTTTCCTGTAGATGTAACAAGTCAACACCGATTATTATTTTTAAATTCTACCCACAAAAGTCGATTCAGCAATCTAATGAGGGTAATTTAGAAACTTATTTTTACAAAGTACTGTCAACAAATGTGTGACAAAATTTTTAATTTCACCCGTGCCCGTGTCATTCGAAATGGTTTAATGTGGTACTTGCTTGAGTGATGTGCTGGTTTTGTGGTTTTGTTGACCATATCTACACAGGATGGAATGGAGATTATTCTATGAACAAAAAGTCAGTAATATCTGGTTTACTGTAAATACGATAAGAAAAAAATGTATTTTAGATACGTTGTAAAAATCCTTGCATATTTTCCTATGAAGTCAATTAGGATTGTATGTCCCGGATTTACGACTAGTTGTATTATACCTATTAGTTATGAAGCAGCAATGAAGGATATTCGATTTTTTGTTTTGAGATTGTAGTTAAGATGTAAAATTCTTATTATTAGAATATTTGCGCCTCTATTCAAAAAAGTAAGTAAGTCATAGCAGAAAATTACAGCCAAAGAAAAACTAAAAAACACGCATTAGTAGGTAACCGAACTATGTATGTAAAAATAATAGAAAATAATTTTTACATACAAAGAGTTTATGAAACAGTGATATAAACTCCAGCAACTAATCATAATTAATTAGTTCGAAATAAAATTATAGCAAAACTCAAATTATGAATAAAATAATTCTATTTTTACAAATAAATAAAATTGGAGTGTCTGTTTGTAATATTAAAATAACTGCTTTGTTAAGTGCATTCGGATGTATACAAGGTACATATACCAAAACAACATTTTTTACAATTTTTGTCTTTCTGTTTGTTTCGGCTAATCTCTGAAATGGATGCCCGATTTTGACGGGACTCACTGGCAGATAGCTGATGTAACAAGGAATAACTTAAGCTACTTTTATATTAGAAAAGAAAATAGTTTTAGAATTAGAATAAAATAGGATCTCACGATTTTTTTTCTTTTATTCGGCCAGTGAAGCGGACGGGAACGGCTAGTTCAGAATAAAATTGTGTGGTGTCCTAGACATGTGTGCAGATTTTCAAATTAATCGGCACTTTGAAAAATGCTAAAAATTACATTCAGAAGTTCAGTTACATACACACACACGCAAGTAGAATTTATATAAAGTGTAAAAAAGTACAGGGATTTCTCTGTGACAATAGTTTGGGATCTATATGTTGATAAATGAAACGCTTCATCTTTGTTATGGAGTTAACATAATAAAATATTCCTTATCTGTATAAAATACATACCAAATGCTACGACACCCTTATCTGTATACTTGGAAAGCAACCCTTGAGTTTATCTACGCTCGGAGGCGAGGGCAAAAGTAGTGCGTGTTATCGTCTCTATAAAACGGGCAGAAGAACGCGCGCGCGCACACTCGCTTGCGCCTCTCACCGACTGCACAATCGATTTTCTCCGACACTACCGGCGCACGATTCTACGCGAGTGAGGTTAGTGGTGCTTACTTTATTTCAGTGAAAATGGAAGGAAATTATTAAGTGTTTATGTCCGTAGTGTTGTGTTTGTTTCGTAAATACGTGCTTGGGTAAATGTGGCATTTTATGAGTAATTAATATTTTAACAAAGAAATAATATTTTTAAGTTTTCATTATTGTTTTTAGGGGAAACATGTGTTGAATTTATTTATTTTTTATTCAATTTGTATTATAATAATTGGTAGGCCATTCAAATATGTTATTTCAAATTTAGTAATAAAAACATAAAAATATTTCTTTCTTAAAATTGTTACATTTACATTTACAAAAACTAAACACAAAAGACTTTTGTTATATACATATAATTCTTAATAACATTTTTTACATTCCTTTTAATATTGGTAACAAAAGCTTTAAGAATAATATATTAATTTAATTAAGAATATATGTCATTGATAGAAACAATACTACATTGTTAATAAAGTATATCAGCTGTGAATGCGTTTATTGTGTATTAGTAACACGCTCTATTTGATTAATCGCAAATTAATATAACTTGTTATACCAGATTTCGCGAGGAGCCGTTTTGTAGGCTACGGTCGGTCGTCTGATAAATACATATAGATATGTTTAGAACTTAAACTATTATATTTATAACTGAGAGTAACAAGTTATTATTTGATAATTACTTACACTGTCTTAACTACAACAATATCATATTTTATTTTTACTTCTAACTTCTTTAATTAAGCATGAAAATTATTTAGTATGTGTGATTTTTCATTGGTTTGAATTAGAATCCTCTACAAATAATCTACGATTCAAATTTTATGTGCAATACAAATGTAATTCGATTATAACAATAACAGGTGTCGGCAAACAATGCAGTTGTTATTTAAGAACTACAAAAGAGATTACTCCCAGAAAGTACTAAACATAACAAAACTTTAACTGTTTTCGTAGTTTCTCTAGGCAGCATATTTTAATTTGATACATATTCTGTACATGTATATTATATAAGTTATAAAATTGCAAGAAACGAAACTTAAAGGTTAATTGCAGGATGCCGTTGTACTAACAGGTCATGAACATTGACCATAATAATCATCAGTATTATACCTAATTTAGCTAATGATTTCCAAAACGCATATTTTGAGCAGTATTTCATGAGCAAGAAGTAATATGTTTTTAAACGGCGCTCGTTGGCACGTGCGCGTGAGTACTTACTCGTGCTTCGAATTGTCGATAAGTCCTTGCCTTGTTGCGTCCAGTGTCAACTCTTCTTTAAGCCTCATATAAATTACTATTGGATGCCCCACTAGAATGATGAAATTGTAGGAAGTATTAATATGCAAGTTTCCTTATTCGTTTTTTCCGTATTTTGATTTTTCTATTTAAAGATCTTTTACATTGAGTAGGTAGATCTTTATATGTACACTTTTCGATCTTTAATCCCTTTTTAGCTTAATGGCAGTAATTATTTTTTTAGTGTTTTGTTTAAATAAAGTATCAAACGTCCTCCACATACATTCGGAAATATAATATTTTTAGAAACAGTAGTAAGTATAAATGTAATATAAATATTTACTGTTTTCAGTATTTTGTATATGAAACTTTTTAAACAATTATTGTTGATAATTTAAAGCCATACTTAAAGGATCACATAAATATTTAAAAATAATATATTAGCATCAAATATATGTAGTATTATGTGGTTGTAAGATTATACAAAATTGCGAGTCGCTTAAAAACTAGTGTTATTACATTAAATATAAAAAACGAAAATGTAAGTAGTATATCTTACATATGTATGTATGTGAGATATGTTTTAGAATATACCAGATGCTAAGGACACAATAATGTCGACCACCTATTAGACGTAAATCGACTCTTATCTGATAAAAAACGAAACAGAAATTCAAGATAACTAACTTCAATCTTGATTTATTCAATATTCTGTAGGTTTTGTAGATTATCCACTGATTAAGATTAAAACTGTAATGTTATATGTATTTTAATTATTGATTATAAAGTTATTATTAAGTACTTAAATAATTTATTATGATTAATTAATTTGGTTGTAAAACTACTTAACTCAGAATATTTGTTTATTAAGTATGTAGTACGCAAAACTAAGGACAGACTGTATGTTTTAACAAAATAGTATTGTGACAGATAGGCAACTCTGTATTGTACTAAAAAAAAACATGTATAAAGAGTACTTTAAACTATATCTCTTTGGTTTAAGATTAATTAACATTAATGTTAGAGCTTTAAGACTGTCGAGTCCCAAGTCTATCTCGCAGCCAGATGGTATACCCCGCTTATATACGGAAGGGCTCTGGATAGTGACGTGCGCTTTTTAAAATAAAACTTTTTCATCTTTTCGAATGAGCAGAAATATTAATATCTATTAATTCTAGAAATCAATCGGGATTTAATGGTTGAATGAAATTATCTAGTTAATTCGTAAACATCATCATTATCCCAACTTTGTATCCCGGTAGCAACCCAAACTTCCGTTTCGGCACCCGGGTTCCGCTTTCCGACTTTTTCTACTCCACTTCGCACAGTCTTCAGCATCCCTGGTAGTGAGTCCATTGGCACGCATATCACCCTTTACGACGTCAAGCTAGCAGTTTTTGGGCCTATCCCACCAGCGCACTTGTCGCCGATAGCAGAGGCGAATTCCTGGGACTGGTTAACTCCATCAAGCAGCCACCACTTGATTCGGCGTTGAAGGCGATCGACACATTTGCCTTTGGGCTTCACGCAGAGGTCCATGATAAGAAGACGGTATTGTGCAGTGAGACTCTCACCGAGTATGACCTTGCAGTTGACTATTTTGATGATGTAGTGTCTCCTAGTGAGTAGGAAGTCGATTTGGGTAGCATTCCTCCCACTCTTGTAGATGATGAGATGTCGGGTTTCTTTTTAAAATACGTGTACACAAGGTTGGCAGCCGTACACGTATTGAGGATGTCCTCTCCTTCCACGTTGCGGCTACCATATCGAAATCCACCGTGAACATGTTCAAAATCCCCACATTCATCACCCACATGACCGTTTAGACCAACACCTAAAACGATCCCATGTGACAATGGAATCCCACGAAGCACTTTTCCGAGTAGATTCCAAAACGCTATCTTATCGGCGTCGCTACAACCGGCCTGTGGCGCGTAGGCGCTTATTAAATGGGTAACTACCCCACCGACAAGCACCCTCACATCCATAAGTTAATTCTTAAACATATTGGGTATGAAATGACTTACGCTTATGTTGGTCACAAAAATTTCAAAATGAAATCTATTTATCTAATTTATCTGTACAAAACCATATTGTTAACAAATGAATAGTGTTTTTTTCATATTAAATAAGGATGTTGATTGAAGACAGTATTTTTAAATGTTTATGATAACACACATTTGGTTAGTTGGCATACATGTCTGTGAGCCAGAATTAATAGCCGTTCTACAGGGATCCCTGTATTCGACAGTCAACATATTAAAATAGACTAACATCCTAGGAAAACTAGGCACTTCTTATTTTTGAACAATATGTTAGCTAATTGTAGCTAGTACTGATAGTTTGTGACCACGACCAATTCTAAGCTTTAAGTTTATAAAGTAAGAATAAAAATTCCAATGCATTAAATATTTTTTTGTTATTAGGCAGTCGCGTTAACAAGATGAGTACAAGTGAATTTCGGTTAGAGCGCAGCACTGAGCTGTCGCCTGAGACAAAGGCGATCGCAGAAAAAGAATTGAGGGAGACCCCAGAAAGGGTGAAAGAAGCCCTGGAGAGGTTGAGGGAATTGCTCAAGGAAAATAAAGACCTGGTGTTCGGAGATGACGACGAGCTGCTCACAATCTTCTTGCGGCCTTGCAAATGGTATCCTGAAAGTGCATTAGCTTTGGTAAGTTCTCTTTATTAATATTGTTTCAATTCGCTAGACGGCTCTCAGTAGATTCTAACTTAACTTCTCTGATTTATAACTTAAAGGGTATGGAGTACTTCTTCATTTACGCGTATTTTTGAACTTTACCTGCATCATTATTTCGTAACGCGTGCTCACTAGTTATAATTTACAGCAATAAAAGTAAATAAATAGTATTTTCTGGTGACCCTTAGGACAAGAAAAAACAGGGAACGGCACCAATACAAAATACATATAGCTGTCATTTATCACAAAATAGGTAATAAGACATATTTTGGTTGAGTGGAGGACCATATAATCGGCAAAACAAAGAGAATAAAAGAAGTATTAGATCTCTTTTAAAGATCTTCTTTCAACAAACAAATATATTAATTATAAATAGGTTAGGTTCTTTTAGGTCATGTATTTGTAATGAAAAGAAATGTCACAGATATTCACAGACTCAAAGTCATTCATAATCATCTTAGCGTTGAGTCCCGGTTGCAACCCAAACTCTCGTTTCGGCGCCCGGGGTCCGCTGTCTAACTTTTTCTTCTCCACTTCGCACAATTTTCAATATCTCCTTCGCCGACCCAAGTATAGCAGCCTGAATCTTGTCCCAGTAAGCCTGAACTGGTTTCCCATACCACCGGCACACTTGTCACCGACGGCTAAGACGAACTCCTGGTACGTGACTTCATTAAGCCGCCACCACCTGATTTGGCGATGAAAGCGTTTGGAATGCGTGTCTTTAGGCTTAGCGCAGAGGTCCATGACAAGAAGACGGTGTTGTGCAGTGAGACTCTCACCGGGTATGACCTTGCAGTTGGCCACTATGCTGATGTGGTGTCTCCTAGTGAGTAGGAAGTCAATTTGGGTAGCATTCCTCCCGCTTTTGTAGGAGATGAGATGCTCGGGTCTCTTTTTGAAATACGTGTTCACGATGGCAAGGTCGGCAACCGCACACGTATTAAGAACGTCCTCCCCTTCCGCATTGCGGCTACCGTACCCAAATCCACCGAACACGCTCAAATTCCCCATATCCCTCACCCACATGACAGTTCAGATCACCGTCCAAAACGATCCCCTGTGATAATGGGATTCCACGGAGCACTTCTCCGAGTAGATTCCAAAACGCTATTTTATCGGCGTCGTCACAATTGACCCGTGGCGCGTAGGCACTTATCAAGTGGGTAACTACTCCATCGATAAGCAGCCTAATGACCATAAGCCGGTCGCTATGACGTTTCACTTCCAAAATGTCCTGCTGGAACTCCTCCGAGAGCACTATGGCAACCCTATTCTCCCCAACAGATGCACCTGTGTAGATTAGCTTGTAGTAATTCCCAATGAACCGGGATCTGGTCTTCCACCGAGTCTCCTGCAGGAATTCCACGTCCACCCTCTGCATGGAGAGCACATCGACCAACTCTCTCGCGCGTCCGTCTAACGCCTATCTTCCATGTTGCGAAACGGATCTTTCGAGATGTTTGGGTTGTGTGACTCAAATCCCGCAGGTTGTTTACTCTGTGTAGTAACTTCAAACAGGATATTTGATATATTATAGGACGTTAGGTATAGAGAAAAAAATTAACATTATATGTTTCTCTCTGTGGGCTTTGTGCAATTGGAGTAATTAAGATAAACGTTCATTAAAGATTAGTATACGTTCAATGACCCAAAATTGTTGACCCGATCATTTAACGTACGATGGGGTCGCTTACGCAAATCTTCATTATCAATATTTATTTATTTATTATCCAACTCGCTTATTATTGTTAAATTGCTCTAGGTAACGTGAACTATTTATGTTTAATTTAATAACAAAATTAAGTTTGATAGAAAATTGACCTGATAGCTATATATTAGGTACAAGTTGGGTAATCTAAGGTCTAAATTTTTATTGTAATTATTACATACCAGATCGGATGAAGATATATACAGTTAATCTACACCTACTCTTTTATTGTTATCCATCAAAATAAACGACATATTCATCTATTATTTACTAGCCATCAAAATAAAAGAAGAGACAAAAGAACAAAACAAATTTCAAGTTTTTTTTTCTGTTTCGGTCGTTCTTTTCACTTCACCAGGGTTCCTACAAAAACTGCTTGGAAGACAGTTCTTCAGCTAGATAGTCTATTTGATAAACATGATATCTATAAATAGTAATTTAAAGTTTTTTTTTTAAATTGTACTAAACATTAGTTAAAGACGATTAGCCACGTTTAAGCCCCGTTGTTTAGCAACGCTCCAATTATGTGTGGTTAAACGACCGATTTCAACGCATTATGCATATTTTATTTAACTGCTCCGTGAATTCATCTTAAAGCATTTGCGATAATTATGTGTTCATAAATACGTTTTACAATTTGTAAATTATCAAATCTAGTAGCATATTGGTTTCCTACAAACGTTTTATGTCCTTTAGGGTCTTTTATATAATTTTAACACGGTAAGCTTTTGTACGCCTTTTAGCGTCAGAACTTTATTACTCTAGTTGAAAAAGAATGGATTACATTTTTGTGTATTGTTCTACATTATCAAGTTATATTGTAACATCTAGTTCAGTACAGGATGGTGTAAAATAAAAATAGTGATGATATTTCTGTATGATACGAGTAACTTCTTAATTTTCACGACATCGAGTGTTGGTATTAGATTTGTAGTGTAACATTAATGTATGTTAATTATATTTAATATTTTACAAAAAAGGTTTTACCAAATGCCTTTCAATATTATGACAAAAATAAAAATTACTCGCCCGATTTGACGTACATTGTCATGTACAAGTCAAAATTATTTTATTGCTTTAATTATTTAAATAAGTATATTTCTATATTTATTATAAGTATAAAATGTACGAACTACTTAAGCGTTTAATTGAGCTGCCAACCTACATATTATTAAATATCTTGTAACATTATCCGTGAAAATCTACACTTGTTACTTTTTTATTTCAATGAATTGCTGAATGGCATTTTACTTACAGAAGAGGTGGTTAGTTTTTTAGATGCTTGTTAGCTTTATTAGGTTTATACGTCGAGAAATCGTGCGATACTTTTTTGTCATATTAATAATAAAGATGCATATGACGGAGTTTAAAATTGTATTCTTTTAGCTTGAACAGAATACGATATCCAAAATGTTACAGACTGTCTAATAATAACCTGCATCACGCATTTGCAAGTAAATGCTGTATACGTTAACCGTATATAGCTATTGTTATACAATAGTTACAATCGGACATCGTTAGTCAAAAGTCAAATATACGATAATGTGCGCAAAATAAATATTGACTCTTCACATAACATTATCTTAAGTAGATGCCTATTTTGGCCTTTTATGTTTTCTATATTGTTATTTAATGAGTATTTGGCTCATATTGACTGATAATGCTATTGTCATATAAAATCTCGAATAATTTTTATATGTACTCGTATATCAAGTTTTTAGTATTTGTGTGAGTAAAGCGGTTTATCCCGGATTTTTCTGACCATTTCTTTTAACTTGTGTCTTTTTTGTTTCTTTGTTTTAAATTTAATTAATTTACACATCGTTCATATATAAATTAATTAAATTTATGTAATCGTTAAAATAAATATTTATTAATTCAACGAAGTTATAATCAAAGTTCGAATTTTAAATAACTATTAGCTTAGATCATTTTGACTAAATCTTTGGAATAGTTAGTACTATTAAATTAATTAAATACCTACCATAATTCTACATCAAGTGAAAGTACATTTAATATAATAAAAATATTAAAGCTTTGATTTTATTTTGTGCTTACATTTTGTAACATATTAATAACTCAACTGATTACACTCGTCGAGTTATTTAAAAATCTATTATATAAATTGGTCGGTTAGCAAATTAGAATGATGTTGCATAAATGTGTTATGTGATGCATTTATATGCAAAAATAGTAATTAAAGGTCAAGGCACTTCTTGTTTAACAAATTTGGTAGTGTTAGAATTGTATTCCCGGCACGTCTAACAACAAAAACTTACCAATATTCGTCATCGAATTCTAAGAAGTGTTTCAATCTGTAATTATATGGTTTTATATTGTAATTACAAAGCGGAAAGTAATGTTATAGTTTGATATACTTTTCTAGCCTACCATCATGAAGATTTGGAATTAAATATTAACGTTATTAACGTTCTTCGTCAATCTTTTTTATTACTGTGGAATAGCAGATAAGCTGACGAACCACTTAATAGTATGTAGTTACCGTGTCGTATGTGAAGCGTGTTAGTGGTGGCTGATAAGTTCGCGGCCTAAGGTACTTAGGGGCTGTCCATTAATCACGTGAGGCTCGAAAGGGGGGGAGGGGTCCATAACAAATCACGAAATATCACAAGGGGGGGGGGGGGGGGGTGTAATAATATATATCACGTGTATTTATTTTTTCTGCAAACGCGTACAAAATCGAATTTAGCACTGTGCCAACAACTGACTTGCAAGATGCTTATCCAGTTATTGGTGTTGAAGAAAGTCTTGTCCGAGGATACTGTACATTAAATTATGTTCATCGTTCATGTATTAATATAAAAAAGTTTTTCGCATTTCTTTCATTATTTTTATGTCAGTCAAAAACAACCTGCATCCTTTCTGTCTACCTCTAAACGTTATATTATTGTAGTCTCTTATTTTCTATAATAAAATTAGATGATACTTAAAATTAAGATCCTTTGTAGGTACTAAAAAATACACGTGATATAGGGTGGGTAGTCTTAAACCTCACCATGTATCACCAAGGGGGAGGGAGGGTAAAAAAATTCCAAAAAACATCACGTGATTAATGGACGGCCCCTTAATGAAATAAAAATTAAGATGATTTTTTTTATTTTTCAATATAGTCTCCCATAAGTGAAATACAATTTTCACATTTAACATACAATGCCTTTAAACCACTCCAAAAATATTCTTTATCTTTGTCCTCAAAATAACGACCTACGGCAGCTTTCATTTCGTTCTAGTAAGTTTCTTTTCATTTTGGAAAACAGGAAAATATCGTTAGGTGCCAGGTCTGGACTGTACGGTCGGTGGTCAATTTCTGAAAATCCCGTGTCTTTCAAGGCCTGCTTCGCAACACGCGCGGTGTGAACGGGCGCGTAGTCTTGTAAAAACAACACTCTGCGCGCTAGCTTTTCACGTCATTTCTGCATAACAGCCTCACGAGGCTGACTCATCAAATTGGCATAAGATTGACCGTTCATTGTAGTCCCTTTCGGTAGCTAATCTATTAATAAAATTCCCTTGCTATCCCAGAAGATAGTTGCCATTAGCTTAGACGCCGACTTTTCCACCTTGAATTTCTTCGGCGGCTTTTCTCCCTTTTTAATCCAATGCATCAACTCTTGTTTGGACTCGTTCACATCAATCACAAATTTCGTAAATTTTATTGTCTGCTAACACCAAAAAATCCTTGTGTTTCCTTTTTTTACGAGGTACTCTCGGCGTGGTGTTTAAAATTCCGTGAATTTTCGGATTTGACTGACATGGTGATGTTTGTTGTTCGACAGTTAATTAAATTGGAATACGGGTTATTTTTATACTACCACTGAGTCCCACAATTACTGATAGGAGTAACGAACGTTATGTACCTTAGGCTGCGAACTTATCACCGCCCCTAGTACATAAGGGAACTGGAATCTGGGTCGTTTATGCTGGAATACAACACAAGGTTATTATAGCGGCATATTTAGAAATTGAGGGTGGTTACCATCAAGATGGGCTTGGAGTCCTATCACGTTGTTTTGTGGTCTTTTACAATAGATTGTCCCCGGTGGTAGGGGTCAGAATTCTTACCCGCCCCTGCACGGAAATATTTATTTATGCATTTCTATATACTCGTAAACATGTAATTAAATCACGATGAAGCTGATCCTGACCAGTAAAATTGCAAAGTTAGAGCATAGGAAAAGTACCAAGCGACAAGGATCATGTTTCATAACATATTTTGTTTGTCAATACGTCGCGCGTCAGCCTCGGTTGTTGCTGGGAGAAGTGCGATAAGCCAGCGAGGCAATGTCAAAGTGCATTCTCTATCAACTCTTGATAAGGGTATCTGCAGTTTTATTGTTCGAAGATGTATATGTGTCATCTTTTTATGTATAGCTACTACAGTGTTTGTCTTTATATGAAATATTAAAGATAATGAATCCAATTTATAATTAAGTTACATTACTTACGTCAAAACATGAATATAAGTAATAATATATAATACCACGTGGTGACACTCTAATACGAATATAAATGACAATATGAGCAAAGACAATATTAATTAATTGCAACGATTTAATGAAAAAAAAAGGATTTAGGGTTGTCATTAAAATTTATAATACATTTGTACCACTGGTCGATAAACAAGTAATTTTATTAGTATAAGTTACTCTTATATCTTTTTTTTCAAATCGAATGATTGAAGTAGACTGAAAAGTAACTTTTTTATTGTTGAGCAATAGCAGACAGGCTGACGGCTCACTCAATAGTAAGCGGTTACCGTCGCCTATGTATGTTTGCGACGCTAGGGGCACCGCGAAAACCGTGTTGTCCAATAACGGATTCATCGAGTATATAAATGTATTCATTTAATACCCTACCACTATTTATCTCTTAAGTATAATAATAATGTGTCTTAACTTACATTTTATGGTACAATAACTATTGTATTTTAAGGGATTGATAACGCTCATTGGGGTTGTATCATCTGCAGAATTAATAAAAGACGAAATTGAGAAATCGTGACTTGAAAACATGAAACCAAAAATCTAATTATTATGTTTACAATATTTACAAGGATGGTTCACTTAGCGTTGACCGTTCATCCTTACTCTTGTTTACTTATGCAAATGTTATGATTGATTAAATAAACATCGTTATTCTATCAATGTCACCGGCTACTACACAATGATTATTATACACTGTTATTACTACGTGGCGACTGTAGTGTTTTACGAAACTATTTATAGCTTTCCAATTTGTTAAACTAAAAGGAATTGTAATTCATAAATAATGAGGCATTAATTATGTTTTATATTTCATTTAAACTGAAATAACTTAAACTCAACTGAAATTTAATTTATTAGATATTTACATCTACAATAAACAATATTATTGTAAGCCAGGATCTGGTAAATTTTTAGGAATTAAAAGAACAGTTCAAATATATTATCTACTTTTAATCTTCTAACATGGTAACAGACACACTTTGTGTTGCAACAGTGCCATCTGACGATTTGCTGTCACTTTTGCAATGTTGCACAAGAGACAAAACGACACATTATTGAATCGCATAGCGATAGTCTTGAGATCGTATCTTAAACAAAAACTTTGTGATATTCTTCACTCGTCATAGAATTCATGATAATGGCAGACTATTTATATGGCGATTTATATACGAAAACGAATATTGTTTAAAGTTTTAACAGGCATTTACTCCATTTTTCAATATCGGCAATGAAATATATCAAGCAGCAAAAAGACCGGACTGAATAGTTGCGATAAGGGCCTATATAAAAAATATCCATTCCGTTATATGCTTGTTGGGGGACTTTAATTACCATTTTTTAAATAACATTCGTATGTTTAATAAATAAATAGGTATACTGAAACAATCAAAGACACCACCATCTAACCCCAAAGTGAGTAGCATAGCACTTGTGTTATGGGTACTAGAATACTAAATTAATACTTTTTATGTAAATAAATGCATATTGTACATAAACCCAGACGCGGGATGGAATGGAACCTGTGACCTCTGCAAGCTTAGCGACGTGCGTTAGCTGTACCAGATTTTATATCTACACTAGCTGACCCGGCAAACGTTTTTCTGCCATATAAATAATAAAATGTCAAAAAATTAAAAAAAAATTTTGGGGGTGGGTCACCCCTAACATTTAGGGGGATGAAAAATAGATGTTGGCCGATTCTCATAGATACCGGATAAGCACAAAAAATTTCATCAAAATCGGTCAAGCCGTTTCGGAGGAGTATGGCAACGAAAACTGTGACACGAGAATTTTATATATTAGATAGAAAATTTAAGGGGTAATAAATACAATTATTATTTATGAAAGTATGAAAGAGAATGAAATAAATGGTCGGCAATATTGATATAATAATTTTTTTAATTCGTTTTTGAGTTTATTAGAATCTTTGTAATATTTGTATAATAACATTAATTTATTTTAGACTATAAATAATGTAACAAACATTGTGATGCAACAAAACATGAAATGTATGCGATTAACTCAAATTGTTTTAAATATTTGGTTTATATTTGTGGTTACTGTGATATTTTTATTTAGTATGACTAATTTGATTGTCTACGGTTCATGTCAATGACTTATTGGGGAACCCTTCCATTGTTTTCCCTGGTTAAAACCATGAACACTTGATTCCGTAAATTTAGAGAGTGGATTTACTGGGTTTGTCGGATTTTCCGATAACTTTTGTTTATTATAAGTTATAGACAAAATGTATCTCTAAGATTTGTTTATGAAGATTTCCAAACTGTACTTGTTTCTTTCGAACTTTTCAAAGTCGTTGCAAAAGTGTGTACGTTTTTGTGTTTTTTATTGTTGAGGAACAGCAGACCGGCTGACTTAGTAGTAAGCAGTTACTATCGCCTATATATGTTTGTGACGCTAAGGGCACCGCGAACACGCTGCTCTCTCATAGAGGTACAGGAACCTTGGTCACAAATGCTGGAACACAACACAAAGCTATTATAGCGGCATACTTATACACCAAGTGTGGTTGCCATCCAGACGGGCTTGTGGCCCTACCATGTAGCTAGGGTTGTTTTGTCCCCTTTTACAACAGGCCGGCCCAACTCGCCTAGGTGGGAGGTGCACGCGAAAGATTATCCCTTCCTCCCGGGCTACGGGCATAAGAGAAACACTGGGGTAGTTTTTAGTGAGTATTCCAGCGTCGTGCCCCCTTTGTCAAATATGGGGGGGGGCCCGTAGGGCGCTCGTAAGCCCCCCCGGGCGTACGAGCGCATTGCACGGGATTCCTACACTACCCTGTCGCCAACCCCCAAGCGGCGGGATGTGCATTAAGCATTTTTCACCTAATAACAAAAAAAAAAGTAGACCTCGGCCGCAGGATTTTATTCTTACTCCTTCACGGAGAAATGTTTTTAATCTAACATATAATTTTCTTTGTGTGTATTATGGGGCAAATGAAAAAGAAGCTTTAAATTTAAACATTATTTATTTGCGTATTACCGGTGCATAAGCTGGTACACATAATTTGTGTATTCTATTTTATAGTCATAGTTGCGAACGTTTAACATAAACTAGTGGTCGCCCAGGGGTCGAAATTCGACCATAATTCATTTCATTTTTAAATTTGAACTTTATTAGGGTTCTTTTGTCAAAGGTTATAAGGCCACTCTAATCCAAGGTTTCATCATAGCTGCTCAGTTAATTTGCCATTTTTCTTCATCAGGTTGAATAGCATCACTGTAAAACTTCAAAATGTTTTGCATAGTAAAACTTGCATTGTAGATCCGTTTCGTAATCATATGTAAACACTATTCTCACAAATAGGCAGGAGTAAATAAATTCATATTACTTATACACTATTTTCTTCATGGTTGAGCAAGATGTATTTCACAAAATACAAATATAAACAATTTCAAAGTTTTATTCCTTCTTATTGTCAAATGTCAATTTTGACATTCAATAAGACCAAATATAATTACATAAGCCTAGATAGATAATTAATGTTAATTTATTAAATATATATTATTAGTAATTGTATAATATTATTCATATATTATTATTTGAGTATTTAGTAATGTATATTATAAATTTGAATATTATATTATTATAAAGTTAACATTAATGGTCCTTACAGGCCATAAACTCTTATAAAGAAAAAACAAAAGCGTAAGTAAGGTATGCATGTGTGTGTTATTGTGTATAATTCGAGCAGTAGTGTGCATAATGTTTATTTTTATTAATTTAATGTATTTCTAATGGATTTTAAGCGGAAAAAATCTTTCTGCACTTCTCTTCCATATAAACTTTGACTGTGCCAAATTTCATACTTATTCATCCGCGCAAATTTCGTAAAAAGTGGTACAAAGTTTTCGCTTCACATATTAATATACCTAGTCAGGTCATAAATTCTGTCACATGTTTAATGTAAAATAATTGTAACAAGTTTATTAATTATGTAACCATTCATATACCAAAATGAACTTAACAAAACCTAGATTCTTATGACATTAAAGTTTATTCAAAATGACCTCCGTGATTTTGAATACAAGCCTTCAATCTGCGCGGCCAGTTGTCTATCGCAGCACGAACGAGGTCCATGTCAATATCGGCGGCTGCCTTAATCAAGGATGTCTTGAGTGACTCCAAATTGGGATGAGGCTTTGAGCACGCCTTTTCCTCCAAGTGTTGCCATATCTTGTAATCTAACGGATTCAAATCTGGACTGGAGGAGGGCCAGTCTTCGTGCCGGATGAAGTCGATTTTACGCGCCGCCAGCCAGTCTTGTGTGCTCTTCGCTCTATGAGCTGGCGCCGAATCTTGTTGGAATACCCAGTGCCTGTTATTGAACATGGTATGAGAAACAGGTTCCACAAGGTTCGTCAGGACTGTATTTTGATACACAACAGCATTCGTTTTTACACCTCTCTCACAAAAATGTACCTCTGTTAAGCCCCAATAAGAAACTCCCAACCATACCATGAGCGAGGATGGAAAATTACCTCGTTGGACACGCGGAATACGGTTGCTCGCTTCTTCACTACTGTGTGCGTACACCTTATCATTTTGTTTGTTGTAGTTCTCTTCTACGGTAAACATTTTTTCATCCGAAAAAAGAATTTCCCGATATTTTTTTCCCGCTTACCGCTTCAACAAAGCGCGGCATCTCTTCAGTCTCAGGTCCATTAGACGAGCATTCAAACGATGTCCTGTTTTTCTTCGATATGCCCGAAGCCCTAAGTCTTCATTTAACACCCTTTTCACCGTGGTTCTGCTTAACCCCATCTGAAGGGCCAACAGTTTCTGCTTACGTTTGGGATTTCTTTGAATTCGTGCCTTCACAGCTTTTATCACTGCTGGAGTCCTAACAGACCGAGGGCGACCACTTCTTGACCTGTCATCTACACTAGAGTCTTCATTGTATCGTTTGATGGTACGATAAAACGAATCTTTTGGTAATATTCAAATTTTTCAGTATGTTAAAAATTTGAATTGGCGCGTAACCGCAACGATGCAACGCAATAACTGCAACACGGTCTTCTTTAAGCGTCCACTCCATATTTAAAAATGAGTAAAATTCTAAAAGTTATACATTTTTATTTTCATGAACAATTCGAAATTCTAATTCAATAAACTTTTTTGTGGCCAGCATTCTAAAAGAAAAGTTTTTACTGTGTGACAATACTTATGACCTGACTAGGTATGTATAGATATATATAAATTACTTACTTCATAAATTATAATTGCTCGTTTAATATTTTATTTAACTAAAAATTACACAGTAATATATGTAGTATTTTATAGTACTTATGTAAAGTGATAATTATGTACCTAAGTATTTTTCCGACATAAAACTAAACCTACATATATATACCTTGGTATACTCACAGTTTATGACTTCTGTGACGTAACGACTAACGAATTGCGGTACGCTTGCGCTATTATATATGTATTTATTTACAAAAGAAAAGTATTTATGTAGTTTATCAGTTGTCTAGTACCCATAACACAAGTGCTATGCTAATTATTATACACTGGGACTAGATGGCGCTGTGTGAAATGTGTCAGTATATTTATTTATTTATACTACTCAAATATTATTTAGCGATACATAGCTTGTAATAAGCATGTAGGACACGAGTTATGAGTACATGTATATTACAAAACTGCGTGCATTAGTCTTATTTCGACATAGAACCTTGATGCGGATTATAATTGTTAAGGAATAGTCTAAGGCGGGAGTTCATGATCTCTTAGCAAATTACCCAAATACAATAGACAGCAACTGGATTTACGCAATTTTTATTAATTTAAATAAATCATTCAAAATAGCTACATGAGCCACGCTTTTAGTCCCCGCTAAGTTTGTAACTTTTTATTTCTATAATCGTGCGAGATTAGATACATATTGTCTGAAAGCGATACTAATGTGCCATTATTGCCCATTCGTGCTCTTCCTTACTTTTTCATTTTTTTAAGCCGACTAATCATCATAAAACTCGAATAAATATGAAAAAATTTGTCGTAAGAAAAAAACTTAATATTTTTATTATTTACATACTTAAATTCTGATTTATCTACCTCTATTTCAAACTAGCCGTCTCCGTTCCCACTTCGCTGGTCGAATAACAGAAAAAAGTAAATCGAAAAAATTTGGGAATTTTTCGTACGCATGGGCGTTATACCGCTTGCCCCATTTCTATGCGGCAAGAAAACACATTTTTTTATTATTTACATATTATTATTATACTTATTACTGAACTGTACTGAACACGTAATGCTTATAAAAGTAGTTGTTTCTTAAAAATTTAATAACTTTATAATATATGAAGATATCGCAATATTTTTTTTAGATAAGAGCCAAGTGTCTATGAAATAAAAGTTAGAAAATTTAATTGAAATCTATCCAGCAGTTTTGCCGTGATGCGCGCACAACTGCAGACCTCTATCGTTCAATTTATATATTATTTTCTTACTGGAATAAAAAATAAATTGTTATGGAAGGAATGCCTCATTGGCTTTTCAATGTCCACGTATGTATGTACTCCTCCATATACGTCTATAGGTCCACGTTTGTAGCTTTCGAACGTATCCCTCTATATTACTTTAGTATTCTATTCTTGTTAATTTTGGCTCCAACGCTTTGGGCATTGATTTTGTCAATGTTGGGGTAAGAGAAGATATGACCAGTGTTTTTTGCGAGTCAGATGATATTAAGGATAAATCAATTTAGCCGAAAATATTGTGAAGTCCGTGACAATATATATATAATATATAAATGATAAATTGACTATACTATAAACAGATATCATATAACAATAAAAATTTACTTAATATATATATGAAAATAGAATCAGCACTATAAGGAAATTTACAGTAATAAGTCGAGGAGTCTTAGGTAAGATATCATAATGAGGGTAGGTAATTATCGGACATTCAAAAAAGATGTGTTGCAGGGTTCCTCCAGCTAGACTACACTCGCATATACTCTATACCTTATCCGTTTTACCAAAAAATAAAAGGTAAACAAATCGTAAAAAGGGTTTTTTGGATGTCGATTTTACAATAATCAACGTGATATAAAAAATTATCATAGCAACTTTTAATTATTTATTAGAAATATCTCATATATTCTTATTTTTTATATTACTATTCCTTACTTTTAGAAAAAAAAAAACATAAAATAATTTTGTTTTTACATTGTTATAACTAACTTACATTATAAAGAAACTAAAAAGACGATGTTTCCAAATCTCTTACTGGTTTTATATGCTGGTTATAAGTGTACTGTTCAACGTACTATTGTCGATTGGAAGGAGTGTTTTATTATTACGGTCAGATTATACCCGCCATGTTGTTATTAACTAATATTTTCAAGTAATAACCTCATAAAACATCTTTGAATGTGCACTCGGTTGACAAAAAAGTTTGAGAAATATTGGTTTGTTTGTTTACATTTTATTTTTTGGTAAAGTGGATAGAGTATATATAACTCTCACTCACCCGTGGCTTTTGTCTTGACAGTGATAGTGACATCTTGCCAACCATAGACACACAAGATAGCGTACGTATGTAGTAAATGCATACCATAAATTAAATCGCATTTTATAAAGCCGCCATGCAATCCTTAGATTGTAATTAAACAAAAAAAAAAATACGCGGTAGGGTCCCAAGCCCGTCTGGATGGTAACCATAGTTATATAAGTATGCTGCCATAATAATCTTGTGTTCCGGTATTGGTGACCCAGGTTCCTGTACCTCTATGGGACATCAGCGTGTTCGCGATGCCCCTAGTGTCACAAACATCCATAGGCAACGGCAACTGCATATTATTAAGTGGGCCGTCAGCCTGCCTGCTGCTCCTCAGTAATAAAAAATTAGACCCTAGACTCTAAGCCCAAAAGTTGATATGAAACTAGATTGTTTTGTAGTAAGGAGTATTTATCAGTATTCATATATATTAGTTAATGCCTTAACGCCAGGAATTTTATCGGGTGGATACGACCCGGATGCACTCGTGTTATGGATGTATGTTGCAATCAATCTGATAAACTAATTTTATCCGTTGGAGCTCTTCCTGGCTGTTTTCAAAACAACTTCACATTAAAATAATATTATGTAGTTCAGATATAAATTAAAAATTTATAATCCTAGTTAATATTATAAATGCGAAAGTGAGTTTTTTTGTTTGTTGCGCTTTCACGCCTAAACCGCTGAACCAATTTTGATGAACTTTGGTATAGTCATAGATTGAAACTTGGAGAAGGACATAGACTTTTTTTATTCCTATGGCAGAAAATTGTTTGCCGGGTCAACTGGTATGATAATAAGTAATATTTACATGCCTCATAGATATGTTGAATGCGGACACTTAATATGTATATAAAGATTATTGTACATCCTGTTATATCATGTATACAGCAAATAAAGGAATTCGAATGGAATTACAGAAATAAATTCATGTAGGTACATGAATGTGTATGTTTAAGTAACAAGAATTTCGATCTTGCCATAGAAGTGAATATAAAATTAAAATATAGCATAAAATGTTTTAGGGGATGTGGTTGATCGATCCCCTAATTGCTAGTTGTGTAAATGAAACACACTTCACTTATGCAATATTGTATTAAAACTTATATGTATTGTAAAGTACTTATGAAATAACACTTACAAATTAGATGTACATAATATATTGTTAAAAATTTACGGAATACCCAGCAGATGTTTAGTGGAGTCTTGAGCCAGAAAAAAACAATAGCGTCGTGTTTCGTTTTTATCTTGGAATTTAAATATATACAATAAATTTAAATTAAATTTCGAATACTCATTGACAATGTATATATGTAGTATATACGTAGTAAAATTTACCCAAAAAGTATTTAATCGAAAATTTAAATGTATGGTAATATATTTCGTCGTAGTCTTAGAATAGTGACGGATCTGACATATATTAAACTTTACAGGACAGCCAATTTAAAATACACAAGCGTCATTTTACTATGAGAATCTATCACACCCGTCACTTTACCGACTGCTTAATTTAAAATCTAAAATATATGTAATTTTTTTGTTAATGTAGCAATAATATTTAGACAATGTAGTATCCAAATATGGTAAAAAGTGAATTTTGGATTTTTTTCAAATCCGACGTTATTCTACGATCACGACGTATATTGAAAATGTCTCCGACCTGAGGGATTGCAACAGATATATTTTTTTCCCATTTTGCTAACTGCAATCGGCTACATAGCCATAACCAGATGGTTTCCATGTCCACATTGATTAATAGGTGGCACTATATTTTTATATAGTGCCACCAGATTATAGAAATCATATAATTTTATTATGATAAAACTGATTTTATTATGACATGAACTAGAATAAGCATGCAGCATGAACTAGAATAACAGTCTCGTATGACTGTTGTATTATCAAAATAATAAAAAACATTTAAAACAGCTACTTTATAAATGTAGTTCTTGTAAACTCTTTTCTAATCAATTGTTTAGGATTATAACAATTAATGATTGCTAGTAATCAGAGGTATTTATGATATGATCTGGATAGATAATGAGTGAGTGCCACGCACCTTGGACTTGCTTTGAAGTAATTGATGTAGGTATAAAATAAATTCATAGAACTTTATTAGAGCTCGTAACTACAACTATATAAAATAGAAATGTACACTAGCCGTTCTAACTCATGTGTTATTTATATAATTAAATTCTTAGAATAATCAATACAATAATAAACAAGTTGAAATGTTTCTTTTATTAGCTGACGTAGTACTACACGTTGTTGTGGCTCATTATAAAAATATAATATTATAATTATAATCTTACAAAAAATTTTTTATATTAAATTTCTTTTTCTGCTTTTTGTAAGCTGTATCGATGAATTAACTTACACCGCCATCTATTAGGAAGTTATAGAACTAACCAATAAATACGCACTATTGTCGTATAGCAGACATGGTCCGGTCAATTTAGACCAAAAAATGAGAGTGAAGGTACATAAAATCCCAACAAGCTGAAAATCTGTAAAATTGTTCAAAACATAATTATAAATAATATTTGAAAGTTCCCCATCATTCCCGTGTATGGTTTTTTTATTCAAGGTCAAAGGTCAAGAAAATGAGTTTTCCGCGATTTTCAGCAAAACGGTAAGTTTTATCATAAAAGTACTTTAGACAGAAATTGTAGATCATAAAATTATCTACAAAAAATGTCTCAATACTTTTTTCCTACGAGCCATCGTTTTTGAGATATAACGATTCAAAACGCGCTAAGTACACTACCTCATACTAGGCATGCCTTTTAAGTTCTGTCATTTCCATATTTCCCGGCAATTTTGAATTTGAAACTGTTCTATATTCGAATGTGTTTAAATTTTGAATCAATCACAAAACAGTTGAAAGTATTAGGATTAATGCTATTGTTTAGTCACAGCGTCGATTGGAATCTGTCAGGACACGTATGAAAATGAATCTTTCTAAGGAAAATTGAGATTAAAATTATCCTATTTTTAATCACAATTAATATTAAATTCCTCAGGGGTCACTATTCTTACTCCGCCCCTGCACGGAGAATGCGATAGGGGAAATTGTAATTGCTAAGATCTTAGTGTTAAATGAGAACTATTTTCGTGAAATATCTTTTTATGTCGCCAGTATAATTATACTATTACAAAATAGTGAGGTACAATAAAACTCGTTAATCTATAATGAATAACGACCTTGTACGATTACACTGAAAAATAACCGATTATATACCGATACGTAGGTCATCTAGTTAAATAATCTAATAATATGATTAAAATGTAATATTTGTAATGAAAGATGTAAATTTCCAATACTAATTATCTTTGGATAAGGAGCTGATAACAGCTGACCGTTGTCAACCAGATATCGAGCCAAATGGGTGCATGATAAATGGAATCCGGTTTAGTATGTCCACATATAGAAACAACAATCATATCTTCAATACATACTGAGTACACAAAATATTATTTTATTTATTCAATTCATAATTTACAATATTGCATTACAGAGAAGCTTTTACTCAATATTATACTATACTAATTAAAGTTACAAGTTAAAGTAGTTATTACTTATTCCAATTAAAATAAATTGACATGCGTGGCGCAACGGCTTACGTACGTTGGAGCGCCTGTGATCATCACGGTGGTAGGGCCCCAAGCCCATCTGGATGGCAACTACCCCTGGTCTGTAAGTATGCCGCCTTAATAACCTTGTGTTATAACTCATATACTGGCATTTGTGACCCATGTTCCTGTAACCCTATGGGACAGCAGCGTATTCGCGGTGCCCCTAGCGTCGCAAATATTTATAGGCAACGGTAACTGCTTACTATTAAGTGGGCCGCTAGCCTATTTGCTGTTCCTTAACAATAAAAAGTAAATAAAAAAAACATAAAATTAAAAAAAAAATAGGATTTTAATGTTGTTGCAATCTAATTATCCCTTGAAGTTTTCTACTAAAGTTATAATTGGGTGTAATTTCATATTAGCTAATCTTTTATTACTCCGTTATTGTAAATCTATTGCACAATTTAATATCTGTTAAACTTTAATAACATAATTACCATTGCTCAAGCTCCGTGCTTGGGCTGTAGGTATTCTACGTGCTTGTTATGTTATTCGCAATCACTCGGCTTGTGTTAGGCAACGTCAGGCCGTCTACGCTGGCCTTAATATCATCAAAAACAAGGAGCGTAATAATACTGTTAAGTGTGTTAAAAAAGGAAACTACTTTATTTAATCAATTTTATAAAAAAAATGTAATTACGAATTCGACTGCTAAATGAATAAGTGACTTCATTTACGAGTCCATTTAAATAATACATAAATATATTTTTATGAACCAGTGGTGGATGATTTAAATAAATAACAGGCAGACCGACTGCTTCCGCACGCGACGTCGACTGAACGAAAAAGAGAGCCTGGTTTTTTTTTCTTAAAGCTAAGGCTGTTGTTGTCTCAGACGACTCGACAGCGACTACGGACGTTAAGGCATTCCAACCCCGTGGGAGCGGGGTCGATCAGCCGTGGCAGCGTGCTCGGTTACGTGCCTCCTGTGAGGTGCGTTTCCGGCTGGACCGCTGCATAGGGACAATTGAGAACAGCCACGAATGGCAAGAATACTATTTATTTGGGGACTATCGGCTCCACCGGTGAAGCCGATCCTATACTAATCTACTGCCGTTTCGGAGTGCTTGTAGCTGGGAGAGAAGAAACGGCGAAAGAAACTCCCCCGCAACACATCTATTCTACGTGTATTTGTGTATTGTGTGAGTTGTGTACGTCTACAGGCTATGGGAGGCGGAAGGCATCCCTAAACCTGTTCCGTCGGGCTGGGAGAGCCTGGGACCTACTTGCGGCGCTTTATATAGAAGCGGTCGGCCTATCCCTCGTTCATCTGCACTCCACACTCCGGAGGCGGAAGCAACCAATGTGCTTATATTCCAGAAGTGATTCTCATTGGTTGTCCAAACATTAATTCTCATTGGTCGTTTATACTTCGGAAGTGTTACTCCGGAAGTGATGGAAACTTTCTTTGGTTGTTTTAAATATTAGTCAGTATTGCCATTAAGATAATTTTGAGTTCGATATTCCTAACAATATTTAAATTTAAGCCCTCCCTAGTTACTAATTCTCTAACCGAATGTGTAGAGCTTTATCTGTTTTCGTTGAACCTCAAGCTCTCGGTTTAATTTTCAGCAGGATAAATTTTAATAACTTCTTTCAGGTATTTTGTTTTCTTAGAAGGATCCAAATGCATGCATTTTGTATGCATATGAACAATAAAAAACACGAACGCAAATAAGACCTGAGGCTAGCATTGAGATAAAACGAATATACTACTTTAAATTTTTTTTTATATTTTTCAGTTAAATATAGTTTTTATTATTGACTGATTGAAAACTCTGGTTATTGTAAGTGCCTATACAGACGCAACATAAAAAAGTCAGGAAACAAAAGAGTAAGAAAACAACGTATTGTATGTAGTGCGTAATGTTTATCGCAGTTGACACAGTTGCTTTGGTAATAAATTATTTAACACGTAAATAAATAATAATTTCTTTTTATATTTAAACGTATTAAAAGTATCGGATAATAAAACGCAACACCCATGTTTACAAAACAAGTTAAACGAAAACGAAATAGAATTATTTAGTACTAGCTGTGCCCGCGACTCCGTCCGCGTAGTGACTTTAGGCAGCATTTTTTGGATATTTGAGATTAATTTAAATTGGAAATTCAACCTACGAAGTCCAGCTTAAGCTGAACCCTATTTCATATGATCGATGATATAAATCTGAGGTCAACTTAAATTGGTATATAAAATTTCCGAAACTTATCATTTTTAACAAAAACTAATTTTTTTCTAAAATAAAAGTAGCCTAAGTTACTCCTTGTTACATCAGCTATCTGCCAGTGAAAGTACCGTCAAAATCGGTCCAGCCGTTTCAGAGATTAGCCGGAACAAACAGACAGACAGACAGACAAATATTGTAAAAAAAAAATTGTTTTGGTATATGTACCGTGTATACATCCATATACACTTAGTAAAAAGCGGTTATTTTAATATTACAAACAGACCCTCCAATTTTATTTATTTGTATAGATAAAAAATTTTTACTTGCTTCGATATTATTACAAATGATGCTATAATTTATTTGTATTTAAAATATTGGTTAGATTATAATGATATATACTTATGTAATTGTTTATTTATATATGAATGAATGCAAAAAGTTTTGTTGTATAAAATCATGCACGAGAACTCCATTACATCATAAACATAATAACATGGCAAGTTTTATACGACAATAAAAGAAAAACATTTTAGAAATATCAACATGTTTTATTCCATTACATACATTTACTATTGTACTGTATTGCCCTACAAAATTATAATATTTGGTTTTAAATCTCATTTGCTTTTCAAATTCAAAACCTGGGTCTAATTATTATATACATGTAATGAATGCAAGAATCTGCCTCATACATCAGTGTGGCGTATTGCATGGCAAATTAAATTAATTCTTAATTTTATTAATGTAGCGCAAATTTCATGGGGGAGGCCTAAGGTTGTAATAAAAAACAACTATTGCCTGACAAAAACCACGATGACACAGTATTGAAACACTGCATGTGACATTGATTGAATTCGTAAAAAACTTTCGGCATGTAGTAAATTAAGTGACCATTACGTATATTGCCTACTTTGTATGGACGCTTTATATTTCTTCGTCCATCGATCACTTAACTGCGTGATATGCATGTTGTTACTCCATTCATCTTCATTCCAATCATCCAGTTATTTAAATTGCTCAATAGTTTATATTATTGTAATGATTGTAAAGCATTATCCAAAGCGTGGAGGAAATGAGTTCCATTGTTATGGGAATGTAAACTACCCACATATTATGATAACAAGGCAGGTTTATTTAAGTTATGCTGGCATCGGTTATATGGCTCTTTTATTCCGATTATGTATAAATATGGTATATTTTTCTAAACATTTCCTTGCACTAGCTAAAAATCTGCACTGCTGTGGCTTTCAAATGATTCAACTGACATAACCTGTTTGATGTTAGACAAATATTTTTCCGGAATGTAACCTACTGACAAGTGACACAATGAGCCAGCAGTGTTGTAAGGAACTTGTGGCGATGTTTTTAATTTTCATCCTTTTTTATTCTTGCAAGAGATGGTATGCGAATCTTCTTAGGTATAACGGAGCCCGAGTGAATTAAATAAAACCGTGAAAGTTAGAATCTAGGAGCTAGAAAATCAATCACGACTGATTCATACCATGATGAATTGGCTGGCTGGCTTTGCAATTGATTTGGAATGGTTGTGTGTAGGTTTGATCTACACGAAGGACCAAATATTGTATGATGTAAATAGCTTGTACTGATCTGATTCTACGTATCCTTCGATGATTAGTTGCCAGGTTCTGCTTCCAACACTACCGTAAGAAATAATTTATTGGAATATTAATTTTGCAGCAGTTATCTATTTATCTAGCTAAACTGGATTTAAATAAACTTATACAAATACAAGTATCGATTAGAACTTAGCACAAATTAATAGGTAGCCTAAGAAACGTGTTGCAGGAACTTGTTTAACTTGCTCGTACATGTTCGCGGTTTCAATAAGTTAAAACAGTTAAAGAAAATGAGCAATATAAAGATCAATTTTAGAATTTTGTTTTTAAAAACTAGGTGCTCTAAGTAAAACCCATATAATTGTTTTTACCTTGTAGTAGCGAAGATTTTTTGCAAACAATTGACGGACACGTAATCATGTCATTACAGTCGAATAATCACCATAGCATAAATCCATAGAGGTATCTTAACATTGTTACAGTACGAACTCTAAAAAACGTATTAGTCGCCTGTTACAACTGCATAGGAAAGTGATTGAGACCATATGGTTAAAGCGATTATTATGTATATGTACTTTTTTGAAAACAATTATACGAAATGAGTAAAAATATACTGTGACAATTCACAGAGCGCCATCTTGCCCCAAAATAAGTAGCACTCGTATTGTAGCTACTAGACAACTGATATATTACATAGACACTTAAATATAACCTTTATACATAAAAATACAGATTTGAGACAGGAAACAAACTCGTAATGTCATTGTTTTTTATTATTTACTATATTTACAAAAAAGTTAAAGTAATATCACCGGAATCTCATCTTTGATTTAAATTAAGCTTCAATGAAATAGCTGTTATTTGCTAGTATTTATTTAGCAATGTCTATATCATATGCCTTTGAAATAAATAAGATTTAATTTTAAATATAATTTTTTGCAGATGCGTCGTATTGCAGAGTTCAAGCGTGACAACGCCTCGCTTTTAGACGGATTGCTGCCGGAACATGAGAAAGAAGCCTTTTTAGACCACAAAGTTGTCAATGTCATGAAGGGCCGTGACCATAAAGGGCGAAGAGTACTAATCGTCAGTGTTGGAGGTATGTTCAAATAAAAAACGACAACATCAAAATGTTATTTCAATATTTCTTTGTTCTGTTTGTATTGTTTGTTTTATATTTTATTACTTTGTTTACAATAACACGATTTATCAACTCCATCGTAAGATTATCGATGATAGGTAAAGTAAGTAAGAGTAATTTCTTAAAATAATTCGTTTTGATACTTAGAGTATTTGTTTTCTATATATGATTGATTGTTTTGATAAAGCAACACTATCAAACGATAACTAAACGGGACATATGTTACTGAGTTTAAATTACATTGTATAAAAACAGACTATGAAGTGGATGAAAAACGTTAATTTGCCTATTATGTAGTGCAGTATACTGTAGTTTGGATTAGTGTAGTGCAGTATACATATATACCTGTAGTTAAAAATTGAATTCACCTTGTACTCCTGACCAGCAATAAGAGAAGGACCACCCTATCTTATACGTAATATCGTACACCTTTCTCTTTTGGAGTGGATGTGTCAGATCGCAGCTGTTCCTATAAAAACCAAATTTACTTATATAATTTTGATCAGGTAATAGAATAGTATGGATGTTTACCAACACAAAGTAGCACGAAATTTAAATTTGTGGTTGATGCTCAGCAGCGAACCTCGGGCTCCGAAGCTTAAGGTGTAACTGATCATTTGTATGTGGAAGAAAACGCTAAAACTTACTAAGTTCAATTAGTTTACGTAAACCTCCGGAACCTTTAAGCGAGCCCACATTCAAAATTCTGTTTTTTTAGGTACATGGGATCCTAAGAAGGTGACAGCAGATCAACTGTTCAGGTTATTCTACCTGATCCACGAAGCAGCGATGCTGGAACCAGAGTCACAAGTACGGGGCACCGTAGTTATAATGGACTTCCACAATATGGGATGGACGCAGGTCAGTTTTAATGCCATACAGTATTTATTTTTAATTATTTAGTTATTTCAGACAGCATAAGAAACTCACATGAGCAGCCTCCGTAGTTGCTCAGGTATGCTAATGATATCGTAATGTCAGATTCGAACAAGGGTAGGTTGGTGCGTGTAAAGGCGTGGAAGGAATCGCTTGAGAACGGCGATGTAAAGCTAAATGTGGCGAAGACCGAGTACTTGGCCTGTAACTCCACAGATCTCACATCCGTGCGCATAGGTGACGATACGGTCGAGCGCACGGATCAGGTGAAATACCTGGGATCTGTATTTCACGCGTCTGGTGACATTGATTACGATGTCCAAGCACGCATTGCTGCCGCGTGGGCCAAATGGCGTGAGATAACTGCTGTCATTTATGACCCCAAGATGCCGGTAAAGTTGAAGGGACAGGTCTATAACACCATCATAAGGCCTGTCCTTTTATACGGCTGTGAAACGTGGCCGGTGCTGGAGCGACACAAGCAGGAACTGAGTGTCATGGAGATGAATATGCTGCGGTGGATGTGTGGAGTAACACGGATGGAGCTCGTTAGGAAGTCTCGCATTCACGGCAGCCTTCATGTCCGTGATATTGCGGATAAATTACAGGAGGGTCGCCTCCGTTGATATGGCCACGTTTTACGGCAACCGGCAACTTACATAGGGAACAAATGTCTGGCTACGCCACCTCCGCCGGGCCCCGGCAGGAAGGGTAGACCCAAAACGTGCTGGCTAGACGTCGTAAGCAGTACGCTTATATAATGCGTGCCAATGGACTGACCACCAAGGCAAAAAAAGTCGGAAAGCGGACCCCGGGCGCCGAAGTGAGAGTTTGTTTGCAACTGGGATTCAACGCTAAGATGTTGATGATGACGAGTATTTATATTGCTAGAAAGATGCTTTAGTACTAAATTATTTTACTGACTCTTAGAAAATAGTTAATTAAATATGAATAATTTGTATTTGACATGTTTAAAGACATATCAGACATATAAAAGTGAGTAAATTGAAATGTATTAATATGACATAGGGATATTGATGCAATACCGCTTGATAAATTTTAGTTTTAGTTGTAATTATAAATTGTAATCTATTAAATTTTAATTTTGTATGTCAGTTATTGGCGAAACATGATTACTGTGCACCACTTGTAACATGTTTTAAAAAATAATATTTTATTATATAATAAAACACAACATTTATACATCGTAATTAACAGTAAGGGGGGAACAAGAGTATCCCTCTTCCCGTGGGCTACGGGACGGGATACTCATAAAAACCGACAAAAGTCGAAATAAAGTTAGTATGTTGTAATAAAAGATAACTAATTTTACCGGAAGACTACGAACGACTGATATATTAATTTTTACATCTTTGAAGAATTTAATACCAATATGTTACATTATAGATAGCTCAAGGTTTTGTCAATTTAAAAATTCATATTAAGGAAATTGAAATTCAATTTATATGAAACAAAATTATTTTGTATATTTAGCGTTAATTATTCCACTCATTCATACACAACTATTTCATGTCTTAAACCATTTATCAAACAAAAACTAAGTAACCTTTAAACATTATATGTGTTTATCTACATAGGAATTGTACTCTATTAAACAAAGAAGTTAATGGCTCAAACGCGAATAAAGAGCAAAAGCGTTGACCTCACTTTCTTTAATATCATCATCATCATCCTAGCGTTAGTCCCGGTTGCCACCCAAACCTTCGCTTCGGTGCCCGGGGTCCGCTTTCCGACTTTTTCTACTCCACTTCGCGCGATCTTCAGCATCCCTGGTAGTGAGCCCATTGGCACGCATATCACCCTTTACGACGTCAAGCCAGCACTTTTTGGGTCTACCCCTCCTGCCGGGGCCCGGCGGAGGCGGCATGGCCAGACATTTGTTTCCCACGTAAGCATCCGGTTGCCGTAAAACATGGCCATACCAACGGAGCCGACACTCCTGCAATTTATCTGCAATGTCACGGACATGAAGACTACCGCGAATGCGGGAGTTCCTAACGCGGTCCTTCCGCGTCACTCCACACATCCACCGCAGCATATTCATCTCCGTGACACGCAGTTCTTGCTTGTGTCGCTCTAACACCGGCCACGCTTCACAGCCGTATAAAAGGACAGGCCTAATGATGGTCTTATAGACCTGCCCCTTCAACTTTACCGGCATCTTGGGGTCACAAATGACACCAGTTACCTCACGCCATTTAGCCCACGCGGCAGCAATGCGTGCCTTGACGTCGCAATCGATGTCACCAGACGCATGAAACACAGATCCCAGGTATTTCACATGGTCCGTGCGCTCGACCGTGTTGCCGTCTATGCGTACGGGTGTGGCATCTGTGGAGTTACAGGTCACTTTCTTTAATATAAAGACTATAAATTATATTAAACTTGGCCTGGAAAGTAGTGATTTCTGCTTTACACAATAAATGAAATGTTTTATAGGCAGATCTGGACACGCTAGAGTCGGGCATGATGTAAGGATGATTCTTTCATTTTTCTATATATTTAGAAACATATAAATATTCTTAACGTAATAAATCATGGAAGAACATCATTAATGGTTATTGAACGCTAGTTAATTCACAATTTCAGATCAAATCTAGAGTTTTATTAAAAACCTTTCCAGGAACTAAGCCCCTAAATGATTTTAAAATATTGCCAGTTACTTTGGCAATATTTTAAAATCATTTAGTTCTGAATGTTTATTTAAATTTATGATTAAACTAAATACTATCTATCAAAAATTTTAGTTGAACTATTTTATAAAAAAAACTTTTCTTTTTCTTTAATAGTTGTACAGAATAATAGTTGTTGTTATTAATTGTTATGTATTTGTCATTATCGAAAATGATAAAGACCGTTTTGCTTAAAATCAACAGTCATATCTAGGTCATTGTTATATACTACTCACTTTGTTCTTTTGTTGCTAATTAAGTGTTGGCAGATGTACGGTGAAAGGGAAATTAGTATTGTCATTACTTTACGTTAATTTGGCATTATCCCAAAATTTAATTACACAATAGAAGTGAGAGTAATGCATATCGATGCATTACATTTTTACAAACAATGGCTCTATTATCTAATTTAGTAAATATTTTAAACGTACATTATGACATAAAGTTGAATTTTAATAATAGTCATAATTAATTTTAAATTACAAATCTTTTTGAAACATCTTTTTTTAATAACACCATTTTCAAATTTAGAAAACTTGAGGAAATATATGTTTTGTAATCGCTAAATGTATTTTTATATTACCTAAAATATAAATTAAATATATCCTTGACCTACTGTCATATTTAGGAAACATTCCTAGTATCTGTTGTTTGCGTCTTAACAGCTTAAAATATCTTAAGTAAGCAGCCATTTTCTCTGTACACACGCACTTCGCATGTACGGTATTGATTTACACAGGAAACAATACTTATATTTATTTCACGTCTTATTGAACATATGTAACTAGCCATACTGCGTAGAAAAATGTACTTATATTGTGATTTATGGAAATGACCGGTTTATGTTTTGGTGTGTAAATGTGAAATGAGGAACTGGGGAACAAAAGCGGACTTGTCCCATTAATTAAATTTTACAGTAGAGCAAAATAACTGTATTTGTTAGTTATATGATTTTTAAGAACATGTCCGGTTTCGTTTGACATTTAATACTAACAACAATTCTCCTTAGATTTTGTTCCGATTTTGAATGAAGAAAAAGTTTAATTAGCAACAGGACAAGTCCCTTTCTGCTTGAAACTGCATATTAAAAAATATTTTCTATAGGATCAGACCGCTTTTGATTGACAATAATATTTCATGAGTCGATAGATATGCACTCATAGAGTCCAAAAAAAAAAAATTTGACAAGTCCGCTTTTGTTCCCCAGCTCCTCAAATGTAATTTTAATAATTGTTTGTGTGTATAAAGTATCACAAGATTTATCAAAATGCTACTCGGCACTCATTTCACTTTGACATGCTCTTAGTAGAATTATCTACAAGCGATTGCGGCCTATGCTTTAAACTATAATACAGTTATAGATATTTACTCTAAATTGGCTCAAAAGTCATCCACTGGGTAGGGTTCGAAACCAAGACCGCGGGGTCGGTGAGCAGATGCATACCTACCCCACCAGATATGTTTAACTTTATTTCTCGATTAGCTGACACCCGCGATTTCGTCCGCTTTGCTTGATATACAGTAAGACCCCGCTTAACGCTGTTTCGGTTTAACGCTCTTTTATTTGAATTGTGGGATTATCTGAAATTGCACGCAGCGTTAGGCTTCCCGATATCTATTTCTTCTTACCTGCGGACGTATTTTTATTGTTTCACACAACAAAGTTTTCGTTATGAGGCAGAGATAGAACAGATTTCCCCGCTCCTACGCATGCGCACTACACCGCTTGCCTCACTTCTCCGCGGCAAGAAAACGCACATCAAATCGTTGTTTCTTAAAACTTTAATAACTTTATATTATGAAGATATCCCAATATTCTTTAGATAAGGACCAAGTGTCTAAGAAATAAAACTTAGAAAATTTAATTGAAATTTATCAATTTAACTGCAGACCTCTATATTTTTATTTATATAGATTACTTTGCATTTAATTTTTACTTGATTTTTTTATCACAATGCAATATATATATATATATATATATATATATATATATATATATATATATATATATATATATATATATATATATATATATATATATATATATATATATATATATATAATTGGAATCTCGGAATCGGCTCCAACAATTTTCATGAAATTTAGTATACGGGGGGTTTCAGGGGCGATAAATCGATCTAGCTAGGAATCATTTCTAGAAAATGTCAAAAGGTGGCGTTTGAGTAGTCCCAATTTAAACTGAAAAATGACTCTTCCTGACATCTATCGGCGAATAATAATACTATTTTTTTTAATTGCTTTAACGACACAACAACACTAAAGCTATTCCAGCAGATGGCGTTGTTAAGTAACACGAAGTCAATGAGTGTTTGCTTTGAGGTTAGACTAAGAAAATCAATTGTTAATTTCCAAAAAAACACAATTTATAAAAAAAAATACCGAGCAAAGCTCGGTCATCCGGATATTACTATTTATCTATTAACGTCGATTGTCAGGTCGCATAGTGGTATAACACTTGATGTGTAACCCAGAGGTAACGGGCTCGAATCCTATCATGGTGTGCAATTATTAGCCAGTTTATATCGCTTAATATGTGTTGCAATATTACCACGTACTGACGGTAGCGTAAAACATCGTAAGGATATTTGCCTCGAGCGAGCGTGGCTAGCATACCGTCGGATCCCTTTATTAGTCAGAAGCGAGTGGTCGTTCGTTATACGCTGTTACTACCTATATATGTCACCATATAAAGTGTCTATATCTAAGCTATAAAATATATTAAAATTATTCAAGTATAATAGTGATTGACGTTATATCTAATCAAATGGCAGTCAGTGATATCATATAGTTTTATATATTATGAAAACATGATTGCATTCTTATGGAATTTTTAAACCGATATACACTAATCAAATTCACATGAACGTTATACTAATTATATTATTTATATTTTTATTTAATGTAGATCCTTTAGTATTTTTTCCATGTAGTGGTAAGAATACTAACCCCTGCGACCGGGGTCGGCCTGTCCTATAAGGCGACAAACTAACCCTAGCTACGTGGTAGGGCCCAAGTCCGTCCGCATAGCAACCGCCCTTGGTCTAAAGTATGCTGCCATAATAACCTTGTCTTATGTTCCGGCATTAGTGATCCAGGTTCTTGTACCCCTATGGGAGAGCAGCTTGTTAGCGGTGCCCCTAGCGTCGCAAACATCCATAGGCGACGGTAACTGCTTACTATTTAGTGGGCCTGTTAAGACAGCCTGTCTGTTGTTTCTCAACAATAAAAAGGTCCTTTACAGATTTGTGTGATTAAAATTACATTTGTGACAAATGCTTTGTTTTTAGTATGTAAATTTAATAACACATAAATATTGTGTGAGTAATACCAACGGCCTTGAACAAAGTGTTGTCCTTTAGTCCATAGTCCAAAGTACATCAACACAGAAAAATGTTCACGCTGTCGAGTGCATCAGACAAAGAAAATGAAGACTTTAGCGCGTGTCGACGACTTATTGTGTACAATATGTGTCAACTGCGCAAATAAAATGGTTGCTTTGTTTTCAGTCGGAACTGCTGATTAGATTTAGAACTAAAACTAAATCCTTTTACGAAGATAAAATATATTATTAGAATATTTTAAAGAATGCGTTACTCTATTTGGATAAACTTTACAGGAGCAAGTAAAAACTGTTTGTTTTGCTATTCACGGGTATGATTTTACTCATAACATAGTCACTCAAAACAGATTAATCATAATTTTGAAGGACATACGAAGTAATCCAATAGATAGGTTTCAAAATACTCCACTAGATGGCTTTAAAAGTCTTATTTTGATATTTTGTAGAGTTTCGCATTCTGATATCTAAGCCGATGATATAATGTTTTCACACACGAAATACCTTGACCATCTTGAAATTCGCCATATTGAATTATAGTTACAGCGATAATAGACAAAAATAATTAATTTTAGAATATAAATACAATATTAATCAGCAATAATCAGTAATAATCACCATTTATTCCCGCGTATGTGTGACATTATTGAACGAAATAGGTGTGATAATGATAGACTCTGTGCACCTGCACGTAAAGCAGCATTGTTACGTAAAAGTATGATACTTTTACGCCCTTTAAGCCATGGTCTAGAAATATATAATAAAATCCCAATAAATATAAAATCGCTAACTACGACTGCATTTAAATGTCAAATAAAAAAAATCAATGTCATACATGTGATATAATAAGCAAATAAATATATCTTATATCTTACAAATATCTCATAATCTATACAAATAAATAAAATTAGAGGGTCTGTTTGTAATATTAAAATAACCGCTTTTTACTAAGTTCATTCGGACGTATACACGGTACATATACCAAAACAACATTTTTTACAATTTTTGTCTGTCTGTCTGTTTGTTCCGGCTAATCTCTGAAACGGCTGCACCGATTTTGACGGGACTTTCATTGGCAGATAGCTGATGTATCAAGGAGTAACATAGGCTATTTTTATTTTAGAAAAATAAAATAGTTTTTGTTAAAAATAATAAGTTTCGGAATTTGTATTGTCCAATTTAAGTTGACCTCAGATTTATATCATCAATCATATGAAATAGGGTTCAGCTTAGGCTGGTCTTAGTAGGTTGAATTTCCAATTTAAGTTGATTTCATATATCCAAAAAAAATACTGCCCAAAGTCACTATTCCACGTGGACGGAGGCGCGGGCACAGCTAGTATTATCATAAGAATGTGTGCATTGTATACAACAATGATATATTTTATTACTAAGTAGGTTTAATTATATAGAACAAAACATCAACAGATTCCTAAATTGATTTAGGGAGATTTGCAGTTTTTGTAGTAAAGTATGCATTTCATTAATTTTATAAGTATTATTTTGGCTTTTTAGACAGAAAAATATCGCAAAAAATATGCATAGCGTATTTTAAGTCACTTTTTTATTATATGCCTTATTACATCTTGCATGTTAGTAAGAATATATTTAGTTTCAAAACGCATATGTGTTTGATTGTGTACCGATTGTTATCATATCTATAAGCTTCTGAAGCGCACAGCAACAATTTTTTTGTATATTATTTAATTAAGATCAGGAAAATGCAAATGTATCGACAATAGAGACACAGAATAGCTTTGCTATGTGACAGATGTAGTTTGTGCTCTAAATTAAAAACTTAGATATGCCCTGGATAAGAAACTGATGATATCTTTATCAGCCTTTGGAAATAGGCTTAGAAATTCAGTAACTTTTATTCAGCTAGATTGAATTTCATCCTTAATCCTGATGATAATTTGTTTAATTTATAACTTAAGTATATAATACTGGCACTTGTAAATTAATCTATTATTATATTACTGAACAGGATTTGTTTTATCTTATCAACTTTTCCTTGCCTTCGGATATTTATCGTGCATTCGAATGGTAAATGACACTAGTATGAAGTTCATGCGTCATTTACCATTACATATAATTCCATCTTTCATCATACTATCAGACATACAAATAATGATGGAATATACTTATTTTGACAGCACAAGCAGCAGTTTGTTCATAGAAAAAAAATACTACATATAGGTCTTAATGTATATTACATTCTTTTTTTAAAAGCGTTTCATCGAAAGTCAGATGACTGGCCGAGTGTTGCCAGAGAGTACCAGTATTCTGTGTAATTTTTAGTACAATTAAGATGAACTAGAAGAAGCATAATCAAATCTGTCCTATATTTGATTATTTCGGAAGCTACTGTTAATAGAACTCTACAAAAAATCTCAATACTGAACTTCTTTCGTTTACTGTAGCAGACTCATCTAGATGGCTTTTAACGCACTAGAAACGAGGTGGCCCTATTTTCGTTGATGAGAACCTCATGGTTATTGTTAATGTATATATTTCGTAATAAAATCATAGGAAAAAAGCCAAATATAAACTTAAAATATATTTTTGCTAAAAAAATGATGAATTTACGATGAAAATAATGATATATTTACATATTGAATATAATATATTTGCACTAAAAGAATTCGATTTCTTTCTACAAACCAATTAAATATGTGACGTCAAAAATCTTTCCATTATCTCTCAAATTTATGAGTATTTACTTCTCATTCAAAAAATTTGTCACATACAATTATTGGTATAAAAATTTAAATTTGGAAAAAGAAGTAACATAGCTTTACTTTAGTCATTTAAAATAGATTATTTCATTATTTTTAAAATTACACATAAAATAATACTTGATAACACTGAAATAGTTCGAGCATTTTATTTAAAAGTTTCAATGACAAACCGATATCATCGAGCAATGACCCATTATTTCTTTATAAATTATCAATTTTAACTTTTATTGGTTATCATATTGCATAATGAAATAATTAATAATAACATATTTAAATTATCATTGTTTTTTATAACGAGAACAATTGTATTCTGCGGAATGGTCAATATTGTAATCGGATCACGTTCTAGAATATGTAATAATTTGTTTCATTATAACTACCGTGTTTTGTAGACAATGCAACAACATACTTTATATAGTGAATATAATGAATGTGCTTTTTGGGATCAAGAAACAAATATTTTTCTAGCAAATACAATTGAAATTACAAACACTTTATATTTTACAAAAAAATCTGATTGCTATTGATAGTAATATATAAAATAGTGTTAAAATATTTGCAGTATTAGTAACAATCAAATTAAACTGCATATACTGTGCTTGAAATACAGAGAAACATAATAATAAGAAAAAGAGAAAGAAATGAAATATTTACAATTGTTTCCAAAATAATCCAGTAAATACCGTAAAAGTGCTAAACATATTTGGATTGCCGGGAATCTAACTCAAAACCTCGATCTTTGCACTCCGCTGTTGACAAGTGAACGTACTTTGTATACGCAATAAACCACCTTAGCGTTCCTATACTGCCCGACACCCGAGCGGTGGGATATGCTATCGCCTGCACTTCAGCCCGAGCAGGAACTATAGTCCACCTGGACCACGTTTCTTAGAAGTTCATCAAGCATATATCGAATAAAAATTTAAATTCTCAACTCGATATAAGAGAGGAAAATGAGTTTACGTGTAAAGTAACACGTACAAGGCTATGCCTCATTATTCCGGGGATAAAATGAGCGGGGTCTTCCTACTAATGTGTCATTCTTGAACCGATACATTCCTAATATGTAAAACATGTATATATAATTTAAATTCAACTTTATATATATATACGCACTCTAGCATTTATATATATATATATATATATATATATATATATATATATATATATATATATATATATATATATATATATATATATATATATATATATATATATACACATAAGCAAAATAATAATAATAATTTCGATTGACTTGAAGTTTTACATAGATATTAATTTCACAATGTAGACACTCATTAAGAATGGATTTTACGAAAATCTTATTCAAAATGTATTTCTTTTATTTATACGGGCGAACAACTTTTATCGGGTCAGCTAGTATATATATAATTAATAGACATTTAAACATTAATAGAATGTTTTCAAAATTTGCTACTAGGGAAATTAAGTCGTTGATTGCAGTAAAGCCTTTCAATGCAATCAAATTGAAATTAGAACGTTCAATTCAACGGATATTGCAAAATATACAACTAGTTTGCTGATAAATAAAGATGTGAGTTCCTTTCATGTAATTAAATGTTTGTATCAACTTGTTCATGGAAATAAATTTTTAAACCTTTTTATGTCACTACAAGAGTATGTATGATAAAGTTAATTTTATTATCGGTTTAAAATGTTTTTGAACATATTTTGTCTTTTGTGGTTAACCTCAAGTATCTTATGTAGGTTAGAAATGGATATTGGATGTTGTAAATACGACTATATGAAAATCATAGCAAACAGGCTAACGACTCACTTAACCGTAAGCAGTTATTGTCACATATGGATGTTTGCTACAGGAGCACCGCGAACACGCTGCTGTCCCATAGGAGTACAGGAATCTGGATCACTAATGCCGGAACATAATTTATGGTTATTATGGCAGCATACTTATTGGTCAATATCAAGGGTGGTTGCCATACATATGGGCTTTTTTTTTATTGCTGTAGAACAGCAGACAGGCTGACGGCCCGCTTAGAATTTAGCAGTTACCGTCGCCTATGGGTGTTTGCAACGCCAGTGGCATCGCGAACACGCTGCTGTCCCATAAGGGTACAGGAACTTGGGTCACTAATGCCGGAACACAACACAAGGTTATTATGGCGGCATACTTAAGACTGAAGATGGTCGCCATCCAGACGGGCTTGAGACCCTACCACGTAGCTAGGGTTGTTTTGTCGCCGCAGAGGTCAGTATTCTTACTCCGCCGGTAACATCATCAATTGTTAATACCATCATCCTAACTAGAAATAAGTTATGTTTCTGTTGGTCTAATAGCAAGACAAAAGCGTAATATAAAGCTTATAATAGTCCATAACCTCACTTTTGGGCTCGATAAAGAGAAGCGATGTATTCGCCACACTCGTTTTAGACGATTTTACACATATGTACCAGTGATCCCGGTATATCATTTTGAGATCATTATTTCATGATAACCACGACTGCCACGTACCTATAATAAAATGATTATCGTAAATAAGTATAATCAAGACTGTCATCGCAAAGTTGACTTTGGAGCTTGGGGAGGTCTTGCGAATTGTTAAAGATATAAGTAAATTATGCCTTTTGATTTTTTTCACGAAACAGAAGGATATATATATATATATATATATATAGATATATATATATATATATATATATATATATATATATATATATATATATATATATATATATATATATATATATATATATATATATATATATATATATATATATATATATATATATATATATATATATATATATACCTAGTCAGGTCATAAATTCTGTCACATGTTTAATGTAAAATAATTGTAACAAGTTTATTAATTATGTAACCATTCATATACCAAAATGAACTTAACAAAACCTAGATTCTTATGACATTAAAGTTTATTCAAAATGACCTCCGTGATTTTGAATAAAAGCCTTCAATCTGCGCGGCCAGTTGTCTATCGCAGCACGAACGAGGTCCATGTCAATATCGGCGGCTGCCTTAATCAAGGATGTCTTGAGTGACTCCAAATTGGGATGAGGCTTTGAGCACGCCTTTTCCTCCAAGTGTTGCCATATCTTGTAATCTAACGGATTCAAATCTGGACTGGAGGAGGTCCAATCTTCGTGCCGGATGAAGTCGATTTCACGCGCCGCCAGCCAGTCTTGTGTGCTCTTCGCTCTATGAGCTGGCGCCGAATCTTGTTGGAATACCCAGTGCCTGTTATTGAACATGGTATGAGAAACAGGTTCCACAAGGTTCGTCAGGACTGTATTTTGATACACAACAGCATTCGTTTTTACACCTTTCTCACAAAAATGTACCTCTGTTAAGCCCCAATAAGAAACTCCCAACCATACCATGAGCGAGGATGGAAAATGACCTCGTTTGACACGCGGAATACGGTTGCTCGCTTCTTCACTACTGTGTGCGTACACCTTATCATTTTGTTTGTTGTAGTTCTCTTCTACGGTAAACATTTTTTCATCCGAAAAAAGAATTTCCCGATATTTTTTTCCCGCGTACCGCTTCAACAAAGCGCGGCATCTCTTCAGTCTCAGGTCCATTAGACGAGCATTCAAACGATGTCCTGTTTTTCTTCGATATGCGCGAAGCCCTAAGTCTTCATTTAACACCCTTTTCACCGTGGTTCTGCTTAACCCCATCTGAAGGGCCAACAGTTTCTGTTTACGTTTGGGATTTCTTTGAATTCATGCCTTCACAGCTTTTATCACTGCTGGAGTCCTAACAGACCGAGGGCGACCACTTCTTGACCTGTCATCTACACTAGAGTCTTCATTGTATCGTTTGATGGTACGATAAAACGAATCTTTTGGTAATATTCAAATTTTTCAGTATGTTAAAAATTTGAATTGGCGCGTAACTGCAACGATGCAACGCAATAACTGCAACACGGTCTTCTTTAAGCGTCCACTCCATATTTAAAAATGAGTAAAATTCTAAAAGTTATACATTTTTATTTTCATGAACAATTCGAAATTCTAATTCAATAAACTTTTTTGTGGCCAGCATTCTAAAAGAAAAGTTTTTACTGTGTGACAATACTTATGACCTGACTAGGTATATATATATATATATATATATATATATATATATATATATATATATATATATATATATATATATATATATATATATATATATATATATAAAATAGGTAAAGATGAAATCACTACCACCTTATCCCTCTCTGGAAGTATAAATTGAAGGTAACTCCCCATTACTGCCGTCCAAAATAAGTAATCTGATCTTTGCGGAAAGCGATTAGTATTTTTACAAGACCAACACAAATTTATATGAAGAAAATATATATGACTAGCCGATCACGCCCAATTAAATCGACAAAAAAATGAGAAAGAGTAATAATAATAAGTTTTTTTCAATAAAAAGTATGTTACTTCTAATACCTCCAAGAATATGTGTACAAAGTTTCATGATGATCGGTTAAGTAGTAATGTAAATAGTGATTAACATATTATGTAAATATTTATTTGAATTTTTTTACAGACAATGGGACTGACACCGGCGTTTTCTAAGCGTCTGCTCACATTCATCCAAGACGCAATGCCCCTCCGCCTGAAGGAGGTGCATTTCGTTAAACAACCGATGGTCTTCAACGTGGTATGGAATATGTTCAAGCCTTTCATCAGAGAAAAGCTTAAGACCAGAGTATGTTTAATGGTTTTACTATATATGTTATACATTTTGTTAATATCGATTTCCAAAGCTATTTTAAAAGCGCACTTTTGTGTTGCTGTTTCATAATGCTGGGGCTAAATTTGAATGTATATCTCGTTAATAAACAGAGCTCGAACATATATATTTTTTATTGAATTTATCAAATTATAAAAAGCATACAAACAAATTTGTTGAAAATAAGCGTTATCTTCATGTTTACATTCTTTTTTATTTTTATGGCTATCGTGGTTTCGAATGTTATTAATTTAACAAATTTTTGACTAACGTTACAAATCTGTTTCTAAAATTTTTGGATAATGCAATAATTTATATAATTTATTTTATCGTTCAAGAACAGCAGACTAGCTGACGGCCCACTTGATAGTACCATAAGCAGTTACCGTCGCCTATGAATGTTTGCGATGCTAGGGGCACCGCGAACACGCTGCTGTCCCATAGGGGTACAGGAACTTGGGTCACTAATGGCGGAATACAACACAAGGTTATTTTGGCGGCATACTTATACACCAAGGGTGGTTGCCATTCAGACGGGTTTGGGGCCTTATCACGCAGTTAGGGTTGTTTTGTCCCCTTTTACGACAGGCCGACCCCGGCTGCAGAGGTTAGTATTCTTACTCCGCCCCTGCACGGAGAAAAATAAATACTGTTTTTATTTATAGATTTTCTTCCACGGTTCGAAAATGTCTTCGCTGCATAAGCACCTGGCGCCGAGCCACCTACCCGCGGACTATGGTGGTGAGCTGCCCGCCATCGACTACTCCGGCGCAAACTGGTACCCCGTCATCACAGACGTCATGCCGCACATAGTGAATTGGAATAAATATGGATTTGCCAAAACATCTTAAATTCAATGCATTTTATAGTTTAAATATACATATAGTGATCGAATCAGTAGCTCAGCAGCATAAATAATATTTAATAATAAATTGTCAGCCATTTGTATTTGAACCAAGATTTATAAATTTTGTTAAAGATTCTTATAGCGAAAAATAACTGGGTTAACTGTTAGAAGTTCCTTAAAATTTATCACCTGACGGAATACTGCACTTCGATCACTTTAACTATTATAAATAATGTTAGCATATTAGGATGTCAATTTAGTAATAGTATGAAATGGGTGCTTAGTGAATAGCTTTATAGTTTAAGTTCAATGGAATTGCCATGACGAGCAATAAGCTAAAGAAGTGATAACTCATGTCTTTATAGAATGTTTTAAGTAACATATCAATTACTCATTCCATTTATTTTGTAACGTTTTTAGAACTTTATACATGAATTATTTTTGTGAGAAAACGGACTTTTCATCACTCATTGGCGCGTCAACCGTGTTTTACTCAATTTGAAATGTTTGACACTAAAAGTAATTTGTTTCACCGCTAGAGGCGCTGTTCAAAATACTTACAATTTTACCAACGGATAAAAAAAACCCTAGTGATTTAAACTTAATAAACTCATGGTTGGGGCACTAATGGCTATATTTCTTAGATTCACAATCACTTTTGCATCATCATTAACACAAAAATAACCCACAATGACTTATTTTTTACATCATCATCACCATCTTTGCGTTGTATCCCGGTTGCAGCCCAAACTCTCGCTTCGGCGCCCGGGGTCCGCTTTCCGTTTTCTTATTCCGCTTATTTTTTACATATATGTATTTTATAAATTGTTCCAATTTCATGTGATTGGAAAATCAAATATGCATTTGGAAACTATATTTGAGGGACATGATGCGACAAAATTATATAAAAATATATTATTTGAATTAAGGTAGCTTTATAAAGAGCATGTATTTGAGTATAATGTGAGCGAGTTTCATGACATTGTACAAATGTGTGCTGGTTTTATAGCATATAAGTAGATTATTTATTTTGTAGTTAGTAGGGGTTAGTTTTGCGTGAATGCACATAATGACTTAAACGGCGTTTTGGCTGTGAGTGATGTAGTGTCATTTACCATATGTACCAAATCTAGATATTAGTGTCATGACATTTCGTAGTGTTAGGATAAAGGCATAAGGCGAATGGGTATAGTTTGCAGATTAGAATTTACAAATACCTATAGTCAAGAAAATATATAATTACTGTATATATTTATTTTATTTATCAATTATTATATTATATTAATAACATATTTTTTTGTTCAAATCAATATGCGCCTTTTCATTATATTTCTTCTTTCTTTTTATTTATTATAACACGATCATTGTGATATTTATGTGCCTTAGAAGTGTATTTTTATAGAGTTTATATATTTAAGTTTAAAGGGATTAATCGTGGGATATGTACATTCCTTTGTTTGTTTTATTTATATTTAAGATAATAAACTGAACGAAAATATCTGTTTTTCTCAAAATATATAGATATACAGGAATATTATTGTAATGAAAACTTTTTATAAGGATGGAAATAAAATTTATCATAAAAGTGGTGTTTCAATTATTTTAAGGGAGTTAATTCAGTTAAATTTTTAGACGCTGGGTCCTCCTTTCTGCTGTATCATGCATGCTATATCCATTAAACTAAAATAAAAAAATATACGCGCTGCATCTTCCGTTATCGAACTGTACTGGCATTTAAGATTAATTCAGCCCCCTATTAGAGGTATATTAGGTCTCCTTTGGTAGTTAAGTAATTCATTATTAAAAAGAAAACTTCTTATATAGATATTCTTAGATAAATATACACTAAGCATCACGGCTCATTGATAGAAAATTTGTTGCCTTATTAAATTTTAAAGCAATATCTTAAATCAATGAAAACATTATATTACTTTATTCAATTCCTACTGATTGCTTGGTTTGTTGATTTTGGGTTTTGACGCTTATTTATATACAGGTAAGATTGCATTTCATAAAAACTGAAGTATCCGTATCAATGAAGGCTTAACATTTTTTAAAGTGAAAACTTCTTTAGCGGCGTTGTACACTTTTTGGGTGAACAATTTTTGGTTTGTAAAGAAGTGTATTGTAGATAATGACCAATTTAAACTTTAATACTTGATCATAAACAATTTTTTATAAACCGAATATAATAATCTAATAGCTCGACGATACAATTCACAAGTTATTTAGTTTTCACTTCTATCGGCAGTCCCCAAAGACGGCCCCGCATGTTTTTTTCCATATTTTTTCTTTATTCTCTCCAATAAATAGATTGACTAAATCGTATGATTCATTTGTAACTTACAATATTGACATTTACAATGAAACAATTTTTAAATTCAAATCATCATGTATCATTCAAATCGTCATACATCAACATGTATTGACATCTTTAATAATTAGTATATTTTAAAAATCTATCATTATGTTGTTACATACTGTTTGAATTTTAGTTTTTATTTTGTTAAGTAAGGTATTAGCTATTCATGGACAACTTGTATTTTATTCGGGATCAATGTATTTGAATATTTATGTTGCTGTTTTCGCAATTAACTTCGCAATTAATTCCCTAGTAATTTAGTTTTATTAACACATAACATAATATTTTGCTTGTTATTTTTATTGTATGAGAGCGTGTATATACGTTATACGAGAGCAAAATCACAGTATTGTGATATTAAAACTTGTCAGGCGCTTTTACATTATCATACAATTTTTACACATATTGCACTGTGTGAATTTTCAGGGTACATTTATTTTTACCGTTTACTGCATGACCTGTGTCTTCGTGTGCCTTGAAAGGCGAATAGGGGGTCATTATGACAATAATGACCCTAAGACATTAGGGAGACAGAAAAAAAAGAAAAGAATATTAAAATTAGAAAGATAGAATAAATTTGTCTGTAAACAACAGTCGCCACTGTAAGAACTAAAATCAAATATATTTCATGTATGTATTTATTTATTTATTCTACATACCTAAACATATGTCTGAGTTTTGTTGCAAAATTATATTTTGGAACGACAATGACATAAAATGATGGTCATAATATTTGCCTGCTGAATTACGTGTATTGTAGATAAAACCTTTAACAACTTATCGGTTTTTTTGTATTTAGTATATTTAAACTAGCTACTTACAATTTCCCAAGGATTATCTTCTTACTATCATACGATTAATCTACAAGGTTTTGCTAATCAGTTGTAATGATCTTGACGATTACAGAGAAGAGTACTGAAGAAATACTGGACATCTAATATATATCATGAGATCTCTAAAATTGTTCACCCAATTTACTTGAAATTTAGCTTAGTTACTCATTTCGCAATGTAGACGAGAACGCATTTTACGGAAATATTATCGGAAATATAATGTAATTTATATGGTAGAACAACGTGTACTGGATCAAATAGATGGAACATGTACTGGACTACAACGTTTATCTATATATCACCGAGCATACGTAAAATACTGTATTAACACATGTAAGGGAGGTCCCTTACATGTGTTAATACAGTATTTTACGTATTAACACATGTAAGGGACACATGTAATAAGGTTATTATATATGTTACCTGTAGTAAGACCTTAGGGTTCAAGTTTACCTCACTTTTCAGCTGGTGCTCTCTGATAATCAATGAGTGAACCTTTGACGTAGTTTTTTCTTATTGAGAAACGTTGCACATAATTCCATTTTGTAAAAGTCTCGTAAAACCTTTTCTGAATATTGAGAACTAATGTTATTAGCTTCGAATGCAACCGGTATTAGTCACTTGGATTATAGTCACTGTTTTTATCACAGGGATAGTATCACAGGTTTCTTTGCCATTGACTATCATACATTTTCTTTCAAGACAAAAATAAAATAGTCAAAAAAGCGATGGTAAATTCTAATACACCTAGCAGATCTGTCATGTCTGTTCTTTCCACCTTATAATACGTTGTCAAATACTGTACACTAGTTAAAGATGACGATACATTAATTATAATTAACTCGTTTTTTGTGTGAGTAGGAAAATCAGCAATGAAAATACAAATTGAATGATTTGCGGACTTTTAATAATATTTTAAGTACCAAATATACATTTGGATGACGAATAAAGTTTGATAATCGGAAATGTTTTTTATTTTATTTAATATATAAAATTCTCGTGTCACAGTTTTCGTTGCCATACTCCTCCGAAACGGCTTGACCGATTCTCATGAAATTTTGTGAGCATATTGAGTAGGTCTGAGAATCGGCCAACATCTATTTTTCATCCCCGTAAATGTTAGGGGTGACCCACCCCCAAAATTTTTTTTTTAATTTTTTGACATTTTATTATTTATATGGCAGAACAACGTTTGCCGGGTCAGCTAGTAAAAAATATAGAATTGTTTTTAGTAAAAACAAAATAAGTATTATCTGTACATAGATAGTATTGTAAATATAAACTAATAGTTTCGACCTTTTCGGTTGATGAATGAAATGAAAAAACTTTTATGTTCTCCTAAAACCTAAAAGAGAATATGGTAAATACATATAAAAGTGTAACAGGTAGAAAGTATGTTATAAAATTTACTCAGTAACTCAATGTTTACGACTTAATATTCCTAATATCAAACAAAAAAATCCTTGAGTATAGCAACAAACGAACATTATATGAAATTAATTTTAATGCACGTAAAATTATGCAAAAAGTTGATGTTATAATAATGACCCTAATTATTGTAATACAGGTCGTTTATTTCGTGTTCACTAACATCATTATGATTACGATGTTAACGCTTAACTTAGCAGCGAGTAAAAAAGTATATAAAATGTTTTCTATCGATAAAATTGGTCTCATTTATGGTCAGATAACATGAAAAAAATAAATTAAAAAAATCTAGATGTCTTAGGTTTTGAGAAAATCTATGTACATCACAATGTCTGTAGGACGTATACTAACAGGTTTATAAATTATTAGATCTTCGCCTATGTCTTCTGTAATATTTTAACTATTTTATTAGACTTACTCAGTCCTTCATATAATTCGAATCTAAAATCTTTCAACAATTTTTTATACCATCTCGTCTATGCAAAAGCCAAGCATTATTTATGTACATGTCAACAAGCTGTGAAAATATTCCCAAGTACCAACGATGACTTTTGAAAGGGGTCCTATATAAAGAGCATGGTTCTATTTATAAAGCATGTACGCCAAATCAACGCCTCCCATGTGTTTGTTGTAGTGTTTCACAATTTGAAGATATTCGACATCTACCTTTTTTCTGACCTTTATCATAACGCTTGATACTTTCAATAGGGTGGGAGTCTATATAAGAGTTAATCAATGTGAAGACTTTATTGTCGTTCCACTTTACCACCGCCAACTTGTTTTTATTGCGGACAACTTAAGCGCTAGAATCTCTTTTCTGAGACGATTAGTCCTTACAGTATCGAGACTCCATTTTAGGGCGAATTTTAAAATAGCGTCCCGAGTTTTCTAAGATTCAGCTTTTAATTTCAGCTTTGTTTATACTTCTTGAGAGGCATTAAGTCAGCTACAAGTGGGTATCTTGTCCGTATAGCCTAATAATAAGTATATGCTAGCATCTGCACTATAACCATCGTGATGTGGATGGCAAGGAAGTTCTTAATCTCATCTTCTGTAACCTGTATAGATCGCCCTAGCTGCTGTACTGCGTAGAGATTTGTATTATGCACAATATCTGTAATTATGTCCAGTAAAAAAAAAGGAATACAAGTAATCCAGTGCTGTATCTATAACTGTCTGATGATAGTCATATAAGCTTTATTCAAGACAAACTGAATGACGAAATACTGCTTTGGACCAATGATAATTTAGAACAAATTTCTTGACTTAACTTTTTTGACCACTATATTTTTGTCGTCTTTTTGGGCTTATATCTGGTAAAGGGTTGCTGTTGTTGACTGATGCTGGGATGATGTAGCGGTTGTTCAGCGATTGGGGATTATAAAGACTGGATGGAGTTCAATGTAGGTATTATGTTGTAGTTGCCTGTACCAGACGATGGAAAAATCTCAGTATTGACATTAGTGGCTAACCGATATCGTTTTCCTCTTTATTGGAGTCTGTCGAACTATTTAGTAAATTAAGAGCTTCGAGCGAAGAGGCAATAGATGGTGGATCAGAGGTATCTGGAGATGGCGGAATATAAGCATTTGCTTCTTCATCAGATGTGGAGCTATTTATCAGGGACTAAAGCCAATATCTTATGCGAGCGAGTCAATTTTAAGTTTTGTAGGTAAAACAAAAAAATAAACAAGCTAAAATCAAGCACTCATACCAAAGTACCATCAACCCCACCAAAAACTTAATATTACGTAAACCTGGCAATATATGTACGATGTATCGTGGTTACCATAGTCTTCACTAAGTACTTTAGCGCCTAATTGGCAATGTGCAATGCAATGTACATACATGTAATTCAATAAAAAGTATAAAGTAAATACATAGCTAGTTACGTAAAAATGCACTTCCTGTATAAAATATACTCCTTTTTTAACCGAAGACAAAACATTGCCAAGTTTCGCAGAAAAAAGTTGATTATAAAAAATAAAAACCGCGTTACAAGTACAGCTTATTGCTTTTCGGATATTTTGGTTTTGACACATATTTTAAAGTGTTATCACAGTAAAATAATTTTCTACCAAATCTACTTATTTGACCATGCATTTTACAAAACTTTACAAAATAAAGTTTTATAAATAACGAGAATTATTTTTTAAATGTGTATACAGTGCGCTGTACGTTGTCAAGGGTTAAAATTTTTGTTTATGTTTTTTTTTATTGCTGAGGAACAGCAGACAAGCTGACAGCCCACTTTATAGTAAGCAGTTACCGTCGCCTACAGATGTTTGCAACGCAAGGGACACTGCGAACACGCTGCTGTCCCATAAGGGGAAACCTGGTGGGGCATACTTATAAAGACCAAGGGTGGTTGCCATCCAGTGGGATTTGGAAGTCTATCGCATAGCAAGGGTTGTTTTGTGACCTTTTACGAAAGGCCGAGCTCACAGAGTATTCTTACTCCGTCCCTGCAAGGAGAAAAATACATATGCGTTTATTTTAATTTACTGTAAATTATTTATATTGTTTTAAGTTAAATGTTGGCTGAGTACTTACGATCAACTAGAAATATCAAGTCGCCTCATTTTTTCCTAGGATATCGTAAAATGAAATGAAGAGTAGCTAACTCATATTAGATGACACACAGAAAGAAAGAAGTGTCTCATTTAGGATATGATAGCACTTATAACCATATATTGAGTTGACAGCTAATGAGCGCATCATTTAATCTTTCTTTTGGTACTGTTAAGTCATTTTTATGCTTTTAAAAAGAAGAAAACTTCATATGTATACTAATAAAGCCTGTTATTTTTAAATTTAAAATAAATACCTAATGCAACTGTTAAGATTTGGAAAAAAAAATACCATTATACATAATCTTATTAATATCGAGTAAGCCTAAAAGTGAAGGGATTCAACATCCGCGCTTGAATAGTTGGAAGTGGTTCGAACCGTTATGTCTTCTCCCAGATACGCAACGCCAGTGTAGATGTTATACACCGCCGAGTAAAACGTGGCTTTGTTATTATCAATTATTATATATATACTGTTAGTAATATACATATTACTATATAGGCCTTAATTGGATGGAGTCAGTTTGTCATATAATCTATTAAGCGAGTGTCGCATGATTGTGGACTGGGACTGTGTCAAATTACGAAATGAATGTGCGTATTAAATTCCAATTGTATTAATGACAGTGTAAAAATAAATTTTTATATAACAATTAAAAATGGCGATGCAATACGACGATGATGGAGTGCCCTATGTGATGTGGGGAGACAACAAAATACAGCTAGAAACTAGCTCCGTGATTGAAAAGAAAATATTAGAGAAAGCGGAAACAGAGTTGAGAGAAACCCCGGAAGTTGTTGAAAAAGCGATTGCCGAGTTAAAAGAACTTCTCAGAGGTAATTAAGGCACTGTTTTAGTTAAAACAATTTGTGTAACATTTATTTTTTGTGCATTAACGCATTGTAACTCAAATATAACAGCGCTCTAATCTGTTCCTTCTTCTTGTGCTTTTATACCCTTCTCAGTCAATCCTTTCTAATTATTTGGTTTTAAGTTACGTGGGTTTGACTGCATAAGTTTTAATTTTATTTATGTCTATATCAAGTTTGCTTTTAATATTGGTTGAACATGTATAAATGTTTGACATTTTATTGTTACATAAACATATATAATTACTGGAATTAAAAAAAAAAATGTATATGCCGATGACGGATTTATAATTCTTTTTATCAAATAGAAATAAGGGTTTAATATGTTAGGCATCAAGTTAGAAAATAACATATCAGGCTTGCAATTTTGCATTTATTTCAAGGCATATGTTTTACTTTACTGGAACAGCCGGTATAAAAGGTTTGTTTATTTATTTAACAAAACGCAGACAGTCTATTTTTGACTACCATCTTATATTTTTTTTATTTATATATGTAAATATTGACAAGTCGATCCAGAAATAATATCAAGTGAGATAGCAACAGTGATAAATTATCAGATAACCTTTATCACGAAATCATTACATAAATGTTGGCAAATTTGAGTAATGACTCCTAAATCTGACGGCAATAGTACCTACTTCTAGTATTCTTATCACACCGGATAGATATATTCATTATGTACGAAGTCCAAAAGCTATGTATACCTTGATAACTTTATTTTTTAAATTCCGATATTCCTTTCAACCAAAGACAACAACAGCTATAGGTATATGTTGTATTATATTCGATGTTTTTTTGTCTGTGGTATTATCGCTGTGTATTTGTGGTGATCGAGAGCTATTCGTAGGATCCGTATAGAAGCTAAATTGATGAAACCTTTATTAAACATTGGGCCTTAAAAATAAAATTTTTGTAAAAAAATATTAAAATAATTTATTGCTGAGTCAAATATTGATAGGTATTCTATTTTATTCCATAATTTTCTCCGAGTAGGGGTAGAGTAAGAATACTGCCGGTCGAATACGGTCGGCCTGTCTTAGATGGCGATAACACAACCTTAACTACGTGGTAGTAGTCGGCGGCCCCAAGCCCGTTTGGATGGCAGCCACCCTTGGTCTTTAAGTATGTCGCCAAAATAACCATGTGTTCCAGCATTGGTGACTCAGGTTCCTGTACCCCTACGGTACAGCAGCGTGTTTGCGGTGTGAACTTGGGTGTTCGTGGTGCGGTATGCATGCAACAGTGGCTGCTTACTGTTGGGTTGGCCGTTAGCTGCTGTTCCTCAGTAATAAAAAAAAACCATTTTTTGCTTGGGGCTATTCCCCAATTCTTTAAAAATATCAAAAAACGCTTTGTGTTTTGAGCATTCTTATCTATTAGTACCGTTTTATAATAACAGCCCGTAGCGTCCGACTGTTGGGCACGGGCCTCACCTCTAGAAGGGATGGACAGTGTACCCGCCACGCTTGTCCAAGGCGGATTGCCGGAGTAATTGGATACCGGTGATCTCAGTAAGCTGGTTTCCTCATGTTTTTCCTTCGCCGTCGATACAAGCATGCGCAATTATGATAAAATATACACATACTCTTTTCATGCTTTTTATCACTTTTTATCCGTGCAGGGTCGGAGAAAGAATATTAACTTCTGTGGCCAGGGTCGGCCTGTCGTAAAACTCGACAAAACAACCCACCCTAGCTACATGGTAGGGCCTCAAGCCCGTCTGGATGGTGACCATCCTTGGTCGTAAGTATGCCGCCATAATAACCTTGTGTTGTGTTCCTGCATTAGTGACCCAAGTTCCTGTAGCCTTATGGGACAGCAGCGTATTCGCGATGCCACTGGTGTTGCAAACACCCATAGGCGACGGTAACTGCTAAATTCTAAGCGGGCTGTCAGCCTGTCTGCTGTCCTACAGCAATAAAAAAAAGAAATACACAAAAAGCAGTGCATGCGACTGTGGGATTCGAACCCGGTACCTCCGAGTGTAATACCACTGAGCCACCACATACCTTTTTAATTATATCATTTAGAAACTGATAAATTAACTAAATTTAAACATCCTCCGACCTTCAAAAGTTAACAAATAATTTACCTTTAATTACTTAAAAAGGTTCTTACGAAATTTTATATTTTTGTCTACATGCGTACGTTTTCTAAAAATAAAACATTAATAGCTTTGCGAAAAATGATTAAAGATGGCGGGGGTCAGCGCCATTTTGAATACATAGTAGTTAAATGATTTGTTATAAAGTTTTTTGTTGGTAAAAGTGGTAACCGGTTATCATATCTATAGGTGGCTGTTCTAATAAAAATTGTATATTGATGCCCAGATCTTGTAATGAATAGGCGAGGAAAGAGGGGAAAGATTTAAACCAAATTACATAGAGAGACAATATTTTTAGGATTCAATGGATTCACCGTGTAGGTCCGTACATGATGTAAGGTCCTGTAGCCGAAGATCGCTAAGGACCGGTCTATCGTAGGTCTGGAAACTGGGAGCAGATCCTGAGGCTTGTGACATGAATGTAGATTTAAAGGGCCTCTTTCCGATGCACATCGACACTCGTGTTACCCTCCCTGCCTAGTTAAACATAGTATAAGTCTGCCAATGCAGCCTTGAACACTCATTCTAGAATAGATCTTTCAGCAGTTCTGGAAGGGCCAAATACATCTTTATATAACGTCAAACGTCACAACGCCAGCGTCAGCCACTAAGTAATTTAGAACGATACACATGTCAATCAGTTATTGGTAACAATAATCACATAAATAGGCAAATGACATTGATTGAGCGCAACACTGTATCAATAATGCATTTAATTTATCAGATCAAAGCAATTACGAAGAAAATCCACCTAATCTGTGTTGCACCAATAAATATATCGGTTTAGTAAATTTGGTTAAAATGTTAAATGAATAAAAACTGCTGCTGACAAAATTTAAATATTACAATATAAAAAGAGAAAATAAACAGGTAGGTATTCGCTTAAAGTAATCTTTTTTAGGCGCCACTTGTTATGCAACATTTTCAGTTGATGATCTTTTTTAATATAGCATATTTCTTCTATTATTGAAAAATAATCCAAAGCTACCTACCTGAACTATCAATAAAGAAATTTCGTATATTTGAATCTTGGTTTTATTATATCAATAACCGATTAGTTTGAAATCACCACACTTAAGCGGCTAGGGATACAAAACCTGTAGGTTACGTCTAATTACTGCGGTGTTCACATACGACGGTAATGATCAACAATATTCTATACAAGCTATTGTATATAGGTACTATCGTACTACATCATGTATGTTTAGTAAATATGCAATTGGATGATGTAATAAAAACTACTTTCGGGAAACTGGCGTTGCATAAAAACTTGCTAAGGTACTACCGTGTTTAAGAATACTTTTGTATACATGCAATACTTTGTTTAAACAACATAATGAGTAATAAAACGAAATTAAAACAATAATTATTAACTCAATTTTATTTTAATATGCACGTGAGACACGTTATCGTGATTAGATCATAAAACGAGGAATCTATTAGTTTTTATTAATGTTTTTTTATTGCTGTAGGGCAGCAGACAGGCTGACGGCCCGCTTAGAATTTAGCAGTTACCGTCGCCTATGGGTGTTTGCAACGCCAGTGGTATCGTGAACACGCTGCTGTGCCATAAGGCTACAGGAACTTGGGTCACTAATGCAGGAACACAACACAAGGTTATAATGGCGGCATACTTACGACCAGGGTGGTCGCCATCCAGAAGGGCTTGAGGCCCTACCACGTAGCTAGGGTGGGTTGTTTTGTAGCCTTTTATGACAGGCCGACCGCGGCCGCAGAGTCGTCTTTGCGACGGCCGCAGTATTCTTTAACCTTCCAAGACCTTCGGGGCTTAAGCCAACCGTGGCTTGTTCCTAGTGTATATTTATGAAACAACTAGCAGCCCGTCCCAGCTTCGCACGGGTATTTAACAAAAAATTAAAAATTAAACCCTTCTATTTTTTTTCGGTCTCGGGAAAAACCTCTCTTGACGGGTTATCCCGGCCCGGGGGGACCGAGGGATATAAGGGACTCCGGAAAAGATGTTTGACCCACTAAAAAACCCCGCTGTTCTCCTATCGTCTACGCCCGGGCCCACGGATATATGGCCTGCCGATCTCGTGGCCCGGGCCGGCGCCGGCCCACGCTTTGTCTTAAAGCGGGTCCCTTCTAAAGTGCTGGCGCCAGGGGGTCAGGGTTTCGTCCCCCCGGCGCTCTCTTGTAACAACTCTAGGAGTTGAGGGGGGCTGTGGAACAGCACGGGGCCTTCTCCCTCGCGGCAATAGTGCGGGCGGCGGATCCTCCCCCGAGGGGCCGCCCGCGGCCGTTTTCTACGTCGGCCGGAGATCGTTGCCCGCCCTCCGGCGTCGACGACGCGGCCTACGTTGGCGGGAGGGGAGTGCGGTGGCGGACTCCCGCTCCTGTTCCGCCGCCTCCCTTGCAGACACTACTGCCTCGCAAAAGGAGGCGACGGCCGTCCATCCAGGATCGGCCCCGACCATGGACAGAACCAGGGCCGGGAGTGACAGGTCCGCGGCCAATTCCGGACGGGACTCGCATCCCCGTCGCGTGCTAGTCAGGCGTGGGTACGACTACCAGACGACACTCCAGAAAAAGCAGAGTCGCCTGACGTCGTAGCCGGCCCAGCAAGACCAACCGACAGCGAGGATGCAATTCCTGCCCCGGGAACACTCTGTACAGGCGCAGTCGAAATAGGCATGGTTTCGACTACCAAATCAGGTCCCAGGGTAGAACCCGGGACCCCAATCAGTATTCGCAATCATCCCACCGGGGACCACGCCACGAACAGAGAGCTAAGTTGGAAAGGATGTAAGAGGTAGACGGAAAGAAAGGTAGGACTCTGTCGCCTCGAACGGAGAGGGGAGTGAAGCGACGGATGCTCGGGCACCTCGGGTACGCACACCCGTGCACTCATCGGACAGAGGAGCGCCCCTGAGGGCAAACCCGTCTATTTGCGTCAGGTTACTAATAAAAAAATAAAATTATAAAGAAAGTTTGAATATTATTATTTCTATGAGCTTTTATTTTAATGATTTTTTTTTGTTATTATTACTTTTTATTTATTTTCGTTATTTTTTAATAAGTATTCTAATTTTTGTAAAAACCCCAGTGACGCACGCCTACATTACATAAGGTGCTGCCTAGCTAGCCGAACAGGGTGAGCGGCTACCACGCAACATTTTTCTAATACTTACATTTTTAAACTCGTGATATCTTTCGAATGGAATATCCGAATTGAATAATTCAAAAAGTTATACAAAGGTATTGAAACAGTTTTGAATATAATGTAATTTATTTTGATAAGGATTAATACCAAGATCCAAATAAAGAGCCTTTTCTAGGGGCGGCATTTCAATTAAATTTTTAAAATAAAAAAACACTTATTGTGGCATAACTATAATAGTTAGACATATGCTGTCGCGACACTTTTTGTAAATAATGATGTGTTCTGCAAAGTTGTAGTACATTATTTTATTCTATCATCAATAGTTTTCGCAACGCACACGATTTAAATAATATTTTAGGTAATTTTTTTACACTTTGGGTTACATTATTGGAGTTTTAGTAAGGATCCCTAATTTTTTTGAAAATATAATATAGCCTATGTCACCCGGGGATAGTGTAGCTTCCCAACAATGAAAGAATTTTTTAAATCGGGTCAGTAGTTTCGGAGCCTATTCAAAGCAAACAAACAAACAAACAAACAAACAAACAAACAAACAATCAAATCTTTCCTCTTTATAATAGTAGTATAGATATAGATATAAGCTTCTCCTTATAGAGTTGGGAGGGTAGCTCGCAAGCATTATAATCATCATCCAATGTTCAATTATGGTTGCAACCTAAACTTCGCTTAGGTGCCCGGGGTCCGCTTTCCGAGTTATTTCTCTACTTCTCGCGGTCTTCGGCATCCCGGGTAAGTAGTCCATTGTCACGCATGTAACTTTTTACGGCGTCAGCACCAGCATTTTTGGATCGAACCTGACGGAGGCGGCATGACTAGACATTTTTTCCCCACATAAGGAGCTGGATGCCGTAAAACATGGCCGTATCAACGAAGGCTGCTTCAATTTATTCGCAAAGTCACGGATATAAGGCTGTCGCAAATGCAGGAGTTCCTAACGTAGTCCTTCCGCGTTACTCTACACATGCCAACAATTTAAATTGTTACTGAAGCTCTTGAATTAATTTATGAATATATGTGTGTATTTGCAGGTGAAAAAACTCTGTTCGTACCTATTGAATCAGATGATTTTCTCTTGAAATTTCTTAGGCCCACCAAGTTTTATCCGGAAAGTGCTTTTAAAAAGGTAATTTTTAAATAAATTAAATTATTTTATTATATTAAACATACGCACAATCCATAATAATATTATAAATGTGAAAGTAACTCTGTCTGTCTGTTACGTTTTCACGCCTGAACCGCTGAACCAATTTTGATGACTTTTAGTATAGAGACCTTCGATCTTGGAGAAGGACACAAGTCGGGTCGGATAGTTTAAATAAAGCTGATTATTTGTATAACAAGTTTCCCAGTATCATTTTTCAGTTAAGTCGATGTTATCTTTGTAAAATATTTTCATTATACACTGTATAAAGTTTTAAATGAAATATTTTTAGGCAAAACTGATCGTAAATTTATTTAAAAACGTTTTGTCTTCTCGAATGCTAAATGATAGCAAAATGGAAATCCGCTAAAAGTTGTAGGCAGTTTTAGCCTAGTATAATAAGTTTGTAACTTATTTTTTAACCCCCAAACTACAAACTGGGGTATATATTACTCCAATGGTTTTTAATCTTAAAAACTGTTGTTATAGCAATAATGAGTATTTTTTAAACTTTTGGTTTTTTATGTCAAATATAATAGTGAAGAATAAATTCAATTTTGCTAAAATTTAATCAGTGAAAAGTCGATTTAAATAAGTTATCTGTCCGCGCAGGGGCGGAGAAAGAATACTAACCTCTGTGGCCGGGGTCGGCCTGTCGTAAAAGGCGACAAAACAACCCACCCTAGCTACGTGGTAGGGCCTCAAACCCGTCTGGATGGCGACCACCTTTGGTCTTAACTATCCCGCCATAATAACCTTGTGTCGTGTTCCGGCATTAGTGACCCAAGTTCCCTGTACCCTTGTGGGACAGCAGCGTATTCATGATGCCACTGGCGTTGCAAACACCTATAGGTGACGGTAACTGCTAAATTCTAAGCGGGCCATCAGCCTGTCTGCTGTCCTACAGCAATAAAAAAAAAGTGCTGGAAAACTATCAAATCTCTATTCACTGAACTACTAACTGGGGTAGATATCTACCCCAGTTAGTAGTTCTAGGGTTAAATGTAGCTAATTGCGAGAACTGCATAAGAAATGTATATGAAAATTTTACAGATATAGTTGTAAATATTGCATGAATTTTTAATCAGCCAAGCGTTAAATTTGATTGATACTGCATCACTTTTATGTACGGATTCAGCTGGTGATTGTATTGACTTTGGTCGATCGATACTGCTGCTCTTTTTGACATTTTTATTATTAGAAGGAGTACATTTGACAAAGTTTAGATATAATCTTAATAATGTAAGTTCTAAATTATTTTGTTTATTATCATATTTTAAGACAAATAAACCTAATGAGGTTTAAAAGTGCATTTACAAGTAAATGTACTTGTAAATGCACTCAGGTATACGAAGAACTTGGTTTGTGACCATTTGTCAGTGGTACGGTATTCGCTTCACAAATATTTACAAATTTCATGAAATTGTTCATAAATTTCGAATTCTCAATTTTGATGAAATCTAAAATTACTGCTAGTAATATTACATACTATGTATATAATATAGTTACTATGCACATCTAAGCTATGATATGTTTTTTTATATGCTTGTGTTAGTTTATTTGACAGTTAACGAATTTTTCATAATTTTCAGCTTAAAGCCTATTATAAATTTAAATTGGCACACCCCGAATACTGTCTGGACATATTGCCATCGACAAACCGTGCCGCTTTTCATCATTCCGTGGTGTCTATCCTGTCGCCTCGAGATCAACATGGAAGACGAATAATGCTCGTCGAGTGTGGTGGTAAGTAGGGTTATCTTGAAAAATTAAGATAGGAACTTTTACTAGAAGGTAACCTAAATATAATGAAATTGATGACCTCCGTGGTACAACGCTTTTCCCACATCAGAACGGGGATAACGGGTTCGATTCCCTTCCCGGGATCGAGTGTTTATGTACTTATTTACAAAAGAAAAGTATATAAGGTTATCTTCGTGCAGGGGCGGAGTAAGAATATTACTAACCTCTGCAGCCGGGCTCGGCCTGTGGTAAATGGCGATAAAACAACCCACCCTAGCCAGGTAGGGCCCTAGGCCCGTCTGGATAGCAGCCATCCCAGGTGTATACACCTGGGATGGCATGGCATTATGGCGGCATACTTATAAGTATGCCGCCATAATATACTTGTACTGTGTTCCGGCATCAGTGACCCAGGTTCCTGTACCCCTATGGGACAGCAGCGTGTTCACAGCGCCCCTATTGTCGCAAACATCCACAGGCGAAGGTTAACTGCTTACTATTAAATGGTCCGTCAGCCTGTCTGCGTCAAGCAATAAAAAACTGTTTGAATTATGCACGCGCAGTGGAAACAAACCATTATATGTTGGGTTGTATTCTTTTTTATTTGGGATATTGTGGATGGACCTTACGTTTTTATACATTATTTCCTAGGAACTGAAATCAATGCATGTCAAAGAGCAAAGATAACTCGCATTAAACTCCCTAAATATGTTAATTTATTTGTAGAACGATGGAACCCTCGCGACGTTTCTCTACAGGACGTGTTCCGAGCAACACAAGTGGCTTTGGAAGGCGCTATGAGAGAACCGAAGACACAGATATGCGGAGTCATTGCCATAATGGATATGAAAGGATTGACGTTCTCTCATATTCTTCAATTTACCCCCAGTTATGCTAAAATGGCCTTGGAATGGACTCAGGTATACAAAATTCCTGCACGAAATGTTGTACCTCATTTTGTTTGATTATGGTTGGTAAAAATATTTTATTAATAAGATCACGTGTAAAATTTGACCAAATATTGAGTCAATCCATACTCAATAAATATTCGTAATTGTTTGCTTAATGATACAAAAGAGGTATGGTATATTGACCAATGTCAGTTCGCGGTACTCTTTTTATAAATTAAAAATTTATTAAAAAGTAGCGAGTGTGAATGGAAGTGTTGGAAGGGGTAGACCTAGGCGGACGTTTCAAGACCAGATCAGGGACGTCTTGAAAAAAGGCCAGGTCAAGAGTACCCTAAACCGAAGGGCATGTATGAAGGGAATAATGAAAGTGGACGAAGCGAAACAAGTCAGATCGTAGCAAGTGGAAAGAAGTGGTCTCTGCATACCCCTACGGGAAAGAGGCGTGATTATATGTATGTATGTAAAAATTTATTAAGAAAAGTATCAGTCAAAGTGCTTTATGGATATACATTCATAGTTGTTAGCTTAGAGGGAATAGGTATCTTGCAGAGCAATAATGAAAAGTCCATCCTGAGTCATCCCATAGAAGACTTAGGTTTAGGTTAGGCTTTTAGGGCTATCTCTGTGCAGGGGCGGGGTAAGATTACTGAACTCTGCGGCCGGGGTCGGCCTTACGTAGCAGGCGACCAAACAAACTACTACGTGGTAGGGCCCCAAACCCGTCTGGATGACAACATCGTCTATTGGTAACCGCTGGTCTGTACGTATGCCACCATCAATTTGTATTGTGTTCCAAAATAAGACAACCAGGTTCCTGTATCTGTGTATATGTATATGTGCCCATTGCGTCGCAAACATCCATAGGCGGCGGTAACTGCTTACAACTATCAAGTGGGCCGTCAGCCTGTCCGCTGTACCTTAGCAATAAAAAACCGCGACCGGGATTTTAGACACTGCTGGCCATTACAGATAGACAGACTAGTTAATAGCAAGAAGGCGGCTGCCGTAGGGCGACAGAACAGAGTAAAAAATGCCAAAAGGCGATCCTGCGAAGCCCCCTCTAAGGCCAAGAGTGACGACCGGGGTTTTTAGTGGGTAGGACCGGCGGCCTTGGCCCCCGGTCCGCCCGAGGGGAGTAGGCAGCCCCCTCGGGAGGTAATCCCACATACCCCACCGGCCTTCCCCCGGAGGCCGGTGGAAACTGTAACAGTTTTCCTCAGTATAATAAAAAAAAAAAAAAAAGGGCGACAGAATCCGGCGTGATACTGATTATCCGGTTTCGTATAAAATGGGATAGTTGTGAATAAATTAGTATTTTTACATTGGCGACTGCTGTCTTGTAATTACAGGGAAAACGAAATTGTGCATTTTCTTTGCTGAATATAGCAGATGGGGAAATCCATTTGTCAACTTCCGTAGCGCTTTCCCATAGTGGTATTCCTCCGGGGTTGCGGATTTTTATTCGCGTCCTGAGTCTGGGCGTTCTAAATAAGAATATCAAATGTCTAATAACATATACAATAACACAAGCGCATTTTTCGCGTACGAATTTTCACATCTATTTAAATTTCGCGTACGAATTTTCACATCTATTTAATTGTCATTTTGTAAAAAAATTTTCAGCCTAGTAAATTATGTGTAAATACACATTTCAATAAATTTCAGGAATGCGTTCCAGCCCGAGTTAAAGCTGTGCACATAGTGAATCAACCGTACATTTTTAATATGCTGCTAGCGATATTCAAACCTTTCATGGCTGAGAAGTTGCGGTCTCGACTATTCCTCCATGGATCCAATATGCAGAGCCTCTTAACCCATATAGACCCCAAGGCGTTGAGGAAACGACACGGGGGCTTGTTGCCGGAGCCTGAGATATCAGGAGACGTGCTGTGGGAAATGTTACGGCATTATGAAGATGAATATAAGCGTACGTACCATAACTAAATGCAGATACTAAAAATGCCTTCTGCATTATTCTTGCTTCTTTGACTGAAAGTAGTTATTACTCAAAAAATATAACTGGGGTAAATAGTAGTTGCCGGAAAGGGTTATTTAAATTCGCTGACATGGTTTTTTAAAGTTCCCTGCACTAGGTGAAAGTTTGTATTGAAGAGATTTTTTTACAAACATGCAATTAATAGACATATAGATCAAAACAGACTAAATATACAAATTCTGAAATCTTGCGGAATAATTAAGGTTAATAAAAAGGTTTATTATTTTTTGCTTTTCACTTTTTTCGGCGCTTTAATTTTTTTGTTAAAAAGTTTTTATTTTATAATTTTTTGTGGCTATAATCTATTAATTATTACATGCTTAAATAAATCACTTCTGTAAAAGTTATACGTGGTCATAGATATAATCAGTGAGTGAACAATCAATCATTCTCTGTTTTCGTACTTTAGGGTTGGAATTTTTTCTCCAAATTTATATGGGACCAAACTCCAATAAAAAAATAATTTTTAAAATCGGACTACTCTGTAAAAAGTTATGCGTGGTCATACATAAAAAAAGAAAAAAATATATATATACGCGTCGAATTGAGAACCTCTTCCGTTTTTTTCGTCGGTTAAAAATACCAGGCCGCACCTGGAGCGGTTCTGCAAAGGTGGCAGGAAATACTGTCAAGCGCCACAAAACCCGGCGAAACTGATTTCACTCTACCGCGACACATGTCGGGCTAATAAAGTACAAATCCATATTACTTTATAGTAATACATAACGTTTATAATGTTAAAGTTACACGGTGTGTATGTTACGTTTTCACGCATAAGGCGCTGAACCAATTTTGACGAATTTCGGTATAGAGACAGATTGGACCTCGGAGAAGGACATCGGTTATTTCGTTTTTTTTATTTACATATCAAAACAACGTTTGCTGGGTCAGCTAGTATTGTATATAAATGAAGTCTTTCATTATCCTTGATAGGGAATCTGCAGTCCCTCATAAATAAAATGTACAAATATTTACTCCTCCGTGGGGATCCCAGAGACATGAGGGATTTGACCTTATCACACCACTTACGTAGGCACAGCCAGCCATCGACAAATCAGTTTAATAGTTTTCTTTTATAAAGTTTTAAATATATGACAATAAATTTTATAGTATTATAAGAACGAAAATTGCACAAGCTTGTTTTATATGGTGATTTTTATGTTATAATAATTACATTAATTTTGTTTTCAGTGATCGCTTCGTATGGATACAACATTAACGTTAATAAATAGTTTAGCACAGTCTTGGAAGATTTATAAGCCGTATATTTGGAATGTGTAATTTATTTAACAAGTATTTAGGAAGGAAATAAAAGCTTATAACAACTCTCTAGTGGGCTTGATGTTCCGCTGGAGGAAGCGTTATGACAATGAACTCTGATTTGAAATATTCCAGTGCTCGTCCTTGATTTTTTCTGAACAAAGAACCACAATAGTGGCTTTATTTGTGAGTTTAGTCTGACCTCCCAAGCCGAGAGCGAAACCGCACTTACTTCTTTTGTTTTCTCCGTATTAGCAAAATAAGAAAGTATCGTTTCACGACTCTAACAAAGTGATTTGTAGCCAGCCGTATGTCCATAGATTGTGCCGTGTGGTCCCAGTTAAATATTAATAAGGCTGCCCTATTGCTTACCTAGTAGGTCTTAAAAGGCAATTAATAGTTTTTTTGCTTCTTTACTGGCAGCTAGGTAGTAGTGTAGTAGTAGGTAGGTAGGTAGATGATGATGAATTCAGTTTTTTCTTGCCTTCTTGATCTTGAAAATGCAGAGATACTCTAAAGTATCGACACTATAAATTATGGCATAAAAAGGTATAAAACCACATTTAACAACGTTCTCAATAAGAAGATTGATGTAATATTTCATATAGAAATCTAAGCTTTATAAAATATAAAAAGGAAATTGTTAGGTTGTATTAAAACTAAAAATAATATTTAATGTTTTATTTACTTATTTAATTAGGCATTGCGGTACATTATTGTTCTTAAATATGTAGTTATAGTTTATATTTCAAAAATGCGCCTTCAAAAGGTATTTATTACATTTTATTAATTTATCCTGTAAATGAGAAAATTGTATGTACCACAATACATTTACAAAATATAACCCTGCACGTATGTTATACATTTGTACGTTTTGTATGGAGAAAAGATAAGAAAGGTCAGTATCTCCACAGCCTTAATGGATTTAATTCAACAATTTTTTACAATTTCATTAAAACTGTTTGATAGGCTGATTAAAAACATTTATTGCATGTAACTTATACAACTATACTATATTTATTGCATGTAACTTATAAAACTATACTACAAATATACTAAAATTCATTTATTAAAGGCAATATTGGCATGTTCACACATACAAAAATCATTGCTATGGCTCAAAGGAATGTGTATAAATAATATACAGGGTAATCAGTAAAATAGGACACCAGGAGTATTTAGATAACAACATATATAACAACTTCTGTATAACCTGATCCTGTATGAACGAATTTTATGCGTTGTTTATATAATAAAGCTGTTTTCCAGGAATAATAAATAAAAAAGCTTTTATTCCACCATTTTTTACAGTTCTTATTCTTAAATATATTTGTTATGAAGTTAATATATAAAAATAAAAATGTCTTTCAGGAATAGGTACAATAAAGAAAGTATTAAAACTAATATTTGTATGCCATGTTGGCAAAAACATGTGGACATAATTTTGTAATCCTACCAACTATATAGCAGTGTGTTTTGGTACAAAAAAAGTGATTTGATTTGATAAAATATATAGAAATAACCAAATCTAGGGCGTGTATTTGGTAAATGTTATTAAATTATGTAATGTAATAAAAGCTGTTGTTTTTATATAGTTGAAGATAATGTTTTACCAATGACCCTGTATAAGAATCACAAGACAATTCCCTGAAAATGTAATTAATTGCAAGACTTATAATAGTGATTTTACGTAATAACGGAGCAGATAGACAAAACCAAATAACACCACTTGTGCTACTTTATAAGTCACTACACTGTGCACACGTGAACGATTTTCTTCTAACATCATGATTTATTAATTAAACGTATCATTTCAATTAAATGTATTTTTTTATAAATAACAATTTTGGCATAAAAATTTCGTTACCAGGCCATAAAATATTTAAAATTTATAATTTAAAATTGTTTGATGGTTTCTTTAATTATATTATTACATACATTCAATTAGTATTTTGTAGATTTTTTAACAACAACTTTAAGTATTTACGTGTTTTATTTTCAACAAATATAGAAATACATCTACGTTTGCACAGCCTCTGTGATTATATCACAATCGCTTTGAATCCCTACAAATTCCCGCTTATTGTATTACTTTTTGTTCTTCTTTTTGTACCCATAGGAATTGATGGCTGAAAGAAATAATAATAGTTAGAAATAAGAATAGTAGTCGTAACGTTTGTTTGGATTTGTTTTAAATGAAAAGAATCATAATGTTTATAATCTGATTCAGAAAAGAAAACTCTATAAGTACTGGTAGAAAGACGAGTTGAATGTGACAATACTCGACAAGCTTCGGTTCGGAAATCAAAGCTTTCGACAGGACCGGTATGCAATTCTTGTAAGAAATATATTCCATATTATTTCGGCTTTTATAGGTGGTGTATTTTGGCATTCGATGTCATATGATTCAAAAAGGCATTTGTTTTTTTTTTATTGTCGACAGGACCGGTATGCAATTCTTGTAAGAAATATATTCCATATTATTTCGGCTTTTATAGGTGGTGTATTTTGGCATTCGATGTCATATGATTCAAAAAGGCATTTGTTTTTTTTATTGTCGACAGGACCGGTATGCAATTCTTGTAAGAAATATATTCCATATTATTTCGGCTTTTATAGGTGGTGTATTTTGGAATTCGATGTCATATGATTCAAAAAGGCATTTGTTTTTTTTATTGCTGTAGGGCAGCAGACAGGCTGACGGCCCGCTTAGAATTAGCAGTTACCGTCGCCTATAGGTGTTTGCAATGCCAGTGGTATCGCGAACACGCTGCTATCTCATAAGAGTACAGGAATTTGGGTCACTAATGCCGGAACACAACACAAGGTATTATGGAGGCATACTTAAGACCAAAGGTGATCGCCATCCAGACGGGCTTTGAGGCCCTACCACGTAGCTAGAGTGGGTTGTTTTGTCGCCTTTTACGACAGGTTTGCTATCATAATTATGACAACATAGAGGTCGTATGGTCAAATCCATGCATATTAAAACACAATTGCCACGTACCAATGTTGAAGGAAAACATGAGGAAACCTGTATACCCAGATCACAGATATATGTATTCGCAAATCCTCTATGCAAAACATGGTGGATACATTGTCGGTTCCCGGGGTAGGTCCGATACCAGTAATGGAATTTTATGGATTATTAATTAATAAAGATCTTAGGTTAGGTCTGGCAGGGGCAACTGTCAAGTGATGACTTTAAAATCTATGAGCTAGAAAAGTCATTAATTCATAGCATTTTACGTCTGTATAGGAAAGCAATAGAGATATTATTTTTATTTATGGTCGGATCACATGGTCTTATAAAATATATGCCACTTACCACTGAATTCTTGGTCGCACATGAGCAGCAGTTCGAGCCATTCAGCTCCTGAGACCCTAGGTATAGATAAGGTTCCTCCATAACATTCCGGTAAGCACTTGGGGCTGATGTATTTGTGCAACAAGTCCTTGTCGCTGCCAATAAACACTATCCTAGACCTAAGCTTCTCATTCAAGAACTGCTTGAAGACCGCAAACACCATGTTGAAAATGTATGGCTGATTGGTGATGTACAGGCCTTTGATTCGGAGGGGTATGCATTCCTGGAACAATTATATAGAAGTAATATAGTTATATTTCCAAAGTACGTAAGTACGAGCCAAGTTATGTGCACCGGTTTGTACTGAAAAATGAATGAAGTACCTGAACAATACTTTTTTTGCCGTAGCCTAGAATAGAATTGTAAGTCACTCTTTCAAAAACTGAAAGGTCCTTAATTAGCCAACATTGCAATCATAAATAATATAATATTTTGACTCCTTTAACTTCATTTATCATATTATTAATATAATAATAAAAAACGAATACAAAAAATAACAGATATTTATAAAATAAATAAATATACTGGGACAACACCGCCATCTATGCCCAAAGTAAATACATAGTACGTAATGGGTACTAGATAAGTACTCTATTTACACTCGTATAAATTTTTCTTTGTAAATAAATACATATTAAATAAAACTAACAATAGTAGTATAATTTTCTTCATCATCATCATTTCAGCCGGAAGACGCCCACTGCTGGACAAAGGCCTCCCCCAAAGATCTCCACGATGATCGGTCCTGCGCTGCCCTCATCCAACCTATTCCGGCGATCTTGACCAGATCATCGGTCCATCTTGTGGGGGGCCTACCAACATTGCGTCTTCCGGTACGCGGTCGCCATTCGAGGACTTTTCTGCCCCAACGGCCATCAGTCCTTCGAGCTATGTGCCCAGCCCACTGCCACTTCAGTTTTGCAATCATCCGGGCTATGTCGGTTACTTTGGTTCTCCTGCGAATCTCCTCATTTCTGATTCGATCTCGCAGGGAAACTCCGAGCATAGCCCTCTCCATTGCCCTCTGAGCGACCATGAGCTTTCTCATAAGGCCCATAGTTAGCGACCACGTCTGCGTTCCGTATGTCATCACTGGCAACACACATTGGTTAAAAACCTTCGTCTTGAGACACTGCGGTATTTGGGACGAAAAGATTTTACGGAGCTTCCCGAACATATAATAAGAATAATTTTCTTAAATGACTAGAACTCATAAATTGTACTTTGTACGGTGAAAGAGTTCCCTTCTTTTCCTTTTCAAGGGGTAACGTTTAAACTGCTTTTCTTAAACCTTCCCTGTTTAATAGCTCATTTAATGTTTTTTTTTAATGCTGTAGGACAGCAGACAGGCTGACGGCCCGCTTAGAATTTAGCAGTTACCGTCGCCTATGGGTGTTTGCAACGCCAGTGGCATCGTGAACATGCTGCTGGCCCAGAAGGGTACAGGAACTTGGGTCACTAACGCCGGAACACAACACAAGGTCACTATGGCAGCATACTTAAGACCAAAGGTGGTCGCCATCCAGACGGGCTTGGGGCCCTACCACGTAGGGTTGTTTTGTTTTACGACAGACGTCGGCCGCAGAGGTTAGTATTCTTTCTCCGCCCCTGCACGGATATAAACCGATCTTACGATAGTACTGTGATAATATTCTAGGAAACTTCAATAAATGACGGCGACCGCTATTTATTGCTATGAACCAGATGACAGACACACATCCTACTTAATTGTAAGCTACCATGGCATATAGATGTTTACAACTACAGGGCATATCGCCAGTAGGAATAAATATTTGCGTGCTTTGAGTGGGCTGTCTATTTTTAATGAAAAATATCAAACCCATTGTCCAGTTTCAAAAATTTCATTAATATCAAATTAAATGTATATATATTATTAAACGACCCCTGTGGCGTAACGGATAACGTACTTCGGTACGCTTGGGGAGGTCACGGGTTCGATTCCCGTCTCGCATTTGGGTATAATATGTATATATTTACAAAAGTATATATGTAGTGTGTGTGTAGTGAGTGTAGTTGTCTAGTACTCATAACACAAGTGCTATGCTACTTTACCTTGGGACTAGATGGCGATGTGTGATTTGTACCAGTATATTTATTTTTGTATAATTTATTTTATTATTAAATAAATCATTATACCTGCAGCCAGTCGACGATTCTCTTAGCGAAAGGTGGAGTGAACTGCAAAACCTGCTGCATCGAGAGGCCGTCCATATCGAATATCACTACCGCGCCGCAGATCTGTGTCTCCGGCTCCAACATGGCTGCCTCCAAGAACAGCACGCAGCCTTTGAACACTTCATCCAAGGAGCACTTATTGTGCTTCCATTTTTCTGGTAACAATATTTAACATTGTAAACGATATTGGTACTAGTATTAAATTAACGTGAAAGTAAGTTTGTTTGTTACGCTTTCACACGAAAACTACTTAAACGATCATCATGAAACTTTGCACACATACTCTTGGAGGTATTTAGAAATAACATAGGATACTTTTTATTGAAAAAATTATTTTTTACGAAGATTTACCCTTTCTCATTTTGTTTCGATTTAATTTTGCCTGTTAATTGCCCAGCGGAGCGGGCGTGATCGGCTAGTATTTAATAAACACAGGTAAGAGTATATTTATGGTAGATAAAGTAGCTATTTATTAGAGAAGCGCATCGATATTTTTTATTGCTGTAGGGGACAGGTTGACGGCCCACTTAGTAGTTAGCAGCTACCGTCCACCTATGGGTGTACCGCCACCTCTTCTGCGTAGTGGTACTGAAACCTGGTCACTAATGCCAGACACAACACGAGGTTATTATGAGGATATATGAGGTGGGTGCCATCTAGACGGGGTTGGAGCCCTACCACCTGGATTGGTTTAGTCGCCTTTTACGACAAGTCGACCCCGGCCATAGAGGTGAGTATTCTTTCCACCCTTATGTATATATTAGAATATTTAAAACATATTATTCTAACATATACACTTTATTCCCATATATACACGTTCTTATACTAAATAATAATTAACTTTTTCTACAAGAGCGTATATATTTTACGACGTTGTTTAATCATTTACATTATTCAATTTTTTCAAGTTAATATTCGTTATTACAATTTTTCCGACTTAGCACGTCCTTCGGTATTCTTGATAGTGAAGCACTATAACGTTTTATAGCATCATTTCTGCTTGTTTCCGACCTATTCTTTATCCGGAAATGGTATATTTATGTATTTATTTATTTACAATGTAACAGTAAACCGTGGTATTCTAACGACATCGTATATAATTTAGTATCATCTAACAGTCACAGTGTAATTTTTTAGAAAAATTGAAGTCTCATATATTATTATAAGAACACATAATTTAGTTGTAAGGCATACACAACTATCATTACATGATTATCAAAGTTGTGCATTGCTGCCTCGTTTAATTGTAACACGTGTATTGCGTTGTTTTCGTAAGACTTTATGGTCGTAACGATGCCTGAGTATTCCGAAACTATTTTTATTAACGTTGAATAGACGGTCACTTAGAAAAACACTTAATGAATAATTATGCAAATTTAATTATGAATTATACTAAATTAATTCATGTTTCTTAAAACGGTTGCAAATTAATTGACTTGTAACATTTCTAAATTACGTCTTAGTGAGTAACTAAGGCCTAACAAACTCCCATATCCGATACAGATATCCGTATTGTGGATAAACAGAAAAAAAATTGTCGTTGGTACGCTCACATTTTACATCTATCAGCTATATACTTACGAGGGGAACCAATGATTAGCTTGGTCACTTCCAAGCTCCGGCACGAGATTAAACCCAAAACGTGTTAGCTCCACTTCGTAAATGGTCATATGTGCCACTATGGATATTTCGGACCGTGCGAAGTGGATAAGAAAAGTCGGATAGCGGACAACGGATATTTAACTCTGAGATGACGTTGCTGATTTGACGCCTCCTTTACATATTTTGAAAGCGTTGGCTTTTGATATCCTTTAAACTAATCATATTTACATTCGCCCCTGTTGTTTGGTATTTTTTAACAACGTCAAGAAAATGTTTGATTGACGTTAATCAATAAAACTCTATTTATTAAGTTTGAGAATTACTTTAATTTTAATAGCGGTTAAACTAAGTATCGTACATATGTGAAACTACACACAAATACACACACAAGAAGTATAGGTAAGTATAGGTATAAGTATTTTAAAAATGATTTAGAAAGAGGTTATATTTGTAACCAATAATTGTCTTCAACATAAAATAATAGTATGTACTCACTGCCTAGCTCCAATACGAGTACCCGCCGGCCGAGTTGATCGCGTGTTGGTAACACGGTTAACACATTCTGATTGAAGATATTAGTCTCCTTGCTGGGCACTAGGCCATCGTAATGCTTATGGTGTTTCACTTTGAATCCGTAGTATCGTTTGATCTGTAAGGAAAACACATTAATTTTTACGCCTGCTTGATATTATAACAATTACTGTGTTATCATTTTATAAGTTTTTTATTGGTACTTGACTACGTATGTGTCAAACTAAACCATTTATTATGGGAGACATTAAGAAGGGAAATTTGGTACGGTTCTTAGAAATCCCGGTCTGTAGTAAAAACCAGTAAATTGTTTACGTGTTCCCAGTAAGCGAAGAAGGCTCTAAAGGTCGTAGGGGGACAATAATATTATCAAATTAAAAACCTATATACAATGTAGACTTTATATTGTTTTTGTCAATATTGTTAGTTAACAAGGTATTGAAGATATATACCTATATATAGAAGGATACATAAACCAAAATATAAACCTTAAACAATTAATTATTATTATTACACTCGGACGCCAATCTAGGGATCCCGGGTTCGAATATCACAGTGGTTCACCGCTTAATAAGGGCCGTAATATCAATCGTAGTTTAAACTAGAGAACAGAGTTTAATCTTTCCTATTCGTTTCTTTTGTAATATCAATGACAGATCATCGACCCAAAACAGTTTAAACTATCAATACGTTTAAACCTTCCCAGAGGGGCGTTTAAACCTTCCTTCATGGATTAGAAGATGTCATATATATGTCATTGTCAATAACGTTAAAAGATTTTGTATTTGGGTGTTTATGATATTAACCAGTAACATGGAATATTACAATAGTGATTCAAATATCGAAATAATAAATGATTTAAATGATTATTATAGTAAACCGTACGTTATTCGGATAAGAAACAATCAATGGTATGAATGGGACGATATAGAATTCACACGGCGTTTTCGTGTTTCCAAAATGTTAATTGTTTGTATACAACGTTTGTTGTTTTGTTTTCTAAACATTCGAATATATTTTTACTAATGTCGTTAAAAATTCCGTTTCGGCAGTCGTAAAATTCGCAACTCTTTTCTTATTTTCACCCATTTTATTGCTATAATATTATTAAATATATAAACAACAAAATTAAAATAGCACGATCAGTAGGTACTCTGTATTTTTAATGGGATTTTGTTATTAGCTAAAAATGTGTAATTGACAATTCTTTTTTTAACGTCACTGTTACGTATAATTATTGCCCTAATACTAAAAAAGTTTAAAAGAATGAATGAGTAGTGAACGAAACGGATAATATTGCCATGTAAAAAGCACTGATCGTAGTTTAGTTGATCTCTCCACATTTTCGAATTGATATTACGACACAGGTTTAAACCATCGATCAACTTTTTCCGTAGATTACGAACTCCATAGTTTAAACTACGATTGATATTACGGCCCTTATAGGCAGTTTTTTTCTCTTAATAGTAGTATTGTCAAGAACCAAGGATTAAGAAAAACTGCAAATGTAGGCCAGCTACAGGCTGACGGTCCGCTTAGAATTTAGCAGTTACCGTCGCCTATGTGTGTTTGCAACGCCAATGGCATTGCGAACACGCTGCTGTCCCATAACGGTACAGGAACTTGGGTCACTAATGCCGGAACACAACACTAGGTTATTATGGCGGCATACTTAAGACCAAAGGTGGGCGGCATCCAGACGGGCTTGAGGCCCTACCACGTAGCTAGGATAGGTTGTTTTGTCGCCTTTTACGACAGGCCGATCCCGGCCGCAGAGGTTAGTATTCTTTCTCCGCCCCTGTACGGATAAAAATTATTTACCTAGGAAGGTCTTTATATGTAAATTTATCATGTAAAATTGTAAAATACATGTGAAATCGTAGGAAATAAATATCTAGCCATACTAAATATGTCCACTATTCACGCCGTTATAAAGGTTATATGTGTATATGATATAGAGATGATTAAGTTGAAAACTTGACAATTAAATGTGTAAGATTGAGGTATTTAAAGTGGTTAAAAATTACGGGGAAATCCCAGTTCAATTAAGCGAGCAATAGTGCAAAAAAATCAGCCGATGCGCTAAAAATGGCGAGTGGACGCGAATTTGCGATGGCGAATGATCTCACGTGTACAGGTATGTATTGAGACATAATGTAAGAAGATTTATATATCAAGAGTCTAAAATAGCAATGAAGGATCCTGCGAGCCCCCCAAGGGCTCAGGTGACGACCGGGGTTTTAGTAGGTGTACCGGCCACCGTTGGCTATCGTCTGCTAGCTGGCTGAGTAGTCGCAATAGGGGAGTAAGACGGTGAACCTCAAGTACCGGTGTCGCATTTCCCCCTGAAGCTTCGACTCGGCAGTTTTCCCGGGATAAAAGAAAGGGTATATTACTTCGATCAATATTTGTGATCGAAGGTATATTATTAGGATAGATATGATTGCAATAGGTATTTATAAATAACTAGCTATAGTTAGTGTACTTGCGAGATGGTTGGGCCCCAAACCCGTCTGGAAGGCAACTCCTGGTCTATAAGTATGCCCCCACAATAACTATGTATTTTGTTCCGGCATTAGTGGCATAGGCTCGAGTACTTATGCGGAGAGCAGCGTGTTCGCGGTGCCCCGCAGGTTAGCAGACCAGCTAACGGTTCACTTAATAGTAAGCCGTTATCGTCACCTATAGATGTTCGCGAAGCCAAGGGCATCGTGATGCCGTTCGCGTAAGGGAATTGGAACCTGGATGCCAGAACACAAAACAAGGTTGTCATCAAGTTGATCTTGGAGCCCTACCTACCACTTATCCCACTCCTGCACGGAGAAAAATCTTTGAATGAAATCAAGATATGCTTAGAAAAAGAAGAAAACTAGTTTTATTAGTATTCTGAAAGTCCCATCATCGGGTCGATATTTTTTTACAAACATGTTTAAGTAGACAACTGATTATAAGAGTATAATATTGTATATCCAGAGAATTCTAAAAATAAAGACTTACCAGATCATAGGCACTCTCTGGATAAAACTTGCATGGCCTCAGGAACCTAATCAGCCACGCTTCACTCTCTAAAGGCACGTGAAGGTCTTTGTCCTCTGAAACCAATAATACAACATGGTTATGAAATAATATCGAACTCATTGAAAGCAAGTGTGCCAAGTGCCTTTGCTGTCAAGAGAGAGAGAGAGAGAGAGAGAGAGAGAGAGGGTACGAGAATTTCGAGCACAAATTAAGGCAAAGCTGCTACGATAATTGTAGATAATTAAATTTTCCACATAAAACCGTTTTAGCATAACTTGTCCTTATAAAATGAGCCTAAAATCCCTTTATATATCATTAGATCTCTTTTTTGTACCAAGGGATGTCAAAAGATTTCAAATCATCATAAAGAAATCTTTGCACGTTTATTTAGGTATAAAAATATATAATAAACACACGTACATCATTATTACTTTGTGGTAATCCCAAACAATAAATTTTCCACAAATTTGTAAACTCTTTACAAAAAATGTACATTGTTCTGCAACGTTAATAAACAAAAACATTCCGTACAATATACGGCAAAAACTATTTATTCAAAAAATTCATTGAATTTATTATATTATCCGTGCAGGGTCGGAGAAAGAATACTAACCCCTGCGGCCGGAGTCGGTCTGTCGTAAAAGGCGACAAAACAACCTACCTAGCTACGTGTAGCGCTTCTAGCCTGGATGGCGACCAGCTTTAGTCTTAGTATGCCGCCATAATAACCTTGTGTTGTGGCATTAGTGATCCAAGTTCCTGTACCCTTATGGGTCAGCAGCGTGTTCGCAATGCAACTGGCGTTACAAACTCATAGGCGACGGTAACTGCTAAATTCTAAGCGGGCCGTCAGCCTGTCTGCTTTACGACAGCAATAAAAAAAATAATAGGAAAAGACGAAATGGTGGAGTAGTTTCACTATCATAATCATAGTATATGTAAGAAACTAGGAAATCCATTAAGCTGTAATAGATTAACATAAAGTAATTAAAAAAATATTTGGAAGTAGCGTCGCGCCAGTTATTGACATTAATTAATAACAGATTAGCGTGGTATGGCCATATAATACGAAAGGAAGAATACCATATGAGAGTGAATGCATACCAAACGAGGGGTAGACCAAAGAGAAGGATGGATTGCGTAAGAGATGATACGATGAAAAAAGGTGTGGTTGTTGAGACGACAACTGATAGAGGAGAGTGGAGTTGGCACATGTTGTGCGAAATCCACAAAATTTGCGATAAGACAGGAAGAAGAAGTATCACAAGTGATAGATCGTATTTTCCTATGTGCGTTGACAGCAGAGATCACGCGGGCGATCTCCGTTGCGATGGACAGACCAAATAAGATCCATTACCGGCGTGCCAGTTACAGAAGCCATGAGATCGGCAGAAAATAGGAGTACATGGCAAATTCTAATACGGCGAGTCATGACAGCTCCTACAGACTAGACACTACCTTCATTAAGTGAAATAGGCGACTAGAAAGGCAGCACAAAATATTAAATATGAATTGAGTAATTTACGGAGTTCATGTAAGTACTAAGGGTAGAGCAGTACTCGGGTAGTTAGTAACATTCTGCATACGCCATCGTTTACACATCGTTACAGTCAGAAGGAATAGGTAACAAACACTGGTTATCCCTTGGTTTGCTTACGATATTTTTTCTCCATCAAATGTAAACAAATAACAAAGGATGTGCAAACAACTCAAGAAATTCCGTATAACAAAGACCAAAGACAGAATATTACTTACAGTTAGTTCATTATTAATTTAGCCTAAATATTTATGCATTATAATGAATTTACTTGTAAAACTTAAAATCATGTACTGTTCTATATATTATATGAATATGTTCTTACTCCATTAGAAATACTACATAAAAAGCATATCTGATTTTGTTTTCTTCAAGTTCCTTGAAATAGGAAAGAAAGAAGGAACGAGGGAAGGCCTTTTTCAAATACAATATATATATATATATATATATATATATATATATATATATATATATATATATATATATATATATATATATATATATATATATATATATATATATATATATATATATATATATATATATATATATATATATATATATATATATATATATATATATATATATATATATATATATAGTCATGATGACAGTCGTAATTTGAAAATTTTCGTTGCAAATAGAAGTGGCACGTGAGAACGAATATATGTATACCTAGTCAGGTCATAAGTATTGTCACACAGTAAAAACTTTTCTTTTAGAATGCTGGCCACAAAAAAGTTTATTGAATTCGAATTTCGAATTGTTCATGAAAATAAAAAAGGTATACTTTTAGAATTTTACTCATTTTTAAATATGGAGTGGACGCTTAAAGAAGACCGTGTTGCAGTTATTGCGTTGCATCGTTGCAGTTACGCGCCAATTCAAATTTTTAACATACTGAAAAATTTGAATATAACCAAAAGATTCGTTTATCGTACGATCAAACGATACAATGAAGACTCTAGTGTAGATGACAGGTCAAGAAGTGGTCGCCCTCGGTCTGTTAGGACTCCAGCAGTGATAAAAGCTGTGAAGGCACGAATTCAAAGAAATCCCAAACGTAAGCAGAAACTGTTGGCCCTTCAGATGGGGTTAAGCAGAACCACGGTGAAAAGGGTGTTAAATGAAGACTTAGGGCTTCGGGCATATCGAAGAAAAACAGGACATCGTTTGAATGCTCGTCTAATGGACCTGAGACTGAAGAGATGCCGCGCTTTGTTGAAGCGGTACGCGGGAAAAAAATATCGGGAAATTCTTTTTTCGGATGAAAAAATGTTTACCGTAGAAGAGAGCTACAACAAACAAAATGATAAGGTGTACGCACACAGTAGTGAAGAAGCGAGCAACCGTATTCCGCGTGTCCAACGAGGTCATTTTCCATCCTCGCTCATGGTATGGTTGGGAGTTTCTTATTGGGGCTTAACAGAGGTACATTTTTGTGAGAAAGATGTAAAAACGAATGCTGTTGTGTATCAAAATACAGTCCTGACGAACCTTGTGGAACCTGTTTCTCATACCATGTTCAATAACAGGCATTGGGTATTCAAACAAGATTCGGCGCCAGCTCATAGAGCGAAGAGCACACAAGACTGGCTGGCGGCGCGTGAAATCGACTTCATCCGGCACGAAGACTGGCCCTCCTCCAGTCCAGATTTGAATCCGTTAGATTACAAGATATGGCAACACTTGGAGGAAAAGGCGTGCTCAAAGCCTCATCCCAATTTGGAGTCACTCAAGACATCCTTGATTAAGGCAGCCGCCGATATTGACATGGACCTCGTTCGTGCTGCGATAGACGACTGGCCGCGCAGATTGAAGGCTTGTATTCAAAATCACGGAGGTCATTTTGAATAAACTTTAATGTCATAAGAATCTATGTTTTGTTAAGTTCATTTTGGTATATGAATGGTTACATAATGAATAAACTTGTTACAATTATTTTACATTAAACATGTGACAGAATTTATGACCTGACTAGGTATATTTACATGCAAATATTACTCATGAAGAACTACGATTAATTAATGAAATCTCAATATAATAAAAGGAGGTAATGTCTCAATTAACATAACAGTACTAAACCAAATTCAGTTTTATTTGAAAGTTGTATGTATCATTTATCAGTTGGGAGCGATCTGATAAAATTTGTTCTTTTAACTGATCCAATCTTTTTAATTGATCGAGTTATTCTCTGAAGGAAAAAAATTAATTTAATTGATTATATGCGATTCAAAGGAAAGAATTTATGAGTGATATAGAGAGCATAAAACAGATTATCCAATATAAGTTTAGTTTGTGAAATTGTCACAAAAAATCAATTAAAACCGTTTCAAATTTAAATGTATTCTAACGCAACGACTTTTTAGTTGTTGCAATTTATTTCAAAAGTCGATTCAACTGGGATATTTGTAGTCATATAATATTCAAAACATTTGTGTATTAATAATAAATACAAAATTTAATTTCAACACAATATTTTATTTACATTTAATTTTGAAACCATTATAGAATACATGAGTTGGTTTTAATTTAAAGCAAAGGATTTCATTGACATTATTTATTTCACACGTGAAAACAGCGGTAAATAAAACATTTTTAAAGATCTTTTCCTAGGAGAGATTTTAAACATTTTATCTTTACTTGAAATCCGTACAATATTTTAATGAAGAACAAAAAATCTGAAGCATGGTTTAAATTTACATTATCTACCTTCCAGAATTACCTAACTTGGTATTACTCGTACCAAACTTGAATTGTGCAATAGATGTTAACTTTAGCAGGCAGCCTCGTTCATATATTATTCCCCGCACAGCGTCTCCGGTGAGACCCCGACTAACTTAGTCTACATTAGATTTACTCATAAACACCTCTTGCGAGACTTGGATTCTTTGTTTTAACACAGACTGGAGATTTTAAATATGTTTCCATTCACCTTCTTCTTGCAAGCGTTTGACAGTTTCATTAAATTGACATTTTCCATGGCGGAACAGCTTTTGCAAGTTGGAATACATGCGGGGGTTACAGATTTAATTATAAAAGGGAGACTTCTCTTTGTAATATGTATTGAGACTAATAAGAGTCTACATATTTCGTTTAAAAATAACATGATGCCGAATTTGCGTCTAAAGTAAATGTTCTAAAATACATTTACTTAATGTAACCATGTATTAAATCTCTATTCATAGCTTAGAATTTTTATGAAGATGATCATGGTCACATTTTGATTTGCAGATTTGTTAATACTTAAATGGTATTCTGAGTTATCTATATGTCTGGGAAAAGACAGTTTTGATCCAAAATTTTGTGGGAATAAACCGTAAGTGAATACAGTGGCATGGGTTAAGATTAGAGTTTGTATTGGGGGTCAAACTCTAAATTTCTGTTGCTGATCCGTTCGTGGCGGATAAGGCTGCGTGGACCATTTTAAAACAACGTAAAATTTTTACTCTTAAATACTTTATTTAGTACCTTACTATGTTTAGTAATGTTATATTAATATACTGTGACAATTTATATAGCGGCATCCAGTACCAAAGTAAGGAGAAAGCACTTTTATTATGGATAGCATAAAAAACTGACACACTTTTTTGAATTTGAAATAAATTTTCGCTGTTTTCTTTGCAAAATAAACGCTTTATATAAAATGTAAGGAACAAAAACATTAATATCAAAATAAGTATTATTTATTGTGCTTTATAATAAATAACCCAGATAGTTTTATTGCTTAGTCACGCTATTTGGGAAAGTTTTGGCCAAGTTAACTCATGACAGTTATTCGATGCCTTAAGCAATAAAAACCAGTTGATCTGATGACACTGGCTTGCTTTACTCACACAAATGAAGAGAAATTCTATTATTTTGACAGAAATTAAAACCGGTCAGTTGACAATATGTTTTTACGTAATATATACTTTTATAAGCGGTAGTTAGTTTAAAGAAAACATAGAATAAAACATCTTTGTATATTTAAACAGGTGTTTCAATCACTTAACTCGATGCTTACTTTATGTAAGTAACTAATTACCGAGCCCATGCCCTTCATAGGAAAATTACAATTGTAGAACCACAACACAACACAACAATTTGTGTTTAGGCACCTCGAATAAAATGTCATGATCCCCCGACGTTCGGTTATTCTACAAATTGGTTATGTGTCAGTTGTAGTTATTCAGTAGTCTTCGTAAATTGTCAAGGTGATGCCACATTGTTAGGTTGTAGGGCCCCAAGCCCATCTGGATGGCAACCAGCCCTGGTTTATAAGGGTGCCGCCGTAATAATCTTGTGTTGTGTTCCGGCATTAGTGATACAAGCTCTAGTACTCCTATGTGAACAGCAGCGTGTTTGCGATGCCCCTAGCGTTGCAAACATCCATAGGCAATGGCAAATCTCTGTTGTTCCTCAGCAATAAAAATTATATATTAAGGATATAGAGCCTCAAAATCAACAAATTAACAAATTTTCTAGGGATAAAATGATCGTCCTCCTCCGCGGGGTATCCGTCACTTGCTATGCAGATGACACCCTGGTCTCTGCGCGGGGGAGGACGTATAGCGATACACCCATTCTGGCAAAAGTCGGGGTGGAGCAGGTGGTTGAGCGAATTTGGTTGCTGGGCCTTGAGGTGGCGCTGTACAAGTCGGAGTCCGTAGTGTTTCACGGACCCCGCAGAGCACCGCCAGCATCGAGCTGGGGGAGTTCGCATCGGTGTCGGGAAGGCCCTCAAATATCTGGGGTGGTGCTCGACAGCCGATGGGAATTTTTGCACATTTCCGGGCTTAGGCCCCCAAGCTGACGAAAATAGCAGCGGTATTATCTTGCCTGTTGTTGAACATCAAGGGGTCTGAGACCCAGTGTCGAAAACTCTTCGAGGGAGTCGTGCGTTCAATGGTTCTATGCGGAGCTACTGTGTGGGCCAATTGGCGTCCCTGTCCCTCTCGGCCATAGTCACAGCAATGGTCAAGAGCGAGCGGGTCTGGGACGCTGCCGCCTCTTTTTGTGAGGCGGTTATATCCGTAAAGGCGGCGGAGCGGGAAAGGGAGCATAGCAGTGACGTCCCTTCCCACCAGGGCCGATGGCAGCTAAGGAACGTTATTAACCTGCAGCCGCCGTAGGCCCCGGCCACGCGGTCTGCCGGCAAGGGAAAGCCGCAGGTCAGCGGGCCGAAGATGGGGCGTGCCGTGTTCTGTGCGCCCTTCTCACCTTTGTGAGAGTGCAGAGGCAGTCGAGGTACGACACACTTACTCCGGCTGAGTAAGTATACACAGGAGAGGCCGGCCAACATCAACATGGCCGGCCCAGCGCGCCTGGGTGGGAGGCGCACGCGGAAGCATATTCCTTCCTTCCAGACTCGGGACATAAGATGAACAGTGGGGTGGTTTTTAGTGAGTAACCCAGCGACATGCGTTCTTTCAGCAACTATGGGGGGCGCCAGCCCCCAGGCGGCGGGGTGTGCATTAAGCATTTTCCACCTCATAACGAAAAAAAAGATAAAATTATCGAAAATGATCGTTATCATCATCATTAGCTTGGCTATATCCCAATGATTTGAGTTCGGTACAGTATGACTTATTCGATTAAAAAAAAATTCTGTATGACAACAGACAGGTCGACAGCCCATTTAATAATAAGCAGTTACAGTTGCCTATATATAGATGTTTTACGGCTCAGACAGGCTTGGATCCCTCCCACTATCTGTATCTTGACATTTTTCACCTGTCACTTACAAACCCTCATATCATCCATCACATATTCAATTAGAGTTTATTGCTCTATCAACAAGAGCACAGTTCTTTACGACCACAGAAATCCGTAGTATTTTTGAATAAACAATATACTAATTATACTATATTACTAATTGTAGTATATTGTCTATTTATAAGTACTACGGATTTCTTTGGTCTTAAATATGTTCTTGTCGATAGAGCAATTAACTCTATGTAATATAGTTTTCAGTGAGAATTCATGCATAATTATGATTGTATCTTCAAAAACAACCATTTCTATTACTACGGTGCTACAGTATATTTAAAAAAAAAAATTCTTAATTTTTACAGCAGACGACATCTAGTAACTATTTTTAAAAACACTATCTTGTTTTGAATATAGAAAGACTGATAATGAAATACTAATATTATTAACCTCATTTGAATTAATTTAATTACTATTAATAGTTTCATAATGATATTCTTTGTCGTTGATACCTATATTGCAATCATTGGGAGTGTTAATTACCAAATCTATTACTTCACCTACATTTCAAACTAGTATTATTTAATTCCGATCATTATTTTGTCATTAGATAAATCGTTTTATTGTGTAATAATGTTATTCAGTCTAATGAACTGTAAGCCACCACAACACAGTCCAGGGAAAATGTGAAAAACGGTAAATTAGGCAATCAAGGTACGTTTTTTAGACAGTAGTAGGTATTTTTTAACTTCAGAGTCGTAAAAGCTAATCCATATCCTTTTAATATATTTCTTGGTAACTCTTGCAAAAGGAAATGAAGTTTTAGAAAAGGGAAGCGAAGAGATTGAAATACAGATTCTGAAAATATTTCGCTATTGTAGTAACAATAGGTTGGTGGTAGCGTATATGTCACGTCTAGAGCTAGGAAGTATATTTAAATCTCACATATTATAAAAAAAACTTAACATTACATTTGGTATTTTCTAGGGTATTCGTGTATTTTCAAATGTCTCTTAAGCTCGATAAGAACAAAAAGCATAGATTCGAAAACCAGCTAATTTTCTCGCATATCATCACCGTATTTTTAAAGTAGTGAATAAATTCACTTTGAGGTAACCAGCCTAACCTAAAAGAGATTATTATTGTGAGTGATCGCCCAGTCCCCTTCTTAGTATGGTGTATTTTACTGTTCTTTGGTCCTAGGGAGTTTTATAGATGGAATACACTCCCTTATTGCATACTAAAATTTTACTTATTTATTTTATTCTTTCATAATGTAATCATATACAAAATTGCAATGCCTCACAAATATCTAGATTTGTTATACAAAGGGTGACAGGAAATACCTTCGAGCAGTCTCCTTAACTCAGCAATCGCAGGCTTCACAATATCGGGAGTTTCCCGAAGCTCCCTCCTAGCGATCTCCCACACTGACTCCCGGGGTTCGTCGAGTTCAAATTGTAGCAGGAAATCGCCCAACTGCACACCGGGCAATTTGTCCAACTCCGTCAACATATGCTGCGATACTGCAAAGAAAAAAGAATGTGTTCAATAAATGCGTCGTTGTTTCATTCTGTCAACAAGTAACCTAAAGTAGCCTGTCGTAAAAGGCGACAAAACAACCTATCCTAGCTACGTGTACAAGTCCGTCTGGATGGCGACCACCTTTGGTGTTAAGTATGCCGTCTTAATAACCTTGTGTTGTGTTCTGGCATTAGTAACCCAAGTTCTTGTACCTGTACATATGCGATGGTAACTGCTAAATTCTAAGTGTGCCGTCAGTCGGTCTGCTGTACTAGAATAATAAAAAATAAATAAAAATGCACTGTTGTTATGGATACTAAATAACTAATTACATACACTAATTGTAAACAAATATATATTATACATAAACATCCAAACGCAAGACGGGAATGGAACCCACAAGCGTACCGAATTGCTTTAGCCGTTACGGCACGGAGGTCGTCAAGTTAGTTTTAATAATTATATCTTAATATTAATCATTATTGAATTGCACTTATAACATATTTTATTATATTATAGGTACGTAGTAGCTTTAAATCCCACGCTGGCATTCATCGATTAGGCATTTTTACTGGCCTGACGGCCTGATGTATGTATTATAACATAATGGATATGTACCGACAGTGAAAAAAAAAACATCGTGCGTAACGAGATCACCGGTATATGTGATCCGCATTGGGTAAGAGTGGTAATGCTATTCGTACCCTCTAAGGCCTAGGTTTTCAAGATGGTGCAGTGGCACCCCGGGTGTGCCGCGACCGAACCGTTAGGGGTACCGCGGCAATAATTAGGAAAAGTCTGCTAAAAGACAGCATAGTTGGCAAAGTTGCAGTGAAAAGGCTTGTGCGTGTTCCATGTACTTGTAAGTGCAAATGTGCGCAACGGACCCGTAAAAACAGATACAGAAGCAAATTTTCTGGGTCAAGTGATTAGAGGGTAAAAGTAACTAAACTTCCCATAAACATAAAGCAAATAATGAAAAGTTCATCAAAATATTCATCGCATTAAAGATTAAGCGTATTAAATGTGCATCGTTTTCTTTACATTGAATTTATTTACACCAAACTAATTGATTGAAGCTGTCATTGCAGTTTTGAGTATATCCGTTTCACGTTTTCGGCTGTAACTCGTTTATTTATCGAGATATTGCCTTGAGGAGTTATCGTTTTCAGGAGATATTTTTGAGACCTAAGAAATCTATTTTTTTCGACCATCTGGGTGTATATCTCCCCTTAAGACTATATGTGCCGCGAAATATTCTTTAATAATAAAGGTGTCGCAGCGAAAACAGTTTGGGGAAACAATGGTCTAAGAAGCGGCCTGACCCAAGTAGAACAAAGGTGGCCCCCTCGAAGGATATCGTGCGGTATCCTCTCACGAACTTGGCGGCCATTATGACCTGTTATTATTTTTACTACACGTCATGTTAACCTGTCTTTCCGATAAGGGAAAAATAACTAAGCACGGTTAACCAAAAATATTATTGCGAAATTATTTTTTATTTATGAAACTATCGTTTCATAAACACAATTAACAAATTTGATGACAGGAACATCATGTTTCACTTTGTAGTTCTAGTTTAAATAAAGAGGCAGTTTAGCGTTAATTAAAATAAAATACCGTGAAGTTCAATTCAATTCAATCAATATTTTTACAATACAAAATAATTTACAATATTAAAATTCATACAAGTACATTAAATTATAAATTAAATTATTATAAATGTAAATAAACTGTTGCTAGGGCCGTATTTTATGTCGTAAGGAAAGCCAACGCAAGATATTTCGCTGACTAACAAAAATAATTTATTGTACTGTGCAAGTGTTGCGGATGGCAAATTAAGGTTTGCAATTCGATTACGACATTGTTTTGTACAATACTTGTTAAGTCGTTATAACCAATGCGTTAGATCATGTAAGTACATCTTAAGCTTCTACTTGGGACTTTGATGTTTTCCTGGTTTTTTAGTATGTCATGCTAATGACATAATACATTAAGACAATCCACACAACGCTATAAAGTCCTAAAGTAAGTAGCATAACACTTGTGTTATGGGTACCAGACAACTAATAAACTACATATACTTTATTTTTTTATTAATAAATATTATACATAAACAACTAGACGCTGGACTAGAATGGAATCCTCCGCAAGCGCACCGACATGCGTTAGCCGTTACACCGCGGAGTTTGTCATAGTGCACCTCTGGTCTACTTTTACTTTTCAAGTCAAAAGATCTATTTAGTTATCTTCTTTTAAATTTATCGAATTATATTCTTTAAATACATATACTCATTTCTATTAAAGGGTTTTCTGGAAAGGATTCCAGTAAGCGATAACGTCACCAATGATCTTCATCAAATAGATCACGGACAAAATAAGTTACAATATACTCGTATCGTTATTTGAAAATTATTTCTTACTAGCATAAAAACACTCCAGTAATTTAAGTGAACTAAACTATTCAAATCTACATTTATATTAAAAGATTGGTTAAAATATTTTTGGTTGCTGATTTGGGTTTTTCAGATATTTTTAGCTTGCAACACTTTATTTTCTCTTATTTTCTTTATTTATCCCACACGGGATACAGTCAGATCACACGATCCAGTCAACAGTACAGGTTTTCCACATCTCGTTACATCGTGCATCATAGGAAGCAAAGAAGTATCATTTGGAATACCTTGCAGGGTTGGGAGGATCTGATGGCAGATGCCTTATAAAAAAAACGAAAGTCGATTAGAAGTCATAGTTCTTTTTGTTTCTTTATTGTCAAGAAAAAATATTAAACAAAAAGTCACGCAGTCTTACCATACAATACAATACAATATTGAACAAGCATTCCAATCTTCGGATACGAAGAAGCTTTATATGCATTAGGAAAAAATAATATGCTTGGATTGTGAGAAAATATTCTTCTTATACACTCCTATCAAAAAAATATTGACAATGTAAGTTTCCACTGGTATATTTAAATTTATTATTGCAAGGTTTTGATAGATATCAAAATATTTATTTAATTAAATCCATTATTGAGTTAATTCCGTGAAAATGCAATTATGCATTAGTAAGCTTTATAAAAACCCAGTTATATCTTAGTTTAGACTAATTTTTAGATGACGATGCAAATAAAATGCTATGTTAAATCAATTGTTGAAGTCGTTTGCAATTTTTTTAGGTCATTAATTTTTATAATTATTAAACTACTTACTTTTCACCATGATGCACAGATCTATTTAATATAATATTATAAGAGATTATTATATATATTCTAACTTCACTTCAAACGATGACATAAACACGTCTAGCGAGCGCACTGACACGCGACTGCGCCTGCGCAGTCGAACATTTACTTATATGCAGAGAACGCAACATATACCCACAATTAGCAGTCATTAACATATCTGTCAACACTAGTTATTATTGTTAAATAAATTATACCCAGAAATTTTGTATTTATTTTTGTGGTGTTTTTTCTTCTAAATTAACGGACAAATTTGTTTTTTAAACTGTCCTAAAAAAATTAAGGTTACATTTAATATTGCAAATTTTCATGTTCAATGTTACACAAAATATAATATTTAAAGTAATGTATTTCATTTTTCGCCACTTGTTGTCGTACATTTTTAACGTATTTTTAATTTTTAACGTACGGAAATCAAAAATTGGAAGCACTTCAAAGAAGATGGTGGCGAAGTTCGTTGGAAAAACCGGTCATGTTGCGACTATTGCACTTGAAGATCGTAGAACAGTTAACGCAGAGTGGTATACCACAGTTTGTTTACCACAAGTCATCGCCGAACTTCGAAAATCTAACTCAAAGCGACGCATCATCCTGCACCACGACAACGCAAGCTCACACAGCGCTCGTCAAACGATTGAGTATTTGAAGCACGAAAAAGTAGAAATTCTTGACCATCCTCCATATAGTCCTGACCTAAGCCCTAACGATTTCTTTACATTTCCTAAAATTAAGAAAAGTCTTCGTGGTCAAAGGTTCCAGTCCGGTGAAGAAGCAGGCGACGCTTTCAAGTCAACCATTTTGAACACCCCCACTTTAGAGTGGAATAAATATTATATTAACTGGTTTGAGCGAATGAAAAAGTGTTTTAAGATACGTGGTGAATACTTTGAAAAACAATAAAAAGTACTATAAGGTTGTGTTTTTTTCTTCAAACGACAAAACTTAAAAAGCATGTCTCGTATCGTTTCCTTTCAGTGTCCCGCTCATTAAAAAAATCGAGTTTCGATACTTAAATGAAGAGCTGGAAGAGCAGATTTTTTAAATAAAAAAAAAATGGAAAAAAGTATTACTGCATTACATATATACAACAACTAATGGTTTGAACAGAATTATTATTCTATGTTGAATTATATTTTATGTTATTACATTCATATAGATAATCTATTTAATTGTGATCATTATAAGACAATTACCATAAAAAATAGATAACAAAAGGTATGGAAATATTTTTCACACAACTGCTTGAAACTGAAAATTTATTAGATTGCAGGACTTACAAATATAATAGTTGACCTGCATGTCAAGACGTCGGAACGCCTGCGGGGTCATGAGTTCGATTCCTGATTGTGAATGTTTATGTATATATGTTTATTTAGAAAATGAAACTACATAAGTACGAGAATATCAGTTATCTAGTATCCATACAAGCGATCTGGTTATTACTTTGGAACTAGATGGCGTTACATGAATTGTAATAAGTTATTTTTATATACAGGGTGGCACAATAGAACGTGCATATTGCATCATCTTTTTTTGCGGGGTAGAAAGCGCGCGGGCGGGGGAAGCCTACATCGTTGGGTAGGCGGTAAGCGGGCTCATAATCCGAGAACCATCGTTCAGCTCAAGGAGAATAACCGTGGTGAAGTGGCAGCAATTACACTAGCATTACTGAAGAAAGTTTTAAATTTCCGTTTGCGGTTAGAGGAGTGCCGTCGTAGAGTCATCATTTAAATGATGTTATTAAAAAAAAATAAACTCCAGTTATTACTTTACAATGCCTCAGTTTTATTTTAACTATACTTTTTTTTATTGCTGTGGGACAGCAAACAGGTTAACCTCCCGCTTAGAATTTAGCAGTTACCATCGCCTATAGGTGTTGCAACGCCAGTGGCATCGCGAATACGCTGCTGTCCCATAAGGGTACAGGAACTTGGGTCACTAATGCCGGAACACAACACAAGGTTACTATGGCGGCATACTTAAGACCAAAGGTGGTCGGCATCCAGACGGGCTTAGGGCACTACCACATAGCTAGGGTGGGTTGTTTTGTCGCCTTTTACGACAGGCCGACCCCGGCCGCAGAGGTTAGTATTCTTTCTCCGCCCCTACACGAATAAAAATATACCTTATGTATTTATTTTTTAATCTATTTTAAAAATATGTACGTTCTATTGCTCCACCGAGTATTATAATCGTTATAAGTTATTTTTCCCAACATAAACTGTATCAAGTTTGTACTATAAAACAACTCTAGCTACGTGGTAGGACCTCTAACCCGTCTGGATGGTAACCACTCTTGGTCATAACTATGCCGTCATAACAGCCTTGTGTTATGTTCCGGCATTAGTGACCTAGGTTTCAGTACACCTATGACACATCAGCGTGTTTGCGTTACCCCTAGCGTGCATTCATAGGTCAGCCTGTCTGATGTCGTCAGAAAAAAAAACTATATGAGTATGTAAATATACGTTTTTATTTATTACCCACCATTGCGATAATTATTTGTTATTGTTAGTTAGAGCATAAAGGCACGGTGTCATTGAACCTGAAGGACAAACGGATTTTTGTGATTTTATCAATTTTAGTTCGATGATTCAGATTTACAATTGAAGCCATTAAAACGAGCCAGAACTATATCCGCTGATTACGCAACTTATTGAAATTAGTTAACCCGGCAAATATAGTCTAATCTATCTATATACCGAAATTCATCTAAATTGATTCAGTAGTTTAGGCGTGAAAACGTAATACTCAGACAAACAAAACGAATTACTTTCACATTTATAATATTAGTATATGTAAAGGAATTACATTTTATCTATGGATAATGTTTTATGGCTACTGTATTTTTTGGTTATTTATAAACACGAATAATAATGAAAAATTACTGTCTAGCAAAAAGTATCTAAGCACTTATTACCTCTGTTTTTACAGATTACCAGAACGATTACAAGATTGCAATTTTTCCTTAAAATAATTAATAGCCATTAATACTATTTTGGAGTATATTATTTAGGAGTATCTCTTAAGGATCACGTCGTTATAAGGTGACCCGTCAGAGAACCCAAGTCGTCGACGTGGCTTCTCAAATAAGCAAGTTGAAGTAGCAGGTCATATGTGCTGAGGAACAGATAACCGTTGGCTACGTGTTCTAAAATGGAGACCACGCCTTGACAAACGTAGTAAAACGCCTCTTGGTTAGATAAGGCGACGAGCTTCGAAAAGCGGCTGGCAGGAACTAGATGCAACAAGCACTGCCGCATCAAGCTAAAGCGGGGCCCGTAGCAAATTCTTTCGAATGAACCTTGATCTACTATGGATTTTTAAGTAAAAAGTTGTAAAAAATAATTCAGTACTCAATACCTCAATACGTTTATTTGCCGTCTATAGGTTACAGTATTGTGGGTGCTTAATCGTACAGTAGATACTCAGACAAAGATGAGCGGGTTTAAATATGAGGGGTCCCTTTTGAGCGGGGCCCGTAGCAATTGCTACTCTTGCTACGTGGTTAATCCGGCACTGGCAACAAGCCAAAGATCGGGCTAAGTGGTGAATCTTGGGAGAGGCTTATGTTCAGCAGAGGATTTTATTAAGCTGATTTGATCTTGACTTGGTCGTATATTACTTTGACGAATGCGAGTTGAAAACATAATATCCGGAGATTGGCAAAAATTATAATGCGATTTCGTTCTATTTTTAATTTCCTTTTTTTATACCTACTTTTGCCATAATTATTGCTAGTTAGAGCATAAAGATACGGTGTCATTGAATCTAAATGGTAAACATGTTTTTATATTTTTATCCATTTAAAATAATGTTATGTTGCTTAAAATATCTTCTACCAAAAACAGAAAATTTATGTTGTTATTAGATAAAAAAGTAAATAGTACAGGACCTATGTACTTGTAAAAAAAGTTATATCCTGCATTAGCATTCATTTATTTATTATTGGTTTATTCCAACATGTTTATAAAATAAATGTCCCTCCGTGCAAAGTCGGGCGGGCTGCTAGTTGTAAATAAACAAAAAATGTCCTTATACTTAATTAATAGTGCAACAATTGACATTTAAATTTTTTCGAGGCTAACGTGTATTTAATGATATACTATAATAAATACATTAATATTAATTATTAAAAAGATTTTTATGAATACTATCCATCGAGATACTTACTATCCATTTTTTGACGCGTGACTACAAAAAATGTTGTAGAACACAGTTCTCGCTTAGGAATTAAGAAAAATATCCCTATGGGGTTGAGTGTAGTTAAATGTTTTGTAAAAATTATCTTTTTAACAAATAAATGAACATAAAATATCCTTTTTTCATCCAGTTTAAAGACGTGTAAATAAAATTTAGAAATTTATTAAGGTAAATATTCATACTACGGATCACCCGTTCAGGGGATTATGGAGGTCTTCAAAATACTACGATTGGTCACAATGACCACCTTATTTAGGTTTTCATCACGTAGTGAATATTCTCTAAAGGAATTTTTGCGCTTTTTCGAGCGGGGCGTTAAGCGTTTAGTTTTTACTTGTAACTGTAGGTTTGCATGCACTTTTAGCGTCACGCGGCAAGCGCTTTATTATTAAAGATTAATATTATCTGAATTTTCTGTTTGCCAAAAATGATTAAAAACCGTATTTATCATTTCTTACGCGAAAACAAGCGTGGGAATCTTCTTCTACGGATGGTCATCAAAGGGAGGGAGGAGGTAAAAATTTGACAAAAAATAGGTCACGTAGAAATGGGGACGTGCTCTTAACTCAGTGGCGGATTTATGCCGTCACACATTTGCCGACAGTAGGCTATTCAATTTTTATCGTCCCTACTAACCCCTGCAAGTCAATACACTAGTCTACACAATCATATTAATTACATTTTCTTTGTCAATGGAATTGCAATTTTATGATTTGTGCTCTATCGTCATAATTACATCAGATTATCATGGGATCGATTATTGGTTATTGTTCTGTGATACCTCCGAATCAGCGTACACGATTGTGTTGATCTAATATTTTATGTCTGTTGATGGACTTGTGGAAAATCGACGTGACTTTTGATGCAGCTACTAATGTGAAGTGGCAGTCAAAAAAGTTCGTGAAAGCTAAATATTTTACGGAATCAAATGCAGATAAACTAATTATTCTTTGATCAAATATATGACCATTATATTCAACACTGGGGTCTGAAAAGTTTGCTCAATCTCAATTTAATATATTTTAAAATACATTGCCATCTATCGTGTTTAAATTTAATCTTATTGTTTTGACGTATGTATGACTCTGTTATTTACGATACGCTATTTTACACTAGATGGCGCTGTTCTTATGAGCTATGAACATTTTGGTTGTATTTTAATTATGAAGTTCTAATAAATTAGTACAGATGTCACTAGACGCTTTATAAAGAAGGATTTTTCTTTTTTAAAATGTATTTAGTGTAAAATTCTACTCGATTGAACCTTTCGCGTTGAACACGTTTATTTATGTAAAACAATGATTCTAGAGTAAAAGCGAACTAATTTTTCTTGTGTCAAAGGTACTTTTAATTAATAAAATTATAATTCTACACAAAATCATAAATTTTAGTCATATTTATAGTCGAAAATGCTTTATTTTAGTGATCTATATTTTTTAAACTACTCATAAAATTAATTCAAAATCAAATTGCTTTCTACAAATAATATACTAAGTTATGTTTCTTGAAGATGTGTTTAATTTTATTTGTAACTAGCTGTGCCCGCGACTCCGTCCGCGTGGAATAGTGACTGGGCAGAATTTTTTGGATATATCTTATGGTTTATTTTGGATTACAAATCGTATAAACCCTAAAATATAAATGAAATATGCAGTCAGTAATAACGAAAGCAACTGTTACGCCATGCGCCTCCGGAATACGTACGTTCGAACCTACAAAGTCCAGCCTAAGCTCCTATTTCATATGATTGATGATATAAATCTCAGGTCAACTTGAATTGGAGTCTAAAATTTCTGAAACATAATTTTTAACAGAAACTATTTTTTTTTTCTAAAATAAAAATAGCCTAAGTTACTCCTTGATACATCAGCTATCTGCCGTCAAAATCGGTGCAGCCATTTCAGAGATTAGCCGGAACAAACAGACAGACAGACAGACAAAAATTGTAAAAAATGTTGTTTTGGTATATGTACCGTGTATACGTCCGAATGCACTTAGTAAAAAGTGGTTATTTTAATATTACAAACAGACCCTCCAATTTTATTTATTTGTATAGATTTTATAGATTTTCTATCAAAATATGCAAATGTAGCTAGAAGACGAGTGCAGGTTTTATATATACAATTTGTATTTTCTCCATACAGGGGCGGAGTAAGTACACTAACCGCTGTGGCTGGGGCCAGCCTGTCGTAACAGGCGACAAAACAACCCAAGCTACGTGGTAGGGCGGGCCTCAAGCCCGTCTAGATGGCAACCACCCTTGGTCTTAAGCATGCCGTCATAATAACCTTGTATTGTGTTCCAGCATAGATGACCTAAATTCTAGCTACCCTAACCCGAAGTTCTAGAGTGCCCACGAAATTTGGAACCAACATGGTTTCACTCAGGTGGTTGAAGGGTTCACTTGCATACCAGATAGAGTGGACCATGCGCCGTCTTTGTTGGACTTTCTGCTGACCAAACATCCGGAAGATTATCGGGTCTCGATCGGGGCTCCATTAGGAACCTCTGATCATTGCCACTGATATCTTTCGTGATGCGCCCTCTGATTCCCGAACGGGCTCGTCCCACTGTGAAGCGGAGAGTGTGGCGCTATCAGTCAGCTGTTTGGGATGGATTGCGCGAATTCTATGCGTTCTACCTATGGAGGCCGCTGTGTTTTTCGTCGGTCGATCCTAATACTTGTGTGAACTCGATTGCTGACGTGGTGCTACAGGGAATTGAATGTTTTGATCCTAACTCTGTATTTCCCGTTGGTGGTTTGGGAAAGCCATGATTCGATAGGCTTAGTGCTGAGGCTGTCAAGCTAAAGCAAAAGGCTTATTGAGCCTGGGCTAAAGCAAGGGCCTGTCAGGATCCTAACACTTTAACCTGAGGAAAAAATACAACTTTGTCTCCAGGACCCTCAAACAATGGATTGCGAGTGCAAAATTTGAGCACATCAGCAGGATTGGCAAGCGTCTCGCTAGCTATCCTTCCAGGACTTTGGCCTTTAGGGCCCTTGCCAAAGCTGTAGAAGGAATCTTTTGTCGGGCGTCCATACCTCCACTACGTGCAGCTGACGACCGTCTGGCTCATGCTGCCAAAGATAAAGCCGATCTTCTGGGCGAAATCTTTACAGCCAATTCTTCGACTCTTGATGACGGGAGACAATCTCCACCTTCTATTAGAAGATGAGGGGAGACTCTAAAATGTCGGAGGTACTTTTTCACAAAAGCCGCGCGACGTGTCCTCCGATCCCTTGACGTCAAGAAGTCCACCGAGCCAGACGGTATCCCCGATATTGTGCTGCGGATGTGGTCGGCTGAGCTGTCTCCAATCCTTTCCCGACTTTTTACCTTATCCTACTGCAAAGGTTGTGTCCCGGCTTCGTGGAAGGTGGCCCATGTTCACCCTATGTCCAAAAAAGGTGACCGGACGGACTCGTCCAACTACAGGCCTATAGCGATAACTTCTTTGCTCTCAAAGGTGTTGGAGCGGATTATCAATGCACAACTCTTGGATAATCTGAAGGATTCTTAGCTGCTAAATGATCGCCAATATGGTTTTCGGCATGGTCAGTCTGCTGGAGATCTCCTGCTTTACCTAACTCACCGTTGGGCTGAAGGCGTTAAGAACAAAGAAGAAGCCCTGGCTGGCAGCCTAATTATATAAGTAATAAAATAAGATTTACGATCAGGTTTGGCATAGAGCTCTTCTCGCGAAGCTTTCATCTTACGGGATACTTTGGAGTCTTTGCACTTGGCTATCTAGCTTTCTTGCTGGGCACAGCATTAAGGTCGTTGTTGACGGTTAATGCTCCAGTGTGCTGTCGCCGACGCTATTTATTCTGCATATCAATGACATGTTATCCATAGATGGCATTCATTGCTATGCAGATGATATCACCGGCGATGCACAGTACACTGGTCGTGTAAGCCTCTCTCCTGCGATTTTGGAAGAAAGTCGGGTCAGACTTGTGTATGAAGTAGAGAACTCTGTAGAGAGAGTCCCTGAATGGGGACGACAAAACCTGGTCCTGTTTAACCCCTCGAAGACCTCGAAGTCTGCGGATTCTCTGCCAAGAAAACCCCGTTCGCACCTGCGCCACAGTTCCAAGGAGCTCCTCTTTCCATCTTAAGCACAATACTGCTTCGATCGTTGGTGTCGACATCATGAATTATGTGCAGTTTAGGGGACAATCGGAGAGTAAAGCAAAGCTTGCCTCCAAAAAGCTGGGTGTTCTAAACGACCGGTTATGGGATTTATGGGCTGGGGCGGGTGCCCCAGCGGGTGCTTGTCAGCTCAATCCCCTAGGATCCATCCAACGGCACGCAGTTCGTGTTGTCCATGATCCCATACTCACAGACGGTCTAGATACGCTTGGAATTCGGAGAAACTTTGCGTCTCTTTGCGTATTCTACCGTCTGTACAACGAGGAGTGTTCTGAGGAGCTATTTAGAATCGAGCTCTCGTAGTCTTTCTACCACCGCACTGCCCACCATCGGCTGGGTGTTTATCCCCATTTCTAGGAACCTTTTCTTTTTTTTGTAAGAAACGGTTTTCAAGAACGTTCATGTTGCATATTCTCAGGATTTAGAATGAGCTTCTGGCTGAGGTTTTTCAGCGCGGTACGATACGGGTTTCTTAAAAAAAGGCGTTATAAAATTTCTTAGAGACCAGCAGCGCGTTGGTAATGCTTCTGGTGTTGCAAACGTCCATAGGCGACGGTGACCACCTGTCAGGGTAGGCAGTTTGCCAATCTGTTGAACTGTAGCTATAAAAAAATATGCTAATCACCATTTAGTAATTGTAATAAAGTGTATCCGAACGTAGTTCGCGTGACTTTGACAGCTGGCCTGCCCCCTCGCTCTCTCTTGCTATCTAGCTGTAGACGGTGTAACATGCTCGGTGAATTAAATATTAAATATGAAATGTAATATTAAAAATAAACCTCTGAAGACATCAAGATTATCTTTTATTAAACAATACTACATGGCGCAGTCGAAATCGAACAATTCTCACAGGGATTCAAGCAGATGAAAAATATAAGGTAACTGATTGCTGCATGGCCGCCACCATATTGCTAAAAGAACATTTTTAATAAAAATTATTAATATGAATGAGGAAATTAATTGCTGGCTTTGAGAAGCTGGCCGAAACAAGGAAAGCAGCAATTTTACTTAATTGTATTGGCCAGAAAGCGCAAGAGCTGTATTTTAATGTGTTAAAAACCGAAGACAAGGTGAAACTTGATGAAATTATAACTACTTTTGACGACTACTTCAAGCCGAAACAGAACGAGGTGATTAATAGCTATAATCTGAACAAGAGGAACCAAGAAGATGGCGAATCATTTGACTCATTTTACTCTGCGATCAGGAAGTTAGCAGAAAATTGTAACTTTGAAGGACAAAAAGACAGGGTGCTTCGAGACAGGATCGTAATCGGCGTACGTGACCAGCGGATACAGCAGAAGCTTCTAGAAATTAAGGATCTAAGTTTGGAGGTAGCTGTCAACATCTGTCGGTCTGCGGAGCTCACCAAGGAGTATGTGAAGACTTTGAACAGCCCGGAGTTGCATGCAGTCCAAGCCAAAAGGTCAACGGAGCTTCGGCAGCACTTTAGCAAAGCTAAGGTGTCGGAGAATTTAAAAGTCCGCTGCAGCTGCGCATTCAACCTGGTGCGGAACCTGTAGTTAGACCGCCTCGGAGAGTGCCTAATGCACTGTTAACACGTCTCGCAGATAAATTGGAAGCTCTGGTGAAGCACAAAATCATTGCGAGAGTCAACCACCCGAAAAGTTTTGTGAGCAATTTAGTAATAGTAGAAAAGAAAGATGGTTCATTAAGAATTTGTTTAGATCCTAAAGATCTTAATAAAGTATTAATAAGAGAGTATCATTTAATACCTACAATTGATGAAATAGTCTCTAAATTAAGGAATAAAAAATATTTCTCAGTATTAGATTTGTCAGAAGGTTTTTATAATATTAAATTGAGTGAGGATTCTAATGATCTATGTACTTTTAACAGTCCCTTTGGATGTTATAAATTTTTAAGAATGCCGTTTGGTTTGTCAGTAGCTCCAGAAATATTTCAAAAATATAGTGAAATGGCTTTTGGTAGTATACCTGGTGTAATAATATACTGTGATGATTTATTAATATGTGGTAGTACAGAACAGGAGCATGACGAAATATTAAATAAAGTTTTTGAACAAGCATTACAGCATAATATTAAATTTAATAAGAATAAATTTCAGTATAAATTAAGAGAAGTAAAATATTTTGGTCATATATTTTCTGAAAAGGGCATGAGGATTGACCCTGATAGGATAAATGCTATAATAAATATGAAAAGTCCTAGTAATAAAAAGCAGTTACAAATTTTTCTAGGAATGGTGAATTATTTAAGAAAATTTATTCCTAACATGGCTAATATTACATCATTGCTTAATATGTTTGTGAGATTGTGTTATAACTTATAAATAAAACATTTCTCTCCTACGCGTTTTAAACTTTTCCATAAACTGGAAATAGGATCAAAATTATTATACATTGTTATCAGATTAATTAATTCAGAAACAATAATTTAAAAAGAGCCATAAATGCCATTTGGGAATCATGTGTTTGTATCCAAATTTATACATTTATCACAAGTTTGTATGACCGCCAGTGAATTCAAATTAGGTAGGTAGTGTTTATTCTCTGAACGATTAATTGTATAAAACATAAATATCTCATAATGTTCTATTGTGTCTAATTTTAAATGTAAGCGTAGGTCAATGGTGACTCATCGATTTATAGCAATAGGCCATTTATGCAATGAAAAACCGGTATGAAATGAAGCTGTCTATAAAGATGGCAATCGAGGTCAACGAATGTTTATCATATTAAATGTTGTTTTACAAGGTATTTTCTATTTTATATTTCATATTGTTATGAAAGATAAGGTAACTCTTTAAACTTTAAAGTATTACGACTAAAAGACTGGAAATTGTGGGAGATGTTTTGTAAGGGTCATTATACAGCTCTTTATAGCTGAATTTCAGCAGGCAGGCAAACAACTCATTTGTTAGCAAGTGGTCACCGTCACCTATGAACGTTTGTAACTCCAGGATCATTGTAAACGCTCTGCCGGCCAATTTTATAACGTTTTTTTTTACAACCTTATATTGTACTGAGACGGAAAAATTTATAATGCTTATATGGTTAGGTGTATAAATATTATTAGCATGGTGTCAGTTTTTTTAAGGAAATATTGAATAGGATTCTATAAACCCCTTCAAGTGTGCACGAAATTTCAAGTGTTCAAACCAACTTCTTTATATCGCTGATTTTTTATGACTGTATTCATTGTAAGATCTTATTGCGAAATATACATTTAGGAGTAAGAAAGGTGAATAGGAAATAATTAGTAATAAATATTGTATTCAAGAATGTAATTTTTATCGTGTTACCTATTGAAATATATAATATAGAGTGTACTGTACATCTACGCCTGCAGCCCATGGGACGTTTAAGGTGAACGCACACTTGTCCGAGCCGAACGAATCGAAGTCAAGGAGGCCTCGCACACATATCCGCACCAGAAGAATCGACCGCGCCGAAAGAATCGACCGCGTCGAAGAAATCGTTTCTATTTCCTTTACGCCTGCAATGCAGAAATAGTACTCGCTCGTTGCTCTGTTATACGCAACTGATAGAATGCGAGCGGATCGGTCAAGTCGACCGCATAAGCCGCGCCAAATCTGATGACGTCATCCGAATTCGTCTAGGATTTCTGGGGTTCTTCCAGATTCGGACGATTCGACGCGGGGAGGGAGGTTTCATGAGATTTTATATACAGAATTCTAAAATTCGTTTCGTTCGACTCGTTTGGCTCGGATAAGTGTGCGTTCATCTTTACACCCGCAAATTGTACGAGGCGTTACGTGTCCAATATAATAATGCGTTCAAGGCGTTGATGGGACTGCCGTGCTACTGACACTGTAGCGCCTCGGCCATTTTTGCGGACGCCTGCGTTGTGATGGTTTCCACGCGTTGATGAGGAAGCGTATTGCATCCTTGGTCCCCAAAGTCCGTGGTAGTCCTAACAGCATCCTGAACATGATAGCGAACAGGGTAGACTGTCTATATTTTAATAATTTATGTATATTACATGTATTATAATATGTATATTGTATAGACTTATATAATATGAACATTTTTATTTACTAACAAAAACTGTATTTTGACTTATTGTACTATTTTAATTTTTATCTTTGTAATGTTATTGTAATATAAAATTGGATCAATGTAATCTGACATTAAAATAATAATAAATAAATTGATACTTTACAAACGATAACTTATATGGTTGGCATGGATCCCGGCTTAAGATTAGAAAAACTACGCCCCTTTTTTAAAAGTGGAGAGTTGCCTTGTTTTCCAATTGCAGCCCTAGAGCGCATTATGCGACTTAATGCTCAACGTTGATGTTTCAACTACAGCAACGCTTCGCACAACCGAGCACTCTCAAAAGTGATGCGTGCAATCGAATACCAACTCAGTGATAGAAAATTAACAAGTATTTTTTCTTTAAATTGGCATTGATCGAATTTTTATTTATATAGGTATTACAAATTTTTAAAGCTTTCGTTCGTCGTAGTTTTTTGGAAATAAAGTTAATTCAAACTATGTTAAAAAAATAAATATAAGTATGGATAAGGTACAAACATTTACTTTTTTTATATTCCACATTTAAAATGTGAATACAATTTCTTTTTAGAATTCGAATCTATATTCTATCTATTTTTTTAATACTGAACTTAGCGCACTCTGCTGGTGTATTTGAAAACTAATTCACGTTCCAATTAACCAAAAGCATAATTCGGCATTGTGCGCCACTGAGTCGCATTATGCTCTGTAATTGGAAAACTACATTTGTTTCACTGTTTGTTTCCTTGACAGTTTGTTGTCTTTTACGGGGCTAAATGGTTAGGTTTTATTATTATTAAAGTGTTACGAGTAAATGTATACTTTGTAATTTTATTTTAAAGATTTATTCAGCTTATTTTAACATGTTGACATATTTTCATAAGTCCTAGATGTGGGTCAGGTTATCTTAAATACGATAACTTCTGAAATGTGAAGGTTAGTTCTTGTTTACAAGTATTTGGGTTTCTTAGTGTTGATTTTACTTTTAGTCAGGTATGAGTTATTTAACAGTATAAGTAAGTGTACTTATAGTGTTGTTGTAGTAGTTGTCTGAATTTGAGAGATATGCACATTTTTTCAAAATAATACTTCAAGTATTATATCATTTCAAATAATGCCAGTAATTGTACAATGCTGATTATTTTTATATAGGTACACACTAAAGATGGCGTTAACGGTTGAATTTATTTATCTGTTAATTGGTAATTGATATTTTTTTTACCAATATTTTTATTGGTTGAAAATATCGGTAAATCTTTTCGTTGATTTAATTTTGCTACTGTTATACTCATAGATATGTCTATGGTTAAACTCGAATGGTTGTTTCTTAACATGTGCTTTATTTTGAGGGCCATAGAGCATACAATCGAATCATCAAAATTCAATATTTATATGATAAGTTGAAAACACCTGCAAGGCGGAAATAAATCTTATGCGTTGAGGAATAAAGTTGAAACTTGCATGTATATAATTTTCAATAATTACCTATTAATACCTATGCGACTACATGCAGTGTTTTTGTCAAACGGTATTTTTAACAGTTATGGTTAATTTTATTTATCGAATAGAAGTGATAATTTTTTTACCGGTAAATTTATTGGTTAATGACGTTTGGTGTTAAGACATGTATACTAACGGCTGGTTTAATTCACAAATTCAGAACTTTGGAGCTTTGCTCGGAATTTTTCTTAAAGGTAGTGTTCGAAAGAGATTTCAATTAACTTAAGGTAAGGTACGGTAACGTGAATAAGCTATAAGAATAAGCGTAGAGTTTGAAGAAGTCCGGGGGTCACCTGCGCCAATTAGGGCCGTGGTCAGACTAACGTCACATTCCGTGGGCCCTGCGCTACAGGTGTACTAAGGGACATCGGGGTTATTTTAGTTAGTATACCAGCAAACTTTTATCCAAAGCAGAGGTGTTTGGACGCATCGCATAAGAATCTCATGTACCCCGTTGCCTACATCGAAAAATAAGCGGAGAACGCATATCACAAGGAGTGTAGGGGCTCATTAGTGTATCAGGCTGGAAGACATTCGTCCAAAATGAAAAGATTTTGGTCCCTAAACGTATTACGTTAAAATTCATTTCTAAAATTATTTACTAATTGCGTACCGAATGAAATTTATACAGTTAAGTATGTCATTGCATTTCGGTCGGTGGTCGATGGAAACATGACTTCAGTTGACCTTTGTATTTGTAATAATGCTGATTAAGAAATAGAACAGCTGGTTTGAAACAATTTATTCTGCGTTTTATTATTATCTTATTACATTGACCTATATAAGTATAATAGTCTATTAAATAACAAAAGAACTAATCTACTTGTGGTTTTGTCCCTTTACGTCTCTCAGAAGTCCTAACTTTTTTAAAACAGATAATAATCAATAAGGCAAAACTAATTTGATTAATAATTTAGAAGATTACAAAAGTACATTTTTCTATATTTACAATTGCATAGAGATGAAAATGCTGCGGTGGATATGTGGAGTGACAAGGAAGGACCACGCCAGGAACTCCCGCATTTACGGTAGCTTTTATATTCGTGACATTGCGGCGCCTTCGGTGGTATGTCAACGTATTACGGCAAGCGAGTACTTATGGTATGTGGGGTACAAATGACTATCTATGCTCCGGCAGGAGGGGTACACCGAAAGAACTTGGCTTGACGTCGTAAATGGTGACATGTGTGCTTTATAGTTACTAATAATCCTATATCCATTATCGAAGTGACGGTAGTCGCGATATCAGTCGAAAAATTTGCTCTGTTTGTTATTTAATCAAAATATAAGTTATTTTAAAGTTTAAGCTTATAATATTATGAAGAATTAGTGTACAAAGAGCTTCTACCTACCGGGAAGTGTAATTATCACGAAATAGTTAAATGTATTATTGGTTACAGCAGTATTTTTTTTTTTTTGTTTAAAATCGGATCACACAACTATGGAGGCAATTCAACAATCGCAAGCTGGGATTATGGTGATGTTTCAACAGCGAATGGCGCAATTTGAGAACGATTTGAAAAGTGCTTCTATTTCCTCTCAATCGTCTATTAGTATATCAAGTTTGTCATCAGAGTTTATAATGTTCAAAAACTTCGTTATTCAGGCTTTGAGTAGCCTGCAACAGCAAATTGAAATAATAGCGCAAGATGTCGATCACATCGAAACACGTTCGCGTAGAAAAATACTCCTCGTCCATGGTGTAGCTGAAAGCAAAGAAGACCCGACAAAAGTAGTTGTGAAGATAATACGAGAACACCTTAAAATTTCTGAAATATCGGAAACCGTTATTCGTCGTTGCTACAGAATGGGCCATCATTCGAAAGAATCCATAAAACCGCGACCGATTTTGGTGAAATTCCATGACATTTCAATTCGTAATAATGTATGGTACTCTAAAACAAGCCTCAAAGGAACCGGGATTACAATCTCGGAATTCTTAACTAAACGTCGCCACGACATATTCATTGCAGCTCGTCAAAAGTTCGGAGTTACTAAGTGCTGGACTCGTGATGGGATAGTGCATGTCATTGGAACGGATGAGACTCATTACCGAATTAATTCTCTAAACGAACTAAATACAATCGCCAAACATACTGAAACTCAATCTAAATTGACTAAGCAAACGACAGCCAAGCCAAAACGTACAAATTCAAAAAAATAGTATGTATGTATAATATAAATAAGGTAAAGAACCCAATAACTATGTACATACGACATCAGCAAAAATATTATTTTATTAATACTGTTTATTAAATTTCAATTTTTTTTTTCCAATATAAGGTATATATGCAACGGAAAGTAAATTGTGGTAGCTAAAATTAAGGAAACTGATTGTTTGTATTATTAAGGCAACTGATTCCTTGTACTTCCAATATAATGTTCAAATTATGAAAATCAAACTTATATGTATATTTTATAAACTATTTAATCTCTTTTAATTGATTTTAGTGAAACTTACTCTATAAACACTTTTAATATAAAACATAACATAAATAACAGATAATAATTTACAAACTATTTAAACCAAATGTTGTTATTGGTTTCAATAGGAGAATAGATAAAATGTATGTTATATTTGTGATACTTCATATAATTACAAATATTTTTAGAATTAATGAATTCCTGAGATAAATAGAATTGTCTTTCAATTTATGTAATTAGTGTTTTACCCTATCTAGTATATATACTGAATGAAACTGTTTACTTTTGTCTATTTGTAAAAGTTATTTCTGTACACCCTCAATAATCTTAAAGGTTTGCAGGCATTTGCATGTTTATAGTTTTTGGTAAATTGTGATTTGTGTGATTTGAAAAATGTCATTATTATATATTTTTTCATGAGGGTTTTTACTGTACTATAATTTTAAGTGTTATTGAAAGGTATATGCAACTAATATACATATTATTATTAATAGGCTCCTTAAATGTGCTGATCATGCATTATAATTATAATCTGTAATGAATTTTTATATGTATTTGAATGTGTGTACGAGTATATATGTATACATATATGTATATATGTTATTTTACTTCAGAATATAAACAATAATAAAATCATATACACACCTGGTAGGTGGATTAAAATAATTATTGAATATATTTACAAATTTTATATATATTAATGTATATTTAAATTAGTATAATTTTTACATTAAAGTTATTAATTGATTTATATATTTTATATTACCTACATATTTTAGTACACAATGTCTTCTGATGAAAACAATAGTTTTAAAAGTTTTTCTAGTGATGATAGTTTTTCTAGTATTCCATCGCTATCTGAATGTCTTTCCTCGCAATTCTCTGATGTTCCTAATAACTTTAACGCTGTTCATATCAATGCCCAAAGCATTCCGGCCCATTCTAACGATATACTGGCGACATTTGACTGTAAGAATCTGCACGCTATACTGATATCTGAGACATGGCTCAAACCTTGTCTTCCCTCTGTTTCTTATACTTTACCTGGTTACACTCTTGTAAGAAATGATCGTACTGATCGCGTAGGTGGCGGTGTTGCCATATATTTGCAATCTTTTCTTAAATTTAAAATTCTTGATGAGTCAGCGCAGCCACCTCCTTGCAATGCTGGCGAGCACCTTTTCATTGAATTAGAATTAAATCATACCAAAATTTTGCTAGGTGTGTATTACAGTCCCTCTATAAATATTAATTTCTTCCCATCTTTCGATCTTTTGCTTGAGAAATATGCTTCTTTTTACAGTCACACCATAGTGATGGGAGATTTCAACACCTGTCTCCTGAAAAATGACTCAAGATCCTCTTCTATGATAAATGTTATTGAATCAAATAACTTATCTATCTTACCTTTAAACCCAACTCATCACTATCCGCATTCCAAACCATCCCTATTAGATCTTATCCTTGTTTCTTCTAGAGATCATGTTGTAAAGCATGGTCAATACCCTGCTGATGCCTTTTGTTTCCATGATTTAATATTCTTATCTTATAAAGTCCGTCCTCCAAAATGTAAACCTAAAATTCTTATGCAACGCAATTTTAGTGGTATTGATTCTGACTCTTTGCTTATAGATGCAAATAACATTGACTGGTCACCCCTCCTAGTAACTAGCTGTATTGATGAGAAAGTCGCCTTTTTTAATAATGTTATAGTAGATCTTTATAATAAACATGCTCCTATACGTGCCATTAAAATAAAGCATTTTCCAGCTCCTTGGTTGACTGCAGATATTAAAGAATTGCTATCTAAAAAAGCGGCTGCAAAAACTAAATTCAAACGTCGTCCAAACACCTGTAACTGGGAAAAATATGTTTTACTGCGGAATCACTGCAATAAGGTGTGTAGGAATGCCCAGAGACGCCATATTTACAATTCTGTGCAGAGTAGTGATCCCGCTAAAGTTTGGAAATTTTTAAAAACACTGGGTGTTGGAAAGCAGCAATCGTCTTCAACTCCTTCTCATTTAGATGTCGACTCTCTGAACAAGCACTTCACTGCATCATCTAATATTGCAAAACATACAAAAGACAGGACTTTGAAATATCTCTCCACGCTTCCAATGCCCAATTATTCTCCTTTTACTTTCACACAATTGACTAGTTGTGATGTTGAGAAGAGTATAATGTCGATTACGTCAAAGGCTGTGGGCGGTGACAGTGTTAGCAGACGTATGTTACTTCCTATTCTTGATGTCCTTCCTATAATAACTCATATTTTCAATTACTCCCTAAACACTGGCTCTTTTCCTAGTATTTGGAAAGAAGCTCAAATAACTCCTATCCCAAAAAAGGTGAATCCTAAGTCTTTATCTGATTACCGTCCTATTTCGATACTCCCATTTTTATCTAAAGCATTTGAGCGTCTTGTCCATGATCAACTTAGTATGTTTCTTAACACGAACTCTTTATTAAATCCTTATCAATCCGGATTCCGCCCAGGGCATAGCACTGTCACTGCCCTGGTCAAGGTCACAGATGATATTAGATTTGCAGCAGGAAATGGTCAGGTAACGCTTCTCACGTTGCTTGACTTTAGTAATGCTTTCAACACTGTGAACTTTGACATTTTGATTGGTATTTTGGCTTCTCTTAACATATCTCCAATAGCAATTGGCTGGTTTCGTAATTACCTGTTCGGTCGCCGACAACGTGTCCGGGTTGAAGATGTTTATTCATCTTGGAGCAATACGTTGGCCGGCGTGCCACAGGGTGGCGTGTTATCTCCGTTACTTTTCGCAGTTTTTATAAACTCTATCTCAACTCATCTTCTTTGTTCCTACCACCTTTATGCTGATGATTTTCAAATATACACTAGTGCTCCTAGCACACAATTCAATAATGCTATTAGTCTTATTAATAAAGATTTATCAACCATATCAAGTTGGAGCAAGGAATATGGTTTAACTGTAAATCCATCCAAAACCCAGGCAATTATTATAGGCAGCTCCAGGATGATTTCAATGCTTGACGTCTCTCAATTACCTAAAATTGTATTTGACAATATTCCTATAGCCATAAGTGACACAGTGAAAAATTTAGGAGTATATTTTGACCAATCACTATCCTGGGGCCCTCAAGTTAAGGAAATTAGTCGAAAAATATTTGCTAGTGTAGCTTCTCTTAGAAGACTAAAAAATTTTCTACCGTATGCCACTAAAGTAGCGCTTGTTCAATCCTTGCTTCTTCCCATCCTTGACTATGGTGACGTCAGTTATCTTGATATTAATGAAAGCCAACTAGATAAGTTAGAGCGACTCCAAAACTTTTGTATTCGTTTCGTATTTGGTTTACGCAAATATGATCATGTTTCCGAATTTCGTCGTAAGCTCGAATGGCTCCCTATTCGCCTTCGCCGGAATGCTCGAATCCTCTCTCTTCTATATAATACTCTTTTCAATCCCAAATTTCCTCATTATCTAAAAGAGCGTTTTGCGTTTCTTCAGGAAAGTAGCTCAAGGTTGTTGAGAACATCAGCGAACCTGCGACTCACCACTCCAATGCATACCACTCAAATTTATGGCAGATCCTTTACAGTTATGGCTGTGAAACTGTGGAATGCATTGCCATTTAAAATCAGAAGTGCCAAATCTCTTACCTCCTTCAACTCACTCGTAAAAGAACACTATCTTCATTTATAATTGATCTTATAATCTTATGTAGGTGTATGTAATTTTATTTTATTTTTCTCTTATATATTTCTCATTTTATGTAGTTATTATCCCTTTATTTATTCAATTGTATATATATATATATATATATATATATATATATATATATATATATATATATATATATATATATATATATATATATATTTTTTTTTTTTTTATATGATACTGATGCGCACAATGACCGACCTATTCCAGATCATATTGATTGTTATTAAGACGGTTGTCTGGAAGAAATCACTATTAGTGATAAGACCGCCAATTGTACATTTGTTTAGTTTAAGTCTATGTTCATTTTATTTTATTATTTTCTGTGTGCAATAAAGAATATTCTATTCTATTCTATTTTATTCTATCCTTTAGTTTTTATCCATGCAGGGGCGGAGAATGAATACTGACCTCTGCGGCCGAGGTCGGCCTGTCGTAAAAGGCTACAAAACAACCCACCCTACGTGGTACCCTACCCCATCTGGCGACCACCTTTGGTCTTAAGTATGCCGTCATAATTACTTTGTGTTGTATTTCGGCATTAATGACTCAAGTTCCTGTACCCTTATGAGACAACAGCGTGTTCGCGATTCCACTGGCGTTGCAAATACCCATAGGCGACGGTAACTGCTAAATTTTAAGTAAAAAAAATAAGAATCATTTTATTCATGTGTCATTAAAAACGAAAATAGTTCGATGAAATTGATTGGATAGTGCGATGACCGGACAACGGTGGACTTTGTACATGACTAACATAATATGTAATTGCAATTAATAAACACAATTATACACGTGTTGTTGGTATAATATGGTTTCTAATGTTTCAATAAAGCTAAACTTTTACTTCAATAATTTATGTAAATGGCTTGCAATTATATATATAATATATAAATATACATATGTAATCTGTTTTTTGTTGATTAACTTTATTATAATAAAATTACCATTTTTTACCTTTTAAAAAATTATTAGAATTTATTTCGAGTAGAAATGAAATGAGATGAAATCCCTTTATTGTTCATCAGTTAAACCTATGTACAATGAATGATGAATAAATACAGTGATACCATGGGTGGCCTTATCGCTATTTTATAAGCGATCTGTTCCAGGCAACTCTATAATGGAGTGAAATACTTAAATTAATTAACTCGTGGATGGCGGAGCACAAACTGGTTATACGTATTAATGGCATAAATAGTGTTATTTTAAAAAACTATAAACAAGTAATTATGTTTTCAATCTATTTTTTCAAAATATACGAAAGAAGAAAAAAGAGAGAAAAGAAAATAGTGAAAACAGTCAATGGATAAATAAATAAGCATGACGTAATTAAAAATAGAGATCTGAGTGACTAGCGAACTTATGATCGAATTAGCGAGTTTATGCACGTTAGTTTAGAGACTAATTTCTTAAATATAGGAAGGGTTTTTTGAAGTTTACTCCTTAAGAATCGATTTTCATATATATATAAGGCGCCCGGTATGAGAAAAATGTGAGAGTAAAATCTACTAATGAATGACCTCGTTACGTTTTTGGTGCGTGTGCACCGGAACACACTAAACAAAACAAAACGATGTATCTCTCAAGGCAAAAATTACTTTATTTGTTACAACTTAAGGTTGATTTCACATTAAATGTTGTTTAACATATGTCTTTTCATTCGTAAGTGACAAGAGTAATTTATTGCTTTGCCCATTTTATATGACGAATGATCGTAAGTATTAGATAATGTTTTGGAGATTTGTGACTTTATTACTAGGTGCCATAGTTGTAATTAGGTTGAACTTAAAACTGTTTTAAAACTTTTTTATGTATGCATATTATTTTCATTAATTTGTTAATTTACCCTTTCATATGGTATTAATCTTTTTTCAGTTAAATAAACTCTTTTTGCGTATGTTTAGACAATCGTACTTAAGTAGTAAACTCCAGTCGGGCGTCGGAGCTGACACATACAGTTTTTTTTCTTGTTGGCTTTACGAATGTATACCGGTAGGAAATTCCATAGTTTTGCCCCTTGGACTGAGAATGAAATCTCAAGAAATGAAGTAATGTGATTGGGGATTACTACTCGTAGTTTTAGACTTCCGGCCGGTTTGGTGATATGGCTGAAAGTAAACCGTTCTTTATGATATAACGGAGTAAAAGCACTTAGTTGCGGTCTCTATGAAATTTCACTATCCATAATGATGCCCAAGTTATTAACGGTTTTACTATATTTAATAATGATGTTGTTGAAAGTTACAAGGGGAAGTTGAGGCCAGCTTATTTTGGAAATCATTCGAGAACGAGAACTACCTATCAAGATTACTTTTCTTTTAACAGGGTTAAAAAGTATTAAATTTAGTTTTATATAAATACCGTATTATCAATGCTTGCTTCCCTTATAGAAATTTTATGAATAAACGCAGCCATGAACTATGAATTAAGGGCAATTTTGGAAGCTTAATATTATATAATTTTTAAGTTAGCCTCCACTTGCGAAGTTTGTTAATTTATAAATTTTATTGATTATTTAATATGTTTTAGAAAATTTTCATGGTTGGAGAGTTATTTTAGTACTTGGGGTTGTATATACGAGTTACGTCACGTCAAATTAAATATTAGAATAATTTTAACGAAAATAATTAAACTTTACGAATGCTGTTTAATTTATTGTTATTTATTTCAGCCATCTATAATGAAGATCATGTAAAGCTTTTGATTTATATTTTGACGAGCACTATAAGAACGAGATGTAGAGTTGCAGCTGTTTGCTGAAGCTGCTTAAGATTCGTCGTTATTATTAGGAGTTTTATATAGTAAACTTCACATGGCGTCATTTGATTTAGAATTTCTTTGTTTTAATATTGTAAGTATAACTAAAATATTAATATTAGAACGTCAGTCAATATATGGTGGCAATTCTTTGCAGTTTAAATTTTAACAAAAGGAGAACCATCCGGTTTGCCTTAGGAATGCGGAAATCAGACGTGTCTATAAAAATTTTGCTACAAATATTTCAGCGTTTTCTTGTGTTTCACTCACGCTCTTCGCTTAGGAAAAGTAGAACGATAACGAGAATTGATGATAGACGATGACGAAAGCTTCCACTCAGAGTCTTCTTCTTCACAGTGTTTTGTTGTAGGTCATACCATATGTTCGGCCTCTACGCAGATCTATGATGGCCAATATTGTTCGTTTGCCATCAGCGACTTCTGATTGCCTGTCTGTGCCTTATTGATTTTATGAACCCAACTGCTTAATTCCAACAAGCGTTTACTTATTTTTTTTATTTAGCGTTCTACTAAGTCCTTGGAGGTTGGTGTCAAGTCTTCTATTGTAAATAGGTTGAAACGCTTTATGTACAAAATTAAAACCCCCCATAATTAAATTCGTATCAGTTAATAAATGTGCAATAAATCACGTCGGTCAAGTTACCACTGATAAAACATGACGAATAATCTGCCACTATCAATACCATTTATCTCATATCCTCCTTGCATTGTGTTTTAATCTTTTGTTTTGAAATTGCGAAAGTTGACATAAATCATGGATCTTTATATTATCATCAATTTGCGTCCAAAGTTATTTGCAAACAAATATGAAAGTGATTCATCGGCACGCATTACCACCCTTTATAGCCATTCCAGCAATTTTTGGGTCAACTCTTTCTGTCAAAGCTGTGTAGAGGCGGCAAGGCATTGTGCAGTTAGTCGTTCCGCGTTGTAACACTCATCCACAGAACAGTCATCTGCATGAAACAAATTTTAAAACTTTTTTTATGATTGATTTTAACATTTGAATCCCTGCATAACAAGGATTTTGTGTAAATTATGGAGAGTAAAGGAGATCTGTCTCTGTGTTTGGAAGTATCCATCCTGCGGATGTTATGTTAAATTAGTTTGGCGTCACAATAGAATCAGTGTAATTTTTTTCGATAATATTTACCAAATAATAAACTAATTTTTAACTGAGCATACTTCAATTCGTCAGCTACTTTCTTATCATACACTAGCGCCATTCTAGCGGATTTTTAAACTGTAATTTATAGCGGAAACTTTTTCAACTTCTCTATATAAGATATTACTGCTTACCTCTTCTGTGTATAGTATAAAGATATAATTTATGATTTACTTCTAGAACCAAAGCAACAAATTGTCCTTTATGAAGATCAAATCTATAAACACGACCGCTTCAAGCTCATAGCTATGTAGTTAATAAATTACGCTTATCTTTATTTAATTAAAAGTAGGACTATTCTCTTTTTGTTACGGCCACAATTTATTTCTCTACGTACATACGCTTGCATATACCACTTTATTTCAAAAAGGCATGGCAGGTGAATGCACCGTCATTAAATTGTATGTTATAGCCGCTGGTAGGGCTTTTAGCTTATTAAACAAAAGTAAGCGTAAAAATAATTTACTTTGTACAGGGTCGGGGAAATAATACTGACCCTGTAATAATAATACTGACTGATTCGTAAAAGACTACAAAACAGCCATAGCTAGGTGGATGGCAATCACCTTTGGTCTATAAATAGGCCGCCATAATAACCTTGTTGTGTTCCGGCAAAAGTGAGTCGAGTTCACGTTCCCCTACACGGACAACAGTGGTGCCCCTGACGTCGCAAGCATCCATAGGCGTCGGTAATTGCTTATTATTAAGTGGGCCGTTAGCCTGTCTGCTTTCACAGCCAATAATAATTAAAATTTATTTTGTCGAAATAATTGAATATTTAAATCAAAAATTCTGTGGTGCTGGTCTTAAATGCTATGTGTTTGTCAAAAATTTTAAAACAGAATTGATATAATGTTCTCAGTTTGCCAACACCAAATTTCCTCCATAAAAAGTGGTTTGTGAATTTTTAACCTGCACGTTGCGAAGTGGTTTACATAACGCGTCGTTCAGTGGCCTTGACTCTGCGAGCAGTATTTGAACACCGCAGTGACTATCTCGAAATTTGGTTAGAAATATGCTTTTACTTTGAGTAATCCGATAATTTTAAGGTGTTATGACAATGCAATACATTCTGACTGTAATTATGTGTACGTAAGTTTATCTTACTGATATCCACAAAACAAATTTGGAAAATCAATTGAGACTGGTATCCGCACTAAACCTGGTTTTCATAGGATATTCAAATTGTGACAGAAAATCAATTATTACATATCATGTTGTTGGGTTAATTGAGTTATTTATAATTTAAATTGATTAAACGTAGCCACTTAGATATGGCAGCGGTATAGTCGCAATTCGGCGTTTTAAATTTTCCGACTTTTTCCGGGTAATATGTCTAAAATGTCTGCTAGTATAATATACATTATACACACATGTACATTGAGAAATTTTCTCATTATACTATAATTGAGAAAATTGATGTCAAATACGTTATTATACATAATAAATATGTATAATGCCTATTTTTTTTTTAAATAGCTCACCTATTGTCGCAAGATAATAAATAACTAGCACATAGATAAAGACGTATGGATATTTTCGTTTAATAGAAACAATGAAGTTTCTCATGTATTGAACTCTTCAACCTATGCTACTCAAAAGTTGAACAGTTTCCAAGCATTTACAGAATAAAATATCTGTATGGTTTCAGTTTTTATTGATCTATGGATGTTAGCAAGAATTTTGCATACAATGGCGTCAAAAACAAATGTTGCATAAAAAAAAATTACAAAATATAGTTACAATATGAACTCACTGTTATTATGATAATGTATTGTATAATTAAGTTTGGTGAATTCATTATTAACATAAATGTTAATTAACAATTGAATAAAAACGTGAACATTGCTGAATGTATGGAATTAATGAAAATACTCGTATATACATTTCCTATTTTGGTAGATTAGTTGTTGACTTTATGACATTTTTCATTAATGATTTTCCTTCGATGTACAGGGATTGATGTCTTTGTTTCTGTAACAATTTAATAGTAACCGCCCAAAATATCCCACAGTTGGGCTTAGATATCTCCCAAGGGGGAACAAATGTTTACCCGTCATGTAAAGCAAAATATCGTCGTATGGGGTACTAGTATGTGGTAAATAAGTTATAATATACACATTAGGTGGATAAACCTAAAGGCTGCATACCATCGTCCGATTCGAATCCTTCACATCTAGGTTGGTTTCCGAGTATGATATTACTTGGCTACTATGTATGTCCCTTTAACTAAACCAAAATATAAAATGTAATTAATTCACACCTATTTCACTTATTTCTTGTGTCAAAAGCATACCCTAGCCTAACATTATGTTCAGCCCCTTTACGGTGACGGCAGCGTGTTAGCAGTGCCCCTGGCGTCATAAAAATCCACAGGAAACGATGCTAACTTTAGTGTAGTAGTATCTTGTCCCATAGCAATAAAAAATGCCTTTACTCAAGGAAAGGGTCAGTGTCAAGCCTTTTTTTTAAAACTGTAACCCGCCAGATTCACGTCGCATATTTGGTGGGAACCCAATGTATTGGGGTACTTCACCCCGCTATTGCGACTAAACAATTAGATAATTATAGATAATCAGGTGAATAATAATGTAATATATTTATTCATAAAAAGATACATTTTCATTTATACTATGGCCCGCAAAACTACTTACGCAGTTTGACAGCAGGTAACTCGCTTTATATAAATAGCATATAAATAATTAAATTATGTTATATTAATACTATTAATTTACGTAAATGATTACAAAGTATATAACAAGTGTTTTTTTAATAAACTTTTAAATTTATCAAGTGTAGGCTCACGTCTTATGTCCTCGGGTAAACTATTGAGTAAGTATGGAACTCGTTTTTTTAATGTTCTATCTCCATAGTAATTTTGTACCATAGGTATTTCAAATTTACTTTTGGACATTGACCTTGTGCCAGTTTTATGTTGCACCAAATTAGTGAAACGATCCTGTTTACTATGATTGTTTACAAGTAGAAGATATTTATGTTTCAGGCTAGCCGGTAAAATTTTACATATTTTATATAGTTTAGAGCAGTGATTTACAACCACTGTGCCGCGGCACTTTTGTGTGCCGCCAAATTTCAAAAGTGTGCCGCCAAATTTTGCAAATATATAATAATGTTAATATTATTAAATTATATCATTTAAAAAGAAAAATATTTTTAACATGAATATATATTTAAATCCACAAAAAAATAAATTATTTTATTATTTGCTTTGCAACAGATACTTCTGTATTTGACTTAACTTTAAATGAAGAGGAAGAACTCATTTTGCTTTCTAATAATCGAAATTTAATTTTAAAACATTCAGAAGAATTAATTAAGTCATTTTGGATTAACATCAGATGCGATTATCCAATAATAGCCAAAAAAGCTTTAAACATATTATTACAATTTTCCACATTAAAACTAAAAAAGGATCAAGATTGTTAAACGTAGAAGACGATATGAGAGTAGCATTGTCATTTTTACGACCAAATATAAATTAAATTATCAAAAAACATCAAGCTCAAATTTCGCATTAAAAATATTTTTATTATTAGCTTGTAATTAATCCCTTAATAAACGTTTAGTTAGTATTGTAGTATATATTAGTTTATTTCGTATATTTAAAATTTTTGTCATAAATTATTTATGCAGTGTGTTGTAGTAAGTACATAATTTTTATCTTTTTCTTTCTGTGCCGCCAAATTTTGATATCGTTAAATATGTGCCGCAACAAAAAAAAGGTTGAGAATCACTGGTTTAGAGTAATCTCCTTCAGATTGATTCTTTGTCTTTTTATTTACGAGTAATTTTAAAAATCTTGTTTGCAATGATTCTATTTTATCTATGTATGTTTTAAATGTTAATCCATAGCAATCAAGAGCGTAACTTATTATGGAATCCACTAATGCAAAATATAAACATTTTAGTATTGGCAACGGGACTTTATAACTTAAATGATAAAACTTTTTTAGTAATATTCTTAATTTTCCACATACATATTCTATGTGGGAATCCCAGGAAAAAGAGGTATCTATTTTTACTCCTAGGTAATTTACACAATTAACTTTTTCGATAGGATTACACGTGCAGTTAATTTTCTTATTATGGAAGCAATCAAAGCCGTGTGCAATTAGAGGAGGTGGATTATCAATAGAACGTAAATACGGGGAGTGAATAATTATCATCTTTGTTTTGTCAGCGTTTAATATGATGCCGTTATCATGTGACCATTTAACTACCGCATCCACATCCTCTTGAACCCAGCGACACATTTCCGCGAGGTCGGTACTAGCGCAAAGGTCATCGGCAAACATGTGGGCGGAGCAGTGACGTAATACTCCACAGAGGCTATTTACATGCATTAGGTAGCACACGGGCCCACACACGGAACCCTGGGGGACGCCGCAGTTTACTTGTTTCTCCTCGCTGAACTTGTCGCCGACTTTCACACGGTAGGAGCGCGCTCTGAGATAGTCGCTGAATCAAGGGATCAGCGGTTGTCCCGGGCCGCACTCCTCCATTCCATTTAAGAGGGTCCCAGTCTGTAGGGTATCAAAAGCTTTTTAAAATCATAAAAAATAGCTACAATAATTTTTTTATTTTCCAAATGTTCATTAATTTCGTCTATAAAATTTGATAATAAGGTGCTGGTACTTCTATTTTTTTGGAAGCCATGTTGACATTCCGTTAAGATATTATTTTTTTGTAAAAAAGTTCCTATTTGATTGACAATACATTTTTCCATAATTTTATCAATACTTGATAGTATAGCTATAGGACTATTATTAGAAAAAACTTTACGATCGCCTCTCTTATAGACTGGACGAGTGATTGCTGCCTTTAATTCTTGTGGAAATTTGTGATATTTTACACATAGATTTATTAGCTTAGATAAAACAGGATTAATCTTATTAGTTAGTTTAGTCGTGGCATTATCTTTGTAGTTGATTAAACGACCAAAATTGTTGTCATAATTATCTAACAGCATCTCAATCGCGATTAAACGGCTATAATAAACTCACATGGCTAATCCACTGGTACATTCACGGATATTGAAACTATTAACAAAATGAACTTAAATTGTATCGTAGGCACTATTTTGGAATGATTTGACAATGATGACCTGTAAAACAGCTGAATAGTTAGTTGTAACCTATCAAACCCGGGTCTGTTTTCATAAGCTCGATCGATGCTTTGGATTATTTACGCGTCTTGCGACATTGATTGCGCTGACAAGGCTGCCGATTGGGTAAGTGGCATGAAATGACAGATGTAACATTGAACTATCGTTAGCTCCTTTCTAAAGTTAACATACTCTTACTTACCTTGACATTGGCAAATCAGTTTCTAAAGCATTGGAGCCTCATTAAAAAAACATGTACTTGTAATACTATTATAGAGGACGTACGTAAGAAGTTATACATCTTTGGCGTAACAGAACAAAAATAGCTAAAGATTTCATAAATGCACTTAAAAATAATATATTTTAAGATAAATTTCACTTTTACCACAAATTTTTACAATAGCCAATCACTACCATATCATCTATACAAATAAATAAAATTGGAGGGTCTGTTTGTAATATTAAAATAACCGCTTTTTACTAAGTGCATTCGGACGTATACACGGTACATATACCAAAACAACATTTTTTACAATTTTTGTCTGTCTGTCTGTTTGTTCTGGCTAATCTCTGAAATGCCTGCACCAATTTTGACGGGACTTTCACTGGCAGATAGCTGATGTATCAAGGAGTAACTTAGGTTATTTTTATTTTAGAAAAAAAATAGTTTTTGTTAAAAATGATGTTTCGAAAATTTTATATACCAATTTAAGTTGACCTCAGATTTACATCAACAATCATATGAAATAGGGTTCAGCTTAGGCTGGACATTGTAGGTTTTATTTCTAATTTAAGTTGATTTATATCATCAATCACATTATGAAACTAGCTGTGCCTGCGAATCTGTCCGCGTGCAATAGTAACTTTGGGCAGCATCTTTGGATATATCATAAGGTATATTTTGGATTACAAACCCTGTTAACTCTAAAATATAAATAAAAGAAATATGCAAGCAGTCAGTATTATCGAATGCAATAACTGTTACGCCACCATGTAAGTAGTTTTTGTTAAACAAGATAAGTTTCAGAAATTTTATATTCCAATTTAAGTTGACCTCAGATGTATATCATCAATCATATGAAATAGGGTTCAGCTTAAGCTGGACGGTGTAGGTTGAATTTCCAATTTAAGTTAACCTCAGATTTATATCATCAATCATATGAAATAGAGTTTAGCTTAGGCTGGAATTTGTAGGTTCGAACGTACGTATTCCGGAGTCGCATGGCGTAACAGTTGCATTCGATAATACTGACTAATATTTCATTTATATTTTAGGGTTTATAGGGGTTGTAATCCAAAATAAACCATAAGATATATCAAAAAAATTCAGCCCAAAGTCACTATTCCACGCGGACGGAGTCGCGGGCACAGCTAGTATAATATAAAATCTTTTAGGAATAAATATATTTTTAATCTACATTGATAAAAAACACGTGATGAAGATTTATGAATACTTGAGAAACTACTGTAAAAATACATAAAAATACATATGAGTTTTTACGGCAACTTGTGAGACAGTAATCAGATAAATTAATTATGTCGCATTGAAAAAATTTACTCTCATGTTTTTTCCCGAACGCGCCAAAAGAATTATAACTCCAAAAAGTCCAGATAATGGGATGAGTGTATCAACAATATTAGAGTAACTTCTCAGCTTCTTCTTTCTTGTATGAAACGGTTCTCAAGAACGTTCATGTTGCGCACTATCAGGATTTGGAATGAGCTTCCGGCTGAGGTTTTCTCAGCGCGGTACGATATGGTGTTCTTCAAAAAAAAGGCGTTATAAAATTTTTTCGAGGTCGGCAACGCATTGGTAATGCCTCAGTGTTGCAAACGTCCATAGGCGACGGTGACCACTTGCCAGGGTGGGCTGTTTGCCTGTCTGCAGAACTACGAGACACGAAGAAGGCTAAGACGAAATAAACGACATTTTATAATACCGACAATGTTTCGAATAAGCTGTATGGTATATACCAGACATTCTATAACATTCGGAAAGGAGTATTTCAGAAAATGAAATGCGTGCTAATTGTGAACAATGGAACAATTACGAAGACTGGAGTGTAGAAAACTTGGCATGTATTCGTTTTACATTATCAAGAATTATATAAAATGCCTTATTTACTGAAACAAAGTGCATTGTGTGTTTACATAAGTATTTATCGCTTTAACGTTATTTGTTCGGGTATTGGGAAATTTTTGGCACCCCTCAGTGATATAAACCAATATTAAAAAGAACTTGTGTTTTTTATATTCAACTAACATCTGGCATTGTTAGTATTGATTTACATTTGACGACCTTTCGACCGAGTTTGACTGAGTCTCTCCTCTAGTCAATAATTGATAAGGTGTGGGAATGATTTTTTTGATATTCGATTTTATTCACCGATTCCCGGATTTCAGATATACAATGTATATTAGCGATTATAAATGTATTTTCTTTTGTACTCTACAGATTAGCACTGATAGATTGATGATAATATACATATTAAAAACTAAAAAAATCTAAATAATTGAATATATGTAAACATATTGAATTAATTCTTAGCGCGTGTTCTGTTTGATGGCTGTTCACATTTCACTAACTTAAAAGTGTCTTAAACCTCAAAAATTATTCAAATAACACGCTTTTAAAATTAGCAGCAGCCATTTACGTCAACTGCAGACCGCATCGACGATAACTTTAAAAAGTAACGAACATATCTGTTTTATATTAGAATATACATGTTTAAATCGTTTTTCTACATTTCGATAAGATTTCGTACTAATATACTATTAGCATAATTCTGTAACAAACTTTTAGCGTAATCTAGGAATATGTGTGACAACATCTAACTATTGCATGGCCATAGCAATCGAGGATACCGAGGCTGATCGCTCTTCCGCAATTTTGTAAGTATTTGTACAGCTTATGATGGAACGCTCAAAGATATAGTTTAATAGAAAATAGCATATCAAACAAGTTTGAAACTTGGTAATGAAAACATTTATAGCGTAAAAATCGTGTTTTAAACGTTTTACATATCTAGAGAATATTGAAACCTGTGGCCGGGGGCTTTGTCGTAATATGCGACAAAACAACCCGAGGTTTCCAAGCTCGTCAGAATGGCAACCCCTCAAGTCTCTAAACATGCCGCCATAATAACCTTATATTGTGTTTCGACATAAGCGACTCAGGTTCCAGTTACCCTAAGCGGAGAGCAGTGTTAGCGGTACCCCTGGCGCGACAAGCATCCGGCGACGGTAACTGGGTTGTCAGCCTGTCTGTTGTCGCACAGCAATAAAAAAAGTGACAGTCCCGTCCTTTAAGCACTTTCAGCGTTCATAATACGAGGGACGACTGAAAGGTTCTGAACTAGGTTCAGATCTTGACACTCAGACAATTGACAGACCATAAGCCGCTAATAGTGTTGCAGTGTAGTGCAGGAGCGGAGAAAAATAATACTAACCGCTGCGGCCGAGGTCGACCTTTTATTTTTTATTGCGTAGGACAGCAGACATGCTGACAGCCCGCTTAGAATTTAGCAGTTACCATCGCCTATAGGTGTTTGCAGCGCCAGTGGCATCGCGAACACGCTGCTGTCCCTTAAGGGTACAGGAATTTGGGTCACTAATGCCGGAACACAACACAAGTTTATTATGGCGGCTTACTTAAGACCAAAGGTGGTCGCCATCCAGACGGGCTTGAGGCCCTACCACGTAGCTAGGGTGAGTTGTTTTGTCGCCTTTTACGACAGGCCGACCCCGGCCACAGAGGTTAGTATTTTTTCTCCGCCCCTGCACGAATAAAAGCACGGCCTGTCGTAAAAGGCGACTAAACAACCCACCCTAGCTACGTGGTAGCCCGTCTGGATAGTGACCACCTTTGGTCTTAAGTATGCTGCCATAATAACCTTGTGTTGTGTTCCGGCATTAGTGACCCAAGTTCCTGTACCTTTATGGGACAGCAGCGTGTTCGCGATGCCACTGGCGTTGCAAACACCCATAGGCGACGGTAACTGCTAAATTCTAATCGGACCGTCAGTCTTTCTGTTGTCCCACAGCAATAAAAAAGCCAAAAAAATCCATTTACAGAAGAACAATATATTTCATTCTGCATGACAAAATGTCAAATAAACCCGCAAAAGTTTGCCAACGTAGACCTATGTCGTCAATGTCTCTAAAATGTTTGATTTTAATCTGACTATGATCCGACATACACTAATTTGAGGCTACGTTTAGTATGTCCCCAATTTGGACGCATTTAATAATAATTCGTACGTATATGTATTTCTGAAATAATCGTTTATAATAAACTATTTCTATTTTCTCGATCGATATTAAAATATCTTATACAAGTGTGTGATATCGTTAAAATTTTTAGAAATCTTAGAAATATTCTCTTAAAAAGATCAGTGTGTTTAATCTCCTTACAAATATCTGTCTTGTAAAGAAAATTATAAATTATATCTAATATATAAAATTCTCGTGTCACAGTTTTCGTTGCCATACTCCTCCGAAACGGCTTGACCGATTTTGATGAAATTTTTGTGCTTATCCGGTATCTATGAGAATCGGCCAACATCTATTTTTCATCCCCCTAAATGTTAGGGGTGACCCACCCCCAAAATTTTTTTTTTAATTTTTTGACATTTTATTATTTATATGGCAGAACAGCGTTTGCCGGGTCAGCTAGTCTTCTATAAAGTTTGACATTATAACATACTAACATCTTGAGTATTTTTTATACTAAAATTGTTCAACGATATTGAATATACACTTTTTAAAGATGTAAGGTTCTATGAATGTTATTAAGGGGTACGATGGTATTCACCTATGTCTTCGGTGCCCAAATTAGACTCTAGTACCATAGTAAGTTACGGACATAATTTCTTTTCGAGGCTTTGGTGTAGTTTTATTTTAGACAATTTTATGGCACATATTTTGTTTATTGATTAACTTGGCAAATTAGATGGGCGACGACGCAAACATCGCCCAGTCTTTCCCCCTCTATGCAGCAGGAAAGTGTCCACTGCTAACTTAAAAAAAATTCGGATCCAGTTGGAAGTACCGTCTATTATAATTGAATTTGGGGTCAGTTTGTTGAACTTGGAGCAAAGTCCTATAAGTAAAGTGAAATAAATATCCGATCTACATTTAAATTACAGTTAATCGACTGATGAATAATAAACGTTAATGTCTACCTGATTAGAATACAGAATACGTTTCTATTGTTGTTATTTTGAATTATATTTTATTCAAAAATATTGTCCTGTTTGGAACATATTCACCATCATCATCTAAGTTGTTAATCATGGTTGTATAACACTTGATCTTTAAAATGAGGGATCTATCGTTAGTATTTATATTGGACGAAAATCTAGCGAGGACCAAATTTCTGGCTATGCCGCCTCCACCGGGCCGGCAGAAGAGGTAGTGCCAAAAAGTGTTGGCTTGACGTCGTAAAGGGCGATATGCGTGCCACTGGATTGACTACCAGGAATGTCGAAGACCGTGCGAAGAGGAGAAGAAAAAGTTGGAAAATGGACCTCGGGCATCGAAGCGAATGTCTAGGTTTCAACCGGGATTTGACGCTGTGATGATGATTGGCTAATCTGAAATGACTTTTTGTTGTTTCGAGATAATCAACACAAAAAAATGGCGGAGATTTGTCTAATTATGATTTTTACAGGTACGATGTCTAAGGCCTGTCTATTCTACAAAGGATAACTTTGCGTTTGAGCTTCATTCGATAAACAATCCGTAACAGCTAGAGCGGCCTCGGGTCATGATATGCTATGGAAGAAATGGCACGTGTGCTGGTCTGCGCTGCCCCTTTAATCTCGGATTGATTATAAGAGAGCGGTCAAACCTCACCTGTCACACACTTTTAAAGGAGCGCACCCCGATACAAAGGACCGAAGAGTCTTCTCAGACAAATATATCCCCTCACTCCCCGGTGAACGGGGGGGGGGGGGGGGGGACTCACAAAAAGAGTTTTTTCTTAAACTGAACAGCAGTTCAGTTTGACATGAATTCCAAAGTTTTTAGTTATAATCCTGGTTTGAGATAAAATATTGGACATTAGTAATTCTCTTCCTTCTGCCCTTATCCCACATTATATGGGGTCGGCACAACATGTTCTCTCATCCCAACATTCACACCCTGTTTTGCCATATCATCTTTTACGCAATCCATCCATGTTTTTTTAAGGGAAACCTTCTTTAGCCGCGTTGAGAACTTTTTGGTAGGGGAAAATCTTATGGGTTCGCGTCACCGACATGCTAATATTAATTGTATATCTATTAGTATATATGTATCTATAGCACGTACTGCTCTGATACCAGACTGGCGCATGCGCAGCGGCCTAAATACCTGACCGTGTGCTATGCGCGTTAGACGCTTTTAGGATGTATGAAATCTTGTGAGTTCGCGTCACCGACATGCGTAATAGCAGTAATCTGTAGCTATACAGGTGACGTATTGTGCAACATTAATGCTGCATATATTTTTACAAGCAAAATTGAATGGACTTAGTAATAAATACGAATACTATCCATAAATAATATGATTGTATATTAATTGTTATTTCGATTAAATTGTATTTAATTTTTGTCATGATCTTGTACAGCCCGTAATATATTTGAATAATAAATAAAACTTAAAAACATGCTTATAATTGTTGCTCAGAGTGTCAATAGATGTGAAAACAAGATTGATGTTGATAATTTTAATTTAAACAAATTCAAATTTTAATACTAAAATTCTAAGTTATAAGTTTTCACTTTTATCAGCAGTCTCTATGATTGCCAATTTTTTGTCATCAGTAATTATGGATAAATATATTTTTGTTATAAATATTTTATTCATGGAGACGTCTCGTTACGATCTCAGGGATTACTTTCGTAAAATAACATAAATAATAAATTTGAAGTTATTATATTGACCCGTCTTCGTTTGTGAATAAAATGATAATTAGATTAAAAAAAATTCCAGTAAACATATTTACATACCCATAAACAACAAATTTAGTGACTTCTATACAAAATAATTATCAATAATTAATAATAAATAATTAATAATAATCAATAAATTATAATCATTATCGTTTATTTTAGTTTATTGGAATTTTTTATTGGTGTCGCTCATATATATGTGTAGAGTTTAAAAATAGTTGTGTGAAATTGGAATACTTTGTAAACTATGTTGTAGTTGCCCATTAATTACTACCTTTTATTGTCACTGTTGTAGTGTGTGGTGTCGCACCAGAATAGCACCACCCCATCTCCTCCCGTGGGTGTCGTAAGAGACGACTAAGGGATAGAAAGAACGGAGGATGGGCAGCAGCATCTTTCCGTGAGAGCATCACCAACTGCGAATACTGCGATCGCCAACCCGCCTGCCAAGCGTGGCGATTATGGCAAAACCCCCCCTAAAATGACAGATACACACAGGCCCCGGCCCCTAGTCCCCGGCGGCCCCGTTCGTGGTGGTCACGGTAGCAGCCACATAAGCGACGGGGCAGGGGGTGCGAATAATCCCCGGGTTCGGATTCGCTACCAAGAACGACGACCTTTGGCCCTGGCAACATACAATGTCAAGACACTGCGGACCAACGAGAAGTTGGAGGAACTGGAGGAAGTTTTGAGCAGACTGCGATGGGATGTTGTGGGGTTATCTGAAGTCCGAAGACAGGGAGAGGACTCAATAATCCTAAATTCCGGAAATCTGCTCTACTTCCGGGAGGGCGACCAACTGTCCCAAGGTGGTGTCGGGTTTCTCGTTCACAAGTCTCTTGTGAACAACGTTACTGAGGTGGGGAGTGTTTCGACTAGGGTAGCGTACCTAATACTCAAAATTACCAAACGGTATTCGTTGAAGGTCATTCAGGTTTACGCTCCGACTTCGACACATCCTGACGAGGAGGTGGAAGCCATGTATGAGGACATCTCAACAGCCATCCACACTTCTAAAACCCACTTTAACGTTGTCATGGGAGACTTCAACGCAAAATTGGGGAAACGTAGCGGCGATGAGTTGAGAGTGGGGCAATTTGGGTTCGGAAATCGGAACACCCGAGGCCAGATGCTGGCCGACTTCATGGAGAAGGAGGACCTGTATATGATGAACTCCTTCTTCATGAAACCAGAACAACGCAAATGGACTTGGATTAGTCCCGATGGTGCCACCAAAAATGAGATTGACTTCATTATGTCGACCAAAAGACAGATATTCAATGATGTCTCTGTGATCAATTCGGTGAAAACTGGGAGTGATCACCGCTTAGTAAGAGGCACATTGAATATCAATCCAAAATTGGAGAGGTCTCGACTGGTGAAGTCTACGCTCCGACCTGCACCCATACAGATCCAAAACCCGGTAAACTTTCAACTCGAATTGCAAAACCGCTTCGAATGCCTCGGTGACTGCGTTGACGTGGACGAGTATAATAACAGGTTCGTGGAAGCTGTTCAAACGGCCGGGTCTAAATTCTTCAAGGCCAGCCGTTCAAAAAGAACCGGAAAAATCTCAGATTCTACTCTCAAATTGATGGATGTGAGACGTCAAATGACCCTTCAGTCCCCGGACGATGCTTCCCAGTATAGGCAGCTAAATAGACAGATCTCCAAGTCCTTGACTCGCGATATCCGCCGCCATAACACAGACTGTGTAAAGGCGGCTATAGAGCGTAACAAGGGCTCTAAAGTATTCGCACGAGACTTGTCTATTGGGCAGAGCCAACTGACGAAGCTGAAGACCGACGACGGCAGGGTCGTTTCGTCTAAACCCGAACTTTTGAGGGAAGTCGAGAAGTTCTACGGACAGCTATACACGACCACACGGGCACCTGTTAACAACAAGGCTAAAGACCCAAGAGCCAAATTAACCCGACACTACACCGTAGATATCCCAGACGTCAGTCTGTACGAGATTAGTGTGGCCCTTAAACAGCTTAAAAACAACAAGGCGCCGGGTGATGATGGAATTACAGCCGAGCTTCTGAGAGCTGGTGGTACTCCTGTGCTTAAAATCCTCCAGAAGCTATTTAATTCCGTCATCCTCGATGGCAAAACGCCGCAGGCCTGGCACGGAAGTATAGTGGTGCTGTTCTTCAAAAAGGGCGACAAAACCCTTTTGAAGAACTTTAGACCGATATCACTTCTGAGCCATGTTTACAAGCTGTTTTCAAGGGTCATCACGAATCGTCTCGCGCGCAGATTTGACGACTTCCAGCCTCCCGAACAAGCCGGATTCCGAAAAGGTTTTAGCACCATAGACCACATACATACGCTGCGGCAGGTTATACAGAAGACGGAGGAGTATAACCAGCCACTATGCTTGGCGTTCGTGGACTATGAGAAAGCCTTTGATTCGATCGAGACCTGGGCGGTGCTTCAGTCTCTCCAGAGGTGCCACATTGATTATCGATACATCAAAGCGTTGAAGTGTTTGTATGAAAACGCCACCATGTCAGTCCGTCTCCAGGATCAGAACTCGAAGCCTATCCGACTGCAGCGGGGAGTCAGACAAGGCGATGTCATATCGCCGATGCTGTTCACTGCTGCGTTGGAAGATGTCTTCAAGCTTCTGGACTGGAACGGACTGGGCATCAACATTAACGGTGAGTACATCACTCACCTTAGATTCGCAGATGATATCGTAATCATGGCTGAAACCATGGAAGACTTAAGCCATATGCTTGATGGCCTCAATACAGCTTCCCAAGGAGTAGGTCTCAAAATGAACATGGACAAGACGAAGATCATGTCTAATGTCCATGTCGCACCTACCCCCGTAACAGTTGGGAACTGTACTTTCGAAATTGTTGACGAATACGTCTACTTGGGTCAAACGATCCAGCTAGGCAGGTCCAATTTCGCGAAAGAGGTCACTCGTCGAATCCAACTCGGATGGGCAGCGTTCGGGAAGCTCCGTAAAATCTTTTCGTCCCAAATACCGCAGTGTCTCAAGACGAAGGTTTTTAACCAATGTGTGTTGCCAGTGATGACATACGGAACGCAGACGTGGTCGCTAACTATGGGCCTTATAAGAAAGCTCATGGTCGCTCAGAGAGCAATGGAGAGGGCTATGCTCGGAGTTTCCCTGCGAGATCGAATCAGAAATGAGGAGATTCGCAGGAGAACCAAAGTAACCGACATAGCCCAGATGATTGCAAAACTGAAGTGGCAGTGGGCTGGGCACATAGCTCGAAGGACTGATGGCCGTTGGGGCAGAAAAGTCCTCGAATGGCGACCGCGTACCGGAAGACGCAGTGTTGGTAGGCCCCCCACAAGATGGACCGATGATCTGGTCAAGATCGCCGGGATAGGTTGGATGAGGGCAGCGCAGGACCGATCATCGTGGAGATCTTTGGGGGAGGCCTTTGTCCAGCAGTGGGCGTCTTCCGGCTGAAATGATGATGATGATGATACAAAATAAATCAATGTATTTTGAACACCTTTGTATTTGTTTTTAATTAATATATATATGTACATTTAAAACACGCTGTTGCATATATCATTTATATGTAAAACATTTATTAGATATGAAATAGTTGGCCTAATTAATATAAGCACAAAGTCAACTGATAACATTTAAAATTCAGAACCGCAACGAGTTGCCATACTTATCACATCCTTCCTGGTTTTGTAATTAAATAGACTATCGAACTCATAGTTATAACTTTATAGCTATCATTATATTTATTTCGATGACTTTACTTCATGAATAAATATTGAAATATATTTTTTTCCAATTTTCATTTATAACACAAGCAGCTTATGTTTTTTTTAGTTAAGAGCTATCTGTTAACCTATTTATATTTAAGTTGTCTTCAATTATTCTACTACCACTCACTTTTTTGCTGAAATAAAATATTGTTATTTGAATTTTGAGGTCTTGGAAAAACTTACCATTAAAATGACGACACGGATCTGTTTAAATACATAATAGTATTACTAAAGTTGTACGCGACCTTTAAAGGGTAAACGAACTTTGAATTTCAACTTTTAATATTTATTATTATTAATTTTAAAATCATACAGCGAACAATATCTGCCTCTAATAGTACTACCAGTTGATCACGACCGCTCTGTAAAGAGTGAAACGACTAAGAAGATTATTAATTTTAACTTTTAATATTTTCACCGTCCCATGTTTACTCTCGCTTTCCTACTAACTTTGGCACTGTTGTTATACAAATTGAGAAATCTGATCTATTTAGGACAATAAATTTAAATAATTTCATTACTTCTTAAAAATAAAATATATTTATAAATTAACTTTTAATATGAAATGATTAGAAGCAGATACCAATGATGTTATTGAGTAGCATTTTTGTATATTTTCGGTAGATGAACACATAAATAGTAGGATTATTTAATTCTTTTTATGTAAGAGAATGATTAATACAATAATATAATAAACCATCTACTAGAATTTTATCGACGATGGTAGTCAAAAAGTAAAAAAGCTATATATCTAGGAACCTATGGATAGCAATCGGAATATATCATTTATTTTAGGACTGGTTCAATATTGTCGCAGAGCAATGACAAAAATATGACACTTTTCTTCAAACCCCCATAAGTTCTGTTTCAATTGATGTGCAGCTTTGATTTTTCAGATATGACATACTCATAATAATATTAAAATACGTCATATAAGGAAGTTTGGCAGACAGGCAAGCGGCCCACCCTACAGCAGGTGGTCACCGCCTCTTATTAGCGTTTGCAACACCAGAGGCATTACCAACGCGCTGCCGGCCTCTAAGAAATTTTATGGGAAACGATGGGAAAACCTCAGTTGGAAGCTTATTCCAAATCCGGAGTGTACGCCACATGAAAGTTCTTGCGAACCGTAAAAAGACGAAGAAGGTAACATACTTTTATCTAATGATTAGCATTCAAATTGTTAAAGGATAATGCGGAAATCAAGCAATCTTCCGGACCATCATATTAATGAATTGATGGAATTTTTTGTCAAGGTTATTTTATATCTTGAATGATACTATTAATAATGAAAAGATTTTAACTTCGCACAAACACAAAAAGACTTGATAGTAAATTGACAATATTTAGATTATATGTATAAAAAATGTTGTGTAAAACTTATTTCAGAGGTTTTAAACGTTTATCTGTGCAGGGACGGAGAAAGAGTACTAACCTCTGTGGCCGGGGTCAGCCTGTCGTAAAAGGCGACAAAACAACCCACCCTAGCTACGTGGTAGGGCCTCAAGCCCGTCTGGATGGCAACCACCTTTGGTCTTAAGTGTGCCGCCATAGTAACCTTGTGTTGTGTTCCGGCATTAGTGACCCAAGTTCCTGTGCCCTTATAGGACAGTAGCGTGTTCGCGATGCCACTGGCGTTGCAAACACCCATAGGCGACGGTAACTGCTAAATTCTAAGCGGGCCGTCAGCCTGTCTGCTGTCCTAAAGCATTAAAAAAACGTAATTCTAAAGTAGTAACGTATCTATAGCTAGTGTTACTTGGATAATGTATTAAGATTATTTTATGGTGATGAATTGGCACCATACCAAAACATATATTGGATGTCTGTTGATAAAGTAGTTGCATGTTATTTATATGTGGCAATAGATTTAGGTACATCAGTAATACACACCGATCCCACAATTATATTCAGCGCTTAGATAATGTTATGTGATGACTTAGGTGAACATGATAGGTATTTAGGTCTATTGTCCAATCCCTCTGGAGGGAGATCCCCAGCAGTTGGGCGTCATGAGTTATTATTATATGCTTTGCATCAGAATAAAAAAAACGTTTAGATTATTGCTACGAAATATAAATCATCATAATTATATAACCACCATGTTTAATCCAGTGATTAAAAATTATGACGAATTATATAATTAGCCAATTAAACTTGTTAAACCGAAATCTGTTTATCGTCCTTCATTTTGTTTTTATTTTTAATTTTAGGAAAACTTGTGTCGAAGCTCTTCGTTAAGTTATTGTTATATGTTATATAATATTTCCATAAGTCACTTCAAATAAATTCAGAGAATTTAAACAAGGTTTCATGTAGAACCCCAAATAAATCCTTAAACCGCGAATAATACCGGGCTGTAACCTATATCTACAAGAAGCTACACTGTAATTTCTTTACTAGAATAAGGGAAATAAAATGAAGGTTTGGCTTTGGCAAAGATAACCACGCTAATTTTGCGATTTTACTAGGATTTGCAAAAAGGCTTATAAAAACCAAACGAAAAGCAATATTTACATACTTCAAAAAACAGTATATTAAAGAAAAATAGAGAATAGAACAGAATATATAATTTTTCTATGTTTGTCAAAATTATATAAATAACAAAGGTATAAGTTATAAAAAAAAATTCTCGTATTTCAAAATGTTATTGCACATAGCCCAAGTACTTTTGAAGTAGTATGTTGTTATTTATAGGTTAATTATAAACAAAGATGTGTCATGTAAGTAGATAATACAGGATATGACCACTAATGGCTTTGGACAAGGATCCAACGACACTGCGCCAGCCGCCAGGGTCGAATTTCAACGGAACCGGTCGCGAGTAATAATAAAAAATAAACCAAACAAAAAGCAATAGGTATTTACATCATTCAGAGTAGTATATTAAGTTTCCATGAATTATTAATATTTTGTATTTTATTTTGTTAGTATTTTAGGTACGGTATTTTTATACGCTTGCCAATGAGTGCATTTGTATAATATGTATTTATTTACAAAAGTATACATACTTAAAAATATTATCATCAGTCGTCTAGTGCTCATGGTTTGGTGATTTATTTGAAGGGACTTATGGAAATATTATATAACAATAACTTAACAAAGAGCTTGGACACAAGTTTTCCTAAAATTAAAAATAACAATAAAATGAAGGACCATAAACAGATTTCGGTTTAACAAGTTCTGCTTGCTTTGGGACTAAATGGCGTGGTGTGAATTGCCACAATATATTTATTAAATTTCATTATTGTTTGGTGGTAATATTTCAATTAATTATAAAACCATTTGCTCTTGTTTCTATTCTAATAGCGGCTGTACACACTCGTCGAGACACCCCGAGACAGACCGAGAGCGAGTGTGTACATTGTGCTCTCGTCTTGTCTCGCTCTCTCGCGTCTTGCCTCGCTTATCCTCGGTCGCTTGTCGGTTTTTTGCGCCCGAATCAAAGGACCTTGTGGGGTCTCACGAAGCAAACGAGCTATCTTGTACACACTCGTTTATTCAGTTGCCCGCTGACTATATTTACAGTTTTAAGTATATATTTACCTGTTTCTGTTGCGGTGCATAGTAACCATCCACCATCTTATTACTTCGCCATAGATTAAGTATTTTCGTTTTGTAGTAAATTTGCATATAATTATAATAGCTCACAGCACAAAGACAAACAGCAGCAGCAAGTTCTACGTCCATTACTGCGGTAATCTTCAGTACAAATGAAAAATGAGTGTACAGGGATGCTCTCGTCGAGGGCCATATCGGCCGACTCTCGGCGAGTGTGTACAGCCGCCTTAAGGATGAGTTACGGTGAACCAGTTGGTCATGATTCATCGCATCGTTGAACAATTAAACTACTTTGACCCTGCCCTACGCACCAGTTACTACGCATCAATGCATTGCTTGAAATGAATCATTCAGATCGAAAACATTAGGATAACTAATTCTGTATACATATATAGAGAAGTTTGATAGTTTACGTGATACAGTGCAACTTTAATATAACGAACCTAAATATACCGAATTCTTGAAATTAACGAATTTTACGAAATCCTGTAGAACTCCCCGTTAGAGCTAATGCTAAATATACCTTTATATTACGAATTTATCAAAAACCACTTTATAATTAAATTAATTTTTATGATTACAGAATACACATAGAAAATTGTACTTTATTTAACGAGTTTTTTGTTAAAATTGTGTACTTAATTCTTTTCAAATAAAAAGTTGTGTTTTCATCGAATGTGGTCTCATTTATTGTTCGCTTTAACAAGGTAAGCAAATTAGTATCTACGTAATATTGAGGTTAATTACTTTCTTAGCTTGTTAAACGAATTGCAGTCAACCTAGCATCTATGTAACAAATCTCATTGTAATGAATTACTTGGTTTAACGAATATTCTCCACTCCCTTTAGTTTTGTTATTTCGAGGTTTTTATATATGTATATTATTTATAGCTTGCGCTTACAGGGAAGGATAGAGAAGGGCTAAAGGACCCAAATGTTTGCACTAATTTGAGTAACTAAAGTGACAACAAAATAGAAAACAGTAACTGTAGTTCAAAAGTAAATTTTGATTTCTAGTCACCATTTCCCATGTTTATTACTAAAATATGGTATTGATTTTAAAACTTTATAAAAGCATTATGTTGAATTCGAATGTTTTTTTTTTTTTATTATCTAATTTATTTAGGGGCTTTTTATAAGAATATAATGTCAGCCCCATTTTATCCTAATTACATATTACAAAAAAAAATCTAAATTCTAAATCTTAAAATTATTATAAATGAAAACTGCGGCAGCAGAGAGCGGCCTCGAAAGGATACTCTGGAAAACGCCCACTTCCCACAAGTTTACTCGCGAATTCGAATGTTAAAGTGGAATTAATGTAAAAATATTATGAAAGAAAATACAAAACTGAATACCTAACTATTATTTTTCTTTTGTTCAAAGTTTAAAAATTTCTTCATAAATGTCATGTTTCAAAAGAAACAACCTCGTGACCTCACGTGTAAAACGCGTGTCCTCCTCAATCGTGGATTGACGCAGGAGGGTGCAGCGGGCTGAATTTCTGACCCGGTCTGTGGCCCTATGAGGCAGGTGGATTTAGTGGGTAGTCTTACGGAGTCCACATATCGACAATTCGATCGATTAGCGACAATCAAGTAATTTTTTGTTGAAATTTCGTTGAAATGTATGTTAAATACAATATATCACTTACATGCGCTAATGGGAACAAAAATCCAATAGACCGAGATGAATTTAGAGTAAAACCCCCGAATGAATTGAAACTATTGTTTGTTATCTTATCAATATAAAAAATAAAAAGTTACACCGAAATAAAAGATGGCTTTATCGTTAAAAGCTCTTGTCCAAACAACAAACAATATGCCTTGCAGAGCCTTGAATGAGCGCATCTACTCGTATCTAATATCAATTTAGCTAGATCCGCAATCAACAAAGCGAGGCATTCACAATATTGAAGAATATCAAACCAAGAACTGGAAATTTGTTTTGATATCTTTTTCATACTAGTAATTGGCATATGTAACTTTTTATGGGGTCGAAAAAAATTTCAATGATAATGCAAAATTGCTTTGTTATTGTAAAATGATGCAAAAACCGTTTTATTAGGTTAAATTTAGTTACCGGATTTAAACCGTTTAAGTAGTACGATGCGCTTCAAGTAACAAATAAAAAGAACGTGTATATAATACAACCTATTTCTCTTCCAAAATTTTCGTTCCAGTTGTGTCAGAAGCCAGAGCTCTATAATATCAGAGGTTAATGTACTAACTCTTACAAATTGCGTATCTCTTCGCGATGCCCTTCTACTTCTATGACAAGGTACACAGTTTTTGTATTTATTTTTTATTATTACTTACTGTCGGGTGTGACGTCACGAACCACAATTCTCGTTTCCACTTCCGCCGGCATATTATCACAATTTCAGCGTTTACGTACTACAAACTGACAGCTAAAGGCTTCACTAAATATTTATTAAAAAATAAAATAAATTGCGGACTATTTTTATCTCATGTTTTTTTTTTTGTTATTGTGAGAATAAAATTGTACACTCAATTATTTCAAGCGAAGCGAGTATTGTTGTGCAAAGCTCGAGCGTTACTGGCTGTGCACCGTCAGTGTTGCCAACTCAGTATTAGATTTATGGGCTAAATCGAACCTCAAAAAGGGCTAGATTTGCCAAAAAATGTAAAATAAGGGCTAAATTGCTAAATAATTAATAAAACTTAGTGGAAATAATTGATTTTTAGTATAATTTATTACCTATTGTGTACAAATATTGTATAAACATATTATTTAATAACAAAAATTAACAGAACGTCCATTGTCACTATCATAAAAATTTACTTTCACATAAATTCACAAAACATAATAAAAACTCCAAATAGAATGAATCCAAATACAGAATGAAATAGACGTAAAACAGGAGACAGGAACGATATAGTAGATACGGGGAATCCCCACATAGAATGAAAGTGAGCGCGTTTAGATTTTGCCAGGCTTTTCTGTTAAAATTTCATTTCGTTTCGTTCTGCATTTGATTATGTTTATTGAGATATGATAATTTAGGGCTAAATTTGGGGCTAGAGGCTAAATCAATGTTATGGAGGCTAAACAGACAGAAAAAGGGTCATATCTAGCTCCGAAAGGGCTAAGTTGGCAACACTGTGCACCGTTAACCGTTGTTTTGTTTGTGTTTGTATGCGCAACTTGACGCTAGTTATGAGCAAAATAACTCACCAAGAAGAAAAGAAAGATATATATCTTTTGGATATAAAGATATATATCATTCTTTTATATCTTTAATTCTTTATTTTACCGTGAATAATATCAATTGCAGACAAGATGAGTTAGTGATATTAACTCCTTTTTTTTAACATAAATATTAAAACTGAAACAGCGGTCTAATAATTCCTTCATACTTGATAGGCTTAGGACTGTCAACCTAGTTACAAAAGTCCGAATAAGTCTAATAAATCTATTTTTTTATTAATCTTTTGGAACTAGGCTGGCGTAACTAATACCGTAAACTAAATACAAATTTCAAGAATATACGAAACAATTACAATAATTTATCTATTGCAAAAAACAAGATGCTTTGCTAAGCTGAAGCTGCTCAAAACTTTTTTTTTTTTTTTACGGGGTGGGGAAATCCTCATGGACTACCTCCGCCTGGGGAAAGGCGGAGGGGCATGCCGGACTCCTACCGGCTAAAACCACCACCCCGGTGTCTCGTCACACGTGCGCGCGGGGCCGCGGGAGTCCAAATTCTTCCGCAGCCCCACACTAGTGCTGGCCCGGTCTGTCCGGGCCTTGTCTCCTGCACGGGGTAGTGAGGTGTTTAACTACCCCGTGCATCGCCTCCACCTCGGGTCCATCGAATAGGGGGCGGGAACTTCCCCAAGTCCCTCGCCCCTGGACCTATTTATGGGGGCCGGAAAAGGGCGTTGTCCGCCCTTCTCCTTCGCCCGGTGCACCTTCTGCGGCCGGGGAAGGGAGTCGAGATCTCCCTCTCCCGTTCCGCAGTTTCCTTCTGCGACATCACGTCCTCGCAGAAGGACACCACTGCGTCCCACGACTCTGCGCTACCGACCATCCTCCGCACTACGGCCGGCAGCGACAGATCTCCTCCTACTTCATTTGTGAGGACACGGCGCTGCTCCTCCCAAGCTACACACTCGGCGAGTGTGTGTTGCGCCGTGTCCTCCCCGCCGTGGACGCAGTGGTGGCACCGAGCGTCCGGCTCCCTGCCTATGCGGCACAGGTACTTGCCGAAGCAGCCGTGCCCCGACAGCACCTGCGTCACCCTAAACGACAGGGAGCCGTGCCTTCTCCCGAGCCAGTCGTCGAATACTGGCCGGATCGCCTCGACGGTAGCGAGGCCGGCGGTAGGGCGCAGAAGCCTTTGCCGCCATTCCGCCACCAAGACCTGACGGAGCTCCTCTCGGCGCAGCGCGATCTGGCGCTGCGCCGGCCTCGAGCCCCGTGCCCGCTCTTTCTCGCGCCATCGATATAATGACGCGAGTACTTTCGCCTCTAGGTCCCAGGGCGGGGATCCGACCAGGACGCAAGCCGCCTCGTAGGAAATCGTGCGATACCCGCGGACGACTCTGACGGCCATCGCCCTCTGCGGCTTGCGCAGAATGGCGAGAGTGCTGGCCGTCATGTCCAACGCCCAAACAGGGGCCCCGTACAGGGCCATGAACCACACGATTCCCACGTACAACTGCCTACAGGCGGCGCTCGGGCCCCCCAAGTTGGGAAGCAACGTCGAAAGCGCGCCCGCTGCACCCATCAGCTTGGGCGCCAGCCGCCGGAAGTGGGGCCCAAATTCCCATCGGCTGTCGAGCACCAATCCCAGATACTTCATGGTGGACTCGACAGCTATCCGGGCCCCGCTGACCACGATGTGTGATATCGGCGCCGGCGCACGTCGGGGGCCATGAAACACCATGGCATCCGACTTGTTAAGGGCCACCTCCAGGCCCAGGTGCCGGATGCGGTTCACCACCTGTGACACCGCAGCCGTGGCTATCAACTTCGCCTCCCTGTGCGAGCAAGCTGCTCAAAACTAAACCAAGTAAAGTATTAAAACAATATTTTTAAACATGTGTTTGATATACACATATATTCAAACAAATTTAAACGATAACATGATTTATATTATGCAATATGATTTATATTGGCTTGCTATTAAATTCGAACTCATTCTATTATAAAAAATACACGTTGCACCCGGCTAATCATTCTGTCTCGTTTCTTCTCGATCTACTCAGTGTGAAGTGAGATATGTTATGAAATGTATCGAAATATGTACTGTAAAGATAAAGATACAGTTTGAGTACAAGAGATATAGAGATAAAATAACTCTTCACTTGGGATATATATCTTTTGAGTTTATCTATCCTGAGTTACACACCTTTACTTGACGCAACTATTTTCTCGTTCGTGCGTACTGGGGTCGCTTGTACATTGTACAGCAAAAACGTGGTTGTCACTAATATCCTATTATTATCGATATGTTTTATTTCAAACTAGAATTCATTAGAAAATAAAAAAAGACGGCAGAAGTCAAACTTCAAAAAAGTAGATTACATTTCATATATTCGTGTATAAAAGCTACGAAAGCTCGAATAAAGAGGAGACGAAGATTATAGGAAACAATGTTTAATATACTAAGTATACTTGTATTCTATCTAGGGATGCACGATACGATTCGATTTTTATGAAGATCGATTCAATTGAATACGATCTAGCGATTTTTTGAATCGATTCACTTCAATATGATCTTCATTCGAATCGATTCATAAGTTAAGTGAATCGAATCCTTTAGATCGTCGGTATTATATTGTTATGAAGAAAGATAGATTACAAACGAATGTCGCCACTATAATTAATAACTTTTTAAAAATTATTATTTTTAAAAAGTTTGGACGTGCAGGATTGGCTTTTATAATTTCGAAATTGTTTTCTTTCAAAAGTCAATTTTCAAGGCCAATGTCTTTTTCCTATTTTTTTTTTAGTAAATTTCACTAAAGTTTGTATTTAATAAAAATAAATGTTTTATTTATTCAAAGTATTGCAAATTGTGATTTGATTTTTTAATCGATTTTTAGGAGATCGATTCAACAGAATACGATCCGATCCAAGAATCGATTCAGAGGCTTCCGATCCATTACGATCCAAAAAATTGATTCAAAGAGATAAATCGTGCATCCCTAATTCTATCTCATTCTATCTCAGACTAAATCATATTTATAAACATGTTTGTGTCTTTTTGGTGTCGCTGTTTCATTTCATGGAATTTTTAAATCACAACGGTGCTAGAGAAATTTTACTTCAAAAATGTTTGATATTTTTATTAAATATTTTTATCTTCTGGCCATATTCCACATTACTCCCACTCTTCTCTGTTAGCCACCATCTCGACATTCCCACCCCTTTTCTTATAATCTTTATTTGGTCTACCTCTCCTCCTGTATCCATGCACTCATTTTGTAATTATTTTCTAGTTTAGATATTGTCTTTAAGTTTAGTAGTGAAAGATGTCCAAGTTGAGGTCTCTTGAGATCTCGTTCACATCCAAGGTAAACAAGTTGTTGAGGACAATACTTTTACATTCAGTATTGTGAGATTGAAATATTTAATATTAAAATTTGTATGAATTCAAATTGAGCCTTTTAAAACTGTTTAAGGGAAATAAAGTTACTTACCTTCGGTGTATATTTAAACTGTTTAACTATTCGAGTCAGATAGAATAAAATAAAATAAAATACATTGATTAATCATCTTTCACAAACATTTCATTCCCAATATTTTTTCTTCAGAGCTCGGAACCTATTGTTTATGTTTGCTATTACATTAAACCTATTTAATTTATTTTTCACTCATAACAATTAACAATTATTAAAATTATTTAGTGTAATAATTATACGTTCTATTCCAAATCTGCACTAGTTATTCAAATTAGTATCGCGTTGCTAAGTTGGATTGCACATATATATTGGTTTGAGTTACAACATTATCACAGTTTTAGATAAGTCCAAAATGTTGTAATACAAAAATCTTGTGAAGATTCAATTAATTGTGAAGAGCATAAAATTGATTAATTTTAAATACATATATTTATTGAATTATAATTCACTTCAATATGAAAATAAAATTTATATATAGATCACATGAATTCTTCGAAACTCCATATCTTAACAACTAAACTTAAAATAATAAAAATATTATGTGAATATTTTCATATCCTCTAAAAGTACGAATATGCCCAATATGAACGAATTTCGGAACATGTTCGTTTTATGTGAAATGCCCATTATGAATAGAATGATACTTTTGCTTCACGACAGTTATCTTGAACTAAAATTTACGTCACAAAAACTAATATAAAATTACCTTCATTATCGTATTTTTCGTCTTCTTTCTTTTATCTGTACAGGGGCGGAGAAAGAATACTAACCTCTGCGGCCGGGGTCAGCCTGTCGTAAAAGGCGACAAAACAACCCACCCTAGCTACGTGGTAGGGCCTCTAGCCCGTCTGGATGGCGACCACCTTTGGTCTTGAGTTTGCCGCCATAATAACCTTGTATTGTGTTCCGGCATTAGTGACCCATGTTCCTGTACCCTTATGAGACGGCAGCGTGTTCGCGATACCACTGGCGTTGCAAACACCCATAGGCGACGGTAACTGCTACTTTCTAAGCGGGCCGTCAGCCTGTCTGCTGTCTTAAAGCAATAAATTTGTTTTCATGTATATTAGTTTTATTGCATTGGTATCAGCAAGAACTAGACAGATATACGGGCTTAGCCATATCGCTTCCTCTATTTTTGGCTTACGCTGTCGCCACTTTTAGGTAAGAACATTGTTATTTTTCTAATAAAAAAGCAACATGTATATTTTACCAGCTAATTAATAAGTCACGCCCATTATCCAAATACATACATTACTTCGCCTAGCGACACGCGATCTAGATCTAGTAAATCAACGGCTAAAACCCCCCATTTCTGATTCAATATGTATAACAACTGCGTATTGACATATAACAATAAAGATTACTAGTATATTTATAGATGACATGGCGGATTCAATGCCTACGATTTGTTCTTATTTTCTGCAATTTTCACAAATAACAATATTTATTTTAAAAATACCATCTATAGTTATAATTAAAATTATTCTCACCCTTCTTAGCTGCCATTTGAAACTGTTTTTAATATGGCTTTTGTATTGTTTAACAAGATCTTCGTACCATATGCTTTAGAACACTATTTAATATTTATAAAATCCAACTATTTTATATAAATGATTAACAATGAAAAATACGTCATATGTTTATTAAGCTAATATTTATTTATAAAATATATTCGGCTATGATTATTCTGGTTGTAGCAGCTGTTTCTTGTTGTTGGATTAAGTAATTATATTTATCCGATCAAATCGTTCACAAGCTGGACAAATAATGTACAATCAGGAATGACCGAAGCATATTCCGTGCTGGGGCAGAGAAACCCCTGCCGTGGGCGACCTGTCGTTAAAGGCGAATTGACTCTAGCCAAGTTCTAGGACTCTTAGCCCGCCGGGATAACTACCACCTCTGATCCCAAATATGCCGCTACAACTTCGTTTTGTGTTTCGGCATAAGTCAGTCAGGTGTCAGTTCCCCTACGAGGACAGTAGTGTGCCCCTGGCGTCATAAACATCAATAGGCGACGGTAACTGCTTACTGTAAAGGGAACTGTGAGCCTGTCTGCTGTTTTACAACAATAATCAAGAAAGCGTAGCATATTAATGCACAGTTAAGATACGTCTTAGGGGTTTAAAAAAATTTAAGTTTCATAGAATGTGAACGTGAAAAACGCAGAAAACATACCGCTCACAGACACAAAATCTTTGGCCCACTCGGACCAGAGGGGTAGACTAGATCTCTCCCATGCTTTTTTATTCTTATGTCAGGACTAAATAGCATTTATGCAATTATTGTTCCCCGCATAAGTCTAAGACTTGTGGTCAGATTTTAAATCGATATGTCGTTGTAACTTGCCATCAACTTTGGAATGTTATTGGTATTTTTATTAATTAATTCTTGTTTCCTCTTAATAGGTTTATACATATATTTTTGTTACAATCTTATTTATTGTTTACTAGTCGTGCCTACACATGTAGGTATAGTGCCTTTATCACTTACACTAACAGTTATAGTATTTAAAAAAAATAAAATAATTAATTTAATTCAAAAAGTGACTGAGTTTACTCCTCCCTCAATTTACACATATACTAGAAATATAGTTTATTCTGAAAGGCTTGAGGTGTAGATTAATATAAGTTATTAATATAAGTCATGTAACTAAAATATTTATTAGGTATTTATATACCTATATGTAAATATTTAGTTTAAATTTCAAGAATAATCCCAACAGGTGATTTTTAAACACAACAGAAATTAGTAGTTAACGACATCTAGCGTCGAATAGTATAAACGAATATAACTAAAAATTCATCTGCGTGGTTTTCGTTTGACGAATGTTGCTACTAGTTTATCCTAAAATTACTAGATGACACTGTTAAAACATCCTGAACTATATTGTTATAAATAATTAATTAATTGTGTAGTCCTGTAGTCTATACTAAGAAGAATTATTTGATAAAATATATAGCAATACTCATAATCTAGACTGCATGTATGAATATTATTGTTAAATACCTGCTTACTTAGAGACCTTTATGTACCGTAAACAAAAAAAAACATAAAAGTGTAATAAATACAACGAGGTTGGTTTGCCAAACTATTTATTACTGATCGTTATTCCATATTTTTCTATACTACCCCCTACTCCTTATTATATTTATCCGTAAGACACCCACATATTATTACATCTTCCCCCTTAAAAATAATGCAACATAAATACTAAATATGTAACTGAGAAATTTTTATGAAGCAGTACAATAATAATACACAACTAAAAAGTTTAATTTACGACATTATTTATTGAAAAATAACGCAAGATTCTCCTGTGCCCTTATTGCCGCTTCTCTTTTGTGATAAGGTGAATGTCTTCTTACATTGTCAGGCTTATTATTTACACCTACCAGATTTCTCTCAAAAGAGGAAGGGGAAGAGTGTGGTGATTTTCTTGCTAATGGAGAACTCGGTATTGTCGTTAAATGACGTTTATTGCGTCTGAAAATCCTACCATAATCATCCTGTAGGAAGTAAGAGCGCGGCTGTGGCGCGTTGGCCTCCACACGCATCCGCCGCCTAGTTCCACTGCCCCCGACCAGGACACGCTCGCCAACATGTAGCTCCGGACGATTACGTGCATTTCTGTCATAATATTTTTTCCCCTTATAACGAGAAATACATATTCGTGAAAAGTCTTTTTCATTGTTACGCTCCGACAAGAGTTTACCAGTATGCACTGGCAGAAGAGTATTGAGTCGACGACCCATCAGTAATTGCGAAGGAGAGGAGATACCGTCGCGTGGTGTTGACCTCAGATTCAACAATCCAATATAAAAATCTGTCCCCGATAACAGTGATTTTTTAATTATATTTTTTACCGTACGCACTGCTCGTTCACTAAGTCCATTTGACTGCGGATAATTAGGCGAACTCGTAACGTGTTTAAAACACCAATCATTACAGAACTGTCGAAATTCTAATGAAGCGTAAGCTGGTCCATTATCCGTGACCAGCTCCTCAGGGATGCCGTGTCTGGCAAATTGATCTTTCATTGCACAGATTACAGACTTGGACGTCACACTATGCAACGGACTTACTTCTATGAAGTTTGAAAAATAGTCGACTATAATAAGAAAATTATTCTTATTAAAGGTAAAGATATCTGAGCCAACTTTTCTCCACGGAATATCGGTGAAGGGATGAGATATCATGGGCTCCTTACGCGGCACCGTAGCATGCTGCGCGCACTCTGCGCATGCACGCACTGCGCGTTCAATGTCACCACACATCCCTTGCCAAAACATCACATCTCGCGCCCTACGCTTACACCTATCGATGCCTAAGTGGCCCTCGTGGACCTTACTTATCATTTCACTCCTTAGCGATTTTGGTATAAAAACTAAGCTATCTTTAAAAATAATATTTTCTATATATTGTAAGCTATGTTGATAAGACCAATGCGATTGCACTAAAGGTTCGACATCCTTTTTATACCTAGGCCAGCCATTCATAATGTAATGAATTAACATTTGACACTCTGTATCTTTTTTAGTCGCTTCTCTTACCCTCTCTAACTTAGAGTCACTAAATCTAACGTGATTTATTACAAAACATGATTGCACCTCGACGTCAGAGCTTACACCACCAGGCACAGGCTCGGGAAGAGCGGCTCTTGAAAGAGTGTCTGCTACGTACATGTACTTGCCTGGTTTATACTTCACGTTGAAATCATAGCATTGCGTGCGCAACATCATTCTCTGTAAACGTGCTGGAACGGCGTCTAGCGATTTTTTAAAAATAGCCTCTAACGGCTTATGATCGGTTTCCACCACCACGTTGGTGCGGCCATATATATATTGACGAAACCTCTCTAACGCAAAAACAATAGCAAATAACTCTTTTTCGATTTGTGCGTATCTCGTCTGTGTATCGGTAAGTGTTGCCGACGCAAACTCCACCGGGCGACCGGACTGGAGTAGCACCGCCCCTACGGCCTTCGCACTCGCGTCAACGCTGATTACCACAGGCAGATCATTAGAATATAACGCTAATACAGGTGCTTCACATAACTTTTGTTTTAGTTTCGATACTGTACTGTCATGTATCGCATCCCAGCACCACTCAACGTTCTTTTTAAGAAGACCCCTTAAAGGGCTTGTGAGATCTGAATAATTTGGTATGAATTTAGCCAGATAGTTAACCATGCCAATAAACCTCTCTAACGACGTACGATCATGAGGAACAGGCATGTCTTTTATAGCTCGCAACTTGTTTTGGTCTATTTCCATACCCCGTTTACTAAAAGTATGTCCCAAGTACGATATTTGTTCGACGCCAAAAATACATTTTTCCTTGTTGAATTTGATGCCTATCTGCCGTGCCCTGTCCATCAGCATTTTGAGCCTCGCATCATGTTGAGACCTAGTGTCGCCCCAAACAATTATGTCATCAATAAATGAGTCGACGCCCTCAATATCTTCAATAAATTGACGGATTTTCGAATGGAAAACCTCACTTGCACAATTTATGCCATACGGAAGCCGTAGAAATTGGTACCTACCGAATGGTGTACCAAACGTACACAAATCTGCACTAGAATCGTCAAGCTGAACCATCCAAAAGCCTGAACGAGCGTCTAGTTTGCTGAAGATTTTAGCTCCATGCAGCTTTGTCGCAATTTCCATCAAAGTTGGAAGCGGATAGTGAGACCTGCGTACAGCACGGTTAAGAGGCCTTGGATCTAGACATATGCGAAAACTGCCATCCTTTTTTGCTGGCAACACGATGGCATTTACCCACGGAGTGGGGTGTGTCACCTTTCTAATAATTCCCATCTCCTCCATGCGCTGTAATTCACCTTTCAACTTATCACGAATACCAATAGGAATTTTCCTAACAGGGCAAATAGAGGGGCTTGCGTTATCTTCCAGTACAATTTTATATTTTCCAGGAAGTTTACCAATTCCTTGAAACAGATCTTTATATAAGTTTATATCGATACTAAAAATTCTTTTTACAAGACCTAAAGTTTCACATGTATTTTTACCAAGGACACTTTGACAGTCGGCAAGCGATATAATAAAATTAATTAAATAAACACTTCCTTTATAACACCATGACATCTCGCATGAACCAAGAATAGGTATGTAATTGCCGCAGAACGATTGTGCTTTCACACTAGAGGGTTTTAAATCTTTCACGCTACAACCTAATTGTTTGAGTACCTTTAAGGATAACACGTTAATATCTGAACCTGTATCTAGTTTAAATAGCACAGTCGCTCCGTTGCCACAAAAAGATAATTTTTCAAACCACTTACTGTCACCGTCCTTAAGATATTCTTCTAAAGAATCTATATAACATGAATCAGTATCGCTGTCATTGTAACGTTGCACTTCATAAACACGTTTACTTAGCTTTGACGGACACATCTTACGAAAATGACCTTTGTTGTAACACAAATAACATTTAGAATAACTAGCCGGGCACCGAACATATTCACTATGCCTGTTGCCGCAACACTCACAACATTTCTCACTTTGATTACTTGAATCACGCCGCGCGTTGCCGCGCTGCGCTGCCGCGATGTGCGCCGGAGAGCTCACCGCGCTGCCGCGGGCTCGCATTGCTCGAGCGGCGGCCGCTTGCCACCCGCTCGCGGCCTCGAGCGCTGAGCCGCCGCCGGCGCGCCTCCTGCGGCCCTGTAAGCCGCATGCACCTGGCTGCCCCCGGATCGATTGATACGTTGATGAACTCGAACCTCGTATTATATCCACAGATTCTGAATGGGGAAACTTCACTATTTTTGAGCTTTCGATTTGACGGTTTTCTTCTATAGAAATTTCATAAGCTTGACAGATTCTTACGGTTTTTTCTAAAGTTAAATCGTCAGTTCTCAATAATTTGTCCCGTAGTGTACTGTCAATGACCCCGCACACTATTTTATCTCTGATTAAACCGTCTTCAAGATGTTCAAATTCACAAGAGTGACTCAATAATCTCAACGCCGTCACATACGCGTCTATATTTTCACCCATTTCTTGATTACGCGTGAAAAACCGAAACCTCGCCATTATTGTATTTTGCCGTGTTCCAAAGTAATCGTCAAATTTCTTAATTATGACGTCTATGTTGTCTTGATCGCCCGCCTTTTGAAACTTAAAAGTCGAGAAAATGTCATACCCTTGAGGTCCCACGAGATTTACAAGCAAACTAGACTGTATATCTTTTGCTTCTTTGTACACTCCGGACGCCTTCAAAAACACTTGAAATTGTTTTAACCATTTACGCCAGGCGTCCGCCCTGCTGGCTGGACCGCCATCCAGTGCCAATTCTCCGGGAGGCCTCGCATGCTCCATTTTATAAGCAGAATACACAACTACTATTTACTTCTACAATAATTTACTTTTAAAATAACATTTTTGTTCACCGCTGTCACCATGTAATAAATACAACGAGGTTGGTTTGCCAAACTATTTATTACTGATCGTTATTCCATATTTTTCTATACTACCCCCTACTCCTTATTATATTTATCCGTAAGACACCCACATATTATTACAAAAAGCAATAAAAATACTTTCCAAATCTACTTTGGATCATAAAAAATATTTTGTTATATTTAGACCTTAGAAATATATAGAATATATTATTTTTAACACGCTTTTACTAGCTTCATGTATGTGTTCAAAAGAAGGCAAAAAGCCAACGTCACGCGGTGTTCCCAGGCGGTCACCCATCCAAGTACTGACCGCGCCCGACGTTGCTTAACTTCGGTGATCGGACGAGAACCGGTGTTTTCAACGTGGTATGGACGTTCGCAACTATTTATTTAAATATATGTATGTAGTTATACAGAAAATAATATTGATATTTTTTAATGTTTGTGTCTCTAAACCCTTCCCAAAGAGGTCTAAGTGGAACCCAGGGGTTCACGAGAGACTCGACGGAGGTCTACGTTGACGTAATAAAAAAAATGGGGGTTAACAATTCATAAGGGGACACGAAAATTTATTTCCTTTCGATAGTGAAGAACTAAAATGTTGGCTTGACTTCACCTATCAACATAGGCAGATAATATTTTAAGAAGCTCAGCAACTGTTACTTGTAAAAACTTGCATATTCAGTACAACTTGTCGAGACTTGCAAAGTGCCGCCGCTGCCGCCGCCGCCGTCTGCAACGCTTGTTCAGACGTGCAAAGGGGCGAAATACGACTCAAGTTGTGGTGTGTGTGCTTGAAATCTTGCGTGAACTGTTTGATTCTTCTCCAATATAAATGCCAATGATAAACGTTACTCGACAACGAAGTCAGTAACGTGCCACAGACAGACAGTTGCCGTTGTCGACAGACAGTTGCTAAATTTCAATGTGCTCTATTTCGAATTTCTATCTTCGGATTTGCCGACTGCCTTTCGAACACCTGCTCCGCCGAGATTCACACATTTGTTTCCGGAATTTCGAAAAGAAAAGTAAAGAGAATCGATGTTAGTGTTTGCCATGTCAGCAAAAGTTAGTATTTAACTGCCTATTTGTTTTATACACTTTATTTTATGGTGTAATAAATATATTTGCGTGTGGTAGGTACGTATTAAAAAATAGATACTTCCATTAAAGAACAGAAGGCCGAGAAAGGTAGAACTTTTTGTCCCTATTTTATTAGTAATTTGTTTTACCCGACTGTGTGGTGGTTGATTAAAGGAGAGATATATAGATTGACCTGCATGATTGTAAATATTTCAGGTTCCTAATGCTAAATTACTTAATTAAATATATTTTCATAAATCATCGCATCAAAGTAATAAATAATTAATTAAAATCGCGGAGTTTTGATATCAAATTATTATTTAAAAGTATTTTCTATTGAATTTACAGAAATATATCAAAATGTATTTATGAAAAAATGTTTTACATTATATTAAAATTAATTCAGCCGTATTCATAAAACTCTATTATGGATTAAGATCCATAATAGAGTTTTATGAAGCGATTTATTGCTTTTAATAATTAGAATCAGTTTGCCGTCGGTACTCTGTTTCTTTCATTGCAATAATTAATTATGTAATCCTATTCTATTAAAATAGCGATTTAATGTTGAGTAAGATCGCCTTATGATTACTAAAATAAAGTTCTTTTTTACAGGTAGGTAACTGATACAAAACATGGCTGAATCTAAGAAGAAATGTCGACAGTATCTATAGTGTTGATTATTTAAAATTTGGTTTTCTTCCATCAAAGGTAGACAAGCGATTGCCCATATGCCTTTTATGCAACAAAGTTTTGAGCAATAACTCTATGAAACTATCGAAGTTCGAAGATCATCTAAGAAGGTGTCATCCTGATAAAATAGGTAAAGATTTGAAATATTTTCAGGCATTGAAGGAAAAACATGAAAAGAGACCCACCGTATACAGTATGTTCGCTTTAACATCTGAAATTAACGATAATGACTTACGGGCATCTTGCAATATCTCATTACTAGCGAAATCTGGAAAACCGCACACCATTCGAGAACAGTTAATTTACCCGTTGTTGAAGAGGTCTTAAAAACTGTTCTGCACAAATCTGCATTTGACATACTCAAAAGAGTTCCTTTGAGTTATAGGAAATTAGTAGTTGACGACATCTAGCGTCGAATAGTATAAACGAATATAACTAAAAATTCATCTGCGTGGTTTTCGTTTGACGAATGTTGCTACTAGTTTATCCTAAAATTACTAGATGACACTGTTAAAACATCCTGAACTATATTATTTTAAGTAATTAAAAAGACATAGAAAGACACTTTAAAAAGACATATTGATGAAATGACATCCCATCGTAGTACTACTTAGCTATCATGTATCTTTCATATACGAGTACAAGCGAAATACCACTCGTCACGGAATCTCCAAAACTACACCCGATTGACTTAAAATTTGGTGTATTTTTTATTACCCGCTTAGAATTTTTATCCGTGCAGGGGCGGAGAAAGAATATTAACCTCTGTGGCCGGGGTCGGCCTGTTTTAAAAGGCGACAAAATACTACAAAACCCTAGTACGTGGTAGGGCCTCAAGCCCGTCTGGATGGCGACCACCTTTGGTCTTAAGTATGCCGCTATAATAACCTTGTGTTGTGTTCCGGCATTAGTGACCCAAGTTCTTGTACCCTTATAGGACAGCAGCGTGTTCGCGATGCCACTGGCGTTGCAAACACCTATAGGCGACGGTAACTGCTAAATTCTAAGCGGGCTGTCAGCCTGTCTGCTGTCCTACGCAATAAAAAAAAAAGAATTTAGCAGTTACCGTCGCCTATGGGTGTTTACAACGCCAGTGGCATCACGAACACGCTGCTGAACTTGGGTCACTAATACCGGAACACAACACGGGTTGTTTTGACGCCTTTTACGATAGGCCGACCCCGGCCGTAGAGCATATTTACTCATTTTGCGATGTAAATGCTCACTAAGAATGGATTTAACAAAATCTTATTCAAAACGTTTTTTTAATTTATATGGTAAAACAACGTTTACCGACTCAACTAGTTACATATATATGAGTGTAAAAATAGGAAATACATCAGTCAGATATCGCCGATGACTAATGCGGGTCACAGCTGCAACTAAATACGGTTGGTATCGTAATATCGTATATGCGTGGCCTATTTTCCTTTTGTCCGCCATTTTTCTCGCTTCTATCGCTCACAACGTCGTTGATTGCATCTATAGATATTACTTTAGTATCAAGTGGGTCGAAAACGAAGTATTAATATGTTTTCGATACACTTAATCCACACCATTTTAAGACGTGTATATAATCAAAGATTTTAACATTAAATTCCGCTTGAAAAATATCGATCTTTTGGTACTCTGGTTCTGTTTTCTTCTCTCCTTTGGTTGGCAACGAGTCTTCGAGCATTGTAAGCGTTCTTGGACTTGTCCGGATTGTTCTTCGCTTTCCGCTCCGGATAAAGAGGCATAATTAGACATTTGTTTGGTACGTAAATCGCCAATTAAGTAAACCATCACTAACAAAGGCGACTGACTATCCGTCAGTTTTCCCGCAATGTCACAGGCATTAAAACTGCCATATGTAATAACCTGGGGAACAATTTCTTCCATGTGTCATCAGAATAGGGATAAGGCCTAAATATTTATTGGTCGTCATGACGTCACGCAGCTCCAGACCCCACGCCAGCTCCGGCGATCAAAGCAAATGTTCCTTACATCAAAGTGGTTTTAGTAGGTATACCACGTGCGTCTTCTAACCAAGAGACAGAAGCGCATCACACGGGGACTCCCACACTACCTCGATACAAACGAATGTACGAAAATCAATTCCACCTAGTTGGAATATTGTTTATATCTTCTCCGAAGTAACGCTGCAGAGTTTTGACGTCCTCCGTGACATAGCGGCTAACACAGTTTGGTACGCTTACGGAAGTCATGGGTTAAATTCCCGTCTCACGTCTGGGTGTTTATGTATGAGTATAATATGTATTTATTAACAAAAGAAAAGTATATATGTAGTATATTATTATTGTAGTGCCCATAACACAAGTATTTTGGAACTTAGTATGGGACTAGATGGCGTTGTGTGAAATGTCCCATATATTATTATATAGATAAAATAAATTTTAGGAATGACATATTTTCGGTATTATCTTTGAAAACCAAAGAGAAAGAAAAAAGAAACTACTGCGTCTTTACTAATGAGCCTGTTCTTTTACTGAAGGATTACAACACAGTGCCTGATAACGTTTTTTTAATAGATACCTATACATAAGGGCCTACGCAGACCGGGACGGCATGGCAAGGGATTTAATTTTTTACTAATGGACATTCAAACGTATCGATATAGAAATACTACATAAATTGCTATGCTTTAAAATGATGCCGTGGCATCAAAAGGGATTTCATTGCACGGCATTGAAAGACGCGCCACGGGCTCCCGCGGCGGGATGCCGTGGCGTACCGTGAGTAGGCAACGGCATGCCAAGGACTCCGGCGGTCGTTTTGACTTGGTCAAACGCAACTGAAGACTAAAAGTGTATCGGGCAGCAGGAGCTGCCGAGGCGTGCTTTGTCGCGCCGTGGCAAGGCACTGGAATGCCGCGGTATCTAAGCGGCTAATGTGCGCTGACTGACGGCAAAATCCCGTGCCATGCCGTCCCGGTCTGCGTAGGCCCTAATGGTCGAAAAGGGAAAGAAATGGGTTAGAAAAGTGAGAGAGAAAGGAACGAGGAAGTTTAACCGCGTTAGGATTGTCGGCTGCGAGCTTCTGAGTCCCGAGGGAGCAAAATTCGAAACGGATCAATGTGCCAACTACATTAACAACGATCACGCCACACGTCCCGGTTCCCTGCTGTCCCATATCTGGCTGCATACAATTGGTTTAAGTGGATAAATGCTGTCTCCACTTCAGTAGTCGTTTGTTCCGTTGTCCACCAATCAATATTTTGATTGCTGTGAGACATCAAACAGGCTGACAGTCCTTTATTATCTATTATAGCAGTTATTTTTGCCTATGAATGTTTACAATGCTAGGGACATCGTTAACATGCCGTCCACGTGGGAGAATTGGAAGTAGGTTCACTTATGCTGGAACACAACACAACGGCATAATACGGCGGCAAAATTTATAGATCAAAGGTAGTTGTCATCCAGAGGTGTTTAGTCTACCACCTAGCTAGGTTGGTTTTGTTGTTTGTTTTTTACGACAGGCTACACCTGGCCGTATATTTCCAAAATAACCAACGCTGGTCTTCCATTAAGATGTCACAAGCCACTACGAATAACATCAATACAAAGCGACGGGTAAGTTGAGGCATTACTTTGAATTCATATTCAATAAATAAACTTCTCTAATTACAATTACTTCGAATAGCACAAGGTAATTAAATATCTTTTGCATGACGTACTATTCCATCTAACCTACGTGTGATTGGTCCATTTATTGCAACGTAGCAAAAAGCTATTCTGACGTAACCCCCATTTGAAATACTAAGAAGCGTTTCGAAAACAATGAGTGAAATATTTTGATATGACCAGTTGTTTTAAAATATTTATTTTTAATATTAGCTGTTAGAAATATAGTGTAAGCTCAAATTGAGAGTGACACAACGAGCAATGGAATGGATGGAGCGAGCCATGCTGAGCTATGAAATATTTAGAGTAGGAGTAGAATATTAAGAATCCAGGGGTAGAGTCTGACAATCTTAATCAGGCCGCTCTTGGAGCTCCACTAAATAGCTGTGATTTAGTGGAGCTAAAAGAGCGGCCTGATTTTAACTTGGCTCTTGGAGCTCCATTAAATAGCTGTGATTGTTTTTTACCTTTTACGACAGGCCGCCCTCGCCTATAACAGACCAGGTTACCTTTATTGCTTATTCTAGCTTCAACCCGGCATAGAGAAAAATCAATAGTCAATCTTGAGTCAATTGTGGTAGAAATTTATTCATTTATTTCATCTTTTTTCTTGATTTGACTGTCACGGAGTGCACTGTCTCGGAATGTCAATATGGGTTTCGCCCTGGTCATGGGACCATGGACCCAGTTTTTGCCCTAAGGACTGTCGCGGAGAAATACAGGACGAAGAATACGCCTCTGCACTGCCTGTTTCTTGACTTGCAGAAGGCCTTCGACTGTATTCCTCGCGCGATAATCTGGTGGGCATTGAGATCTAAAAGGGTTCCAGAGGCCTATATTGACATCATCCAAGACATGTACCGTGACTTCGATTCCGTAGTTCGGACCGCTGTTGGCGACACAAAACCTTTCCCCATCACTGTCGGGGTACACCAAGAATCCGTCCTTAGTCCGTTTCTGTTTAGCGTGGTATTAGACGTACTGTCAGACAGCATCAGAAACTCACATGAGCAGCCCCCGTGGCTCCTCATGTATGCTGATGATATCGCGCTGGCAGATTCGGACAGGGGTAGGCTGGTGCGACGTGTGATGACGTGGAAGGAGTCGCTTGAGAACGGTGGTCTGAAGCTCAACGTGGCGAAGACCGAGTACTTGGCCTGTAACTCCACAGATCCTACACCCGTACGCATAGGCGGCGACACGGTCGAGCGCACGGACCAAGTGAAATACCTGGGATCTGTGTTTCACGCGTCTGGTGACATCGATTGCGACGTCAAGGCTCGCATTGCTGCCGCGTGGGCCAAATGGCGTGAGGTAACTGGTGTCATTTGTGACCCCAAGATGCCGGTAAAGTTGAAGGGACAGGTCTATAAGACCATCATTAGGCCTGTTCTTTTATACGGCTGTGAAGCGTGGCCGGTGTTGGAGCGACACAAGCAGGAGCTGCGTGTCACGGAGATGAACATGCTGCGGTGGATGTGTGGAGTGACGCGGAAGGACCGCGTTAGGAACTCCCGCATTCGCGGTAGTCTTCATGTCCGTGACATTGCGGATAAACTGCAGGAGTGTCGGCTCCGTTGGTACGGTCACGTTTTACGGCAACCGGATGCTTACGTGGGAAACAAATGTCTGGCCATGCCGCCTCCGCCGGGCCCCGGCAGGAGGGGTAGGCCCAAAAAGTGCTGGCTTGACGTCGTAAGGGGTGATATGCGTGCCAATGGGCTCACTACCAGGGATGCTGAAGACCGTGCGAAGTGGAGTAGAAAAAGTCGGAAAGCGGACCCCGGGCACCAAAACGCAAGTTTGGGTTGCAACCGGGAAGAACGCTGAGATGATGATGATGACTGTCACGATTACAAAAAGTACCACTTATGGGCATCGATACAAACGATGTGGGTAATAGCGCATCCTAAGATTCCAGAGTACAAAATTTCAATACTATACTCTATCCACTTAACCAAAAAATAAAATGTAAACAAACAAACCAATGTTTCTCAAACAAAGCTAGAATAAAAACAACATGGCGGGTATAATCCGACCGTAATAATAAAACACTCCTTCCAATCGACAATAGTATGTTGAACAGTACACTAATACTTACCTGCATATAAAACTAGTAAGAGATTTGGAAACATTTTTTTCTAAAAGTAAGGAATAGTAATATAAAAAAAATAAGAATATAGGAGATATTTGTAATAAATAATTAAAAGTTGCTATGATAATATTTATATCATGTTGATTATTGTAAAATCGACTTCCAAAAAACCCTTTTTACGATTTGTTTACATTTTATTTTTTGGTAAAACGGATAAGGTATAGATTAAATCACTCTGATTTAAGATTTTATTTGCAGCCTTTGACTTTTATTCTATTATATAACTAGCTCACCCGGCAAACGTTTTGCCATATAAAATAAAAAAAAACTACGTTTTGGATAGTATTTCCGTAAAATTTATTCCTAGTGAACGTATATATAGCGTATCATCATTATCAATATATTAATCCCGGGATTAATATCATTATATTAATCCCGGTTGCAAAACAAACTTCCACTTCGGTGTATGGCGTCCGTTTTTTGACTTTTTCTACTCCACTTCGCACGGTGTTCAGCATCCTTCGTAGTCAGTCCATTGGCACGCATATTACCCTTTACTACGTCGGGTCAACACTTTTGGCTCTACCCCTCCTGCCGGGGCCCGGCGGAGGCGGCATGGCCAGATATTTGTTTTCCACGTAAGAAGCTGGTTGCCGCAACACGTGGCCATACCAATGCATGCAATTTATCTGCGATGTCACGGACTTGAAGGTTGCTGCGGATGTGAGAGTTTTTAACGCGGTCCTTCCGCGTCAGTCCAGACATCCACCGCAGCATAGTCATCTCCGTGACACGCAGCTCTTGCTTGTGTCGCTCTAGCACCGGCCATGTTTCACAGCCATATAAAAGGACAGGCCTAATGATCGTCTTATAGACCTGTCCCTTCAACTTAACCGGTATCTTAAGGTCACAGATGACACAAGTCACCTCACGCCATTTAGTCCAGTCATCAGCAATGCGTGCCTTGACGTCGCAATCAATATCACCAAACGTGTGAAATAGATATATCACCAGATATTTTACCCGATCTGTGCGCTTGACCTTGTCATCGCCTGTGGGCACGGGTGTGAGATCTGTAGAGTTACAGGCCAAGTATTCATTTTTCGCTACATTGATCTTCAGACCGCCGTTCTTAAGCAACTTCATCCACACCTTCACGCGCTGCACCAACCTAACCATGTCCGAATCCGCTAGCGTGATATCATCAGTATACACGAGCAGGCACGGGGGCTGTCATATCAGGCTCGGGATCGTACCTGTGAGGAGTATCCGATTAAAAAGGTCGGTTAAGATGCCCACACTACGAGAGCTCATCGCCTTCTAGGCTTCGATGGGACTCTATCGGCTCCGACAGCTTTCCAACTCTTCATACGGTGAAGACAATTTTGGACTTCTGCAGGCTTTACCGGTGGCACCAGTCCTTGATTCGGAGGACTTCAAAGCGAGGTCTTCGCAAAGCAGGTTGCCGCCATCACCTGATTCGGCACTGAAAGCGCTCGACACATTTGTCTTTGGGCTTCATGCAGAGGGCCATGACAGGGCATGACAAGGAGACGAGACGGTGTTGTGCAGTGAGACTCTCACCAGGTACCTTGCAGTTGGCTACTTTGCTAATATGGTGTCTCTTAGTGAGTAGGCGCTCTTCCAAGAGCACTGTGGCGACCCTATTCTCCCCACCAGGTGCACCCGTATAGATCAGCTTGTAGCCATTCCCAATAAACTGGAATTTGCGGGTCTTCCACCGAGTATCCTGCAGGAATGCCACGGCCACCTTCCACCTAGAGAGCACATTGGCCAACTCTCTCGCGTGTTCGCTTAGCGTGCCAATGCTCCATGTTGCAAAGCAGAGTTTCCTTTTGGATAGGGCTAGGGTATTTAACCGTATACGCCCACGACACGTGAGACCTAGTCCACTTGTAACGCGAATCTGACGAAGTTCCTGCGCGTCGTTTTACGGCGAAGCTCTATCCGTGACGTATGCTTTTGTAGTACTGACCATGATTTATTTTGGCTAATTTCGGTTTGTACGGGAGCGACTGCCGTCTGACCTCCCAACCTCTAAAGGAAAACCGAATCGTCTCTTTTCCTTGCTGCATGCAAGCAAGCAAAGTCCATCAGTCGCCTTTTATTACTCTCCTAGAATGAAATGAGGTGACGCTATTCTTCTTATCGACCGAGGCCACACGGCAATCCATATAATTTATTGTAGGTAAGTAATTCAATAATTCGTAATAGGTAGGTAAGTAATTGAATAATTTTTTATCCGTGCAGAGGCGGAGAAAGAATACTAACCTCTGCGGCCGGGGTCGGCCTGTCGTAAAAGGCGACAAAACAACCCACCCTAGCTACGTGATAGGGCCCCGAGCCCGTCTGGATGGCGACCACCTTTGGTCTTAAGTATGCCGCCATAATAACCTTGTTTTGTGTTCCGGTATTAGTGACCCAAGTTCCTGTACTCTTATGCGACAGCAGAGTGTTCGCGATGTCACTGGCGTTGCAAACACCCATAGGCGACGGTAACTGCTAAATTCTAAGCGGGTCGTCAGCCTGTCTGCTGTCCTACAGCAATAAAAAAAAATTCCTTTATTTCGTCGTCTCGAGATATAATAGTTCAATATATTGATTTCGAGTGGATCAGACTATATCTACTTTTTACTTTTATTTCAATTTATTAATAGTAAATGTGTATTTTTGTTACTACACGGACATCTGATTATTGAAAGTATTTGAATCGGGGGACATGTTGACGTCCATGGCAGAATGAGTAGTTCATCAGTCGCTTACCGCTCTGCTACCGCGACTAGTCTGGAACAAAAATGGTCGAGGTTGAGATTTCGTGCCGGAAGACGCCGTGGTATGCTATTCTGCAGGAGTATCATCTCGTAAAATCGCGTACCAGTTACTACCTGGTGCCTAATAAACCGAGTCTAGTCCAATCCACGAAAAAGTTACAACAAAATAAGCATTTTGCTTGAATATTTTTACATGCAAATTTTTATTATTTATTATATTATGGACTTCATTTTTTGAATCTTAAATTTTAAAATAGCAATAAATTAAATTATCTTTTTAATTACCTGACGTCAGGGGCCTTGTTAGATAATTATTTAGTAATATATCTACGTAGGTCAAATTGAATTTTATAGTTTTAAAAATATGTTGTATCTGATTGCGATATAAAGGCGGTTATTTTCACGAGACTGTGTACTGGAGTCAAAACTCAAATAACATGAAGAATAATACATATTATCATAATGTGCTAATTTTTAATTAAACAAATTAACAATTAGTTTTCAATTTAAATTATTATCGTTGGAACCACCCGGAAGGAGTGTGTGACCGACTGACTCTATTGGCTCAACTCTTTCATGACTTTTAAAAGCAAAAGGTAGTTAATATTTAGATTGTTTTGATGCTTTTTTTAAATATTTATCTATTACTAAATAAATATTTATAATGTCTATATTAAAATAAAAGGGCGAAATTATTCACTAGAGTAATAAGGGCCTTTGAAAAATATTTGTCGCTGAAATAGAATTTTATTTCCCTAAAAGATTTAATATCATGAAAATACTTCGCTAAGGTTTTCGCAACTTAACTAGGGTCGAATATATTTCCCCGGGTTGTTGACCGGAAAAATCTGTTTGTTATGACAGTTATATTTCATTTAAGATTAGGGTTATCATGAAATGAAGTATTTGTTTGAATAATTATATATTCTATAGATTTTTGGCAATACCATATACTACTTCATATCATCGATTCGCAAGTCATCTATTACTTGAAACATTATGACCCCCCAGCTGCATGTTGCGAAGCTGTCTTTCAGATGTGTATGTGATATCACCTCCTTCAACCAACCTCTATTTTCTTTTTGGTCAAGAAAACAAAAATATTTGTCGCCTAACATTGTATTTCGAGCTTTGAATAAAAACAGTTTTGTGAGACGTTATATTATAACCTGAATAATTTTTATTTCTTCTATAGAATTAAGTATTAATTTAATTGTGCAGATTTTCATCACAGTAGATCCAAAAAGCCTCATAAGAGAAAGTGTGTTTTGCAGTAATATGAAAAGGTAGTATAATAGTCTCATAAAAGTAAACTACAGTTCTGGCATGCGTGTAAATCCAGGCCGGGACGTGGGAGGCGCCCGCCATTGTATATCCCTCCGACCGGGCATTGGACAATAGAGGAACGCAGGGGTGGTTTTGATGGGTATACCAGCGTGCGTGTCCTTGTCAACTGTGGAGGCCTATGGACGCATTGCTGTGAAGTCCCACACTAATCCGCCCGGAGCCCCAATGTAGTTAAAAAGCTAAGTGGTTATAAAGTATATTCTTAACCGCTGTCCTTATTATTTGAAAGTAGTTTCAATTATTTTTTGCATTCTATCTCTGAACTGAGTCCTAGAAACGTTGTCTAACTTAACTATTATTAATTAACATAAACTTGTATAATGGTTTTTTATTTCCGATAAAGTTCAACCGTTTGCGCGTTAAAACTTTTGTTTGAAAATTCAAATTTATTTTCATAAATAGCAGCCCTAATAAATATTTCTGTTTGAACGAGGCCTGTGATCCAAAGAGAACTTTTTATCAAAGGAATTGTTCAGAAATACCTTATTACTGCCAAAAATATTTATTGAATAAATTCGGTTGACATTTAAAATATAAAAATAAAATGCCTTTCTAAATAAAAACTGCTTTTTTTGTTTTAATATAAGCTTCAATTTCGGCATCACTTGCGATTTATTGATTTTTAAATAGTAGTGTGGTCCCGGTCAATGAGAACAGTAAAGCCACCTTATCTGGTTCCTTTTTTTATTCCTAGGGAATGTAATTACTAGTACCACGCCGGAGTTCGGAGGGAAGGCGACGTGGTTAGTTCGGCCTCACCGTTCTAACCCTACATTAGGCTTTATTTTATTGCGGTAGGAAAGCAGACAGGGAGACGGCCCGCTTAGAATTTAGTAGTTACCATCGCCTATGAGTGTTTGCAACGTCAGTGACATCGCGAACAAGCTGCTGTCCCATAAGGGGACAGGAACTTGGGTCACTAATGCCAGAACACAACGCAAGGTTATTTTGGCGGCATACATAAGACAAAAAATGGTCGCCATCCAAACGGGCTTGAGGCTCTACCCCGTAGCTAGAGTGGGTTGTTTTGTCGCCTTAACAGGCCGACCCCGGCTGCAAAGCCAAAATTTAATATGCGGATCTAGCAGGCTTTGCACTGCTGGATCTAATGACGGCTAGTGACAGCCGTAGGTGACTAAAACTCCAGGTCCAGAGTTTTGTGGGGGTCGTACATTGATGGATCATAAAAGGCGTTTAGTATATTAAACGAGACAGAACAGAGAACACACATTTCGCTACAGCCACACGCGGCAAAAGAGGAATGTAAAAATAATCTATCAGTCAAAATAAAATCAGCGGAGAGCTATGAGGGACCAAGTATTTTTATTCAAATTACTCAATAATCACATGGATTCCCCTTTCCTTATAAGTCAAGTATTCCTGAGGTGTCCCCGTTTAAATTCAAGGCAAGTGTCACTTTTTTCATTACCTTCAACAAAGTCAAATCTTGCAAGAAACACTCTTTTACACAGATCTTGTCTTGAATATTATAATAAATTTTACACCAGTGTAGACATTTTTTGCTTTAACATTATAAATTATAAATCAAAAATAATCGAATTATGCAAATAACTAAAGTATTACGTTTAGATATCTCCATTCTTTTATTAATGTATTTTGTAATTTTAATTTATGACATTACTATTATCCTATTGGATGATGCAATTATGTGTAATTAAGTGTAACCTTTAAGTGGAAACTTTACTGAATTGGTAATTTTTATGTTATCTTTATATTGTAATTTATTGTAATTGTATGTTTCCCAAATAAATAAAAAATATATCAAAGAATAAAAAAAAACCGTATTTTATTTTTCAAAGATAACCAAGCTTACTCAACTCTATCAAGTTCTGTAGATATAGAAGCATTTTTGTTGTTTGAGAGCTGATGTTATCTAGCTGTGATGTCCGATTTGTTGGACCAGCGGTTGGGGGCAGTCTATCGTAAAAGGCGACATAATAATCCTCGCTAGGTACTTGGGCTCCAAGCCCGTCTACATAGCAGCCATCCCTCGTCTTGTGTGTCATAATAACTTTGTGTTGTGTTCCGGCATAAGTCACCCAGGTTCCAGTTTTCCTACATGGAGGGCAGCGGTGCTCTTGCCGGCGTAAACATCCATACGCGACTGACTAATATAACTGGTTTTGTGTAACTTACAAGATTATTACGATTGTTTATTCGTATGCAACAAATATAAAAATACTAATCTATGCTAATTAATTTTTTTATCCGTGCAGGGGCGGAGAAAGAATAACCTCTGCGGCCGGGGTCGGCCTGTCGTAAAAGGCGACAAAACAACCCACCCTAGCTACGTGGTAGGGCCACAAGCCCGGTTGGATGGCGACCACCTTTGGTCTTAAGTATGCCGCCATAATAACCTTGTGTTGTGTTCCGACATTAGTGGAACTTGGGGTTCCTGTACTCTTATGGGACAGCAGCGTGTTTACGATGCCACTGGCATTGCAAACACCCATAGGCGACGGTAACTGCTAAATTCTAAGTGGTCCGTCAGCCTGTCTACTGTCCTACAGCAATAAAAAAAATTAAATGATTTTAAGTTAACCAAGTTAAAAACGAGAAATAATAAGAAAAAAGAACTAAACGAACTATTGCTTGATCGCGAAGGAGGGGCGCCCGGCGGACTCACCGTCCGCCTATCGGCCCATCGTGCTGCTGAAAGAGTGGAGAAGATCTTCGAAAGGATCCTCGCAGACCGACTCGTCCGACACCTAGAGATGGAGGGGCCGAACCTGGCGGACGAACAGACAGTTCGGGTTCCGAAAGGGGCGCTCCACTATTGACGCGTTCACGCGTCTGAGGAGCCAGGCGGAGGACGCGGTGGCTCGAGGTAGGGTGCTATTGGCGGTGTCACTCGACATCACCAACGCCTTCAACACCCTGCCGTGGAGCTGCGTACGGGAGGCGCTCAAGTACCATCGGGTGCCTCCCTACCTCCGTCGCATAGTCGAGGCATATTTGGACGATCGTGCCGTCGTCTACCCGATCCAGGGTGGGCAAAGTCGGCGAGATGTCGTGTCTGACGTTCCGCAGGGGTGGTTCTGGGCCCCCTGCTGTGGACATCGCATACGACTGGGTCCTGAGGGGGGCGCTCCTCCCCGGCGTCATCTGCTACGCTGACGACACGCTCGTTACGGCGCGCGGGAGGAGCCCCCGCCAGGCGTGCCTTCTGGGTACGGCTGGGGTGGCCCAAATGGTGGCTAGAATCCGGCTACTCGGCCTGGAGGTGGCCTTAAACAAGACGGAGGCCCTTATATTCTACGGGCCCTGTCAGAGGCCGCCACCGCGCCTGCACATAACGGTAGGAGACGTCCGCATCGCCGTCGGGCCGTCCATGAATTATCTCGGACTGGTGCTCGACGGGCGATGGGACTTTGCGGCGCACTTCGAGCGCCTTGGTGCCGAGGCTAGTTCGAGCGGCGGCGGGACTCTCCCGTTTGCTGCCGAATATTGGCGGGCCGGGCGCAGTGTGCCGCAGGCTCTTTGAACGTGCGGTCGATGGCCCTTTACGGGGCCCCGATCTAGGCGAATCGCCTGACGGCCAAAACGACGGCACTGCTTCGCAGGCCGCAGCGCGTCCTGGCCGTCAGGGCGATAAGGGGATACCGCACGGTGTCCATCGAAGCGGCCTCCCTGCTGGCCGGATCCCCACCATGGGACCTTGAGGTCCGAGTCCTGGCGCTATTGTACCAGTGGCGCCGGGATGCGGCCGAGCGTGGCTCTCGCCCCGCACCTCGCGAAGTGGAGGTAAAGCGGGCGGAACTGAGCGACGAGGTGCTCATGGTGGAGTGGAAGGAGCGCCTCGCGCACCCCAGCGCGGGCCTCGCCACCATCGAAGCGGTGAGGCCTATCCTGGCCGAATGGGTGGAAAGGCGCCACGGTGCCCTGACCTACCGTCTGACGCAGGTCTTCTCGGGGCACGGTTGTTTCGGAGGTACCTGTGTCGCATAGGGCGGGAGATGACGTCGGGGTGCCACCATTGTGGCACGGGCGACGAGGAGGACACGGTGGAACACACTGTCGCCGGCCCTGGTTCTGTCCATGGTCGGGGGTGATCCTGGATGGACGGCCGTCGCCTGCTTTTGCGAGGCAGTCATGTCCGCTAAGGAAGCGGCGGAGCGGGAGCGGGAGTCCACCATCACACTCCCCTCCCGCCAACGCAGACCACGTGTCGGCACCGGAGGGCAAGCAATGACCTCCGGCCGCCCTAGAAAGCGGCCACGGGTGGCCCCTAGGGGGAGGATCCGCCGACCGCACTATTACCACGAGGGAGAGGGCCGCGTGCTGTTCCGCGGCCCCCCTCAACTCCTACACAATACAGGAGAGCGCCGGGGGGCGAAACCCTGACCCCCTGGCGCTAACACTTTAGAAGAGGCCCGCCTTGAGACAAAGGGCGGGTCGGCGCCGGCCCGGGCCACGAGATCGGTAGGCCACATATCCGTAGGCCCGGGCGTAGGCGATAGGAGAACAGCGGGGTTTTTTAGTGGGTAGTCGGATGGCTGAACATCTTTCCCGGAGTCCCACATATCCCTCGGTCCCCCCGGGCTGGGGGAACCCGATAAGAGAGGATTTCCCCCGAGACAAAAAAAAGGATGCAAAGTAAAGCATAGTTTGGCGAAAAACTGTATCGCACGGCTTTTAAAATTGTACAAAATCCAGACCAAAGTAAAGGCTTATAATTATTCTAGATTTAGAGCAGAATATTAATATTTATTTATTCAAACTAACGTTTCGTTTGTATTTCCTGCGGTGCCCAAATCCGACTCGGCGTTGCGTAACGAAAACAATGTACAGGCATAATAATAGTTATCACTGGTAATAAAATAAATTTATAAATAGAATGATGTATGTATAAATAATAAATTAATAATAAAAATGATTTTGACTTCAAAAAAGCCTGCAAGGAAGCCTTTTTTATTGTTTATATTAAGTTAAACATTGGGAATTGTCATTTTAAGGTCTGAAAATCTGATACCACAGTACACTGATCGGTAAACTTTTTTCGGGGCGGCATAATTATCTATATAAATGCCGCCGAGACCGCGTTCAACTTCACCAACTCAACAACTAATAATTAGGGGATTAACTCCAACCAATTCACCCAACCTACATCCCTTATAAAGCAATAATAACAGATTATAATGACCCATTACCGGTTCTTCCATAGAGAGAATGGGGAGTACACTAGTATATCCGCCAGGACGTGGCAATTACGTTAATGTTAGCACAAATAAAGCCTACTGTCTAAGCGTTGCATATTATCGTTGAATTTAATCCCGTCACCTCTAGAATTCTTCCTGACTGGTCAGTCTCGGTATAAACTTGGACAATATAAAAATCATGTTCAGTGAGCATGTCGTGACGAGGCGATCAATGAATGGCGTCCCCCTGGGCTTTTAGACGTAACCCTGCACAAATTTTGTGCAGGATTATGTCTGTCTTGGACAGAAAATCCAGTTAAGCGAGCACAATTTTGAGGGAAAATCTAATTGGAACTAGGATGATATTCGGAAAACTTTATTATGTCTTTTCGTTCATCATCCCCCAGTCTTATCAGTGATGATTTACGAGGCCGAGACATGGCTACTAAGGGTGGGGCTGGTCCACAAATTTCAAGTCGCTCAGTGGGCTGTGTTGGGTGTTTTTCGTAATGTCGATCCTTTGCGGGGCATGGTATAAATGAAAATGTATCTTTTTATGAATCAATATATTACATTATTATTATTATTTAGAGAACCAAAGTTACCGACATAGTTGCAAAATGTGCATGCTGAAGTGTCAGTCGGTAGGTCAAATCTGTCGCAGGATTGAGGGGTGTTAGAGCAAACGAGTCTTGAAGTGGAGACAGCGTCTTGGCAAATGTAAAACGTACCCCAGCCCGATGATCTGCGCAAGGTTGCCGATCGTAGCTGGATGAAAAAAGCAAGGGATTAGGGTTTGTGGCGCAAATCTGGGGAGGTCTACGTCCGACAGTGAAAAGTAAACACCAAACGATGACGATGCTATTTGACTAACTCTTGACTGGAATTTACACGTAACCTAAGAATCTTTTTACAACCGATTCATCTCGGTCCGATTCGACTCTCGTACTGCGAAGTCCCAAGTAGACTGCAGAGTATTAATACAGAGCATTTGGTCTTTTTGCATCTAGGCTCTTAACGTTTAGTAATTTCATAAGTACAATTTTATATATTAAATACACCCATACAAAGTATGTTATATTTAACAATATGCAATTACTTTGTTTCAATTGCAACGGATGTTTTTAAAACGATGCTCAAATTACGCCGATGGTTCTCGAAAATAACTTCAGTATGTTCATAATGAGCGCATTAAACAGAGAGGAACACTCATAGCCGTGTATTATACCTACGACCAGTGCTCTACCATAAACATACACTGGTCACTGGTCTCTTTTTTATACTACGCTGGATTATGTATCAGGGATCATAGTTCTAATCATACGGAGATGTTGACGGTAGCTTCAGCGATATGCCAGTTGATGCTTGAAACGTAAGCCTCATGTTGGGAATCGCAGGAGCGAACGTTGTTCATTGTTGACCGAACATGAAACTGATCCTGAAAATAGGGGGCCCTAAAATGACGCCAAGAGTTTTCTTCCTACTTAATTTTTGACGAACAGATGAAACGTGTAGCGTTGCTTTGTTAAGTTTCTAGGGAGTTAAAATATACTATTCTTTTTGCTACTTTCAAATTAATAAAGAAAAGGCATCGTTTGCTTTTCCCTTTCGTGGTGCGGAGCTCAGGCGATAGCTCCGGATTGGATACGCATGTGAAAGCCGATCCCTGCGCCAGGATGTCGGCCAGTAGAGTAATAATATGGTTTTAATGGGTATACCAGGATGCTGCAATACACGGGCTTCAAAAACTACCATGCCGCAATCCAAGCGGTAGGGTGTATATCACAGATTTGCACCTAATCATCAAATGATAAAGTCAGGAGCTACTGCCTAACCTGTGAATTTAAAATATTTTAAGCGCTTTAAATCCGTATTTTTTTTTAAATTACAAGAATTCATATATTACAAACTTTTTTTACATATCTAATACGAATGTTAATATAAAATTAAATTCTATATTATATAGCTCTAAAGTACTACATATAATATATATAACTTTATTATAACTTAGGAAATCACAAATAGTATTTTTTATTGCTGAGGAACAGCAGACAAGCTTCGTTTTCAAATGAAAATAACGATAGGGGACGTTGTAACCAATATTCGAGTGTTTGAGATTTAATGTCGTTTTTAATTATGATTTTTCCTATTTCAGGTAAAATATTATTGAGAAGGAAAATGTCTGATTGTTACGCTTGTCTAACTTCAGCCTAAATCTAATTTGAAGATATACTATCATTATCCTTCAGTATAGTATCAGTAAGTATGGCATAACTTTTTTTTATTGTTTTAGAATAGCGCAGACAGACGGCGAATTTGATAGTAAGCTTACTGTCGCTTATGGATGCTTGCCATACTAATAGCATCGCAGACACGCTGCTGTACCATAGGGGTACAGAAACCTGGGTCAATAATGCTGGAACACAACATAAGGTTATTATGACGGTTAAAACACAACACAAGGTTCGTAGGGCTTGTAGCCCTACCACGTAGCTAGGGTGGTTTTGTCGCCTTTAACGGCGGAACGACCTCGGTTAGTTAGTAGGTTAGTATTCGTACTCCGCCTCGGCATGGAGAAAAATTGCATATAAGGTTTCAATTGAATGAAATTTATAAATCTAAAAAGTTCATTCAACGTCCAAAGTAGTACGCTTGATGGTACTTCCTGAGGTTGGTTTACGAGAGATGACTCAAAAGTTATAACATCATTATTATATTAAATTCATTATGTTCATACAAGGTGATTATAGTTAACAAATAATTTATAAAAATACCTAGTCTGGTCATAAGTATTGTCACACAGTAAAAACTTTTCTTTTAGAATGCTGGCCACAAAAAAGTTTATTGAATTAGAATTTCGAATTGTTCATAAAAATAAAAATGTATAACTTTTAGAATTTTACTCATTTTTAAATATAGAGTGGACGCTTAAAGAAGACCGTGTTGCAGTTATTGCGTTGCATCGTTGCGGTTACGCGCCAATTCAAATTTTTAACATACTGAAAAATTTGAATATAACCAAAAGATTCGTTTATCGTACCATCAAACGATACAATGAAGACTCTAGTGTAGATGACAGGTCAAGAAGTGGTCGCCCTCGGTCTGTTAGGACTCCAGCAGTGATAAAAGCTGTGAAGGCACGAATTCAAAGAAATCCCAAACGTAAGCAGAAACTGTTGGCCCTTCAGATGGGGTTATGCAGAACCACGATGAAAAGGGTGTTAAATGAAGACTTAGGGCTTCGGGCATATCGAAGAAAAACAGGACATCGTTTGAATGCTCGTCTAATGGACCTGAGACTGAAGAGATGCCGCGCTTTGTTGAAGCGGTACGCGGGAAAAAAATATCGGGAAATTCTTTTTTCGGATGAAAAAATGTTTACCGTAGAAGAGAGCTACAACAAACAAAATGATAAGGTGTATGCACACAGTAGTGAAGAAGCGAGCAACCGTATTCCGCGTGTCCAACGAGGTCATTTTCCATCCTCGCTCATGGTATGGTTGGGAGTTTCTTATTGGGGCTTAACAGAGGTACATTTTTGTGAGAAAGGTGTAAAAACGAATGCTGTTGTGTATCAAAATACAGTCCTGACGAACCTTGTGGAACCTGTTTCTCATACCATGTTCAATAACAGGCACTGGGTATTCCAACAAGATTCGGCGCCAGCTCATAGAGCGAAGAGCACACAAGACTGGCTGGCGGCGCGTGAAATCGACTTCATCCGGCACGAAGACTGGCCCTCCTCCAGTCCAGATTTAAATCCGTTAGATTACAAGATATGGCAACACTTGGAGGAAAGGGCGTGCTCAAAGCCTCATCCCAATTTGGAGTCACTCAAGACATCCTTGATTAAGGCAGCCGCCGATATTGACATGGACCTCGTTCGTGCTGCGATAGACAACTGGCCGCGCAGATTGAAGGCTTGTATTCAAAATCTCGGAGGTCATTTTGAATAAACTTTAATGTCATAAGAATCTATGTTTTGTTAAGTTCATTTTGGTATATGAATGGTTACATAATTAATAAACTTGTTACAATTATTTTACATTAAACATGTGACAGAATTTATGACCTGACTAGGTATATATCTAAAAATCTCTACAAAAATCAAATTTAATAGATTAGAGAAAAAAATGTTTGTCTTGACCCTTCAAAAACCCTGCAACAGCGACCATCATTTCGTTATCGTCAACAGCTATCGTTTCCCGAAGGTGTTTAATTTAAGTAGATAATAATCAGTGAGGATTTGTCGCACAAAGTAGTTGACACCACAACACCTCGATCTCGATCGCCTGACGCCACAACACCTCTCGCCTGACGCCACAACACCTCGCTCACCCGACTCGCCCCGCTGCAGCCGAATGAAGCAGATGTCCCCATAAACACCATAGCGCGCCGCGGATCACGACCAGCCGCCGGACACACCACAACACCTCTCTACACATCCATCACTATCGTGCCAGAATGATGACACTGGACTCCAGACCGATGATGACTGCCTTCTGGTAGCCGTGGTGCCTGGATCCAGCAGCCAGTCCCGCCTGATGAGGCCCGTCGTGCCGCCGTTATTCGTTCCAGTGGGGTTGTGACTCGATGAGGCCTTGCCCGGCCGCCGTCGATTCGCTCCGGCGGCCAAGGCTGGGACAAGAAGAAGTGGACATACTGACCGAAGAGGACCGGTGACCATCATGATGACACCACACTCCACACACCGTCGCTGAGGTGCCACCGCGCCACAGCGACGCCACGATGGACCCTCGACCAAAGATGATCGTCGTCTGGCAGCCGTGATGCCTAGCTCCGGCAGCCAGCCCCGCCTATAATACCCCGTCGGGCCACCGTTGACTTGTTCCGGTGGGTGTCTGTCCCGATGACGCGGTTAAGGAGGGGCAAGAGGATGGCCATCTGGGCCGAAGAGGACTATCACCGGCCGCCGGGAGGCCCTACCGCTTACATAGGTAGGCGAGCTCTGATGTCCGACACCACACCACCGGGGGATCGTTATCCTCCGAGTTGATGCCGGGGTAATGAGGCTCAGCCTTGAGGCCCCTACTTGCCCCTGCAAAGGGGAAGAAGACCGGGATTGATTTCGTTATTCAGTGCAGTTCAGTTCAGCTTATAGTAAGCTACAGCCAAGTTCAGACACAGCAGCCCTAGTAATAAAGGAGGAAAAATAGAAACAAGAAGCCTTTCATCTATTCAGGCTCTCCAATCCCAGCAATAGCAAGTGTACACCCGTACAATTAGATTAGTTTTGATCCCTTCCACCAGCTAGTAAAGGATTGTTCTGCTCTTTACGACACATCCTGTGTTTTAAATATTGAACAAATATTTAAAACACAGGATTTATAATTTTTTCTACATAATTAAATTAATATTTGTTTCCATAAATAAACAAATATGTATATCGTTCATTCTCATTTTAAAAAGACTAAAATTTCAAACATTTGAATTATTGATTATTATACATTGTATATAATGATGATGATTATTGTAACATAATTTATTGCTATTGTATTAAGCGAATAAATACGAATTTTTTTTTGCAGTTAGGACGTATGTATAATAAATACATAACGTTTACGTCAAATGGTTTTCATTACTTTTTGGAATTTAATAATTTAAAATATCCGATTAATTTTCTTCTAAGTTTCCTTTTTTATTGCTGAGGAGCAGCAGACAGGTTGAAGATCCACCTAATAGTAAGCAGTTCCCGTCGCCTATGGATGTTTGCCATGGTAGGGGCACCGCCAACACGCTAATGTCCCATAGAGGTACAGGAACAAGGTTATTCTGGCGGCATACTTGTAGAACAAGCGTGGTCACCAGTCGCCCTACCACGTAGCTGGGATTGTTTTGTCACCTTTTACGACAGGCCGAACCCGGCCAGAGGAGTTAAGATTGTTACTACGCCCCTGCACGGAAAACGGGTAAATTTTGTGTCAGGACTATTCAAAACGGGACGTGTGTCACGTTAGGTATTCCTGTCATTAGTTTATAGATTGGAAAATCAAATAAGCTGTCTTCATGTTGGCTACAGCATATCAAAGCGGTTGAATGCAGTTTCAATTCTGATGAATGTATTCACTTTACAATGTGCTGATTTTAAGTTATTAAAAGTGGAGCTATATATATACTACGAATGGAATGGAATATTCTAATTCGCTTACAAAGGACTATAGAGTAAAGCTGAAAACACACTATCGGGTGCGTCCGAAAGCCGTGGCTTAGAAACGCCACTCATCGTGGTACTTGAGTAGTTTTGGACGTAGTGGGCTAAATGTCCGTTCTATAGGCGAAATCTGATTATTAACAGCGACATTGCGTATACGTTTTCCATATATAGTTTATAGATAGTTATATATATATTCATTATTCCTCTTATTTATAGGTCACAGCTTATGTCGCGTCCGTGAGCCGCGTCCGGTAAATTGTTTTGCCATTTAATGTGGTCAGCGCAGGAGTGCCCCTCGCTGGGCGTGCGCGTGCGCACTGCGCACACTGCGCAGTTTGTGACGCGCCTTTACACCGGCTGCCCGTACACTTCAAGAACTCAAATAAAGGGGTAAGTTAATCTTGCTTATTAATTTCCAACGTTTTTAAGACTATTATAACAACTCTTAATTAGATTATTGTAACGTTTTAAACAATTAATATATAAAATAAACAATTTTAATCTCTAATTAATACTATATATGATTTGGTTTTTGCGAGTAATGGCGGGAGTGCGGGACGCTAAGTCAAGGACGAGAATCTTTTGTTGTTCGAACAAGTTTTTATCCTTCAAAATGAAAAAATACAATACAAAAATAATAATATGCCGTTCTATTTGGCCTTTATCTGACTTACCATTACTTTAATGTTTATATTGAATTATATATACATAAAATACCTTTACGGACGCGATCATTGTGTAGATTCAGCGTGTTATTATTGACCCTCTATAATAATAACTTATTTTAGTGATAATCATGTGAATATTAATGAACCGACACGGTTATTTATTATTCAGTTATTGTCTCTTGCTCTGAATTAAAGTTTTGCTGCAAAGATTTTTATCCGTGCAGGGGCAGAGAAAGAACTCTGACCTCTGCCACCAGGGTTAGCCTGTCGTAAAAGGCGACAAAATAACCCTAGCTACGTGGTAGGGCCACAAGCCCGTCTGAATGGCAACTACCCTTAGTCTATAAGTATGCCGCCATAATAAACTTGTTTTGTGTTCCGGCATTAGTGACCCTGGTTCCTGTACCTCTATGAGACAGCAGCGTGTTCGTGGTACCCCTATCTCCGCAAACATCCATAGGCGAAGGTTACCTGCTGCTTACAATTAAGTGGGCCGTCAACCGGTTTGTCTTTGTTTAAACGTAATAAAGGAAATGTAATAAGTTAATTAATTTGTACTTTTGGAAATTAAATTAAATTTGTTGACTGCAAGGTTGTGTATCATCAATAGTTGCGGTTTCGATTCCTGCAAGGGAATATCTATAGAATATTAATTAAATTTTCTTACATTATAAAATAATATTGGACTAGGGTGGGCCCTAGGTGGGCCTAATCGTAAATTTAGTTAACCTTACGTTAACTTTGCCGGGTCCGCCTGACGCAGGTCCTCTCGGGGCACGGTTGCTTCGGGAGTTACCTGTGTCGCATAGGGCGGGAGACGACGTCGGGGTGCCACGATGGTGGCGCGGGCGACAAGGAGGACACGGTGGACCACACCGCCGCCGTGACCAGCGTGGCGCGACGAGTGCCGCGCCCTCGTCGCCTAAATCGGCGCGGATCTGTCGCTCCGGCCATGGTTTTACCATGGTCGGGGGCGATCCTGGATGGACGGCCATTTCCTCTTTTTGCGAGGCAGTCATATTCACAAAGGGGGCGGCAAAGCGGGAGCGGGAGTCGACCACTACACTCCCCTCCCGCCAACGCAGGTCACGTCATCGGTGCCGGAGGGCATCAAACGACTTCCGGCCGCCGTAGAATCCCTTAATTGCAGGAGTGTCGGCTCCGTTGGTACGGCCATGTTTTATGGCAACCGGATGCATATGTGGGTAACAAATGTCTGGCCATGTCGCCTCCGCCGGGCTCCGGTAGGAGGGGTAGACCCAAAAAGTGCTGGCTTGACGTCGTAAGGGGTGATATGTGTACCAATGGGCTCACTACCAGGGATGCTGAAGATCGAACGAAGTGGAATAGAAAACGTCGGAAAGCGGACCCCGAGCACTGAAGTGAAAGTTTGGGTTGCAACCGGGACATAACGCTGGGATGATGATGATGATTTATTTATTTATTGTTGCAACCAGTTTTTTCCGTGACAATATGACACGGGACTCTCGATATAAAAACTTTAGATGTAACTTTAAGTAAAAAGATTTGATTGAATTTGTTTTTCTCAGGGACAACTGTCATCTGAGCTCCAAATTTGAAAGGAAATACTTGGGCATAGCCGCGTTCGTTAATAGGACATAAGAGCTGCCAGGTAAGGTAGACTTGTATTCTTAATCTTGATGTTGCTCCTGAACTCCATAAATATTTTTTTTTTGGTGTCGGGGAAAAACCTCTCTTGACGGGTTCCCCCGGCCCGGGGGGACCGAGGGATATGTGGGACTCCGGGAAAGATGTTTGGCCATCCGACTACCCACTAAAAACCCCGCTGTTCTCCTATCGCCTACGCCTGGGCCCACGGATATATGGCCAGCCGATCTCGTGGCCCGGGCCGGCGCCGGCCCGCCCTTTGTGTTGAGGCGGGCCTCTTCTAAAGTGTTGGCGCCAGGGGGTCAGGATTTCGTCCCCCCGGCGCTCTCCTAACAACTCTAGGAGTTGAGGGGGGCCGCGGAACAGCACGCAGCCCTCACCCTCGCGGCAATGGTGCGGGCGGTGGCCGCTTTTTACGGCGGCCGGAGGTCGTTATTTGACCTCCGGCGCCGCCGACGTGGCCTGCGTTGGCGGGAGGGGAGTGTGGTGGTCGACTCCCGCTCCCGCTCCGCCGCCTCCTTTGCGGACATGACTGCCTCGCAGAAGGAGGCGACGGCCGTCCATTCCATAAATATTTCACTCTACATTAATATACTCCATTTATGTTATTTTACACCAGTATTATCAAATAGTTATTATTTTATTATTAATTCCCTTTTTTTGGACGCTTCACCCCTGGTGATTGTCTACTGTTCATATTAAAGTCCGTGTGCCTTTGTAGTTACATTTTGTGAATTAATTTTAGTGAAATTCAATATCGCGAAAGAAGTAGCTATTTTTTATTTCTATTTATTGCTGAGAAGCAGAAGACAGGCTGACGGCCGACTTAATAATAGGCAGTTACCATCGCTTATGGTTAGGTTAGAGTTTACGATAGGGGCATCCCTTAGAGAGAGGGCGAGAATGCTCACCGTAATTTTCTATCAGCAAACGATGGTTTTCAGCAGTTTTTTTTCTTTTGAAACTTATTAAAAGTAAATAAGAAAAGTAATGCGTGCCGCAAATGCACGTTTTCAGGCGCGAAACTTGACATTTTCAAAGAAGTTACATAAATATGACGGTGTTACTTTCGCAAAACATAACATGTATACATTTGAAGATTGATGTCAGTAAAAATAAAATGACAGTCAAATCATAACATTGTATACTCGCTAAGTACGGGTACTTAACTAGTACTCGTACTTGGCCTAGCGACATCTATTCGAAAACACAAGATCGTAAAATCGTTTTTGCAAGAATCTAAACATTCCATGGTTTTAATGTATAATGCATCTATTATAAATTTGTAGAATATTAAATTCTGTACAACTTTTGCTACAATTTTTTTATATAATACCTTTTTGAAATATAAGGTGTAGAGACAGATTACCTATTTTTTCAAATATTTTTTTAGCTAGATTTCAGTAGACAGGCAAACGGTAACCACATGTTTAGTTTTATTTATATTTAAGAAGACCAAAACTTTGAAGCAAAAATGTGTTTAATATGGTAAATATATTTTAATGAAAAAAAAACTTTTTAAGGTTTTAATAAGTTAATGAAACCGTCTCTATTTAATATACTTTTATAAGGCAGGTTTTCGATCTATATTCAAGATAAATTTTATATTATGGATAAGAGATAGATTAGTCGGAAGCTCGGTCTTTCATTTGATTCCTGCTGCAATAGCCAGTTTGTTTCGACAAGCGAAAGTAAAACCCCATTAGAAACAGGCATATCGTGTCCAGTTGTGTAAGCCTGTTCCCTTAATCCGGAAGCTATATTTCTGTACCTTCTATTGCGGCCCCTGATGATGTGAATTGATTACGGGATTGCATGACCTATCGAACTTACCTATGACTTAGCAAATTACTTTGTCCATTAGGTGATCAAATACTTATCTAATACTTGTGTAAAGTTTTTATCATGACTTTACTTTTATTTAATAGTGTTATTTATCGTTACATTTTATTTGATTACTGTTTTTGTAGTAAAAAGAATTCGTTTAAAAACAAAAGATAATGTTATCAGAAGTATATATTTTTTGACTTTCAGCCTTCATAGTTTATATATATATATATATATATATATATATATATATATATATATATATATATATATATATATATATATATATATATATATATATATATATATATATATATATATATATATATATATATATAATTGGAATCTCAGAATCGGCTCCAACAATTTTCATGAAATTCAGTATACGGGGGGTTTCAGGGGCAATAAATCGATCTAGCTAGGAATCATTTCTAGAAAATGTCAAAAGGTGGCGTTTGAGTAGTCCCAATTTAAACTGAAAAATGACTCTTCCTGACATCTATCGGCGAATAATAATACTATTTTTTTTAAATTGTTTTAACGACACAACGACACTAAAGCTATTCCAGCAGATAGCGTTGTTAAGTAACACGAAGTCAATGAGTGTTTGCTTTGAGGTTAGACTAAAAAAATCAATTGTTAATTACCAAAAAAAAAAAAATACCGAGCAAAGCTCGGTCATTCCTCTTCGGAAGTTTTTCAAGCTTAATGTATAACATGTCTATGATGGCGAAGAAATACATTACGAGGAAACCTGCATCCTGGAATCATAGGTAAACATGCGAAGCGTGGCGGATATAATGTCCGTTCCTCATGGCTCCCACTCTAGTGGTTTCCAAAATTATGTGACAATTTACACAGTGCCATCTAGTGCCAAACTAAGTAGTATAAAACTTTTGTTATGGGTACTAGACAACTTACCTACATACATAAACACCCAGATGCGAGATGGGAATCGAACCCGTGACCTCCGCAAGCGTACCGAAGTGCGTTATCCGTTACGCCACAGAGATCATTATTAAAAATATAATTAAAATAGTATAATCTTTAAAATAATTAGTTATTAAATTTGTAAGATGTAATGTAACGCGTAGCCTACGATAGAACGCGATGGCAGCGTACTGTGGACGCCCTCTGCCTTATCTAGAGGTCAGAGGACATTAAGAACAAAACTTGTAAGATGTATTTTTTAAATTCTTTGGTACACAGACTGATGGTCCACTTAATAGTAAGCAGTTATCGTCGCATATGGATATTTGCAACACCGGGGGCTCCGCTAACACGCTCACTCACTGCGGCTATACACGTAGCAGAACTGGCACCTTGCTATCTTATGCTGCACACACATGAACACAGCACAAGGTTATTATGGTGGCATATCTGGAGACCGGGGGGCTGCCATACAGTCGGGTTTAGAGTCCTACCGCCTAGCTAGGGTTGTTTTGTTACTTTTTACGATAGCTCTTTCTATCCGTGCAGGGGCGAAGAAAGAATACTACTAACCTCTGCGGCTGGGGTCGGCCTGTCGTAAAAGGCGACAAAACAACCCACCCTATAAAACAGCTACGTGGTAGGCCTCAAGCCCGTCTGGATGGCGACCACCTTTGTCTTAAGTATAATAACCTTGTGTTGTGTTCCGGCATTAGTGACCCAAGTTTCCTTATGGGACAGCAGCGTGTTCGCGATGCCACTGGCGTTGCAAACACCCATAGGCGACGTTAACTGCTAAATTCTAAGCCGGCCGTCAGCCGGCCTGCTGTCCTTCAAAAAATAAAAAAAAGCTCTCCATTGACCCCAGGGATCAGTATATTTACTCCGCCTCTGCAAGGAAACGAAGTATGAAATTGAATTAGCAACAAGAACATATAGATATCATTCTTGGTAAATGTGACATTTACTAAGAACTGATTAATTAATAAATAAAACTTATCATAAGTTATTATATTCATATCTCTCCCAATAACGCCACTGTTTTCAGAATGTAATTAACATATACAGTTATCAATACTTTCATTATTTTGCATTTCAATGTATTATTTGTTATGAAATACCTTATCTACTTTTAATATTAGCTATATTCATTGGGACGATAATAAACGTATACTTTGTATTACTAAGTATCGTATAGCCTTGTGATATCAGAAATAATTGACTACCTCATCACTTAAATGACCACTGACGACGACGCTTGGCAGGATTTGCTCACGGTGACTTTTTTTACCGTCGGTATTTGTAAAATATTTTATAATATGTACATGAGGCTAAATGAAAAATGCCTAAGCTTTGCGTGCTATCGTGAAGATGAACTTGTCCCCTTGAAATCATCACTTGGCTACCTTAGTTATTAGTAGTCAGATTTTCAAAGAAATGCATACACACCAATGATGTTATAGTAAAAACTAGACACTATGTTAGAGGGGAGGGATGGATAGCTGGGTTCTAATTATCAAATAACAACACACTTTACCATTGAAAACAAAAAAATCCAATTTAATGTAACCTGGTCTTAGATTTGAAAAAACAAAAACAACAAAAAAACCGAACATCAACAAAATGACCACCCAACCACGACCTTTAACAACCTACCACAGACCACAGAACGAACAACGAACTCAACTCAACTCAAAAATCAAACTCAACTCAAAACGTAATACACCTCTAAAAACGGAATACGGATTACCGAATACCAATAATGAATCGTAAGGCAGCAAGGTCATGGTTGGCAGAAAACACAACGATACCGCGATTTAATTCGATACAGCGCCATCTCTGTGTTCGTTCTTGACAACTTTTACTTTAGTATTGAACATTCCACCCACCAAGGACTTGTCCTTCATAGTGAAAAATAACATATAAATGAAATTTAAGATTAACACAAACAATGTTTTACAACACTACACAACGTATTAAAAGAAATAAACAACTAATAGCTATAATTTCTAACACAAAAATAGTAGTCCGCCCACTGTGAAACAACTTAAACTTAATGAAAGCTACAACATAAAACTCAAAAAATTAAGTTATGAAATATACCGCCCACCATGCCAATGTAACTCATTTTTTTCTAAAATTACAAGCATGCTAACTGCGCGTTTGGTAAGTCTATTCTTAGTTTTGATGGTAACAACACGAGTCACATAGTCTGGTCCAGCGTACTTAGCTTTATCAACACCCAATATCCACTTAGATGGTGGCACATTATCCTCTCGTAGAATAACAATATCATCAACGTCCAGTTCAAATTTCTTAGTTTTTCATTTATATCTTTGACACTAAATATTCATTTGACAATTTTTTCCAAAATACATTTACCATTACCATAATTGATACTAATCGCCATTGTTCTAAACAACTAATGTCACTGTCACTAAAATCTTCATCAGTCACATTCAATGAAGATTCACCTACTAAAAATGTCCTGGTGTCAAGGAGAGTGGGTCGTTTGGGTCATCGCTTAAAACAGTGATTGGACGCGAATTTAGACACGCTTCGATCTGCGTTAACACAGTAGATAGCTCTTCGTATGTTAGCGTACTACTATAACCTTCTTCAAGTGTTGATAGGTTACATTCCTTGATGGAGTATTGTCTAAATTGATAATCATCATATTTCTCTGCGGCTGGGGCGGTCTGCTGTAAAAGCTGACAAGCTTAGCTAGGTAGTAGGGCTCCTAGGCCGTCTGGATTTCAACCACCCTGATCTCGAAATAGGCTATCATGATATTGGATGGGCCGTTTGCCTATCTTCTGAACTGCAGCTATAAAAAATATCATCCATAGATTTCAGAAACTATACACATATTTTTTTTTAATTTTGATGACATTCGTATTGTATTTGTGGATCGATTAATCAACGAAAATCATTCATCTTGTTTTGAAAATATGACCCCATTTTAAATAAGATATATATTATTTACGACTTATGATACGGAGCTGAGGCAATATCTCTTTGAGTTTAGGTTTAACCTTTTTAAATGTGATTTGCAGGTCGTGAGCCTCTTTTTAGGACATTCATGATAATATTTGTACCGTGTAAGTTATTTTTTTTAATGCTGTAGGACAGCAGACAGGCTGACAGCCCGCTTAGAATTTAGCAGTTACCGTCGCCTATAGGTGTTTGCAACGCCAGTGGCATCGCGAACACGCTGCTGTCCCATAAGGGTACAGGAACTTGGGTCACTAATGCCGGAACACAACACAGGGTTATTATGGCGTCATACTTAAGACCAAAGGTGGTTGCCATCCAGACGGGCTTGAGGCCCTACCACGTAGCTAGGGTGGGTTGTGGACTCCAGTACCTGTGCCGCATAGACAGGGAGCCGGACGCTCGGTGCCATCACTGCGTCCACGGCGGGGAGGACACGGCGCAACACACACTCGCCGAGTGTGTAGCTTGGGAGGAGCAGCGCCGTGTCCTCACAAATGAAGTAGGAGGAGATCTGTCGCTGCCGGCCGTAGTGCGGAGGATGGTCGGTAGCGCAGAGTCGTGGGACGCAGTGGTGTCCTTCTGCGAGCACGTGATGTCGCAGAAGGAAACTGCGGAACGGGAGAGGGAGATCTCGACTCCCTTCCCCGGCCGCAGAAGGCGCACCGGGCGCAGGGGAAGGGCGGATAACGCCCTTTTCCGGCCCCCATGAATGGGTCCAGGGGCGAGGGACTTGGGGAAGTCCCCGCCCCCTATTCGATGGACCCGAGGCGGAGGCGCGTGCGGGTGTCGGCGCGCGCCTCTGAAGCGATGCACGGGGTAGTTAAACACCTCACTACCCCGTGCAGGAGACGAGGCCCGGACAGACCGGGCCAGCACTAGTGTGGGGCTGCGGAAGAATCTGGATTCCCGCGGCCCCGCGCGCACGTGTGAAGAGACACCGGGGTGGTGGTTTTAGCCGGTAGGAGTCCGGCATGCCCCTCCGCCTTTCCCCAGGCGGAGGTAGTCCATGAGGATTTCCCCACCCCGTAAAAAAAAAAAAAAGGGTTGTGGACTCCAGCCGCAGAGGTTAGTTTTTTCCGCCCCTTTCTCCGCCCCTGCACGGATTTAAGAAATAATAATAATATCAATTTATACTAATAATTTCCGAAAAAATGCACATTTCTAAAATGTACGCTAATTAGGTTCGAGGCTTATGAGTGTAAGAATAAGAATTTAATATTTCGCTATATCCATGCTAATATTATAAATATAAAAGTAACTCTGTTGGCCTGTTACGTTTTCACATCTACACCTCTGAACCAATTTTAATGAATTTCGTTATAGAGATAGTTTGGACTTTGGAGAAGGACATCATAGCCTTTTTTTTGTCGCGAAAATGAAATTTAAAGGTGGTGAAATAGAGAAGTCAGAAAACTGTTTTTTTTTTAATTCCATTGTTCTCAAATTCAACTGATACGCCTGTTGCAGTATAAATTGTAAGTTCCAAAAGTTTTAGAATAAAAATAATGGCGGCGCCAACCTTGATAAATACAGCATTTAAGATATAGCCTAAAATAATAACGACCTTGTTTTAAAATAACCTTTGCTTTATGATATCTAATTTCAGTTTTATAGCGTTTCTGTTATCTAACGGAAATTATTGATGCAATTTAGCAATTGAGCTATAATTTTATAAATTTGTGTTACAATTTAAATGAACTCTATAAATCTAAACGGTTTACAGAGTCCACTTAATAATGGTATCATTTTACACACTTATATTTCGATTTATTAAAATACAATAATTATAGAATAGCTTAGAATAATAAAATATTTTGCAAAACATTTTAAATATTTTGCCTATTTTCAAGCTATGATAGCTATGTTTTACATATTTACAAGCACATTATCTTATATCTTTAAACGAGCAATTCTTGTATATATACTTATATAATTGGAATCTCGGAATCGGCTCCAACAATTTTCATGAAATTTAGTATACGGGAGGGTTTCGGGGGCGATAAATCGATCTAGCTAGGAATAATTCTAGAAAATGTCAAAAGGTGGCGTTTGAGTAGTCCCAATTTAAACTGAAAAATGACTCTTCCTGACATCTATCGGCGAATAATAATACTATTTTTTTTTAAATTGCTTTAACGACACTACAGCACTAAAGCTATTCCAGCAGATGGCGTTGTTAAGTAACACGAAGTCAATGAGTGTTTGCTTTGAGGTTAGACTAAGAAAATCAATTGTTAATTTCCAAAAAACTCAATTTATAAAAAAAAAATACCGAGCAAAGCTCGGTCATCAGGATATTGTTAGATAATGTTAGATAGCTGTAAGGCTTACGTCCATTGTGATTTTGTAATTTTACCACAAACTAATATTCGACAGTAGCAATTTGCGTGTAAATTAGATTTTAAAAGTAATAGTTTCCGCAAGAACCGTTTCCATTTTTCAACATGAACATTACTCACTTTGTTTGTTTGAAAACAGAGAATGAAATATAATGAAAAATAAGGTAATCTTATAGAAAATTTTTAGTAAATTTGTTCGACGTAGTTGATTATGAAAAATAGTACTAAGACACGAGTAATATGTAAAAGCAAGTGGTTAGCTCATCTAGTTTACTAAATTGTGTAAGTTATTTTATCTACGCATGCGGGAATCTCTGGTTCGATTACCGGGATCATTTCTGTGTGTTTGTGTATAATATGTATTTATTTACAAAAGAAAATTATCCGAGCATAAGGTATATAAATAAGTTTTTGTTGTTTTTTTAAATCAAAATAAAGCATTTTGTTATTAAAGAATTAACGTATTTTTCTAAACTAGCTGTGCCCGCGACTCCGTCCGTATGGAACAGTGACTTTGGGCAGCATTTTTTGTGGATATATCTTATGGTTTATTTTAGATTATGAACCCTATAAACCCTAAAATATAAATAAATGAAATATGCAAAAATTCAGTGTTATCGAATGCAACTAACTACGCCATGCGCCTTCGGAATACGTGCGTTCGAACTTACATAGTCCAGTCTAAGCTGAACCCTATTTCATATGATTGGTAATATAAATCTGAGGTCAACTTACATTGGAAATAAATTTCCGAAACTTATAATTTTAACAAAACTATTTATTTTTTCTAATATAAAAATATCCAAGTTACTCCTTGTCACATCAGCTAACTGCCAGTGAAAGTTCCGTCAAAATCGGTGCAGCCATTTCAGAGATTAGCCGGAACAAACAGACAGACAAAAATTGTCCGAATGCACTTAGTAAAAAGCGGTTTATTTAATATTACAAACAGAAAGATAATCGAAAGAGGCAATGTCTAGTAAATACAGCGGGTGGAGCAGAACCTTAATTGGGAAATGGAGTATTTTCAAATAGACCGGCACCGCAACACGGACGAGTATCCTGTAGGAGAATAATTCTGTCGCGTCTGGAGTAATAGCGCCTTTTTCCTTAACTTTGACTCAATCTCGTTAATTGTCTTTGGTAAACAGCTCTACTTATAGTTTTATTTGAGCAACTTATAATGTACGACATCCAGCTGGTCACTGATATACAACATTAGTTTTTTTCCATAAATATTTGCTTTGGATGTTGATGTTGAAGCAAGCTCAGAAGGTATCCATTTGTTTCTTCTTCTTTATATTCTTTGGGTAACCGCAGCGGATACATTTTCTTCGCCACCACGAGGGAAAAGTTTTTCTTTTATGCCTAGCAGGCAGAATTTCACACATCCATAATCGGTATATAACATCTCTCCCCTTCAATTCTTATGAAACCCAATTGCTTTACTTTTGAATCATTTCCAATTATTTGAAACGATATCAAATTCTTTGTTGGGTTATATAATTTAGGGGAATTCTTTTTGTGTTTGAGAGGTGTACGATGCTGGTCACGGACTGAGATTGCATCGTACGGGAATGAGAAGGATAGCTCGAGAGCAGTGAACTGTATAAGAGAAGAGGGGAGAGGAGTGGTGGCTCTTTGCCCACTGCAAAGTAATGGTGGTAAATATAACCATTAACCAATAAATTTACCGGTAAAAAAAATTATCACTTCTGTTCGATAAATAGAAAGAAAGAAGAAAGAAAGAAAATATGTTTATTTAGGACTTAAAGTTATTATTTACAATTTATAATTATATACTATATATTTGTCCCAAATTGGTCCCAGCTCAGCATTTGCTGATGGAATTTACCAGCGCTGATCTTCCGCTGGGGCCATTAAGTGACACCACTAACATTATATACACAATAACACGTGTGCACTTTACACATGATAGAAGTGAAACCCTGAAAAATGTAAACCTCAATGTAATAAAAACATAAACAGAAAAGTAAAAGTTTATGGAGTTATGCAACTTAGAGCTACAAATCGCTCGAACTTTGAGGTGAAATGAAAATAAAATTAACCAAAACTGTTAAAAATACCGTTTAACAAAAACACTGCATGTAGTCGCGTAGGTAATTATTGGAAATTATATACATGCAAGTTTCAACTTTATTCCCCAACGCATAAGATTTATTTCCACCTTGCAGGTGTTTTCAACTTTTCATGTAAATATTGAATTTTGATGATTCGATTGTATGCTCTATGGCCTTCAAAATAAAGCACAATGTTAAGAAACTCAACCATTCAAGTTTAACAGTAGCAAAATTAAATCAACGAAAATATTTACCGATTTTTTCAACCAATAAAAATATCAATTACCAATTAACAGATAAATAAATTCAACCGTTAACGCCATCTTTACTGCAAAGTATCGCGACTCTAACCACCGCCCCTCTCATACAGTTCACTGCTTTCGAGCTATCCTTCTCATTCCTGTACGGTGCAATATCAGTTATTCAGTACCCATAACATAACTACTTGCTACTTAATTTGGTACTGGAGTGCACTGTGTAAATTGCCACAGTATCATTATAATCTTCAATATAAATGGAAATCTAGAATGCTTATATTTTATTTTTGGTTAGTTTTAGTGTGATTATATTTTAGATTGAATGAAATAGGTATGGTTAAACCAGTTGTTAATTTTAAAAATCACAAAAGTAACTAAGCGTTTCAAAAGATATTATTTTTGCACACACCGGACGTGATCTCTCGCTCGCAGCCTAGGTTTTGGCCATGGTTGGGAGCGAGTCCCGATGACCGCTGTCGCCTCCTTCTGTGGGACCATCAAGTGCGCTAAGGCGGGGTGGTGCCTGATGAACGGAAAAGTCCGCTCCCATCGTGTTAACCCAGGACTTGACCACGGCGCCGAAAGTCTCCCAACAACTTCCGGCCGCCATAGATTGCAGGCAGCCTTTTGGTGGCAGTTCATCTGCCCGCACTTACACCGCGAAGATACTTTTGTAGCGTGCTGTTCCGCTCCGTTCCGATTCTAACGGATTCACACAGGTCGCGTCGGGGTGTCGAATCCTTACCTTAGGTGCACCCCATGTAAGAGGCCCGTCCTGACATCAGGGTCAAACTGACACTGAATTGGGCTACGCGATTGGTTGGCCAGTTTGTTCGTCAGTCCAGGCCCTAGGAAATAGGGTTTACTGGGTAGTCAGACGTTACACATCATTCCCGGAGTGCCACATAGCCCTCGACCCACTCGACCCCTGGTCGAAGGAGGATTCTTCTAAAAAAGGCATCATTTTTTCTACTTACAACAATTTATTTTTTCACAGACAAACATGCCGTCACCGGAATATAGTGTGGATTTGAATGTAGGAGAACCCCCGCCAGAAATTTTGGAGTACGCCCGCCAACACTGCGGTGAAGATCCGAATACACGTCTTCAGGCCATTTACGAACTACGGGAACTTATTTACGGTGAGAACCGGTTCAATAAAAATTCATCGATTTTAAACTAAAAACGCTTTCAATAACGTTTGAATAACTTACGCTAGTGTTACGCCTTTTTACCTTGCACTTTGTATTCTCAGTACTTAAAAATCATTTGTTTGTTTTTAAACAAAATCTATTTGTTTCTTAAATAGTATTAACTCATTACTCATTTAGCATAATGACTACATTGAATAATGATGCAGCGTAGAAATGTAGGCTTGAATTCTCAAAACACGTTGGCTACTTGTACATATATTTTCGAAAATTAAGTGCGTATAACATTCGTATTGTATTTAACTAAACGTATTGTTGCATAGTTGCTACAATACCTTTTTTACTCTGCTACCCTGCCGGCTACCCTTTTTACCTTTTGCAATGTGGTAGAGCTCCAAGCCCGTCTGGATGGCGACCACCTTTGGTCTTAAATATGCCGCCATAATAACTTTGTGTGTTCTGGCATTAGTGACCTTAGTTCCTGTACCTTTATGGGACAGCAGCGTGTTCACGATACCAATGGTGTTTCAAGCACCCACAGGTGACAGTAACTGCTAAATACTAAGTTTGCTGTCAGCCTGTCTGCTGTCCTACAGCAATAAGAAAAACAAAAAAGTCAATATATACTTGGACATTATACCTGCTTATTTGTGAGACTGGAACCCAAACGCCATAGATTCCTACTCCACAGTTACGTACGCTTATTAGATACTTACTAGATACATTCATACAACTTACTAGATACTTACTTATATAAACGTACAGGTTGACGTCATAATTTATTTTAAATTTAGTGATTTGTTGATTAAGCAGGTTTGGTTTTTGTGCAGATAAAACACGTTTCAATTACCGACCCTCTACGTTGACTATAATATATAATTTTTTTTGTTTAGCAATAGCAGACATGATGGCGGCCTATTTAATAGTATATTGTTATCGTCGCTTATGGACGTATGCGAATGGAACTTGGGTCATTAATGCCGGAACACAACGCAAGGGTAATATGGCGGCATACTTATACACCAGAGCTGGTCGCTATCCAGACGGGCTTTAGGCCCTACCCCCCCCGACCTCGACCACTCGACCCCAGTAAGGATTAGTATTCTTAATACGCCCCTGTACAAAGGGAATATTGAATTCAATGGCGTAGCGGCTAACGCAGTTCGATACGTATGTAGAGGTCATGGGTTCGATTCCCGTCTCGCGTCTGGTGTTTATGTATAATATGTATTTATTTATCTATTATTAATATGTATTCATTTATTTATTATTTTATCCGTGCAGGGGCGGAGAAAGAATACTAACATCTGCGGCCGGGGTCGGCCTGTCGTAAAAGGCGACAAAACAACCCACCCTAGCTACGTGGTAGGGCCTCAAGCCTGTCTGGATGGCGACCACCTTTGGTCTTAAGTATGCCGCCATAATAACCTAGTGTTGTGTTCCGGTATTAGTGACCCAAGTTCTTGTACTCTTGGGGGTTGTAAACACCCATAGGCGACGGTAACTGTTAAATTCTAAACAGTCCGTCAGCCTGTCTGTTGTCCTACAGCATTAAAAAAATATTTATAAAAAAAAACTATACATTCAGTTTATCAGTTGCCTAGTAGCCATAACACAAATACTATTCTACTCAAAGGGTTTTGATGGGGCCCTATATACAACAAATTTGATATATGATGACAAAAACAAACGGAGGAATGAGACAGTATTTTTATGTTCCAGAACGCGGTGAATGTACTCCACATCGTATGGATAACGAATTTCTAATTAGATTTCTTCGTGCGCGAAATTTTATCCCACAGAGGGCGCATAGATTGGTATGTTGTTTACTTCGTAACTTAAACGATTCCGTTCATTTCTATCATCTCTGATTACTCATATATTGTCCTATGTTATCGCTGAGTCTTAAAAATAGATTCGTGATAACGTGCCTAACTTTCCTATTGCTAATGGAGGGACAGCAAGAAAGGTCAAGTGATATAATAAATGTATATTTCAGATGGTCAATTATTATCAATTCAAAGAAGACTATCCCGAGTTGTTTGACAACGTGTATCCAATGGACATGCACGCTATTGGTGACACTAATATTGTGAATGTACCTCCTTATACAGATCAAGATGGAAGGCGAATACTGATTTGGAGAATTGGTAAGACAAGCAATTTTTTTTAAGTAGGTAAAGGGTTTTACAAACATAATTAACGGATATATACAAATATATTTGCTTAGCCACTGAGCAGCTGCCTGTGTTGATAATGTCAGTATTTGATTATTACCAGTGTTAAGTTTGTATACAGTCCAATTCTTCTTTTTTATTGGCATGTCTCATAGGTGTTAAGTAATCCTTGAAGTCTGTGTGTAGCTAAATATTGGCTTTCAATATCAGCTAGGTGCTAATACAAAGTAAAACACCTCGCTTGCAGTATCGAAAATTTATCTTTCTCGAAGTATTTACGGTCATCTACAATAAACGATGTGAGTCACAATACTGATAAAAACATTCTCTTCCTCTCCCAGTTAGTTGTGACCTCCAGTAGTACTTACTAAGAGTCTATTTACCACCAATATACGCATATGCGTGAAAGGAATTAGAGTGCAAGTCTTGTGGGTATCTAATTATAGCTTGATCATAAGGCATACTCAATGTAGGCAGACAATTTAATATCGGAAATCATCCAGCTTTTGGAGAAGTATGAAAATCTATTCGATTTCCAAAAATTCCTTTGTTCCATTTAAACTAAATTAAATTGCTTTTTGACTAAAGGTACATAAAATAAAATAATTGATTCCACTTGCTCCATAACTAGATCTATCTGTATCTCTGGGGCAAGTTTATTCTCCCATTTTTAATTAACTAATTCTGCATAAATGAATATTATATCTTTTACAATGTGAGTTATTATGTGCGAGTGAGAGGAAGTGATTGAGTGTGTGAGGGCGCGCGCGCGCGCGCCTGCGGTGTGGTTGTGTGTGTATGTATGTATGTGCGTGAGTGTATGTGTAGGTGTGAATTTTTCTAGCTAGCATAAATGTGTATTATTCTCCAATATAAATAAATTTTTGTGTCTGAATAGTCCATTTTTAATAGCCATGATTATAATTGTTTTTTAATTTAAAATTTATGTAATGTTGAAATTGAAACATTGAAACCATCTTATAACTACTGCTTCTTAAATGCATCGTTTTATACATATATTATTATTTTTTCTTGACTTATAGGCTGCTGGAACCCAAAAACAATTTCAATAGACGAATTAATCAAAGGAACCATCTTGACTTTGGAATTGAGTTTATTGGAGCCACAAAACCAGATCCTTGGTGGAGTGGCAGTTTTCGACCTAGAAGATATGAGCACCCAACATGCGTGGCAGGTCACCCCCTCAGTTGCCTCTAAAATTGTAAAACTTTTAGTTGTAAGTACTAACTTAATTTTTATAGTCAAATAAGAAAGTAGAAAAAGGTTGGGTCAAATGGCAAAAATTTATATAAAAATCAAATTAAATTACACTGGAATACATCTCTTACAAGAAAATTTAATTATTTTTGTTCCTCTGTTTACAAGTCAGGTAATGTAGTTGAAGCGAACTGATGCCATAACACAGGTTTTGCTTTGTTATAAATACCTACAGTCAGTAAAGTGTAATATTGTAGAAGTCAGCAATATGTTCGCATTGAATGATTTCTGACTCTATGAGCACGTGAGTCGTAAGATTACTTCCCAGCCCACGTGCTCGGCGTGTTTTAATTTTTCGTAATTGTTGGTGTTTGTACTAATGTAAGTAACAAAAAACAAAATAAATTAAACATTTTATGTATATGCTCAATTTTATAAATGTTTACTTAAGGAGTTAATTATCTCTCTCTATTATCTGATCATATTAGAGAAGGACACTAAGAAGAAGTTAATTCTGGATTTATTATATTGTTCTCTGTCGTTTACTATTGTAAATTTTCTTCCAGTCCAGCTTTCCTACGACAACACATGCAATTCACATCATAAACCACTCCTGGATCATCGACAAGGTGTATAATATCTTCAAACCGCTCCTCAACTCCGTCATGCGTTCGAGAATATTCTTTCACGGTAATGACATCACTTCGCTCCACAAACATATTAATCCCGAACATTTACCACAAAGGTATGGTGGTGTTTGGCCTGATTATCCTTATACAATTTGGTTAGAGTCGTTGAAAAAGAATAAGTATGTTGCAAGAGAAATGATTTCATGTGGTTACAAATTTCGCGATCATGAGGTAAGCCCCGAGGTCTTGAGGCAGCTGCAAGATGAAGGCATAAAATTATCTTAAAACTAAAGTTCTTTAATTAAATATTAATTTAGGTTAGTGCTGTCGCTTTACGTTTAAGTATATTATTCATTTTAGTTATACTACTTTCAAAATGTTATCAGTTCATTTTCTACGTATCAGGTTATAATTTTTAGTTTTACGTTTAACTTTCAAGTACAATATTTTCCTTTATGTGTTTGTAGCAGTCATTGTTTTTATAACATTAGTTTTAAGTGCAAAGAAAGTTTGAATATACATAGTAGAATATAAGCTCACAAAAATCACCAAATTTTTTGTGACATAATGTTACGATAATTGTCAAGTTGCTAACCTTTAATTAGCATACATTTTGTATGATTAGATTAGTGCTTTAGAACAGTATCTTGTAAATAAATACGTTTTATTTTTATAAATAATAATTAAAGTTAAATTAATAAAATACATGATGTCTTAGTTTGATTTTAATCTGTAAATTTATAATTACGAACTAAAAACCGTAGCATTAAAGTATTATCCGCTATATCAGTACAGTTTAGGTAGTCTATACATGGACCCATAAATTGATGAACCCTGTGTGTGCTTTACTGTGTAGACAAGTGAATTCATTGCCGTTAAAAATAATGATTCACATTCTTATCACGAACTGTTACCTATATTCATAAATAATTGAAAAAAAAAATTAAAAGAAATCAAGCATTAATTTAAAAAAATACAAATTCCTCTTTGACTTTTTAGAAAAAATTAAATATTTAAACAATAAATTTTAGATCAAAGAATGAAAATCTGTTTCTCCGTAGAAATAAAGTCGGCAGGTAAACATTAACAATCATTTCCAAGCATCAATATTTACTCCTCTTACTTCAAATTTATGAGAGACATTTTTATCCGTACAGGGGCGTAGAAAGAATACTAACCTCTGTGGCTGGGGTCGGCCTGTCTTAAAAGGCGACAAAACAACCCAACCTAGCTACGTGGTAGGGCCTCAAGCCCGTCTGGATGGCGACCACCTTAGTTCTTACGTATGCCGCCATAATAACCTTGTGTTGTGTTCCGGCATTAGTGACCCAAGTTCCTGTACCCTTATGGGACAGCAGCGTGTTCGCGATGTCACTGGCGTTGCAAACACCTATAAGCGACGGTAACTGCTAAACAGGCTGTCAGCCTGTCTGCTGTCCTACGCAATAAAAAAAAAGTCACATCTGATATGCCCCAGTTTCTAATTATATATATTTCCAATATATTGTATAATCAAAATTAAACAAATATGTTTCATAGAGCTGAATAATGAAACAATTAATTAAATTGATATAATTAACATTTTAGTCAATTATAAATAAAATGTTCATATTTTTATTTTTTGCAGATTAAGTATGGTCAAAAGAATTCAAAATACTTAACACTAATAAAATAAAGCGTTGGTGCCTTAAATTTTATAGATCCATGAATGGTAACATATTTACGCCCATCCTATATGGAAAGAGGCATTTTCAAGGGCATTGACACCAAGTTTTTGAAAGACACTTCTAATTATAAATTAGTAAGTCGTTGTTTTATTTCTAAGAATTAGATTTACTTGCTGCTCTATGTTTGGTATTCCTTAGTTTTATTGCTCATAAGTTTTTTTTTATCTTATCTTTTTTATATCTGTAAATAGGTCTGCTTTGATTATTTTAAAACTCTTAATTTCTATCAACTATGTCAATAGAAATCAGAAAAGTGATTCATACATAAAAATCAACATAAATAATCAATAAAGTATAAAGAGTTTTTTTATAGTATATACGTTTATGTTTCCTTATCATCATAGTGTTGAATTACGTAAAAAAATTATACTACGCAAAATACCTGGAGGAGATTTGACCAGTGACATTGACAACTCCAAAGTGACTTCGATACACCACGTTTTAAAAAGAACTCTTTGTAAAAAAAAAACAACCCGGTTACGATAACTATTTGAATTGTTTGGTTTTTAAATTTTATATTCATTTAGTATACTTTTTTAATACCTCATTTAATTGGTTTTTTTGAAATAATTATTCTTTAAATAGATACGATATAAGAATTTTATCAATAGCGATTTAAGTAATAGGTATTAAGTACTAAGAGTGATAATATGTCATGGTTAAGTCTTATTTGTTAAGTTTAGGGTTATGAATTAAAAATTCATAGGATTAAGTAGTAAATAGTTTAGTTATAGTCTAGACATGGACCTATAAATTTATGAATCTTATGCTTTGTGTGCAAGTGACTTTATTTCAGTTTAAAAACAATTATTCACATTCTATTTACATTACAACTAAAGTTGTAATGTAATAAAGCGTTGATAAATGATTACAAAAAATATAATTTAAAACAAATAAGCGTCTAACAAAACAAGATTAATGAATTAAAATGTAATTTAATATTTGAAAAATAAATAACAAACTGTAGATCAAATAATTTCTGTGTTGAAAATTTTCCCAGGTAAACTGCGTAACTGTTGTAACTACGTAACTACTATAATATTTGGTGGACAATAAAGAATAATCTATCTATCTATCTATCTACGTTGAAGATTAACTATTATTTGCAAGCATTCTCAATATGTACTTCATGTACATCTAAATTGTGACAATCTCATCTTATCCTCTTATCTCCAGTTATTATATAATATAGGACTCTGATAGGACTATGTTTGGTACAAATTATACAGCACAGTAGAGGCAAATATATTTGTAATGACATAAATTTCTAATATATTTTACAATTTAATGAATATATTTTATACTCAATAATGTAACATTTTAATTATTATAACTTAAATGAAGACGCATCCCTCATAATTGAAATATCAATACATTTCTAATCAATTATAAATAAAATGTTACTATTACTTGTATTTCACAGATTGAGCATGGTCAAAAGAAGTCAAAATATTTAACATTAATAAAACAAAGCGTCTGTTTTTGCATTTTATAGGTCCATGATTGGACAAATTCCGCCCATCCTATATGGAAAGAGGCGTTGTTTAGGAAGATTGGTGTCAAATTGTTGAAAGACACACTTATAATTATAAATTAATAAGTGGTCGTTTTATTTTTAAGAATAAAATTTATATACGGTTTTCTATATTAATTAGTTTAATTGTTTTTAGTTTTTTTTGGTCTTAAGATTTTCCTTTAATTATTTTAAAACTGAAGTTTCGGGCTTCCATACATTACACCAATTAAATAGAAATTAGATATGGACTCCATATAAAAATAATAATGTATAAAAATAAATTTAAATAATAAAAATCTTTCATAAGTTCTGTATCATACTAGCGTTGAATTATGTTTGGTGAAAATATACATTTTTTGTTCTTGAGTCGGATTCGCTTGATGCTCACCTAACCGCTTGGGAACTTGTGTTGGGGTAGTTTGGGACTAACGAGCAATGCGGCTGTACGCTCTCTACAGATAACAATGCGTCCATAATTTCATAAATATATATATAAATTTTTTGATAAATTATTTGAATAGTTCGGTTTTTAAAGTTTAGTATTAATATAGAAAACTTTTTCTTAATCTCATTTGTTTCTTTATACTAAATATATTGTAAATAAATACTATTTATAAGAATGTTATTTTGTATTATAAATAGCGATTTAAGTAATAGGTAATTAGAGACATATAATGTCATAGTTAAGTCTTAATCGTCAGCAGTTAAGTTTTAGATATAATATAGTTTAGGTATAGTCTTGACATGGACCTATAAATTGAATGCTTCGTCATTGATAAGTGAAATCTCCTAACGTTTAGAATATCTCCACATTAAAATTTTGAAAAATTAATTAAAATGTTACTAAAAACCTAAATTGTTAGAATTAAATAATCAAATAATTTATATTATCATTAAAATCAATTGTTATCAACGAAAAATAAAACCTAAAACACAATTTCTGATAAATATTTATTATCACCGTCAACCACCCTCAATATGTTCCGGAATATTAAATGTAATTCTATTTTTTAACAGTCTCATCTAATATACTTCTACCGTTTATTATCGTCGGTTAGTATAAATACGGGTCAGTATAAAATCTTTTAATTACAGTTTAACAAAGAAATTAAATTAAAATTCAATTATGGTACTAGTAAATTGTTTTGGATTATTAAAATTATTTTCATCTTCATGATAAATATTTTCATAATTAAAATACCAAAATACAATTATATTTTAAAATAAATAACATACATAAGAAGAAACAACTATTTATATTATATAATAACACATTAACAATATAATTTAATTAATGTATCTCAATTAAAATTTTTTTTATTCTTTCATACAATTATCGCTATAAATTTGAGACCATAAAAATCAAAAAAATTCTGAGTAATCAGGACCGTTAAAAACTAGAAGTTTTCGCCAAAAACACCTGCAGTTTTATAGAAAATATATATGTTAACTTATTTTTTTACATACTCATTAATCTCAAACTGAAGAATTTAGGTTACAAAATTAGTAAAACTTTTATTTTAGTTTAATAAAACAAAGCATTGGTTTCTTTTATTTATGGGTCCATGATTAGACTATAATATCCGCCCATCCTATATGGAAAGAGGCGATGTTCGAATGGAAAAGTACCAAATTGTTGAAAGACACTACTAATTTAAAATTAGTCTGTAGTCGTTTTATTTTTAAGATTATATTTATTAGTTTTATGTTTATAATAATACGATTTCTTTATTGCACACAAATTCAGTTATTTAATATTCTTTAATACAAAAAGTCTAAAGTAGTGTATTAATTTATATGTTTATTTTTCTTTATTTTTATTGTTTTTAAGTGCTTTTATGTAAGGATTTTTTTCTCTCTGTGGAACTGTGGACAGGCAGACGATCCACTTAATATTATTAATTACCAGTGCCTACGAATGTTTGCGACTTCAGACACACCACTAGAACGCTGCCGTCTGCGTAGCAATTGGTCCTTGGGTCACTTATTACACAACAAAAGGTTATAGCAGCATATTTACAAATATTGAAGGTTTGCAAATAAAAATTAGGAACAAGAGCCATACAAATTAAAAAATGACGAGTTTTAATCTCAATCTGATCAATTAGGGAATTTTCATTTATCTTTATAATCCTAGTGCTGAATTCCGTTTGCATAACAACTAATCCCTAGGCCCGGAATCTTATTCCTAATTTTTCTATTCTATTATTTCCATAAAAAATATTTCTATAAATCATTATTGGTAGTAAAATAAAATTTTTCCAAAAGGCATATACAAAGAGCTACATCTTCCGCCATCATATAATGACATACAATTTTACAATTGGATATGTACATTCATTATTTACAATTATTTCAATATCACAACTATTACATTCATTAAATTTAAAATAGAGTTTACATTACAAAATACTATGTCAAGCTTAATTATTATCTGTCAATTATAAATTTATTATTTAAAAAATATCATATCTTACATCTGAAGAAGTCAGCCAAAGTACTCGTATAAGAAGTCCCTTACATGTGTTAATGCAGTATTTTACGTATGCTCGGTGTTAAATAAACGTCGATAAACGTCGTAGTCCAGTACATGTTCCAAACTAGATCCAGCACACGTTGTTCTACCATTATGAATTAAATTATATTTCCGATAATATTTCCGTAAAATGCGTTCTCAAGGAGCGTCTACGAGTACATTGCGAAATGAGTTACTATGCTAAGTCAATTGGGTGAACAGTTTTAGAGATCTTATGATATATATGTATTAGATGTCCAGTACTTCTCCAGTACTCTTCTCTGTAATCGTTAAGATCATTACAACTGGTTACCAAAACCTTGTAACCAAAATCTTATGATAGTAATAAGATAATCTTTGGGAAATTGTAAGTAACTAGTTTAAATATACTAAATACCTAAAAACCGATAAGTTACTGGTTTTTTATACAATACACGTAATTCAGCACGCAAATATTTATAAGCATTTTTCTAGTAACCAGTCTCTGAGTTTAATTTTAAATACATTTATGTTTAAATCTTTAAAGTCGGTCATTGTAAATCTTACCTAACGATGTCATGATTGAACTTTTTTATGTATAATCTAATATTAGTAATCGTAATTATATAGTCTATGTTCTGTAAATATAAAACATGCAAGTTCCAAAATCAAAAACGTTTAAATAAGGATTTAAGCAAATTTAGTAAAAGACATATAATGTCAAGTAAGTCTTTATCCCTAATTTTAGTATTACAAATTCAAATTATATATGATTAAAGTGTTAAATGTCATAGAATAAGTATTTTGTAAATAAATACTATATATAAGAATATTAATTTTGTATTAAAACTAGAGATTTAAGTAATAGGTAGTAAGAGACATATCGCATGCTTAATCATAAACTGACCTAACTCAAAAAAACCTGTATTTGGGGAAATCGCCAAAAACGTTTTGTCATTTACTGCTTATCCCATATATTGACTTATATTATAACTAAATAGCGGTAACTCAGTGTGGGAAAGAGATATCGAAATAAATCTTAGTTCGGCCGATAGAGGGCGTCGATACAATGCTGCCCGTTATATTATCTCACTTTAGACCTAAATCGTAATCGGTCAGTTTATGATTAAGCATGCGATATAATGTCATAGTTAAGACTTAATGATTGGTTTTGAGGTAATGCATTAAAATTTCATAGCAGTTAAGTTTTAGATATATTATAATTTAAGAATAGTCTAACCACGGAACTATAATTTGATGAACTGTGCTTTGTTATAAAAAAAGTTTCATCTGTTGCTGTTTAAAAAAATTGACTTGACTTAATGCATTATTATACACATACAAATTATGAAGAATTAAATGAATGAAAGATTATTTTTAAATTCTAGATGAAATCGTTTATAAATAAAAGTATAATTTAAAATTTATTTAAACATCATATATGAATACCTGAACATTAAATAATTAATAAAACATATCTATGGAAAAATTCAAATCTATTTTTGAGTTGAAATACATTTGCTGATAAATACGTATAGGTATCTTATAATCGGTAACCAACCAAAAAAGATGTGAATGTTCAGACGACGGCTAAATAATTCGTCCTAATTAAAATATCAAAACTATTCTAGCTAGTTATGAATCTAAAAACAATAAAAGTAAAACTATTTCTGATTATAATAGAGACACCTAAAAATGTAGTTTCGCTGAAAAAGAAAGCACTTAGAGAATAAAAATATTGGCTTAGTTTTTTTATACTTTATTCATTATTGTGAGACTAGAGCAAGTAAGGTAAAAACAAAGCGCCAGTTTCTTGCATTTTATAGGTCCATGATTGGACAATATTTTCCGCTCATCCTATATGGAAAGAGGCGTGGTCAAGATGAGTAGTGCCAAATTGTTGAAAGATACTACTAATTATAAATTAGTAAGTAGTCGTTTTATTTTTAAAAATTAGATTTATTAGTAGTTTCCTTAGTTTTATGTCTTTAAGTGTTTTTATTTTAGGATTTTTAATAGTTTTCCTTTATTGCTGCGATTCTTTGGTGACATTTTTAAAGTGTTCGTTAGAGAGAATATCAATATATCCCAAAGTAACTTTTTGATACTTAGAAGTAGTCTATTTTTAAAAATTCATGAGCTGTTTACACTCGTTATGATTATTGGTGTTTCTTCGCGATGTTTTCATTTGTACCGTGATATGAAGAGCATGGTCAGACCCTCATGTTTTTGATCTGAGTCTTTTTAATTCCTCCTCATTATATGTGTTACCATCAGTCTTTCAAATAAAAACCAGAAATGTGAATATATCGAGATTGTTAATAACAGTTTAACGAATTCTTCAATCTCAGTACCCACTGGATTATCCCGTCAAACGTCTCATCATCCTGTCATTCTATTGCACTTGAATCCAAAACTTATGAAGGTATTCGTTCTTGTTACTATTTCATATCCACGATTACATTATGCTTTTTGAGGCAAAAATAACGTAGTGCTCATAAGTGCAAATATAAAACATAATTCCGAATTAAAAACGCATCAAACATTTGATTTATAAGGGTTCTATTTTAGAGAAGATAATTAAGTTTATAGCACTTTTTTACCCTTAACCTTGCTTATACCTTTTATAAACACATTCTTGTATATATTATTGTAATGTCGATATTCCAAAACCCTACATAATTTTTCAAATGATATTTTTATAGTAAGTAATACGCTACAAGGTATATTTTAAAGTAAACTTTTTCGACATTTAAATATTTAGAAACATTTAAACTAGTTTTCAACAATAATTGTTTAATTTCTTTACATTTATACTTTAAAATCTACACAGAACAGCCGCTATAATTGAATTGAAATGAACGTAATTTTGACTTTTATACTTGATTATAGTAATTAGTTTAGCTATAACTATTTGAAATAAAATTTGTGTAACTAGTTTTATTAATTGTATTAATTAGGCCAGGGTCGGATATAGGGAAGGGCAACCTGGGCGACAGCCCCGGGGCCTCCACAAAAGAGCCTCCCTATAATAGACGTCGAAAAAAAATCTTTCAAATTCCAATAATATCCAGTATAATTCTTGTTTCCGATTATATTTCTATATGTTTGTTAAATACTAAGAGAATCTACTTGGTTTCACAATAAATTATTTATTGAAAAACTCGACTGAAAAATTGTTCATTTTATTTGGATAAGAATTTGGGGCCAGGGGGCCTCTACTCTTTTCTTGCCTCCAGACCTCTAAATCCGGCTCTGAACACGACGAGTTGCTAACATATTTTTTTTTAGTTTGTTAATCATCATTGCCAACTATCGATATCCAAACATTATTCTCTTAACATTAATGTTATAAAAACGAATGTTAGGATCTAGTTTTTTTTAGTTATAATTAAAAATACCCTTTAAAAAATAAATTTCCGCTGAAACGCGTCTAAATCACGTATTAATCTCTCTATCTGATCTATGAATGATTTTTAAATAAAATGGCTACAATACATTATAAAAATACTATACATAAAACTAATTTTATTATAACGTGTAAGTGTTGCATGTTATTTTATAGTTTTCTTTATGTAACATCGCCATAACCTGTTTAATGAGAAAACTGGAAAGTGTTTAGAATTATTTTTAACGTTAATGATGATTCTATTAAGTCCTACGCAATTATGATAGTGATTTTAATTTTGTAATAGAATAGAATCGATATTATGAAAGTTTTTTTTTTTGCTTCGTCAATTTTATGCATAGCTAACCATAAGGAACGTCTTTGGTTAAACGCCATCTCGATGAACACGTGCTTAAGTTTTGTGAGCGCGAATGTTGCTTCATTGTCTTAATTAAGTTTTAAAAATATATTCAAACATATATCAACTACCAAGAACAAACATGAGTGAAAATTTTTACTTTAATATATTTTGAAATTATTTTCAAAAATCTTTTCTACTGCTTCTTGCTTTGAAAGTATGAAACGAATAGTTTAAAGGTATGTTTTATCTAAAGCCAGAAACAATGTATTGAAACACGCTGTCTACAGTTTTATGACACCCTTAAATATTATCAAGTACATCCTAAATTTTCTTATTACCTAGATTTGTGAAAGATCTTTAAAAATCAGTCAACATGTTTTTTTTATTATAAGTTTTCTCATATATGTAATTTTTAAAAAAATTCGTCAAAGGCCTGTGATAGAAATTACATTTACCAGCGTGAATTTTCACTAAAATGTATAGTGCCTTACATAGTTTACTAAGATTAGTCCATAAGTGCCTTTTCATTGTAATATTTCTCTTATAATAATAACAACAGTAACAATATATAGTTCTGTTTTATTTTCCAAATTAACCTCTCCCGAAATATAATATTAAAATACACTATGGCAATTCACACAACGCCATCTAGTTACGAAGTAGGTAACAAGTGCATTTATACAGGTAACTTTGACAAAACCGTCCAAATTTTTTTTACGCATTGATGTTTACATCATTTAAGGAATCTATTTTTGCAAAAAAAATTGTATGTCAAATTTTCACCATAAAATATTTCATTCCAAGGAAAATATGATCACTAATTCATTCGTACAAAATAGTCATATGGTGCAAATTTCGTACGTTAGCCTTTTATTACCTGTCTCTATCACTCCCGCGTAAATATCGTAAATGAGTAGTGCGAATTCGCTGGCACAGATGCAAAGACCGCCGTCCTCGGCCTCGTACTCGGTCATTGAACCAGTTTTTTGCGGTACCGATGGAGAGGTCATTGACACTTGCGCGCCGTATTATGTAATACATGTTTCTCATAACTTTTACTAAAGATTCTTCTGTGTGAATTCGGACGGTTTTGTCAGTCATTCTGTATAATAATAACCAGACTCGAGAAGGGAATCATACCCCACGCAGGCATTCTAAAGTGCGCAAGCCGATGTTCCACGCAGGTCGTCAATTGTAACCAATGACAGGATATACCCACCACGTGTCCAAGGCCGATTGGGGGGTCACAGTGATCTCGGTACGCAGGTTTCCTGACGATGTTTTCTTCACCGTCATAACATAGAAATTATGCTAAATTATGCATAACGCAGATTAGGCGAGACAAACTGCCCCAGCGATGTATGGTACCATGGGATTCGAATCCCGAAGACAGTACATAGGTCTCCGAGTACCACTGAGCCACCAGGTACTTATATAATGCCACCCTTCATACTAAATATTATATATCACTCACTGAAAATAATTAGCTCATCATAGCTAGGCCTGTTATAAACAAAAACAAGTAAGAAATTGGTGCTGTAACTGATGTGATCGAGAAAGGACAGTCTATGAATAAAACTGCCCTTTTCTTTAACTCATCAAGAGCTTACTTAGCTAAAATAGTTAAGAACGTAAAATCTTCTGACGACTCATTATCATCATCCCAGCGTTGTATCCCAGTTGCAACGTAAACTTACCTTTCGGTGACCGGGGTCCGCTTTCCGACTTTTTCTACTCCACTTCGCACGGTTTTCAGTATCGCTGGTAGTGAGCCCATTGGCATACATATCACCCCTTACAACGTCAAGACAGCACTTTTTGGGTCTACCCCTCCTGCCTGGGCCTGGCGGAGGCGGCATGGCCAGACATTTGTTTCCCACGTAAGTATCCGGTTGCCATAAAATGTAGCCGTACCAACGAAGCCGACACTCCTGCATCCACAATGTCACGGACATGAAGACTGGCGCGAATGCGGGAGTTCCTAACGCGGTCCTTCCGCGTCACTCCACACATCCACCGCAGCATATTCATCTCCGTGACACGCAGTTCTTGCTTGTGTCCCTCTAACACCGGCCATGCTTCACAGCCGTATAAAAGGACAGGCCTAATGATGGTCTTATAGACCTATCCCTGTAACTTTACCGGCATATTAGGGTCACAAATGACCAGTTATTTCACGCCATTTGACCCACGTCTTTGTTAATGTCAAATTTCAGTCCTGTAAGAAAAATGACTGACTCTTTTATACTTTGGGTGGCTTTTTCAAAGTGTAATGAAATAGCCTAATTTTTTTTTATAATATTATTATAATATTACAAGTCTAAAACTATCGCTAATTTTGGAAAATTATCCAAGTCATTACTTACTTAAATGAATAAACAATTACTAGCTACAATTTTTTTTCATTTATTTATTAATTTTATATTATTTGTTTTTTTTTTAATTAAAACTGGCTCTCATGCCACTTTTACCCTATATAAAAACCCTTCTCAAGATCCCAACGAGAAATTTTGCCCGGCTTTTGAGTCAATGAACTCTTGCTATTTTCATGTCTCTCGACGAGATAAACGCCTAACCAAAACCTTTTAGAAGGGGAAAATATCATATGAAAAGGGAAATATTTAAAACGGATTATCTTATCAACATTTTAATGTTTAATATGGATAAAATAAGTTTTAAACGCTTTTAACTAATGTATGTAGGTACAGTAGGTAGGGTGGCGCAATAGAACGTGCATATAGCATCATCTTTTTTGCGGGGTAGAAAGCGCACGGGCGGGGGGAGCCTACATCGTTGGGTAGTGGGCTCATGGAGTATGATGGAGTTTTAGGTTTTAGTCACTATGAGTAACTTCGACGGAAAGCGTCGCGCATTTGGCGTGTGCGCATTTTACGAGAACTCTCGTTCATACATTGTTACTAGGCGACTATATTGTTATGAATATGGACTGCGGCGAATTAGTGAAGCTCCTGGTGCTAATTTAATTAAAATATGGGTAAAGCGTTTTGAAGACACTGGTTCAACGTTTAAACCACAAGCAAAAAGTCGTCCAAGAACATCTAAGACCGAAGACAATATTGATTGTTGTTGTTGAAATGTCTACTCGCAAGAGATCGTCTGTCTTACACTTATTGCGACGAAGTTTGTAATGAATTTTAAACTTGAATCTTAAACTGCATCCATACAAGCTGCAATTAACACAAGAATTGAAAAAGTCTGACTTCGGAGCAAGGCTCGCATTTGCTAATGAAATGTTTAATCGATTTTCCAATTTTGACAATATTCTTTTCTTTGATGAGGCCCATTTCCATGTCAATAGGTTCGTAAACCGTCAAAATTGTCATTACTGGAACAGTGAGAATCCCAAAATCAAACACCAGAAACCACTGCATAGTCCTAAAGTGACAGTATGGGCAGCAATCTCTGGCAGAGGAATAATTGCTCCTTTTTTCTTTGAAAATGCGCAGGGGTATAACGTCATTGTTAATACCGAACGCTATATTGCGATGTTGGAAGGTTTTTTGGCTCCAGAACTTGAAAATTCAAAAATAGTGTATTCTAGGACTTGGTTTCAATAAGACGGAGCTACCAGTCACACATCAAATGACTCCATAGCGGTTGTGAAACAGATGTTCCCTGGCAGACTGACTTCGAAAAGAGGTCCCATGGCCCCCACGTAGTCCAGATTTAACGCCTACTGACTTTTTTTGTGAGGATACCTCAAAATATACAGCAATAATCTGAGAACCATCGATCAGCTTAAGGAGAATATCCGTGGTGAAATTGTAGCAATTACACCAGCATTACTGAAGAAAGTTTTCAATAATTTCCGTTTGCGGTTAGAGGAGTGCCGTCGTAGAGCGGGTTATCATTTAGATGATGTTATTTTTAAAAAATAAACTTCAGTTATTTCTTTATAATGCTTCAGTTTTATTTTAACTATACCTTTTGTATTTCTTTTTTAATCTCTTTTTAAATATGCACGTTCTGTTGCGCCACCCTGTATATTCTTGAAAAATATTTCAGAACCGAATTAAAAAAAAGGTGGTCAAACGGTATGTAAATACTAAGTAATACATAGCAGCAGTCCTATCGAAATTAGTTTTAACTTTTTAATTTTTATTTATACGATTATAAATCTTTCGAGATTAGACTCAGACAGGAGTTTTAAAAAATTATTTTACCTATTACAAGAGGCCTAAGGGTACAGGAACTTGGGCGGAACATAACACAACGATATTATGGCGGCCTACTTAAGACCAAAGGTGGTCGCCATCGAGACAGGCTTGTGGCTCTACCACGTAGCTAGGGTGGGTAGTTTTGTCGCCTTTTACGACAAGCCGACCCCGGCCGCAGAGGTCAATATTCTTTCTCCGCTCTTGCACGGATATAAATTAGTAATAATGACAATGATAACAACAATGGAACCTTTATATATTTGCTGCTTTACGTACATAACATATATATTACAAAAGAGTACTATTATAACTTGATAAGATCATGTAAACCCTGGCAAAAGAGACAATACTAGCTTGAGACAATAAAATATAATTATGTTTATATTATAATCAACTTGCTATATTTTTTTATGCTCTATTATATTTTTAAACATTTAACTAAACGTAAATCACAAAAATATTTAAAATAAAAATTAATTCTCGTTACAATATGAAATTATTTATATCTGGTGTCATATTTTTATAACCTATTGATTATTATCATCGTGAAAGTTATAGTTTATAGGACGTATATTTTAACACATCGCAACAGTTCGATTTTTTTTAAATACAGCAGAATATTTTAGTAACTCATAAAGAAAAGTTAAGCTATTTAGTAATAAAGACAATAAATATAATATTATATATATGCTACTAATATATTTTCACTTGTCCTATAGGGCATACATAAACGAAATATGGGCCAATTCCTACCATTTTGCTTTCAGTATCACGAACATTAACAATTTATTTATTTGCAGTATTACCCAATAGTCATATGATAACAGTCTCTAAGTAAATATATCTCTTTTTAATATTGTTTCAAAGAAACATTTTTGCCCTAAAAAGTAGGAGCAATATCTCGACATGTAATTACGTAATAAGTCGAGCCGCTGTCGATAACTCTACAGTCGGTGACGAAAGTTCTCCTATGGCTTCATTACACGCTTTCAGAAACCACTTGGAAACATCTCAAATGAGTACTATTTTGTAAGAAAACAACAATAATGCGTAATGATTTTAAAATAAAAATTAATTCTCGTTACAATATAAACAACTTTTAATAAAGACATTTTACACACAACAAATTTCTCTCAAAATTACCTGCGTAGTGTGAGTATACTTTTCCTAACACTTGTTTGAATTAGATCTTTAATATCCCTTGAAGTTTTTACACATTCATCAGATTTCTCTTCGGTTATTTTTGACAAAGACGGTATGAGAATCATACTTGGTGGACAGTTTGAAATGTTGGGATTGTTCGATTCATTTGACTCTGTTTTTAAGTAATTACAACATTTATGGACCGTACTTTTTAGTCTAGAGAAGAAACTTTTGCTTGTTTTAGGAAATGGAAGTACTTGATGCATTGGTAATGAGGGTCTAACAGATATTTCAACTTGACTAGTTTCAGAATTTGATTCTTTCAAACTACGTTGAGTTTCAGGTAAAGGGCTCGAAAAAGTGCAACAACTTTGCGTAATGCTTGTTTCTAGGATATTCGAATTAGCCGATTTCAGCTGTAATCGTTGTTTTAGGAATCGTAAACTTGCACTGTAAAAGATTTCTTCGTTTTCCGGCTGGGATAATGCTATGTCCAGAGATAATGGATGTTCACAATCTTCAGATTTTATTAGATACCGACGTTGCATTCCTCATTGACATAAATATCGTTTGGACTTCTACATGCATACTTAGCAATCAAAAACTATTCAAATATATAAAAAATACTGTATAAATTTTACTAAATTTCATATTTTGATGACATTTGATGACATTATTGTGATGTTTTGATATTTTTTCATAAAAGTAGTTATTCACTACATTTTCCTTTTCGATTTAATGTAATTTGGCGATTAGCACGAGTATTGAGTGGCAAATAGGCCCGTTGACGTCTGTTTACAATACGTTGAATGTTAAGTCGACTATTATAGCAATTGATGAGTTGAATAAACAGGTTAAGTAGGTGTTGACTATTTAATAGTGGTTGATTCAAATTGGTATTATTTTGTATTTGAACGCATTGGTTACGATAAAATATTTGAAATTTGAAAAATTATAAGTGTTCTTAACGTAAATTTGTTAAATTGTTGACAAATTTAAATTCACGATTACTGTCTATTTACTCTTCAAGGAATTAAATCTATTTTTAGTTTGTGCACGAGAATCACACTTTATTCCGTCGCGAGACCCCAAGAATGGGCTGTGTATATAAATGGTAATGTAATGTTGCTATGCTAATGTAATTTTATCCGTGCAGGGGCAAAGAAAGAAGACTAACCGCTGCGGCCGGGGTCGGCCTGTCGTAAAAGGCGACAAAACAACCCACCCTGGTAGGGCCCCAAGCCCGTCTGGTTAGCGATCATCTTTGGTCTTAAGTATGCCGCCATGATAACCTTGTGTTGTGTTCCGGCATTAATGACCCAAGTTCCTGTACCCTTATAGGACAGCAGCGTGTTTGCGATGCCACTGGCGTTGCAAACACCCATAAGCGACGGTAACTGCTAAATTCTAACCGGGCCGTCAGCCGGTCTGCTGTCCGTACAGCATTTAAAAAAATCAAAAAATAATAATAAATAATGCTACATAATAAGACAACCCAGAAAACATTTAATACTAACAATTATAAATATATATATAATTACAAATTAATTCATAATAATAAAATATATTCAACACCTATTGGAACCAACTTTTTACATTTATCAAAAATAAAATATTACTAACATACACCCATGTATTATTTGAAGAACTTCTTTTTCCGTCTGTCTCATGGATCAACCTTTTATTTATGGCAATGAAAAATAGTACAATAAATCAATAACGCATGTTTAGGAGCATGATCTATAGTGGCACAAGTCATCAAATAATTATATTTGACCTCAATCTGATCAGTAATCATATTATTATTACTCGTGTCTTTATTATGATTAAGGTAATTTCTTTCTATTTCTAAAAAATATGAAATTACGTCAATTACTTACACGTGGTTAGCTCTCGCTACTAAAAGCTAAACAAATTTGTTTTCTGTCTGTTTGTTCTTTTAATCATTGATTAACTATGTCAATGATTAAAAGATTGTGCGTGGTACAGATCATGTGGTAGATATTGCTCTAAATCAACCAGAGCATAAGAAAATTAGAGTACGCCCTCCATCGACCTGGCATCAACTAAACCATACAAATATATCTAGAGAAGTTCAACTGGAATTTCTGATTGATTCTTGCCTGAGTTGGCAAAGCGATTGCGACTTGGCGCAAAAACCACAAATAATATGTAGCATAAGGTGAGGTTAAAGAAGATAACCTTATATTTCTTTAAGAAAAAATTTAGTCCAACTTATTTTAACGACTTTGTAAAGATTGACAATTACTCCCCTACTTGGTCAAGTATATCATAACGTTGGTTCACACTATTCAGCTTTGAAAATGCAAAAACAAATCCATACTCCTGGGTCGATGCCACGTAGGGTACTTATTTAGGAAAGCTGTCTAAAATAGCAATCTGTAGCAAATCTACGAACTGTAGCGGAAGCAACATACACACATATGCAGCCTTCGAATATTTCTTAAAATAAGAAATTCACAACACTAGTGACGCTTACTAAATACCTATATATTGTTTTACTTAATTGCATGAAGATTCTGAAAGCTTTTGAGCTGATGATTTCCCCATGTACTGTAATAGTAATTTCATTTTAAATGCTATTGGTGACACAAATCGGTTCTTCTTTCTGGAGGAATCATCTGGAATGAGCTTCGGCTGAGGTTTTCTCAGCACGGTACGATATGGGATTCTTCAAAAAAGGCGTTTTAAATTTATTCGAGGCTGGCAGCGTGTGTGTAATGCCTCTGGTGTTGCAAACGTAAATAGGCGACGGTGACCACCTGTCAGGGTGAGCCGTTTGCCTGTCTGCTGAACTCTAGCTATAAAAAAAAGGTACGCCATGGATCCATCTTTAGTCCGCATTTATTTAAACCATTTCAAAACTAGAGTAGCATTCAGTTCCTCTTTTCGGAGCTATGGAGAGAGAAGATCAAGTCACTCTTGTAAAAATCAAATCAAATACCATTGTAAATGTTACGGTAATATATTACTCTTTTTTTTTTGGTCTCGGGGAAAAACCCTCTCTGACGGGTTCCCCCGGCCCGGGGGGACCGAGGGATATGTGGGACTCCGGGAAAGATGTTCGGCCATCCGACTACCTACTAAAAAACCCCGCTGTTCTCCTATCGCCTACGCCCGGGCCTACGGAAATGTGGCCTGCCGATCTCGTGGCCCGGGCCGGCGCCGGCCCACCCTTTCTCAAGGCGGGCCTCTTCTAAAGTGTTAACGCCAGGGGGTCAGGGTTTCGTCCCCCCGGCGCTCTCCTGAGTTCTCAAGGAGTTGAGGGGGGCCGCGGAACAGCACGCGGCCCTCTCCCTCGCGGCAATAGTGCGGGCGGCAGATCCTCCCCCGAGGGGCCGCCCACGGCCGCTTTCTACGGCGGCCGGAGGTCATTGCTTGCCCTCCGGCGCCGACGACGTGGCCCGCGTTGGCGGGAGCTAAGTACCGCTCCCGCTCCGCCGCCTCCTCTGCGGACATTACTGCCTCGCAAAAGGAGGCGACGGCCGTCCATCCAGCATCGCCCCCGACCATGGACAGAACCAGGGCCGGGAGCGACAGGTCCGCGGCCAACTCCGGACGGGACTCCCATCCCCATCGCGCGCTAGTCAGGCGTGGGTACGACTACCAGACGACACTCCAGAAAAACCAGGGAGTCGCCCAACGTCGTAGTCGGCCCAGCAAGACCAACCGACAGTGAGGATGCGATTCCCGCCCCAGGAACACTCTCTGTGCAGGCGCAGGCGAAATAGGCATGGTTTCGACTATCAAATCAGGGCCCGGGGCAGAACCCGGGACCCCAATCAGTAATCGAAAACATCCCACCGAGAACCACGCCACGAACAGAGAGCGAAGTTGGAAAGGATGTAGGAGGTAGACGGGAAGAAAGGTAGGACTCTGTCGCCTCGGACGGAGAGAGGAGTGAGGCGACGGATGCTTGGGCACCTCGGGTACGCACACCCGTGCACTCCTCGGACAGAGGAGCGCCCCTGAGGGGAATATATTACTCTGTGACAATGTTTATTAACACTACACCTGAAGTTCGAGATGAAATTAATGATATAATCAAGATGAAGTAGTTTTCGTCGCCATTTGCAACACCAGAGGCATTGCCAACGCGCTACCTATGTCGAAGAGGAATTGGAACCTGGTTTACTAGTGCCGGGACACAACACGTCAAGGTCAAAACACAATCCAAGGTCATTATGGAGGTATGTTTTAAAACCAGGGGTGGATACCATCTAATCGGGCCTAGAGCTCTAGAAGAAACAACCCTAGCTAAATAGCTAGGGTTGTTTTGTCGCCTTTTATGATAGGCTATTGTCGGCTTCATTGGTCTGTTTTCTGACTGCGCCTCAGCATAGATGCCTCTACATGAAAAGCCATGTAAACTTAATTAGAATTCGTGAAAAAAATAAAATATTGCATAAGCAGGCAAAACCGCCAATAATTCTATCATAATAAATAATTGTTAACTTTTTGATGTCGAGGTAAATAAGAAAAAATAGGACGAAAAAGCCATCGCTTTCAGACAGACAACAATCTCGATGTTTTTCACTCAGGAATACACGTGCAAACAACACGTGCAATTGTGTTCCAATTTAGGGATATAATGTGTTTTGAGCTTTAATCTATTATGATCCTTCGCAGAGTAATTTCATTTTGAACCTGCATATATTTATCATTGTTTATTTCATATTCATTGAAAGTTATAATTGGTTGGAATTCAGACAATCGATTGAAAATAATTACTTACTTTGGTTCGTGAACTGTAAGGAATAGGTTCAATGACTGATTGCTATCATGAGTTTTGTTTTATCTTTAATGTCATTCATTATAATCAGGCTACTGCACTTAATTTTTTGGTCTTTCGGTTGAGCCACCATTATTAATTTAAGAAGTTTAGTCTGTTGAGTGGCGACCTAAGAGAATACGTTTGACTAACATTTTTAAGCTTTTTAAGCTACATTGCCTTTTTGTAATTGTAACTGTCTCTTTTTATGAACTAACATAGCTCATGAATATTTTTAACCGACTTCAAAAAAGTAGGAGGTTATCAATTCGTCTGTATTTTTTTTTTATGTAACAACCTCAGAACTTTCGACTGGGTGAACCGATGATTCTTTTTTCAAATGAAAGCTGGTACTTGCCGTGTGGTCCCATTTCAATTTGGTCCAGTTCTGACAATGACATATATGAGAAAACCATATAAGTCTTAAATTTGCATTAAGTTGCGCAACAAATGGAATGGATGGATTTCGATGATTCATTTTTTATTGGAAAGGATGTACTTCAAAGGTAGTTTGATGAGAGTTTGGTTAGGTTCTGATTATGGGATCTATGACAAAGTAACGGAACTCTTCAATTCTTAGGAGCAAATTAACGATACTCGGCTGAATCTTTTATAGGCTATCTGGATATTTGAGTCACCTACCGTAACGTCGTTATGGTCAAGTAATTGTCGTAGTCGAATATGATGATCAATGGAACTCCTTAACGGCTTACAGTAAGGGTGCGATCTGTGGCAGAATTTCTAACTGTCTGTAATAAAATTGTAATGCGCTTACGTTTGTTGCTGTATTGCAACATGACGCAAGCGTTCTAATTACGTTACTTAGGTGTATTATGTGTGAAGCGGTGGTAGCCGAGTGGGTGGTAGAACCTTTTGCGTATTATTGATGAGCTTTATTACTGTATAAAAGACTGGTGGTAGTGGAGTGGCAAAGTAACCGACCTACAATGCATGAGGTAGCGGGTTCGATGCCGAGTGTGGGAGGGGTACTAATGTAAAAAATCTGAGTCGGTGGGCATGTTGCTCCTCCGTCTCATTAGATAGACGTTCGTGGATTAATGCGAGATGGTGGGCACGTTGCTCCTCCATCTCATTTGTTAGACGATCGTGGATTAAGCCGAGACGATGGGCACGTTGCTCTTCCATCTCATTCGATAGACGATCGAAGCTCAAGCCAAGACGGTGACTACGTTTTTCGATATTTTCCCTGTTCAAAACTTTTTTCATGTAAAGCCACATTTTCGAGTCTTATTTTGCGTCTTCGCAAATCTCTTTTGAGATAAATGTTTCTCCCTGACTTCGTTCGTTTCATTTAAACGGCGCTGTTTCATATGAGTAGCACGTTTAGTAGGTCTACCCATATTCAGACAAATTAGTTAGTATACTTCAGATTCACTAAAAATCAAAAAGTAAACAAAAAAAATTACAAAAAGAAAAACCTCCTTCAAAAAAAAACTATTCCAAAACAAATTAATATGCACTAAAAAGTAAAAAATAATTACATATTCTTCTATAATTTAATAATCAACTTACTTTTTCTACTCATCAATATGTAGGTACGATCTATATTACGATAATATAATGTAGTTACAATTATTGTTATTTTTGTAGTCGGTGTCAAAAGTTCATTAACCTTTACTATATAACATAAACTTCAGCAATTAATTATTTCCAATTATAACAACTCCTTAATTGTTTCCTGGAAGTGTAATATTGTGTGAAGTGTAATATGAAATGAACTTGAGATTATTTTGTATTTTGGCTACAACCCCAGGTTAATGCTCGTATATACACTGTGAATATTAAATGAATGGATACTCTAAAATTCCATCCTATAGTGAAATCTAGGGTTTAGTAAATAAATATACGAGACTGTAAAAGTCATAGCTTTTACAGTCTGAACTGTAAAAGTCGGAATCGTACTGTAAACATTGATAATTTTGTACTTTTACCGGTAACTAGTTAATAAAAATTAAATTGCTTTTTGGGCATAGTTGATGAGAGGTTTTAAATTGCATTTTTATTTTTTGTGTACATACCTTTATATTCATTGATATTGATGACAGTTACAAAGCCATCGTACATTGTAAATCATCATTCGTCGCCGTGTCAAGGAAGGTAGCAAATCATTCGGAATTACAAGCGTGTAGTTTGCAAAGCGGCAAAAGACTATGTATGAATGAATGAATGAAAAGTAAAGTAATAAGAATACAGAAGAACAAAAATGTAATATGCTTCAAGGATGTGAAATTTATATTTGTATACCAAAGCAGTTTTTACTAATACGAAAATGTGTTTCTTTGTAAATAAGAAATGGCACTTAAAATCTATTCCATACGAAGTGAGACTTTTCGTGTACAATTAACACTAAAACACAAAACAATTTTTATTAGTTTCTAAATATAAATATTGTAGGTTTTCGGTAGGAATTTCCAGCTCTAAATAAATAACAAACATTTAGCGAAGGTTTTGTGGACATTATATTGAACATACTCTCGAAAAATATTATATTTTTATTACGTGTAAAGAAACCCATATTAGTAAGTACATTCAAACAAGTCTCAACTATAAATTATTGATCCATTAAATTACTAATTACAGGAAAATAAGAATTTCCAAAAATCATAACTATATTTTGGTATATTTTATTTTTTATTGTTTAGAACAGCACGCAGGCTAACGGCCCATTTAAAAGTAAGTAGTTTCTGTCGCCTATAGATGTCTGCGACACCAGGGGTGTCGCTAACATGCAGTCGTTCGCGTAGGGGAACAGCAATTTCGTTTACGTATGCCGGAACACAACACAAAGTTATTATAGCGGCATATTTGGATACTACGGGTGGATGCAATTCAGACAGGCTGAAGCTCTTTCACCTAGCTAAGGTTGTTGTGTAGACAGGCCGCCCCCTGTCACGAGGTCAGTATTTTTACTCCGCTCCTGCACGGAAAGAAAATAAGAATTTCCAAAAATCATAATTATATTTAGAGATGATTACCTGAGATTGATTACTTCCCGCTTGCAACATCCCTACAGCTCTTTGCATTTCATTTGTCGTCAAATGACGTCGCTCCATGACGTAAAGAATATGTAATAATTCAATTTTGTCGCTAACTTTATTTAAACGGTTGGTAAAATTATAAAATCAAGACTAAACGTAGCAATAAAACCGCACTTAAATTCAAACAAATTCCCTTTCATTTAATTTTATGAAAAAAACAAAACATAATCGAATTTTTTTAACAATCAGCCAGTATGTCATCAATAACAAAAAAGTTTACATACCTACGCACTTTGAGTGAGTAAAGACTTAGAAATTAATTAGTACAAATGGTAAATTTGTAATATCATGCATGTTGCTTAGACTTTTTTGATGTGTATATTTTACATACATTGAATTTTAATATCTCTCTTTGTTTCATTTTGCTTAACTGCATTATAATTTAATAAATAGTCCAGTCTCATGAATATTCGAAAATACCAAGTTCATCCAACCCAAAAGCCTAAGAAAATATAAGTGCCATTAAATTAGTTTGCAAGAAGAAGTACGAAAACTAAAAAGATCTCTGAATATTCACAGACTTCCGCCTGGCCTGTCTTAAGATAATGGCTCCTACGAGGTCAAAACCTTCTTGACCTCGGCATAATCGATGTTGAAAAAACCTTATCTTGAGGAGAATAACATCGCAGTATAATGAATGAGAAGCCCCATCATTAGGTACAATGCCCCGTGAATTCGGTTCTAATCATGTCAACGAGTACAGCTTGCACGTGACTTTCGTAATAAATGGTTTTAACGACTTATTTTATTCTAAAAAGTAATCCTAACATAAGGAACGATGAACTGATGAACGATGAACGATGAACGTCTTATTAAGATGCTGTTGTTACATTAAGTAAATGAATGAATGAATACTGCATACAAATACTTCGCACCATTCTAAAAGTATACTCGTACGAATAATAAATTGTTTGACAATAGGCAAACCTATTGCTTTTTGAACTGTTTCAGACAATCGATGCTCTGCAACGCTACGGATTTAGTACGTCGGATCACTTGCGGGGTCAAAAGTTCAATTTCAGTCTGTAATCTGTGTGTTTTGTATATGGGTTTTATTTACTTGTTTAAAATAAACATAACACAAGCGCTTTGCTGTTTAGGGTCTAGATGGCATTGTAAGCTGTTGCATGTCTGTGACAATTCACAAAGTATTTATAATTTGTGTATTAGAGAATTAACTAATAATACAACTCCGGGTGGTAAATTACTTCTTCTGAAAACTCGCAGGCAATATTGTTAGACTCTTTTCAGGATAGAGGCTATAAGGAGCATCGTGTGTAAAATCAAATTCAGCAACATTCTACTTACATCTGAATCCTATTGAATATTGTCAATGGGCAACACTTTTAAACAATTACCGTTATTGCTCTTGCGTGTTGAGAGAAGTGTGTTAGTGGTGCCCTTGGCGTCGTAAACATCCATAGGCGACGTTAACTGCTTACTATCAAGTAGCTGTCAGCTTGTTTGCTGTTCCACGGCAAAAAATGTGACCTCGGTAACGAGTGATATATATTATCATTATTACGAACACTCATTATTTATTATCAGACATAACAGAAAGTTTTATTGGCAATTTATCATCAGTTGTCATTCGCCCACCAATTGACTTTGGGTGTAATACAAAATTAATATATCATGTTTACGTTACCGATATTATGTAATGAATTCCATAATATTTTTTTAAGTTATTTATTTATACTTCATTGACCCTTTTACACGTATTATTTTGGAAATTTATGTATAGGTATTGTTTCAAGGAAGTATCAAAATTAATCTCCCAATCCGTTTTGTCACCGTGGAGGATATAGACTACAACCCACCAACACCTCAAAACATATACTTAACATATGTACCTGAAACGTTAGGTCTTTAAAATTACCAGAACGACTTGTCCTACTCAAACACTCTTTGACTAATATTAAATATGATGTAGTGGGACTGTCCGAAGTAAGAATAACGGGAAATAATAAACAGAAAAGCAGTTTAAAACAAAAACTACATTGGAATATCAGAAAGAGTATCAATAACTTAATGTATGCTAAATCTATCATTTGAAAGTATCAAATTATCAATAATACAAGTTTATGTTCCAACTTTCGAAGTATCAGAAGATGATATAAGCTTATTTTACATTTAAATTACAGAAGCACAAGACCTTGTCATGGGAAGAGTTATAGTGACATAATATGGAGATCTTAATGGTAAAATGGTAAAATAGGTCAACGTAAGCCAACCGAGCACTTAGTCATGAGGCTCTGTTGCTATGGGAATAGAAGTAAAAGAGGAACACATTTACTTCTATATGCAATGGAGCTTAGACTTTATATTATATTAAATACTTTTTCAAAAAACTAATAAGAAATATGTGGACTTGGCTATCGCCTGATAAAAAGAAAGTAAATCAAATCGACTTTATCTTATGCAGAGACCCTAAGATGTTTACAAACATAAAAATACTTAACAACAATATATTCCTGAGCGACCATCCGAGGAAAAAATTAAACTCATTCAAAACCGGTGTTTCGATTTTTTAAATATATATATATATATATATATATATATATATATATATATATATATATATATATATATATATATATATATATATATATATATTATATATATATATATTTTATATATATATATATATATATATATATATATATATATATATATATATATATATATATATATATATATATATTATTTCTATGTTTACAAGAGTCTCTTAGAGTCTCTGCATAAGATAAAGTCGATTTGATTTATTTATCCTCCAAATGAAAATAGAAAATATCTCATAGTCATAATATAGCAGATAAGAGACCTCAAATAAGAGTCAGCCATCAAACTTAGTATTAATAATATTTCATATTGTAATAAAATGAAAAAATCATTTCAACTGAAACTCAAATTTTGTTAGAAAAATTAAGTGAACTCTTAACCAAAAGTTCTAGGAGTAAAGAGGAAAGAAAAGAGCTACATATCTATGAGGAGGAGCTGTTTCGTACCACGGGACTCCAGCCTAAATCAATTTTGAGTATCAGCCAAAATTTTGCTGTCTAGGAGATGTTTCATTAATTTTGTTTTCAAAATGGATGTAAGCAGCTTGTAGATGATAGGTAAACAAGTCATAGGTCTATAATTTCTAGGATCTATTATTATTATTATCAAAACAGCATTTGGATATAATTCTGTATTTTGGGAACTATATAATAATTGCAGCTTTAAGTAAAATTGTTACAGTTAATTTATGTTTTGAATGGACATTTTAATGACGTAATAACGTATATCTCTTCTTCTGGAAAGAATTTATACCGATTATATCTACAACGTTCTGCGTTCTACAGAACCCGGGTACAAAGTGGGTCAAAGCAACTAGCCGCACTTCCGGGTTGCTACGTTTTTCTGCCTTCTCTTGTAAAATTTACCCGAAAATACATTTTAAAAGTGTTTGGTTAAATTTGCTTTTTACTTTAGCAACTTTTGGCTATTTGTGCGAATTCCGCAGCAAATTGTTATTCATTCGCCCGATAAAAGGTTATCTAATCATAGCAAGACCTATCCCACATTATTTTTTTAATTCGATCGGGGCCAACCATTTGAGATATAATCGCTCTTAAAGTAGGTAGCTCGGTTGTTTAATGCAAGTTGCATTTCAAGACTGATAAAGTAGATATATTAAATATCTTAGATAATTCTATAACGCTTTATCATACATTTATAAATTAAGACATTTATAATCTTATAATTTTGGGTAAATTCTATTTTATTCCTTCAAAGATGGTGGACTGTGTGAAATGCTTTATTTGTAAATATAATAAATAATAGCCCGTAAGTAACGTCTCAATGCAACGCTTGTACCTCCGCCTAGAAGGAACGGGCCGTATACCAGCCACGCTTGTTTCAGGAGGTTTACGGGTCACAAAATAATATAAAAAATCCTCGTGTGCAGATTTCCTTATCATGTTTTCTTTCATCATCGGTACATGCCAATTATATTATTATACAAAAATATATTAAAGAATTAAACCAACGCTAAGATACCTGGAGTCTTGTGAGAAATATAATTTTATTCAACATTGTGTTGGAACATTGGGAATATATTTCGCAGTAATGATAACAATGGCTATACTAACCAACTGGGTCGAGTTCGATGACCTATCCCATTTCGGCGCGGGACCTTTGACCTTACGTGACTTTGCATCAACTATGTAGAACTCGATTCTCAAACAGAAAATAAACATGGGGATTTTAACTGACCACCATTTTTTGTATTGTGTTAGAGGTCCTACCAAGACTTTAGTGTCACAAATCAATACTACCTGTAAGAATTTGAAGAAGGTTCTTCAATTCAGAGTTAGGTTAGGGTGACAGACGCCTCCGCAATTTTTTTTAAATTGGTTAGCAGATATTAATTAGTACATACATTTTTACTCGCGCAGGGGCGGAGAAAGAATACTGACCTCTGAAGCCGGGGTCGGCCTGTCGTAAAAGGCGACAAAACAACCCACCCTAGTATGGGACAGCAGCGTGTTCGTGATGTCACTGGCGTTGCAAAGACCCATAGGCGACGGTAACTGCAAATTTCTAAGTGGGCTGTCAGCATGTTTGTTGTCCTACAACAATAAAAAAATACAGTAAATGCGTTGTCGTCTACAAACTCCCCATTTTGTCAGGGACAGTAAAATACAGTGTTTAGACAAATCCTTGTCACTCATTTATTATCCTATATATATATATATATATATATATATATATATATATATATATATATATATATATATATATATATATATATATATATATATATATATATATATATATATATATATATATATATATATATATATATATATATATATATATATTAAAAAAATCGAAACACCGGTTTTGAATGATTTTAATTTTTTTTCATTACAGGTGTCTGCCCACTACACCGTTCCATACCATGACCGTGCTAGGGCCGTATCAGACACAAAAGCAACACAATACGCTCTACTATGCCCTACTACTACTACTATGAAACAGATCGACCGCGTTCTGTGCCTATATACATCCCGTATGTTGCCCGTACGTACTTATGTATCCACCAAAACCGGTAGAAATCGATTTCATTCTTGCATGCGTGTCGCAACCGCAATACCGACTTCGCTCAGGTATTTATTCATTTACAATGCCTGCGGTGTGAGCCCTGGCATTGTCCTGCATAAAAACTTCGCCAATAAAATGTACGTAGGGTACCATATGAGACACCAGACACTCTTCGATGTAACGTAACCTATTTAATGACGAGGTCCAGATACAAACGCAAGTTCGGTTTTTGTTCTGTCGGTGCTTATGCCTCTCCAAAACATCCATGAACCGGCACCGTAAATGACTATTTCTTTAATGCAGCACTGTGAAAAATGTTCTCCCTTTCTTTGATACACCTTCTTTCTTCCGTCATTACCATACAGCGTGATCTTACTCTCGTCAGAAAAGAGAACTGCTCCATTGAAGGATTATCAATTCACGTGCTCAAGTGCAAAGTTGAGGCGCGCTCTTTGGTGGACTACCATAAATTTTGAGCCATTAACTGGCTTATGAGGTTTCATGCCACGCTTCGAAAATCTTATTCTTATGGTAGAATCGCTTACGGTCAATTCTCGACCCACACGGAGCCGCTGTTGCAATTGAATAGAGTTAAAGTGGCGATTTCTTAAAGAATCTGACACAGCATACCGGTCATCTTGCTCAGACGTGATTCGATGTCTAGCAGATCTTGGACAGCTAGTAAACATACCAGTCTCCCGATAACGCTGATACACTCTATTGACAGCAGAGAGACTTAGATGCAATTGTGCAGCTACAACACGCTGACTATGCTCTGCATCTAGCAACGTCACGGCTTGGGCGGCTTCTGTGGGCGAGGTACCCAAATTTATTAGGAAAATATCTCTTTGGTAGATTGTCACAGTTAACAATTACGTTCAGCTCAGCTCAGAGCTCAGTTAAGTAACCGATAATTTATGCGAAAAATGTGATTAAGTGCAGAAAATCCGACGGAATACACATTGAAAACAATCTCTGCATTCATATATTGGATGAAAATTCGAAAATTTAAATTCATATTTGGAATTCTGGTACACCATTGTGTAGACTAAATTGCTAGTTATTTATTAGCTTATTTTTTATGATATCAATCCCCTTTTTAATTTAAATGCCACATGAATAATACTCGCAATAGTGTTTCGATTTTTTTGATGAGAAGTTTATATATGATGAACCTCTGATGAACTGAACACTCTTGTATAAAAATTCTAGTTTGTTTACACTCGTGTGAATTATATTTTCACAACAATTCACATAGCGCCATCTAGTTTCGTAGTAGGCAGAGCGTTTGTATTGTGGGCACTAGACAACTTATACACGACTTATTATGTTCTAAATAAATATATACATAAACACCCAAACTCGGGATGAGAATTGATCTATGACTCCCGATGAAGTTCCGACATGTTAAAGTCATGCAAATAAAAATCCAGTTTTGAAGCTATGATATTTGTTTTATTTAACAAATACTTAAATATACACTACGTTTGTTAACATCATTAAAATACTTATGATAATTGATAAATAGGTTTACCCCCTGCTATTACCCAAGCCGAACCACTATCGGCGTTTTCAAAAATTTCTACCGTAGCAACACCAACTGCATCAGGATCTTGCCACTCCTGTCTCTTTTTAAATTCTTCAAATTCATTCTGATGTTCTTCCCAAGCCTTATTATTTATAATATCAGTATGAGTGAATCCGGGACATAATGCCAAAACTCTCACCTGAGTTTTTTCATAATTTAATTTTTGTCCCAAAGATCTTGTGAATCCTAACGTAGCATATTTTGAAGCTTTGTAATAGAGAAGAAAAGGATCGACTAGGAATCCATATACCGATGCAATGTTGATTATAGTCCCGCCTCTTCCGCCTTTATCTATCCTCATGTGGTCCCTAAACCTTACTGACCACTCAATTACAGCAATTGTGTTGACTTCAATAGTTTTTCTAAGAGATGATTCGTCAAATATACCTGCGTTATTGACTAAGACATCAACGTGTTGGAAATTTTCTAAAATCTTATTTGAAACTGTATCTAATTGTTTCGTTACATCGCACTCATAAAAAACTGATTTATCTTCACCGTATTTGGAATTTAATTCACTTACAATTTCTACTCCTTTTATTGAGTTAATATCTAGTATTATAACCACTTTCACGTCTTTTTGTAGGAATTTTTCAGCAATACTCAGTCCTAATCCTTGTGCCCCACCCGTTATAACAACAACTTTATTTTTTAAATCTCTTTCCATGATTAGGAGTGTTTGCTCCGAATTACTCAAGTGAAATGAAGTAAAAGGATAACGAATAATCCTTTATATTCAAATTCACACGTGACGTTATCAGCAATTTGAGTATACATATAGCAAAATACTATTTTAATTGCGATAAAGTATGTTTCAATCATTATTATATCTATATCTTTATATCATACTGATTAACCCGGAAAACGGGGGTGTAAGGGGCCCTACCAACATCTTTGGGGCCCAAGTCAACCTCACCTGCAAGTCGGCACACCCTGCTGAATAACGGACGAGGCTCTGACGACGGCTTTCCTTTTGGGGTTGGGGGGTCAGACGGCAGTCGCCCCCGTAAAAGCCAAATCTGCCAAATCATATTTGCAACGTCAAGGCACACATTGTTGCCGCGTGGGCCAAATGGCGTGAGGTAGCTGGTGTCATTTGTGACCCCAAGATGCCGGTAAAGTTGAAGGGACAGGTCTATAAGACCATCATTAGGCCTGTCCTTTTATACGGCTGTGAAGCGTGGCCGGTGTTAGAGCGACACAAGCAAGAACTGTGTGTCACGGAGATGAATATGCTGCGGTGCGGACGCGGAAAGACCGCGTTAGGAACTCCCGCATTCGCGGCAGCCTTCATGTCCGTGACATTGCGGATAAATTGCAGGAGTGTCGGCTCCGATGGTACGGCCACGTTTTACGGTAACCGAATGTTTACGTGGGAAACAAATGTCTGGCCATGCCACTTCCGCCGGGCCCCGGTAGGAGAGGTAGACCCAAAAAGTGCTGGCTTGACGTCGTAGCCGAAGCGAGAGTTTGGGCTGCAACCGGGATTCATCGCTGAGATGATGATGATGAATTAACCCGGAAAACGTTGTTTTGCAATATGAATTTAAAAAAAAAGTAGCCTATGTCCTTCTCCAAGGTCCAATTTATGACTACACCGAAATTCAGCAAAATTGGTTCAGCGGTTTAGGCGTGAAAGCGTAACAAACAAACTCACTTTCGCATTTATAATATTAGTTAGGATAAGTAATTTGTTTTTTGTTTGTGTGTTTTTGGATATTTTATTGAGATATTTTAAAAATATTTCTATTTAAATTAGAATGTTTAGGTAGTTATTTTTAATCTTATTCTTTAAGGTGTACGTCCTTTGCATTAGATTAAACTGTGTGAGTGAATTGTTGTATAATTTTAACTTTTTATTATTTTATAACAACTAATTTGATTAGTCTTAACTAATATTCTAATACTAGCGTAAATATATATTCAACAAACTTTTATGATAGTATTAGAAAACTAGATTTGTTTTCTTTATTTGGAAAACAATCAAAATAATTCACATAACAATTAAATACATACATACATATAATCACGCTCCCCGTAGGGGTAGGCAGAGACCACTTCTTTTCACTTGCTACGATCCTTACATACTTGTTTCGCTTCGTCCACTTTCATTATTCCCTTGATACATGCCCTTCGGTTTAGGGTACTCTTGACCTGGCCTTTAACAATTAAAAATATACAGAATACATCAACATCTTATCTACTATATATCTACTATACTAGTTATAGATAAATAACATTAAAGTGTTCAAAAAGGAACACTAATAAATACAACGTAAAAAGACAATAAAAATGTAGAAAAAAGGGGGTTTATATAAGTATAAAAGTAGACACGTACATCCAGACCGGCACAAATCATTTGCAGATCATACTTATATTTTGTCCTGCTTGAATATTTAGATCCAGCCGTATGAATTAAACCTGAACCAGTCATGTCATAAGAAACCATAGGAAAATGTGTTAAAATATAATTTATAATATTAATATAAATATACTCGTACAATAGAAAAAAGCAGGGAGTTCAATGTTCCAATGCTGCTATGTTTTATTGACTACTCCAAGGCGTTTGATTGTGTAAGATGGAGCTGTCTATGGAAAATCCTTCAAGAAATGGGCGTTCCTCTGCACTTGGTTTCGTTGATTGCGAACTTATACAATGGTGGAGAGTCGATGGTGCGAGTTAATGATGTGGTGTCAGGTCCTTTTAAACCCCAGAAGGGTGTCCGGCAGGGGTGCATTCTCTCACCTCTTCTATTCAACATCTACGGCGAATATATCATGAGAGCAGCCCTGGAGGGGTGGGAGGGAGGCATCTCGGTCGGAGGTAACAAGATCAGTAACCTTCGATATGCGGATGACACTACATTGTTTGCTTCCTCGGAACAGGAACTGGCTGCGCTGTTTGAAAGGGTGGAGCACGCGAGCGAGGGGATTGGTCTCTCCATTAACAAGGCCAAAACAAAAGTTATGGTGGTCGATCGGGGTGGACAGCTTGCACGTACAGGAGAACTAGCGGGCTTGGAATTCGTTAGCGAGTTTGTTTACCTGGTTTCTTTGATCAGCGACCAGGGAGGCTGTAGCGGAGAGATCCGTAGACGCACACAAATGGCCAAATCTGCAATGAGCAAGATGACTAGAATTTGGCATAACAGAAGCATCTCTAATACCACAAAGATGAGAATTGTGCGATCTCTGGTCTTCTCGATCTTTCTGTATGGCTCAGAATCATGGTCTATTCGTGCGGCTGACCGGAAAAAGATCGAGGCTTTTGAGATGTGGTGTTGGAGGAGGTTGCTACGCATACCGTGGACAGCAAAAAGGACCAACACATCCATTCTTGACCAGCTGAATGTCAGAACTAGATTGTCCACGACCTGCTACAAGCGAGTACTTGGCTATTTTGGCCATATCGCTCGAAAGGAGTCAGACAACCTCGAAAAACTGATAGTGCTAGGCAAAATAGAGGGGAAAAGGCCCAGAGGACGGTCACCAACCCGATGGTCGGATCAAATTAAGGCTATCACGGGGCTCACTTTGCCTGCAGCTCTGAAACAGGCCGAGGACAGAGTGGTGTGGAGGCAGTTCATCGGCGTCTCCGTAAAGGCTTATCAAGACGGGCACGACCTTCAGGAATGAAGAACACGACGAAGAAGAAGAAGAAGACTCGTACAATTCACACAGCGCCATCTAGTCCCAAAGTAAGTTGCATAGCACTTGTGATATGGGTACTAGATAACTAATATACTACATATATATTTTCCTTTTGTAAATAAATACATATTAGATACCAGATACGAGAGGAAAATCGAACCTTATACCGCAAGAGTACCGAAGTGCGTTAGTGTTACGCCACAGAGGTCGTCGATTTAGATTAAGCTTAGAAACAAGCTATAATAAAATGGAAAACCAAAATACACAGCATATGGGTTTGCTGACGTAACTGGCAAATTTTCAACCAAAACGTGCTTGCCTCCGTATTTTTATAAGTAGACAAATATAATGAATCAATTTCTTCCACAAGAAAACTTTCCGATCACTTGTTTATTTTCAAGTCATAGTAATGATTCTCTCAATGAATCTAAAATTATTATGAACTCCTTGAATTTAACGGTGTCGTTTAAAAATAAATTAAATTTATTTCCACCAAATTGTGTAGGTGTTGATGACAGTTATTTTTTAGTTTTGCATCACAAGCTTGCACTCTGAACTCTATACTTCATTTTACCAAAAAATAAAATGTAAACAAATCGTAAAAGGGTTTTTTGGATGTCGATTTTATAATAATCAACATGATATAAAAATTATAATAGCAAATTTTAATTATTTATTAGTAATATCTCCTATATTCTTATTTTTTTATATTACTATTCCTTACTTTTAGAAAAAAAAACGAAATAATTTTATTTTTGAATTATGAATGATAAATATTAATGCATATAAAATTTACATATTTACAACATTAATTGTAATAACTAACTTACATTATAAAGAACCTAAAAAGACAATGTTTCCAAATCTTTTACTGGTTTTATATGCTGGTAATTATAAGTGTACTGTTCAATGTACTATTGTCGATTAAAAGGAGTGTTTTTCACTATGGTCGGATTATACCCGCCATGTTGTTTTATTCTAGCTTTGTTTGAGAAACATTGGTTTGTTTATTTACATTTTATTTTTGTTGGTAAAGTGAATAGGGTATAGTCTTGTTGAGTAATATCATAGGGATCTTGCGTGACAGTATCATAACGGTAAAATTAAATATACTATGACAAATCCTACAGCACTTTCTAATCCCAAAGTTAAGCAGCAAATCAAAATATGTTATGAGTATTAGATATTAGACAACTGATATTGTACGATGTCGGTCACGGACCGAGATTGCACCGTACAGGAATGAGAAGGACAGCTCTAGAGCAGTGGACTGTATGAGAGAGGATGGGATAGGAGCGGTGGCTAGAGAGACGCGATACTTTGCAGTCGTTGAAACGGCTGTCTTCTGGTAACTAGGTAATTGCTAGGTAATTGGAGGAAGATACCGCTACACAGTACCTGCTGCGTAGAGCCGTAGCAAACTCGTGTGGGACTATTTTGAAGAACGCGTGCTGTATATCCACAAAAATCTCCCCCAGGCTCATCTTTATTAAACACGTTCAGGGTGCCGGGAAATGGCGCGAGCCGACTACCACATCTCTAAATAGCATTGGCTTGCAGTGGGTGAGGACGTCACAGATCCGTAGGAATAGATCCTCCGGCCGCCGAGGGTAGTTGACACCGCCTGCTTCATATACCCTCGTACGGTTGGTGGCCGCACCGAGCCCTGACGCGCCTCATCTCAGACGTCAAAGTGCCGGTGATTTACCCTTACCCAGAACTTGGGTAACAAGGTAATCTGTTAACATTAGAAACTTCAGCAACCACTAATTGCTGGCAAAGCTATTTTTTTTTGTTGTACAGTTAACTGACTGTGTTGTATATCAAAATCTACATTTGACGAAAACCATTTTCAAATTCATTATTTACATAATGAAACCACAATGTTTATTACTAGTAAATCACTAATTTACTAATGCGTGATAAAAATATTAGTGTTTGTTAGTGAAAATGTAAATATAATGAAACATGATTAACCACAGTGCAGTATAAATGGCGCCAGATATAAATAGCCTATCACTGTATCATGTCGTGAAATATTAAATGTTAAAATATATGGAAAACTTCCGTGTGAATTTACTTTTTTATTACTGGAGGCCAGATCAGACTCATTTGATGGTTTAAGGGCCTTTGGCGAATGCAAGTTAATAAACTGAAGTTAGGGAATAGCCATATTTAGCTAGTGTCAGAGAAAGATAGAAAAAGCCAGAAAAGTGAGAAATAAATAAAAGCCCCTACTCAATTACGTTACATACCAGGTGTGCCGGAAAGTCATTATCGGTTTTTCAAACAGATATCGCTAGGCTTAAGTATGCAATTTTATTTTATTTTATATTATATCTTTTGGATGAAATTTTCGCAGCTGATTCAATTCTTGATGACGGGGGACCATCTCCACCTTTCGTGTCGTTTAGAACGTAGGTGGTAATTTAAACGTGTCACAAGATGCGGTCTTCTTATAATCTCCAAAAAGTATCTTAACTCTTTTTTTACAATTTATTTATATTTTAAAGAAAAAACTATTTCGTATTTACCGTTTACCTATGAGGTAACAAACATATTGTTACAAATATCAAACTGCCTATTATAATTCATGTAATTTGCCATGGTTATTTGGCAAATCAATGGCATCAATAACTGAAAAATAAACAAAACATTCGACAGTTGATCAGGCAGTTGATTTAATAAACAAAACGGTTACCATCCATGTTAATTGAAAAATCCTTTACTATGTCAACATCGTGCGAGTGTTACAGATGTATTGACGACCTCCGTCTAACGCAATTCAGTATGCTTGCGGAAGTCACAGGTTCTATTTCTGTCTCACGTGTATGTATTTATTTACAAAATAAAGGTGTATAATATATTAGTTATCCAGTGACCGTAACACAAGTGCAATGCTTCTTACTTTGGGACTAAATAGCGCTGTGTAAATTGTCCCCGTACATTTATTTATAACTAGCTGTGCCCGCGACTCCGTCCGCGTGGGATAGTGACTTTGCGCAGCATTTTTTGGATATATCTTATGGTTCATTTAGGATTAAAAACCCTATAAACCCTAAAATATAATTAATGAAATATACAAACTGCGTTCGAACCTACAAAGTCCAGTCTAAGCTGAATCCTATTTTATATGATTGATGATATAAATCTGAGGTCAACTTAAATTGTATTATATAAATCCGAAACTGATCACTTTTAACGAAAACCATTTTTTTTTTCTAATATAAAAGGAGCCTAAGTTACTCCTTGTTACATCAGCTGGCCCGGGCCACGAGATCGGCAGGCTATATATCCGTAGGCCCGGGCGTAGGCGATAGGCGAACAGCGGGGTTTTTAGTGGGTAGTCGGATGTTGTGACATCTTTCCCGGAGGCCCACATATCCCTAGGTCCCCCCGCGCCGGGGGAACCCGTCAAAAGTGGTTTTTCCCCGAGACCAAAAACAAAAAAAAAGCTATCTGCCAGTGAAAGTCCCGTCAAAATCAGTCCAGCCGTTTCAGAGATTAGCCGGAACAAACAGACAGACAGACAAAAATTGTAAAAAATGTTGTTTTGGTATATGTATATCCAAATGCACTCCGTCCGCGTGGAATAGTGGCTTTGGGCAGCATTTTTTGGATATATCTTATGGTTTATTTTGGATTTCAAACCCTATAAACCCTAAAATATAAATAAATAAACAAACTGCGTGTTCGAACGCAGTTTGTTTATTTATTTCATCAATCTTTATATCATCAATCATCAAGATTTATATCATCAATCATATGAAATAGGGTTCAGCTTAGGCTGGACTTAGTAGGTTGAATTTTCAATTTAAGTTGACCTCATATAACCAAAAAATGCTGCCTAAAGACACTATTCCACGCGGACGGAGTCGCGGGCACAGCTAGTCCACAATATAAATAAAGAAATGGAAATGTTGGATTAACTATGATGGGGAGTTCCAAATGACACATAGTATAAACAATGGAGATTATATATTACATATATAATTAAATAATACCTGAAATTATTCTAATCAAATTTAAATATTTAAGTGGAAAATTTAAATTAAAGATTTCACAAACTAATATTACACATAATATCATATAAAACACTTAACACTCCTGGTATCAAATATAAATGGAGCGTCTAATTAAAATCCGATGAGATGGATATAAACAAGGTGCCGTTGACCTGACGAACTTTCCGCTCGTTAATCTTGTACTTCGCCTTTTTAGGAGTCAGAAATGTCTTAAGGATATTTCCATGTGTACACGTCCCAAAATGTTGTAAAAGCCAAATTCTAACTTATTCTGATTGTGATATAATTTTAATTTAATTTGTGTGTTTAGGTATAACTAAGTCTCACAGTGTGCGAGCCGGTTAGAAGAACAGGGTTAGCCCATTCCATTCTAGGGGAGTCGCAAAAGGCATCACAAAGGCAAGGGAGGATGAAAAACTCCAGCTAGTTTACATGCAACAACGGAAGGAGAACTATGTGTTTCCCCATTGAGGTTGGGAAGTCGGACGGCAGACGTGTGAAAGTCAAAACCTGCCAAACAAAAATGGTTAAAACACGTAGGGGAACTGGAACCCGGTGTTACAACCTGACGGTCGTCGACAAATATAGATAAGAAATTAAACAATTTTAAATTAAATACAAGTTTATTACTAATATAAAGTACTGAATGAATTAACAAAATAGAGTTCGGTCTACCATATATAACCGGGACGTGGGTACAAGCACTAAGAGGTTTATATGGGACGTTAAATCGTAAGGGTGTAGGGTGACTTAGCTTAGGCCTCGTCCTGCGCGTGGAGGGTCATCAACGTCCTTTCCTTTCACGGGGCCTGACGTGCCCTGCCGTTGGAAGTGGTCTGCAGCTCCAGCCCGTACTGAGGGTGGCTGCCTCGAGACCGCTGCGAAGGATGGCAGCTACGGGTTGTTGTTCTGAAGGACCCGTTCTGGGGCGTCTGCTCTCAGCCCGTACGGTGGACCCTCTCCTCTGAAATGCGTCGAAGATGTTTCTGTAGCGCGAAAGACCCGGCACCCTGACACCCTGGACGACCAGGAGTGGTGTCGGTATCCTTCGCGTTACATTATAAAATGCGAAAGTGGAGTGGTGATAGCTTATGACCGTCTTTATAATAACAAGCAAAATACGGAATGAAAATTAAATAATAAAAAAATATAAAAATGAAAATTGTCTAACCAGGAATCGACTAACTACTATTACTCGGACTTTCACCATTCCACCACGCCATAAACACAAAGAAAAGTTTACGTATAAATTTGAACAGAGATAGGTAGTTTCAGCATATAAAAAGAAATAAAAAAATAATTCAATGAAATGACCTTCGATATATGAATCGTCGGCTTCCAAAGGAAAATCCGTTTTAGTACGGTATTACAAAATAACTTACGTTTACAGATTACTAGATCTAATTAGCGACATTAATTTTTATACATATATAAGATTTATGACGATACGTCGGTGGCATCAACATTAAAAGCTTATTACAACTACATTAGGTTTACAGTAAAAAAACAGATATAACTAAGAATACATACAAGCCACGACGTTAACACTGCGCGAATTAAATTTTTTTTATATTTTTAAAGAATTTAAAACAATAACGCGGCGAGCACGTTCGCCTAACACAAATTAATTAGGTTATGATTTACATTTACACCCACGTGCCTAGTCCCGGTAGCTTCCAGTTAATATTAACTTGCAATATTTAAATATTAAAAAAAAAAATAATTTATTTTGGATTAATTTTTAGGCACAAAACTAGGCAATAGCGACCGGCCCTAATGGACTTAAATTTTATGAGCTCACCTGAGGGTTATATACGCGGCATAATTTAAATAATTTCTCGAACGAACAACATGATTACTTAATTAAGTGACTGGTTTAAACATTATTAAAAATAAATTAACCACAATCGCGAACCACCATAGTGGCTGAGTAGCTGGTGTCCGAATCTTGGCGTCCATCGCGGCTTCGCCTTTTTATACTGGTCGTCAGGACACCGCCCACTTTTTCGAAGATTCTAGATTTGGCTTCTAATGGTGTGGCATGGAAAAGTACTGGGTAGCACCTGTACTTTGGACCCGCTACTCGTTTAGACAATGACAGAGCTATAGGCCAGAGGGGCAAAGAATTATTTGTGACGTAAGCCCTGACGACACTTGGTTCCCGTTCTTCGTTCATTTGTAGTATTTTCGATGACCGGTAACCGATCGAATGATTCGCGTTCATTCATCTTTTTACTTATCGATGGACGCTATTCAACTGAACGATTTCTCGAAGATTCTTCCCAGCCGTCGTTTAATTCTTATCTACCTACTTTTAAGGTGCGCGATCGAAATTATTATCTGGTTCGTTCCGTTTAAATACCCTCAAGATTAATTATTATATATTGTTGAGATTAATTCGAAATTTTTATTAAGTATTTAAGGATTAAATATTATATAAAGAAAATTAATTATCCTACTCTTGTTACAACGTAACACCGGGTCACTCATTCAAGCGTCGAATGTTGGACAGTTTCGCCTATCTCGCTGCAGGGATACCTCACATTGTCTATGCGTTTCAATTTAGTCAAGTAGACGGTATAATTAGAGACAAGGAGTAGTTGCCATGCAGTGGGCTTGATGCCCTATCTACATACCTAACTGGGGTTGTTTTGTCGCCTTTTATGATGGACCGCCCCCGACTACAGCGGTTAGTATCCTACCCCCCTCCACGAAAAAAGTGTAAATGGTATTTTATTCGATTTTACTAAAGTGAATTGGCGGATGAAAAAACTTTCAAATCAGGCATGCGAACATTTATGGGTGAAACGGGGCGATGTCCTAAAAAAACATTACTCCGACCCGAGTACGTGCCGCCGATATATCCAGGAACCGTACTTACATTTAACTTGAAAGCTGACAAATATTTAGAGCATAATGGAACACCCACGGGTGAAACATAAAAGTAACATATAAGAAATTATATTTAATATGTATCTATATGTATGTACATATGTATTTAGAAAATAGTTGTATTTAAAAAGCTTATGTTTATTAATAAAAATAAATTGTGTTTTATTTAATATCTTCTTAACCATATTTTGTTTCTACTCCTACTACATTCTTGTTACATATTTCTTCACACATATTGAAACTATTTTGAGTTAGTTGTTATTTTTTAAAGGATATAAAAGGTTTTATTATAAATAATAATTGTCGTTGATCACCCCACGGATTTTTAATTTAATAATACGTGGCTAATATTTTATTAGCCACGTTATATATTTGATTTAGCGTGTATTAGCTATATTAGCGTGTTTATTAGACTTTAAACTATTATATAGGGTTATTGGTAATTCGACGTATCCCCGTTAGGAGGTGATAGGGGTGACTATTTGAGATAATTTAACCCCCATATGCATTTTGCAAAAGTGAACCATTTTTGAGTTATCATGTTTTTTTATATTTTTTCAAAATAAGTCAAAAGTGAAACATCAAAAATTTATTTAAAAAAAGTATCAATTTAAATTTCATTTTCTCTTGTGATTTATAAAAACTATTAAACACTGGTTATTTATTAATAATAAAACAACAATCATCGGTCCAAATTTAAAAATGCGAGACCAAAAACTATATTATTTCAATATTTTATTGATATTTTTTTCAATAAAATGTCTTATAAACAAAAAAAATTATGAAACTTTGATAAATGAAATGTATGACTTCCTCGAAGACGTGCCTTTGGCTACAAGGCAAAACATGATATACCAGCAAGACGGATATCCTGCACATGTTGGTGTCAATGTTAAACTCGCGTCAGGACATTTGACCTGATCTAAAATTCGTAAGATTTGTAAGACGGAGTTTTGCTCCAGTAATATCTTGACTTAAGGTTTATTTTATAATGTACCTACCTTTTAGATAATTGCAATGCATTACTTATACATATCTATTCGAATTGCGACTTTATTACAATGAAATATAGTTGAGTGAAAACTTCTTTAGGCGGGTTGAGCACTTTTTGGGTGAACAATTTTTAGTTTGTAAAGAAGTGTTAGTGACCAATTTAAACTTTAATGCTTGATCATAAACACTTCGATAAACCGGAAATAATAACCAAAACTGCTCGCTTCACTCCCTCCACGAGCGCACTAAGATTGCTCAACGCGCTTATTGCTCAGTATCCTGAAGTAGATATATTTCATATGAATATCAACGTATTTGTTCGCTTTTCCGTCTTATTTTTAAGCTTTTATGTGTAGTTGATTTTCTTGTTAAACGCTTTGGCATTGTCTGTAAGCATAACAAGCGATTGTAAGCGATAAATAAGTAAATTACAGGGATTTCGACGCAGTTGTGTAATGTTTTACCCATTGAACTTCGAGTTAGTAGTATCAATGGTGTTTATTCGCAAACTTAACAAGAAATGCTTTAAAGTGGATATTTTTACTGTTCTTTGAGCGTATTTATAAAGGCTGCACTTTATACTACTATCGATTTGGTGGTTTCTGTAGAAAAGCTTACATAAAATATTAACGCCAAAAACAGTGTTCGGTTAGCAAATAATGAGAATGTTTTCAAACTTTTTAGTTAATTATATCAAAATATGATATTCCAATTACTATATTGTTATACTAAAACCAATTAAAAGAAAACATTTCCAAATATTTTCCGCGCTTATAACTACCCTCAAAAGATTACACCACATAACAAGAAATAAAAATAAATTCTAGCAGGAAAATATAGAATATAATATCAGTTAGATGTTATGAGTTTTTAGACTTCGCCAGACTCCCTTTAGCGTCGAAAAAAGGGAAAATATTCTTATATAACATTTATGTTATATAATTTTGTTATGCATCAGCGAATCAAGTTCAACAGTTCATTTTGGTTTTCCAATTAAAATCCCGAATCGTGTTACCAATGATATTGTTGAGGTTATTTTAATTGGATTGGCTCGTAGAAAAGAATTTATATAAGAATATGAGTAACACGATAAAATTGATTATATCTTTCAGTTATCAGATTCAAATAATGATAACGAAGAAATTGTTTATGCCTGAAGGAATGTTAAATAATTAAGACATTTGGCTCCGTGGCTACGCTAGCGGTATGATCGTGTTTTTGTGTTCGATCCTCGCAGAGGACAAAATATATAATAAAAATAATCCGTTCTGTGTGTCCATTCATCAATTGTGAAAAAAACCCCTACGGTAATAGTTTTCATTTAGTGTTAAAATTAAACTATCTCTACGAGAAATAGAATGGCAACTCTCCGAGAATAAAATATATTCTTATAAATAAAAAATACTTGAGTTACTTTTACTATTAATCTTGTTAGATTATTCCACTCGTAGGGCCTCGTAAATGCCAATTTTATATGCATCTACTATAACTTAACTGTAGAAAAAATAGTTTTACACCAAAACGAATTGACACCAAGATAAAATCTTTCCCAGTAAGTAACAATATTACAATAGATATAATGGATGTACACGATACCATAACATAAGAAGTCAAGCTTCCAAAAGAATCACTGGCCGACTTGCACAACCAACAAATGTTGTCAATATGACAGGGACAGAATGACGATTTAAATAAGTTTAGCGCTAAATCGGTTTACTGATTGGTTGTGCAAGTCGGCCTAAGTAACCGTTAATTAGACAGCTTAGTGTAGGGTTGCCAACCGTCCTGTTTTCCCAGGACATGTCCTAGTTTTTGTGGTGTCCTGAAATGTCCTGGATAGTTTTTAAGTAGCATCCTGTTTTTTAATATTCAAATACTTATTATTAAATAATATTTGTAACTAACTTGTTATAATCTCCGTGCAGAGGCGGAGTAAAAATAACCTCTGTGGCTGGGGTGTGGGGCTGTGGCTACATAACCACTCTGGCTACGTGGTAGGGTCACAATAGGCCCCTCTGGATGGCTACTATCCTTGGTTTATAAGTATGCCGCCATAATAATCCTGTGTATGTCTATGGGACAGCAGCGTGTTCGCGGTGCCCCTAACGTCGCAAACATACATAGACGATAGTAACTGCTTACTATTAAGTGGGCCGTCTGCTGTTCCGCAGCAGAAAAAAAAAACGAATTCTAACTAAACCTACTTAAGTATTGCAACTCTATTACTGCGTCCTGTTTTTAAAATAAATTGTCCTGGTTTTTCCAACATCATATCCTAGTTTTTTTAAATTTGGGGTTGGCAACCCTAGCTTAGTGTATCTATTTCGAAGTATGTTACATATGTTACAATATATAAAGCGTGTTAAAAACAAAAAATAACAATAACAGTCTATAGCACCCCACAACTGGACTCGGGTCTCCCCTAGAGTACAGGACGGTATACCCGCCACGTTTGTCCAAGGCAGATTGGTTACACGTACCGGTGATCGCAGTTGAAGTTTCCTTCACTGTCAGTATATGGCAAATACGCAATATGCACATTAGGCGAGAAAACTCGAATCTTTAGATTAATCTCCAAGTGTACCAGGTGTACTATATAATAAATTATTATAAATAAATCACCGCTATAAATTACCACAATCATTAGAACACCAACCTAGTTTTAGATTCTGAACTCTAACGCTGAGTGGTTCATCTATATTTGCCATCAACCAGTTTCCTGTTTAACTAATTGCCTGGGTTATGGCAATCTTTGACGTATATGCATCAATTACTGTTCAATCGAGTTTGATTTCAACATCTCTAGGTCAATCAGAAGGCCGGAACAAGGATTTGCCTTGATACTATAAACTTTTATTTCAGTCTGGATGGATGATAAAAATGCATTTATTTAGTGAATAAACATCGTAAATTTTATACCGTCTTTGAAGTCGTAAGACTAAAAATTGTTGATCATAACATACGAGGTGTGAGTAAAATATAATAGAGATGGCACGTGAACATAAAGTGGTGTTGCGTTTTAATGTGAATGGACTTTGGACTCATTCGAAAAAGACCTTTTATTCTTTAAGCTTGTTTGACTTAAATTGTAAATTTATAGGGTTATTGGTAATTCGACGTATTCCCGTTAGGAGGTGATAGGGGTGACCCATTTGCAATAGTTTTAACCCCCATATGCATTATGCAAAAGGGAACTATTTTTGAGTTATCATGTTTTTTTAACTTTTTTCAAAATAAGTCAAAATGCAATATCAAAATTTATTAAAAAAAAAAGTATCAATTTAAATCTCATTTTTTCTTCTGATTTATAAAAACGATTAAACACTGGTTATTTATCAATATTTAAACAACAAGTATCGGTCTAAATTTAAAAATGCGAGTCCATTAAAATGCCTTAAAAACAAAAAAAAAGTTACGATACTTGGCTTGCAGATTATTTAAAAAATAGCCGTTATCTTAGCTCTAACAATGCACAATAACTAGGAACTTATTTTAAAGAAACTAGAAAAAAATGATCACAAAGGAAGCAGGCCGAAATTCGTTTTCGAACTAAACTTAAGGTCGTTCTTTATCATCATCATCATCATTTCAGCTGGAAGACGCCCACTGCTGGACAAAGGCCTCCCCCAAAGATCTCCACGATGATCGGTCCTGCGCTGCCCTCATCCAACCTATTCCGGCGATCTTGACCAGATCATCGGTCCATCTTGTGGGGGGCCTACCAACATTACGTCTTCCGGTACGCGGTATAATTTCCATAAAATTAATTAAAAACAAAACTCAATGTACTACTTCGTTAGTTAAGTCACAACTCAGAAAAACTGCGTAGGGCCAAGAATACTACCTTGACTCATTCTCGAAGTAGTTACGTAAGGGTCAGAGCAATATCCTGATAACTGAACATATTATATTCTATGGATTATATGGAGATTTGGACTGAAACCTATTAAAGAAAATTTACGTAGCAACACATCGTTATCCACGCAATTAAATGCTTTTTTAAAGTCAAAGTATGTTGCATCAACCTATCTCTTCCTCTGTCCATTTCCGTAACAGCATAGTCAATAGCCTACCGAACCGGAAACCATGTTGGGCATCAGTAAGTTAACCATTAATCTGCGCAATTATATACCGATTCAGGATTACTTCGAATACTTTATTAAATGTGGATAGTACAGTTATTGGTCTAAAATTTTGATGTTGCATCCCTGTTTGGGTACAGGGGTAACTCTTAATATTTTCTATTTTAAAGGGTAAATCGATGTTTTTAAGATTAAAAATGTGCAGTAACGGCAAGTCAAATATTTTATAGTAGTTTTTCAAGATAAAGGGTGGTATATCGTCAGAGCCCGTGGAAGAATTAGGCTTTAGTTTACAGATTGCAATACACAGATCATGGCAACTGATCGACTGATATTGACGACCAAATTTATTGAGGTGACTACCGTATTTATATCCTCTTGAGCCGCTTCGGAAGACAATGTTAGAGTATTAGCTAAGAGACGGATTTAAAATATTTAGCAAAAACATTCGCTACTTTAAAGCAAGATACTGAATTACCTTGGTATTCGAGTTCAATGCAAGGTGGTCGTGAGGTATTTTGACGTTTTATAAATTTCCAAAACAGACGCGGATTGGTTTTGATTTGGCTCTCGGTATGTTTTATGTAGTTCTCGTGTGCTAAATGAATCATTTTTTTGACGAGGTACCTATAGAGCTAAAACATTTCCCTGCAATAAAGTCGTGGCCAAAAAGGCCAAAGCTAAAGGGAGGAGGAAGACAGTCAAAGCTGCGGCACCATCGGGGGCAGTCGCTGCCTCCAAACTACAGCGGATTGGTTTGGAGGGGGTGGAACCGTAACATTAGTGATCCAGATCCTTCAAACCAACTTTAAGTCCTGCGCCCGTGCTCAGGACCTACTGTATCAGAGTATGGCACAGTGGGGTGTGTCGATCGCGGTGGCCGCCGAGTCATACAGAGTCCCCAACGAGGACACCGTAGGTGACGACGATGACTCGCTAGCCAGATCTTCACAAGGACGTTCACGCATGTCCCTCCTCTGACGAAAATCGTACGGGGCAGTGGTTACATGGCGGCCACGATCGGGGAGTTAATATCGTCGGGATCGTCGGAGTCTACTTCTCCACGAATCGACGTCTCGCCGAATTCGAAGGGTTCTTTTAGGAGCTTGATACCGCGGTCACACGGAGACGCCCCATTTTGGTCCTCAGGGACCCTCCAGGGACCGCCCACTGCAGCTGCTTGAAGAGATCGTTGGCGCCCTGATACCTTCGGTGGCAGTGCGCTAGCCTTCTGTCATGTCTCTGCCTCACGCCCCAGACCGCGACCGGGCGCCCAGTGTAGACCAGCTGGAGTTGGAGGTGACTGTATTACGGCTTAAAACCAAAAAACCGTCCCCGGCCTTGACGGCATACCAGAGCGCACGTGGGTTCTGGCCCAAGACACCCTGGAGTCCCGATTGACACGGCTCTTCAGCAACTGTCTGACCCAGGGCTGCTTCCCCAGGGAGTGGAAGACAGACAGGTTGGTGCTCATCCAGAAGCCGGGCCAGCTTCTAGGCCGGCGCCTAGTGAACTTGTCGTCTAACCAGCGCTAGACGAGGTGGGCAAGCTCTCTGCAAGATTGTTTGCAGACCGCCTCGTTCAACACCTCACTACAATTAGGCTGGACCTATCGGACAACCAATATGGTTTCCGGCAAGGGCACTTGACGTTGAATGCCATCCCGCGGCTGAAGAGCCTGGTGGAGGAGGCCATGTTTCAGGGCGAGGTGTTGTTGGTGATGTACTTAGATATCGCCAACGCGTTCAACTCCCTGCCCTAGAACTGCGTTAGCGAGGTGCTCCAATACCGCGGAGTGCCAACCTACCTCCGCCGCGTCATCGGGGACTATATGTCTGACAGAGCTATCATCTTCTCGGTCCAGGGAGGATGGCGTCAGCGAGACGTCGTATGCGGTGTTCCACATGGTTCGGTGCTAGGTCCGCTCCTATGGAACACCGCCTTTGATTTGTGGCACGGTCTCGCTCAGCGTCAGCATAATCTGTTACGCCGACGACGCGCCGGTTACAGCACGTAGCGGGATCTATCAACAGGCGTGGCTTAAGGGCACGGTTGTTGCACTGATCGTACACCGGATCCGATGGCTCGGCCTAGAGGTGGCCTTGCACAAGTCCTATAGTATTCTATAGCCGATGACGCGGGCCGCCTCGGGACCTGCACATAACGGTGGGAGGCGTCCGCATCGGCATCGGGACAACCCTCAAGTATACGGGCCTTGTCCTTGACCGTAGATAGCAGACTTTTCGGCACACTGAGCGGCTGGCCCTTCGACTCACGGGGACGGCCGGGGCACTCACCCGACTGCTCCACAATATCGGGGGACCGAACTCAATGTGTTGAAAACTATACGAAGGGACCGTACGTCCTTTACGGGGCCCCCGTTTGAGTGGAGCACCTAAAGGCCAAAAGCGTTGCTGCGAAAACTGCAGTGCATACTGGCCGTCAGAGCCATCAAAAGATACCGTACCGGTGACCTTAGAGGCGGCCTTCCTCCTCGCTGGATCTATGCCGTGGGATCTCGAAGCTCGGCTCTTGACATCACTGTATCGGTGGTGTTAGAAGGCCATTGCCCGGGGTTCGCCTTGCACCTCGTGAAATCGAGGTAAAGCGGGTGGAGCTCCAGGGAGATCTCACGGCAGTTTGGAGAGAAAGACTTGCGCAACCCAGTGTGAGCCAAAACATCATCTCAGCGGTGCAGCCCACCCTGCCAGATTGGATTGACAGGCGTCATGACCCTCTGTCGTTTCAGGTAACACAAGTAACTCAGGGCACGGCTGCTTCCGGCGGTACCTGTGTCGCATCGCTCAAAAGGAGCCTTATCGCCACTACTGTGACGCCAGCGATGAGGACACAGGGCTCCACATCCTCCAAGTATGCCCCGTATGGACATTGGAGCGTCAAAACCTCGTCGCCACCATTGGTCTTAATCTCTCGCTCCCGGCTATTATCCTAACGATAGTCGGGAGCCAAGCTGGATGGGACACCATTGTCTCCTTCTGCGGTGGCGAAGAGGGAGAGAGAGTGTGTTGGGCTCCCTTCCCGCTCACGTGGGGCCACTCGTCGCCAGAAGTTGGTGACAGACCTCCGGTCACCCTAGTGATCGGTCACGGGCGCGGCCACCTGGGAAAGGGTCGCAGTCTGCACACACAGGGCCGAGAGAGAGACGCGCGTGGGTGTTCCGTGCGCCCAGCTCACTCCTGCGTGAGATAGAAGATGCCGGGGCTCGTCAAACCCCCAGCTTTGAAATTGATCCGCAGAGTTCGTGGCAGTTCTAACAGCATCCTGAACATGATAGCGAACTGGGTAGACTCCATATTTAAATAATTTATGTATTAAATATGTTCCAAGGAACCTCTCTTTCCATCGCAAGTAGTATTGGGATCCTTGGTATCGACATCACGAATGATGTGCAGTTTAGGGGACAATTGGAGGGTAAAGCGAAGCTTGCCTCCAAAAAGCTAGGTGTGCTAAACCGGTCCAAGCAGTACTTCAGTCCAAGGCAACGGCTTGTGCTATACAAAGCACAGATCAGACCGCATATGGAGTACTGCTCACATTTATGGGCTGGAACATCCGCCTGTCATCTCAATCCCTTAGACTCGATCCAACGGCGCACATTTCGTGTTGTCGGCGATCTCATACTCACAGACGGTCTAGATACGCTTGGACTTTGCGTCTCTTTGCGTATTCTACCGTCTGTACAACGGGGAGTGTTCTGAAGAACTATTCAGAATGGTGCCCTCGTCGTCTTTCTACCACCGCACTGCACGCCAGCGGCTGGGTGTTCATCCCTATTTCTTGAAGCCTCTTCTACGATATGGGGTTCTTCAAAAAGACGTTATAAAATTTCTTCGAGGCCAGCAGCGCGTTGGTATTGCCTCTGCTGCTGCAAACGTCTATAGGCGACGGTCACCACCTGACAGGGTGGGCCGTCTGCCTGTCTGCTGATCTCTAGCTATAAAAAAAATGTATGTATATACTTGTGAACAAACGTTTTTTTTTATAATATTTACTAACAAAATTTGTATTTTGACATAATATATATCTATGTAATCTGACATTTTGGTTTTTGATAAACTAATTATCTTTAAATATTGTTAATAATTTTATTTTAAATAAATTGTATAATTTACTTACATTGAATAAATTATCACAATTCTTATCATTGTAATTGTAATGTAAAAATGGATCTATGTAATCTGACATTAAATAAATAATAATATGTCATTGGTCTAAAGATTTACATGCTTAAAATTATTTTAACCGTAATGTATACCTTCTCGAGTTTAGTAAGCAAAAAATACAATAAAAATTGAAAATAAAAATCGAAAAATTCTCAACAAAACTTAATTAAAAAACACGTCAAGAGCATATGGCTTGATATTTGAACTGCTTATACCCCTTGTTATTGACAACAGCTTTCAGCGGGGTCAGTGCCATTGCAGTGGCCTCGGGTAAGAGATGAAATTAGTGTTTGTACACATACTAAGCGTAAATATTAGTACTGTCAATGTTACGGTCGTACGTTCACGTTGTTTAAGGCGATTATCAATTTTAATATCGCAAAAGAAGCAAGTAGCATGTTTTTGTTTTTTGTTTTTAATAAACTCGCTCGCTGTTCTGTAGCAAGTTTTTTGTATACTTATGGTGAACAATAGAGAGTTTTTTTATCAATTCATAAAACTTTATAAAATATCAATTTGCACCGGCCTATTTAAGATTCCACTACAGATACATGGTATTATAGCCAATCTATAAATATGTTGACATTTTGGTTTTTGATAAACTAATTCTCTTTAAATATTGTTAATAATTTTATTTTAAATAAATTGTATAATTTACTTACATTGAATAAATTATTGAAAAGGAAAATTTTTCAAAGAAATTGAACAATAAAAATTATAATGTACACAAGGATTATAAATTATTATAATTGTACATGTTACTTAAGTTTAGTAAGCCACTGAATAGAATTAAATGATTTTCTGTGTATATTTAGCAGAGCCCTAATTTTAAAAATTCCAACTCAACTGGAAAATAAAATCACCACTAATTGCATTTCTTGGGAGTCTCACATTACACAGACGCGAGCCCCCAAGCGGGCACGGCGGTGTATATCATTTCCACCTCATCTACAGAAAGATAGCGCCAACGCAAAAGCTACAACAAAAATAGGTTGACAGACTAGCTCGCTATTGACAGTTGCTGAGTATATTTCATATTCGTCTGCACGAAGGTGACAGGCGTTGATACTCTAAGCGCTATCAAAGAAACTATTTTCAGAACCAGATTTTATGGTATATAATATTATAATCCACTATCATATTTAGATACATCGTTATTTTGATAGGTATTTTGTCTCTAAAAAATCTAAACTAAATTCACAAAAGCCGCATACTAGCCGACAAATGATTTTTGAATCAGCATAATTAATTCATTTTAACCTTTGGAATTTCCAATGAATTCTATGTTGATTTTTGACAGCTAAGTCCGTAAAAACTGTGCTCACTTATCAGCCACAGCTCATAATATATACACTTCCAATACAATATTTCCGGCTTAAAGGCTAATACCATTAAAGTAGGATTATACGATAAAAGTTACACTGTCATCTTCTAATATCGAAATAAACACATATTTGTAATAGTTTTAATGGCAGCATATTCTGTAGATAAAGAAATCCCGACGAAGGTCAAGACCTCGCGTATCTGCTCTGCAATACGTAAAGCAAGGACGATTTTGTTTATTTTTCTTTTCTCATGCCGGAAGGAACTTAAGGTGAACTTTGGAATCCGCTTTCAACTATTTTTATTGCACAATATACATAATGCATTAAAAAATCTATGTTTAATTTATAAAGAAGGTTTACTAATATTTATTTATCAAAAACTGCTATGAATTGTATAACGCGTTTTTATTTTAAGTGAATATAGTATGGTCGTTGCAAAATGGTTATGATTTTATTGTAAAATAAATAATATAATAGATTCATCTTAAATTCTAAAATATTTTTCACTTCAAGTACGAATTGATACATATTTTAGAATTACAAGTGTGAAGGGAGCCGCTTAGGTAATAAAAATACATTTGCGAGAGTATTAGATTACGAGTGATATTGGCCAGTATACACTATTTCAATTAATTCCTGAATGAATACAATAAAGCACAAATAAACTTTGATATATTTTTCTGGTTCACAAGTTTCAACAGTGTGAAATATTAACTTAAAAATTGTGCAAAAGGCAAAGGTTGACACTCAATATTAATGGTAAATGTATAATTTTGTGCTTGCTATTAATAATTAGTTAAGGTTTCCCTTTTTATCACACTTTTATTAGCTTGGTATGTATCTATCTATGTAACGGCATCTTTGAACGTGATTTTCACCCCTCTCAAAACGACGGATTGATTTGAAACTTCGCACACTTATCAAGGACTGGGGACAATTCAATAATTTGTATAGTTTGTATCATTCTCCTTGCCAGAATCCTCATGATTAATTATTTTTTTTACACGCATTATAGTAATTAGGACTTAGTTTTTACCCACTTGGTACGATCAAAAACAATTAAAATTTTACAAACCTGCCAGCCAAAAGTTGACGTTAAATTAATAAAAACATTTACCGATTGGGTATTGACAACAAATAAATTACCTATATTTTATAGTTAATGAAACTAAAAAGTAAAAAATGATTCTTAACATAAGAATAAAATTACTAACGAGAAAATTAATGTCATTGTTTTAAAAGCGTGGGATGCTTTGTGTGATATTTTTAACTCCACATTTCGGAATGAAACTATAATTTTTTTATGACAATTGACGTCGAGCACCCAATAAATATTGTTTGTATTTATTTTTCTGGTGGTATCTAGTTTGTGAACTCTAATTGACGACCCCCGTGTCGTAACGGTTAACACACTTTGATACGCTTGCAAATGTCACTGGATCGATTCCTGAAAATTTCCATGTATGATTATGATTACAATAATGGAATATTTCGATAAATTGCAAGTGTCAGTTGCTGTCGTTGTAATTGAAATGACAAACAAGGGCGAGAATGGCTCTCACGTGAAAACAGCACCACGTGCTGCGTGTCTCCCAGACATTGTGAAGTATACTCGTAGCCTCCAAACACGTGCGCTATTCAAACACATTTATGTAACAATACATATTGTCTGTTTTGTACAATACGTAATTTCGTATATTTATTAAGTATATTACATTTTGTGTAATTTATTATTATTGATTTTTTATTGTAGCGATTTCCTCATTGCGAATAAGTTGCAGGAGTGTCGCCCTAGGTGGTCACGTGGCGTAGGCGATAGGAGAACAGCAGGGTTTTTAGTGGGTAGTCGGATGGCCGAACATCTTTCCCGGAGTCCCACATATCCCTCAGTCCCTCCGGGCCGGGGAACCCGTCAAGAGAGGGTTTTTTCCCGAGACAAAAAAAGGTGGTCACGTTTTACGGCAACCATCTACTTATGTGGAGAACTAATTAATATCTATCCATTCCTTATCCGCCAGACCCCGGCAGCAGGGGTAGAGCCAAAGTGCTGACATGACGTCGTAGGGGTGAACTCACTTCCAGAGATGCCAAAGACCATGCAAAGTGGATAAGATAAAGCCAGAATGTGCATCCCTGGCACAAAAACGATAGTTTGAGTTGCAATCGGAATTTAACTTTAAAATTATAATAACTTTATTTTTTTATTATGTTTAGAAGTCAGCCATTTGTTTTGAATTATAAGGTAAAATGTTCACAGACGTATTCACGAAAGATGTTGTAGATATCTATATAATTTTCATATACATACTCGTATATGCCATTGTTTGATATCTCGGTGATAATTTGATCATTTTATTTCAGCATTCTTATCAGACTTTTATAGATGTTTAAGAGCTAAATGTATTTGCACTGTAGGCGGTAAGTATTTCCGTATTTAATGGTCAAGATATACCCATAAAGACGTTTGAATTTATGTATACAGATGTATGTATTATGTATGTATTAGTGTATAAAATTCTTTAAAGGTTTTGTAGTGAAATGAAGTTTTTAAAGCCGCACGAAATCAAGACTATTTGGCGGGAGATGTAGATCAATGCTAGAACAGATTCAGATAATGTAATTTACACGCATTAGGCAAGTGATTTGAAAACATTCGACGATTTTGACGACCTCCTGGAGTAACGGCTAACACACGTCAGTACGCTTGCGAAGGTCACGGGTTCGATTCCCGTCCAGCGTCTAGATGTTTATGTATAATATGTATTTATTTACAAAAAAAAGTATATATGTAGTATATCAGTTATCTAGTAACCATAATACAAGTGCTATGCAACTTAGTTTAGGACTAGATGTCGTTGTGTGAAATGTCTTAATATATTTATTTATTCGTATTCGAAATGTGAATCAGCACAAATATAACATGTCAGAGAGTAAAATATGTCATCCCATAACATGTTTTGCGACCTTAACGATGATATCCAGTTATATTCTAATAAATGATAACCTTGCACAAGATTACAATTTGCCACGGCCTTCGCAAGTTGGATTTCTCTAGGGAATTTTCTTCCGGCCCTTATACCATATTACCTATGTAATGCCCCTATGGGCAGCACAACATTTCTCTCCTTCCACGCACTATTAGTTGTTATCTCAACATTCATACCTTTTTCGCCTTATCATCTTTTATGCAACCCATCCATCTTTTCTTTGGTCTACTCCTCCTTTTGTATCCATCCACTCTCATTTCTAGCAATTTCCTTATGACTTGACATTCTTTACGCATTATATTAGCATACTATCTACTACTCATATGTTCAATTTCTTTAAGGCTACCACACGGGCGGTTCTCCCGCCGCGGGAATCCGCTTCTGAACCGCACTAGACACAATTTAATATAGAAGTTGTATGCTGCATACTACACTGCGCAGTTTCCCACCGCGATTCACAAGCGGGAGAAATACGACCGCCGCATGCAGCGTCAAACCGCCGCTGATAACCGCCCCTTCAAACTAAACGGGCGGTTTCCCGCTATTGCATCATTCTGCACGGGACATTGTGCGAGGGCGCTCGCATGCGCGTGCGTGGCTAGTGTCGTGTCAGTATGTTCGATACGGAGCAGTGTCTCCATATACACGGTAATTACCGTAGATGCACCGTAATTTGATCTTAATCTACCGTCAAGGTAATATGAGATTACCGTGTCATAAGTCACCGTAATATCATTACAATTAAGTTATCAATATTAATTCATCACATACTGCGTAAAACAAATCTCAGTCAACTTAACATCTTTCGTAATAGCAACACTGCTCTTTGTTGCTTGGAACCCCCGAATATAATCTACTTCCTCATACTCAAACTACCAAACCTTGGCAAACTATTTTACATCTTATTCAAGCATTCAGGAAGGAGTGAAATGTAATTATCAAAATCCTAAGTGTGATGAATAAATGACGTTGTGTTTTTTAGAATACGCTTATACAAGCAGAAATAAATTATAAGTCTTAGAGGTTTTTTCGGTTTTAAGTTTAATATTTGTTTTATTATTGTGTGTGAGTGAGTTATGTTACTAGTAGCTTAATATCGGTTCAATGAAACTGAAAGTTCTGATAGCGACACAAGACCAACTTGTTCTATCAAAACAGCTAGAATTAGAATGAAAAGGAAGCATTTTAAACAAAAGTTTAAAGTTGAATGGTGTAAACTGAAAGAAGTTTCTACACGGCTTAAAAAAATCCAAGGATTGATTTGGTTCATAATGTTTTTTATTCGTTGAAAAATGACACCGTATTTTTTTTCAAAAACACCGTATTTTCACCCTTGCAACACGGTAACTCTCAATTTACATATGGAGACACTGATACGGAGCGTTTTATTGTTGAAATACAAGATCGACCTGCTTTGTATGATGTAAAGTCGAAGGATTACGTAAATCGGGAATTAAAAGCGAAATTATGGATTACTTAACCGATTACTTAACACGGGTTCCACCCAAACATTGCGCTTTACTTTATTTTTTAATAATTCTATTAATAATAGAGCTGCAAGCGCAGTTATCATTGGCGGATCCATGTTGAAATGAACAAAAGATAGCGATAAACCGCAAACCGTGTAGTTTGATGGTCTGCGGCAGCTTTGTCGAGCGGATTCCCGCGGCGGGAGAACCGCCCGTGTGGTATTAGCCTAACACATTATAACTGTTGCATAGCACTATCGAGTAAACAACAGACCAAAAAAGTTGTGACAGCTAAGCCCACACTGGCAATGAAAAATATTACATTTTCTTGTATCTGCCAAAAAAGTTCCAATGTGAATGACAGATAGGAATTGAAAAAATTAAATCGGCCTTTAAATTTGATTTTGTAAAATGTATTCGTTAATATAATAATAATCATAATCCTTATTTCATTAATCTGGAAACCAGTTGACGGTACGCAGCACCCCACATACCTAAAAATGTATAAAATGTATTAAATTAATAAAAACAATTGCTGCTTAATTTAGAACTGGACAGCAATGTGTGAATTATCACAGTATACATTTAAATTATTTATAAGAAAGTTACATTTCACATTTTATTTATAATTTGGCCATTTAGTATTTTCGGCTACGCTCCACGTTTGATGAAAGGTCGCCAAAACGCCATCCATCAAAATAAATACACGATCAAAATCTGTAAAACATAGTTTTCATCATAAATATAACAAGTTTTAAATTTGAAAAAATTAAACTATTGTTATTTATTATATCTATAATATCAACCTACATTTTATCCATGCAGGAGTGGAGAAAGAATGCTAACCTCTGCGGAAGAGGTCTTAAAAGGCAACTAAGCAACTCGAGCTAGCTGATAAGGCTCCAATCCAGTCTGGCTGGCAACCATCCCCTTTTAAATATACCGCAATAATACCCTGTTGTGTTGCTGTATAAGTGACCAGGTTCCAGTACCAACAGATGGCACCATGTTAGCGGTTCCCCTGGCGTTGCAAACATCCGTAGACGACGGTAACTGCTTACTAACTAAAGCCAGTCTACTACAGCAATAAAAAAAGCAGCAAATGCCTGCCAGAGTTCACACTTGAGTCTAGAAATGCAACTTTGATGAGCGAAGTTGTTAAGGGAGGCCCCCTCACAAATGGTTCGATTTTATATTAATCATTAAACATTTGTTTTGATCTAAAGGTTTCCTTGAAAAATTAACACATTTAAAAATAACATGATAATTTGCAAAATTTCCCTATCATAAACAGGAAGCGTGAATTCAATGTTACTGAACGAAGTATTACATATTGGAAAAATATTCGTTGTTCGGTTCGAAATTACGCGGTTATGAATGAACCGGGGGTAAGAACAAGGTCTCTGTTGTTGATAGATCGAGGCTACGTTATATAGAGAAAACATTTCGTAACTATTTCAAATGTTTTTTTTTATAATATAATAATATATTTTCAAGACTTTGATTGACTGACATTGTAATGTTAAAAACACGCATTATAAAATTACTAGTACTTTAAAATTCAATGCTGATTTTAATCATGTTGATTTTAATATCAGTTTCCAATAATATTGTGTAATGTGACAATTTCCATAGCATAGCTTCTATCCGTGCGGGGGCGGAGAAAGAATACTAACCTCTTCGGCCGGCGTCGGCCCATCGTAAAAGGCGACAAAACAACCCATCCTAGCTACGTGGTAGGGCCTCAAGCCCGTCAGGATGGCGACCACCTTTGGTCTTAAGTATACCGCCATAATAACCTTGTGTTGTGTTCCGGCATTAGTGACCCAAGTTCCTGTACCCTTATGGGACAGCATCGTGTTCGCGATGCCACTGGCGTTGCAAACACTCATAGGCGATGGTAACTGCTAAACTTCTAAGCGGGCCGTCAGCCTGTTTGCTGTCCTAGAGAAAAAAAAGAAAAAAAAAAGCATAATTGATATCATATGTTGGAACGATTATAAAGGGTCATCACAGTTTTACACACAAACACACGCACACACACGGTCACGAATTTGGTTCCCGTTCCGAATCTGGATGTTTATGTTAAATAATTATTTATTTACAAAATAAAAATATATAAGTAGTATATCGATTGTCTAGTATCTATAACACAAATAGTCTGCTACTTTGGCGCTATGAGATTTTAATTATAATAACAACCCATAACTTCTGGTCTCAGGATTTCCCCTAAAGGGAACGAATAGTATACCCCGCTACATCCTAGGTATATTCCCGGGTTACATATACCTGTGAACTAGACATGCAGGTGGTTTTCCTCACATGTTTTCCTTCACCGTTGATACATGGCAGTTGCGAGTAAAACTGCATGTTGTCCTAGGATTCATACGCAGAGCCCCTTTAGTACAGTTTTCAAGTTTGACGCCATCGAGCTACGCTCTCCCAGTTTTTATTAATTTAACGTGTAAAACTTACAAAGTAAATTAATATTTTGAGTGCCAATTGCAAACGCCGTAAAAATATTATTAGTATATAAAGTTCACATCACTAGTTTACGTCGTGGACCAATATTTCATAATATTAGATTCATCAGCGGCCAAGTTTCAATCTTTATTGCCTCGTAAACGTTCGCATGAGGACCTTGCATTGCATACAAATTGTGCAACTAGCTTATTTGAATGTACTTATTCTAAATGACCAGAGTAATGAGTGCATAAACAAACTTTATAATTTGTTAGGACTTTCTTTTCTTCGCGATTTATTTGGGAACTCCCAAATTCGCTTTCAGTTCGAAAATGTGTTAACTGTACACTACTTTAGATTATTATACTTCGTAACACTTCTTTTGAAAATCTGCTTGACATAACGGTTTTCTCACTTCACAAAGCGTGCGGAAGATACGCTTACAGATCCCGCCCTGTGTCTGGGTGTTTATTTATAATCCTATATCTTTAAACGAGCAATTCTTGCTTAAATTGAAATTAAACTTCTTAAATTGCTTTAACGACACAACAACACTAAAGCTATTCCAGCAGATGGCGTTGTTGAGTAACACGAAGTCAATGAGTGTTTGCTTTGAGGTTAGACTAAGAAAATCAATTGTTAATTTCCAAAAAACACAATTTATAAAAAAAAATTATAAAAATACCGAGCGAAGCTCGGTCATCCAGCTGGTATTACATTATATGTATTCATTTACAAAATTTTACAAATTTACAAACCTTCTCCTGTTTATTATATGGCCACATGGCACTGTGTGAATTGTTAAAAGTATATTTATTGTAAAGAGACGTTCGCCTAGTCTTTTTCCGATCCCAAAGGAAAAGCCGCCTTTCTTTGATACATGTTGTCTACCAAGCAATAATAGTAGATAATCCAATAATCACTTAAGATCCCTTAGGAAAGTATTGAATAGTAGTTCCCCCTTCTCTCACTTTACACAGCTATTCGTCGTTAGTTACATTTTTTTAGATATTGTATATTTGTCATTATGTATAACTCATATATTATTATTAATATTAGGGAACGCGGCTAATATCTGCAACGTCAGTTGAAAATATTAAACTTTATTTATACTTGCGCTTTCAAGCAACACACACAACGTTTCACCTAGTGTGAATTATTTAAAAAACACCAAACGACTGATTGAAAAGAAAATACACACAATTACTTCTGTACTGTATTATTTTTCATGTCTACAGTCAAAGAATCAGTGACAAAATATAAAAAGTAAACTGAAGATAACGTATCTCAGTTGTTTTCCTTAAGACCTGGTTTCATTTCATATTTTATGACAATGTTATTGTTTATAAGTTCCCGTACTCTAATTTATAGGACGTGGAAAGACACTTTTCGAAGAATATCACTGAGTGCTCTCAATTCTAAAAAATATTATTGTTTATTACTGCAATCGTAAATAAAGTTCGTAGAATGTCTACTGTTAGTTTTTGTATGTCGATTAAAATTGTATTTTAAATAATGTAAATATTTGCTAAGCTTACCATCAACGGTAAAGCTTTTATGTTTTTATTAAACAAAATCTCTGCTGGAAAATATTTTCGACTAACGTCGAGACGAAACACGAAGCCTCGACATATACTTTCGGGTCGCTAAGATGATTGACTCTTTCGGCATTCGTTTAAGTGAATCAACCTTGTCAAGTGTCACATTGAAATTTTATAGGGATAGCAACATTGAGTTATAACTAAATGCCCACTAGAGCAGCTACGCAAATGAAAATGTGGCTTCTTTTCTGCGTGCAGGGACGGAGCAAGAATACTGCGACCGGCGGCGGCCTGTCTAAAAGGCGTCAAAACAACCCTAGCTATGTGGAAGGGCTCCAAGATCTTCGAGATGGCAATTACCCTTGGTCTCTAATTTTTTTTATTGCTGTAGGACAGCAGATAGACTGACGGCCCGCTTAGAATTCAGTAGTTACCGTCGCCTATGGGTTTTTGCAACGCCAGTGGCATCACGAACACGCTGCTGTTCCATAAGAGTACAGGAACTTGGGTCACTAATGCCGTAACACAACACAAGGTTATTATGGCGGATATCCCGCGTAATATTCCGACATACATGACCTGGATTCCAGTTCCCCTGCGCAGCCAGCATTGCATTAGTGGTGCACATATCCATAGGCGATAGTTACTGCTAACTAATAACTGGGCTGTCAGCCTGTCTACGATTCTGAAGTGATAAAAAAATAATTTAAATCGATATGTTATTAATCGATAAAACATTGAATAATGAACAACATCGTATTGTGTTTTATTGCGCTTTGTTGAGTACCTAGTTTTCGGCAATAAAAAGGTATAATATTTTTTTTTTATAATAACTTGACGAATTACTGGAGTAACTATGACGCTCCTAAAACGAAATTCGAACTGTCGGACATCATAATGCTTTGGAACAACTGGCCTTATCGTGTACATATGTATAATACGAGTATGTAGTTCGTATCTGCTCTCGTACTAGTACATATCCATATCAATGACTTTAAGATCCTATCATTTAAGAATTTTAATACTTTTGATTTAATATGCACTGCATTAAAATATGAATAAGTAAAAACGGTTTGCAACGATCACAAATTTATATGTTTAATTTAAAAGTTAAATTTTGTATTTATAAGTCTTTTTATAGCGATGGAACACCAGACAGGCTTACGGCCCATTTAGTAGTAAGCAGTTGCCGTCACTTAATGATATTTGCGACGCTAGGGGCACTGCGGGCGGCTGCGCTCCTGGCAGTCGACCCACCCTGGGAGCTGCGGGTGGTTGTCCTCTCGGAGACATACTGCCTGCGCCGCAACGCCAGGGAGAGGGGACTTCTGTTGTGTCCCGAGGAGTTGCGATGGATCAGGGATCTCGCCCAGGAGGCCTTGACCCAGTCTTGTTTGAAGATCCTTGTGGCTCCCGAGCCGGGCCGAGTCACTATTGAGGCAATCCGCATCTACTTGTCAGAATGGATCTCGCGGTCAAGCGGAACCCTTACATACAGGCTGGTGCAGGTACTGACAGTTGAGAATGCGGTGCGCCAGTAGACGCTGTAGAACTTACGGTGTCGGAGATCGCCGCTTGGGATCTCCAGCGCTTCAATCTGCAGAGTGAGATAGGAGGTGACCTCTCGCTGCGGGCAATTGTAGGTTAAATGCTCCCCAGCGAGAGGAACTGGAACGCGGTGGTCTCCTTCGCCGAAAGCTTCATGTGGCAGAAGGAGGCCATCGAGTGTGCGAGAGAGGAGGAGCGGCTGCTCCACCGATTCGTTGTCGTAGGACGAACCGTGGTAGGAGACGCTACGCGCAGCTCTTCCTACCCTGAGCAGGGGTTGATGGTCGCTCTCATATAAGAACAGCCAACCGGGAGCTCCAGGAGGAATTCCAGCGAAGGCAATGAGACGGAGAGTGCCCTACCCCAATTGGACACTCCGTGTCTGATCACCGGCGTCTAGTGTGATTTTGATACCTAGTAACTGAATTTCAATAGTGGAATTAGATTAGGATTCTTTTATAATTATTTTATAGCCAATGAACTTTTGTTGAAAATAATTTAGACAGGAATATTAAGGTTTTATTGCTTTATATTTTATACAAACGCTTATATAGTGTAATGCTTTAGATCCATCACGATATTATTATGTTAGTAGCGTTTTTATATTTTCTTTTGTTTTACGACGATTGTTTCCTTTCGACAAAGTATAAAATTTATTCGATAGAGTTCTTTCTATTCTACAAAAATGTAATTATTGTTTTTTTGATTAAGTTATTTTTATATTACTTTTGAGGTTTTAAAATGGAATATCCAGGAGGAATATTTTTTATTGCTGTAGGACAGCAGACAGGCTGACTGCCCGCTTAGAATTTAGCAGTAACCATCGCCTATGGGTCGCGAACACGCTGCGGTCCCATAAGGGTACAGGAGCTTGGGTAACTAATACCGGAACACAACACAAGGTTATTATGGCAACATACTTAAAACCAAAGGTAGTCGCCATCCAGGTGGGCTTGGGGCTCTACCACGTAGACCTAGAGTTGTTTTGTCACCTTGTACGACTGCACGGATAAATAATTAAGAAAATAAACCTATTTAGACATTTATTTATTTAAAAAACAGATTCCTTTATCCGGAATTATTGTACAAAAATGCCGATACAAACTAACTGTCGTTTGTAAAAGTTTAATTATAAAGTAGAAATATACCAGATAACTCCGCTACTGTCAAATCTACAACATAATGTCTAACAGTAACCTCATTTGTTTAATTTGATTACATAACACCAGACAGCGAAAATTTTATGAATGGATTCTGGTGTATCATATATCTTTCGCGTATTTTTCATTTTATGAAAGACCTGAATACATCCATCTAAATGACTTGCAAAGTATGTGTTAATATTAGAGCATTAAACTGATAGGATTTGCTACTAAGCATACGAAATACATTTGCATGCGCTTGCACATTTTATACATTTTCTAACTTATTAACACTAATATGCTAGAGATATTCTCATAATCTTTAACTTACAATTAGATTGTGTGGTGAATTTTATAATTAGTATTTTAAGCTTTTTAAAATGCATGATTGTTACTGAATCTCTTCATTCCTGCACCGAAAAATATCTAAATTAATGTGTTATTGTATTTATTTATTTACTATAGACATACATTAACTTTTCATCGTTATATTGAGAAACAACTGTCCTTACATAATATAATAACTTTTTTCTTACATCTTATGAGTACTTTTCTGGTCACAATAGATGTTAAAGGGAGTGAGTGAGTATTTTTGATAGATTGAGCCTTAAATTAAGCAATCAGGAAAGCCTGCACAAAAATTGTCACCCAATTGGGTATTTGAAAAAAAATTATTGATTTTTTTATGTATTTACTTTATTATTAATAATAATATCGATATTTAATGCAAAAAAACTTAAAAAAATATTTCAATTAATTATAAACAATTAAAAATTGATGAAATTTAAATAAAAATCACGTGACTATAAACGCGCCATGATTGGTCACCATAGTTGTGACGTCATAATGTTATAGCTATTCAATAACAGCACAGCGTTAAAGGCTATATTTATTACACGTGACAAGACAATAATATTGAAAATTTATTGCTAAAATAGGAGTTGTTAGTTCCGATTAGCTATGTGTGATAAAGGATTTGTTAAGGCAAAGTCTGATAATATTCCTGATGTTGATATATTTATGATAACCAATTTAAAAAAAAATTATGTTCGGTTTAATTCTGCTGAAGTTCGAGGTGCCAAGGCATCAAGGTAAGTCTGTTAAAAATAATATAAATGAAAATATTTAAGTATTTATTATATTATTTTGTTTTGGGCTTATCACGATGCACTGCTTGAAACCATTTATTTCGACATTTGTCATCTTGGTGAACATTTAAAAATATTTTGTCAGGAGTTGTTTTTGTAGTATTCGTACATAATGGTACAAAACAAGAACGATAACTTTTAGATTCGACATTTATAATATGTTATCCGTACAGGGGCGGAGAAAGAATACTAACCTCTGTGGCCGGGGTCGGCCTGTCGTAAAAGGCGACAAAACAACCCAACCTAGCTACGTGGTAGGGCCTCAAGCCCGTCTGGATGGCGACCACCTTTGGTCTTAAATATGCCGCCATAATAACCTTGTGTTGTGTTCCGGCATTAGTGACCCAAGTTCCTGTACCCTTAGGGGAGGGACAGCAGCGTGTTTGCGATGCCACTGGCGTTGCAAACACCTATAGGCGGCGGTAACTGCTAAATTCTAAGCGGGCTGTCAGCCTGTCTGCTGGCCTACGCAATAAAAAAAAAATAATATAAATTTAAATATTTAACAATGACAACAAAATTAAATAGATCAAAACACTGTATTTATTATTTTTCTATCAACTGCAATGAGTGAAAACTAACATTATGACGTCACACGCGCTCGGGTTTGATCGGGGGTTGTCGGCGTGTCTTCGGTACTGGATTCAAAAATTAATTTTTATTTTGAAATAACTTTTGAATTATTGCGAAAAAAAAAAAAAAAAATAGTTTTGCTATAAATGATAAGATCTTTTCATTAATCACAAAAAATTTTTTTTTTCAAAAATCCAATTGAAATGAATAACTTGAACGAACCAGTCTCCAAACGAGTGATACAATATATTTAGAGATAAACAACTTAACATGATATTTCCCCTTATTAAGGTTTAACGTTTTTACAGAAGCCCTATCGAAATCGGTAATTTTCTGAAGTTAATGCATGATTAACGTCTTAAGGTCTAATTAACAAAATAGTATAAAGGTCCAACATGTCGTCTCCATAAAACAATATGTTCAAAGTAATGAACTATTGCGAAATAGAACAACTAATGATAGAATATCACAGTATCAATTCTAAAAACATTAAAATTGGGTCAAATGTGATTTTACCAACATCAAAGTTATGTAATCTGGAATTTATAAAAGTTGAAGTGTTTATGAAATGCAATCGTAATACTACGGAAAATCATGTCAATGTGAAAATATTGCGAATACATTTATAGTCGGTTTTAGTTGTGAATTTGGTACACTTTGCTAAATTTTCAATTCATACTCTTACCGAATTTACTTTATTACTAAAGAAGTGACTAAATTTCAAATATTATATTATATACCTATATATTTGGGGCACGAGATCATCTTGGTATAATTCTTCTCCTATTTTACGGACTTCCTACACGTTATCACGTACATTTAAATAAATATATTAGTAATAATTACTATCAGTTCGAAGTCAAACATTCCAGGAACTATTAACGCTAGCCTGATATACTGAAGATACTAAAACCTGGTTTATGTTACTAGGTTCTATATCACACTTTTTGCGATATAGAAAAATATGAAAATATAAAAAGAAAATATACTGACTGAATAAAGCTTTTAGTTAAAATAATGGTACATTTATGTTAAAAAAAGGCTACAAAGTTTTACTTTACTCTTTATGCCAATTCAAAAGAAACCATATAAATGCATTATGAAATAAATAAATATACTAGAACAATTCACAGAACGCCATTTAGACCCAAAGCAAGTAACATAGCACTTGATTAGGGTACTAGATATACTAATATATTTTTATAACTAATATACTACATACATAATTTTATTTTCTACATAAAGACATATTATACATAAATACCCAGACGCGAGACGGAAATCAAACCCATGACCTCCACAAGTGTACCGAAAGGTCACCTATTCAATGTATTATCTCTGCTCACTTATTCCTCTATGGTCAAGAGAAGAAAGAATCTTGGTCCACAACACACAAGCTTCATACTGCGAAATGATAGAGCTTCAGTAGCAGAAACTGCGTGAATATAGCAGAAATACAGTTTTTTTTTTTCAGATAAATATTCAATACGTCTCCGAACGTCTCTTGGCAGTGACCTTAATACGACTATTAGGAAGCAGTTTCGAATTTAGGGCTATATTGACCCTGAAATATATTTTTCTTTTATTATTGTAGATGAACGAAGGTCCAATTTATTGTTGTCATAAGACTTGATGGGCATTTTTATGTGATTGAATGTTGGCTGAAGAAGTGTTGGCGAGTTCCATGCGGAACTATGAAGGGATCCGAAAACGACTAACCTATTTTAATGTGTGAAGAATTTTTATATTTATCATGCCTTGTGGATGGTATACGACGCTGGAAGGGGCTTTGTTACATTGATGATATATTGGTTCGATCTGTTTGATTCGATTAGAATTATGTTTCATTTAAATATAGTTCAAAAGAGTGAGTATAAAAAAAGTCAAAAAGTATTTTTCAATTTTATTCAATAAGAAAAGTTATTAGATTTATCGTTCTTTGGATCGTACACGAATTACCTGTACAACTTTAAAATTAATATTTTAAGCAAGGGGATATTTAAGATTTTCATATATAAACATGTATAAGAAAAGTAACTTTACTTTTTATATTTTAGTCTTTTTGATATATGTATATTTTATTAATATCTTCACTATACAAAAACTTGAATTTGAAAATTTCAAATGTGTTCCTTAGACACACTTTCTATATTTTGCTAATCTTAAATTATTCCTTTACTATATATAGGTATTTGTTACTAGCCAACACTCGCGACTTCGTCCTCGTTGCCTAATATATTAAGAAAGTTTTCATCATGAGGCAGAGGTAGAAGAGACTTCCCCTCTCCTACGCATGTGCGCTACACCGCTTACCCCACTTCCCCGTGGCAAGAATACATACATTACTGAACACGTAATGCTTTTAAAAATCGTGTTTCTTAAAACTTTAATAACTTTATATTAAATAAAGATATCGCAATATTATTTTACATAATGGCCAAATATCTAAGATACAAAACTACAGGGGTGCTCTACTCTAGATGCAATCACGCCTCTGAAGAGCCAGGCGGGCGAAGTGATGACTCGAGGCGGGGTGTTGCTCGATATCGCCAACACCTTCAACACCCTGCCATGGAGCTGCGTACGGGAAGCGTTCAAGTACCACCGGGTGCCTCCCTACCTCCGCCGCGCAGTCGAGGCTCATGTAGATGATCGTGCCGTCGTCTACCTGGTCCAGGGTGGGCAAAGTCGGAGAGACGTCGTAAGTTCCCCAGGGATCGGTCCTGGGCCCCCTGCTGAGGAATATCGCATATGACTGGGTCCTGAGGGGGGCGGGGCGCTCCTGGCGTCGATATTATCTGCTACGACGACACGCTCGTCATAGCGTGCGGGAGAAGGCCCTGCCAGGCGTGCCTTCTGGGCACGGCTTGGTGGCGCAAACGGTAAGAAGGATCCGGCTACTCGGCCTGAAGGTGGCCTTAAACAAGACGGAAGCCCTGATATTCTAGGAACCCCGACAGAGGCCGCCACCGGGCCTGAGCATAACGTCTGGGAACTGGGACTGGTGCTCGACGGGCGATGGGACTGTGCGGCGCACTTCGAGCACCCGGCGCCGTATCTTGTTCGGGCGGCGGCGGGCTCTCCCACCTGCAGCCGAATATCGAGCTGATATGAAGCCTTTCCCGACACAAAGGGCGCCGGCCTGGCGCCGGCCCAGGCCACGAGATCAGCAGGCCACATATCCGTAGGCCCAGGCGTAGACGATAGGAGAACAGCGGGGTTTTTAGTGGGTAGACGGATGGCCGAACATCTTTTCCGGAGTCCCACATATCCCTTGGTTCCTCCGGGCCAGGAGAACCCGTCAAAAGGGTTTTTCCCCGAGAAAAAGTTATATATTATCATTGATAAGTTACTTCTTTTCATTCCTCTCCTATCGGAGGTTGGATCATCAACATCATGGCGATTCTGATTTTGGAAGCCACTGCTTTAAACAAGGAAGTGATACTGTAGTTGAATCAGTCTCGCAAATTCTTCAGCCACGAGTGTCTTCTCCTGGCGACGCTTTTCTTTCCGGCAATCTTCCCCTGGATAATAAGCTGAAGAACTCTGTACTTGGCGTTTTTCACCACATGTCCAAAGTAACACAACTTTTTATGCTTGATGGTCTTTAGAAACTCAAGGTGTTTGCCCATTCTTTGCAATACTGCCACGTTGGTTACTTTGTTGAGTTGGTTACTTTGATAAGATAATTGGTTACTTGAGTGTATCAAGTTATAAAACCTGAGTTACCTAATGGAGAACGTTGCAATAATATCTCTTCCAGTATACGTGAGATCGATGGATGAAGGGCTTTTGTTACAGGCAGACAGAAATATGTTATGACGGATATATTCAGCCGTCGGACATGCAGTATCTGGAATAGCAGCTATGTTTACGGGAACGGGAAGGTTAACATTTATTTTGACGCTTTCGACGCATAGGTTATTTGAAATATAAATATTTTTAGTGCATAAACTACATGAGTCAATATTTTAAGGTTCGTTCGTGTGTCACACGATAATAACATAAAAAATATAGTCTAATATCAATTACCTTAGTTTCTTGCGTTTATTTAATTTTTAGAAAAGTTTTTCTTACATAAGCAAATAATTAAGTAATATAATATTATTCTTATAATAAAATAACTTAATTTAAAGTCAATTACAGTAATTTAAAATAGTACATATTTTGTGGCACGTTGATCAGCACAAATATGATATTTCTTATAGTTAATATAATTCTGTTATATTCTTATATAATATTTCATATTTTACTTTAAAGAAGAAAACGATAAATACCTAATTTGTTTAGACCTAAATCTTGACTTTTTTCATTCTTTTATCTGATTTCTTTAAAACCATAACACACTACCATGAAGAAACAAAAAATATATTTGTTATCTTTAAAAGTGACTATCCATCGGTAAAGGTATGCTGTAATTCATTCCTTAAAAAATCATAAAATCTCTATCGAGGGTCCGAAGAACTTAGTTTATTGGCCTCACATAATTTGAATAACTTAGCATCATTGAAATTTCATTGAAATTAAAAATATTAGTTATGTTCTTAAGTCATAGGAAAATTAAAAAGGACAAATTTTCCTCAGAAGATAACAAAGTGCTAAATATTTTTATATATACAATTTTGAAGAAGTAAGATATTATAACTGTTGTCGCCAGTTAAATCCTTTCTACGGAACCTAGCATATAATTTCAACACACACTTGATCATATTGGCGATTTGTTCGACTGTCGAGGGATTAATAAGCTAAAATGAGTGCAAGGCGATGAATTATTCTATCGAACGGGTGAATGGCACTAAAAGGTGGAGTTAAACGACACTGAGTAATCAATCCTAAATTATGTACACAACATGTTTACTAGTACTTTAATAACTATATTGATTACCCTTAATGTTTACTAATACGCGAATATATTTTAAGTATTAAATTCCATAGGCATCAGAACTTTTTATACTATTGATTGAAATTACGGAACGAACGTAAAAGGATTTTCAGTTTATATGATCTATGAAAGGTTTCTTCAACCCAATTTATACCTAAGGTAAGAATAAAAATCATCAAAAGCAATATATGTATAGTATGTGCACAGAACAATATACGGTAAGTCCGTGAAAAATAATGTGCTCTCACTCTTTAGTAGGCATCCTAATGATCCTTTGTGACCTTAGCTGCTAAGTGCAGATACACAAAACCTATATCAATAGTAATATATTGATATAGGTAATGTAATATTACAATGTAATAAGACGAAACCTCTATTTCGAAGTTCCAAGCTAGAATATAAACTATACAAATTTTTGATACTTACGTTTTCAAACTTCATTACGCATTTTGTCTAGTAACGCTTTTATTGATATCGAATTAAGAAATCAACTTTCGTTAAGTGTTTACAAGGACAATAATTATCGCCTACATATAATTGTTGTCCTTGTCGGTCCATCGGTATTGGGAAGCCTTGGCCTGCGATATTTCATGTATCCAGCTGAAAGACAAATCGGGGATATAATTCAAGTGCACCTCTTCATAATAAAGCATCTCAGAATGTCAAAATGTGGTTGTTGTCAACATTTGCCAAGTTCTGTACGTTCGCTTGGGGATGTCAAATTTTCACTAAACTCATAAAACATTTCAGTCATTTTAATGACGTCTATGCCTAAAGTAAAGCGAAATTTGGCATATGTGTTGTCATTTTAGTTACATTTTTTTACTATCCATTAATTATACCAAATGTAATACTTAAATGTACTATTTTTAATTTTCATCTAAGATTAAAATATTTGAAAAACTTATTAACAATATTATTTTATTTTTATGTACTATGCATGTAAAGAACTTGTCAGTTATTGACATTTACTACTACATCTGGACTATTCTCTACATCTGGATATATATATTTATATATGGATCTGTAATTTTGGATTGTATTGAACGGTGTAGTGCTAAAAACAAAATTTTTAAAAAAGAAATATAATGTAGTAATAACATAAATCTTTAAAATGACTTTCTTACTTTCGAGTGTTTTGCGATAGTCTACAAATGAACTAGCGGACAGTGAGGCGAGAATTCATCGATATCGAATTCTTTAGGGCTACCGGCATCCGGCATGAGCGAGTGCAGTTGGCTGCGCGCCAAATATGCGTGTTCTTAGCTAACACGTTTCGGAATCTACCGGAAAATTTTATTTTATTTCCATGGTTGGCTTTCAGACTTGTCATAAATTCGTAGAAAACACAAAAGACGCTATGACTAATAATTGTTTGTATTCAATTTACTTTGATGTTGTATGAAAAATGTCATGGTCACGCTAGGAAGTTTTACTATTATGTATTTCCGTGTATTTTCACCCACTCAACTATAAACCGGGAAATTTTTTGGGTCTACTAATCTGTGACCTTACTGATTAAAATTTAGTGTCTTCATATAGCATTTAGCAAATAAAGTGTTAGTATGTGAGTGTGCCGATTTTATAAATAAAGTTTTTTTTTTTTAATTTAAATATTGTAGATTATATTAGTCGAAACACGTGCCACAGTCGGGATGTGCGCGCGCGCATCGCCTGGGGCGGCGCGTCGGCGCCGATTTTAAGATTTATAACACGAAAACCACTGTCCCCTCGAGAGGTAGAATTGTATATCATTTTTAAATATATTTCGCCTTTGAACACAGTTTCTTTTTTTATAAAATTATTTGTGACACTTTAGTTAACACCAATTATTATCGAGGAACACTGACGACATAATGACATAAAATTTATATATAATTTCCTCTCAGTCTATAATTAAGTGTCTCTGACCTTCAACTAGATTACAAATAGAATACCAATTGTACATTTGCTGATTAAAATGCTACATTTCTGATAGATATTATTACATCCTTGGCAAATTTATTTTATCTGTGCAGGGGTGGAGAATACTGACCTCTGCGGCCAGGATCGGGCTGTCGTAAAAGGCGACAAAACAACCCACCCTAGCTACGTGGCAGGGCCCTGAGCTCGTCGAATGGCGACGACCTTTGGTCTTAGCATTAGTGACCCAAGTTGAACAGCGTGTTCGCGATGCCACTGGCGTTGCAACCACCCATAGGCAACGGTACAAGCTAAATTTTAAGTGAGTCGTCAGCCTGTATGCTGTCCTATATCAATAAAAAAATATTCGTTATTTTTCTGATTGTTTTTGTGACATTAATTATAATTATTACTAATTATTTTATCCGTGAAGAGGCGGAGAAAGAATACTAACCTCTGCAGCCGGGGCCGGCCTGTCGTAAAAGGCGACAAAACAACCCACCCTAGCTACGTAGCAGGGCCCTGAGCTCGTCTGGATGGCGACCACCTTTGGTCTTAAGTACGCCGCCATAATAAATTTGTGTTCGCGATGCCACTGGCGTTGCCATAAGCGACGGTAACGGCTAAATTCTAAGTGGGCCGTCAGCCTGTATGCTGTTCTACAGCAAAAAAAAAATATTCGTTATTTTTCTGATTGTTTTTGTGACATTAATTTTATAATTATAAAACAATATATTTTGTTCATTTCATCCGACTTGTTCGCTTATAGTGCGTGCTTGCGTATATTTTTGTACAAAATTGAGTTCAATTGTAAGGACAGTATTTCACAACAAAAAATGTTTATGTTCTCTATCTCCGTCAAAAAAAAAGTCGATATTTTATTATAATGTTGAATTATTTTTTATACATATAACGTATATATATTTTTGCACCTAGTATTTGCGTTGAAGTAGTTAATATACGTTCAAAACTTTTATTCAAGTCACAAAGCATTCAATATTCATTGTTAATTAAACAGAACCATTTGCGCTTCACATTCCAAATGTTGCGAAATCCATTTGTTACATTTAGCCACGCGATGTGTTATATTGTAATTTAACCAATTCTTCAGTAAGCATGTCTTATTACATGTCTTGCCAGGTCCCCTTCTCACAGTCTGTTGTTGGGGAAGTTTTGGGATCTCGAACTAGCACTCCTTACCCCCGATGACGAACGACCCCCGGTGACGTTTTTAGAGCTGAGGGAGTACACTCCATGCTGGTGTAGTTTTACCGCAGCTCTACGTTGAACCATCTTGGCTTGGTGTACCTATCTTGATTATCGGCAGCTACCAGAGGTTGTATTGGCCTTTAAGTGGCACAATATACTCGTAATGTCTTTTTACGTCACTACTTCGATACTTTTTCCAGGTCCATCGTTTTACTACGTGCTCAACATTCCGAAGCGTAACGGCTAGCGCACTTCAGTAGAAGTCACGGGTTCGATTCCCGTCTGGGCATTTATGTATTAAATGTGTTTTTAATATTAGTATATAGTTATCTAGTATCCATAACACATGTGCTAACTTACTTTAGGAGTAAATGTCGTCGTGTTAATTATCCCAGTATATTTATTTATTCCTTTTTCATAGGATCTTTAAGTGCTATTATAAATAGAACTTCAGTAAATTCTATAAAATAAACTTTTCTAGTTCTTCTATGTAAAATGACTAATTTATTACTATAATTTTTATAAATTGTCTCTGTAAGATTTTAAGGTTGTTCATAATACTATTATAAAATTATGATGTTGTTTACCAACAAGCCATCTGGTTGGGAGTTCATTCATTTCAGCAATGGTGGAATGTCGAAACATGTCGCTCTCTCCTTACATAATCGTGCGCAGACTCATAATACGACTCTTCCGAGTATATTTGTGTTGTTATAACAAATCGTTTCACATTTCACGCTGGTTCGGAGACATCTAATTTTGTTGATTTTAATAGTTTCCGTTCGGATTTGTTTTTATTTTCTAAACTATTATAAACTGTAGAAGAAGAGAAAAATAAATGTATAATAATTATTAACGAATAGTAAACAAATATCTTATCCCTCTTTTTGTGAAAAATTGCCGGCAAGCGCTGGATGCGACGAGCTGAGGATAAGGCTCTGTGACAAGCCTTGCGAGCGGCATATATGCGGTATAGAACTTCAGCAGGTTGATGATGATATGAAATTAAAAGGTTGATAATATGAAATCTTAAGTAGATGTTGATGACCTGGAGTCCAGGGCGCGTTGTTATTATTTGAAATTAAAAGAGCTGAATTTGGTTTTCACAAAGTGCTCTCTCACTATCTAACGCCGAATGTGGTAATGTCCCAAGGGGATTTGTGCCTTTTCTTTGCTCCGTGCAAATGTGAATAAGAAAAAGAAATAATTCGTTTCGCCTTTTCTATCTCCCTAGAATCATGAAATAGCCTTTGCGAGGTCAAGTTAAGTTAATTTAAAGGCCATATATCCGTAGGCCCGGGCGTAGGCGATAGGAGAACAGCGGGGTTTTTAGTGGGTAGTCGGATGTTCGAACATCTTTCCCAGAGTCCCACATATCCCTCGGTCCCCCCGGGCCGGGGGAACCCGTCAAGAGTGGTTTTTTCCCGAGACCAAGAAAAAAAGTTTATCTTCAGAAGCTATACTTGAGACTTAATATTATTATTAATAACATAATATGTATTGCTGAGTATATTGTTTTTAAATATGTCTGCATTCAGTATTTTAATTAAAATCTTGATTAATAATAAATATTATTCAGAAAAATCACACAGCCCCATCTAGTCTACTTCAAAATTAAGACGCACAGCACTTGTGTTATGGGTACTAGACAACTGACATACTACTTATATATTTATATTCATTATATTTATTTATTTGTAAATAAATACATATTATACATAAACACCAGCTAATTATAAAATAGGAGAAAATCCTCAAAATCATACGATGTTCTAAATTAGTAGGAACCAACTGGCACGCAACACCAGCATACATTAAAACCCATAAAACACCCATTAGTTATCATAGCACTGCATATAGCAATCTAGATATTCTAATAAGAGAAAAAGCTTGAACTAATGTAATAATGTATTGATCAATACGTTTGCTACAAATAACAAAGGTCAAAATTAATAACAGGAGTACAAGGTCTTTGATAAAATATGCATAACAAGGTTATTTACATACTATCGATTTGATGTGTTAGTATCACGGAATTTAATATAATCACATGGTTATCAAGTCCTTGTATAGACCCTGATATTTGCAACTTCCTGATAATACAATGTTATTCTATATATACATCCAATTTTACTGTAAATATTGACAAAATATTAAATAACTAATTTTAAAAAAGCAATTAATCCAACATTGAATAGAAATTAATGACATTTTTATGAATAAACCATTTTCAAAAGGTAATCTTTGTCATTTGAGGAGTTAATGCAAACATGCATATAATAGAGTTTTTAGAATTAGTTAAAATATTCTTATAAAAGAATAAAGAAAGAGGGAAGATACTGGCCTTATAGGGACTAGAAAGAGCCAAATATCTTCTCAAATGTGAAACACAAGTTATCGCCCGAAAATAAGCCGATCCAAGAAATTTAGTATAATCTTTTTTTTATTGCTGTAGGACAGCAGACAGGCCCGCTTAGAATTTTGCAGTTACCCTCGCCTACAGGTGTTTGCAACGCCAGTGGCATCGCGAACACGCTGCTGTCCCATAAGGGTACAAGAACTTGGCTCACTAATGCCGGAACACATCACAAGGTTATTATGGCGGCATACTTAAGACCAAAGGTGGTCGCCATCCAGACGGGCTTGAGGCCCTCCCACGTAGCTAGGGTGGGTGGTTTTGTCGCCTTTTACGACAGGCCGACCCCGGCCGCAGAGGCCGCAGAGAATACTATTCTTTCTCCGCCCCTGCACAGTACACTACACACAAATAATACAAAATATATTGATAAACAATAATTTAATCTACAAAGGTTAAGTTAATGTCATTGACTTCACAAAATGTAGGAAAAGTTTTGTCAAACAAATGGTTCACAAAGGTCAAATCAAGAGGTGGTGAAATCCATTTGTTGGTGTTATTTTACTGACAATTAGTCGCATGTGAGACAGCTGCCGGGAACATGTCGCGCCAGTAATGCATGTCATTGTCATTCATCTTAACAAAACATGTTCATTCAGAAAAATCTGGAAAATCTGGTTTCTCTAATGCACTATGAGTGTACGATATTCTTAGAATTGAAGGAAGTTTTCTGAAAATTTCCATGCAACAGCCTCATCTCTAACTATAATAAGAATGTAATATTGTTGTTTATCATGTTGACGACCTCATCAACCTCGTCGCCATATGACTACTGAAATCATTCTTGTCTGTTCCACAATTCCGAGCCAACATTTTAAATAAACCTACTAAATTTTTAGTACGACTCAATCGACTTGTAGTATTAACTTTATAATTTTTTAACATCTACTGTAGTGGCGTAAATATATACTTTATATACATATACCTTAGAAACTTTGTTTATAAATGCTAAGTGAGTGCACTAATATTTGTATTTGTATATGACATGGTGAATCAAGAGAAGACATGTTTATATAGCATGGGTAATACAACAATTGCTATTCGTGCAGGGGCAGAGAAAGAATACTAACCTCTGCGGCCGGGGCGGCCTGTCGTAAAAGGCGACAAAACAACCCACCCTAGCTACGTGGTAGGGCCTCAAAGCCCTTCTGAATGGCAACCACCTTTGGTCTTAAGTATGCCGCCATAATAACCTTGTGTTGTGTTCCGGCATTAGTGACCCAAGTTCCTGTACTCTTATGGGACAGTTGCGTGTTTACGATGCCATTGGCGTTGCAAACACCCATAGGCGACGGTAGCTGCTAAATTTTAAGCGGGCCGTCAGCCTGTCTTTTGTCCTACAGCAATAAAAAAAGCTAGTCAATTACCCATATTTAAATTATTATTTTGGGGCATTCTCCACATTATCCGTACATTCAATTGTATAACTAATAACTACAGCACTGAATAAATGAGTGAATAGTACGAGATGTTTAAAGTCACAAAAGTACAATTTTAACACGTTCCTACATGCCATATAATAATGTATGCATATTACCAAGGGAGAGGAAATTTAACTATCTCTGTATATGAAGTGTTCGTCAAAATGCGTTAAATTAACATGGCATCACAATAGCATCAGTATACATTTTAGAGGAAAGCGCCAAAAGTTATTAGAGTGGGATAGTGAATTTTCAATTCAGTATATTGTAATATGTCACCTACAACTACATTCGTAGCATACAGTGTAACTGCACAAGCGCCGAAATCTAGCGGATTTTTGAACTATAATTATACTACAGCGTACAACTGAACACTTGTAACCTCTCCTGCCTTCCATAAAATTACCAAAAATGTCTGTGGAAGTAGGATGTGACAAACTGAATAAAGAGCTGTGTGACAAGTTTTGGGAGAAAAAGGGTCATCTCCCAGCAGCGGACCTCAATAAGCTGATGATAATATTATACTTTAAAATTTGGAAAATTACTAAATTATTTTTGGGTATATGGTTACTGGATTATTTACTATCTCATTTATCAAATTAAAATATTTTAAATATATAAAGTGAAGTCACTCAGCGCTCAAAAAGTTGACAAACGTGTGCAAATATATGCAGTGAATTAATTTAATATTTAAATATATCCATAATACATCAATTCATATAGTGAATCAGTTTTAGGTGTATAGTAAAACAAAGTATTTAAACTATTCAGTAACATATATAATATAATATAATATAATATAATATAATATATACAAATTAATAAATTATTCTTTGATCTGAAGCATATAAGAAGTAATTAACAAAAGAATTGAAAAATATTTGTACAGACTATTATCAAACAGTAAAACGTTTTATGGATGGTATGAACCCATATAAATCAAAGCGAAAGTGATCAGTGATGTAATACTGTACTACCTACATAAATGTAGGCATATACAACTTCTAAAGAAAAAGCGGAAATGCTAAATCCGCACTCAATTTCAAATTGAATTATGTATAATAAAATGCTTTCAAATAGCTACAGGATATGCTTTAGAAATATTCTGTAGTTTGTTGAATTTTTGTTTAAGATACAATGATTTTTTTCTATCCCTTTCGTTACTAGGAACATATACAGGTATATATCTAAAAATGTATATTTGCTACTTGATGATTTAAAAAAACTCCAATAATATAGTCCAGCTACTAAGAATGTTATGGACTAAATGCAGTAAATTCATAAACAAACAACAGGCTAATGGTATTAATCAAAAACACCTAAAAACTGTTTTCTGAGGAAGACTAATATGAAAAATATGTTAACCTTTTTTTCTTTCTTCCCTTGTTTACAAATATAGGGAGTAGTACCGTATGTTTACACCAGGTCGTGTCTCGAGTGGCCTTTCCCGAGGCCGCCACTGACCTGGATTTGCCACGCGGCGCCGGAGCATGACTCATTGTTCTGGTGCATATCTAGCACTCTTCGACTCACGAGCGTGTATTACACTACAATTTATCGCTCCATACCGTCCATTTTCATTGTTACCTCGGTATAAATATACAAAACACGATGAAAACTTTACATGTTTTGAATTCTAAACGCAATTAGGTAAATGCGAGTAACTGAAGTTATATAAACACTTTAGTATTTGCTTTTATAACTAAGATAATTTATAATAAAAGAAAAAACATTGTATTAATTGACTGTATAGAATTTATATCTCTATGAAATTCTGTACGTAATCAAACACTTATTTTTCATTCGTTTTCATTCCAATGCGATTTTTGTCACGAAATAAAATGTTGCTAGTTGAATATTTCTGTAGACTAACATATTTAATATAATATATAATTAATATTAATAAATTAAATAATACATAATCTTTTTTATAATATATATATATTGAGTAACATTTATTCCATCTATTTTTTATATAAGAAAACAAAATGTAATTCATAAAGCACCGCAAATAGGTGGCCAGAAATTTGGTCTATCATCGGATCACAAAGTTTTACTTGGTGCAATTGAAATAAACTGCTAAGAAGAAGATGAAGTAGACTGGTTATTAGTGACGTCACTACTTTACACATTCATTATTTTTCCAAATAAATACTATTATTCCAAATAATATACTTCATATAGCATTAATTATTATTATAATCTGACAGTGAAAATTCCAGCTAAATCAATTATTCCATTCTGGAAATTAGGCACAAGCAACAAAGAAATCAACGTACAGACATTCTGAAAATAGGTTTTATGCTACCGGCACGCTATGATGGCCGTTTTGACGTCTGTCACCTCCATGAAGTTTGGTATTAATTAGTAATTACATTTGAAGGAGCGAATTGCTGTTCTTTATTGTCAATAACTGCACGTCGCTATTGACAATAAAGAACAGCAATTTGCTCCTTCCAATGTAATTACTAATTAATACAAAACTTCATGAGTGGACAAACGTCAAAACGGCCACTATAGCGTGTCAGTATAGTAGTTATAAGTATCGTTTATCTTTTAATAATTATTAAGTAAATAATTTATATCTCGAAAATGCAAGGTAATCCAAATTTATTCACATAAATTATGAGTACATGTATATGTTGTTTCTACAGTAATGAAATTAAGAGCTTACATTTTCCATGAATTCAATTAAAAGAACAATGTCCAGTAACTGCATTCGCACACGTTTATCAGACATTAGCGGAAATAGGAGTCACTGACCGGGGATTCTCTGTTTTGTAACATTATGAGGCACTTTAAGCCAAATTCTCACGTATATACCAGATTAACAAACTGAAAGGGTTCATCAACATTAAACAAGCAGGGGTAACTCAGGAGCAAGCACTTTTCTTACTCGAACCCAAATACGCTCTTAAATTACCTGTTTTATATAACAGGGATACGACATTGTATTTAGAAACACTGAACGATCATGAACTTTTCAGGTATAAAAAAGCTTATTAAGCAATCTTTGAACTGTTCCTTTGGGGGATAAATTTAATTTAAAATAATTTAATTATTAATAAATTTATGTAGCAAAAAAACTATTAATATAATTCATAAAATAATTAAAATATACATTATTATAATTTAAAAATAATTTTTAGTATTATTATTTCTTTACTGCATTATTGATAAAGTTAATTAAATAATAACATTGACTTTTTTATTTAATGTTATTAGTTAATTTAGTTATGTAATTTAATGATTTTGTATTTCGTGACTATGTATGGAACCTGGTTTCTGAAATAAATGATTATTATTATTGAACAAAGAAAAATACGATTCAGTTCAAGTTAATTTATAAATCTTTCATTTTACAGTTAAGAAGACTTAACTTGAGTGGCCCTTTTTATCCGGAGGAGACCAAAATAGCAGTACCATGCCAAAGATAGCTCCGAGAGGAAGCCAACGTGGCTACGTCCATCTCATCATTCTTACTCCTTTTTTCCTCGGCCGGGGGAACGGGGGGTATGTGGGACTTTGAGAAAAATGGCCGACATCCGACTACCCACTAAAAAAACCTTGCTGTTCTCCTATCGCCTATCGCTTGGGAACACGGATAAACTGGTCCGCCGACTGCGTGGCTCTGGCCGGCGCCAGCCCGCCTCTTGTGGGTGTCGTCCCCCGGTGCTCTCCTACGTATTATTATAACCCTTTGAAGGCCTCTTTTGTGCTACTGGCTGAGATTTGAGGGCCATGGCATAGCAGCCGCAATTTTATAGCTTGCATAACATTGTTATGCATTCTTCTAGCTCCAGCCTTTATCGTCACTGCACCTAAACAGAGTGAACTTGCCATGACAAAATTTCAAATAAAATATTAACATGTGAAATTGTGTATGTATTCAAATCTTTATTTTTCATTCGTTTTCATAAGCATACATTTTTTGTCACGAAATTAAAGGTTACTCGTTGAATATTTCTTTGAACTAACATTTGCGTTTCAGAACTTTGCATTTCAAATCAATATCTTGCAAGTTTTTACTCATCTCAAGTTTTCTCAATTGGATTGAATCCTTTATTCACTCTGACAGAAACTCCAGTTCATTTTAAATTACTAGAACGCTTTTTTAAATCAATATTTATCAAGTTTGCATTTCTTTAATAAGGTTTAAAATAAGTTATATAAGAGAAGACTTTGAATGCATTTTAATTTGCATCGTTTTAGGTATCATTGCCTTGAAGCTTTTGGCATGCACACTAGTTTTATATAATTCATCTCCTAACCTGGGAGATAATGTACCTATATTTCAAAAGCTTTACACACGCGTTGAAAAAGAATTTCTCTTGTGGGATTATTGATTTCTAATCTATATGCATTAATCAATTCATTTACCCAGAGGCATAAAGTCTCATCCGTGCAGAGGCGGAGAAAGAATACTAACCCCTGCGGCCGGGGTCGGCCTGTCGTAAAGGCGACAAAACAGCACACTATAGCTACGTGATAGGACCCCAAGCCCGTCAGGATGGTGACCACTATTGGCCTTAAGTATGCCGCCATATAACTTTGTGTTGCTCCGGCATTAGTGACTCAAGTTCCTGTACCCTTATGGGACATCAGCGTGTTTGCAATACCACTGGCGTTGCAAACACCTATAGGCGACGGTAACTGCTAAATTCTAAGTGAGCCGTTAGCCTGTCTGCTGTCCTACAGCAATAAAAAAAAGTAGAATAGTACGAACTATGTATTAAAACTTAAAATTATTGATAAATTAAATTATTGCACAATTATCATCCTTTGACTAATTCTCGCCACATCAAAAGCTTTTAATTTGGAAGCTGAGTCCACTTTTTGATATTACATGGTGAAATAATTGAACGTTTTTGGAATTTTCGTTTTTTATATTACTTTTAGAATACATTTCTCTTTTTGCCGTTTTTGGTAAAAGGAAAAGGAATAAATAGTTTTTGCTATAATCGATTTGTACAGAATTGACTATCATCTGAACTAAATAATATTCATATTCTTCTTCCTAGCTACGAAAAATATATACGAATATATAATTATAAACACTTGAATACTTTTTATATATTTATCTAAAGTAAAGAAATATTTAAATGGTGGAAATAATTGGAATAACTCGGAAAACAAACTATTTTATATATATTGTAGTTATTGTTGTTGGTTTCTTGTTAGGCTGGCTTTTTTTTCATCTTGTGGAAAAACCCTCTCTTGACGGGTTCCCCCGGCCCGGGCCGGGGGCACCCAATACGTGGAACTCTGGGAAGGATGTTTGGCTATCCTTTACCCACTAAAAACCCCGCTGTTCTCCTATCGCCTATGTCCAAGCCCACGGATATGTGGCCTGCCGATCTCGTGACCCGGGCTGGCGCCGGCTCGCCCTTTGTGTCGGGGTGGGCCTCTTCTATGTGGTTAGCGTCAGGGTGTCAGGATTTCGTCAGTCCGGCGCTCTCCTCTGGTAACTCAAGGAGTTGAGAGTCAATGTGGCCTGTGTTGGCGGGAGAGGAATGTGATAGCTTCTGTTCCCGATCCGTCGCTTCCTTTGCGAACATGACTGCCTCGCAAAAAGAGGCGACGACTAGGATCACCCACAATCATGAGTAGAACCAGGGCCGAGAGCGACAGGTCCGCGCTGATTTGGGCGACAAGGGCGTGGCGCTCATTGCACCACGCAGGGCACACGGCGACAGTGTGAGTCAATGTATCCTCGTCGCCCGCGCCACAGTGGCGGCACCCTGACGTCGTCTCCCGCTCTATGCGGCACAGGTATTTCCCGAAGCGAGGACCTGCATCAGGTGGAAGGTCAGAGCGCCGTAGCGCCTTCCCATCCATTTGGCCAGTACGGGCCTCACAGCTTCGATGGTGGCCAGGCCCGGGCTGGGGTGCGCGAGGCGCTCCTTCCACTCCACCGTGAGCACCTCGTCGCGCAACTACGCCCGCTTTTCCTCAACTTCGCGAGACGCGGAGCTTGCAGTTTAGCCCGCTTAATTATGGTGCTTTCCTACAGATGCTTTTTTAGAAATACTACAATTTTAATATTAGGTAAATAAAACGATTACTCAGAACATACATATATCTTAATATAAATTAAATGATAAAAGTTTATAAAGCCATTATTAATATTATCAATGGTAAACACGTGATAACCAAACAGGTTGGGGCAATGAATTATGGACAAAGACCAATGACTTCTTAGTAAATAATCATAGCCTACTCGATTAGTTGACTAACTGGCAAATAAATTTCTAATTCGACTTAATAAACTTGATTTTTGGTCTACAAAGGTAGTTGAAAACTTTAGTTTGTTTTATTTAAGAAATAAATCATAATAACCAATATATTTCATGTCTAATACGTGTAAAATTATTTAATTATTAAAAGGTAATACGTATATAGGTTATTTATGTTTTAATTTTTTTATTAAATGTATTTTATTATTTTTTTATTATTTTATATTTAATATAATTACAGGTTTTACATGTAATTAAATATCAAATATGCTGCGTATACTTATAAAATATATGAAAAACGTTGTAGAGCCATGCTGAAACTACTTCTCAATTAGTTCTACAATTCATTTTATAATGTATTAAATTAATATTGTATATATGTATATGTAAGTAATGGAAATTCAACGCACCACATAGCCTTCTTCAATTTTTACACATCCTAAGGCTGCATGGAAGAAATCGCTTTTAAAGATATATATCTATTCAATCATCTATTCTGATCTAATCTATTCAATCCACGCTATTTGTTTCTCTCCTTTTGTGTTCTACAATAAAGAATATTCATTATTATTATTAAACTACCTGTGCCCGCGACCCCGTCCGCATGGAATAGTGACTTTGGACAGCATTTTTTGGATATATCTTAGGATTTATTTTGGATTACAAACCATATAAACCCTAAAATATAAATGAAATATGCAAACAGTCAGTATGATTGATGACATAAATCTGAGGTTAACTTAAATTGAAAATTCAACCTACATGTCCAGCCTAAGCTGAACCCTATTTCATATGATTGATGATATAAATCGGAAGTCAACTTAAATTGGAATATAAAATTTCCGAAACTTATCATTTTTAACAAAAACTAATTTTTTTTTTCTAAAATAAAAATAGCATAAGTTATTCCTTGATACATCAGCTATCTGCCAGTGATTATCTCTTAAGATTTTAATATCAATATGCGGAATTATTTCAGTGAGTGAACCTGTGATTACTGATCGTTTTTTACTAACGCTACCTTTTATGCTTATGAGACTACCCTTGATGCACATAATATGTATTACATTTTAATAACAACGTAAATTAAATAAAATTAATTAATTTAACGTTTTAAAATATACATATTAATTTAAATTAATTTAATCACGCTGAAGAAGATAGTAAGTAGTTTTTGTATAATGTCGGTCACAGACCCAAAGTACACCGTACAACGGATGGAATAGAGAGTGAATAATGGACTGTATGAGAGAGAGAAAGAGAGAAAGTAAAGAAATTAGCACTGACCTTTATTCCACTTCTACCCAATACGGTCAAGATCTTCTTGCAGAGGTTCAGCGTGCCCTACCTTAGCGGGAAGAAGAATCCGGGGGTGTCAACTGCCCCGGTTCAATTCGATTCTACAGAATGTTGAGGCTCACGCTCACTGTGGTGTACCTCTCGACACCCTGAATATAGGTGACTATAGTATAAGCCTGGGGGAGGTTTTAGTGGGTAGTCGGTACAGTACCGTTATCTGCGAGTCCCACACGAAGAATTTATCGTGAATTTGCGCGGCGGGTTCCGTTCGGCTAGAGTATTTTTCTCTTTCGGACCAAAAAAATTAATAAAACTATATAAAAAAATTGAAGAAGTTTTTACATAAGATGATAGTATCACACAATCATTTATCTAAATAACTCATAATCAAGATTATAATTAAAATATTTGTTTTAACCATGAAACACATGATTCACTGACATAATTATGTACCTAGATACGAATATATATATATATATATATATATATATATATATATATATATATATATATATATATATATATATATATATATATATATATATATATATATATATATATATACCTATATATACCTAGTCAGGTCATAAGTATTGTCACACAGTAAAAACTTTTCTTTTAGAATGCTGGCCACAAAAAAGTTTATTGAATTCGAATTTCGAATTGTTCATGAAAATAAAAATGTATACTTTTAGAATTTTACTCATTTTTAAATATGGAGTGGACGCTTAAAGAAGACCGTGTTGCAGTTATTGCGTTGCATCGTTGCAGTTACGCGCCAATTCAAATTTTTAACATACTGAAAAATTTGAATATAACCAAAAGATTCGTTTATCGTACCATCAAACGATACAATGAAGACTCTAGTGTAGATGACAGGTCAAGAAGTGGTCGCCCTCGGTCTGTTAGGACTCCAGCAGTGATAAAAGCTGTGAAGGCACGAATTCAAAGAAATCCCAAACGTAAGCAGAAACTGTTGGCCCTTCAGATGGGGTTAAGCAGAACCACGGTGAAAAGGGTGTTAAATGAAGACTTAGGGCTTCGGGCATATCGAAGAAAAACAGGACATCGTTTGAATGCTCGTCTAATGGACCTGAGACTGAAGAGATGCCGCGCTTTGTTGAAGCGGTACGCGGGAAAAAAATATCGGGAAATTCTTTTTTCGGATGAAAAAATGTTTACCGTAGAAGAGAGCTACAACAAACAAAATGATAAGGTGTACGCACACAGTAGTGAAGAAGCGAGCAACCGTATTCCGCGTGTCCAACGAGGTCATTTTCCATCCTCGCTCATGGTATGGTTGGGAGTTTCTTATTGGGGCTTAACAGAGGTACATTTTTGTGAGAAAGGTGTAAAAACGAATGCTGTTGTGTATCAAAATACAGTCCTGACGAACCTTGTGGAACCTGTTTCTCATACCATGTTCAATAACAGGCACTGGGTATTCCAACAAGATTCGGCGCCAGCTCATAGAGCGAAGAGCACACAAGACTGGCTGGCGGCGCGTGAAATCGACTTCATCCGGCACGAAGACTGGCCCTCCTCCAGTCCAGATTTGAATCCGTTAGATTACAAGATATGGCAACACTTGTAGGAAAAGGCGTGCTCAAAGCCTCATCCCAATTTGGAGTCACTCAAGACATCCTTGATTAAGGCAGCCGCCGATATTAACATGGACCTCGTTCGTGCTGCGATAGACGACTGGCCGCGCAGATTGAAGGCTTGTATTCAAAATCACGGAGGTCATTTTGAATAAACTTTAATGTCATAAGAATCTATGTTTTGTTAAGTTCATTTTGGTATATGAATGGTTACATAATGAATAAACTTGTTACAATTATTTTACATTAAACATGTGACAGAATTTATGACCTGACTAGGTATATATGTATCTAATTGGTCTTTAAATAACATCACTGGCACGTAACTAAAATGAAAGTAGTTATTATGTATTTATTTGTAACGTGTTCGATTTTCGAATTGTTTTCAAATAATTTAAATCAAATTAATTTTTCAAATAATCATTAAATGGTTATTGTTTTATTAATTTTCAGAAATGGAATGGCGCTTAAAGAGGATCGTGTAGCAGTAATTGCATTATATCGCTGAGGCCATTCATCAAACACGATTTTTAAGTTGCTGCGAAACTAAAATAACACACAGATGTTTATGTGCAGTACCAAAAAAAAGGTATTATGAAAATCAAGGGTCGATGACAGGAAAAGAAGTGATCAACTTGGTTCCGTTGTTATCAATACCCCCAGTTGTTATCGAGGCGTGAATCGCCAGAAATGCTGTACGTAAGCAGCAGTAGATTGATCTTCAAATGGGGGCAGGAAAACTGTAAAGCGAAGATTTCATTAGGGATCTGTTTCTTTGGCCCTAATAATGTCCTTTTTTTCTAAAAAAAAATATTTTAAAACTAATGCCAAAATATATAAAGTATACCAAGAGAAAATTTATGATTGCATTGTAAGCAAATACTCTTCTGTGAGGAGCTGTGAGTATTTCAATAAGATTTTGTACCGGTCTATAAGCCAAAACATCGCAAGCTTGGATCGAGTGCCCAAATATCGGCTTCATCAAGTAAATATAAATATAGAGCGTATTGCCATTGACGACCAGCCGAGAAGATTAAGAGTGTGTAAAAAAGAAACAGTCATTTTCAATTACTTTTTTTATAACAGTCATCGTAATTTAATGGTCATTGAATAAATAAGTTTTAAAAAGGAATGTTTTTTATTTTTATTTTGCGATCAGTCTTTCTTGTAATAAATAGTATTTAAAGACCGCCTAGGTGTAAGATACTAAATACGTAATTAGTTGGTCAAAATTTTCCAAATCAACAAATAACGGAAATCTTTGTGCCAGATTATATTAATAAATCATCTATAAATAAGAACTTTCATGCCATAAATTCCAGAGATGCTGTATAATTAAATTAAGTGTTGAAAACAGTCCATACTGTTGATAATATCGTGACTTCGTATGTTTGTGTTTTACTCACGACAGACTTGTCTCGGATGAAAGTGAACAATTTAAAAACAAATTTAATAAATATATGATTCACAGGTCTTTATTATATTGGTAATATGTAAATATTAATGTATAAACATAAGCGGGGTACTCTTGATAGTTACTATCTTCGCACAAAGAATTCATTTTAATTCATTTAAAAATCATGTATTTCCCGAAAAATATTACTAGTATAATTATGGTCCGTTAATGGATCGAGTTAATAGTATCACGTATAAAGCTATAGGAAGCAATAAAGTTAGTCGGTATAGTAAGTATAGACTATAGCATAGTTTTAGAATTTAGGGCTTGTTACATATTTCGCACAATCAATTTACCGCGAATATTTCCTAGTATGGAGTTAATCGTATCTAAGCAAGTGCATTGCCACCCCTATTCTATGACGACGCTGCCATCTCTCGATTCTTTCATTTAAAATATACGCTGCGCACGCGTCGCGTCGAGTTACTCAATTTCTGTTATTTATATGTATTCCAATATTTCAAGAAACTAACTAGCTCAATCGAAAGTAGTTCGTGCCAGTGCATCCTACAGCCATAATCGAAGAGCCCCAGCAGCACGAAGAACGAGGTAAGTGGTTGTGCATTTGTGTTGTCGAAGTTCCATTTCCCATACCGAACAGGGCTACTTCATCTCATTTTAAGGCTATCAGGATTTCTTGCAAAATCTACAAATTACTGGTTTCATAATATATAATCTATTAATTACTTTATATTATTATTATATGTTTACTTTATAATAATTAAGTTTATTATATTATTTTATATATTTGACGACTTCCGTAGCGCAAAGGCTTTCGCACGTGTGATTGGCTACGGAGTCACGGGTTAAATACGTGTCCCGAGTCTGGAAATTTATATATATCATCTAAATATTTGCAATATATATATATATATATATATATATATATATATATATATATATATATATATATATATATATATATATATATATATATATATATATATATATATATATATATATATATATATATATATATATATAATATCAGTTTTCTAGTACCCATAACATAACTGCTCTGCTACTTACTTTGGGTTTAAATGGAGCTGTGCTAGTGAGCATATTTAGTAAAAATTTTTTTACATATAATTGATAAACATTTTTGAGGCTACTAATTGAAATATATATCGGAGGTAATTAATAATAGTTAATAAATTAAAAGTGGTTAAACTGTGGAAGACGTTACATTAAACCCATAAATCAGCTAAGGTCGTATGTGAGTGCTAGTCTTTGCTAGAAGATAAGGCACCCAGCCCACTTGGATGGCGACCACCACTGGTTTATAAGTATGCCGCCATAACAATCTTGTTGTGTTCCGACATTAGTGAGCCAGGTTCCAGTAACATTATGCGGACAGCAGCGTATTCGCAGTGCCCTTAGCGTCGCAAACATTCATGAGCGATGGTAATTGCTTATATTAAGTGACCGTCAGCCTCTCTGCTGTTCTTAAACAATAAAAATAGTCTACATGTATGGCTACAAGTAACTAATAATCCATGTTTATTATGTAACTGGATACCTAGTGGTGGAAGCAAACTGCTTGGGTCAGAGCACTGGAAAAGTCAGTAGACATTTATGTCAAACCGGGGAGCTGTTAAGAAAATTTCCAGGTACAGGCACATTTATTGAACCGTCTTAAGGTACATTGCTTACGTTAGCAACGGTTATTTACACCTTAGAGTATAACGCATGGAGAGCTCTACATCCATTTTTAAAAAGTATTGACTTGGGCTGCCTCGTTAATCTGCAGGGTTTGGCCCGCTCCAACAATATCCTAACCAGTGGAGAAGCGTAGTGGGGGCGGCAGGGACGGCCCGCCCTGGACGGCACTTTTTAGGGGGCAGCAAAATTTCACAATAAATATTAATAATATATTCTAAATATTTTTACCATATTTTTTCCGCACCTACGATTCGGACCGATTGAAATGATTGGCAATTTATTCGTACCGAAAAGTTCTTTAGAATTATTGTTTATTGTTTTATAAATTGAAATACTTACGTAAGAGGGCGGCAAAATTTCCTTTTGCCCCGGGCGGCTAATACCCTCGCTACGCTACTGATCCTGACACTATCGCTGGTAAACATAACTCTACAATACTCAATTGCTGTATTAGGAAATGTTAGGCTAACACAACAATTGTGACCAAATTATAAGATAGGACTAACATTAGATTTAAAACGTTCTATATTTACTAACTATAAATTTAAAGAATCATTCGAAAATAAAAAAATTATTATTTCTTATTATGTCCACGAAACAAATATAATATGTATAATTTTTTTACCATAATTGATAAACCTAGGGCTACTTTGCGACTTTGAACGCAGTGGTTGAGGTAGCCTTGGCATTTGCTAGGTTCCAGTTCACTAATACGGACGGCAGCGTCTTAGCAGTGCTTTTATCTTCGCAAACATCCATAGGCAACGGTAACTGCTTATTATTAAATAGGCCATTAAAGTGCCTGCTATTTCACACCATTAAAAAGGTGGTTTTTTTTTCATTGTGAAGTTTTTACATAAAATATACGTGCATATATGAAACGCATTTTTTGTGCTCCAAAATTGAAAAGAGGCCCCTACTCATTTATTTTTCTCTTTTCCCAGTCGATGTTATTTCCGCATTTTTTTATTTCCTTATGCCCTTCCCTTAAAGCTTTCTCTATTTCTCCTGCCTGGTAAGAACGGAATCCTTAACGTCCAATTCCAAATATTGGCTATATATAGTCCTTTAAGTTTTATAAAATACACAATCATAACGCCACCTATTTGCATTTCATAACCAATTTTGATGAATTTCATAAAATAAAATAAGGACATTGGCTACTTTTTTTAAATTCATATGGCATAACAACGATTGCCGGGTAAACTGGTTAACCTATAAATATCAAAAAATCCCGCTCACATTTGCTTTAGAAAAAATGACATAAGTATTATTATATATATTCATTTATTGTGCCCGCCTCCGCCGGGCCCCGGCAGGAGGGGTAGACCTAAAAAGTGCTGGCTTGACGTCGTAAAGGTGTAGGTGATATGCGTGCCAATGGGCTCACTACCAGGAATGCTGAAGACCGTGCGAAGTGGAGTAGAAAAAGTCGGAAAGCGGACTCCGGGCACCGAAACGTAAGTTTGGGTTGCAACCGAGATGAACGCTAAGATGATGATGATTTATTATATATTTATTTCAATATATTACGAAATTCAATATATTATATATGAACTATTGTTTTCTTTTTTTTTCTTTTTGCTGAGGAACAGCAGACAGGCTGTTGGCGCTCTTGACAGTAAGCAGGAGACCGCGAACATGCTGCTGTACTATAGGGGTACTGGAACCTAAGAACACAACACAAAGTTATTATGACGGTATACATGTAGACCAAGAGTAGGTGTCATCCAGACGGACTTGGGGTCCTACCACGTAGAAATATTTGTATATATTTTTCACCTCCAATCGATTAAATACTCTAACCACGTCGATGAACGGTGAACGACACCGGCACGCGTCGTTGTATTTCTTCCAGTTTTCTGCCGCATCGGAATTCTCATTGATAATTACTTCCCGATATTAATGTTCCTTTAGTGGAATAATACGGTTGATTTGACAATTGGCAATACCATCTATTTTCTAGGGTCTATAATCATTACTTTCAGATTTTTTGCTGAGTTCAATGTGCAATTTTCGACGTCAACTTTTGGGTTAACCATCACGAGATTTTTATTTACGTCCATATTTTTTAACTTTAACTAAATCATGTTTAAGACATACAGGCTTTAAAATTTATTTATAAATAAGATCATATAATAGAACATTTCAAGAAGATGTCGAGATATAAACGTGAGATGAAAATCCTTGAATTGGATGAAATTTCATTAGGCGAGAAAAACTACCTAAACCTGATTCCAACCCATGCCTTAGATTCTCCGCTTCTCTTTTTAGATTGATCTCAGAGTATTATACCACTAAGCTGTCAGTCTGTCAGGTACCTTGGAAGATATTAACGGCACCCCATATACCTCGAATTAATTTCCTCTTCCTTTTATAACTTAGCGGTTTTTATATAATTTAATAAAAAAATATTATTACTGTCCATAAAAACACACTATATAACCGTATATTATCATTACTTATTTGATTTATGGACTTTACTGATGAGAAACAAGCACGAAACTTGTAAAAATATGCTATTTAAATTTAATATTAGTACATGATTTACAAGTTACAGCCACAAACAGTATTTCATATAACTAAGAAAGTTCTCACAACATTCAAACTTAAATTGAAAACTATTTGGACATTTGTTTGTTGATGCGGTCAATTAATAGCTTTGTGAGTCTTATATATTTATGACCTTAGATTTAGTCGATATTTCTATGTTTTGTTGCCAACACTCAATAAAATATAGTTTTTTCTGCAAATCGTTATTCCTGGTCTGGGTAATGAATTATTCAAATGCCTTCATGATGTTACAGTGTTTTTTTATTGCTGTTTAATAGCAAACAGACTGACTTTATCCACTTTAGTTGTGTTCCGGCATTAGTGACCCAAGTTCCTGTACCCTTATGGGACAGCAGCGTGTTCGCGATGCCACTGGCGTTGCAAACACCCATAGGTGACGGTAACTGCTAAATTCTAAGCGGGCCGTCAGCTTGTCTGCTGTCCTACAGCATTAAAAAAAACTTAATGTAAGCAGTTACGATCTTTTAGGGGTGTTTGCGACACCAGGTGCACCGGTTTCACTACTATCCAACACAAGATTTTTATGGTGGCCTACTTTGAAACCTGGGGTGGTAGCCATATAGGCGGGCATGGAGCTCTACTACCAGGTTGTTTTGTCGCCTTTTATGATAGACCGCCCCCGGTGGGGGTCAACATTCTTACACCACCCCTGCACGGAGAAAGATTGATTTGAGAGATGTACTGCTGGTACCTACTGCATAGAAATGTTTTAATTATATACTATAACCAGGAAACGTTTATTTTGTGCACATTCAGGATGTGGAATGATCTTTCAGTTGAGGTTATTTTACCGTACTACGACATGGGGTATTTTAAAAAGAGCGTCATAAAATTTATACGAGGTCGGCAGCTTGTTGATACCCCGCAACACTAGGCGACGGTAATATCATACTATTAAAAGGACGTCAGCCTGTCAGATGTTCCAAAGAAAATAAAAACTAAACTAACATATAATATGTATAACTCCTATAATCACTCTCCTATAATATATCTATATATATATAGGAAAATGAGCTACAAAATACTCATAAAAAGTAGGTTGTAGTGCACGATTATGGTAATATGGGTAAAGTGGGATATAAGTGGGATGTTTTGCAGTGGAATCTTGCAGAATACTACCGATCGATCTGCATCGCAGATGGTGGATTCTGTCTACATTGTAAATATTCCACAAATCTCTTTACTGGTGGCTCCAAGTAGCTGTTGTGCATGCAGCGGCCGTGTCCCGGCAAACCGTGTCGATCCACGGGCTAAATCCAGTGAAGGGGACTGAGTTTCACAAACTTAGTTTAATGGGCTGATTCCCTCATAAATTGCATAAAGTCTGCAGCGGCTCGGAAGGCGGACACCGTCAGTATGGCTTCAAACCCGGCGACCGTGGCGCTGCAGCAGGGCACCTGTGACATGCCTGATAGGGCGTATGTCGGGATCCAAGAGATATGCGGCCAGTCACTGCATCTTCTAGTGCTAATCAGTCGTAGCGGACTTCCGCCCCACTGGTAACAAGGACTGGAAGACGAGAGAGTGGGTTCGTGTATGCGCAAATGCTTACCCACTTTAATATATTCCCGCGCTGATGACCCCTGGCTCATTACTGGACGGAGAGTGCAAGTCCTACGGCGATGAGGACTGGCGGTGGGGGCTGAGCGGGTGAGTTTGGTCCCTAGCTAGATCTTTGCACGTACGGCGGTTGGGTGGTGATGGTCGTATTGGAACTCACTAGAGGCGAGAGAACTGGTACGGCAGCTCACCCGACGACAAAGCAGCCCTATTTAGGGATCGCACTGCTTTCCCCAATCCGGGGAGGGGCCTAGAAAAGGTGGCCTAAACAAAGCTCGCCTCACTGCAACCCAGGTGGCTAACCGCGGTCATCTGGTCGCCAATTAAAAGCGGTCGAAAGAAACATAATAATAGATTAAATGCATTCTTAAATTTAGCTGCGTGGAATGTAAGAACGTTACTGGACAATGAAAACAACCTCTGTCCTGAGCGGAAAACTGCACTCATAGCGCGTGAATTGTCCCGCTATAACATTGACATAGCCGCAGTCAGCGAGGCACATTTAGCGGATAGCGGTGAGCTCTGTGAGGAATTGGGTGGATATACGTATTACTGGGAGGGTAAACCTGCAAGTGAACGAGCCGCAAATGGTGTTGGATTTGCGATCCGAAACAACATCGCTAGATCGCTAGTGGAGCCTCCAAAAGGGATCAATGACAGGCTCATGACACTACGACTCCACATGGCTCCCAGGAAATACCTACATCTTGTGAGCGTGTATGCGCCTACTATGACAACACCTGATGAGGACAAACTTCAATTTTATGAGAATCTGCGTGATGTTTTGCTGGGGATTCCAGATTGTGACAAGTTGATTCTGCTGGGTGACTTTAATGCGCGTGTTGGCACAGAATATATTGCCTGGAAGAACGTACTGGGGAGACATGGAGTAGGTAAGTGCAACACCAACGGTGTTGCTCTTCTGACGTTATGCTCCGAATTCAACCTCAGCATAACAAACACATTCTTCAGGCTACCCGATAAATACAAGACATCTTGGATGCACCCACGCTCAGGGCACTGGCATCTTCTTGATTACATCATTGTACGCAGGCGAGACCTGAGAGATGTACTTATTACAAGAGCAATGCGTGGTGCCCAAGGCTGGACTGACCATCGTCTTATTAGATCCAGGATGAGGCTTTACTACAAGCCTCCGCGTAGAGCAGAGCACAGGATTCCGGCTAGACTTGCTTGTGCGCGTTTGGTGCGTGATGAGGGACTGTGTCGTGAGCTAGATGCGGAATTTGAGGCAGCGATGCCCGGCACTGATGACAATACCTCAGTAGATGCCGGGTGGCGTACTTATTCCAGGGCTCTCTATGGTGTTTCTCAGCGAGTTATTGGCACACCACATAAAAAACATCAAGACTGGTTCGATGATTCTGATGTGGAAATACGGCAGCTTGTTGAAAACTATCGTCTCGCTCTAAGAGGAGTCGTCGGTGCAGGGCAGCGCAAGTCTCTTCAGCAGGATCTTAAAGCAAAGATCCGAGAACAAAAGGATAGTTGGTGGCGCCGTAAAGCCGAAGAACTGCAATGGTTAGGTGACACTAGCCAAACAGCAAAATTTTTCGAAGGGCTAAAATCCGTTTACGGACCCCGCGCTAAAAAGACTGCCCCTGTTTACTCGCGAGATAAAGCTAAGAAGTTAACAGATCCAAAAGAGGTTCTTCTTCGTTGGGCTGAACACTTTAATGAAGTGCTCAATCCCGGTAGTCAAGGAGCAGATCTGTCTTACATTAATTCACTTGAGAGCTTGCCATCTGCTTCGGGCTTGGATGACCCGCCTTCGTACGCCGAGTTCGTTACTGCGATCAACCGCTTAAAAAAATGGTAAATCACCTGGTTCGGACGGTTTGTCTTCTGAGATTTTCAAATACGGTGGACCGAGTATCAGGTCCGGACTTTTTGAACTTATCAAACTGATTTGGGATGTTGAGATGGTTCCACAGGACTGGAAGGATGCTTCTATTAGCAAGCTATATAAAGGCAAAGGGGACCTCTCTGATTGTGGCTCGTTTAGAGGCATTGCATTGCTTTCCACAGCTGGCAAAATTCTGGCGCACATCATCAATAGTCGCCTTAGTAATTTAGCTGAAAGCTTCCTTCCGGAGACCCAGTGCGGGTTCAGACCTAGAAGAGGTACGGTTGATGCCATCTTTGTAGTCAAGCAACTTCAAGAAAAAAGTTTTGAACAACACCGCGACCTCTATTTATGTTTTGTGGACCTAGAAAAGGCCTTTGACCGTGTTTCCAGGACCGCCCTCTGGATTGTTATGGAAAAATGTGGCTGTCCTGCAAAGTTCGTCAATTTAGTGCGCCAGTTCCACGAGGGCATGACAGCCCGTGTGCGTCACGAAAACAACTTTACAGACCGGTTCCCGGTCACTAGCGGTGTCAAGCAAGGCTGTGTAATGGCTCCGACCCTTTTCGCTATCTACTTCGCTGCAGTAATGAATGACGCTCTTAAAAGCTGTAATGGCAAGATTACCATAAATGTCCGCATGGACAAAAGCGTTTTCGACCTCGCACGTCTCAGAGCAAAACGCAAAATGGACTCTGTTTCAGTAATAGATGTTCTGTACGCCGACGATGTCTGCCTTATGGCTGACAGTTTGGGCGACCTACAGAGTTTTTTGGACAAATTAGATGAGTCCTGTCGTAAATTCGGCTTAGTAATCAGTGCTTCTAAGACCCAGATTCTAAAACAACCTGCGAAAGGTAAATCTGCGGACGATGGTGTTGTTTACCTACGAGGAAAGCCACTGCCGGAAGTGGGTACCTTCCGGTACCTTGGAACTATTTTGCGCAGTGATAATCGTCTCGAGTCTGAGATCTCTGCGCGAGTCGCCAAAGCAGCTGCGGCTTTCGGTGGTCTTAACCGACGGGTTTGGAAATCACATGACCTGAAACTCCACACAAAACTCGCTGTATACAGGGCCATAATCTTACCATTGTTGCTCTATGCCTCGGAGACCTGGTGTCTTTACAAGGGAGATATCAGACGCCTTGATACCTTCCACATGAAGTGTCTTCGGGCGATTCTTCAGGTGAGATGGCAGGATCGTGTGCCAAACTCGGAGGTTCTACGTCGAGCTAAGCTCGCTGGAATGGAGTGTATGCTAATGAAAGGCCAACTACGCTGGTGTGGACACCTTGTACGCATGGAGTCTTCCAGATTACCAAAAAAGGTATTTTATTCTGAGCTTAGCTCAGGTAAACGAAAGCCTGGAGGACAGTTTCTGCGTTACAGGGATGTCTTAAAACGCCACTTGACTGCAATTGGCATGTCTAGTGAGTCATGGGAGGAGCTTGCAACGCAGAGGTCGGAGTGGCGAACTGCTGTCAACACGGGTATAAAAAACTTTGAGCGTTCCCGTCTTGAAAACCTTGACGCCAAACGCCTGATCCGAAAAACTCGACCCAAGCCCTCCTACAACTATACTCGCAATTCAAGTGGGTCTCTTTACTGCGCTTCTTGTAATAGGACCTTCATAACAAAATTTGGTTTTGCGAGTCATGCTCGCGCTCATGCAAGAGTCCAGGCAAGGACGAGCTAAGGGTGTCGCCGTCGACGGATACGTCTGGGAGGACATCATCATCATCATGGGTAAAGTAAGGCATGTACGAGAATATTTCAAACCTCTTTTCGTGGAATAAATTCCAAATAACGAAAATAAATATGATATTTAGAGATACCCAGCTTTTGGGATAATGTGATTCCAACTTGACCGAGATATGATACACGCTGATTTGGAAGACACGAAATAAGGTTGACAAGGAACCAAGGTGAATATTTAAGCTTAGGACATTATTTATATGGAGGTGCTAAGGATTTCGATAATATCGTACAAACCTACAATAACAACACCCTACGATAACAGCAGTGGTCCCTGCTGGCCTTATACCCGACACGGGTATCCAAGGTGGAGTGACGGGTTACACGCGATCTTCATGTACAGGTTTTCACACGTTGTTTAGTACGTGGTAATTATAATAATGTATTTGGCTACTAGTACAGACACTAGATAGTACATAAAGTAAGTACATACTTACTTTATAAAATCAAATAAATATATCATAACATGCATTGTAAAAAGTACTAAATTAATATGCCGCGTTAGTAAATTTCCTAAACGCATCGGTTCATAATAATAGCGTTATATTCAATACACTTTCGTATATTTTACAATATAAAATCACGTAATTTTGAATACAAATACAAAGAAAATAACACAAAGTGTGCCCGCCAAAATTATAGGGTTAAACCCATTCAAACCCAAAGTTCAACCCATTGAGTTAAAAAAATGATAATAATGTAACGTCTACTCACTATAATATACTCGCGTTATTTCAAAAATATGGGATTAAAATAATGTAAATAAACTTTCATCCCCACGCAACATAATAACGTATTTAGAGTAAACTCAAAATTATACGTATAACTCGAAGTAAATATACGCTGTTTTTTTTTAATATATAATATCCCAGTTCACCTCCTGTTCCGATTGCTCTAGAATATGACACATGAAAAGCTTACAGGTGCTTGACCGCGTGTTTGACGAGGTGCGAAGATTCCATGCCGGCGCCCAACAAATTAGGATGCCGATTAAGTTGTCGCCGAGGAATCTGTCTTGGTGGGACGCAACGAACCGTGGATGCCGGAACAGGACATTTTCCCCGAGCACATTTCAACGCCCTCTGACTTTAATTAACAATATCCTGTTTTATTAACGAATCTAAAATGCAAAATATTTTCAATTTTATTCGAACTATTTTTTCTTTACCATGTTTTTATCCCAGTTTCAATTTTCCTTTGGGAACTGGGGATCAGCTTTTGCATATTGTCACAAGATAATATTTTTGCTCCTACTTTTTGTGTTGCTTTATGTGACCTAATTTTACTGCAGATAGATGCTAGTGAAGTAGAAATATAGGTTCGCCTTGTTAGGTTTTTAAGGGGGCGACTGATCTTCAAACAAAAATTTGATATTAAACTTTATTCTTCTAAACTGGGGCGAGGCTCACTTGTGCCCTTATCCAATTATCCGAAATTTTTAGATCAAATGATATCTAAAATAAATAAATTTATTGGTACTATTTATCTGAACTAGAAATATTTTCTCGTATTTCTCAATTGGATTGGTTTTGTAATTTTATTTCTTAAAGCAACTTGTAAAGCCTAGTGTAAGTCTAGGAGTTTGGTACAAACAATTAAAGTGTCTTATTATAGATAATTAGTGCATTTGAGCGTATTTTTATGTAACTTAGAGTTATATTAACATATCGATTATTTTATAAGTAGCATAAACTCAGAACTAGCACTCAAGTACGTGATTTCTCAGCGCAGTAATGAGCCTGTGACAAATAACGCAGCATCGCAATTTAATGCAATGTCATTGAAAGGGAACATCGCATACCTGGAAAGTAATTTTTCAACGACATGTCCGTATGAATCACATGCACGAAAATCGTGGGCGACGAATAATCCGCTTATTTTTATGTTACACACACTGTGTGTTGTGTTCAATAAAATTGCTAATATTAGCATGCTTTATTTATTAAATTTTTCATATTTTTACAGAGTGAAAGAAACACGTATTCTTTTCTCTATAAATCAGGGCGACACGTTATGAAATTGTTTCATAACTGGAGAAATATAATAAGCTTCCATTTTGCAATTTTCTGAAATTTAAATTTTATATTAGGAGAATGCAAATAGTATTTTGTAATCAAATAAAATCTTAAGGATCATAAAATTAATAGGTATTAATAAAGAAACTATTCTCATCTTTTCTTTACGTTGAAGAGCCATTTTTACAAAATTACCGAGCCCATCATTAAAACGTTTAAGCACTGATAAAAATACGAGCACTTCAAATCATAAGCGTCATATGCGTAAATGTGCTTATTCAATGTTTTATGGATTTTGCGATTCAATTTTCGTATTACTTAAAAATAACAATTTGTAAATATCAGTCAATGAATCTTTAGAAAAAAATATTTATACTAAATATATATATATATATTATTCGAATATATATTGTTCGTCACTTGAATAGTTGTCAAAGCTACACATATGACACCACGTGTCGGGAAAACATACATGACATGTAATTATTATAAATACCACTCAACACAAGATCTCTAAAACTATATACACGTTGGCTTGAAATTTGACATAGTTACTCATTTCCCGGTGTAGACAATCATTAAGAACATATTTTACGTAGATTCTATCCAAAATGTATGTTTTTTTTAAATTTATATGGCAGAGGATAGTTTGCCGGGTAAGCTAGTTTATGATAAAATTCAAAAGTATTGCAAGTACTTCCAAAAACAGATAATATTTATCGTAGCATATGAACTCAGTCCAACATTATAAAAACATTTTACATTTATGCACACAATAGCGTTACGAAATAATTTTATAATAATGAAAATTTATTTATAAAAGCTTTTTAAAAATTACATCACATATGTAACGAATTTCATTTAAATACCGCTGGTTACTGTGTCATTGACCGAAAACGTCAAGTATACCAGAAATTACAAAATTTAATTAGCGCGAAATTATTCATTAATTAAATTTGTCGGATGTCTGAAACTGGCGCCAGACATTCGTTGAATTTAAACAAAGACCTGTAAAAGAACATAGCGATTTATTTTGAATGCTTTTTTTAACAGTGTTTGTATAATTTTGTCGTTTGAGGCATCGACCTCATGATTGCATTTCCGAGGCATTTTTTACTAATGGTTTACAAACAGAGTCATAGTTTTAGTTCAGTATACATTTGTAAAACCATTCGAAGAATTAAGCGACGTCTATACACTTTTCCCGATGCACACTCAACATGCAAAATTAAATTAGCTAATATCTATTATAGTATGATCTAGAATAATATGTTTAACAGTTTTTTTTATTGATGTGGACTGGCTGACGGGCATAGAAATGTAGGCAGGCAACCGATGCGTTGGACCGACGACCTTGTTAGAATGGTCGGTAAGGACTGGATGCGAAAGGCGCTGAACCGAGAAGAATGGTGTGCATTAGAAGAGACCTACACTCAGCATTGGGTGGTGAAAGGTTGAAAAAGAAGAAAAGAAAGAAGAAGGCTGACGGGCCACTTAATAGTAAGCAGTCAGCGTCGCATATGGATGTTTGCGACGCCAGCGATACCGCTAACATGGTGCGTAGGGGACTGGAACCTGAATCACTTATGCTGGAACACAACACAACGTCATTATGGTGGCGTATTTAGAGTCCAATTTAATATGTATATTGAATTTCTTAGACTTCACGGTGGCCAAGCTAGATCGGTGTATTACTCTAATAGAGTGAAATAGACTTAAAATAATCACGGCTCATTCGGTAGAATTTTCAAAACGTCTAATAATACTAAGACCGTATATTTACAATGTCAATAACTTGTAACTCAAATCAAACGGATTGTACCTTTTAAATTTTTAAATAGGGCGGTATATTGTGATGTTAAGGTTCTAATTACAATCAGTAGTCATAGTTCAATACAATCAATAATATACAATACAATAGGTATAATTTTATTAAAACTCGTATTTATCTATAGATACTTCAAAAACCGTCCCCTATACGTCATACAAGAAATCGTTTTACGACAGAAACCTTCAGCTATTTTTAAAGAACCATCGACTTACGTAATATATCCTTGGAGGGATAGCAACGGGTATTGAATTTTGACACAATATTTATTATGTCCTTTATGTCCTCTAAGGTTCAGTAGTAGTAAGTAAATAGTTGATATTTATATATAAAGTGATAATGAGTCTGACGCAACTATCTTTTATTAAATGTTATTTTCTTTTTCGACGTAGTCACCTTTCATGTTTATATACTTTGTATATCTTTATACTAAAGTTAAAATTCCTTTTTAAAAAATATTCTTTCTGATCCCTTAAAAAATCGTGTACCGGGGCGACTACTGCGTCATCGTCTTCAAATTTAAGGCCCCTGAGATGTTCCTCTAACCGCGGAAATAGGTAGAAATCACTAGAAGCTAGGTCCGGTGAATATTGAGCATGTTCCATCAATTCGAAGCCAGCTTCTTGAATGGCAGCCATCACAACTCTAGACTCGTGGGCGGGGGCGTTATCTTGATGAAACAAAACAACTTTAGCGAGGTTGCCACGCCGTTGCTTGCGTATTTCCTCGCGCAATTTTGTCATTTTTCCTGCGTACAAAGTCTCCGTAATAGTGGCTCCATGATCAAGGTATTTGATCATTGCCACCCCTTGGCTGTCCCAGAAAAATAGCCCATGATCTTACCGGCGGATGGAAACGCCTTAAATTTCTTCGGAGTTGGTGATGATGGTCTCTTCCAAGCCATGGACTGTTTTTTCGTTTTCGGGTCATAATAGTGAAGCCATGTTTCATCCATAGTTATGAATCGAGTCAAATATCGATCAAGATCTTATTGTAATAAACCCAAACAACTTTGTGAAATTCTCAGTCTCGTTTGTTTCTGCACGTCAGAAAGCATTCTGGGCACCCAACGCGCTGTCACTTTTTTCATATCCAAATGGTTGTGCATAATATTATGGACACTAGAAATCTTCATTTGTTCTGCTATAAAACAAACAGTAATATGACGATCCGCCAATACAAAGTTTTCAACTTTGTTAATCATTTGTTCAGTCACTACCGATGTAGGGCGTCCCGTGTGAGAGTCGGCACTCAACTCAGCACACCAACGCGCAAACGTAGAATATGGAGGAGCATGTTAACTAACCCCTAATGTTGCCCTCAAGTCTTGATTTACCAGCTCCGTAGTAATAATTTTCAAGCAGAGATATTTTATTACCGCGTGAACTTCAATTTTATCCATTTTTAAGGATACGTTCCGACATGACGCAAACAAATGACTTCTGTTTTTAAGAAATAAAAGAGATTTGAAATTAAAATAATTGATTGCTTTATTATTATTATATCTGCCTGCCAGTATTTTTTTTTCTATCCTAGGAGAATGTATCGCATTATCACTATTTATTGAACACCCCTCGTAGATATATTTTTTATAATTATTATAAACCCCATTACAGCTCGACTGTCAAGCCAAGAACATTTCATAGCCAAGCAGGCTAAGACGTCAAAATTGCCGGACGCAAACTTGGTAAAGCCATAAGCTCACGACTGATTACGAAAAAAATACTTTTTATTGAATGAAAGAGACGGTTCACGCGATATTAATAGGTTACCGTCGACCACAGGCGAATTTTTAGCCTGCGTTATATAAAATAATGGATAAAAAAGCTAATTTACCAAGAAAGGAAGGGAAAAGTATGGTTATGTCAGCGTTGGGGGGTTAGAGGGCATGCCAGTAAAATCTTATGTCCCTATTAATAAACTCGCAGAAATAAAACCTTTTATGCTACTCGATATCGTATCTTGGCTTTGGTAGCAAACGATACCATCGCCAGCTGAGAGGGCCGAGCGGTGCGTGAGGGACGCCCTTTCCCCAACTGGGTGCTTACTACTTGGAATAAATGTAATACCACATGAGACCTCATCACAGGTAACACACAAGCGATGATTAAAAATCGATCCTACAACCCCCCACAGAAATCGTTAGGATAAGGTGTCGACCGGGATTTTCAGTACCCTGAAAATCCCTCTCTCTAGCTAGCTAGTTAATCAACTAAGCAGAAAAACTAAATTGCAGCACACTTATTTATACGAAACCCTTCAATTTGTAGCCAGCTCGTGTTTTTTGGTCACACACGTTACCCAATTCCGTCCTTGTACATTGTTTTACGTTATAAATATGTAATCATATTATTTAGGAAATTCTCAAGGTTCCTGTGTTTACCTGCCACATGGATCTTATTATAATTGTAACTCGTAACACTCACGTTATATACTACGTAATCACATGTGAGTATAGCGATTCACGTTTCAAAACACAAACAGACCTTACCAATTAACTAACTCAAATATTAAGAATATCTGAAGCGTAAATATTCTAATATTTTTGTTTGAAACACGTTTAATAGGGCATGAGGTAAATGTTGTGAAAGTTCAAAGTATATTAGAGCACATGTATTATTACAGACTACGTACAATATACAATGGCAAAATAACTACATTTATCAAAAAGTTCCCAGACCGACATAAAGACGGCGCCACATATGCAAAATCTATTATAGCATTCGATAGCGCCATCCTTTATAAGATATGAGTCAATTTCAAATTCATGACAATTAGATCACGTGTTCGTGTTCAAGTTATTGTTGTTTATGTCAAGCAACTTTGGTGTCTTTGTCAAAAGATGGATAAGAAAGAATTTCGTGTGTTGATCAAGCATTGTATTATGATCGGAAAAAATGCGAAAGACACTAAAGAGTGGCTTGATAAGCATTATCTGGACTCTGGAAATTAACCATTTGCGAGAGATATAATGAATTTAAACGTGCTCGTAGCGACGTCAATAACGATCAACGCAGTGGTCGCCCAGATACCGCTGTTAACGAAGAAAACATCAAAAAAATCCGCAGAATTGTTTTCACCAACCGCAAAATTAAGTCAAAGGTTTCAAAGGTTTCAAAGTTATCATATGGCATCGTGGCTACTATTTTACAGGACAATTTGGGTACGAAAAAGCTCAACTCAAAGTGGATGCCGGGTTTGTTAACATCGGATCAAAGAAAACAACGAATCGACGATTCGGAGGTCTGTCTGAAATATTTCAACCATAACAAAGTGCATTTTTTGCATTGATATGTGACTATGGATGAATCCTGGATACACTATTACACTCCAGAGTCATAACGCTCGTCAGCTGAGTGGGTTTAGGCAGGTGGAAGCATTCCAAAGCGACCAAAGACACAAAAAATTCTGGGATGCGCATGGTATTTTATTTATCGACTATGTTGAGAAAAGAAAAAGAATTGATTCTGAAACTATACAGTGTTATTGGACCAATTGAGCGAAGAAATAAAGAACAAACAGCCCCACATGGCAAACAGAAATCCACTGTTCCACCAAGACAATATACCATGTCACAAATCAATGGCTACGATGTTCAATTTGCATAAAATACACTTCGAATTGCTGCACTACCCCCATATTTGACATATTTGCCCTCCAGCGACTACTGGCTGTTCGCAGATCTGAAAAGGATGCTCCAGGGAAAAAGATTTAGCACCAACGAGGAAGTCATTGCCGAAACTGAGGCCTATTTTGCGAGCAAAGATCAAGCGTTCTATAAACATGGTATCGAGAAGTTAGAGAAGCGTTGGGCCGATTGGAAATTATGTCGATGAATGAAAACGAATTTCGGAAAATTTTTGTGTTTTTCTTACTTAGTCTGGAAACTTTATATGTTCTTCATTAGTTTTGCTCCGTTCAGGGGCGATGGTAGATGTAATACTGAACCATGCGGCCAAGGACGGCCTGTCGTAAATGGCGACAATACTGCCCTAGAACCTAACTAGGTAGGGTAAAGCTTCTGGCCCGTCTGGAAGGCAATCACTCCAGGTCCCTGGTCGAGATGTATTCCAACATAAGTGTCTCAGATTCCAGTTCATCAACACAGACGGCAGCGTGTTAACGGTGCTCTTATCTTCACAAACATCCATAGGCAACAGTAACTGCTTACTATCAAGTGGGCTGTCAGCCATCAGATCTGTGGGTTTCCACAGCAATAAAAAAAGCTATTCTTGGATGTATAGTACGAGTACATACACACCTGGTAGTGTGTGTAGATTAGTGGTATCCCATACCACTAAGAGGAAAGACTTAGAGATCAATTTAGGTAACTATCATTTCTAGTCATGCCATTAAACGTTTCTGATTTCGAAAAACTCTTAGAATAAATATAATATATATTTTTATTTTCAGAACATCTCTTCGTCAACGTCTCTTTGCTGTTAAGGCTTCCGAAGAGAGTTGATACAAACCCTTCCCGCTTGTGCAGATTTTCTCACGATGTTTGTACATATCAAAGCAGTACAGCCCGGGGGGCCGAGGGATAGTGGAACTTCGGGAATGATGTTTGGCCATCCGACTACTCACTAAAAACCCCGCTGTATTTCTATCGCCTACGCCCGGGCCCAAGGATATGTGGCCTGTCGATCTCTTGCCGGGGATCTTGGCTGGCGCCATCCCACCCTATGTGTCGCCGCGGGCCTCTTCTAGGTTTATAGCGCCAGAAAGTCAGGGTTTCATCCCCCCGGCGTTCTCTTTTCTCAGCTCTAAGGAGTTGTGGGGAGGCCCCGGAATAGCACGCGGCCCTCATCTTCGCGGCAATCGTGTGGACGGTGGATCTCCCCCGAAGAGCCACCCGCTGCCACGTTCTATGGCGGCCAGAGATCCTTGGAGGCCCTCCAGCGCTGTCAACGTGGCCTACGTTGGCGGGGGAGGAGTGTGCTAGTTAGCTCCCGCTCCAACTTCGCCGCCTCCTTTGCGGACGTAACTGCCTCGCAGAAGGAGGCGATGGCTGTCCATCTTGGATTAACCATAAACTCAAGATCCCATGCCACCATGGGATCTCCTGTGATGTGATCCAGCTAGCAGGGAGGCCGCTTCGAAGGACACCGCGCAGTATCCCCTTATCGCACTGACGGCCAGGATACACTACGGCCTGCGTTGCAGCGCTGTCGGTTTAGTCGTCAGGCGATTCACCCATATGGAGGCCCCGTAAAGAGCCATCAACCGCACGGTGCCCTCAAAGAGCCTGCGGCACACAGCGCCCGGTCCACCGATGTTCGATAACAGGCGGAATAGCCCCGCCGCTGCGCGAACTAGTTTCAGCGCCAGGCTCTCGAATTGCACCGCAAAGAACCATCGCCCGTTAATCACCAGTCCAAGGTATTTCATGGACTGCCTGACGGTGAAGCGGACGCTTCCAGCTGTGAGCTAACATAACCCTACAAGAACAATCCAACAATCAATCTTCACGTTTAAAATATAATAAATAAAAAATACACTGTTAATACTTTTGAAATGGATAGTAAGAGAAAAGAATAGCTTCGTTATACTTAAAGTTAAAAAAACCGTAGTTTAATTGCACGCCACACGCTAAACCTGGTTTCCTTAAACCGCAGTTTAAGAAAACCAGGTTTAATAAAAATTTAGTGTTAGAAATGCCTGCAAAAGGCTAAGCAAAAGTAATTGAAACTCTCTTACTGTAAGAAAAGCGATTAATTCGAGGCCGATCTTTAGCCGACATAATGGACCCAACGGGTCTCATAAGGGGAATCACGACTCTGCTCTCTCCTTTACAATATCCTATTTGATCCTCGTTTTCCATTGTACCTTAAAGAGCGTTTTACTTTTCTGCCATCGTCCTCTACCCGTGACTTGCGCTCATGTTATCAGCTCACTCACTCTAGCACACCAGTTCCTCATTTGTGTATAATTCGTTTATATTAAAAGCAGTTCACTTATGGAATTCGCTCCCTGTTAATATCAGAAAGGCAGAAACTGTGTATTCATTTAGAACATCAGTTTTCGATCACTACTTGAGGGAAGCATAGTAGCAGTATTTGTTGACCTCTTGAATATATGTATGTATGTGTTTTATTATTATTTTTTTTTTCTACTTCTCTTTTAATGGTATTTATATTTTACTAGATTAATCGTATAGTATTTATTAAATGTAATATCATTTGCACATCACCGCTATGTATTTTGTTACAATTTCCATACTTCGGGTTGCCTGGAAGAGATCGCTTTAAGCGATAAGGCCGCCCTTTGTCATACAGCATTATATTTTTGTATACATATTTTATGATAGTTTTAAGTATCTGTATGCAATAAAGAATTTTTCATTCATTCATTCATTCACGACCCTCAGTAATAAGGTACTCGACTCAAGGAGGAATGGACCCAACATATTTCAGTTACGGGCATTAATTTCAACATATTTCAGGTGGAATATATCCAATTCTTACAGTCATATATTTGAAAACAGGATGTAACCTTTAACCATTATAAAAAACGGCAATGGCCCATATTGGCATCGAGATGAAAGCCGAAGGACAGGGCGTTAAAATAACTTCCTCAGTCCTGTTTGCACAAAGACATTGTGGAAATCCTTTATTGTTTGATGTATGTTTACATTGATTACACTCTAATTGAACTGTAAATTGTAATTATTTAAAATAATTTTTCAGACCAGCAAACTCAAACTAAACGTTATTATCCGTTCGTTCATGAATTGCTGTTTATAAATATAAATTATAGTTTTCAAAATTAGATGTTGGTCAAACTTTGAAATTGTTCAATGGTTTAATTTTTGAATTTAGATCTTATGAAAAAACAAATTTACACATAGTAAGTGGAATTTTCGAATAAAATATACAAATAAAAAATAATCTTAATTTTAGAAAAGAGCTAAATTTTTTAATAGGATCTACAAAAGCACGTCCCATCGATCTGAATCCTGAAAAACAAGGTTGAATCCAAAGCTCTCTTTAACTTCCGTGTACGAAAAGTGTCACAAGCGAAGCTTTAATAAAATTAATTACTAATTAAATTTATTGGAAATACTTACATAAATAAAATATACTAAGTTCATACATGTACCAAGATTCGTTGCAATCAATATCTATTGTTTAATTAAATTTAATTCTCTCTTAAGCAAAATAATCATTAATAAAAGATTATTCCCAAAAATCTTAAAAATACCTGTTAGAAGTTAAAACACAAGACTTCGCGACCGAAAGTAAATTTCCTAGAAACTAAACAATATATATATATATATATATATATATATATATATATATATATATATATATATATATATATATATATATATATATATATATATAATAAAACATTCTAGGATGCCGACTGTTACAAGTACAAAATATTTTACGCGGGAGAACAAACACCTTTGCTTGATTGACTGTGTTAAACAATTTCATTGTCGCTTTGTACCAGCACCCAATAAACGCCGTATTTAAGATTAATATAATTGTTACAAAATAATAGCTTTTATGAGTAATAAATAACAGAACTCTTACAATAATAACACAATGAATGCCGTGATTTTGAACGTTCAAGTCAACAACACTGTAACCTTTGGTTGATCACTTTTAACTTATAACGGAAGATCCATTACTAAAATAGCATAGAAAGGTTTTATTTATATAGCTAACCTATATTTTACAGCGACTGTTGTTCTGATGATATACAAATTAGAAATGAGTGTATCAGAGGACGTTTGAAAATAGTGATTGATAAATTGAAAAGTAAAACTAGTGGGGGAATAATGACAAGGAAAATCCTAAAAATAATGAATGCAGATATGATGAAAAAAGGTGTAAATGTTGAATGTGGGATAAGGGAAAGCAATAAATGATTTACTTCTAAAAAACCATTATTACTTACTATGTCTACTTGTTGTATTGTTTCATACCTTGACAGTGTTTGAAAGTATCAAGCATTAACATAGCCATGCCATAGTATATGCATATTCGACAATTTTTAATATATATATGATGGTCTCTGACAGAATAGACCTAATGGTAACATTGTTTTTAATACAAATAATGAATGAAATCGCATTTTCTTCTCAATTTTATTTTAATTTATACATTATTTTCTAAAGTTGTTTATATTTTTTTACATTTATTCACATTCAGTTTGACCGAACTGTCCAGATACACTAACTCAATATTTGACCAACCATGAATATAATAATTACATTTGCTAAAAAGAGAACAATCCATTAAAATTAATAGTTGTACGAATAGGACATCTAAAAATACCCCGACGATGACTCCATCGATATTGAGCATCCACTTGACGCCGTCGCAGTGAATTTACATAAATTCATTGTAATGACGATAAGAGTATCGGTAAATAGAAAAAGCTCCCAGTAATTTTCCTTTTATTTTACGAATATAACCCACTTGATGTCGAATTATATATCTCCAGTACGTATTCAAAGATAAAGAAAAGAACAAACAACAAAGTAAAGAACTATCGCTCAAGTTACAAGTATTTAACTTCTCGCAAGTACTCCATTGATATTTGATATTCAAAAAATAGGAATATGATATAAATATATTGAAAATAAAGCTCTAATTCTAAAATATTAATGGAGTATTATTATTAATCTTGAGAATATAACTGAAATGCGCCGTAATCTGGAAGTTAACAAAATTAGTGAATACTTTGTCTTCTTATGATAAACATTTTAAGCAAGTAAACAGGTTTGATATTAGACTTGTTTAATTAGATTAGTGACAAGTGAAAAGAGAATAAGGACTTATTTTCTTTTTATCTAAGTAAAAGTACGACAAGAAATATATTTTTACGTAAAAATTTAATAGAAATTTGCAATCATTATATAAAGGATTACCAAGGAAATCGAAAAAGCAATTGATTTTAATTAAGTCATATTTAATTAAGTCATTAATGTACACTAAATATTTTAATACTTGCAACTTTTAAATAAATTTACTTAATTTAAATAAATGTTATTTATGGTAAAGTATATAAATGCTACTAGTGATTGAGTAATTTAGTATATGAGTTTTAAAATATTATACATTTTTAAGTGTGACCAAACTACCGATAATATATATAATAAGTATTTTTGTAGATAGAAAACGTGACAGCCAAAGGATATTAATCCCATGGCACATCACAATATGCAACTTTTAGATTGCGATCTATTTCTTGACAAATAATAGGTCATTCTATCCGTGCAGAGGTGGAGAAAGAATACTGACCTCTGCGGCCGGGGTCGGCCTGTCATAAAAGATGACAAAACAACCTACGTAGCTACCTACGTACCTAGATACGTGGTAGGGCTCCAAACCCGTCTGGATGGCGACCACCTTTGCTCTTAAATATGTCGCCATAATAGCTTGTGTTGTGTTCCGGCATTAGTGACCCAAGTTCTTGTAACTGCTAAATTCTAAGCGGGCCGTCAGCCTGTTTGCTGGCCTACAGCAATAAAAAAAATAACAGGTGTATTAAAAAGAAATCCATTATTTTGCATGAAATTGAATGATTTATTTAGCATAATTTTAATAATTCGATTTAGGTCAAATATGCACCGTTTTGTTCAATAACTTGTTGCCATTTTGACTGTAATTCCATTATGCCTCTCTCTTAAAAGCTGTTGTCTCTGTTGGCAAAAAAACTGAGACAGTCGAATAAAAATAATGAATTTCTTTTTACTAAACCTAATATGTTTAACAGAACATAATTTCTACATACGTGAAGGAATGCGTTGTGAGGAGCACACATCTCTATCTCTTGATACCGAGATTACCGATGTGTGTGCCGCCATTTTGTCTTAAATCTTAAATAAGCGTATAATAAGGGTATAATGTATGTTTGCTTTAAAGTTATGTCCGAGATAATCAGTGATCTTACATGTGCTCTTAATATAGAGGATTACTGTATTTAACAAAAAGTACATTACTTCTGCGAAAGTGATTACGAAAATATAACATTATTATTGCTTTTAGAAATACAAGAACAGTTTTACTTGACATAACCTTAATACAGTGAGGTTCTAATAAATTGCTTGCATAACCTTTATCTTTAGCAGATCTACCCACATTTCTGCGCATGTGGGTGTCGTCCACATATAATTTACTACTGGGGTGTTAATACTCGTATGTAATATAAATAAATACGTCGGTATCTTACATTTTATATAACCTTTACACGCTGGACTTCAATAAATAGATTATTCTCAGAAGTCCGTGAAATAACATCCAAATTAGGTGTTTATTATAATTAATTTTACTTGTAAGGAATATGTTAGATGAACTATTTAATTTTTTGTTACATTGGAATCGGCTTTGGACAACAAGTTTTAATATAGGATTGTTATTTAGAATTAATATAATAGGAATATTAATATTAATTATTTTTAAATGTACATAATTATGTCATATTTCATTCGATGCCTAGAGTGACTAGGGAAATAGCCGTACATTTTATCTTATTAAGGCGGCTGCATTTTACCTAGGAAAAGCGAAAGGAAACTTTATGGCAAAGTTTTGTTCGTTTTTTTTATTGCTGTAAGTCAGCAAACAGACTAACGGGCCGCTTAGAATTTAGCAGTTACCGTCGCCTATGGGTGTTTGCAATGACAGTGGCATCGCAATCACGCTGCTGTCCCATAAGGGTACAGGAACTTGGGTCACTAATGTAATGACGGAACACAACACGAGGTTATTACGGTGGCATGCTTAAGGCCAAAGGTGGTCGCAATCCAGATGGGCTTGAGACCCTACCACGTAGCTAGGGTGGATTGTTTTGTCGCCTTTTACGACAGGCCGACCCCGGCCGCAGAGGTTAGTATTCTTTTCCCGCCCCTGCACGGATAAAATTCGTTATTAGTTGTCAGGGTGCATTATTAATAGGAGAAATTTACCTTAATCCCGAAGATCTAAGTAATATATCTAAAATTAATAGACACCGTAGATCTGGCAGTGAATAAAATCATCTTAAGTATGATACAGTAGTATTGTACGATGCTAGACATGGACCAAGGGTGCACCGTACAGGGATACAGGGATGAGAGGGGTAACTTGAGAGCGTGAACTGTATGATAAGGGAGTGGGAGAGGAGCGGTGGTTAGATATATATAGGTATATATATATATATATATATATATATATATATATATATATATATATATATATATATATATATATATATATATACATATACATATATATATATATATATATATATATATATATATATATATATATATATATATATATATATATATATATATATATATATATATATATATATATATATATATATATATAATAAACCTTGCTTGCGGTGGGCAAATAAATTCGCACTGACCTTGATTCCACTCCATCCCGTTTCGGTTAAGGTCCGCTTACGGAAGAACTGTTGCACGTCACCAGCTAAATTTCACAGAACTAGACTCTGAACACACATTATTATGATAAAGCCAATGATAGTGTTGGAGTAACTGAAGCCGAATACGCACGGCGCAGAGAGTGGTCTTCAAAAGGTCGAACGTCGATCGTCCCGCGCGTTTAGAAGCTCATGCGATACTACGCGATATTATAAGGATCGAACAAGTATCTTTGAATAAATAAAAAACACTTTGTAGTTTACAGGTACTTAACACTTAAAATATAGATATGTAATACTATATGTAAATGCCTTATCTAATAAAGGCCTTATCGCTTAGAGCGATTTCTTCCAGGCAACTTTTCTATATTTTTGCGTTAAGCAATACATCTGGTCACTAAATAGTATTATTTCATAAATATGCTCACGTTTAATATATAAAGAATAATCATTTTGTACTACAATTATGCACAACCTCCTCATACTGGACTCTAGAGACAAACAAAATCCTAAAGGAGCCTAGCCAAAAGTAATATAGAGTAGTCGTAATAGCACTAATAAGGTCTGTTTGGCTTGTGACACGATTTCGGTAATGAACGCTAAGGCACATTGCGTGTGGTGGTGTCCCTTGTGGTGTTAATTAATGTTACTGTGTCTCGGATATCAAAAATGGTTACAAATGGTATTTTACTATATTCTGCAAATAAGGTATGCGATGCGTTCTGATATTTGAGAAATTAAAATCTACACACATTCTTTAAACCATTGTTTCTGATGTTACAACTAATCTTTTTGTATGCTTTTTCTATAATTTATTATTGTATTATATGTATTATGTATGCTTGATATTTATTCCAAATTTTCGTGAGCTTTTACTAAAAAAAACATAACTTCTTTTTATTTTAATTACCAAAACATGATGAAAATCATTCAACATGGATGTGAGAAGAGTAATTCAAACGTAACAATGAAATTTATGATAAAATTTATTATTAATAATAGTGACTACAATGCGGACATATTTTATTAAAAAAGAGAATATACAATACATAACTAATGTTCTACAATTTACATAAAAAAATTTCAAGTTTAAAAACACGAAAATAAAAGCCATCTACTGTTACCATTTTTACAATTAATTTAATATTTTTAATTCCAAGTACAGATATTATGCATTTCGCGTAGGCGTACCAAGCAGCTACGAGCTCGCTACGAAGGTTCTTCACACTTTTGTAGATACTACGTACTACCCGAGATAAACTACGAGCTACTTATGCTACGTTTCTATGTAGCATAAAATATTCTCGTGTCTCGTTCAAATTTTATTATAAATTTTTTTTAACTAAGTAGTGTAATTATATTTTGAAAATGTAATTGGCCTTTATTTCCATAACGCAATGATAAAGTATATTTCTCAATATGTTTATTTATGAAGACTAAATTATATGAAAATTTACTCCCAAAATAGAATGCAGGTCGGATCAAACATGACAAAAAGTTTTATTTAGCGAATTATTGCTAATAATGTGAAAATATATCAAAAAATAACGTTATATATCTTATAAAAGATTATTTGCTATTCAAAGTTGTTATAAACATTATTTAAATTTAATAAATTGGAAAATATACGTGGGTTGCGTTCAACTCTGTCTCGCCCCCACATTCCTAGGATTAAATGGGAAATGAAAACTAATCTCTAGACCTCATCTATTATTAGAATTTGTGTGCTTTTCAAACGTTTAATACAAAGGATCACATATAACATATTAATAAAGTTGCATGCCATCAATAGCTACAAGATTCTAATAAAACTTCAATCCGATAACCCGAACTTTATCATTTGAAATATCTTTATTTAATCAAAATTTTGCATTGAATGAAAAATCGAAGGCAAAGCTTAATTCATTATTTATTTTGAAGAAATTTGCTAGTATGGCGTATAATAATAATAACAAAAATATTTGAAAATTTTTGATAGGGTACTGATAATTATTATATAATCAGAATTTATATGTTTTATAGAATGTGATCACTTATAGATGAAATAACATGGCTATATGTGAGCAATGTCATTCAAAGTCAGAGCTATATCCATTGAATCCAAATTAGATTCGAAAAAAATACAATTTAGTTCTTCCTAATAGTTTTCATCGTCAGCCGTCCAAGTTTGCATCATATATACCGGTCCCTTGTTTTTCCAATCTAATCCTGACCAGCAACTTTGCGCAGGTTGAATTGATCCCTCAGGCTGGGGGCCGTCCTACGCTACGTTTGCTGAGACGCGGTCTTCACTCCAGGACTCGTTTGTTCCAACGCCCATTAGCCATGTGACAGACGTGACCAGCCCACTGTCATTTCAGCATGCATACGAGTATTTTGCGAGCTATTTCGGTAACTTTGATTCTCTTACAAAAATTTTCACTAATAATTTTATCTATAAAAGAGACACCCAACATTGCCTGCTCCATAGTACGATGAGCGTCTTGTAATTTATAGACCAGCCCCGCCGTCAGTGTTCATGTCTCGGCCCCGTAGATCATCACTGGTAGGACGCATTACTCAAAGACTTTCGTTTTCAAGCATCATTTCTAAAATTACTTGTTATTACTGTTCATTATGGCCATTAATCAAAAAATTTGAGTACTCCTAGTAATTATATGTGATTGTGTTCAAGTTCAGATTATTATTAAATTTCGTAATGATAGCGCACAAAAAGGTTGTTGAAACACCCACAATAGCGTATTAAACTTCATTAATGAAGTTGCATGCCACCAAAGGCTAAAACGTTCAATAAAATTTAAATCCGATAGCCTGATATTAATCACTTCAAAGTCATGAGAAAGTATTTCTAAAAATATACTTATAAAATACTATAATTGCTTGTTTGGCATTTATTTCTATACATTTATGCTAAAATCTGAGCTATTTTTTCTTAGAAAATGGTTGGAATTAAATTTATGGACATAAATAACACGCAAATAGTTCAGAAAGTCCACATTTATAAAGTAATAAATATTAAGAAGTAATTTTTATACACTTATTTATTTGGTGGCGACTGAAATGAATTATCGACCCAAATAATATGAAACTTAGGAATACATGAAAAGAAAACTTACTTAGGAATTAAGTAAGATTTTTCAGATATATATTGCCATATATGTGGGCAAATTTGCTTTAAAACTAGCAAATAAGCCTGTATTTCCAAAACGAAGATTCAGATTCAGACTGAAGTTATTAAGTTCCTTAGGAAACTAATGGGATAGCCTTGTTTTCAACCCTTTTCGGAGAGGCCATACAGGGATTTTGTGAGTTTACGACTGTCCCACGGTTAGAACATTTAAACTAACAGATAAAAACCCCGCTGTCGGATAGATAGCTTGGCCGATATTATGGTCGAGGCTGGCGCAAGCTTTTCCAGTGACTATCCTATAATATAGAATAAATAAAATCATATACATATTATGTATATGATTTATTATATCAAATCTCTTTATAATTCGGTATTGAGTGTAATTTGTAGCAATTATTGTAGCAATTGTAGTATTATACAGGAAATTGTTAGTCTTATTAGAATGTAAGAAGAAAATGTCTACTAGGAAAACACTCATCATCAGCAATAGTTATATGTCTATACACATCTATAGTAGCTCGAACGCTCTATATGAGTTACTGAAAACACAATGAAATACTGGACAGAGAAGCTTATTAGAACTTTGTTGTAACGTAATTTTTTCAATAATTATTGTTTAGGTAACATAAATATAGTATGAAACATTCTACGTAAGGAAACACTCGGCAAGCACATCATATTTCTAAAACGTGAAATATATATAAACAGGTGGCGACCGGCGCCACTCATGCTACTTTCCGGGAAAGAGCGTAAGGCGAGCGCCCGCGCAACTTTCGATGACAAATAACGGGAATGTGTAGAAGTTTTCATGTGCGCACTCTGTTTTTGAAATTAATGGTGAATGACCACTTATAACATAATAAAGAAAAGTATCAATCGAGGCATTAGTAACACTAATATTTTATATCCATAATTTTAAGCACTATCATATCCCAAATTATAATTTAGTCTTGGATCAATTTTCTATACTGTCTTAAAGTGATACCTATTTTTACCGTATCATAACACTTTTTTTCTTGAGGTACATGGTATTGGAGCGGTAGTAATCTTGTTGCATCAACTCGAAAAAATTATTGTCGTGACATTATATGCATCGTTTTTATAAATTTTTGTATGCTACTTACATGGAAATTTTAGAAGATAAGTGAAAACAACGTAGCACTCATATTTGTATAGTTCATCTATATTTTTTGATTACATATTGTTCTATATGAGTGCAAAGTACGAAGCTAAATTTCTTTACTGTTGGTATTTTGTGGTGCTAACAATAATGTGAGAAACTGACTCATCGCATAGTAAGCTGAGGATGGTCGTAGTGTAAATATAATTGTTTCATTCATGAACGTGTTCGTACATGGCCAGTAATTAGTTATGACTAATTGTATTTCCACTTATAATTCTGGCATGCCATGTTATATAGCATATAATCATTTTCATTTTTGTAAATTGTTAAAAAAATTGTATTTTATTTCTTTATTAACAGGGTTTATTACTATAAAATTATTTACTATGTAACAAAAATGTAAGCGTTTTCAGAGCCCGCGGTTTATTCTCCTAAAGTTTATTATTATGTTTTATCACAAAAAAAGGATTTGAAAGTAGTGTTAAAGTATTTATTTAGCAAATTATCTAGACAAGGACCGCAACATCCTAGGTTAGTTTTGTATACCCAATTCTTCACTGCAACGGCATATACAATGCAAAGAAATTTCTGCAATTTTTTTTCTAAATTTAACACGTACGAAAATAACCGCACGTATTTAAAAACGATACATTAACCATAATGTAACATCTTGGCGGAAACCACAAGCATTTGTTTATTTAAAATCAGTTTGTCAATTCATTTTACATTCGGGACGGACACCAACTTAAATAAGACGGCGCCCAAGTCTGTATAGCAGACTGAAAATAATTTAGAGGTGTATTTTAAGAAAAAAATGGTGGATGATTAAATATAGGTATATACTTATTGCTTTCAAGAGTGTCTATTTACCGTAGTAGAGAAATAGAGATGTTCAGATCAATCAGTATTTGTTTTCAAGTTTGGAATGGTTAACTTTTCTACTCACATATACAAGTTGTTGATATACGAAACACAGAAGAATTATTTTCCGTCCGGTCGGTGAGAAGTTAACTATGAATATACAAACATGTTGCAGATTTTGAATAAATTTCTTGAAGCTTTTTAAAATTTCAAATGACAATAGTCTATGTTTCTTAAAGAAAAATATATTTTATTGGGTCTCATATTAAGTTAAAATTCTCAACATTCCGAAAGCAACTAAAAGGATGCGATCTTTTTTACATGGTGATGAAATCACCAGCTCTCTGCTGCACCTCTGCGGCCGGGATCTGCCTGTTGTAAAAGCCGACAAAACAACCCACCCTAGCTACGTGGTAGGGCCTCAAGCCCGTCTGGATGGCGATCACCTTTGGGCTTAAGTATGCCGCTATAATAACCTTGTATTGTGTTCCGGCATTAGTGACCCAAGTTCCTGTACCTTATGGGACAGCAGCGTGTTCGCGATGCCACTGGCATTTCAAACACCCATAGGCGACGGTAACTGCTAAATTCTAAGCGGGTGTCTGCTGTCTAACAGCATTAAAAAAAATTATGAGTATTATAAATCTCACTAATATATGAGTGTGTGGTAACACTCTTCAAGCTTTTCAAGTTATTCATAAACATGTACAGCTACTTACATCATGTTGATACATATGCTACCATCTTTTGTACTTAAGGTCCCACTAAGAAAATAAATAGAAAAATCTAAATAAGTATTCCCAAAAATATGCTTTATCTTTGTCCTACGTAATAAAAAAAAATCGAATTTAAATTTATATACAAAAATGTTTATACATAATTATATTTTTTTTTTATTGCGTAGGATAGCAGACAGGCTGACAGCCCGCTTAGAATTTAGCAGTTACCGTCGCCTATAGGCGTTTGCAACGCCAGTGGCATCGCGAACACGCTGCTGTCCCATAAGGGTACAGGAACTTGGGTCACTAATGCCCGAACACAACACAAGGTTATTATGGCGGCATCTTAAGACCAAAGGTGGTTGCCATCCAGACGGGCTTGAGGCCCTACCACGTAGCTAGTGTGGGTTGTTTTGTCGCCTTTAACGACAGGCCGGCCCCGGCCACAGAGGTTAGAATTCTTTCTCCGCCCCTGCACGGATAAAATCTATTTAGACCCTGTTAATAAACTCAAATTCTTGTGTAAGGGAGTTGACGGTTGACCTCTTGCGCTGCATATTTCTGTTTTATTCTTTTATCTCTTCCCACTTATAAGAACATCTTAAGTTAGAACCGGTTTTCTATAAATCTTTAAGCTACGATACCTAGTTACACAACTGATGTTTCACTAATCCTGTCTCTTAAAATCTCTGTTGTCCCAGATCTGGTTTTCAAATGAATTAAACAATTTAATACTAAGAACATACTTCTAAAACATAAATTTGTTTACATAAGAAATACTAGTATGTAAATAACAAACAAGCATTACTCATAATCCCAGTCGGTATATAAAACTGTCTTGAAAATCTATAAACAACTACTTACAGAGATAGAAAGCAAAAATGAAACAATGTCTAAAAAACTAAATTGATTTTATTATTAGAGGGGAATCCCCGCAGATTTGTTTTTAACATTTATCTGTATCAGTTCAATTTGAAAATACATTTCAGTTGATTTATGTTTTTATTGCCGAAGAACATAATAATTCTCTCACCTAACTCGAAACATGAGCACGGCCACTGAACTGAAATATTGACCATTACTGCATATGCGTATAAGGTCGTAAATTTTGTTTATTCAAGGTTTACTTTGAAGGAAAGTTTATGCCTTAAAAAGAGAGACACAACATGCGATTTCCTTTTCGTTTTACTTAAAGGTAGTAAAAATTGTAAATTATGTAATTTAATTACCTTTGTAGCGAAATTGCTTTTGCCGTAACGTTTGCGAGGGTCACAAGTTTACACTCACCCCGAGTTTGAATGTTGTATAATAACATGCACTAATTTGCAAAAGAAAAGTATATACGTAGTACATCGGTTGTCTAGTACCCATAAAACAAACGCTCTGCTGCTTACTTCTGTCTAGATGGCGCTGTGACAATTGTCACAATTTATTAGTTTATTATACATGAACAAAATCAATGTCAATAGTTTTCAAAATTTTTAACTCTTTTCACTTAATGTTCATCAATCATTTTAACATCATCTTCATCATCTTAGCATTAATACTGATTAATATTAAAGGTCATGATGCCAGAAATTCATCATCTCCCATTTTTTTCTCTATTGAAGATTTCTGGATATATAAACTGGTTTATCGCCATACAAATATTTATTAATAATACACAACCAAAAGTCATCCTTCTTTCAGGATTTCAGAAACCAACGCTAAAACTTCTCACAAAATGTCAAATTAATTAATAATTAGAATGTGGTCCCCAGAATTCTAACAGACTTATAACCGCAGCCGGATATTACTTTAATAATAATAATACGATGAAAATACCATTAACTCGGTGCCATGTTATAATCAGGTGTATATTTCAGGCATTAAAATGTTTTTAATAATCAACCATTTTCCTCTTTCATTAAATAACCTTAGCAAATTAATTTATTCTTTTTTTTCTACTTAAAAGTGCAATTCGTAGATTAGTATCGATTTTCCCAGAACAACACTTATGAAGATTTTCAATGAACAAATCATAAAAATATCGATTTGTTTACCAATCTTATTAAGAGGAAACGTTTCATACGACGTTCTTACTACTTACACTGAACAAAATCAAATTATCAAGAAATCGCCACATACTGGTTTATTATTTTAAAGTTTCCAATCATAAATGTTGAAATATTATGAATACTACAAACCGTATCGATTACGGATAAAACATTATCATTATATCCGTCAGTAACTAACAAATTGTTCGCCAATAATCATAAAACCTGCATAAAATCAAACGTTTACTCATCCTTGAACTGATTTCTTTTGTTAAATACCAGTTGCAAATCGCTATGAAGCAGTTTAATGTGTACTCTTGTTTTTGAAAATTAAATCAACACGCTAATAAACCTTTGGGAAATTTTCTTTAATGTTTTATCACAACGGCTATCTGATATTTCTTTACATACTCGAATTTTATGTCTGGTAAGATTCTAAAATAAATATATGTTTAACATCGAAGATGAATCGGTTTAGTGTTTTGCATTAACCCCCGAGACCAGGTTTTGCGTTCGAATCCTACTTGTCTAGTAGGTGATTGACGTGAACCTACTCCCAACATAATCCTTTGAATTCTTTAGTTGGGGTCAATAGACTAGTAATCTTTTTAAAAATATATTAGTCTACTAAAATCCTTAATATTTTTCCGTTTCAACATTTTCCTCTACCTGTCAACATATGTTCGAAATAAATAATTAAAAAATTAAAACAAAATGATATCGTTTATATCAAGTTCAGAATAATTTTATGAAAAATTATAGCGTATGATGATGTAAATGGATCTAAACTGGTATATTGACTCAATGCTTCCATATAAGGTTAAGATCCCACTTATGAGTAACTCGGCCGCCTAACAGTAAGTTCAAAAAGAATTTGGTCAGCTGTCACTATTGCAGGGAGAGCTGAGATCAACGCTCTCATTGTGTCGGTAAGGTAAGGTAAGTAAGGCAGTGACAGCGAAAATTAGGCGCTGGATTCCGTTGATATTTTTGCATGTATGAAAAGCGGAGGGCGGGCGGTAATCTAGCGCCCTACGTATATATAGGATGGCGGAGCTGCGCGCCGCCCAGTCGCTCGTCGTTCTCGCAACCCGCGCTACGTGAAGCTCTTGATTTGTTCAATCACGCTTCAATATTATCAATATTATTTAGTACCTATAATCAGAACTTGAGTTCAACTTTCAGTTGAAAGTGGATATTGTGTATTTGTGTAGACTGTAAAGCTTATTGGTTTACGAGTGTGGTGTTTTCATCGGTTTCCCAGCCGACGTGTAGTTGTGTCTCGAGTCTTGAACATACCCGTCTCAGGTGAGATTTTCATTCAATACTTTCTTTCAGTCCCGTTCATTGTTTTATTTTCTACGCATTCTCTGTTTTGTCTGTCTACTGTAGATATCGCATACTCTGTCTAATGTAGAAATTTTTCCATTTTTTAACAATTAATAAAATACTGTTAATTAAATTGATTATGAATTTCTTTAGTAAATTAAAATTAATTTACTAAAGAAATTCATAATCAATTGTTAATATTAACATTGACTTTCTTAATTCTTAGTATTTTTACGGCCTTAGTATTTTTATTTCTTAAGAGTAATTTTTTTTTCAAATATAGAGAATTAAAATATGTTATTTTTAATTTTTACTTAATTTCTAAAGTTCTTTCAAAAGAATGTCAAAAAAGAAAGAATTTACTTCATTTCTGAAGTATTTAAAAGTGGAGATTCTTTCTACACTTTTTATACAAAAAAAAATATTAATTATTAACGATGAAGGCATTTTTTTATTAGCATCATGGTAGAAGCTGAGTTATGGCTACTATTTCTCCACTAGCCAACACATTATTTGATTTCTCATAATGTAGTTAACAGCTTTCATTAATATATTTATATTCTAAAACTGACATAAACGTAAATTATTAAATTATATCAAAATTCTTAAATATAAGAGTTGAATGTACCACATATATATTATGTATCCTCATATACATTTTTTTTATTATTTCAATAATATATTTCTGTTCATTCAATATTGTTGTATTACATATTTATTGATTTTTTGAATCGAATTTTGAATTTCTGTATTAGAAGTCGTTACTTTTTTTCATAATCATAGTTCTTTATTTGTATAAATTCAGGTTATTGTAATAAGATGTTAATACACAAAAAAGTTTCCCAATGGATTTTTGCCCTTAGGCGTACAAAGAACAAATATTATGTTGGGAAAACCCATTCTTTTATTTAATTACAATATATTCTATAACTTAAATTATTGTTATTTATTATGTTAGATAATATCGCCATTTATAGATATTATTTATTTGCTTGTTTTAGTTACATTGTGCCTCATAAATAGAACTCGAAAACAATTAACTTGAACGAACGAAAAAATTGCTCCGTTTAACTGCTGACAGGCTTTTCCCGGATAGTAACAAGGGTGGAATTTCATTCTTCGTGTTTGACATAAAAGTTTTTACATAGAATATGATGGAATACAAAATTCAGAATATTCTTTATGAATTTCTTCTAAAATCGCCAACTGTATTAGTAATTTTATTTGAAACTAGCTGTGCCCGCGACGCCGTCCGCATGGAATAGTGACTTTGGTCAGCATTTTTTGGATATATCTTATGCTTTATTTTGGATTACAAACCCTATAAACCCTAAAATATATATAAATGAAATATGCAAACACCCAGTGTCGCCTCCGGAATACGTGCGTTCGAACCTACAAAGTCCAGTCAAAGGTAAACCCTATTTAATATGGTTGATGATATAAATCTGAGGTCAACTTAAATTGGGTTTCACAATTTCCGAAACTGATCATTTTTACTAAAACTATTTTTTTTCTAAAATGAAAGTAGCCTAAATTACTCTTGGTTACAACAGCTATCTGCCAGTAAAAGTCCCGTCAAAATCGGTCCAGCCATTTCAGAGATTAGCCGGAACAAACAGACAGACAAAAATTGTAAAAAATGTTGTTTTGGTATATGTACCGTGTATACATCCATATGCACTTAGTAAAAAGCGGTTATTTTAATATTACAAACAGACACTCCAAGTTTTATTTAATTGTATAAATACAACTAAAATATATCTATGAGAATTGTGACCCTAAACACAAATCAATTAGCTTTTGGTAAAAATTTGTGTTTGACCGTTTAGTTTGGAATATGACCCGTTAATTAATTATTTTTCAACATCAGAGGAAAAGCTTTATTTTGTAAAAGAACCGGCAGTTTCTTTCTGGAAAAATTTAATGCTGTCACATCGATTCCTTCTACCTTCTAGTACTAAGCACAAGAAAAGTTGGTGTCTATATAGGCACAAAGAGAAATGAGAGAAGGCAAGGAATGGTGAAGAAATTTCTCAAAAGCTTACATCTCATGTAACCAAAAGATATTATTTAAATATTTTATCGGAAATTTATGCTATAGATTTTCACTACTCAGTTTATTATACTATAGATTTATGATGAATTAAAAGCAACGTTAAATTCAAAAAAAGAAAGTTTGTTTCACATTGTATCTAATACAAAATTACTCACAGGATGAACACGTCGAACATTATGAACATGATTTCCAATTTTGCCAAGAATTCGACGTGCACTGATGCTTAACAGAAAAACTAAAAATTATATTTTTCGGTAAATACGTAAGAAATACGTAGGACTTACGCAAATGATGTGAGATTTTGCGGAAATGATTAAATCATATGTGAGAATCGGATACATTAAATTGTAATAAAATCAATCAAAATTTTTGTAGAAACAATATAAAAGGTGATTGTCACACGATGGATAAACAATATCTAGCATGTTAATCACTATGCAATTTCTCACATCTGACCAGAAATATGTCTCAGTAAGTTATTGTGTCTGGTAACAACATAACTGTTATAAACAAAAGAAATAATATCTATACATTACTAATATATTTTATCCTACTAATATTATAAACGCGGAAGTTTGTTAGAGTGTATGTTTGTTACACTTTCACGTAAAAACTACTGAATGGATTTTAATATAACTACAATAATAAAGCTTATACATCAGAATAACACAGGCTATAATTTATAAAGATATTGTGTGAATTGTCCAAAATATAACGATAAGTGTCAAGTAAATAGGAAAAAATTCTGCCATCTGCAAGCTGTTCTGGCGTGCACTGCAAAAACCGTTAGAGTTACATATATAAAATGTATAATGAAAATGTTTATCTTAAATAGTCCTACAAAAAAACCCACGACAGCATATATCTATATTTTATGTGTAAGCCATAATCGCCAAAATAGTGAACCATAAATTCAATAAAAATTGATAATTTATTTCTAATGCACATTTGACTGTAACAATTCTTCTAACTAAACGAGTATCTTCTACTAATCTAAAAGTGGTAAATTTACTCCATCCATGATTAATGACGGAAGAATTTCCGGTTTGATGTTAATTTGTGCTTTACTTGATTTTTATGTAATTTAGCCCTATTAATTCGTTTTGTTTTCACCACATTTCACACAAATATATGTAGTTAAAGTTAATACGAAGTTAACCGAGTCATCTATAATATTGTAAATGTGAAAGTAACTCTGTCTGTCTGTTACGTTTTCACTCCTAAACCGCTGAACCAATTTTGATGAATTTCGGTATAGAAATAGATTGGACCTTCGAGAAGAACATAGGCTACTTTTTGTCGTGAAAATGTTTTGTTTTTGGCAGAACTACGTTTGCTGGCTCAGCTAGTATGACATATTTTTTACTTAAATATTAAAAATACTCAAAAGTATTATTACGAAATATTTTAAAACATGATTGAATTACCACAATTTATAGATTTACTCTTCTATTCTCCTCTTAACGTACATATTTTAGTAAATTTTTTTAACCTGCTCACCGAGATCCATTTTAGACAAATATGGCGGATGTGCTAACCGTTTTCTTTAGTATAAAAGGGAATGGCTTAGAAATGAAACTGTTACAGTCACACTAATTCTCAGAGTTAATGATAAATAAATGTGCTCTGACCATTCACGCTTTTTTTTGTCTCGGGGAAAAACCTCTCTTGAGGGGTTCCCCCGGCCCGGGGGGACCAAGGGATATGTGGGACTCCGGGGAAGATATTCAGCCATCCGACTACCCACTAAAAAACCTCGCTGTTCTCCTATCGCCTACGCCCGGGCCTACGGATATGTGGCCTGCCGATCTCGTGGCCCGGGCCGGCGTTGGCCCGCCCTTTGTCTCAAGGCGGGCCTCTTCTGAAGTGTTGGCGCCAGGGGGTCAGTGTTTCGTCCCCCCGGCGCTCTCCTGTATTGTAAGAGTTGAGGGGGCCCCGGAACAGCACGCGGCCCTCTCCCTCGCGGCAATAGTGCGGGCGGCGGATCCTCCCCCGAGAGGCCGCCCGCCGCCGCTTTCTACGGCGGCCGGAGGTGATTGCTCGTCCTCCGGCGCCGACGGCGTGGCCTGCGTTGGCGGGAGGGGAGTGTGGTGGTGGACTCCCGCTCCCGCTCCGCCGCCTCCTTTGCGGACATGACTGCCTCGCAAAAGGAGGCGACGGCCGTCCATCCAGGATCGCCCCCGACCATGGACAGTACCAGAGCCGGGAGCGACAGGTCCACGCCGCTGCTCCATCTAGTCCCAAGGTAACGGCAGGCGCTAATTAAAAAACGTGTGTAATTAATTAAATTTAATTAATGGCTACATTACCTTATCATTATCAGTAACTTGCTTTTACGTAACATCAAATTGGTCCCGTATCAAATATTCTGTTTCCATCTGATTATTCAGATGGATACAGGATATTTTTAAACGCCATAATACCCTAACGAGATTACATTGTAAATCCAATGTGAATTTATAACAATAACTCGTAAATTATGATAGAACATAAATCTCGATTATGATGATGCGCCAGAACATTTTGATTTATTAAGATAATCCGACTGTTGTTTTATTTTATTAACACTTTACTCTTATTCTAATAAACGTATGTTACAATAATATTGTTAATAGTCTATATATTATTATTGAAATAATTTTGCTATTTGCTGAATTTCTTTTCACTTATTAAAGGGTTTTCATTCAAGAAATATAGAAGAACAAGAAAAACGTATCGCATCTAAGAAGTTTCACCAATATCTTGAAAACTCTCAACCGCACCTTCCAAAGGCTTGGTACAACCTATTAATAAACGGAAAAGGCTCTGATGCGAAAATTCTTTTCGAGATTGAAAGTCGAATGGCAGTCGACGGTCAAAAATTTTAAACCATACTTAAATTTAAGTAATGTATGTTATTATTCTGATTAATTAATCAGAATAATAACATTTCATTATTACACATTATTTTCATTAAGATTGGATATAGATACACAAAGAATAGTTTAAAAAAATACTACTGCAAAGCTTACATTATAATATAAACAAATAGTACGCGGAGTTTAACGGTGCTAATAAACTGTGTTATTTTATTGCAAATATGTGTGCAGCACCTCTATCGGAAAATTCCTATCGTGTTTACGATCGCCACCTCGCACCTGGGATAACGGAGAGATAAATAATAATTATTCAGTATCTCTTATATAACTACCGGTTTTAATTCATACAGCTTTATGAATTATCGTTGATAATGTTACATTTAAATATTTTTATAAACCTTGTTGGTAAAAGAGTTTCAATAGACCACCATGCGGCGCACTAGTGTAACTTCTAGAATAAATTCTTCTCCGTACTTACCCAATTTATTTTCTTTTTCCAATATACAGTCTACTTCAATATCGGTAACACCTTACCTTGTTTCTAGCGTTATGAACGACTATAGATAATGGCGTCCGCTTTGCATAGTCCTGTTAGAAAGGATGGAAACCTGTACGTTATTAAACTGCTCCAAGGTTCTGAACTTAAATGTATGCTGGTATATAACACTAACCTGAAATGTGATGTAAACTAGTAATGACTCATGTATAATTTGATTGACAGTAAAAGTAAACGATAGCATCCACTTGAGATTCCTAATTAGCCTAATTCTGCATCCAACTGTAGCATCGGCCGATGGTGAGCCAAAACATTGTGCAACACATAACTGGGTCAGAGCTGGTAAGCATTGTCGGGTTAAAACATAACTGGGTCAAGTTTACTTTGTATTTTACAGATTTAACGAGCATGCAATATATTAAAGTAAAATTGTATCAAGTTAGTAACACCTGTTTATTTATAGTTCATGGATAAGGTTAAAGACATCACAATGAACGTGTAAACGCCATAGTTTTGAACCATCGATATCTTTAGGATTGTGCTCAACAAAGGTTTCGTAACTGACTATTACAAGCTTCAATTCATTTTCAGTCCTGAAAATGTATTATTAGGTCAAGTACATGTCCGTTTCGGATATGTATAATGTATTAACATAATAAACACACACGTAATAAAGCAAATAAATTTGCGTTTGAGTAAATGATTTGGGAATTTACCAGAATCCATTATCTAGGGTAAAACAAGACGAATCGTTAAATTTAAAATGCCATCTCATTTTTAATGATATATAAAAATTAACAAGCTCTATATGTTTAGATCAAAAATTACGTCAGCAATGTCTTTAAAAATACTTCAAGGCACTAGTAAAAATTTGGCTTAAATTGTTTAAATATTTAGAAGTTGATAGAGTTCAAACTAATCTAAGATGCGAGAACTAACTATACAAATATCTATACAACTATACAAATCACCAAAAAGTTTCAAAGTTATAATCTCAAAAAGAGTAAGTACCTTGATCTACATCAATTGAATCTTTTTATTCAATATTGAATAGCAATGGCACTGGAGTATTTTCAGATTGTGTCGGTAGGCGATGCTCTGATCCAAGTGAGTGGATCACGGGTCACAACAGGTCACACGTGGGTCACCCCGGGTCAATGGGCCACTATAACAATAAATTTAAACACTAATAAGCCGTTTAATTTTGATATAACTTTGTTACTGTCTCGTTTTGGCCATTCAGCGGGCGATCACACCAATTTTGGAATTGAAAAACAAAAATCTTCACTTCGAAGGCCATTCATTTACCTTCCATTTATAATATCTAAAGACTTGGAAGTTACTGTGGTAGATTTATGTATGAAAAAGTATCTGACGTTATTTTAGAAATCTAATAATATTGATTTTATACAGAATGTAGATTTATACAACGCCGGCGTGAGATAAGAACTACTAAATGAGATAAGAATCTCATTTAGTAATCTACTCTTTGTTTAATATGCTCTGTTTATTTACATAAAAAATTGTATGAAGTAAAAATATAATAAATTCAATGAGAAAATATTGTTTGTAAACTCTGGCAAATTCTAGATAGTAGTTTCTCGTTATAGATAATCTCGATAAGTATTTTTAATATAATCGTCGTGTATGAGTACTATAAGTATGTACTGTGTTATTGAATTTAGAAAACCAAATTTAAAATCAACGAGAATCCATTTTAAGACTGTATGTAATCAATACTGTGTATAATCGAGCTACATGTTACCTTCTATACATAATGCCCTTATTATTACAATTATACATATGAAAATCTATAGAATCAATCCAAGAACATCTTAAAATGTGGATGTCTTTCTATGAATAAATATAGAATTTGTTAAATCCGCACTTATATATTTTCACCTGTTTTCGCCAACAAAACGTAATATTTATGCTCTGTTTTCCCTATGAATTATGAAAGCGTTAAAAATATGGCCTATAAAATATAGAAAATTTATTAACGCCCCACTTTTTATACGTAACAAAAGATTATGGGTGCTATTTCTACATTTAAACTAACATTTATTACGGAAATTGGCCGCCTCAGTGGCAACATAATATATAATGAATTTATTTGAAATGAAATAATTCGGTCAAAACAAAATTTTCAATGACATCGTTTACCCCTTTACTTATGAATTAAGGGCATTTTCCGATAGATATAATTAAAACAGTTGAAGGCCGGATTTTCAGAGATCGATAAAATTTCACAGTAGGTACATTTGGGAGGGGGTTGGTGAGGGTAGGTTCATTTGGGAGGAGACAGATTGTAGTAAATAAAGAAAACAAAAAAAAAACAGTAGGTACATTTATTGATCTCGCTACAATTTAAACAAATATCCACTAAGTATATCATTTGTTTTATAATTCATTAAGTAGATATACTGTCGAACTGTTTATGTTGCAGTAAATTTAGATAATACAGACAATTTTAAGATCAGAAGAAAGGATTTTCTAATTTACACATCAACCAACCAAATTATTAAGTCGTTTACAAAGCTTGTTTACCGTGAGATTGCGACCCCAACAATCCCGGCTTCTAATCACTACCAGTGTCAACATACGGCAAGGCTTATTGTCCTTGGCAGTTTACCTTCATGCTCAATCTGGGGTTGGACCTCCCGAATTTGATGATTCTTGTCAAACTTTTGGCCTCAGCAAGTCTTTACGGACTATGAGACCTTCATCCCACTCTTAAAGGATAAACTCCTTAATTAAGCTATCTAGCAAGGTTTCTGTTTACTTTATAATTGCGTTAATTATCGGCTATAATAAACATTGTTTTTTTTGTTTATTTTTTTTATTGTAGGACAGCAGACAGGCTGACAGGCCTCTTAGAATTTAGCAGTTACCGTCGCCTATGGGTGTTTGTAACGCCAGTAGCATCGCGAACACGCTACTGTCCCATAAGGGTACAGGAACTTGGGTCAGTAATGCCGGAACACAACACAAGGTTATTATGGCGGCATACTTAAGACCAAAGGTGGTCGCCATCCAGACGGGCGAGGCCCTACCACGTGGCTGGGGTGGGTTGTTTTGTCGCCTTTTATGACAGGCCGACCCCGGCCGCAGAATTTAGTATTCATTCTTTCTCCTCCCCTGCACGCTTGGAAATAAAGAAATATTATTTTGATATATCACATTGTATCGCGTAAACATTGTTTATTTTGATATATTACATTGTATTTCGTTACATATACAGTCAAAGCCAAAGATTCGTCTGTAGTAGAAAGGCTTAAACAAAGTCCACCCACTCTTTGCTTGCTAGCTTGGCAATAATTCCTCGCTTACGCTATTCCCAATGTATTGTTGTTAAAATTAAGTAAACAAACTCTTACGTAGCCCTTTCCAAGTTGTATTCGTTTTCAATTCGATTATAATATCATGGTTGCCGGTGTCTGTTACGTGGGTGATATTGAAATTGCGTTGGCATTTATGTCGATAACATTTGTTCCTATCATATCTATTATCGATAAAGCTATATAAGTGAGTCCATAAATAAACACTGAATCGAAACATACTTTTTTGAAAACGAAATAAACATGAGAACCACGCGATGTTAGTTACTATGAATAGCCTTAATTATTTCTTTAATATTATAAAAGTGCACAAGTATATTTATTTATTCCAGGAATAAAATAAAATTATTACACCACGTATTAAGCATCCATATATAGAATTTCACGTACGTCACATCCTGATAATAAAATGTTTAAATAACTCTAAATTATTTACGTCACCGAAGGTATATGTGACATTTTTGACAATTCAGTCGCGACCGAATGATATTTGGCGCCGAACGTAAATAAAGCGTGGATGCGTTGTCGCCATCGTCAACGATGTGTTTCCACGTGTTCTTGATGGTTCACCGTGCCAAGTACTTCGACCGCATTGACTTGATCACTAAGTCTAATTCACGACGTGTAATCTTTAACGATCAAACAATAAGACATATCAAATGATATTAAAATACATTACAGTAAAGGATCTTAAAAAAATTATGTCATCAGAATTTTCTGCTAAATAACTCTATAATTATAAAAAAATAAAGTTATTTATAAGAAAATAAAAAGTTTGAAATACATTAATAGCATAATTCACATAAAGAACATAATTATTTGGCATAAGTGAGCCAACATTTTCTTAATTTCATAAATTTCATTCCATTAAAAAAGATGGTTTTAGAGCTACGTTAACTTTGCACATAAAAACCAAGTTTTTTAGGCCAGTACTATCATTATTTCCATGGCAACATCCCTCCCTGAACTTAAAAGTTGGTAATACTTTTCGTTACATATAATTAAATAAACATTTCTGTATTATTCGGGTTAGATAAATGTTTACAAAAGAAGCAGGTAGCGTTAGCGTCTAATGTTATCATTTGTAGCAATTTTATCACTATTGATACTTAAAAAAATTCAAATGATTTGTATAAATAATAAATGATCTTAAAATTTATGAAAGATTATTTTAATACATCAATACTCTTATTAAATGTTTAAATAATTATAAGTTTATATATTCAAAATGCGTCACAATTTATTATGACAGTAAACAATTACTCGGAATATACATATCTGAAGTATAAAATCATATAATAATCTGGCAGCATATAGGCACTTAGACATTGTTGTAAATCCAAAATAACACATAAATATACAAAGATTTAAGAATTTTCCTTCAAATATATATATTTCAATGTATTTCTTTGTCCAAAAGGATTCTTTGCCAAGTTTTACAACCGATTTCAATATTTTTAAAAGATTGAATTATTTTACAACTGTATAAACTTTACGCCTAAAATAACCATTCATAAAACATGTTGCTCACGAAAGTATCGATTGAAAATGGAGTGGGGAACTGCTAGAGAACAGAAACACAAATGTTCTTAGGAATTTTCCACGGGAAGTTCTTCCTGTAGCCGTTCGTTGAATATTTTGTAAACTTCTTAATTTTATATTCCTAATACTTTTTAGTCGTTTGTTTTCAAGAACAATTGCTATACGAGTCAATTTATTTTATTCAACATCGATATAAATCCTAATTAATCTAAAAAATAATGTTCACCAAATAACAAACAATATTGTACTGTTAGTAGCTATATACAGGGTGACTTTGACAAACCCGTCCAAATTTTTGTTACGCACTAAACATCATTTAAGGAACCCATTTTTGCAATAAAAATTCATCATCATCATCATCATCATCCTAGCGTTAGTCCCGGTTGCCACCCAAACTTTCGTTTCGGTGCCCGGGGTCCGCTTTCCGACTTTTTCTACTCCACTTCACGCGATCTTCAGATCCCTGGTAGTGAGCCCATTGGCACGCATATCACCCTTTATGACGTCAAGCCAGCACTTTTTGGGTCTACCCCTCCTGCCGGGGCCCGGCGGAGGAGGCATGGCCAGACATTTGTTTCCCACGTAAGCATCCGGTTGCCGTAAAACATGGCCATACCAACGGAGCCGACACTCCTGCAATTTATCTGCAATGTCACGGACACGAAGACTACCGCGAATGCGGGAGTTCCTAACGCGGTCCTTCCGCGTCACTCCACACATCCACCGCAGCATATTCATCTCCGTGACACGCAGTTCCTGCTTGTGTCGCTCTAACACCGGCCACGCTTCACAGCCGTATAAAAGGACAGGCCTAATGATGGTCTTATAGACCTGTCCCTTCAACTTTACCGGCATCTTGGGGTCACAAATGACACCAGTTACCTCACGCCATTTGGCCCACGCGGCAGCAATGCGTGCCTTGACGTCGCAATCGATGTCACCAGACGCATGAAACACAGATCCCAGGTATTTCACATGGTCCGTGCGCTCGACCGTGTTGCCGTCTATGCGTACGGGTGTGAGATCTGTGGAGTTACAGGCCAAGTACTCGGTCTTCGCCACATTGAGCTTCAGACCACCGTTCTCAAGCGATTCCTTCCACACCTTCACACGTCGCACCAGCCTACCCCTGTCCGAATCTGCCAGCGCGATATCATCAGCATACATGAGCAGCCACGGTGGCTGCTCATGTGAGTTTCTGATGCTGTCTGACAATACGTCTAATACCACGCTAAACAGAAACGGACTTAGGACGGATCCTTGGTGCACACCGACGGTGATGGGGAAAGGTTTTGTGTCGCCAACAGCGGTCCGAACTACGGAATCGGAATCACGGTACATGTCTCGGATGATCCCAATATAGGCCTCTGGAATCCCTTTGGACCGCAATGCCCACCAGATTATCGCGCGAGGAACACAGTCGAAGGCCTTCTGCAAGTCAAGAAACAGACAATGCAGAGGCGTATTCTTCGCCCTGTATTTCTCCGCGACAGTCCTTAGGGCGAAAATAGGGTCCATTGTCCCGTGACCAGGGCGAAACCCATATTGACATTCCGAGACAGTGCACTCCTGTCGAATCCGAGAGTCGATAACCCTCTCGAAGAGCTTCATGGTGTGGGACATGACCTTTATACCGCGGTAGCTACCGCACTCCTGCACCGATCCCTTGCCTTTGAAGACTGGAGTAATGATACTCAGCCTCCATTGGTTCGGGACCGTACCGGTGAGGAGTGTCCGGTTAAAAAGGTCGGTTAAAGTGCCCACACCACGAGAGCCCATCGCCTTCCAGGCTTCGATGGGGACTCCATCGGATCCAACAGCTTTCCGATTCTTCATGCGGCGAAGACAATTCTGGACCTCTGCAGGCGTTATCAGTGGCACTAGTCCTTGGTTCGGAGGAAGATCTGGCGGCTGCACCTCTTTATGCTGCTTGTTCAGCAGCTCGTGGAAATATGAGCGCCATCTCTCCTTCACCGCGAGGTCCTCGCATAACAAGTTGCCCCCGGGGTCTTTTACACAGCGGCACTTGGAGATATCCTGTGCCGCTTTGACCCTGGAGCGCGCCAACTTATATATGAGCTTCTGCCCCTCAGACGAGTCCAACTTATCGTAAAGTGGTTGTAAGTGGTCTCGTCTGGCTCTGGCTACAGCTTTCTTGGTGGCGCGTTTGGCATCTTTGTATGCGTCGCGATCTTCAGGAGATCTGGACGCTTGCCACTTCTTAAAGAGGGCTTTTTTCGCCCTGGTCTCCCTCTGGACTGAGTCGTTCCACCACCAAGTCTCCTTGTCACACTTGCGTCCGCCCTTAGACACGCCAAGCACCTCTCTCGCCGACCCAAGGATAGCCGCCTGAATCCTGTCCCAGTAAGCTTGAACCGGTTCGCCCTCACCACCAGCGCACTTGTCGCCGATGGCAGAGGCAAACTCCTGGGACTTGACTTCATCAAGCAGCCACCACCTGATTCGGCGTTGAAGGCGGTCGACACATTTGCCTTTGGGCTTTACGCAGAGGTCCATGACAAGAAGACGGTGTTGTGCAGTGAGACTCTCACCGGGTATGACCTTGCAGTTGGCCACTTTGTTGATGTGGTGTCTCCTAGTGAGTAGGAAGTCGATTTGGGTAGCATTCCTCCCGCTCTTGTAGGTGATGAGATGCTCGGGTCTCTTTTTGAAATATGTGTTCACGATGGCAAGGTCGGCAGCCGCACACGTATTGAGGATGTCCTCCCCTTCCGCGTTGCGGCTACCGTACCCAAATCCACCGTGAACACGCTCAAATTCCCCACATTCATTACCCACATGACCGTTCAGATCACCCCCCAAAACGATCCCCTGTGATAATGGGATTCCACGGAGCACTTCTCCGAGTTGATTCCAAAACGCTATTTTATCGGCGTCGTCACAACCGGCCTGTGGCGCATAGGCACTTATCAAGTGGGTAACTACCCCATCGATAAGCACCCTAACGACCATAAGCCGGTCGCTATGACGTTTCACTTCCAAAATGTCGTTCTGGAACTCCTCCGAGAGCACTACGGCAACCCCATTCTCCCCACCAGGTGCACCTGTGTAGATCAGCTTGTAGCCATTCCCAATGAACCGGGATCTGCTGGCCTTCCACCGAGTCTCATGCAGGAACGCCACGGCCACCCTCCGCCTGGAGAGCACATCGGCCAACTCTCTCGCGCGTCTGGTTAGCGTGCCAATATTCCACGTTGCGAAGCGGAGTTTCCTTTTGGATGGGGCTAGTGTCTTTAGCCGTGCTCGCCCACGGCACGGCAGCCCTAGTCCACTTGTCACAGGAGTCGGGCGAAGTTCCTGCGCGTCGTTTTGCGGCGACGCCCTATCCGTGACAATACCTTTCCGTGTCCGTACCATTTTTGTTTGGCTTGTTTTGGTTTTTACGGGAGCGACTGCCGTCCGACCTCCCAACCTCTAAAGGGAAACCTAGAGGTGTCCTTCCCTCGCCGCATGCAAGCTGGCAGAGGGAGTGACCCATCAGTCGGCTTTTACGACTCCCTTGGGATGATTTGGGGTGGCCCTATTCTTTCTTCGGCCGGGACCACACGGCAATAAAAATTGTATGTAAAATTTTCAAAATAAAATATTTCATTTATGGTCATTAATTCAATCGTACAGAATAGTGCTATGGTGCAACCTTCGTACGTTAACCTGTTATTACCTGTCTCTGTCTCTCCCGCGTAAATGAGTAGTGCGTATTCGCTCGCCCGGTGCAATGCCGCCGTCCTCGGCCTTTTACTAGGTTAGATGGAGAGGTCATTATACACTCTAGCGCCGTATTATGTAAATTGCGAGTTCTTTGAATGACTTTGTGATGCTGATTACTCAACATTTTTGTACTATGTGATACAAAACTAAAATACATGTTTCTCATAACTTATACTAAAGATTCTTCTGTGTGAATTTGGACGGGTTTGTCAAAGTCACCCTGTATAGTCTCTTGTACCCCTGAAATTAAGAATTTAATAATATCTCACCACCATATATCTACAGAGCTCATAGCCAATTAAAATATTGCATAGTATCCACAATGTTGTCAAGTTTCCCGGGTGACGTAAGCCAGTATATCTTCAAATAGCTCAACTCACTGCTTCTGCAGACAACGATGTATATCGTCACACTAATGGAATTTTTGCGGTAGTTTTCTCATTCACAAAATGTTCATAATAAATTAATTTCAGTGGGCGATGGTTAATGTCTTGTAATCCAATTACAAATTTTGCTACAAGTTCCGCTGAAATATTAGTTATAATTTTTTACTACTAATGTGAAATGCTTTTATAAATGCTAACAAATCTTTGTAGAATGTAAACTTTAAATAAAAAATAATATACAAAACCTTGCAAACCTGGTTTTCACCTATTTGAGAGAACAATTTTTTGATACAGTTAAATGATTAAATTATCAATAAATGTATGTAGTAATCCATGCCAATTAAATTTTTTATCCGTACAGGGGCGGATAAAGAATATTGACCTCAGCGGCCGAGGTCGGCCTGTCGTAAAAACAACCCACCCTAGCTACCACCTTTGGTCCTAAGTATGCCGCCATAATCATTTTGTGTTGTGTTCTGGCATTAGTGTCCCAAGTTCCTATACCCTTATGGGACAGCAGCGTGTTCGCGAAGCCACTGGCGCTGCAAACACCCATAGACGACGGTAACTGCTAAATTCTAAGTGGGTTCAGCCTGTCTGCTGTCCTATAACAATAAAAAAATATCTAGAAGGAAACCAAGAATAGAAATACAAATAGGATTCCAGTTGGAATTTCAAACATCTTTGGAGGAGTATTCATGTTAAAAAGACTCTAATATCTAACGCATATTGTAGTAATATTGTTGGTAACAAGAATAAAACAGAAAACTAAAAATAGCACAGATAAGATACTATTATAACAAGTCCATTGTATGAACACTTTCAGACTGAATATATAAGAATAATCTTAGTTTTAAGAACAAAGCTTAGTTAAAATGAACCTAGAGAGTTGACGTGATCTCTCTGCATTTAAGATAACTACGTCGTACATCAGCAATTTCGGAACAAACGTCATTCGATATGTAGCCGTAAATGAGTGTAACAGGAGCTCATCAAATAGCAATGGTTTGCGTCAAATTACGCTATCGTCATTTTATTCACGTTCGTACTTTAGTACCAATAAACCGTGGCTCTGTAATGTTACCACGATCGATTCCCGTATTCATAATCTAACTAATGGATTAAAACGTTTTTTTTTGTAGAAAGTCATTTCCGAGCTTACCCTACCGGAGTCGAGCGGTATCTCGAGGACGTAGTGGCTTGGGATAGGAAATACATATTACTATTTAACGAGAGAGGTCGTTATTTTTTTATTAGTGGTTCCAGATGTTCTCCTACAAGAAATTTTATCGCCTGTACAGAAGAAGTATTATTACGAAATAAATTAAAGCTTACTTCACTTTTGCATAAGGTGGCATTTTCAAAAGCAAAATAATGAAATAGATCCTGTTCTTTCAGAGTTTATAAACTACGAATAAATACTACTATACAAATAAAAATGTTTTTTAAATTGAAGAGATATTTTAATCGCATCACCAATACTTGAATTGATAATAGTAATATTAAAACGACAAATCTTTGTTGCAGAACTGAAAAAAATTACCACAATGAGGGATGAACGCGCTAGCCCGCCCCGCGTGCGCATCGCCGTCATCGGGAGCTCTAGGGTTGGCAAATCTGGTGAGTAAATCAAAATAAGACCTAGTTTAATAGTTATTTTCAACTTTATTTATTCTAGCTCAAGTTTTTAGGGCAAACATATATGTGTGAATTGACAAAAAATAGTTTCTAGCGTTGATTCATACGACCTAAATGTCTGAGTGTCCGTCATTTCTGATGGAAATCAAATCAACTTCAACACGGTTAAAAACATGTTTGTACCGATTTTATTTATTTCAACGATTTTGCAAATGAGAAATTAAGAGGGCGACGCAAGATTGATTTGTATTAAATGTATTTTGTTAATATTGGCGTAACAAAACGATTTCTTTATGAGTTGCGAAACTAACAACTGTGTTATGGGACTGATTTACAAGCAGTCCAGCACTCCAGTGACCCATTCTTCTGAGTGATATAATAGTTTATTGCGTTAAACTATATATTGTGTCACTAAATCTTTTCGTACCTCGCAAAGGGAGATGCCCATTTTTGGCCAAGAAACGCCCAACAAAATGGTTTTATTAAAAAATAACATCATATTTTATGATAATTAATCGCGGTGTTCATTTATCCAAAAAAGATTGCAACATATTATGTGCAAAAAAAAAGTACTGAATGATAAAAATGAAAGGACATCCGTAATTCATTGTTTTGTGGATAAAATATGCATTATGCAGTGTTGCCAATTATGTACTAATTTCGTCAAAAATATAATCGATACTATTTATGTTGTTCGATTTATAAGATGTAAATAATATAATTAATTCCAATATTATTCGTTGTTTATTCGATACTTATTATGATTTTATGTCGATTGAACAAGCAATTTATTATCGCTAGGTGATTAAACATGACTTCTAATATAAAAAATCATAATAAATAAAGCTACTGCATAATTTAACTGTTTTTCTTATCTTTATCTTTTCTTATCAATTGTATTGTTGGCCGACGAACGGTAGGATGCTGTGCCCATGTTATGACAGTAATATGGTATTGGGTTGGGCACGGCATCAGACAAATATTTTCCCACCTGCTCAATTCCTGGATGATGTACTGATCTTATAAGATACAAATGATGTATAAGATCATAAAATGCCTATTAGATCTTATCAAAACTTAATGTATATGTTGTATTTAAGCAAAATGGTTGATATAATATTAATTTGTGACAATTAAATCCATTTTATAACTTAAAAATCCGGACTTTTTGTAAATCAATTCTTTTACTATTTTACTCTATAAATTAGATAATATCATTTCCATATTCGTTTGTGTATGTGCACCTAGGGCCAAAGTGTCTATTGTCGGTGGGCATTCCCCTTTGCGCTATATTTCAACAAACTTTCAAAGATATTATTATTTCACTATTTTCTGAATTATTCGTTGCTAATTTATCATCTTGTTTCAGCTCTTATCGTTCGTTATCTGACGAGAAGATATATCGGTGAATATCATTCAAATACAGGTAAATATTTAATTTATATATATATATAGTGCAATGAAAAATGTTTGACCAGAGAATGACGTTTTGTCATCTTTTCAGATTTACTTTATAGACAAACGGTACCGATTAATGGAACGCCTGTAGAACTAGAAGTCATAGACGTCTCTGGATCCAATTCTGACAAATTTCCGGCAGAACAGGTACCTAAATATCATTAAATATTTATTTATACTGATAATACAGCAGATGTCACATTTCGACTGCATGATGATAATTTATAACAAGATAATCTGTGATGTCCAAACTTTTCGAAGATCGAGAAAGTTCATATTCTATGCATACCCACACTTTCTGGGTTATGCCCAAAAGAATATCAATAGTAGTTCGGTACATGCAATTGAATTGAAAGCAATTAATAGTTAAAGATTAGTTTATTTATTATAGCCAAATCTTTAAGCTATAATATCAACTATAAAATAATAGACAGCCCATAAAACTTCATCACCTGGAAATATTTAAAGGTTACAGTGGTTCAATATGAGTTGACGTAATGATAATAAATATCACTAAATTAAGAATGTATAAGATCTGTTAAGAATAGATACAAAGATCGAGTTTTTTAAGAAGTTTAAAATTTTTTCTACTCGGTGTAGAGTTATATGGGATTTTTATGGTTCTTACTTCAGTGTTCAGAATTTAATACAACTATAGTGTAAATGTTCCTGGGAAAGTTCTTTGTAATATAAATCTGTAATATAAGTAATTATTGTTCGGTCTTCTTCCGTAAACATAGCGCATATTGCCCGTTGAATGTACCCATTTACGTGCTAAAAACTGGGTTAATCGCCTCGAATATAATACAACTGGAATGAAATGGCTCTGGAATTGCTCCAGTGACCCGCAGCACTCTGACTCATGGTGTTTACAGTACCAAATTATTAATAGTAGTTAATGCGCTTGAACAGCAAATATTCACATTCAAAATTTGAGAACTGGCCAGTCTTTTTAAATTGCTAAAATATTTTAGCTTCAACACCTAACCACCTCTTCTTGTTTTAAACGCTTTATAACGCTTGGATCCCTGATCCCTCACTCTGTGACTTATACAAACAACTATATTACATTTCATTCAAAGGAAAAGTTAATTATTGTTCTGCATTCTACGGCAGCCTAGGGATGAGTTGAGTTGACTCTGATCTTTGCAAAGACCAGGACCACACAACTCGAACGTCTCATAATCGTATACTGATTGCCTTAATTTATGACTTTAATATGGCTTCATCTTTCTTTTTAAATTAATATTAATTATAATTGCCGAGAACGTAACAATAATACGTGGAGTAAAAGTTACATACTATTGTATATACTATGACGTATATAAATAAAATAATTCTAAATTTCCAAGTCTCGATAAAATTGGTTTACTTAAAGAGAGTTGTTGATCACCGAGACGTTGACTTTTGTTTATGCTGATCAAATGTTTAATTTTTACAATTGTTTCTTTGATGGTAAACAAAACTGGCGAATCCGTACCAACGCAAAACGGCGAGACGCAAGCGCCGGGTAGAAGCGCCCGTGAAACACAAGCTAATTTTAAGCTGGAATGTTGGCTCTGACGCGATAATTAATCGTGAACATTCTTATACGTCTAGTCTCTTTTATGTGCAATGTCCTGCATATTGCGAGTGAAAAAAGTTAAATCCGCTTTGCCAATCTAAACAATCTGCATTTAGGTCATTTCGAGCGCTTCTAATGAATCAATAATATTAGACAGGTTAGATAGTGAGGATGATGTGAAATAATAATTATTTCTTCTTGTTACAGATACAATGGGCTGATGCTTGTCTACTGGTATACGCTGTGACGGATCGCACTAGTTTTGAGTACGCAACTGAAGTACTAACTACTCTAAAGAAGGCACCAACTGGTGGCAGCCCCGCCCACGGAACGGCTGGACCCTCCACCCCGATGCCCCTTGCCCTTTTAGGCAACAAAACAGATCTCGATCACTTGAGACAGGTCAGTAAATACAAGAACACTGAACTAATATTACAAGATAAACATTGCAAAATTTTATTACTTGTATGTTGTAATCTCTCGACATTTTATATATCTTCAACAAATAAAGTCAGTGGCTGGAATATATGATATAAACTTATGGAATCTTTATAATTAGATTTTTTTCAGTAACTAAATAAGTGCTAATATAGCGTTACATCTGTATTTTCATTTGTACAAAAGGAATATCTGCTCAAATAGTTAATACATAGAATCTACATTTATATATAACACGTAATACTAATATATGCGATATAAATATAACGGAGCGTGAGGGATAAAATGAAAAATTGTTATATTTTCCAATGTTTGTGAATCAGGTAAACACAGTATAACTGACACGCCTCTGAAGGTTTTTAAAACTTCTGAATCACTCTTCAATTGAAAATATTTAGTTCTACTAAATGTATGTGTAAATACTTCCTATATTAGTTCGTATATTATTCATACATATATATCATACATCCATCTTATTAACTAAAAATGTTTATACAACAATATTTTATCTCAAAATCGTTAGATACTATAAAACTTACGAATCTAACAAATCTTAGCGTTGCATAACTACTCTAATTATACGATTTGATTGATCTATCGCCTCAATAGAAGCCATTTTAAAACCTGATGGAATCGTAATTGTAAACCTAAATCGATGTTGAGTCAAGCAAATATTTCATCATTTAATTTCTTAAACAAAAAAATGTTTATTGTTTTATTTCTAAAATATGTAAAAATTTCTTATAAAAAGAAATTGAAATCATTTCCTGAGCGCTTTCCATGGAAACTTTTAGAATTTCTATGCACAAATAATCGATGCTCCATAACTAATATTGGACACAGATGTCTATTTCACGAGAATCAATATCAAACAAAACAAACACTAAGCCTCAAGGCTTTTGTTGTTAGTTTGGCTTTTGTGTCAGTTGACTTTGAGTGACGGCGTATTCATTCCGTCGACGGACAGCTTGAGTACTTGAGAGCAGAAATGTAGAACTCAAAGCGTTGAGTTTTCTTTTGTTTAGTATTGAATAGCTGCCAGGCAAGAACATATACCGTGTACAGCTTTTGTTATTTATGAAAAATAAACAGTCTGTGACTGCTGTAAATAGCTTTAAATATTTATAGTGTATTCATTAAAATTTTATGATTATGAAGGAAATGATATAATCACTAACATCCTGTACTTTATTCGAAATTTAAAACAACTGTTCTGATTGTTACAGGTATCGACAAAAGAAGGACAGGCAGTTAGTGCAGCGCACGGAGCCTCTTTCAGCGAGGCGAGCGTAGCGGATAATTCAGGCGACCTGTACAGGTGCGTCGACCGGCTACTCGCCGAGGTGCGCACACCACAGCGCACGCGTAAATTCTCCGTCACTAAGATGCTCGGTTCCCTCATAGGTTAGAACAAATTTTTTTCTCTATTACTTCTATTTGGCATAATAGATTATGCTTTATTTCCATCCAATGAGATTTAATCCTATTAGCCAATTAGTCCGAACGAACGGGAGTATACGCGAAAGACTACAAATGTAGTAAAAGCTTGGGAAAAATGGCAAGTGTATTCCAGGCTGAAACATATGCCATTATAACCTGTGCTCAGGAGAACATAGATAGAGGCACCAGAGGCAAATCTATATATATTCTCAGTGACAGTCAAGCTGCAATCAAGGCCATCGCCTCCTTCAAAGTTGACTCCAGACTTGTCCTGGATGCCATCCAAACCTTGAATGGACTTGGAAGGCATAACAGGGTAAGATTAATGTGGGTCCCGGGACACGAGGGAGTACATGGCAATGAAATGGCAGATGAACTGGCAAGAGAGGGCTCAACTAATGATTTTATGGGTCCGGAACCATGTGTAGGCATTCCGACTAGCCTCGTGAAGGCCACATTCAGGGATTTTGCAGACCGCAGTCAACAACAACACTGGCTGACTAGAATCGGTCTGGAACACTCCAAAAAATTTTTGGGATCCACGTACAAAGCACGAGGATCCATCTGGAACATGAGCAGGGGGCAAATACGCTACTTGCTTGGAGCCTTTACTGGGCACTTTGGAACCAACAACATGCTCATGAAAATGGGTCTAACCGCGACACCCATGTGCAGGTTGTGTGGGGAACATACAGAACGCATGGAACACCTACTGTGTACATGTGATGCATTGGCCAGGAGGCGAATGAATCTTTTGGGGGTAGGATATCCAACACCGGAAGACTACAGGCTCCTATCTCCATACCTCATTGTTAGGCTCATGAAGCAGATCTTCAAGGAGATTGGAGAGGAGTGATTGCTATCTAGGGGAACACAAAAGATCCCATTGGGTCGAAGTGTCCGAGATATTTCTCGGCCCCAAAATAAGATAAGATAAGATAGTCCGAACTAACAAAGAACACCATCTCATTGTGACAACTAGAAAACTCTAGAAAACATTCTTAGGTTTCGTATAAGAGTTCAAAGGGCAGACGCTCTTCTAAGGACTAAATTGAGCTATACGAGTATAAGCTCCAAGCGACAACACTAACAGCGTACATAAGCATTAAAAGTGAAAGCTTCAAATGAATTTATAATATTAGTAGTTGTATTGATTTGGAAATATCGGCATTTCAGTCTCATTTTTCATATTCTCGGATCTCATTGAAAAATTCAATGATTGATATACTATTTTCTTAATAGTGCCAAAAGATTAATATGGGTTAAATAAAATTAAGATTATATTTATAAAGATTTTTGTATGTTATATTTTTGAGGAGTCTAAAAAAGTATTTTGTCACAGGTGGCACAACGAATAACAACCAGACAAACCGCAGTGGATCAGTAGTGGCATGCCCCCGCGTGCCCACACCGTCGCGACAGCCCCTCGCCGCGGCTGCACCCTGACCGGCAGCCCAGCCCGCGCATCGCGCTCGCTGATGCTTCGCCGGCGCCGTGTGGTTCGCCTGCCTGCCAGTGCCCGCTCGGTTTACTACGCCGCCATTATCAGCCACTATAATTTGAATTACGCCTCACCGTCACAAGCTCGCACTGAATGTGTGAAAGCAAATAACAAAATAGAATTGAAGGAATTACGTCATCTACACTGAAATGCTGACGTGATACGTGGCTGAATGTTTGTTATGGTGATTATTGGACTATTACCAAAGACCTGATATCCTAGTCGTTTAAGTTATTAAGTCATTAGTAATACTTTAATTGAGCTTAAATGTGGTATACATTGTATAGTAAATGATCAGTATTTTATCTACATTATCTGTAAAATTTGGTTTCAGTATAATTGGTGTTTTCATTTGAATTGGCTGTAATTATTTTACCTTCGACATTATGTTGAATTGTTACTTCTAATATTAGTTATTCGAACCATAACTTGTCATATTCCGCGTATTACATAATCATGAATCACTGGCAACTTTGTAAATACATTTGTGCGGTAATTTTTGAACTTTGTTCTGTTCAAGAAATTTCCTCTTGCTTATTCTGTTCTTCTGGCTATGTGTTAGAAAATTTATTCAAAAGGCCTAATTTACTTGTATAATTGTAATCAACGATAATACTGTAAAATATGTATATAATCTAATATTTAATCTATAACATTAGTGTCAAGTAATTAAAATTGATGATTTTTACAAAGCTCTTGTCGTCGTATAATATCTATCTAAATTTGTAAGCTCTCAAATATATATTTATTGTAGTAAATATGAAATATCGCTGAAAATATACAATAAAAAAATCACTTATACTGAAATCGAGATGTCCTGTATATTTGTAAATTGTAAATTTCAAATCACTTATACAGAGCTTATATATCTTACAACTTATATATCTTACAACGATCAATGCGAACTGAGACACAATGAAACAAATTAAAACAATATAATAGCTAACTGGCTAAACAGTATTATATATGTAATTTTCGTTCCTATTGGGCTTCAAAAAGTCTTAGAAAAATAGGGTTTCATTGAGTTCAATGATGATACACATTGTCTTAACTCGCTTTTAATACTAGATATGCCCTTAACTATCTCAAGTGAGATGAAGTGGTAGACAGTATTTAGCACTTAAAAAAGCACTTTAAATTTTGCACGCTGAGCTCTCATTTAGGTATAATATATCTCATGTAGGTCTCTAGTCATAAGTTAGGGCTGTGAAAAGACATTCAATGTTTTGTGTTGATAACAAGATGATAACAGTCCCAAAGCGACGTTCCTATTCCTTGCAATGTTTTAGATAAAAAAAAATGTAAGTCAATATCACATATAGTAGAAATAATAACAAAACATATCTAGAAAATGTCATTTATAAAATAGTTAAAGCAGAAATACTTAGTGTTTAATAATATAGAAGTGAAACTATAAAAAAGGGAATTCTCTTGTCGTTTGTTATGAAAGGGTTGATTATTTATAATTTTCAAGCTATACTCGGATTTTGCCGTTCATTATCACGTGGTAGTCTGTGATCTATAGAGTCTGGCTCAAATTTAAATGCTACTTTTGATTCCCGCTATCCAAAACATGTCAATATTGTATTAGTTGAACGATAAATTACAATTATGGAGGCCATTTTGAATTCGGAATCAACTATCAAAAATATTTTATCTCGGATCGATTTAGCTTTGATTAGGGTTAAAAAAATAGATAACGCCTAAAAAAGTTTTCACTTCAATTATTATAAGTAATTTCCAGTTGTCAAGTTGTATTTAATATATAGTAGATGTATAAATTAGCCATATTCATTAGAACTTTACATATCTGATGTTAAGTGTTTTGATTCAATAAAGTTTATTATTCCATAATTATTTAAGAAATTGTATTGTAAGAGTTGGTGGAAGGAACATGTAAATATTATGTAAATTAATATGAAGAGACTAAAAGAGTCGGAACTGATTGGAATAAGATGTAAATATTTTTTATTGAATAAACTTTTATGATATTAAATGTTTCGCTATCTGAACTTTTTGATTTTTCTTTTATTTGCCAATTTCATTCGTACATTGCTATATACAAAAAAGTGGGCATAAGTGTCCTTTGATTTTGATTATAAAAGAACCTTTGACACAAGTTTCCATATAATTTAGTAAAAAATATTTTATCATTTTGCAGCTATTTCGCAAAGAATAATATAGTAATTATAATAATAGTTGCTACTTAATTTTGACTAAAAAATTATAGAATCTTTCCAAATGTACCGAGACCAGATTAATGAAAAGGAATATCACGTGTAATTAAGAAGCTGACCTAAAGATCGTAGTGCTTTGGAAAAGGCAATGCTATAAGCAGTCTATAATAAGTGAGGAAGTGATCAATTGTTATAATCCATTGCTACTTTGATTTATGAAAATAAAAACTGCCAAAACAGGTACAAATGAAATAAATAATAATCCCTATTACAGAATAAATTCCTTAGACCCAATTTTACATGTCGGGTTACGAGTGTGGACTCCGTGCCGAGGCACGGAGTTTTGTTACATTTGTTTTTATTTTGCTGTAGGACAGCAGACAGGCTGACGGCCCGCTTAGAATTTAGCAGTTACCGTCACCTATGGGTGTTTACAATGCCAGTGGCATCGCGAACACGCTGCTGTTCTCTAAGGGTACAGAAACTTGGGTCACTAATGCCGGAACACAACACAAAGTTATTATGGCGGCATACTTAAGACCAAAAGTAGTCGCCATCCAAACGGGCTTGGGGCCCTACTATAAAGCTAGGGTGGGTTGTTTTGTCGCCTTTTACGACAGGCTGACCCTGGCCGCAGAGATTAGTATTCTTTCTCCGCCCCTGCACGGATAAAAATATGTTTATAGCACATATTTATTTACAAAATAAAAGTTTATAAGTAGTATATCATATATAGTATATCAGTTATCTAGTATCCATAACATAGGTGATTTGCTGCTTACTTTTGGACCAGATAGCGCTGTGCCAATTATCCAAGTATTTATCTATATTTATTTGGAAAACGGCAGAGCAATTGCAGGAGTGTCGCCTTCGCCGGTATGGCCGCGTTTTACGACAACTGGCTACTTATGTGGGAACAAAAGTCTGGTCATGCCGCCTCCGCCGGGCTCCGGCTAGAGGGGTAGATCCCAAAAAGTGCTAGCTTGATATCGTAAAGGGATATGCGTGCCAATGGACTGTCCACCACGGATGCCGAAGGTAAAGGAGAAGAAAAAGTAGGAAAGCGGACCCCGGGCGCCGAAGCGAGTTTGTGTTGCTACCGGAACTCAACGCTAAGATGATGATGATGAATACTACAATTTATTAGAAGAAATTGTATAGTGTAATTATAATAGTGTACAATAAAGAAAAAAAAAAAGAAAAAACATTACGTTGTCGTAGTGATTTTAATTAAGAAAATCATATATAAATCATATATGTAATAATTTACAATGTATAATACACGTAACATTTTGAGCTTGTTACAATATTTCAAATTATCTAAGAGTTTGTATAAAATTTTTAATACTGCCTAAGCCTATGAAATCCTGTACATTGCCTATGATACATTTAGGGAATATAATCTTACTACTAATAAAGAACTAAATCTTACTATTGACAAATATCACAGTAAACTTAGTTCTGTTATATAATTAACTCATAAACTGAACTTTATTTGAACAAAATTCTGCTAAAATGTATTTGATAATCAATTCGTTATTCAAGATGTTAGACAGACGTTAGTAATATCTATTCAATCGTGTAAACGTATGATTTCTTACATTATTTATTACACATATGTATATTAATATTGCAATAATGAAATAATACCGTTTTTTTTTTTTTGTCTCGGGGAAAAACCTCTCTTGACGGGTTCCCCCGGCCCGGGGGGACCGAGGGATATGTGGGACTCCGGGAAAGATGTTCGACCATCCGACTACCCACTAAAAAACCCCGCTGTTCTCCTATCGCCTACGCCCGGGCCCACGGATATATGGCCTGCCGATCTCGTGGCCCGGGCCGGCGCCAGCCCGCCCTTTGTCTTAAGGCGGGCCCCTTCTAAATTGTTGGCGCCGGGGGTCAGGATTTCGTCCCCCGGCGCTCTCCTGGATCAACAGTTGAGGGGGGCCGCAGAACAGCACACAGCCCTCTCCCTCGCGGCAATAGTGCGGGCGGCGGGTCCTCCCCCGAGGGGCCGCCCGCGGCCGCTTTTTACGGCGGCCGGAGGTCGTTACTGGGCCTCCGGCGCCGCCGGCGTGGCCTGCGTTGGCGGGAGGGGAGTGTGGTGGTCGACTCCCGCTCCCGCTCTGCCGCCTCCTTTGCGGACATGACTGCCTCGCAGAAGGAGGCGACAGCCGTCCATCCAGGATCACCCCCGACCATGGACAGAACCAGGGCCGGGAGCGACAGGTCCGCGCCGATTTGGGCGACGAGGGCGCGGCGCTCCTCGCGCCACGCAGGGCACACGGCGACAGTGTGGTCCACCGTGTCCTCCTCGTCGCCCGCGCCACAATGGTGGCACCCCGACGTCATCTCCCGCCCTATGCGACACAGGTACCTCCCGAAGCAACCGTGCCCCGAGAGGACCTGCGTCAGGCGGAAGGTCAGGGCGCCGTGGCGCCTTTCCAACCATAATGAAATAATACCGAGAACAACTTAATTTAACTTGCTAGCATTATTTTAAGCTTTCCCAGCACTTTATCCGCTGTAGCATATGACAACAGAGCAATTCTAATGCGAGTATTTACCATTAGCTACCTTCTGTGATATGGAAACTAGTGTAAATAGCCTCGAAATCTCTATGGAACATTTCTTTTATCACTCAACGATTAACACGCAATATATATCCACGCACTTGTACACAAACAAAATATATGATAGCGTTGCGTTCCAGATTTCTAGTCAATTTAGGACATGTAAAAATTCCTCTATTTAGATAAGGCCAAATAAAGATATATTGTTCCTGTGAACTCTTGATTGTGTCCACAAATATATGCAGGATTTGTAAACAGGGAAGTTCTCTTATCTAACACATTACCTTCATAATCTAATTGACTCATAAATCCACTACACAATGATTAACGATGTTTTTATCTCGCATTCAGTTAACCCAGTTGCTGAATCGCCGGATAATTTATTCCCAAATATTGTTAAGGTGTGAGCGTATATATTTTATATTTATTCGTGTTATATTTTCTATCGAATAGAAGATTTATTTATTTATTTCAACACAACATAACTATCATCACAGATAAATCAAATAGATAGTGCTTTCCCTATTAATAATATATAGTATAAAGTGCTGCATTTGTCAATTCGCTCAAAGAACAGTAAAAAATAAAACTTTGAAACATCTTGTTAGATCCTTAATATTAATTTTGGTTGTATTTGTAAATACATATAATGATTGTAGTGGTTTAACGAGGATTTACGCGTGCTTATACCGGTCCCATACTAGGGGATGCGTAGGAACTGAGACAGCTCAGTTCTTTAGACATGTTAATGACGCAGCTGACAGTTTTCGGGCAATATCTATCTGCGAAAGTGATCGTCCTTAGAGATTTTAATGCTCATCATTCTCAATAGTTGGGCTCTCTGAGAAATTATCTGCCGGGAACTAATGCCCTTGAATTTGTTCTCGCGTATGGGATCACTCAGATGGTCTCTGAGTTCACCCAAATACCGGACAGTGTGGACTATGAACCGTCATTGTTAGACCTTCTGCTGACAACAAACCCGAAGAACTATCTGATTTCAGTCGATATTCTTTTAGAATCCTCCGATCACTGTCTAGTCTCTTCGGAAGTGCCCCTTCGTGTTCCCAAAAGGGCCCACCCCACTGGGAAAAGGAAAGTGTGGCAATATCGTTCAGCGGAGTGGGATGGATTGCGTGAGTTTTTTACATCCTACCCATGGCGGCAACTTTGTTTCTTTTTAGAAGATCCTGACATTTACGCGAACTCGTTAGCTGATGCGGTGTTGTAGAGAATGGAATGTTTTATTCCAAACTCTGCAATATCTGCCGGCAGATCGAGCCAGCCATGATTCGATAGGTCTTGTTCTGAAGTTGTAAAGCACAAGCAACAGGCTTATCAAGCCTGAACTACGTCGCCGTCACGTCGGGATCCAAGGCATTTCGTCCTCAAAAAGGGATAAAATTCCATCTCCAGGTCTCTTAAGAAGACGTTAGCGCGAGCTAAGTTTAACCATTCGGGTTAAACTTAGCTCGGGACTTGGGACTCGCTTGCGAAAGCTGTCAAGGGCATTTTCTGTCGAACATCAATTCCGCCTTTACGTGCAGTTGAAAACCGTCTGGCTCACACCGCCAAAGACAAAGCGGAAATTCTCGACGAAATATTTGCACCCAATTCAACGCTTGACGACGGGGGAGAAAATCCACCCACAATTATAAAGTGTGATGCAGCAATGCGGGAGGTACGCTTTGCTCAGAGAATAGTTAGAAATCTTCGGGTCCGAACGGTATATCCGCCATCGTGCTGCACATGTTCGGCTAAGCTGGCTCCAATCAAACCCGGCTCAGTCCCGGCTTTTACCCTCTCTTACACTACTAGATGCACAGGCCCACACCGCACAGTCCCACAGGCCTATAGCAGTAACCCTTTTGTTCTCAAAGGTAATGAAACGTATTATCAACGTGCAACTTCTCGGTTACCTTGAGAATTCCCAGCTGCTAAACGATCGACAGTATGGGTTTCGTCCCGGACGCTCAGCTAGGAACCTCGTATTCAACCTAACTCAACGTTGGGCTCAAGTAATTGAGAGCAAAGGGGAAGCTCTAGCAGTCAGCTTAGACATTGCCAAGGCGTTTGACCGGGTCTGGCACAAGGCCCTTCTTTCCAAGCTTCCAGCATACGGGATGCCTGAAGGACTTTGCGCATGGCTATTCAGCTTTCTCAATAGGGGAAGCATTAAGGTTGTTATCGATGGTTCTTGCTCTTCCATTAAGCCCGTTAATGCTGGTGTGCCCCAGGGAAGCGTACTATCTCCGACGCTTTTCATCCTGCATATTAAAGACTAGCAGCCCGTCCCAGCTTCGCACGGGTATTTAACAAAAAATTTAAAATTAAACCCTTCTTTTTTTTCGGTCTCGGGGGAAAAACCTCTCTTGACGGGTTCCCCCGGTCCGGAGGGACCGAGGGATATAAGGGACTCCGGAAAAGATGTTCGACCATCCGACTACCCACTAAAAAACCCCGCTGTTCTCCTATCGCCTACGCCCGGGCCCACGGATATATGGCCTGCCGATCTCGTGGCCCGGGCCGGCGCCGGCCCACGCTTTGTCTTAAAGCGGGCCCCTTCTAAAGCGCTGGCGCCAGGGGGTCAGGGTTTCGTCCCCCCGGCGCTCTCTTGTAACAACTCTAGGAGTTGAGGGGGGCTGCACGCAGCCTTCTCCTTCGCGGCAATAGTGCGGGCGGCGGATCCTCCCCCGCTTTCTACGGCGGCCGGAGATCGATGCCCGCCCTCCGGAGCCGACGACACGGCCTACGTTGGCGGGAGGGGAGTGCGGTGGCGGACTCCCGCTCCCGTTCCGCCGCCTCCCTTGCAGACACTACTGCCTCGCAAAAGGAGGCGACGGCCGTCCATCCAGGATCGCCCCCTACCATGGACAGAACCAGGGCCGGGAACGACAGGTCCGCGGCCAATTCCGGACGGGACTACCATCCCCGTCGCGTGCTAGTCAGGCGTGGGTACGAATACCAGACGACACTCCAGAAAAAGCAGAGCCGCCTGACGTCGTAGCCTGCCCAGCAAGACCAACCGACAGCGAGGATGCAATTCCCGCCCCGGGAACACTCTTTGTGCAGGCGCAGTCGAAATAGGCATGGTTTCGACTACCAAATCAGGTCCCAGGGTAGAACCCGGGACCCCAATCAGTATTCGCAACCATCCCACCGGGGACCACGCCACGAACAGAGAGCTAAGTTGGAAAGGATGTAAGAGGTAGACGGAAAGAAAGGTAGGACTCTGTCGCCTCGAACGGAGAGGGGAGTGAAGCGACGGATGCTCGGGCACCTCGGGTACGCACACCCGTGCACTCCTCGGACAGAGGAGCGCCCCTGAGGGCAAACCCTTCTATTTGCGTTAGGTTACTAAAAAAATAAAATTATAAAGAAAGTTTGAATATTATTATTTCTATTTTAATGATTTTTTTATTATTTCTATTTTAATGAGCTTTTATTTTAATGATTTTTTTGTTATTACTTTTTATTTATTTTTCGTTATTTTTTAATAAGTATTCAAATTTTTGTAAAAACCCCAGTGACGCACGCCTACATTGCATAAGGTGCTGCCTAGCTAGCCGAACAGGGTGAGCGGCTACAACGCAACATTTTTCTAATACTTACATTTTTAAACTCGTGATATCTTTCGAATGGAATATCCGAATTGAATAATTCAAAAAGTTATATTAAGGTATTGAAACAGTTTTGAATATGAAGTAATTTATTTTGATAAGGATTAATACCAAGATCCAAATAAAGAGCCTTTTCTAGGGGCGGCATTTCAATTAAATTTTTAAAATAAAAGAACACTTATTGTGGCATAACTATAATAGTTAGACATATGCTGTCGCGACACTTTTTGTAAATAATGATGTGTTCTGCAAAGTTGTATTACATTATTTTATTTTATCATCAATAGTTTTCGCAACGCACGCGATTTAAATAATATTTTAGGTAATTTTTTTACATTTTGGGTTACATTATTGGAGTTTTAGTAAGGATCCCTAATTTTTTTGAAAATATAATATAGCCTATGTCACCCGGGGATAGTGTAGCTTCCCAACAATGAAAGAATTTTTTATATCGGGTCAGTAGTTTCGGAGCCTATTCAAAGCAAACAAACAAACAATCAAATCTTTCCTCTTTATAATAGTAGTATAGATATGTTATCTATCGGGAACTTTCATTGCTATGCGGATGACAGCACTGGCAATGTACAATACTCTGAGCGCGCAAATCTCCCTCAGGCAATTGTAGAAGAGAGTCGAGCTAGACTTGTCTTTGAGGTTGAGAACTTAATTACAAGAGTCTCTGAGTGGGTTAGGCGAAATCTCGTAAAGTTTAACCCCTCAAAGATGACTTGGCTTTGATGAGATCTCAAAAAGTGTCGGGATCCTTAGTGTTGACATCGCGAACGATGTTCAATTAAGGAGTCAACTGAAGAGCAAGGCAAAACTTGCCTCCAAGAAGCTAAATGTGCTAAGCAGTGCGTGCTTGCGTGCGTGCGTGTCGGTGTGTAATATATGCAATAATATGCGGTGCTATACATAACTTTTCAACCATATTCGAATAATGCCAACATTTTTTTTTTAAATATACAAATCTACTTTCAAAAAGTAACAGGTTGTACACTAGACTTTTTATAACATCGTGTGCTAGATAATTATTTAGGTCAAGATATTTTCATGTCGCTGAATCAACGCAGTGTTAAAAACTTTATATTAATAAGTTGGGAAGGAAGGTAAGGGATTTTCTATTTATTTATTTAACTATATCAATTTCAGCTGAATGAGATTCGTAGTCTGTCTATAGTTAACGCTTATTAAAAAGTACAGACAAAGATTTAGTTAGCTAGTTGTGTTTTTTAAATTCGATGTTAGTAGTACTGACTACGAATCAATCGCATCATTTACTAGCATGAATTAAAAGTAATACTTCAAATAAATCTATACGCCAAGTTTAGATTTACGAAGATCTATATTATAACAAAAATATTTTATACATGTATGAATATACATGTATAATAGGATGCATAATTCTTAGCTTTCAAACAGTATGCAACTTTCATTATGTTTATTCGAGTAGTATGGTTTATTTCGTTCGTTTGAAAAATTAGTCAATCAACCGAGGTGGTGCGGGGGAGGCGCAATAAACTCACTGCATTCATGTTTCGTAAATGAAGACAAAGTTGTATTATCGTTGTTTATATATATATATATATATATATATATATATATATATATATATATATATATATATATATATATATATATATATATATATATATATATATATATATATATATATATATATATATATACATACACCAAGTTTTTAATTTATTTTACGTTATTAAATCTATTAAGAAAAATACGTTACATATTTATCAGAGTTGTGAATCTTAAATTGATATGAATGTAAACTTTACCTATCGTTTGAAACTTAATTAATTTACTTATTCCACAATGTTCTCCATGAAACTAATTTTAAAATTAAACTTCAGCTATTTATTGCCGTTGAATGTGTTTTCAGCCTAACATTGCGAACAGTTAACCAGACTGAGGATCACGAACAGAAGTCAATGAACCCGTCTTTATAAGGTCGACGATTAATATTAATGCTTAGGTGCAGATAGTTTATATTTCACTTCTAAAATTTATTTTAATTATTCAAAAATATCAGGAACTCGAACGCTGATTCATTGTAGAATTTTAAAATTATAAATACAATTTTTATTTACCAGAGACAGCGTTTATTATGAGTAAAATATGTGTGGTATGTTGGCATCGTATTTTAGGATAAACTGATTTATTTTCTTCTCTAGTTTATGTGTTACATATTTTCAGTAACCTAATTATAACGCATAATTGTGGATATATCATAACGGTGGCACACGCGTCGAAAGAGTAAATCACAAGCGCATCTGGGAACAATGGTCTGGGCGAATCGAGATGAGAGGGGTGCGCACCCCAGCTGCGTAATGCGATCGATTCGTGGACCACCGGCAAACAGTCTCCACACAACATTGTTACTCAACGAATGTCCTTAGCGTCCGTCACTCCGATCCATTATTAAAATAATATTTTATCTTATGTGATGTGTTAGTTTTCATTAAAATGGAGGGGCGGAGGACTTGGGATGGCGTGCCGCTTGGCGAATCGCATTCGCCACCGCAATCCGTGCCTGGTCGAAGAACGCCGCTGGGAGCCGTCGGGCTTGGCGGCTTCTACATGCAAGGAGGCCAGCCTCCGCCACCTCCCCAACACTGCTACCCGACGGATGAGAACCAGCCCGAGCCAGGCACCAGCTATGCACAAAGGTTAGCAACATAATCATATGTGGTTACAAATAACTGTATCTAAACAAAATTGACCTCTGTTTTAGTCCCTAGATTTAAGACTCGCTGAAATTGCTTTCAAATCATTCCATTTATTTTTTATTGCTCTGGGACAGCAGACAGGCTGACAGTCCGCTTAGAATTTAGCAGTGACCGTCGCCTACGGGTGTTTGCAACGCCAGTGGAATCGAGAACATGCTGATGACCCATAAGAGTACAGGAATTTGTGTCATTAATGCCGGAACACAACACAAGGTTATTACGGCGGTATATTTAAAAACAAAGGTGGTCGCCATCCAGACGGGCTTGGGGCCCTACCACGTAGCTAGGGTGGGTTGTTTTGTCGCCTTTTACGACAGGCTGACCCTGGCCGCAGAGGTCAGTATTCTTTCGCCGCCCCTGCACGGATACTATACATATATATTGAATAATGAAATCTTATTAAAGATATACCCACACGTATACTTGCCGCAGTTTGCGCATGCGTAATAATTCTATCAAAAATAAAGACTTACCCCAAACATAGAAGGATATTGTAATAACTACCTGCCTAACTATATATCTATATTTAAGTATGTATAATATAAAACAGGCTACCCTTAGTATTGTAGGTTGGCAGCTCAATTACGCTTAAGTAGTTCTACATATTTGGATGAGAAATATTTATTTAAATAATTAAAGCAATAAATAATTTTGACTTGTGGATGACAATTTATGTCAAATCGGACGTGTAATATTTATTTTTGTCATAATATCAAAAAGCATTTGATAAAACTTTTTTGTGAAATATAATTAACATACATACATTAAAGTTACACTACAATATCTACATACCATTTATTTTAATCTTACACAATATTACACATTAAGATTTAACAGTAAACACATCCGATAATTCAACAATAGACAAAGTAGTGAAACGCCTGAACCGACGTCAATAAACAGGAAACTATTTATAAATCCTGACTTCATAATCAAATATTTGAAAACTAAAATAACCCATCTAATTCCAGATTTATAACCCGTCTCGTGAATAATGTTGCGTAGAAATTTGTCAGTTTTGACACGAAATGCATAACTAGATTAAACCTGATGATCTACTACAAACTATGTAATATCTACCGGAATATTCGGTCCGATTTTGGAATAAAATAAAATTCATGCGGCACCCACCTTGAATATTTCGACACCAGTCCTATCTTCAGAATATGATCCGAAATGGTTTGCTGAGCTGAATTAAGCCTTTCTGCGATCTCCGATGTTGTCAGAAAAGGATCTTGCTCCAACATGGCCTTAACAACATCGTCGTCGATCAAATATAGTCCAGTAAATATAGCCCAGAACGTGGCTTATCAGAAACATATTCTATCAGAAACTGTACCTTCACCTTTCAATTAATTTCTACATGCTTCTGTAGTATTTCTCCCATGTTGAAATTCGTACAAAATACAGTGGCATAGATGAATTTTATCAGTAGCCATGGTTACACTATCGTTGCGCACTTAAGAGTAATGTGAATTAATTTTATTATAGCCAATTTGCTACGTCAGTATGTATGTATACATTAAGCGATAAAAATATAGAACAGAACATTCACCAAATAAACTTGTGCTTACGTGTCAAAACTTGTTGTAATAGCAACGGACAGAACTTTCCGGTAGACCTATTACTATATACTACATATATACCTAGGTAGATTGTAAATCAATACTTACATCTATCGTTCGTTCGTCAGCAGCCGTCCTTTGCCCATTGCTAGACGCAGGGTTTCCCAAGTTGCGTCACACATTCCGGTCCGTTGATTTTCCCATCCAGCCCCAACCGGCAACTTCGCGTAGGTCATAATTTTAGCAGGCGTCCTACGCTACTTTTGCCGAGACTTTATCTCTACTCTACTCGTTTGCTATAAAACGCATCGGTCCTGCGGCGGATATAGATTTTTATACGTGCGGCCGGGGCCTTTCGTAAAAGATGACAAAACAACCCACCCTAGCTACGTGATAGGGCCCCAAGCCCGTCTGGATGGCGACCACCTTTGGTCTTAAGTATGCCGCCATAATAACTGTGTTGTATTGTGTTCCGCATTAGTGACCCAAGTTTCTGTACTCTTATGGAACAGCAGCGTGTTCGCGATGTCACTGACGTTGCAAACCATAGGTGACGGTAACTTAAACGGTAAAATCTAAGTGGGCCGTCAACCTGTCTGCTGTCTCACAGCAATAAAAAAAAACAGACTCGAAGCAATATATGTAGAAGCATACGGTTGACAAGAGGTGCCTAATGATATTACACTCGGACTCGAGTTCGAATCCCACCACTCTCTCTCTATTCCCTCTAGGAGGGAGGTGCGAATCCAGGGTTGGGACGCTATGGGTCGTTATTATATGGTTAACAAACTATAATCCGTCTTATGATCAATTCTATAAAGTCCGTTTTAACAGCAGGGAGCAGGGTGTAGCAAAATATATTTAAAATTTACAACGATTGAATACAAAGTTTGAATGTGAGGATGACAGCTAATAAAAGAGCGTGGAGAGAACATATTGTGCCGACCCTACATGGTGTAGGATAGTGGTCGACACCCCCAGCTTGCAAGCCGTATGCGGCTATTGACTCCACGACTACGGCTCTTCCACGAAATGTTACATCCAGGCACGGAACATTACTCGCAAATAATTACAGAAATAATTACGGAATTTATAATCTATAATTATTTCAGCAATAATGTCTCCTACTAAACAAATAATATGTAAAAAAATGGATTCTAGAATAAATTTAAATTGTGTATTATCTATATTTGTCTATTTTGAATGACAATTGCCGATCACTAGTGTAGGATAAGGCCACATAAGAACAAGGGAATATAAGAAAAATGTTTTTCCTGGACGCAACATTGTATTCAACGCACCTCGTTACGGCCACAATTAGAATTTACTTGCATAAAATTATCGGTATTTCCGGTTTGTAAGCCATTACTCACTATACACAAATAGAATGAAACTAAGAAGCTAACTGCATCACGTGTTTTCAATTCCAAGCACACAGAAGTCTTAACTTCCTACGCTTAGCAGCTATTGTTTATAAATAATCCATAATTTTATCCATTGTATTGTATGAAACGCATTTGAATACTAAACATAACCACAAATGATTTGGTTATTTGTATAATTTAAATTCATTTACTTGTATTTGCATTTTGTGTAAATTGTTCCTGATAATTAAGCATTCCCAAAAAGTTATATTTTATTTTGAAATAAGTAAACAGTACAGTCCAGTTTAAATAACTGTAAGTAAAGTTGTAACTAAAAGTAAAATCTCAACTATAATATGAAAACATTTCAAAGCATGTATATATAATAATATTCGTAATAAACATACACCCACGCTATTACTCAAGCATTGGTATAAGTAATAACTTACCTGTTATCAATGTAATATTATCGCGTATATAAATAAATCAAATATATATATATATATATATATATATATATATATATATATATATATATATATATATATATATATATATATATATATATATATATATATATATATATATATATATATATATATATATATATATATATATATATATATATATATATATATATATGTATATATATAAATATATATGTGTGTGTGTGTGTGTGTAATATGAAATTGTTAATTTTGCTAATACAATGTGATACTCAATTTATTTCCGACTAAATGATGATTCTTTTGTGTATGTCGGAACACAACACAAAGTTATTATGACGGCATACTTAAAACCAAAGGTGATCGCCATCCAGACAGGCTTGGGGCCCTACCACGTAGCTAGGGTTAGGCTGACCCTGGCCGCAGAAGTCAGTATTATCTCTCTGCCCCTGCACGGATAAAACCATACCATAAATATGATACACTAATGCACTTTGGCGGAAGGTGTGCACAATTTGTCTACCACGTGCTACCAAACGTATTTAAAGAACAATACACCGTATATATAATACCACTTCGTAATTTGTTCAGTATTTAAATTTATTATACTACTGAAAACTTCAAAATACCCAGATGTTGAAATAAAAATCTATCATTATACGTCACCCTCTTTCAACCATGTTAGGCCCATAATGCTGTCTATTGTCCGAGCAGGAATTCAATACCACTTGTTCCACAATAAAACAGAACCCCAGTTACGTAGCAGTTGAAACAGCAGGGTGAATTACTAACATGTGGGATCGCAGTTATATTAATGTAATAATAATGCCCTATGTATGCCATTTTTAAAAACTTGCTTAATGACCATTACCTAAAGTCATAAACTGTATTGTTTATTTTACCTAAAGTCATAAACTGTATTATTTGTTTCTTGATTATTTTAATTCTTTTAGTATATACTTTTTTTTTTATTGGTGAATTTCAGCAGATAGATCCACTTAATAATAAGCAATTACCGTCGCTTATAGATGTTTGGGACGCTGGAGCACCGTGAACACTGTTCCACAGGGGTACAGAAACCTGGATCACTAATGCCTGAACATAACGCAAGGTTATTATGGCGACATACTTATAGACCGAGAGTGATTGCCATCCAGACAGGCTTGAGGCTCTACCACATAATAATAATAATAATATAATAATCTTTATTTGTAAGAAACATGGTGAATACATAGGTGACTTGTTCAAATTTTATAAATGTACAACACGTTTCGCCATTTCTGGCATACAAATTTCTTTACAAACCTAAAAAATAAAAATCTTAACATTAAATTATTTTATATATGTTACATATTTTTGTTAATCTCTTTCCCTGTAATGTCCATAAAGATAATATAAAGTATGTCAGTATTATTTAAAATAAATGTCATCGAATTAATTACATTTTCATAGCTTTTTTGTCTCGAGGAATAACCCTATTCTTAACAGGTTCCCCAGGCCGGGGGGGACCGAGGGATATGCGGGACTCCGGGGGTTGTTTTGCCGCCTTTAACGACAGGCTGGCCGCAGAGGTGTATTCTTACTCCGCCCCTGCATGGAGAAGTATTTACTCATCGAGCCACCAAGAAATTGCTTAAACAGCTATTCGTAATTGATTAAATCCTTCAAATTTAAATTACATGTTCAGACCGCTCAACGAAGGTAAATCCAAACAGAAGATGCGACAAGGGAAGACTGTACGGCTCAACATTAACGCCAGAGAACGAAGAAGAATGCACGATTTGGTAAGAAATCCATTTATAAACAGTTGTTAGGGGACGCGGTTATCCGATCCCCTAATTGTTACTTGTGTGTTGATGTACTAAATGTACCACCTCACTTGTATATTGTTGCCTTTTAATATTTCTTGTGTTTGAACAGGATCTTTTATATTTAAACATTTACATAAAAACTTATGATGGACACGTTCAAAATTAGAAAATTCTTAGATGTTGATGAGTCTTGAGCTAGAAGAAAATAGCGTCTTTCGTTTTATTTCGGAAGTTTTTATATATGGAATAATAATTTCGAATATTCATCGGCCATGTAGAACACATAGTAAAAATTATTATTTAGAAAGCAAAAAGTACTTAATCAAAATGTAAATAAAAATAATAAATTAAAAAATGTATTGAGCGATCTGAGGGGTCGCTACAGTTCTATGACAGGTCATATTAAAAAACATATCATATCATAAACAAAGCTAATGGGTTTAGTTATTAATTATCATAAGTGATAGACGAAATATTTCTATCATAAACATACGTTAACTCAATGTTTCAACATCATCCAAAAATAGTTAAAAATGGCAGCTGTTTATATGGATTAGTGTTATAGAATACGGAAAAGACGTGCTTTATGACGGAGATATATTAGCGATCTATTTTATTTTCATATATTGTTACCATGCCTATATAATATATACCATACCATATTATTACATGATACCAACCACAAATAAAATTCTAAAAGAGCACACAGGCCGTCATCTTTATTGAGGATAGATGGAGTTACTAAGATGATGCTTTAATAATGCATGAAAAAATGACTTCAAAATAACGGTCATGAATTCAAACTATTGAATGAATGAATATAAAAAAATAATAACAGCCCACAACGACTCACTGCTGGGCTGGGACCTACCTCTTGAGGCACTGGACGGTATACCCACCACGCTTGTCGCCGTGGGTTACAGTTACCTGTGCTCTCGATATGCAGGTTACCTCACGATGTTTATGTTCACCGTCGATACATGGTATTTATGAAATATGCATATATGTGCATACATTAGGCAAGAAAAACTGCCTAAGTGTTGCATTCCAACGTGGGATTCGATGTTATGAATGAATGAAAACACTTAATTACATACAGAAACTAAACTCTAACTTAATATATGTAGAAATATAATATTGTATGGCCCTTACCGCTTATAGCGATCTCTTCCAGGTAACCCGCATTGTAAACCATGAATTAAAGACAGAAACCATAGAATTAGGGTTAAAAATATAGGGTTAAAAAAATATATTGTGCCCGCGACTCCGTCCGCGTGGAATAGTGACTTTGGGCAGAATTTTTTGGATTACAAACTCTGTAAACCCTAAAATATAAATGAAATATGCAAACAGTCAGTATTATCGAATGCAACTGTTACGCCATAGGCCTCCGGAATACGTACGTTCGAACCTACAAAGTCCAGCCTAAGCTAAACCCTATTTCATATGATTGATGACATAAATGTGAGGTTAACTTAAATTAGAAATTCAACCTACAATGTGCAGTCTAAGCTGAACCCTATTTCATATGAATGATGATATAAATCTGAGGTCAACTTAAATTGGATTATAAAATTTCCGAAACTTATAATTTTTAACAAAAACTATTTTTTTTTTCTGAAATAAAAATAGCCTTAAGTTACTTCTATTTACATCTGATATCGTCTGCCGATATTTAAAATATAATTATCGACATTTTTAAAAAAGGCACCAGCAATAAAATCTTTTTTGTTTTTTTTTATTTTATATATATCTTTGAACGACTTGAACTTGAGTAACTTGACCAATATGGAATTTTATTCTGAACTTGGCATTCAACCTCATTCAACATTTGAAATGCCAGTTGCTGTGACTAGTAATGCAAATAAGCTTAACTCGGATCACATTGCCAGTATATATTTCGATACTTAAACGATTAGTGCTATTTTACAGGTAAGAATACTTAATAATAAATAAAATTAAAGCAAAATAATACTAATTGTCCACTAGTATAATAAGATTAACTTAAAAGTGTCAAAGATACTACTGAGTACAAATATCTCGCTAATTTACATAACAGTGTGGTATTCTATAGATAAATTTCATTTCATTTTCATTTCATATTCTGAGCTTAAGATAGTACTTATTATACTCATACTTATAAGATTTAAAAAAAATGAAATAAAATGAAAAATATATATAATTTAAAACTAGACGTATAGCTCAGGATTTTCTACCGCTTCTTCTCTTTGTAACAGCTAAACTCGTTGTGAAGCGGTGGTAACTTTAGTTTAATCTCCAAATAATAGTCATAAAATACACATTTGACTTTCCAAAAATGTTCTAAGTAGGAACTTGAATCAATGAATGAATAAAAACTCTTTATTGTTCACCTTAAATATATAGGAACATAAAATAAAGTTATAAGAACATAAAAGGAAGTTATTTTGAATAAAAAAATTGAGTTTAATAATTTGTAGAACACTACAAATTATTATTCAATAGAATACCTTGTTACATCAAGGATCTCCCTTAAAATATTTCACAATGTTTTTTATAGAAACCTCTTAATTAGATATACTTACCTCATATTTCTTCACCAAAATTTTTAATTCGATTCCTGAGGTAGGTTTTAAAATGTTGTTGAAATCCCTTCTTATTTTATTTTATTTCTGTATCCTGATATAAGATAAACGTATAAATATATGAGATAACATGAAAATGGTAGACTTAATTAATATTATGTAAGTTGTAGTAGTAGGTAATAATAGAAAACAGTTTGTTTTTGTAATAAAAAACTAATTATATAAAACTTTGTATACAATGGATTTTTTCTTTTTTTAACTCTAGCAAAGTATAGTACTACGTATAAGGAGAACTGTAATTTTAATAAAATGTATTACTAGTATATTATAACAAACCGACACTCGGATGTAGTTAACTCAAGAAGGAACCAATAAAAGTGTAGCTTGAGGATATATTAGATGATTGACAACGACATTTCATGTCCTACTTTCAATGTGAAACGAGAAAAATAATTTAAATAAAAAGGATGATATATTTTTCCCCAAAAAGGGGTTAACTTCAGGCAGGCAGCCGGTTTTAAAAACTAAGCCACAAATATTACAATATTTAACATGTTGTGCCGACCATATAATGTGGGATAAGAGGAAGAAGAAGTATTATATTAAAACATTTATAATTATAATTAAACAAAGAGCGTTTTGAATTATTCAAACGCAGTTACGTTAAATCACATAACTCCACATTTTATGAAAAATCATTTACCACTACTGCTGTGAAACTCTGGAACTCGCTACCTGCTAATATTCGAGAAGCTCAGTCTATTTACTCCTTCAAGAAGCTTCTGCATGAACACTTTTTAAAATCAAGAATTTAATTTCTTACTTTACTCCCATTCTGTTTCACTTTTTTTTCTTATTTATTTATGTATAGAATTGTGTATTTATGTATACTTCTTTATACTATCTACATGTATAGATATTTGCTAACCTTCCCACACATTACATACATTTTTATTTATTTTATTAATCACTCCAGTCCATCCAAATGTCGCCTGGAAGAGATCGCTTCAAGCGATAAGGGCGCCACTTGTACAATGTACTATTTTAAAATATAAGTAGTTATATCTGTAACTTTTTGTACAATAAAAAATAAATGAATAAATCTACCACAATTATTTTTCTGACATTATGGAAGTGTGAAAAGTACCTAATATTGTTATCCTGAATATCTAACAGAGTAACGATGACATGTAATAATTACTCTTAACTTGTTTGTGTTTATCTTACCGTTACCATTCTACTACAAAAGTGATTTAAATAAATGTCAGGACAGAAAGACCACTTGTTACTATTTTCTCTTTAGCATGCATGATTGACATGATTGATTGACGCAGTTGCATAAAAACCTACTATAATGAAAACTGAAAGCTTGCATTTAAATAGACGTGTTGTGGGATAAACTTTCTCTGTCTTATACGGGAAGCTATACATTCTTCCCCACAATCTCAGACAATATATTAAGATTATAGTTATATTTAGCATATAATATAATCAACGCGTATGAAGTTCAATGAAATAATTTTGTTTGATGTTGATACAGAACGATGCACTGGACGAGTTGCGTGGAGTGATCCCGTACGCGCACTCGCCATCAGTCCGCAAGTTGTCTAAGATCGCCACCTTATTGTTGGCCAAAAACTACATATTAATGCAGGCCAGCGCTTTAGAGGAATTAAGAAGGTAATCTCAATTAAATTGATTAAATTTTCTGTTCAATGAAAACAAAACGTAAATAGAAGTGTTCGGATGTGACGTACTTAATGCATAAGGAAAATGACATGAAACAGATGTGGAATTTGCATAAATAACAAATTGAATAATTTATAGTATATGATTGTTGATTTGAAAGTATCTGAAGTATATCTAAAACTTTAGCAGTTATTCATAGCTCACCAATATTTTTATAATCTTGTCGAAACCAAATTTATTATGATAACAAATAAAGTAAACAAATCATCAGCAAATTATAAAAGAATTTAGTGACACTTACCAGATAGATAGAAATCTATAAGTGGATTCACGAGATGATTTGCTGATTTAGGTTTGTCAAGACTTGGTGGGTCAGTGACAGTTATAGCAATTATTACAAAGTTTAATAATACTCTATATGAATCAGGTATTTAATAATTTCAGATTAGTTGCATATCTCCAGGGTACGGCAACTGCAGCAGGAATCGTTCCTCCCCCAGGCTTCGACTTGACGGGCTTCCCAGCCGCGGCAAAATTGCTCCAAGCACCCGTACCAGGTCCATCCGCACCTCCTGAGCCACCATCTTGAGATTTAGCTGTTAAGTTGGAACCACAGTCACCTCTACTCTAGTCAAGCCAAAACTTGTGGCTGTGGAAAGTTAATTAAGTTAATTTTAAAGTTATTTTTAAAACCTAATTAAATTTAAAGTTATTTTAGTTTTGCTAGGTGTTACGCAGAGCAATGCCAAAAAGGTGATCCTGCGAAGCCCCCCTCTCAGGCCAAGAATGACGACCGGAGTTTTTAGTGGGCAGGACCGGCGGTCTTTGCCCCCGGTCCGCCCGAGGGGAGTAGGCAGCCCCCTCGGGAGGTAATCCCACATACCCCATCGGCCTTGCCCCGGAGGCCGGTGGAAACTGTAACAGTTTTCCTCGGTATAAAAAAAGGTGTTAGGATCCGAAGCCTTTCTGTAAGGCGGTTGGTTGCCTAAGGAGTGGTTACTCCTGGTCAGTAAATATGCCGCCATAACCCTATGCGGACAGTAGGGTGCTTACGGTGCCGCTTGCGTCGCAAACATCCATAGGCTACGGTAACTGCCTACTATAAAGTGGACCGTCAGCCTATCTGCTGTTCCTCAGATATAAAAAAGGAGATAATATAAGATTCACTATCTATTCTAACACATTGAACTTATATCCAAACCACCAAGGGGGAATCCCCTATACAAAAAATGCTTGTCATTTATTATCTTGTCTATTCCATTATAGAGCTCATAACTTTTTTTTGTATTGTATTAGAGGATAGCTCAAATATTTTTAAGATGCGACGCCATGTGTAGTATGCGATATAATATCTTACGGAATTATTTTTGCCATAATGACATGAAGTGAAATTTATGTTTATAATTTAGCTATTGTCTGTTGATTTTAATATATTATTAATTCATAACATATAATACAGTTATGACTTATATGGCTTACAATATTGTAAAATTAGTAATTATGTATCCATTGTCAATGTTATGTAATCTTAATTTTTTTTAATATATATTCTTCTTCCCTATGCAGGGGTGGAGTGATAATACAAACCCTGCGGCCGGAGGCGGCCTGTCGTAAAAAGCGACAAAACAACTTGTTTGGTGGTACAGCCACGTTTGATTAGCATCGACCCATGGTTTCAAAATATGCCGCCATAACAACTTTGTGCTGTGGTCCGGCATTGGACCAGGTTCCAGTTCTCTTACGGCAGCGTGTTAGCGGTGCCCCATGCACCGATGCTGGCGTCCCACAACAATAAAAAAAGATAAAGTATGCGGTGATCTAGGTTCATCACCTCGTAGATAGTTTTTTATGCCACATTATATGTTATTTGCTATACTTTCAGTAATTGTACTAAAAGTATAGCAAACTATTTAGTTTGCAATCTTTAAAGAACGAGTATTTGGTTTTCCACGGGGAACAAGTAATTAAGAAACTAAGTAGAATTAAATAAACTAATATAAATATATGTACACAAACATGCACACACCCATACACACAAACACGCCGAGCAAGAACTTTGCTTCTTCATACAAAAATAAGCGAGACAGACAAACAGAGATTAATACAGTTAATCTATAGGAGTCGGAACGCAATAACTTTGTTTTAAGCCAGCCAATATTTTAATGTACCGTAGGCAGATTACCAGAGCTATATAATTTTAATACTGTCCCAATTCTTCTGTGCAGCCTATCTATCAACTGTACAAACGAACAGTGCGTTCAACAGTGGGCAAAATTGCTAATAGCAACTTTTGAACCCATCCCAACCCAAAGATGCATAAAATTGAAAAATGTGTGACGTCACATCAGGGAGAGGGGGTTTTAAAATGTGACAACCTATGACATCCCGCCGTTGTCTTGGTGGGGCTACAAATTTATTTATTTATTTATTCTTTATTGTACAAAATTTACAGATATAATTACATATATTTTAAAATAGTACATTGTACTAGTGGCGGCCTTGTCGCTTAAAGCGATCTCTTCCAGGCGACCTTTGGATGGACAGGAGTGATTAATAAAATAAATAAAAATGTATGTAATGTGTGGGAAGGTTTGCAAATATCTATACATGTAGATAGTATATAGAAGTATACATAAATACACAATTCTATACATAAATAAATAAGAAAAAAAGTGAAACAGAATGGGAATAAAGTAAGAAATTAAATACTTGATTTTTAAAAATGTTCATGCAGAAGCTTCTTGAAGGAGTAAATAGACTGAGCTTCTCGAATATTAGCAGGTAGCGAGTTCCAGAGTTTCACAGCAGTAATGGTAAATGATTTTCCATAAAATGTGGAGTTATGTGAGGGCACTGTTAATAGCAAATTCCCTGCAGGTCTCAAGGATTTAACGTCACTGCGTTTGAATAATTCAAAACGCTGTTTTAGATAGCAGGGAGTTTTGGGATTGAACAGAATGTTGAAGAGTAAAGAGAGGATATGAGCATTCCGACGAAAGCGGATGGGTAGCCACTTGAGCTTGTTACGAAATTCGGAAATATGATCAAATTTACAAAAACCAAAGATAAAACGAATACAGAAATTTTGCAGTCGCTCAAGTTTATCAAGCTGAATTTCAGTGAGATCAAGATAGCAGGCGTCAGCATAGTCTAAGATAGGTAAAAGCAAGGACTGGACAAGCGCAATTTTAGTGGCATGTGGAAGGAAGATGCGGATTCTTTTCAGCGAAGCAGCGGTTGCAAACATTTTTTTACTTAATTCTTGGAGATGAGGATATAATAATATTCCATGAAATATTCCATGATAAAGTATTATCGATTGTAATACCTAAGTTCTTAACTCTATCGCTTGGAGTAATAATGACACCATTACATTGTATATCCGGTAAAGTAAGCCAGACAATCCGCTGAAGCATTTTGGGACTACTTATGATAATGAATTGGGTTTTTGAAGGATTTACTTTAAGTCTTTGCTCCAGTCGACTATTTATTTGTTGAAGATCCTGATTGGTAGTTACAATCGCTTCTTTTAACTTTCCAATTGGGGCTTGAGTATTCATTTCATTTATATGGCAGAACAACGTTTTCCGGGTCAGCTAGTAATAAATAAAATCGTTTAGAAAACCACTTTTAGTCATTAGTGTGATATTACAATTACAACTAAGCTAAGATAAGCCCAAAAGAGTCCGTTATAAAAAAACTACATTCCACATTACATTGTAGAATGTAAATAAATATTTATTATCCGTACAGGGGAGGAGAAAGAATACTAACCTCTGTGGCCGGGGTCGGCCTGTAGTAAAAGGCGACAAAAAAACCCAACCTAGCTACGTGGTAGGGCCTCAAGCCCGTCTGGATGGCGACCACCTTTGATCTTAAGTATGCCGCCATAATAACCTTGTGTTGTGTTCCGGCATTAGTGACCCAAGTTCCTGTACCCTTATGGGACAGCAGCGTCTTTGCATTGCCACTGGCATTGCAAACACCTATAGGCGACGGTAACTGCTAAATTCTAAGCGGGCTGTCAGCCTGTCTGCTGTCCTACGCAATAAAAAAAAAATTATGAGTTCCAATATTATAAAAGAATGTAACTTTTAGTACAAGTATCATAAGATGTATATATGAATTTGATAGTTATCGTCGTCATATTTGCATTAATCCCTGTTGCTACCTAAATTTTCTTCTTTCAACTTTAGCATTTTTTATTAGAACTAGTCAATCAGTTGAAACGTATATCCCTTTACGATGTCAAGCGACTTCCTGGATCACTTTCTATCGATTCTGTAAGCGGTATGGCTAGACATTTTGACCGGGAATATATACTTGTCGGTCTTTTTAAAAGTGAATTTTGTAGGATTCTAATTATTGGACGTCGAAGTGTGTTATAGAAAAACTACCATTTTCGTTATTTCACTAAAAGTATTTTAAAACTACTGTCATTGTTATAGAGTGACACTGAAACTTAAGACATTGACATAAAGGTTTACGATTCTGTAACAATTTGTTCCCTATATAAGAAGTCGGTTGTCGTAAAACATGACTATACCATACACATTCCACAATATTAGAGACACAAAAGCTTCTTCCGCTTATCTTATCCTCCTCCATCCACCACAACTTACGTCTACGACACGAAAATCCTGCTTATCATTATGTAATACATATGATAATGTCACGCGTACGATTAGCGTACCGAGTATCTTTAAGTATAGGAGTAATTATTTACTAAGTAGTATAATAGTTGTCTAGTACCCATTGCTCTAACCGTCTGCTGGCTGGGATTAGATGGCACTTATATTATCCAGTGGAAATTAAAATAGAAAATTTTAATGACGTACGTCAAACATACGCACAGTAATTATTATCGTGCGTGACAGCCTGAAAGACGTTTTACTTTTGTTCTTATGATGTCTTTATTCGTTGAATTGTCAGTATCGAATGTTCCAGATTTAGTACATTTAATCACGGTATAGAATAACTAAAGATCGCCACTAGCTATTCTCGAAGGTCTCAAATAGTCGCAGTCAACATTTGGCTCACGCAGCGAATATTTATTTATAAGAATTTAAACTATGTATCATCTGATTTGTAAAAAAAATATAAATTCTTTATAATATACGTTACTTTAAAAGCCCGTTATAGAGTAAAAAACAATGATTTACTAGAAAACCTAACACTTACCAAGTCCAAATAGTTCAAATTGAAATTGAACTAAGATTCGGAAATATAGTGCATGCTAAGCTGAATAAACTACATTCTATAACAATAATAAATAAAATTTACTGTCAAACGGGCTTTATTTGATTTTATTGTCTTAAATTTGACTTGTTAGGGTAAAAAATATTTGGCTCTTTGAGGGAGCCGTGCGGTCGATGGCCATTTACGCAGGCCGCAGCGCGTCCTGGCCGTCAGGCTGATAAGGGGATACCGCACGGTGTCCTTTGAAGCGGCCTCCCTGCTGGCCGGATCCCCACCATAGGACCTCGAAGCCCGAGTCCTGGCGCTGTTCTACCAGTGGCACCGGGACGCGGCCGAGCGTGGCTCTCGCCCCGCGCCTCACGAAGTGCAGGTAAAGTGGGCGGAGCTGCGCGACGAGGTGCTCATGGTGGAGTGGAAGGAGCGCCTCGCGCACCCCAGCGCGGGCCTTGCCACCATCGAAGCAGTGAGACCCGTCCTGGCCAAATGGATGGAAAGGTGCCACGGCCCTGACCTTCTGCCTGACGCAGGTCTTCTCGGGGCACGGTTGCTTCAGAAGGGAGTGTCGCATAGGGCGGGAGATAACGTCAAGGTGCCACCACTGTGGCGCGGGCGACGAGGAGGACACGGTGGAGCATACTGTAGCCATGTGCACTGTGTGGCGCGAGGAGCGCCGCGCCCTCCTCGCCCAAATCGGCACGAACCTGTCGCTCCCGGCCCTGGTTCTGTCCATGGTCGGGGGCGATCCTGGATGGACGGCCGTCGCCTCCTTTTGCGAGGCAGTCATATCCGCAAAGGAGGCGGCGGAGCGGGAGCGGGAGTCAACCACCACACTCCCCTCCCGCCAACGCAGGCCACATCGTTGGTGCCGGAGGGCAACTAACGACCTCCAGCCACCGTAGAAAGCAGTCGCGGGCGGCTCTTCGGGGGAGGATCCGCCACCTACACTATTGCCGCGAGGGAGAGGGCCGTGTGTTGTTCCGCGACCCCCCTCATTTCCTACAATACAGGAGAGCGCCGGGGGGACGAAACCCTGACCCACTGGCGCCAACACTTTAGAAGAGGCCCGCCTTGAGACAAAGGGCGGGCCAGCGCCGGCCCGGACCACGAGATCGGCAGGCCCCATATCCGTAGGCCCGGGCGTAGGCGATAGGAGAACAGCGGGGTTTTTTAGTGGGTAGTCGGATGGCTGAACATCTTTCCCGGAGTCCCACATAAAAAAGGGTAAAAATATTTGGTATAAATTTATACAATAAGTCAGATGGTGTGGAAGCTTGTGGTATGTTAGCATTTCTTAACTAAAAACTTCTATGATTGTTTGTAGCAAATAAATATACTGTTCGTCTAAAGGAAAACTTAATCAAATCATTAAGTTTTCTTTAGTTATTAATCAGGCCAAGTTGAGAACTTTCAACTTTAGTTATACTATATATAGTTCTTAAGCTCTTTTTAAATATTAATTAGCAAACTTAACAAATAAGAAGTCAATAATTATGTATAATTTGTCAATGTAATGTATTTTTTTTTTTTATATATTCTTCTTCTCGATGCAGGGGCAATTATTAATACTGACCCCTGCGGCCGTAAGCGGCCTGTCGTAAAAGGCGACAAAATACCCTAGTTACGTTGTAGGACTCAAATTCCGCCTGAATGGCGACCACCTCTGGCTTTGAAATATACCGTTATAGCCTTGTGTTGTGGTTCGGCATAAGTGACTAGGTTCCGGTTAACCTACGCAGACGGCAGTGTTTCAGCGGTGCCCCTAGCACCGGTGCTGCTGTCCCACAGCAATACAAAAAGTTAAAGTATACGCTGACCTAAGTTCATCACCTCGTAGATAGTTTTTTATGCCTCATTATATGTTATTTGCCATACTTTCAGTAATTGTACTAGAAGTATGCAATCTTTAAATAACGAGTATTTGGTTTTCCACGGGAAACAAGTAATTAAGAAATTAAGTAGAATTAAATAAACTAATCCTTCATAAATGTACGCAACCACGTTAAATCCCTGTTGCTAATCAAACTTTGGTTTGGGGTCTGCTATCCTACTCTTCTTTCTTCACGTTGTCTTTGAAAGAAAGAAAGAAGAAAGAAAAATATTTTATTCAAGACATTTTACAATAATACTATAATATAATATCTACTTATACAATATACAAATAGTATGTATGCCTTGAATTAGACCTGACTCAGCATAATTGCTGGTTGATTAAAAAACCAGCGCTGGTCTTCCGTCAGGCCTGTCGAGCAGCATCACGGACAGAGACACAGAATTGAAATATAGACTTAAACATAATAAAAAACTAGAATATTAGTTATAAAAAAAGGTAATTTAAACATATAAAAAAAATGACACAAAAACAATATCTAACGTGTGACCTATCTACTAAATATCAAATAAACATAGAGAATATTTATAAAAGGACTTGGTAACTTAATATGATAACATCTAATTATCAAGTGACTGATAGAATAATTATTAGCGGTATAAATTAGCTACACTATAAAGCACTCGTATCCTTTGGTATCCTTTATAATAAACTAGCGCATTCGTTGACATATACCGAGTATTTATATATATAATAAGTAATTATTTGCTAAGATACACTACTTGTCTAGTACCCATTGTTCTAACCGTCTGCTGGTTAGGATTAGATGGCGCTTATATTATCCAGTGGAAATTAAAATAGAAAATTTTAATGACGTGCGTCAAACATACGCACAGTAATTATTATCGTGCGTGACAGACTGAAATTCGTTTTACTTTCGTTCATAAGATTATCAGTCTCAAATGTCCCAGTTGTAGTACATTTAATCACAGAATACGAGTTGAATAACTAATTATCGCCACTAGCCATTCTCGAAGGTCTCAAATGGTCGCAGTCAACTCACACCATTTGGCCCACGCAGCTAAAATCTATAAGTGTTTAAACTGTGTATCACCTGATTTGTAAAAAAAATATAAATTCTTTATGATATACTTTACTTCAAAAGCCCGTTATAGAGTAAAAACAATTATTTATTAGAAAACCTAACACTTCCCAAATCCTAATAGTTCAAATTGAAATTAAACTAGGCTTTGGAAATATAATGCATCCTAAGCAGAATAATCTATATTCTATAAAATAGTAAATAAATTTTACTGTAAAACGGGCTTTGATTATATTGCCTTAAATTTGACTTATTAGGGTAGAAACTATTTAGGATAAATTTATACAATAAGTCAGATGGTGTGGAAGCTTATGATATGTTAGCATTTATTAACTAAAAACTCCTATGATTGGTTGTAGCAATAAAATATATTGTACGTCTAAAGGAAAGCTTAATAAAATTATAATTTTTTTTAGTTATTAAGACAGGCTAAGTTGAGAACTTTCAACGTTTATTATACTAAGGACCTTGAGGTATTTTTAAACGTACTAAATTTAAAACTAAGTTGCTGAAAACTTTAACTCATAGTTATGTAGATTAATATTTAATTAGTTGTGCCCACAGCTTCGCTTGAGTATATTTCGATGCAATGATAGTGAAGTACACACGTGTGGGATACATTGTAAGTATATATATATAAGAATCTTTCATAAAAAGTAGACCTAAAATTAAAGGTCTTATCTTAAGATTACACGTCTAATTTATAAAACACTTTAATTTTACTTATTTGTGTAGATTATATTGTCTATTTTATATCGTCTAGTGTTTAATTAATTAAAAATGTAGTCAATATTTCTCTAGCGTTCTAAATAGCACTGCTTTGTCTCTAGAAAACAATATTCATCCATAATTATTTCTAAGTTGTGCCACTGTAAAATGCTTTCACTTTTATTTTATTAAAGAAATATACTTTTTTAATACTTCGAGTATAGCGTCGTTGTCAAACCAATATCTGTTATGTGCAAAAAGTTAAACTTTTATATATGGAGTAAAAACATTTTCCTCAAAAATTTTATAAGAATCAATTTCTTTTAAAATGATTTATATTAAAGTAATGTAATGATTAGATCACGTAGTGGTTTTTATTTATCAAAGTTTGGGCTACAAACTAATCATAAAATGTTAGTCAACATGTAGAAATCTAAAAAAAAGTGCACATAACAGATACTATTTTCATAGGTTAATTAGGTCTAATTAATCAAAATTATTATAAATGCTCATTATTCGTAATATAGACTCAATAAGTAAGCAATAAGTTGTAGCGTGAAGGAATACGTATTATAGCTTAGTTAATGCATTTTAAATTGTAAGTATAATATTAAAATCACTCTCTGGAAAGTAGAGATGACTGTGAACCGAGATGTGCCAAATTAGTTAGATGGTGTAGAATTGTATAATACGGAAAGCTTTCGATGTTTTTGAATTTCTGAATATAGGTTTATATTTGATAGCATAGTAAAACTAAATGAGGATATAAACAAGATTTTTATATCTTCTCTTATAAATATTATTATATTATCATATATACTTACAGCTTAGTATATAGGTTAAGGCAACTAAACTGCGGGCACTATTCTCAGTGCCGGATTAAGCAAGTGCGGGGCCCGTAGCAAATCTTTTCAAAGGACCCCGCACCTGGGCGCATGTGTGCTTCCATACCTCAAACTACAGCACCAACGTAAAAACTACATCACCAATGCACTTGTCGCCGATGGCTCAAGCGAGCTCCTGGGACGTGAGTTCATCAAGTAGCCACCACCTGATTCGGCGATGGAAGCGCTCAACACGTTTGTCTTTGGGCTTCACGCAGAGGTCCATGGCATGAAAACGGTGTTGTGCAGTGACAGTCTCGCCGGATATGATCTTGCAGTTGGCTACTTTGCTGATGTGGTGTCTCCAGTCTACAGGAGAAATTGAGTCGGTCCGATAATGAGCTAGAGCTCATTATCGGGCCGACTCAAATTCTTCACATTTATACGAGCGACTTTTGGTAACATGTGCTTTTATCGTATGAAATTCTGTTTTATTTTCGCCAAGGAAATAATGGGGGTTACCGATTGTATGACGTAGATTGTGTTAGTAGGAAAAGATGTAACGTTTCACCTTATTGTGACATCAAATAAATTCAATATATTATGTTACCACGTGTTAATAAGTTTCATTTAAAAAATTACGCTCAGGCCGAGATGAGCGGGTATGATATGCGGGGCCCTCTTTTGCGTGGGGCCTTACTAGGTGGTTAATCCGGCACTGACTATTCTGGCCTCAAAGGTGCCAGTAAATCCCTCCCGCCTAATATCGCACTAAGTACTGTGCACTACCCAGTCGAGAAACAAAGCCCGGTAATCGAATAACTTAGTCTTCATCATGTTTCTCTTGTCTTGGTAACCAAGACCGAGATGTCAGTAACCAAGACAGAGACCCTGGAGGTGAGCCAATCCGGGTCCTACGCTAACACCCAACTACTAGATTTACATCCAATCAGGCGTCATCTGAAGACCGAGTACTTGGCCTGTAACTCCACAGATCCCACACCCGTACGCATAGACGGCAACACGGTCGAGCGCACGGACCATGTGAAATACCTGGGATCTGTGTTTCATGCGTCTGGTGACATCGATTGCGACGTCAAGGCACGCATTGCTGCCGCGTGGGCCAAATGGCGTGAGGTAACTGGTGTCATTTGTGACCCCAAGATGCCGGTAAAGTTGAAGGGACAGGTCTATAAGACCATCATTAGGCCTGTCCTTTTATACGGCTGTGAAGCGTGGCCGGTGTTAGAGCGACACAAGCAAGAACTGCGTGTCACGGAGATGAATATGCTGCGGTGGATGTGTGGAGTGACGCGGAAGGACCGCGTTAGGAACTCCCGCATTCGCGGTAGTCTTCATGTCCGTGACATTGCGGATAAATTGCAGGAGTGTCGGCTCCGTTGGTATGGCCATGTTTTACGGCAACCGGATACTTACGTGGGAAACAAATGTCTGGCCATGCCGCCTCCGCCGGGCCCCGGCAGGAGGGGTAGACCCAAAAAGTGCTGGCTTGACGTTGTAAAGGGTGATATGCGTGCCAATGGGCTCACTACCAGGGATGCTGAAGATCGCGCGAAGTGGAGTAGAAAAAGTCGGAAAGCGGACCCCGGGCACCGAAACGAAAGTTTGGGTGGCAACCGGGACTAACGCTAAGATGATGATGATGAGGCGTCATCTGAATGTGCGTCAAGTTAGACCAGCTGGACGCCAACTGACTTTATCCGAGAGAAGAAGGTGAAAGTCAACCACCAACCTCCCCTCCCGCCAACACAGGCCACGTCGGCGGCGCCGGAGGGCAAGCAACGACCTCCGGCCGCCGTAAAAAGCGGCCGCGGGCGGCCTCTCGGGGGAGGATCCGCCGCCCGCATTATTGCCGCGAGGATGATGGCCGCGTGCTGTTCCGTGGCCCCCCTCTACTCCTAGAGTTATAACAGGAGAGCGCCGCGGGGACGAAACCTTGACCCCCTGGCGCCAACACTTTAGAAGAGGTCCGCCTTGAGACAAAGGGTGGGCCGGCGCCGGCCCGGGCCACGAGATCGGCAGGCCACATATCCGTAGGTCCGGGCGTAGGCAATAGGAGAACAGCGGGGTTTTTCCCCGAGACAAAAAAAAACTAAACTGCAATTGATATTTTATCCGTCAATATCTTTGTGCCAATAATATAAAATGTTTCTTGTTATTGCGTAAAATATTTTGCTCTAAACATTTAATTTATTGAAGTTGTGAACGAAGTTGTCATAAAAAAAAATCTAGTCCAACTAAAAGGTAGATTGTAATAATACTCTTTTATTCGTATATTAGAGTATATTAAATTAGTATGAAAACTATCAATACTGATTGATGTAATATCCAATCAATATCAGAACACGTAGGTTTGAATACCATTTTGTAACATTTTTCGATCTGATTCAAGTTTTCGACCATTTTATCGAGACGAAATTTTTCACATACCTTGCTTGAGAACTGAATTCCACATTTGCTTAGATATATACCTACTACTAATATAACCTATATATTTGATTTCCTTATGTGAGATATTTTGATATATTAATTAAGAACATTTCCATCTAAAATCTTACATTTCTGTGTATTGTTTACAGATTGTCCATCATTCGATAATTATTACGACCTGAATCATACCTAATTTGAACAAGGTAAAATTTAATTCTTCAAAAAATTAAATATAAAAGTATAAATTGAATATGTTTATAAAATTATATAAGTATTATAATTCCAAGAAAAATTGATATCGACCTCAATTTTTGTATTTAATTGTTACCTACTTCTATAAATAATATTTGCATATTACAACACTCATGTATGTCTATAAAAGGTTTATATAATCTTAAACATGTATGTAATGTATACCCAACATTATTACGTGTGTTACTTAAATTACTAAATATTTACATATTGTGCTAGATATAACATGTCATCTCTTTGAGAGGATCGTGTGGGCCGGCTCGTATGCGGCCCTAAACAGATGCCTTGAAGCAGCAAAACATCTCTGCATCAGGTGACCTTAAAGCCTATAAGTGCCCTGAGAGGATACCGCACAATTTCATTCCAGGCTACTTTTCTCACCGGCACTCTACCATAGGACTTGGAAGCCCACACGCTGAAGATCAAGGAACGGGGAGGAATTGGGGAGACTGCCTGCAGAACGCCGAGTGGGGTCACGCTGCCATATAGGCGGTCCGGCCGTCATGCGTCATAGAGATAGCTGTATAGGAAGCACGATACCCCCTTACGTTCCACCCGACACATGCTTTATCAGCTATGGGTGCTTTGGCCGATACCTGTGTTGTGTGGGGAGACGTGAGCCGAGATCAAGGTGCTATTACAGCGATACTAGCGTCGAGGGTGCGGCGCTGGATACGTTTCAAACATGCATCGCTTGGGACGAGGAGCGCCGTACCTTCGTCGCCGCAATATGCGGACCTGTCCCTCCCGGCCCAGATTAGTGCTGTGGTCAGGAGTAAATGGTTTTAGTATGCAGCCGTCTCCTTTTGGGAAGCGGTCATGTCCACGAAGGAGGCGGCTGAGCCGAAATGACTTGCCATCAGGTCCGTCGGCGGCGGAGAATTGCCAATAATCTCTAGCCGCCGTAGACCCTGGCAACGCACTCTATCAGCATGCTGAGCCATAGTCACCCTAGGCCGGTGACAGGGCACACAATTTTCCATGTACTCCTCTTACCTCTGAGAGCAACCAAATGCAGCTGGGGTAAGCCACACACCTCGGCTGATACACAGTAGAGGCCGGCGATGAAAAATAAGGCCAGCCCAGCCCGCCCGGGCCCGAATCATTAGTGAAAGTGCGTCCCTCACCTGGGCGGGCATTAGAATTAGGTTAGTTTTAATCGGTATACCAGTGACGTGCGTCCCCTTGTCAACTGGGGGGGTCAATGCACGGGAGTCCCACTCTACATAAGTAAGATCCAAATCGTTGATATGTGCATCAAGCATTTCCACCTCAAATTGTATTACACGTCGTTAATGTATGAGATATACGAGTAGTCAAAGTGTAATGTGATTATTTTAGCAATACTAATTTATGTATTTACTTAAAATTTGCTCTTAAACTTTAGATATAAAATATAATGATATTGGTGTAATAGTATTGAAGTTTTAATTTGAAAAACCCCTAAAAATAATATGAAACCCGTTTCTTATTTATAAATTGTTCAAACTTTACATTTGTAATAACTAGTAAATTATTAATTAAATTAGTTATTATTTCTAAGCAAATAGACCCACATCGTAATTAAATTTAAGGGAACATACGAATACCACGTGACGTATTTTTGTCAATTGTTTACCCACTCCCTCCTCTTAACACCATCCGTAGCATATCAGAAGACATCCCCCTGCTACTCTAGTTTTCACGTAGTAATTCATACACATGGTTTTCAATATTTTTTTACAGAGAAACAGAAACCGAAGTCTTATCCGTGTAGGGCCGGAGAAAGAATACTAACCTCTGCGGCCGGGGTCGTGCGGTCGTAAAAGCCGACAAAACAACCCACCCTAGCTACGTGGTAGGGCCTTGAGCCCGTCTGGATGGCGACCACCTTTGGTCTTGAGTTTGCCGCCATAATAACCTTGTGTTGTGTTCCGGCATTAGTAACCCAAGTTCCTGTACCCTTATGGGACAGCAGAGTGTTCGCGATGCCACTGGCGTTACAAACACCCATAGGCGACACGTGGGTCGTTTTTAAATTCGAAGTTTCCATTACGAAAGTGTTTAAACTAAAAATGCACGGTGCATTCATTAGCAGTTTTCTATTCAAACGCAGCGTTGATATTGCGAGCCTTTTCTGCCGCGTTGGTTCCGCGTCGGAACTCATATTCAAAAATGACTCGGATTTTCGGAGTATCTATCTTTGAGGTCTAAGCTGAATAAAAAAAAATAATTGAAAGTCTAAAATCGAATGTTGCACATTTATTTAAAGAAAAACCTCCTAGGTATCATGTGAAATAGTTATTAATTTTAATTAAAAGTTAGTACATAAAATAAGAGCCACTCATCGGAATAAAAACGAAACGCTAACCTAAATAACATAAGCTTGTGGTTTCTCTTTGGAAAACATAATAAAATCGTTCGTGCGACTGTCAAAAGATGGCGCTATACCAAACAGTTCTTAGAAAAAGGTTCGTTGTCATTGGTTCCCTTAAGAAATATTTATAAAAACTAAATCGTAGGTTTTTAAATTGTTGTATGCACACTGTGATACTTATTTTATACAGGCTAAACTTATACAGAGACATATTATTATAGTCTTACAACCGGAAGATCGCCGGTTTGCATCTTTACTTGTACACGCATGCCCCACACTTCTTTTGTTTTACCTAATAATTATGTTGTAAACTTCACAAATGTCTTAAAACTAACAACTACCTTCTGCACCCATAGGCAATTTGCACTGGTTACTACTCTAGCGGCATATAACAAATAATTTATTAAAATTGATATACGTCATAGTTTTATGGCAATCAAATATAATTTGCTACACATTTAATTTATTTGACCATACATATGACGAAGCGGTTGTAATTTTAACCAATAATAATAACAGTATATTTAGTTGTGATGTAATTTTGAAATGAAAACTTCTTTAGCATCATTGTTATATGAAACACTATGAAACGGAAAAGTCACAGTAAAATGAAACACCTATAAAAATCTTCCTTTTTATGAAGTGTTTAACAACTTGAATAATTTTAACGTGGAGAGAATGAGATAAAATATATTATAAAGTGTTTCCTATATTTGTGGTCTCTTCTTGTCTCTCTCTTGCCTTTTGTCTGTTCTTTGTGTCTTTGTGCCTGTGGTCTATTCTTCTTTATTTCGGTTGCATAGGAAATGTTTCGCTGCCACTTTCACTTCAAAACCCAAGAGAGAAAAACAAAATGTATGTGACTAAAGTAGTTTTATAGGAGCAACTGCTATCTTCACTTCGAAAAAATCGATAGGGTGTTATGTTTTTGCTGTCTGTGACCAATGACAAGTTATTTTTTTAACAGCTGGAGTTCAAATAACAAACAGTCTAGCTCAATTGCTCATGAAATGAGCTCAAAGCAAGAGGTCACCGTTGCCTGTAGACGTTTATAACGCCAGGGGCATTCCAACGAGTTGACGGCTTTGAATAAATTTTATGACGCGTTTTTCGAAAAATCCCATATTTTACTCCGTTTCTTAAACATAGATACAAACAATGATATTTACGTATTAAATATTAAAAATGAATGCAATTATTATTATATTATCTCTTGATTTCTGCCTGAGGTCTAAACATGGCGTCCCCGTATATTGTCAACCAGTTTGTAAACCACATATAATAAATTATATGAATTTGATCTTATAATCCATTAGTTACATTTTATAGCTCCCTAAATAAGTATGGTGACTTTATTCTTAAAATTAGCAGTAACTTATGTATTTACTTATATATTTATAATTACAACATATATCTCGCATAAAACAATACAAGTTACACAATTTCAACACATGTTTCTTTCTTTATTGCTCAGCATTTTCGCAACCAATAAAGATAATTAAATATTGCAGGCAGTCTTACCGTTCGATCGTATAGGAATTGTTACACATGAATTGAAGTAATATGGTGGATGGTATACGTACATATGAATTAATCAATAGAGGTTACGACTTGGATAATGCCTGTTATACACAAACGTATAATATATTTTTCTTTTCCTTTATTCATTAGTACAGTATTGTTATTTTACTTAAAGTGGGATCAGGTTTCAAAGATACTTCGTCTATCGTCCCCCAAGGATTCGATAGTAACATAAGGAGGTTAGATTACTATCACTACGGTTTGCGTACGTACGTACTACTGCGTACGTACGCAGATGACCACCGACTTAATAGTAAACAATTACCGTCGCCTACAGGAACCTTGGTCACTAATACGGGAACACAACACAAAGTTATTATGGCAGCATACTTAAGACCCAGGGTCGTTGCCATCCAGACGTGCTTGGCTCTACCACGCTAGGGTTGTTTTATCACCTTTTACAACAGACCGACCCAGGCCGCAGGGGTTGAGATGTTTTAGGAGTTGTGGTAATCATGGCTAGTATATCCACAAGATTAAAAAGAGATCTACAGGCTAGGTTAGCTAGGTAGGGCTTCAAGTATGGATGTTAACCGCTAGTTTCCAAATATGTCGCCATAATAACCCTATTTTGTGTTCCAGCATTAGTGACCCCGGTTCCAGTTCGCGGAAGGCAGCGGATTCGCATAGGCGACATTAACTGCTTATTATTAAGTAGGCCATCAGCCTTCTGTTCCTCAGCAATAAAAAAATCTAGATTGTTTTTTGTAAGTATTTCAATATAAGTAATATTATTTAGTTTAATTCTGAATCATTCTTCTAATGTGTCTCATTTAAATGGATACAAGGTGATCAAAACAGACAACTAAAAATATAAGGTTTGTTATTTTTAAATAATTATAGCATTGAGTAAACCGTAACCTCGCTTGTTATTTATTCGCCATTAATAAAATTCGCAGCATACATAAAGCAAGAAAAATCGTTTATTTAAAAAATTACCAAGGAACATTAATAATTATGAATGTAACCTATTTTCATAAGTCAGCATCAAGAACATAATGCATTTGGTTGCTGGTTTTCAACATGGTACTCGTATCTAAGTTACAACTACCATACTTACTTACCTTCCATCAAGTCCGTTTAGTTTCAAAAACGTGACAAATAGCTACACTTTCTGATTGGTATACGAGAAAGAAAGTGCACAGTTCTTTATTTCGAGTATGTCAGTCGAGGGGAACCTATTTTAAGGACAAATACCTCATCTATCTTCTGTTAAATCATAGGAAAAGAAATAGAAGAGATCACGAAACAAAAAGATGCACAGAATTCCGTCAAATCAATTTTCATCCTGCTCTTATCCTATATTATGTCGTGTAGGTACATATTTTTCCTTACACTTTAGCCACATCAACTGATACTAAGTATTTACTCAGCGTACAACCTTTTAAGTATCCCGAGGAAACCTAATGACCAGGGAAGCTGATATGACCATATTGGCCTTACCGTTCTTACCCAAAAACCTTTGTGCTGCTGCGATATCTTGTTGGCCAGCGGCGGCGGCAGCAGCCTGCCTACTAAAACCCCAGTCGCCACACAACCTTACATATTTTTGATCATTGCTCTGCGATACTCAGCATACAGCCTACTTTGAAATCCAAAATGACAACTTTGGACACAATCGAAATGAGAGAAGAAATATGATAAGAGAAGACTTTCGCCTCACAATTAAAATCAAAATACAGAAAGGTGCTTTATTACTTTTATATTGTGACTTAAATTTTGCTATTTCATATTTAGCAAAACCACTTCAACCATTATCGTGTAATGATTATCCTTGAGCAGAGGACGCGACGTCCTTGATATAAATCTAACGTTCATTAAAAACAAGGTTATTACAGTTGGGGTAAGATTATAAAATCCTTCAAATGCTATACCTACGTGCGAATTATGTTTCTATATTCCTTAATATAATAATCATTTTAGCGTTAACTCTGTTGCTATGCAAACCTTCGCTGCGGTGGCTTAGGTCCGCTTTCCGACTTTTTCTTCTCCAAATCGCAATGTCTTCAGCATCCCTGATAGTATGTGTATTGGCACGAATATCACCCTTTACGACGAAAAGCTAATACTTTTTGGGTCTCCTCCTAATGTGGCCCGAAGTTTATTTAATAACAGCACATACAGCTAGGCTCAAGCTTTCCTCCTTTCCTCTAAAAGATTATACAGTACATATGTACTGTATAATCATATGATACAAATCAAGCGTAGTAGATTTCCTGCGTCCTCATTTCTGATACAATCAAATTTGCAGGTATGAAATCAAATTTTCAGTTGACCATTATTGATTGCTTTAAAAAAAAGATCTTTAAAGAAGTCCTCCTCCTGGACCATTATCTTCTATACACAGGTAGAAAAGTCTTAAACTTCTAAAATGCGTCGGTTTCGGTCTAAGGTTACAATAAAAATCAATACATACTATATCTTCATGAATTTTTATTAATAAATATTATAAACTCTAAAAATAAACCTCTCATAATTCCAAAGATGTTACTGAAGAAATCCATGTCCGTAATATTACGGACAAACTGCAAGAGTTTCGCCTTTATTGGTATGGCCACATTTTAATACAACCAGCTATTCCGCCTTAAACAGGCCCCGGCAGGAGGCGTAGACCTAATAAGTGTTGGCTTGACGTCGTAAAGAGTGATATGCGTGCCAATGAACTTACTACCAGGGATGCTGAAGACCGTGCAAAGAGGAAAAGAAAAAGTCGAAAAGCAGACCCCGAGCAATCAGGATTTAAGGCTGAGATGCTTATGATGGTGATGTTACTGGAGAAATCAAACTGATAGTCCAAGAGTTAGGATTCGAATCTACGTATAGTTCAAATTCTAAATACTTCGTAATTAGTCAAAAGACAGTGCTTTTGTTAGTTCACGTACAGTAAATGAAAGCCACCGATTTGGTTTTCCTTTCGGAATGGGAAGACGAATGGCAGTTCCTTCTACATACTTATATCAAATTAACCACGAGTTTCATAGATAATATTTATCAAGTACTCAAAAAAAGAAAGTAAAGAGAAATAGCAACAACGCAAATAACACATTGATCAAAAAGTTTCCGGACTGAGTAAGAAAAACACAAAATTTTCCCAAAATTCGTATTCATTCATCGACATAATTTCCATCTAAGGCAATACAATCGGCCCAACGCTTCTCTAACTTCTCGATGTCATGTTTATAGAACGTTTGATCCTTGCTCGCAAAATAGACCTCAGTTTCGGCAATGATTTCCTCGTTGGTACTAAATCTTTTTCCCCGGAGCATCCTTTTCAGGTCTGCGAACAGCCAGTAGTCGCTGGGGGCCAAATCTAGCCAATACGGGGAGTGGGACAGCAATTCGAAGTGCAATACATGCAATTTGACCATCGTAGCCATTAATTTGTGACTACGTGGTAGAACCCCAAGTCCAATGCCACCATAATTACCTTGTGATGTATTCCGGCATTAGTAATCTAGGTTCCAGTACCCCTACGTGGACAGCAGCGTGTTCGCGGTGGCCCCAAACGTCACAAACATTCATATGCAACGTTAACTGCTTACTATTAAGTGGACCGTCGGCCTGTCTGCTGTTCCTTAGCAATAAAGAAAAAAAGTGGTAATGGTAGCCCATTACCACTTTTTTATCTATAGTAGAACCGATAATCGATGGGGTGACCAAGTTCTCGAGTAGAGACTGTGTCTCGAGAAACATAGTACTGAACGTTTAGTAGCAAGGTGGAGCGACGACTTGCGACAAATGGATGGCAAAAGGTGGATGCGACGAGGCGAAGACAGGGCTCTGTGACAAACCTTGAGAAAGTTATGTCCAGCTGTGGACTTCAATAGATTGATGAAGATAAAGATGAAATATGACTAAACTTTATAGGGGACATCCATTAATTACGTGAGCTATTTTTCGATCAGGTTAGACTGACCCCCCCCCCCTAGGTGAGATTGACGCTGAAAATATTTTAAACTAAAATTTATTTTTTCTATTCGGGAAAATAATAAACCGTTCAGGTATACTATAATTAATTAATTTAAATTAAATAAAATACAAAGTAAAAAAACAGATAAGAACATATTTTTTAATATTTGTAATATTTTATATTTTTTGAAGGTGACGTGAGATTTTCGATTATCCCCCCCTCGGTTTAAATAAGATTTGGTAAGATTTCATTGGACCCCCCCCCCCATTCTTAGCTCACGTAATTAATGGATGTCCCCATATTTATAGGTGCGAATATCGTATAGTCCTACCAAAAGAAAGGGGAACGATATCCCATTCCTTTGCTACCAGGAAATTAGCAAAAGAAATAATCAGCTTGGCGCTTCCAACGACTCCTTAGAAATTTAACGAAGAATCCCACTCTCGTTTCTGATGAGGATTTCGTGTATATATATGAAACTTGTTGAATACATAGGTATACATATATTTAAAGAAAAACAACCACACATGCTCTCTTACGAAATTCTATATAATAATTGCAATATTTCCCGTTTAAAATGTCATAAATACGTACATTTTGTGTTTATCGATCTTCCAGTACATTCTTTTGACATTTGAACAAAATGGTGGCATGAGCACGCACAATGTGACCTGCAAATACATCGTAATATGCATGTAGAAGTATATGCAGGGAGTATTGTAATCTAAAATACACTGGGAAGCAATAGCAACCCTAACGGTGATGAATACAAGCGGGCTCGAGGCAGCAGCGGTACGAAATTTAATCTACCCCCGTCTGCCACCCTATGCCGCCACCCTCTGAAGTACTATATTTACTAATATAGCGAAGCTGTATCGAATTATTTATTCATTCTAACTCACGTTTCTGATGAGTATGATGTAAGTTGTTTTTCACATTACTGTATGAATTAGTAAGAAGGTTAGGTCTCGAAATTAAAGCTACCTGGAGAAGTGAATTGGGTCCAGCTCGAGCATTATGTCAAACTTTTTAAAACTTAATCGTTTACCAATTGTCTTTTGCTTCATTCCGGAATAAGTAATCCAGGTTCCAGTTCCCCTACGCAGACAACAGCGTGTTAGCGGGAGCGCTGGCCTCACAAACATTCATAGTCGATAGTATTTCTTTACAACAATAATTTTTGTTTACGCTGAGCAGATATCTAAGTTGAACCCTTTTTTTTATTGGTGTAGGACAGCTGACAGGCTGGCGGCCCACTTAGAATTTAGCAGTTACCGTCGCCTGTGAGCGTTTGTAACTCCAGTAGCATCGCCAACACTCTGCTGTCCTATAAGGGCACAGGAACTTGGGTCACTAATGCCGGAACACAACACAAAGTAATTATAGCGGTATACTTAAGACTAAAGTTGGTCGCCATCCAGACGGGCTTGGGGCTCTATCACGTAGCTAGGGTGGGATTTTTAGTCGCCTTTTACGACAAGTCGACCCCAGCCGCAGAGGTCAGTATTCTTTCTCAGCCCCTGCACGGATAAAAATTATATTTGTTGTACCTACTGTATTTTCCGTCTTTCGTGCGGGCGGAGCTGCGTGACGAGGTGCTCATGGTGGAGTGGAAGGAGCGCCTCGCGCACCCCAGCGCGGGCCTCGCCACCATCGAAGCGGTGAGGCCCGTCCTGGCCGAATAGATGGAAAGGCGCCACGGTGCCCTGACCTTCTGCCTGACGCAGGTCCTCTCGGGGCACGGTTGCTCCGGGAGGTACCTGTGTCGCATAGGGCGGGAGATGACGTCGGGGTGCCACCATTGTGGTGCGGGTGACGAGGAGGACACGGTGGACCATACTGTCGCCGTGTGCTCAGCGTGGCGCGAGGAGCGCCGCGCCCTCGTCGCCCAAATCGGCGCGGTCCTGTCGCTCCCGGCCCTGGTTCTGTCCATGGTGGAGGGCGATCCTGGATGGACGGCCGTCGCCTCCTTTTGCGAGGTAGTCATGTCCGCAAATGAGGCGGCGGAGCGGGAGCGGGAGTCCACCTCCCCTCCCGCCAACGCAGGCCACGTCATCGGCGCCGGAGGGCAAGCAATGACCTCTGGCCGCCGTAGAGAGCGGCCGCGGGCTGCCCCTCGGGGGAGGATCCGCCGCCCGCACTATTGCCGCGAGGGGAGAGGGCCGCGTGCTGTTCCGCGGCCCCCCTCATCTCCTACAATACAGGAGAGCGCCGGGGGGACGAAACTCTGACCCCTTGGCGCCAACACTTTTGAAGAGGCCCGCCTTGAAACAATGGGCGGGCCGGCACCGGTCCGGGCCACGAGATCGGCAGGCCACATATCCGTAGGCCCGGGCGTAGGCGATAAGAGAACAGCGGGGTTTTTTAGTGGGTAGTCGGATGGCTGAACATCTTTCCCGGAGTCTCACATATCCTTCGGTCCCCCTGGGCCGGGGGAACCCGTCAAGAGAGGGTTTTCCCCGATACAAAAAAAAGTGTTGGTCATTAAAACGAATATGTCCAAAATTTTATCGACCTAGTTAAACGACCCTAAGAATTGGGTTGCCAGCTCAAAAATCTGTCAACCAGGACTAGAAACGCGAAAACCCCGGATTTCGGAGCTTACAACCCAGACGTTTGAATAGAGTATTTTTTCTAAGTTACTCAGTACAATAAAATATAGTTTTGATAGTCATAAATAAACTTTTATTTATTTTAATAAATAAAATAAAATTAGATTTTTCTAACAAAACAAAATTATACTGTATACTATTTTGCGTCGAGTTGTGTTATAATCTCAAAGTAGAAACTACATCTTACATTTTTATTGTCTGTAAATAAAATAAAAATTATACACTTTTACTTCGAAAAATACAATTTAAATTTTACTTAAAATTTTCAATCTCACTGTTTTTTTTTAATAAAACAAATCCTCATAAAGTTCTAATAAACTATTAATAGTCTTACATTTATTTATAACTAGCAGCCCGTCCCAGCTTCGCACGGGTATTTAACAAAAAATTAAAAATTAAACCCTTCTATTTTTTTCGGTCTCGGGGAAAAACCTTGACGGGTTCCCCCGGCCCGGGGGGACCGAGGGATATAAGGGACTCCGGAAAAGATGTTCGACCATCCGACTACCCACTAAAAACCCCGCTGTTCTCCTATCGCCTACGCTCGGGCCCACGGATATATGGCCTGCCGATCTCGTGGCCCGGGACGGCGCCGGCCCACGCTTTGTCTTAAAGCGGGCCCCTTCTAAAGTGCTGGCGCCAGGGGGTCAGGGTTTCGTCCCCCCGGCACTCTCTTGTAACAACTCTAGGAGTTGAGGGGGGCTGCGGAACAGCACGCGGCTTTCTCCCTCGCGGCAATAGTGCGGGCGGCGAATCCTCCCCCGAGGGGCCGCCCGCGGCCGCTTTCTACGGCGGCCTGAGATCGTTGCCCGCCCTCCGGCGCCGACGACGTGGCCTACGTTGGCGGGAGGGGAGTGCAGTGGCGGACTCCCGCTCCCGTTCCGCCGCCTCCCTTGCAGACACTACTGCCTCGCAAAAGGAGGCGACGGCCGTCCATCCAGGATCGCCCCCGACCATGGACAGAACCAGGGCCGGGAGCGACAGGTCCGCGGCCAATTCCGGACGGGATTCACATCCCCGTCGCGTGCTAGTCAGGCGTGGGTACGACTACCAGACGATACTCCAGAAAAAGCAGAGTCGCCTGACGTCGTAGCCGGCCCAGCAAGACCAACCGACAGCGAGGATGCAATTCCCGCCCCGGGAACGCTCTCTGTGCAGGCGCAGTCGAAATAGGCATGGTTTCGACTACCAAATCAGGTCCCAGGGTAGAACCCGGGATCCCAATCAGTATTCGCAACCATCCCACCGGGGACCACGCCACGAACAGAGAGCTAAGTTGGAAAGGATGTAGGAGATAGACGGGAAGAAAGGTAGGACTCTGTCGCCTCGGACGGAGAGGAGAGAGTAGCGACGGATGCTTGGGCAGCTCGGGTACGCACACCCGTGCACTCCTCGGACAGAGGAGCGCCTCTGAGGGCAAACCTTTCTATTTGCGTCAGGTTACTAAAAAATAAAATTATAAAGAAAGTTTGAATACTATTATTTCTATGATTTTATTTTAATGATCTTTTTGTTATTATTTTTTATTTATTTTCCGTTATTTTTTAATAAGTATTCTAATTTTTGTAAAATCCCCAGTGACGCACGCCTACATTGCTTATGGTGCTGCCTAGCTAGCCGAACAGGGTGAGCGACTACGCAACATTTTTCTAATACTTACATTTTTAAACTCGTGATATCTTTCGAATGGAATATCCGAATTGAATAATTCAAAAAGTTATATAAAGGTATTGAAACATTTTTGAATATGAAGTGATTTATTTTAATAAGGATTAATACCAAGATCCAAATAAAGAGCCTTTTCTAGGGGCGGCATTTCAATTAAATTTTTAAAATAAAAGAACACTTATTGTGGCATAACTATAATAGTTAGACATATGCTGTCGCGACACTTTTTGTAAATAATGATGTGTTCTGCAAAGTTGTAGTACATTATTTTATTCTATCATCAATAGTTTTCGCAACGCACGCGATTTAAATAATATTTTAGGTAATTTTTTTACACTTTGGGTTACATTATTGGAGTTTTAGTAAGGATCCCTAATTTTTTTGAAAATATAATATAGCCTATGTCACCCGGGGATAGTGTAGCTTCCCAACAATGAAAGAATTTTTTAAATTGGGTCAGTAGTTTCGGAGCCTATTCAAAGCAAACAAACAAACAAACAAACAATCAAATCTTTCCTCTTTATAATAGTAGTATAGATTCTCTAAACTGCCTTTTTTAGTTTTCAGGTTTATGGTATTTTCCAGTCTTTCCAATAGCCTTTAGAATATCTTCCTTGCTTATATTTGAATTAAAACCCGGACTACAAATAAAATCCCGCCCGAAGGCTTCCTGGACGCCTTCTATACTAGGACAAATCCGGGGAAACCCGGACGGATGGCAACCCTCATCATCATCTAAGTGTAGTATCCCGGTTGCAACCTAAACTACCGTTTCGGTGCCCGGGGTCCGCTTTCCGACTCTTTCTACTCCACTTCGCACGGTCTTCAGCATCTCTGGTAGTGAACCCATTGGCACGCATATTCCCCCTTACGACTTTAAGCCAGCACTTTTTGGGTCTACCTCTCCTGCCGGGGCCCGGCGGAGGCGGCATGGCCAGACATTTGTTTCCTACTCCCACATAATCACCCGGTTGCTGTAAAACGTAGCCGTACCAATGGAGCCGACGGATAGACGGATGGCAACCCTATCTAAGAAAATATATGGCGAATCATCAGATTCAATAATAACACTTTAGTAGATTGCAATTACTATTAAGCTATATACATAATATTATATTATAATTCTAGAGATTCAAGTTGGAGAAGATTTTTCTTTTTTTTATATAAATTATAACCTGAAAATATAATAACAAAACAACTAAAGGACTAAAATGTCTCAAAAAAGATATTACTGAAAAGAACTACAGTATATTATAATACCTATAGTTGTTACTTTTGCAATTTTATTATTTGAAGGAAAAAATTATTCACTCAATACTATCAATAAAATTAAAGAAGGAACAAAATATGTGTGATTTGATGTAATTTTAGTGGACTTTATTTACAAAATTTATCATTATAATTTAAGATAATTAGCTCATAATATATCATCGGGTAACTACGGACCCTTACTTGTCACAAAGCAAACTAGCTCGCCTTTCCGTGGTACTTCTTTTGCAACGCCAGGAGCACCGCAAACATATCGTGTCCATAAAGGTACAGGAACCTGGGTCACTAATGCTGGAAGACAACACAAGGTTATTATGGCGACGTATTCATAGACCAAGGGTAGTTGCCCTCAAGACGGGTTTGGGGCCCTACTACGTAGCTAGGATTGTTTTGTCGCCTTTTACGACAGGCCGACCCCGGCCGCAGGAGTTAGTATTCTTACTGCGCTCCTGTACGGAGAAAATCTAGTATCTGTAAATCCGTGAATAAACGTAATGACAAAACCGAAGAATTTAAAGTCCATTACTTGTATGAGCTGTCACTATTACAGTAAATCCCGTATCTTCGAATATATGGGTCATTTTACTCCATTACAACACGACATAGTCTAGACCTGTGCCTAGGTACAGAGCGACACCATGGCCGTGGTATACGAGCGATGGTTATATACATAGCGGCGGCGCCGCAGCACACCGTTAGAAATGAGATAAAAACTTGTAACAAAAAAGAATGCCAGAACAGAAACCCGCTCCATTGTATACCGGTTGGGTTAGGGCGTTTCAATGTACACACAAAAGCAATTTAAATAAAGGTATTCAAAGACCATCACTGCGAGAAAACGCAGTTATTTTGACCAGTACCGAGAATATACTTTTAATAGTTATTGTATTATTATTATATTTATTGATACTCTCTTATCACTAACCTGACAATATTATTGCTTGATATATTTTAACGACTTGTCTAATTGAATACATATAATTATTGTTCGAATGATTATACAAGATATTCTTCTTCCTGTCCTTATTCCAACTATGTGGGGTCGGCACAACATGTCCTCTCCTTCCATTCTCCTCTATTATTCGTCACCTGAACATTCACACCATTTTTTGTCATGTCATCATTTACACAATCCATCCATGTTTTTTGGTCTACCTCTCCTTTTAAATCGATCCACTCTCATTCACAACATTTTCCTAGTTATAAAAAAACTGTAGAATATGTAAAAAATATATAAATACTATATATTTATATTTAATACTTATAATACTAAATAGCAGTTGGAAAATGCTCAAATTAATATGTCTAATAAATTTACTTAATATAAGCATAATTTAAAATTTTAATTGAAACCAGTTTCGGTTCGCTATTTTGTTTTACATTTATTATAAAAACTATTATAGTAAAAATTTTAAAATTGTTTCTTTTAAAATATTTAAATTATACAGCACTAATTGAAAACCGGAGAGTAAAAACTTTTTTTAACCGTATAAGGCCAGCAGTCATAACGTAGGTATATAGATTATTATCAAACCTTATTTCTATATACCAAATATTTTTAACTACACAAAGTATACGGAGTATATATAATACTGAACCTTTTTTGAAGAGTCAGAGTAGTCTTCACCCATGCCGGCAAATGCTACATCGATTCGATGCAGAGGCTGCAAAACTAATTCTTACGCATGGCAGTCCAAGCAACGCTTTACATGCGTAACGAGGACCTACACGGCGACCTGGAACTCCTTCCCGTGAAAGAGTACATGGTCTCCCTCTCACGATTCTTCTTCGGTCCCGCTCCCCACCACCCCAATCCACTGGTGGTAGACACGGTCAATTATACGCTCAACCGCCGAGTCACTCAAGCGCGTCGGCGCCTGCGAAACGTGCTCACAGACAGATCCGACCCCATCACTAGAACGCTGAAACGAATGTTCTAGCGGACGTCCGCAATCCTCCCCAGTCCGACATGGACCAGCCCGACGTAGTAGGTTCAGGGACGCCTTTTGCCCCCCATAGCCAAACACAATATACAAAACACAAGTAGCTAGATGAATTGCGGGGGGAGTTTCTTTCGCTGTTACTTCTCCCCCAGCTACAAGCACTCCAAAACGGTAGTAGATTAGTATAGGATCGGCTTCACCGGTGGAGCCGATAGTCCCCAATTAAAATATTTTTGCCATTCGTGGCTGGTTTTCGCTAGGTCCCCGCGGTCGAGCCGGGAGCGCGCCTCACAGAAGACGCGCCCCGAGCACGCTGCCACGGCTGAACGACCCCGCCCCCCGGGATCGGAATGCCTGTTCCGCCCGGAGTCACTGTTTCCGTCGTCTGAGACAACAGCTTTACACATACACAAAAAAAAAGAAGAGTCAATCAAGGATTCGAAACCACTGTTAGAATACATCCACTTAACTAACAAGACAAGTATTACTAAATCAGAGCCAAAATGCTGTATCTTCGATAAAATATAGTGTCTATGCTAACACGTTTTCACAATTTTAAATTTACATTAAATTTATAATCAACATAATGCAATTCCGTTCTTCGGGTTTATATTACAAGAGGCAGGTCAAGGTCTAGAGATAATGGCAAATGTGAGCGTACGAGGCCGATTATTCAATTGGCCATACTCGTAGCAGCAGAACATTTAAAAAAGACATAGTATAGTAACGTATGCTGAAAAGCTTGTTTCATTAAATGTATGTTACTAACTTCGATCACAAGAAGGTTATTAAGCCATTTAAGAATAGAGAATCCATTACTTTCTTAAGGATTCGTGAACGATGTCTTATATTTCTATACCAATTTTCTACGTTTTAGTTTTCATTGCATCGTTTTATTTCCACCATTAGTACCACCACCATAAGCATTAAGGATCGAACAACAATAGCTTTTTAAAACCAAATTTAACAATATTTCCAAATCTCGAGCAACTACAGAAAAACACATGATGTTAATTTCACCCCGTATACCATTTTTAAACATCGCTTAAATTAATAGTTTCCATGCAACGAAGTTTATATTGTTAATGTAAAAAAAAATCCTTCGCAGTTTTTTCCTTATCCTATGTAATTACAGGATAGAACGAGACGTCTATACGCCAGTCGCGCTCACTCCTTCGAAAGCCTCCTGAAAATATCTATTGATTATCGTATATGTTGTTGGTATGTATAGTTCGCCACCTCGCCTTGTGCTATGTCGACTACCGTCGAGTGCCAATTTATTTGAAGAACGCTCGTAGTAACCCAAACTACGGTGACGATAGCAATGCGTCACATCCACCTACATACAAAAACATTTTGTGTAGTACTTTACTTCCTAAAAATAGCGGCGGACGATTACCTGACATATCGAGAGCGGATATATTAGTGCTTTTACTGCTAATAGCTATACGGTTTACGCCTCACATCTAAACTACATTGCATTTTCAATACCTATCTCATTCAAAGTTTCATTGTATTACAACGCAAAATGTAAGAATGTAACAAACATAATGTTATCAAATACTTATATACCAGCTTATATACAGTCGGTTATATACAAGCATCATGACATGACGAAGCCCGCTCCTTTATGTTATATCGGTCGAGACCTGTCGGGTTGGTATTGGTATGAGAGTATGAGAGCAAAAGGTTGGAATGAATATTGCCAGTATACGGTAACAATATTTTCCAGTAAATATGTGGATTTATATTGTAAAAAAATTCCATTTTTATCATAGATATTATCGGCCGGTATTGAGTGCACATAACTGTAAACTTTTATTAAGGTATAGGTACATCTTACAAATTCGTATATACTTGTAAATAATAAACTGCTATATAACATACTTTTGCAAGAATATATTAACATAATAAATATAATTACAAATTATATCTACAAATTTAGTGTTGACAATTAGTGTATTATTTTTGTTATTTTCCAAAAATAGAAATTATTTATTGCCAATACAATATCTGATGACGAAAAACTGTTCAACCAATTTAAAATCGCTCGGAAAGCTCTCCAGAGATTCATGGTCGAAATATCTCTAAAAAACATCTTCGCAGGGAAGTAATCCGTCAGAGAACCAAAGTCATCGACCACATCTCAAATCAGCACGCTGAAGTGGAAGTGCTATGGCTACGGAGGTGGAAGTATCGGCTATATTTATCGCAGAACCGATCTATTGGGTGAACAGGTCCTGAAGTGGAGAGCGTCTCGACAAACGTTACGAAAAACAAGCAAGAGTCGTGGAGACCTCGTTCAGTCTGTCATTAACTTTATTTAATAAGAATTTTAAAGCAGTGCGATTTTATTAAATCTCATCAGAGGCACCGCTAACATGCTGCCGTCCTTGTAGGGGAACTGGAACCTGGGTCACTTATGCCACAATACACATGGTTATTATGAAGCATTATAAGTAATTACAATTATTTAATAATATTTAAACACATTTTTTATAGCCTTGCTTACTTTTATAACCAATGGGATATATTATTGTGTACTGTCTGCTTGCTTTTACTCACTAGTACCACTTAAACTCAACGATAATAATTACAAGTCTTGTCGTATTGTATGGATCGGAATGATGGGCTACAAAGAGAAGAGATTAAAGAGTAGTCTAATACATGCTGCGGAAATACGAATGCTAAGGTAGATTTGTGGAGTTACGAAAATGGATAAAATTAGAAATGAGTATATTAGAGGAAGTGTGAAAGTGATTGAAAAATTTAAAAGTAACAGACTAGTAAGAATGGGACAATATTCCGCAAGATCTTTTAATAACCCTAATAAAATCTATGCGGAACCGATTAGAATCCGTAATAAGGGCACGTGGAGGTAATACACCTTATTAAAACATAAATAAACCCTTGCATAAAGTTTGTGTCTATTGTTAAAACCAATTTTTTAATTAAACCAATTTTCCTTAAATTTCTGTTTTTTCTTCAAAACAGTCCTAAGGTCCTTTCCAGTACACAAACTTAAACTTAAGTATATGACCCTACGGTGTTTTAAAGTTCATGAACCAATCTAGAGGTTTCAATTTAAATCTGTATAGAAAGTTTGCATACTTATTAAAAAAATCATTTCAAAGTAATCCTGAACTTTGATGCAGTTTATGAGTCCGTCAGTATATATAATATGTATTTTTGTAATTTAAATGTTTTATAATTTCTTTGAAAAAAGGGCAATTTTTTAAATGGTAATTTCCTAATTTTCAAGCTTTAAATTTGAATTATGGTCGAAATTCGACCACCGGGTGACCACGACCACGAGTTTAGTATAAATCTCTCTCTGAACAGCCTAAGTATAATTATCACACAATCATTAAAAAAAGTACTTATAAACAACAAACCATTTCCAATTTATTAATTTAATCTTTCTTTACATTTATAATTTAAAATATATAAATTAGTCCTACCTGTTTCTGAAAAATATTAATAAATTAAAAATTTACTACAATTCATAACAATCACGAGGTATCATTATATTCACAAGAAACGGATCGCGCTTGCGCGGCTGGGCGGGTGTGTGAGGAGCGGTGGGTCGCAAGGCCGGGGAGGGGGGTACGGGCCGAGGTAACGTCACGTCGAACAACGCATACCAAACGCTACTAAATTCAGGAGGTCCCCGACATGCGGTGTTAACATGGGTTCCGAGCGCTATTCTATTGGATCGGATAAAAACTTGCCTGCGTCGTCGGAGTCGTTCAACGCGATTACGCGAGGTGAGAACTGTGAGATCCGTGCAGTAAAAGTATTCTTTCCTCGTCAAACTGTGCAGTGATAATTATTCATTACAATATTTTTACAATAATACTCATTTGATACAAGTATTTTTTGTGATATCAACCTACCAACAATGAGATTAAAAATCATTAAAGAAATAAGAGAATGATGTTGTTAAAATACGTTGGAAAATAAATAAATAGGGTTAAACACAGCAGTGTTGAAAAAGAATCTTGATGTGCTGTTGTTAAGACTGATATTCGCGTGACATTATATCGCATACATTACAAACTGATGAAATAAAGTTATGGATACAATATTGAAGCGGTGATGAGTATGGTGCAGTAATCAAGGACGTTCGGTGTTGTGATCATCATGGACTGGCGTATTCGGCGGCAAGTTGTCGAGAACCGGTGAAAACAATCGAGTGCGCAGTCTTTTCAAAGAGGTAACGGTTTTGTTTTACCATTCTGTTTGATTTTTTATAAACATTCTGTTAGAACAGCACCCGTACGAGGGCAGATGGTAGTCATTGTTACCACTTCATATAAATTAATAATATTTCTCTTAGACTATGATAATTTTTTTATTGATATTTAAATAACTAATGTTTGAGAACTGTCATATTTAAAATTATCCGTTTATATTTTCAGGAAGCCATGGCGAACGATAACATCGAAGTAGAAGAACAAACTAAGGAGCATTTAAAAGCAAACGACCTAGTTGAAAGTCATGAGGAACTTTTAGTAGAGAATGTGGAGGAAACTTTTTCTGTGATCGAAAAAAATAGTGACAGTGACACACATAGTGACGATCTTAGCTCTAATGATGAACAAAATATTGCATTAAGTAGAAGTAACTCTCAGTTTTATGAGGGAGGTGACAGCAAAACGGATTATGCTGTAAAAAATGATGATAATGATACTCTAAGCGATATAGAGGATATAAAGACGGACAGTGCGTCTGCCGATAGTGAGGACTCTGCTTTAGGCAGTTTGCCTTCAGATTGTGCTCCTAACGATAGAGAAGAAGAAGCACAAGATAGATCTGAAGGAAGTGATTCTGGACTTGGATTAGAAATGATTGAAGATATAAAACTGCCTAGCTTTAATCTTGCACTGCCATGCACAAGTAGCCTAAAGGATTTAAATAAATTACCCCCCGTAGAAACTAACAAAGACAGTAACTTGGAAGATGGAGAGAGAAAAAATGATGATTGTATTGCAATGCCAGTTATTAAAACCCCAATTCGAAGCAGTCTTAAACGAAAATGCAGTTCTGAGCAAAATGATGATCCCAAATCTAAAAAGAGAAAAGAAGGAATAAAATTCGATCATGTTGTAGTTTATTACTTTCCTAGAGCTCAAGGATTTTCGTGTGTTCCATCTCAAGGCGGATCAACTCTCGGTATGGAATGGGAGCATTCCCACGTTCAAAAATTCACATTAGCAGAACACGCATTGGAGCAAAGGAGACTTCATAGGCAGCTCTTACAACAGTTGAAAAATGAGCGACAAACTTTACAAGGTGCATCACTTTCCTCTAGTGAAGACAGTGATACAGAAGAGGAAGCAAGCGACATCTCTGAATCAGAACTTGATTTAGATAGTTATTATTTCTTGCAACCTGTGTCTACTAGACAGAGAAGAGCTCTATTACGTGCTGCTGGTGTTCGGAAAATTGAAGCCTATGAAAAAGACGAGTGTAGAGATATCAGAACTTCTCGTGAGTTTTGTGGTTGTGCATGTAAAGGAACGTGTAATCCTGAGAACTGTAGTTGTAGCTTAGCTGGTATTAAATGCCAGGTCGATAGATTAAATTTCCCCTGTGGATGTACAAGAGACGGTTGCGGGAATACTACTGGAAGAATAGAGTTTAACCCTGTGAGGGTCAGAACTCATTTTATCCATACTCTTATGAGATTAGGTCTTGAAAAGAAGAACGAAGAAAAACAAGAAGCTGCTAAACGTCAATGGGCGGAAGTGCACAATACATGTTCTAGTCCTTGTGTAATAAATACGTCATATGAGAGAGAGCGTTGCCAAAGCCACGAAGATGGGCTGCTCAGGGATGTTAGTTTGTCTCCTAGAGTGGAGGTAGAGTCGTGTGTAAATTCGGGAAGTTTCAACAATGTCCACTGCGATCTAAACAACGCAAACAGTCAAAATAATATACAAGAAAATAACATGTGCTATGGTTATACAAATGGTATTAATAGGAATATGAATGCAAGCATCCACTACGATAATACGATCACTCACAGTAATCACACGAACCCTTATACGTCAAATATACTGCAAGGAAAAGGACCGCCTTATTCGGTGGCGAATAACATGGGGTTCGATGCCGTGTCTAATAATATACATAGATACCCCTGTGATCTCAATTACGCTTATGAACATCATGCAGACAGCCAACACTTCAAAGGTCTACAAAGCTTTCCTGCGTCCACGTTCGAAGAATTTGCGCACAATTCTCAAATGTCACTGTTTAGCCATTATGGGCATATGTATGCGCCGGACTATATGCAGAAAACAAACGCTACATCACAAGAACACAATACATCACATTATCATTCGCACAATCTACCGCAAAGTAACTACGAAATGTATAAAAATACCACGGAGGCTGTGAATACCGAAAATAGATCGGATCCACATTACACCACCTTAATGTCAATGCCGTATCAAGCTGATAAGTTGCAGGCGGTGGAAAGCGATGAGAACTGGTTTAGTCACAACACCCTGCTTAACCTCGATCACTCGGATCAAACGACCCAAGACGCGGTAGATTGCAGATCTACTCCACGTGCGCAAACAAACCCGGAAAGCAATAATACCGAGACAATTGAAAATTTTGGAGAACTTATCAAGAAAACTATGGTAGAGTCGGTTACTGTGTAGATTAATTAATTGTTGTCTTTGAACATCTTGATTATCATGTTATTAAATTTTTAATTATATTATCTAGTAATCTAGGGTGCAATTTTCGTTTGTCTACACCTGTAAAATCGATTAACATTAAAAATAATTATAATGACGAAGTATTACGTAAATATAAATATATCGTCCGCAATTCATCGTTGCGGTCTAGTATCGCTCTACATAAATACATTATTACCGTATAAAAAAGCACACTTCATTATTTCAAAGACATACTTCATTATCTAGAGATCCCGAGTTTGCATCTCAGAAGTATGCCCCGCTTAGACTGGTTATCTCGCCTAATGTGCACATTATAGCATGATTGCCACCTACCGACGACGATTCTTCACCGATCTACATCGTGAGGAAACTTGCTTAAATCGAGATTATCGGTACGTGTTATGAGCTTTAAAAACGCGTGGCGGGAATACTGTCTGTGCCCTCCAGAAGGTGCGAGCCCAGCTGTGAGCTGTTATTATTAGACTATATTTAAAAATCTTATAATTTCTTCAAAGATACCTATAAATAAGATTCTTGAAATGTATATTCGTAGTTTCCACCATTATGCTTCGCTTACGTTTTTTTTCTTGAAGAAATAGTCCCCGCTCCCAACCCCTGGGGGATTTGGTGATGTATGTGGAACTCCGAGAGAATACGCACTAAAAACTTGCATACTGTGCTACAGTGGATAAGGATTTATACACCGAGCACTCTCCGATTCAATTTGCGGTACATCATGCGTGTTCTCACCTACATGGCGTGGGTGCGGGTGTCAGAACCTCCCTTGAGAAGCCACCCGTGTCCGAAGTTTGCGGCGGCTGGAGGTCGTTGGACGCTTTCTGGCGCCGTAGTCTACTCCTGCGCTTGCGCGACGTGAGCTGCTCCGCCATGCCGCCTCCGCGAAATTAACTGCCTCACAGAAGGAGACAACGATGGTCCATCTAAACTCACTCCTCGGGAGCGAAAGGTCAATTCCAGACGAAGGCGTGGCGCTGCAATCGGCGACCGTGTGAGCCATCGTATTCTTGTCAAGTATATTGTGTAAAAATTTAAACTTTTTTTTAAAGATGTAAACATATTTATCTTAGTTAATCAAAATATTTACCATCATTTCTATCCATGCAAGGGCCGAGAAAGAATACTGACCTCTGCAGCCGGGGTCAGCCTGTCGTAAAAGGTAACAAAACAACCCACCCTAGCTACGTGGTCCTAAGTATACATATTTAAGTATGCCGCCATAATAACTTTGTGTTGTGTTCCGGCATTAGTGACCCAAGTTCCAGTACCTTTATGGGACAGCAGCGTGTTCGCGATGCCACTGGCGTTGCAAACACCCATAGGCGACGGTAACTGCTAAATTCTAAGCGGGCCATCAGACTATCTGCTGTCCTACAGCAATAAAAATAAAAAAATCCGCACAACAAAATATCAGCAAAGTACGGCGTAAACTCGTGATCCCCCATTCAAGGTTTGTGCCTTTCCGACTTTATACAAGGCAATCGTGAATATATTCTGGTATATTTCTAGCGCATTCATAATGGAATCTACGATTCGAAAAACCAACCACGTGGAAGATAGTCACCGCTACCACCTCCTGACAGGAATACGTTGAATTACCAATAACCGTGTAACAAAACTAACTGACCTGGCAAACGTTGTTCTCTCATAAATTATAACACATACATTTTGGGTAGTTTTTTTTTTGTAAAATCCTTTCCTAGTGAGCGTCGACATCACGAAATGTGTAACTATGCTAAATTTCATGTCAATCGTGATGAGAAATATAATAGATCTATATAAATATATAGAGATATATTTATATAGATATAAGTCTATATAGATACATAAATTTTGTAAAATGTAAATCTGTTTAAAAATTCATCACTCCGTTTGAATTCATAGCACACTTTCGAGCTCGAAGTCTACGGCAAATTATTGTTATAAAACATCGATATAATTACACTACAAAAAATTACTTTTGCTAATTGCCCCCAAATACTAAAAATAAGTAAGAAACAATGTTAGAATATATATAGTTGATATGTATACATGTATACAAATAGACGTATAATGTACAGCACTTAGTATTAAGATTTTAGCCCTATAAATAAGTAATGTTAACCTAGTAATTATGGTCACAGATAAATAAATTCCGAAAAGAAAACCTCATCTGCCATTCGGTGCTGCAGCTGACACGCAAGGTCGCTTCGGGCACCGAAGGTCGATGCTATTATGCCACAATACAAAGTAATTTTATTTCAATACATAAAATATTAAAACGCTATAAACATTTGGAATGACAGTTGTGCAATTAAAAGACAATTATAGGAACATTTTTTAATTCTTATTTACACTAAATATAATTTGTCTTTTGTTCATAATATCACAAATTTCAATAAAATGTAATAAAGAAAAATTCAACATAATTTCTGTTCAAATAATTCGGTCAAGTGTCTTGAGCTAATTGCCATATTTTTGAAGTTTTATCATCACTTGTAGTGATGAGGGTTTTCGAAGTTTCGTCGAAATTAATACTGTTGATAGTGTCTGAAACAATTCAAAGTTATAAATTAAAATTTAAGTTTTCACGAGTCGATTTAGGAGTTCGAGACCAAAAAAAAGGAGTTAGATTTTCACCACGAGCTATTTAGAAGAAAAAAGTATATATGAAATATATTAGTTATCTAGTATCCATGTCACAAGTGATATGCTACTTTTTGACTAGATTAAGCTATGTATTGTCCCAGCATATTTATTAAATTAAAATGAAATCACAAGCAAACACCCTCGTGCGTAATGACCCCCACTCCAATGGTGTACACTGCAAAGGGGGCGTCCATAAATTACGTGAGGTGTTTTTTTAAATTTTCTGTCCCTCCCTCCCCCCTGATGAGATGTCGTGAGATTTTATTCAACCCCCTCCCCCATCCCCCAATCTCACGTGAGATTTTTCAAAATGTGGGTTTCTTACGTAAACGCGTTGGATTGTTATTGTAAAAAGAAAAAAAATTTTGCTTCGTGCTTTTATTTACGACTAGTAATCAATATTGCTGAGAGATTAATTATAAGTGTAATAAAAAATTTCTTTCGAACGAATTAGTGAATGATCTTAATCGTATTACGCGATTACGCTCAAGATTAAATCTTAAGCATGTACAATCTGGATTAAATGGACCAAAATAGTATAATTTTTTTTTTGTTTCAATCAGAAAAAAAATTGCATGATATTTGCCGAGACCCCCCTCTCTCCAACGTAAGATTAGATGAGATTTGACTCGACCCCCTCCCCCCCTTAAACACCTCACTTAATTTATGGACGCCCCCAAAGCATTTTGAGACAAATATTTACCATCGTGAGCCTTCACGTCTTCGACTTCGGTGACCGTGAGCATGTTCCACTGGCGCAGGCGTCCTTTGGCGCTACCCAGCCATAACACACTAACGCCGTCCCAGCACAAAGACCTTATTTCCTCGGGTATTTGTTTATGATACACCTAAAAACACAATTATATTAACTAGTAATTTTGACAGTTTGTTTTGGTTTTTTGACAGTTTTGGTGACAAAATATCCCCTTGTCGAACGCCTCTACGCAGATGTATTGGTCTTGTCTTCTGGTCTCCAATTTGGACGGTCATCGTTGCGGTATTGTACAGAAATTTCAGCACCTCAATATAGCGCCAGCAAAGTGGCATCGCTGCAGGGATTCCAGAACAGCCTAGGGTTTGATGTAGTCGAAGGCTTATTTAAAAAGTGAAATAGACTTTAACAACTTGAAAATGTATACTTACAGGGTTTAAAACATTGAGATCTGTTACACTTATATCCCCATCACAGCTCGACGTCACGATCCTGTCGTCAGACAACGCAAAACATAGTGCATTGATCGAGGCATTGTAAATACTGATTTTACTAGAAAGTTCTTTAGTTGTATAACTCCATATGAACACTTCGCCGTCACTCGTCGCTGAGATTATGTCCAGTTCGTGACGTCTTCGCCTGAAAATATTTTGAATTATAAGCTAAAATTAGAGTAAAATTTTCAAGGCCAAATTTATCATATGTACTGAAAGACTCTAATTTCGAGCTTTTTAGAATATAAAACAATTTTTCTCCCTAGCTTTCTCGAATGCATTCGAATATTATTGAATATTATCCTATACTTCACACATCCACCGCAGTATATTCACCTCCATGACTCGCAGTGCGTGCTTGTGTCGCTCCAGCACCGGCCACTCTTCACATCCGTAGAAAAGGACAGGCCTAATGATGGTCTAATAGACCTGTCCCTTCAATTTAACCGGTATTTTGGGGTCACAGATGTCACCAGTTACCTCACGTCATTTAGCACAGCCGGCAGCAATGCGTGCCTTAACGTCGGAAACAATGTCACCGGACGCGTGAAATACAGATCCCAGGTATTTCATCAGTTCCGTGCTCTTGACCGTATCGCCGCCTATGCGCACGGGTGTGGAATCTGTGGAGTTGCAGGCCAAGTACTCGGTCTTCGCCACATTGAGCTTCAGACCGGCGTTCTCAAGCGATTCGTTCTGTAGCCACCATATCATATTAATAAGGAACAGGGAAGCTCTGAAAAGTCATCATACATAATCGTCGGCCACGTCGCATATGTACTATCCACGAAGCATCGCCCTCAACTGCATTACATTTCTCGGAAGAGAATTCGGGCGATAATAATAATAATATACAATTAAATCGACAACGCGACCACATGCTCACTGCGCAACGTCTCAGCCAGGAATGACCGCGAAGGGGCGAACGCGCGTATCAACATCGCCTGCGGAGGCGGCAGTGCGGGACGAGGACTCAACCAAATTTCGAAGAAATGATAATCCTGTTGTCAAGCCATGATTGAAAATTGAAATATTTAATTTCCAAGAATTTGTCGAATAATAATACAATTAAATCGACAACGCGACCACATGCTCACTGCGCAACGTCTCAGCCAGGAATGACCGCGAAGGGGCGAACGCGCGTATCAACATCGCCTGCGGAGGCGGCAGTGCGGGACGAGGACTCAACCAAATTTCGAAGAAATGATAATCCTGTTGTCAAGCCATGATTGAAAATTGAAATATTTAATTTCCAAGAATTTGTCTCGGGTAAAAATATCTGCATTTGTTTACTTTTTAAACGCTTCTGATTGGTCGACGGTCCCCAGCCAATTCATATATAAAGAGCACGAATTTTGAAATAAATTGTTCAGTACGGGATTCAGTACTCAATACGGCTTCCGTATTGATTCAGCTAAACCATCACTGGCGTTGTTTCATTTATAACCCAAATGGTGACCCACTGAAATATTGACCCCGGTCACGCCAGTGCGATATCATCAGCATACATGAGCAACCACGAGGGCTGCTCATGTCAGTTTCTGATGCTGTTTGATAGTCCGTCTAATACCACGCTGAACAGAAACAGACTAAGGACGGATCCCTGGTGTACTCCGACAGTGATGGGTAAGGATTTTGTGTCGCCAACAGCGGTCCGAACCACGGAATCGGAATCGCGGTACATGTCTCGGATGATGTCAATATAGGCCTCTGGAACCCCTCTGGACCGCAATGCTCACCAGATTATCGCGCGAGAAATACTGTCGAAGGCCTTCTGCAAGTCGAGAAACAGGCAATGCAGAGGCGTATTCTTCGTCCTGTATTTTTCCGCGACAAGGGACTCCTTAGGGCAAAAACAGGGTGCATTCCGATACAAAACACGTGATAAAGAAGAAACGGCGAAACTCCACAGCGATGTTGTTAGTCTTACTTTACATCGATTTTATTCAGTATAACTTATATTTACAAAATTATAACTCTAAAGAAGAAAGAAAATATTTAACTTCATCAATATAATATTTAATAAAATCCTTTCCTTCCGTTCCCACGTGCATGTTGTTTAGCTTTTTAAAATTGTTTATAGAAAGTGCTTAAATTCTCTCTAGGAATCTATTGTAATACGAATTGTCTTTAGTGTTCGACAAACCGTCAAATGCTCTCCGGTCATTTATAGGAACGAATGAGTGGCACAGATGTTTTTAAATAAAAAATAAACCTGTCCACATAGTTAAATATAAGAAATTATATCTAGAAATAGATCTATTTCCTAAAAGTGGTGAAGTAATAAAACTGATCCTTTTGGCCAGGCACGGCATGTCGTAAAAAGGGACAAAACAACGTGGTAGAACTCTAAAACGGCCTGTATAGCAAGCAGTCTCGATACCTAAATACGCCGGCCGCCATATTAACCTTGTATTGATTGAATGAAAAAAAGAACCTATTGAAGTTACCTGTAAGTGAGGGCAGTGACCTTCACATCGTGGTCGAACTCCGCGCGGAGTCCCCTGAGGGCTTGTCCCACTTTGCCCACGTTCCCCCAGGCGCGTACCACGCCGTCGCAGCCCCCAGATAACAAGAGTCGTTCTGAAATGTGTTTCGTCATAATATTTAACAGTCTTGTGTTATGTTTCCAACTTCAATGAGAAATTGTGGGTGTTATAGGTTCGAGGTAACATGGGTGGCGTTGCACATTCCAACTAAACCAATTCAGCTACTGCAATCGAGCTGGTCTAAACGAGATAGTTCTTAGCTACACCTACCGAATATCAGACTCGCCTTAGACAAGTGAGTCCAAAGATATGTGTAACGTTCCATTCACTCGTAAACCGTTCGTAAGACCGTTGAGCGAATGAATTTGAACGACACCCATCGCCCGCCATGTTACTCCGAGTACATTCATTTCAAAGCGCTGACATACTAATTCTATTTTTTTATTTTTGATATTGCGTTTTAATTGTACAAAATCAGAGTCCACTGCCCTTAGCCCTAGAACGAGTTCCTACAATCCTAGATAATCAAGACTCTATGTTTGGTGAACTTACTTACGTTTTAATCATTCAGTTTCCACTGTAAAAACCGTACTCAATCTATATTTCCTTAATGTGCTGCGGTACACAAGTCAATTAGCGCTATTAATACGTACGTAATACTTGCATAATTCGATCATATTTATTAAATATCTTACCTCTTTCAAGCCACAATAGACATGTGACGGAGTCGTCGTGAGCTCGGAATCCATCCACCACACGACCGTATTCCACGTCATAAAAATAACTGAAATCCAATGGCCGAAATTAAATCAATGCAAACATAGCCGTCTGATCCAAAGTAATCAACAGAGCGTTTGTGTTATGAAAACTTGATATACTACTTATATAACTGTCCTCCATAAGTAAATACTTAATGAAACAAAATATTGAAGTATATCAGTTGTCAAGTATGCATAACACAAGCGCTCTACTGCTTACTCTGGGATTAGATGAAATTGTTATTGTATATTTATGTATTGTATTGTAAATATATGCGGAGACAAATTTAGAAAGTTCGAATCCCGCGATGGGATACACTGCTTAGCAAGTGTTTCTCTCCTTATATGCATATTAGAATACAATTGCCAGGTAAGAGGGAGAGATGGGTCCCACTAGGGAGGTCCCATTCCAATAGTGGTACGCTATGGGCTGTTATTATACCTATCAATATTTTCTCTTTACTATTCCGGCATTAGTGACCCAACTTCCAGTATCGCTATGTGAACAGCAGCGTATTCACGCTGCACCTAGCGTGGCAAACATCTATAGGCGATGATATGACGGCTGTCTTGAGTTCCTCAGACAACGACTGACTTTATTTATTTATTGACACATCATAGTAATCGTAACTAACCACAACACTCAACAAAAAAAGGTTAAATATATGACTCACATCTCATTATCCCAGGCACCGACCGCGACTACGCCATCATCGATGACAACACAACAGCTCAGCGGCGTACACGACAATAAGGCGCTACGAATCTGTTTCTTCTGCACTATGTCATAAACCTTCAACGTTCCATCTTTGCCAACCGATATAACCCAGTCCTTGTGTCTGATAGCACAATTTATCGATTCCTTGTGTAACTGAATAATATCGATACATTTCAATCGATATTGTGACAGATTTTGAACTAAAGGCTTTTTAATGTGATGCGTTATCCTCTTCACATGTGGTTTGGTGAACAGCTGTTTGGGAACTTGACCGAATTCCATAATTTGGACCTCCAAAGCGTGACGGTCGTTCATGTCGTATATACATTCTAGATCCACAGCGCCTTCGTAACACACGTGGTGAAACACTAAAAAGAAAAATAGACATTAATAAAATTTAAAAAATCTGGAAGAAATCGTCATGAGCGATAAGACCTATTTGAAATCAAACTATTTTTTTTATTTATAATAAATTCTTAGATAGAAAATTTTATTAAAGTTCGATGTAAATTTTATAATTGTTTATAATAAAAACCAAAAATTACCACCATTTCACAACGCTTGTAGCTGTTACAAGGAAAAGATGCGGCAAGAAACTCCCCAGCAACATATCTAATTTAATATATTGTTTAACAGTGGTACAAGATATGTGAAACAATAAAGAAGTGAATTTATATAACTCCTAAACATTTATATTTGTACAGTTCGATATTATAATTCCCTACCGATCATTGATCGCTATTACGAATAATAGAGACGATTGTACTGTTTAAAAAAAATTATTCATTCTACATTTTATTTTCAAAATATGGACAACCAAAGTATATTCTAATCCATTTTTTTCATTATAGCATAATCTATTTTGATCCCTAAATAGAAGTATATTTATAATTTCATTAAAAAATCATGAAATTTTGAATGGATAATATAAATGCTAACTATTAAAACTAAAAATTGTACTCAACAAAACAGAAATGGGTAACATCATATAACATTCACGAAAATAAATAGAAATATAAACGTCATACACACTGATGAAAAACAGAATCCTACTGGCACATATTGTCAGAGAATTAATTAATTATCGTAGTTTAAAAATCCTGGTCTCCCATTTTGCAACTTCTACCTACTTTAAATTCCACAACAAACATTCACATTTGTACTCGCTACCCAAATTTGTACTATTTAGCAGTTTTGAAATATAAGGGAGTTGAAAACAAACCGTCCGATTAATTAATAACGGGTAGTAGGTATGAAAGATACGCACCATTATTGGCTTTAACAGCGTCTTCACCCCTCTGTTTATATCCAAATATGAGATCGATCCACAAATGCAAATGTCTCGACACATAATCTGATTCCAAAGCTTCTCTCAGTTTGCACACAAAGTGTTCCGGAGACTCCGCCCACGGGGGAAGGGCTACGTCGTTCACTGGCCTACCATCGTGACGAACGCCAAAATCTATTTCATATTTATTTACTAGGAAATCACCTTTTGCTGATGTGTCATAAAATTCTGGTACTAATTCCTAAAAATTGTGAAATTACTATTTTTAAAAACACTTGCGCAATATAATGTTTAGGCCAATAAAAATATTTTTAAATATTATTCAAAATCTTTAATTTAAATAACTACGTAAATAACTTCATAGGTCGCGGAAAAATAATAATAAGGTAAACAATAATACAAAGGGGAAAATAACAACAACTATAAATTAAACCAAGGTTTAATTTATTCCTAAGTAAAAGAAGGATTTTACTTAATTATTAACCAATCAGTCCCTAGTCCGTGCAAACAATAAATGCGAATAGACTAATGGAATGCTATTTTCTTTTGCCAGGGAAATGTACCGTTTGGTTTCACCTCTCGAGATCGGGCGGCAGCATCTCCTATGGGAACCAAATTCAGCCACATGTATACCAGCATCTCCTTGTACCTTCTTGGTCAAAAGAAGAAACCTGTGTTTTGACAAGCGACGAACTTCTTAAAAGTTATGGACGGCTTTCAGCGTTGGTATCTATCTATGGCCATTCCTCTTGTTTGTAAAAAGACACACGATAGCAATCTACCCTCTCTGGTGTAACTTTAGCTGTGAATATTTTTACTCATTCTTGCGTATTTTAATAAAATATTTTAGTTAATATGTGTATTTTATGTTATGTAAAAACAGCTGTAACAGTATAAGTGAGGGCTTTCTTTGCTACCCTTGAGTCAGCAGAATGAATGACTTTAGCATAATTTTCATACTCTTGGAAAGAAATCGGGTGACCTTCATAGACGAAGGTGATACGGCCAATAATCGTAACGTACTCTATATTAACCAACATAGAATGACTTAAGTGAATGGTAGTAATTTATACCTTGAAATCGGACATATTTCGCAAACAATTGTTGTACACGTCTCTGACAGAATTGAACATTCTATCTGGATGGTCGAACCTCCCGTTTTGTAGACAAAGCATGTACTCGGGGTATTTACGAACCTGCAAATTATTCAGTCTACCTTCAATTGGTTTGTGTAAAGAATTTTTTCATTAATTTCATATCTTCAATTACATATTCTACTTAAAAGTATTCCTCAGAAAGTTATAAGAGAAAACACAACTTTTTCAGCGGTGTGGCTTTATATGGTTACATGGCTTGTATCAGATCCCCACATAGGAAAAAATATACTATCTGACGTTGATCGTATTTTTGTAAACAAGAAATGTATACATGTAAACGTTTATATTACGTAATCCCCGGATTCGGAATAGGCTTCCGGCTGAGGTTTTCCTAGCACACTACAATATGGAGTTATTCAAGAAAGGCATTATAAGATCGCGGGCTACACGTTGGCAATGACCGTGGTGTTCCAAATGTCCATAAACGACGGTGACCACGAGCTACCGGGTGAGCTGTCTGGCTCCTAAGTTCCAGCTATAAAAAAATCCATTCCATTGGATATTGTGAAACTTTTTATTCTATATAAATAATAGGTCTTTACATATGAAATTGCCGTTCTGCAGTACTGGCCATTTCAAATCAAAATAATTTTTGTTTGACTAAAAATTTCAAATTAATTTTATTTTATAAATATGGAATTCTTTTTCCAAAAGTAGTCATTTGTTTATTGATTAGTGTTACATTTTAATCGCATTTCAATCTTTTTCGTCATCATGGATACGTTAAAAATTCGAGTAATTATGGAATATGAGTACCGTCGTGGCAGTAACGCAGCACAAGCGGCACGCAACATCAACGACGTTTACGGAGCTAACACTACAAACCAACGCACCACCTGTTATTGGTTTGCTCGCTTCCGTTCTGGGAATCTCAACCTGAAAAATGAACCTCGCAGTCGTCCGAAGACTTTGGTCGACAATGACGAATTAAAGGCGATTGTGGAAGCTGATGATACACAATCTACGGCTGAATTAGTAGCAGCTTTCGACGTTAGCGTCAAAACAATATTAGTCCATTTGCGTCAAATTGGCAAGGTAAAAAAGCTTGACAAATGGGTGCCCCACGAACTCAATGATCGCCAGCGTAAAGTACGCGTCGAGACGTGCCTTGCACTGCTCAACAGACACACAAATGAAGAAATTTTGAACCGCAATGTTACCTGCGATGAAAAATTCTGTTTGATAATCGCAAGCGCTCAGCAAGTTGGTTGGATCCTGGTTCAACACCTAAACAATGCCCTAAACGAAAACTTACCGCTAGAAAAGTGATGGTCACTGTTTGGTGATCTAGCGCCGGTGTGATTCATCATAGCTTCTTACCAAACGGGGTGAGCATTACTGCAGATGTGTACTGTGAAGAACTGAACACAATGATGGAGAAGCTGGCATATCTCCAACCAGCATTGGTCAATCGCTCGTCTCCGCTGCTCCTGGACGACAACGCGCGACCTCATACTGCACAGCAGACGGTCTCCAAGTTGCAAGAACTGGGGTTGGAAGTTCTCCGTCATCCGCCCTACTCACCAGACCTTGCGCCTACAGACTACTACTTTTTCCAGAATTTGGATAACTTCTTGGCGGGAAAAAAATTCAATACCCGAGAGGCAGTACAAAATGCCTTTGAAGAATTTGTTGCCTCCCGTCCAGCTAATTTCTTTAAGAAGGGCATCAATAAATTGACACTGCGTTGGCAAAGATGCAATGATTGCATGAGTGATTACTTCGATTAATACAAATAAAAAATACATGAAAAAAATTCGTTTAAACTTTTTCATACAAAACGGCAATTTCATAGATAAAGACCTAATATTTTTACCTCGTAAATAAGTATATAAGTAAGTACTAAATTTATATTAATTGTATCCTTAATAATAATCACAATTACAAATACTCACCAAATAGAATAAGACGAGACCTGGTGCGGAATAGTGGGATCCATATAAAAATTTAGGATCGCACATTTCGTGGTACCTCTCTTTTAATTTCTCCAACCTGTCTGGATTGAGGGCACCCATGGGTTTAGATAAGTCCCTAAATGATTCGGACTTACTCAGATCTAAGGTTTCGTTAGTATAATCTGCTATGATCCAAGGGAACACTGGATATTGGGTGAGATCGTTTTTACTCCTGTCTGCTAAGCTGTAAATTTATTTAAATTAATTAATACATTATATGTTTGCGGTTAGGCTGGATTCCGCCTACACAATATGTGACTTAAACTGGATGTTTTATTTATTTATTCTTATTTTTTTTCTCTTTTACTATTAACTCATTATAGGCCAGCGTACTACGTAATGTATATTTTTAAAATAATGTATTTAAAAAGGTATAATGTCAATAACAATTGTAATAAAAAAAAAATCAAAACAGCGCTTTTTTATATTATTTTACTCTAACTAAAAACTTTTACAAAGTAAAAACTTATTCGTCTTATTTTTTCAAAGTTGGGCGCTAATAGGTCTAATTAATTCATAAAGTGAATGGACTTGGATTGTTTGACAAATAAACAAAATAATTTTTATAACAGATATAATAAATATATTACATTTAATATATATTTTTAATAATATAAGCGGGACATTTTCGTGCGAAATTGCATAAGAAAGCTGTCTTGTTTTATTTACTTTCATTTTGTGGGCACCGCCGACAATAAATAAATACATATGGAATTTGCCGTTTAATCACGTGTTTAAAAGTTTCCTTCAAAACACCGATGGTCTACAAAAAATAGTTTTGTCGTTGACCGTGAACAATTAAAATACGAGATACTCGTTTCCCGCTTAAAATGTATTAAACTATAATTTTATTGCACAGTGACGTGCATTATTTTTCTGTAATGTTATAAATTAAATGGGGAGTGAGTTTGTGTTTCTTCTCTTTTTCTTTTTATAAATTATTGCCTCTAGCTAGTTTTGTATTAGTATAAAAATCTATTGTTCTTCGCTCTTAAATGATCTGTAAGATCTTATATTAAAATAAATGATTTTGTTTTTATATAAACAATTAAATGGCAACAAACTGACTGGCAACTGTACTTGTGTATTTTGCCCCACATGAGGTGGATATGTATATTATGATACATTTCATTTTATGAATACATAAAATGAAATGTATTACTAAAAGTATTTATTACATAAACTAAACAAAATTAGTAATAACCTTCCGTACTTTGCATAATATAACTAAATTCACATAATAAGTAATTATTAAATTTTTCAAGTAGGCAAGTTACATCGTTAGTGTATTATTTACTTATCCTATTGTTATATATGATAAGTACATATACAGGGTGACTTTGACAAAACCGTCCAAATTTTTTTACGCACTAAATATCATTTAAGGAACCCATTTTGCAAAAAAAATTGTATGTCAAATTTTCACCATAAAATATGATTACACTACAATATTCAATATATATATATTGAATATTTCAATTTGCACTACAATATGAAATATCATATATGATCATTAATTCAATCGTACAGAATAGTGCTATGGTGCAACCTTCGTACGTTAACCTGTTATTACCTGTGTCTGTCTCTCCCGCGTAAATGAGTAGTGCGTATTCGCTCGCCCGGTGCAATGCCGCCGTCCTCGGCCTTTTACTAGGTCAGATGGAGAGGTCATTGACACTCTAGCGCCGTATTATGTAAATTGCGAGTTCTTTGAATGACTTTGTGATGCTGATTACTCAACATTTTTGTAGTATGTGATACAAAACTAAAATACATGTTTCTCATAACTTTTACTAAAGATTCTTCTATGTGAATTTGGACGGGTTTGTCAAAGTCACCCTGTATAATAGTCGTCGCCCCGTGGTCGAATTTCGACCATAAATCAATTAATTTTTAAGCTAGAACATTATTAAAAGAATGAACCCACACTTCGTGATCCGTTCAGGGGGGCACGACGTAGTCACAGGGAGGATGGGATGGGGGCTTAGGTTTCCGTTACGTACTCAATATCCTCTAAAGGAAATCTCGCCGTATTTCTAGCTATATCAAACGGTGGCGCGCAGCGTTTAGGTTTTACTTGTAACTATACATATATATGCATGCACTTTTTGCGTAACATGGCAAGCGCTGTATTAATGAAGACAAATATGAGCCAAATTATATTTATTTAACTTTCTGTATACAAAAGATCATTGAGAACCGTATTTATGAATTAATACGTGAAAACTAGAGGTTCTTCTCATATAATACGGTTGGTCACCAAGGGCAGGGGAGGGGGTAAAAAATGATAAAATAGGTCACCTGGAATTGGTACGTTCCCTAAGGTACCATTGTCAAAGAGATACTCTATAATCACAAACTTTATCGCCAAGGTTAAAATAGTTTGGGTAAGAGTTTTGTAACACATACACCACATTTTTAAGATAATTTTTATCAGTTGGTGAAAATGGCTACTGAATACAGCCTACACATTTGTAATTGACAAAAACAACATAATAAATAAAAGACATGATTCAAAAAATCACCATTCATATCACAAGTTATTTAAAAATTCAAATTTAAAGAATTGCATTGCATGATCATTATTTAATTATTTTGTTTAACAAATGGTCAAATTAGGTCTCAGAGACAAGTTGTCATCAAAGTTCGCATTCAAGTAGATTTATCGCCTCGTAGGTGAAAGATTAATGTGTGCAAACTCAATGGTACATTATTATTATATTAGTTTGTAATAATAAAAATGCATTAATATTCTTGCACCAGAAAACAAATGTGAATCATAATTTTTAATATAATTTTACATGGTGAAACATGTAGATAAAAATGATGACACACTTTTTAATATATCATAATATATTGCATATAAGAAATGTAAATTATTTTCATATTGCATTGCAAGCATTGGCTATCCATAAGATTTTAACTTCTTCCATACAATTGGGAATTGTTCACAGTATTACTGATACAATTTATTTGAGAGATGGTTTTCACTAACATTTCTCTTCAGAAATGGCTTTCATAAATACCTTTACTAGCTAATGGTTTTGACCAATATCATCAGCCATCATTTATTGGCAAAAGTAGTTAAAATTTTATGTATTAAATAAATAAATCTTAAAACCTACCAGTTTAAATACATCAGGTAATCATAATTAGATACAACTCCATTTTGCCATTGTAATGTCATCTCTTCTGCATGGACTCGTTCCAAACATACATTGGGTGATTCCTCTAACGTGTTATATATCCTGTTTCTATCTCTTTCACACTGGAATGTCAAATATATATGTGGCACTGAACTTTCCTCTGCACTGTATATTTCCAAACCCTGCGACAAATAATCATGTTAATAGCAAGAAATGCAATATTAGTCACATATTGATATCACTCTTATTGCATTATTTTAGTGGAAATATTGAAAGTTAACACGTTCGTCTCTCAGTGCGATTTGTATTTCTTGCAGGGACCAAATCTGCCAAGAACTGAATGCACCAAAGATCGGCTACCACCAACCAAAAGCTAATTGGCGTATAAAAATCCAATTAAAGCTACTATTGACTTCAATAAAATGAGCCACGCATATTTAGGTGACGAGGCCCACACTAGTAAGCATACCCATTACCCAGATATGGGTGATGTAATCAACAAATGTGTTTAGAAAAATAATAATATTGATGTACATATAATATAGTGGCTAGGCATCTGACTACCAGAGGACAATCAAAATAATGTCAAGTGCACCTCAACTTTCATATTGTAAAAAGAGACCACACGGCTGTGCTAGCTCTTCCAGATCCCAATGATATCTCATATATCATCAGACACTACATTATTCCACTGCACATTCCCATGTAACATTCGAACTCTCTAACTACATACCTCCAAGGGTTTCGTAAGATCAACTCCTAGCCAGTGACATAAGCCCCACTCTTTTACGAAATTTACAGGATATCTTTAAGGACCATGTTTTAGTACATATTTATTACATTGGAACCTCTGTGAATCAAACTGGAGGGGAGACGTCAGAATATTTGAATTACAGAGTTTTCAACTTATGGAGAATTTCGAATTAAGTGAATTTTGCAAGGAAATATTCGACTTGTAGAGGTTAAGATTTATTTTGAGTTAGTGAGGTAAAATAAATACAATCCAATGGTACGGCCACGTTTTACGGCAACCGGATGCTTACGTGGGAAACAAATGTCTGGCCATGCCACTTCCGCCGGGCCCCGGCAGGAGGGGTAGGCCCAAAAAGTGCTGGCTTGACGTTGTAAAGGGTGATATGCGTGACAATGGTCTCACTACCAGGGATGCTGAAGACCGTGCGAAGTGGAGAAGAAAAAGTCGGAAAGCGGACCCCGGGCGCCGAAGCGAGAGTTTGGGCTGCAACCGGGATTCATCGCTGAGATGATGATGATGATGATGAGTGAGGTAAAATAAATAAAAATTCAAGGTATAAGAAACAAAACTGTACGTTATTGGTATATTCTATAAGTCAGTTTCAAATAATAGAGTTGTAAAGGTTGTAAAATCAAACATTGCTACTTGTATGTTTGAGATACAGAGGTCTAATTTATTTTTTCCAGTTATAGAGGAAGGAAAGTAGTGAATTTGCTTATACAGACTCACTAATGATTTTGGCTTATAGAGGAATGGAGCTTCGAGCAACAGAGGTTTAGAGGATCGAAGGGAAGGGAATACAACATTTTTTCAAGTTAAAGAGGTTTTCAAGTTATCAAGGTTTGAATTAAAAATGTTCTACTGTATATAAAAAATTTACTGTGTTAGAAATTTTTTCCATGTGAATTTGTGGGGTTTTATTATTTCAAGCATTACTGAATAAAGACCAACTTTCACTCAATGCACAACAATTGTGCTAGTTCTCACGGTGAAAGCTTAAGGATTAAATACAAATTTACATGCAATGACTAATATTAAAGTAGGAAATAAATACAGCAAATGGATACATACAACTTGCCTTAGTAAAAATCTTCTTTTGTATATCCGTCTTAAATGACTCAATTTAAGTTTTAAGATGGGGCTCTGAAAATAAAACACAGGTTTAGGATTAATGTGATCTGATATGTCATTCATATGGAACTACTAAATCAAATCAAAATAAAATCAATACTCAACAATGGACCCTAAGCTCTGATGAGAAATTTTGGAGTGGAGCTTGTATAAAAAGCTTGAAAGACAATGCTGAAACACAGCAGATTTAAACTGCCCCTAAAATTATGGTACAAAGTTACATGTTTATAATAATCGGTAATACCAAAGGCATTGCTATATACAACTAGTCTTCAAAGAAGAGAAAGAGGAAAAAATGAATTAAATAACAGACAAAAATAAAATAAAAAATAACAGTCATTATCAAACAAATCTGCAAAATATAATGATAGCTTGTTACTGGTGCATGATCAGTCTAATGCCATACTTGTTTGGCCTTGGTTGCAAGTTGTTCTGACCAATGACATGGTTGACTGACAAACCGAATAAAAGGTAAATAGGAATTTTGCCTCTAAACAATTAATTAAATTGTGGTTCTCAATTCCAAATATTACACAGAAATATGTAATATTAGCATTACATATTGAGACAAATTGAATGTGGCAACAGCATAAAGTTCTCAAATTAATCTTAAACTAGAATACTTAATAGATCAAAATTATGTGTTATATTTGTATGAAAGAACAAAACAGAGATAAATATTCCAATTTGATATAGATAGGCAATTTTATTTATTATTACTAAGGAAATCATAAAACACTCACACTTTCAACATTACTAAAGGGCTGGAAGTATATAGTTGTAGGGGTAATGGCTAACTTTCCCTGATGCCTCACCAAAGGCGAAATTTTCTCGGCTTGTAGTTCACATATAATTTCTTCTGTAAAATCATCCATCATAACACGATCAAACTCCATCCTCATATATCTCGAATGTAGGATTGTTGCCACCATACTGTTATGTTCTGGAGCATGTAAAGTGGAGGCTCTTAACAACTGCTGCATTTGACTGAGGCAATCCTCAGCTGAGGCAAAATCAAAGTGAACGTAGAAGTCCCTGTTCTCATAAACAAACTTGTATGGTGCTAGAATGTTTTCTTCCAACATTTCGGCAAATTGCTTCATTTTCACTTTTATCACATTGTTGCTCGGATAAGATGAGCTTACATTGGATATATCATTGCAATCTTTAAAATGCAACTTAATTAATGGATACCTCCAGTCTCTAGGTTCGAATACTAGAGACTTGGAGCAAAGTTTCAAACGTCCTTGTCTAGCTTTGCCGTCTTTAAGTAAATCTTTGTCAGATATCGTGCAAGAATAATCCTCAAAATAAATCTCTCCTGGCTCCAGTAAAAGCATCGAAAATCTAGAACAATATTATACATAAACAAATATGCTTAGCAACAATGCATTTGTAAATGAGTCATAATAGAAAAGGCTTCTCAATGTACCTACCTTGACTTGTCCATTGCAATTTTATGCTCAATTACAATTTAACGGTAGCAAGATGTATTTAAAAGATAGATATATTTTATGAATGTACACTATGACATTTAGGAACAATATATAAAACAGTAGACAATGAACAAACTAAACTTGGGTACTAAACATTCAAAATATAACTTTCTCATTTGTTTGTTGTTGATATGTCAAAATTTCTACTTCAATCGTCGATGTCTGCATTTCTGACAAATGACAGCTATGATGAATTTTTTTTTGTTCCTATAGACTAAATGTAATTCATAAGATGGTTAGCTATTAAACACACTTTGATTTTTAGGAATTAACAATTAATATCTCAATTCGCTTTATTAATAAGGCTCCAACGCTTTTGGTATTGATTTCACCTTGACGCGGTGGTGTACTATACACACCTTGTTTTCAAATTATAGTTTGGAGGATTAACCGGACCTCCTATGGGGTAGATTCTCTAAGCGAGAGATTTAATCAAACACGGATATTTCACTGGCTCACTATTTTTAATCATGGTGTGTATCATGTTATTGTGTGATATAAATAATTAATAATTACAAAACTTATAAAATATAAAATTTTAGTGACAGACTCTGAATAATATTACATTTGTATTTGACATATCAATCACTTCTCGAAAATATCTAAAAAGTATGCATAGATCTAGAAAGAAGAATATAAGAAAGTATACAATTATTCGATTTTAGCAGTGTAAGAAATCAGGTGGCGAGTGAGGCGCCACAATAACATTAGGGCGCATTATGCGACATAATGCTCAACGTTGATGTTTCTACTGCAACGCTTCGCACAATCGAGCACTCTCAAAAGTGATGCGTGCAATCGAATACCAACTCAGTGACAGAAAATTAACAAGTGTTTTTTTTTAAGTTGGCATTGATCAACGTTTTACTTAAGTAAGTATGTCGCGTCATTGTTTATTGTTGAAAAATTTTTTAAAGTTTTGGTTTTGTCGTAGTTTTTTGGAAATAATTAAAGTTAATTCAAACAATGTTAAAGAATTGTCATAAGTTCTAATTTTAGCCTGACATTGATTTAAGATTGCGATCTAAGCCATGTTTTCAAATTGCCAACAATGAACACTGAACGGTATTTTGCTTGTTGGTAATACTGAGTGGCGCCATATTTGAAGCTTAGTCCTAAGCATTACAAGATTAAAGTTTAATTTTTCTGCATTCACTAGTGTTGAAAAATACATAAGTAAATTCATAAAAACAAAATGCAAGAAGACAAAAATACTATTTATCAAATGCGTTTTCCACAGAAACTATGGTATTTGCTTAATTTACGGACTGATGCGATATTGTGGGGTAGCACTGGGAGGACAATCCTATTGAATTATCGTGTACTCCACATCTATCTGCAATGTGATCATTCAATCTTCAAGACTACAAATATTTCGAGCTTTGTGAGACAGTTGAATTTGTACGGTTTTCGAAAAGTTACGTCTCACTTGCAGGATCTTTTGTGCAACTCTAAAAACCCACATATGCATGAGTATGTTCATGATTACTTTCAATACGGTCACCCGGAACTTTTGAATAAAATATCGAGAAAAGCTCTGGGAATCAAAACAAATTTTAAGCCACAGGTGCCAATAAAAGTCCTATTCCTATTTTCACTTATCACACACATTTTATAACTTTGTGAAGTTCTTGTAATATTCTTTTATCTTTCTTTACCTAGTTTGAGGAAAATTGCAATACTTAATATAAATAATTTTAACCGTATCCTAATACAAATCATATAGCATAATCATTGCTATTTCCAGGTTATGTTTTGTAATACAGAACATTCAATGTTCTCAACACCACTGCAAAAAGCGCGAAGAGCTTTACGTATGGCATTGAAAAAGGCTGCGCAAGACTTGTTTATGCAGAACCCACCTAATAAATTTTATAGTCTTAAATTTAATGAACAAGGTAAGATTAAATTTGCTTAATGCTGTACTTAATGTTATGAATAAAAACTAGTTTAAATAAATTTATCTGTTGTAATAACTTACTATTATGGTCATTTTATAAATTTATTTTATTCTGTAGACTATAGAAACCATCTAGCAATATGTTTGGTATTATAAATTTATAGGTAATTTAACAAATAATTTCCATATAATGCTTTTCTTATTATTATTGCTGAAGAGGGGGCCCTAGCCTAGGAAGTAAATATAATTTCGGACTACAAGATTTGTCGCTTAAAATATTGGTGTCTTCTAATTAGTTTGATATACCTACAATACATTAGCTTTAGTTCATAGCATTCTTTAATTTCAGAATCTCGAGATGAATATTGTGATTATGAAGACATTGTTGAAGATTGGGCGATCACTGATCCTGCTCCTGATTCCATTTTGCCTAACACAGGTTTCCTTTCATACTTTTATCCTTGCTATCATATGTATTTACCACACCTTATCCTAATATCCTATTCACAGAAAATAATAACTTCAATGATGAAAATAAAAACCATGATGCAGCAAGAGAATGGGTGAACTATAGGTAAGTGTTGGCAATAATAGTATTTTATGGAAAAAAATTTATTCTCTGAGAATCTGTTTATTATGCTCCACCTATATTGACCAATGGTTTAATATGAAGTAATTACACAGTGAAGTTTAGTTTTCATATTAATTTATATAAATAAATTAATATGAAAACTAAACTTTGTTATAAAACAAAGTCAGATAATTATAATGATAAGGATTTGCATATAGTGGACTTGTCGCTTATTATGACCTATTTATAATAAATTATGTTGGGTTATTGACCGACATTATTACTAACACCTTCAGCAGGGTTCGAGAGGGTTACATGATGCCCGGCGATGCTCGGCGCTTGCGTAGTACATAGCAATAGTATTGGAAACTGTTATTACAATACAATAAGGAAAAACAAAAGCAGACAAACAATAATGATTTTTATGTAAAAAATAATACCTTTATACCTAACAAAAATGAGGTTATTTTCTACAAAATGCTTTGTATGTTTGTCATTTTCCTTGGATGTCATTTATAAACGAATTCCATTGTAATTTCATATTTTTATTATATTGTTTAAACCATCATATCCAAGCTTTGGATTTGAGGCTTTCACTTCATACGTAGATTTATGCTGACAAGTATCATAACAGAAAACACTGCACCCTTTTAAGCCATTCTTAATTTTTCAAGTTTTCATTGTACCTAATCAAATTCTTTTGGAGACTGATGTAACCTACTGAGTATTGTCATAGAATGGAACCCTCCACACCACTTTAAATTGCTGCTCTTCCATAACATTTCTTGAAAGGCACAATAAAATAGATAGCGTAGTAATGGCTGCAGGGGAGGCTTATACATGACTTACTTGAAATTCAAGATCTTTATAATGTAGGGTTCATTAATGTTGTGACCTGAAATAGAAAACCCAAAGGTGTCCTCCCTTTGCTGTTTGTGAGCTGGCAGAAATATTTTCTGCCTTTTATGAGAGTAGTAATTAAATTGAAAGACCTTTTTGTTGGTCAGAACTAATAGAGTGCTTTTCGTATTCATAATGTCATTCATTAGTATTATTATTAATGAATGCTATTGACAGAAACATATTCAAACACATAAAAACATTTGATAATTATATATAAATATAACTTGTTTTGTGTCCATTTATAAATTATTAATTTACAGAACAAAAAATTTTATAAATCTTTAATCTTATTATTTATCTAACATATATCTGTTGACAATTTGCAGTCAATCAACTCTGGATTTTAATAATTCTACTGATGAAAGTCAGCAAAACAATAATAGTTACCCTGAGCAGTTTTTAAGCATGCCAGAGCTTGGTCCTGATCCATCACAGGAAAGTACCACAGTTGAATTGTTAACAGAGTTTAATATAAAACAAGAAGTTAATACTGGTATCACGAAAAAGGAACATGAAGCCTCCTCTCTGAATTGTGTGTTGCCATCTATCAGCAGGGACCAGAATGATGATGTTTCTATTGCCAATGTAAGACCCAGTTTCCATCATTTTTCAGTAGGTTGAATATATACAATTTTTTTTTCATAAAACTTAAGGTTGAATATAGAATAAACTACCTCCCGCGTAGCGGTTAACACACTCCAGTACGCTCGCAGAGGTCACTGGTTCGATTCCTGTCTGGGTGTTCATATATTCAATAAAAAAAAAGGTATAATGTAGTATATCAGTTGTCTAGTACCCATAACACAAGTGCTTATGCAACTTAGTTTAGGACTAGAGGGTGCTGTGTGAATTGTGCCTGTATATTTATCTATACTACTATTATAAAGAGGAAAGATTTGATTGTTTGTTTGTTTGCTTTGAATAGGCTCCGAAACTACTGACCCGTTTTAAAAAATTCTTTCATTGTTAGGAAGCTACACTATCCCCGGGTGACATAGGCTATATTATATTTTCAAAAAAATTAGGGATCCTTACTAAAACTCCAATAATGTAACCCAGTGTAAAAAAATTACCTAAAATATTATTTAAATCGCGTGCGTTGCGAAAACTATTGATGATAGAATAAAATAATGTACTACAACTTTGCAGAACACATCATTATCTACAAAAAGTGTCGCGACAGCATATGGCTAACTATTATAGTTATGCCACAATAAGTGTTCTTTTATTTTAAAAATTTAATTGAAATGCCGCCCCTAGAAAAGACTCTTTATTTGGATCTTGGTATTAATCCTTATCAAAATAAATTACTTCATATTCAAAACTGTTTCAATACCTTTATATAACTTTTTGAATTATTCAATTCGGATATTCCATTCGAAAGATATCACGAGTTTAAAAATGTAAGTATTAGAAAAATGTTGCGTGGTAGCCGCTCACCCTGTTCGGCTAGCTAAGCAGCACCTTATGCAATGTAGGCGTGCGTCACTGGGGTTTTTACAAAAATTAGAATACTTATTAAAAAATAACGAAAAATAAATAAAAAGTAATAACAAAAAAAATCATTAAAATAAAAGCTCATAGAAATAATAATATTCAAACTTTCTTTATAATTTTATTTTTTTTGTAACCTGACGCAAATAGAAGGGTTTGCCCTCAGGGGCGCTCCTCTGTCCGAGGAGTGCACGGGTGTGCGTACCCGAGGTGCCCGAGCATCCGTCGCTTCACTCCCCTCTCCGTTCGAGGCGACAGAGTCCTACCTTTCTTTCCGTCTACCTCTTACATCCTTTCCAACTTAGCTCTCTGTTCGTGGCGTGGTCCCCGATGGGATGATTGCGAATACTGATTGGGGTCACTGGTTCTACCCTGGGACCTGATTTGGTAGTCGAAACCATGCCTATTTCGACTGCGCCTGCACAGAGTGTTCCCGGGGCGGGAATTGCATCCTCGCTGTCGGTTGGTCTTGCTGGGCCGGCTACGACGTCAGGCGACTCTGCATTTTCTGGAGTGTCGTCTGGTAGTCGTACCCACGCCTGACTAGCACGCGACGGGGATGCGAGTCCCGTCCGGAATTGGCCGCGGACCTGTCACTCCCGGCCCTGGTTCTGTCCATGGTCGGGGGCGATCCTGGATGGACGGCCGTCGCCTCCTTTTGCGAGGCAGTAGTGTCTGCAAGGGAGGCGGCGGAACGGGAGCGGGAGTCCGCCACCGCACTCCCCTCCCGCCAACGTAGGCCGCGTCGTCGGCGCCGGAGGGCGGGCAACGATCTCCGGCCGACGTAGAAAACGGCCGCGGGCGGCCCCTCGGGGGAGGATCCACCGCCCGCACTATTGCTGCGAGGGAAAAGGCCGCGTGCTGTTCCACAGCCTCCCTCAACTCCTAGAGTTGTTACAAGAGAGCGCCGGGGGGACGAAACCCTGACCCCCTGGCGCCAGCACTTTAAAAGGGGCCCGCTTTAAGACAAAGCGTGGGCCGGCGCCGGCCCGGGCCACGAGATCGGCAGGCCATATATCCGTGGGCCCGGGCGTAGACGATAGGAGAACAGCGGGGTTTTTTAGTGGGTCGAACATCTTTTCCGGAGTCCCTTATATCCCTCGGTCCGCCCGGGCCGGGATAACCCGTCAAGAGAGGTTTTTCCCCGAGACCGAAAAAAAATAGAAGGGTTTAATTTTTAATTTTTTGTTAAATACCCGTGCGAAGCTGGGACGGGCTGCTAGTTTATTTATATAGCTTATGTATTGTATATTTAAAAAATGTAGTAATTTTCCTTTCAAAGATAATAATAATAACAAGGATATTAGAGACTTATATGACTTTACTATTTCAATGTCTATTAATTTCATGTAAATTATTTATAAAAAAAAATTTTAATATTACCACTTAGTATTTTTACCAAATTTTATTACATTCATAAGAACTAAGTAGTTTTTATGAATATAGTTTGAAGTTTGGATTTAAAATTTGAAGTTCACACATGCAGAAAAGTATTAATTTAGTTTTATTTTTCAGAGAGCCAATGATGTCTTCAATAGTGAATGGGACCAAATTTTTAATGATCTTATAACAAACAAAGGTACTAGCCAAGAATGTGCATCTGATTTAAAGGATCTGTACTCACAGATTTCAAAAACTATTGATTTACTTAATTATTCTTAATATTATTAATTGACAATATTTTGAACATTAAAACATGTATTTTTTCATATTAAAATGAATTTTAAATGAAAAAAATGTATAGAAGACCACATACAAATAAAGTTTATTTAATTCCTTAAATCATGTTTTAATTAAAAAAGGTAGTACTACTTTTTCTGTTTCTTCTTTTCGGCTTCCTCCTCTTTCTCTTTTTCTATAATAGAAACATATGAATTGATTGTGTCTGCATCAAGCATCTGCAAAGGCTCGCCACGCTTCATTACAGCAATTTCCAAATTCTTCTGTCCTGACTGCACTACTTCTAACAGTGCTCTTATTGCAAGCTGAAATAATTTAATATCTTTAACTAAAAACTCTATTCTTTTTAATTTTTCCTACAATATAAAAAATTAAATATAAGTAACATATTTTATCTGTGCAGGGGCTAAAAAAAATACTTACTCTCCAACCGTGGTCGGCCTGTTATAAAGTGCAAAAAACAACCCACCCTAGCTACATGGTAGGGCCCCAAGCCCGTTTGTATGGCAACCACCATAATAACTGTGTTGTGTTCCGGCATTAGTAATCCAAGTACCTGTACATCTATGGGACAGCAGCGTAACCTTGATTTTTCAGTCTTTAAATATATATATATATATATATATTGCAGTGAGGTGAACAATATTTAATTTAAAAAACAAGAGAATGAAATTTTATCTGAAAAATCAATTAACAATAATTTAATTTAAAATACTAGTGGCCACATTTTGATAGGCAATTTGGTAGATGAATATTCTCCTAATCATAAATATGTGTAAAAATTTGGTTATTAGCACACACTCGATGATTGTGTTAATTCTGCAGCTGGATTTTAAATCATTACTCCAGGGGGTCTTCAAACTTATTTACTATTTGTAGATTTCAGAATTTATTGTCACGGTTATGTAGTAGAACTACATAACCTTGAAGACAGGATCCTCTACTTAAATATTTTTGATAGAGTATATCTAAAGATACATCTGAATATGATTAAATGGGATATGATTATATGAGTTACTCATATTTGCATATATTAAAAAACAAAGAACATTAATACATATTTACCTTGACAGCTCCCTTTTCTGTTGACACCTCTTCAATTGTGTAATTCTTTTCCAAAAACTCCCTAACAGTCTTAGCTGATCTCCCAGTTGCATTTGCTTTCCACTCATAGTATATACCTGATGGCTCTGTTTGGAACAAATGAGGTATACCGTCATAATCAAACCCCCCAATCAGACAAGATATGCCGAAAGGTCTGCGACCATTACTCTGGGTATATTTCTGCTTCAAGCCAGCTATATATCGTGTAATGTATTCTAAAGTCACTGGGTCTTCAACAGTAAGCTTGTGGGACTGACATTCAATTTGCGCTCTGTTGATGAGAATTCGAGCGTCGGCTGTCAAACCGGCGAACGCCATGACAACATGATCATCGAGAAGACATATTTTTCTGACTGTTCTTTCTTCTTGTAACTTCGCAACAGATTTCTTCTCTACGCCAAGTACCACAACATCAGTTCCTCGCACACCCACCTATTAATATTTTAAATTGTTAATTTACAAAAAATACAAATCACAGGCATAATTATTACAGGTTACTTACCGCCGTAGAGCCTTTTCGCACAGCTTCCTGAGCGTACTCTACTTGAAGCAAATGGCCATCAGGAGAGAATACTGTTATAGCTCTGTCATATCGAGCAGACATTGTCCTAATGTTACTCTTAAGTTAATTTTTTAAATAACAAACAATTCTAGATCTCCTAGAAATTGGTTGAAAATTTGAAATGATTTGCTTGAGGCTTGAACTAGGATGACAAACAAATTTTATTCAATTGACAGCTGACAGTTGCTTGACTTCATGACTTGATACTGTTCACTGTTCACTCCGTACCTTTTTTATAGCTACTAGCTAGAGTTCAGCAGAGAGGCAAACGGCCCACCCAGGTAGGTGGTCACCGTCGCCTATGGACGTTTGCAACACCAGAGGTATTACCAACGCGCTGTCGACCTCAAAGAAATTTTTTAACGCCTTTTTTGAAGAACTTCATATCGTACCTATATACTTCACTTGTGGTTTAGAAGCAAAGTTATAATCATAAGAAGGCTATATTGTTAAAAATACATGCATGGTGAATAGAAAAAAATTGAGTGTACACGATATATATCTTTTCAATATAATATTTATAATTATATTAATTGTCATCGCAATACATAAGTGTATATAAAAAGTACAGGATAGCCGCTAAGCTACATTCCACTTGATGTCATACTTCTAGCCCAACCCAGAGAGTTAATTTTATAGCTATTTATTAACGATGAAAGAAACATTGTGAAATTTAAGATTAGAGGTATGTTGTTACTGGCTATTTCGCCTTGACAAGTACAGCTTTTGAAGAAGGGAGACCCGAGGTTAACAAGGGGATGTTGTGGGCTTATTAAGATAATAAAACACTTTTATCAATTTGAGCAATTTGCGTTTCTATATATATATATGTTTAAATTCTATGTTAATATTTTAGTCAAAAGTATAGTGCCTTCGACATAAAAAAAGAAAAGTCACTTGATAAACGTGGATGTCACATGTCACTGTCAATTTAGTAGGCAATATGGCGGCGGCGGTAAGTGAATTTGGGCCATGGTTAACTGAGAAATTAAAATCGTTAAAAACCGATGAAGGTGTATTTGGATCTTATATTTCTGGAATTCTAGAAAGCGAGGAAAGTGTTGATGAGAAAAAAGATGCCCTTGAAGGCATACTGTCGGAGATAGTGGTAGGTATATACTTATCAGTCAGGCATGGGTTAAGTGCTCTGATTTAACTTAAATCTTCTTATTGAATAGGATAAAGACATTACTGTGCACGTGGATGAGATATTAGAGAAATGGGAGTCGTGTAGACCGAAAGAGGACGCGCCGAAACCTGTAACTGACGTAGATGCACAGTTAGCTAAGCTATTAGAATCTCAAGCACCGGCCACTACCATACGACGGGAGTACACAGATGAAGAAAAAAAGATTCGTGAAGCTATATTATCGCAATATAGCCAGCTCTCGGATAATGAGGTAAAACATTTCACTTGTTATTATCATATATTTCCTAGAATTACTTTATCTATTTTCAATCAAATTTAATATTTGAGAATTATTTAATAAGAGTAAGTAAAAAGTCAGATTTCTTTGTTAAAGTGATGTGTTTTATTTTTTAAAAATTATGTATATTTGCACTTTTTATTTGTGTAGTTGAAATATGTATACTTGTGTCTAACTTGAGGTAGAGGTATATAGGTAACTTGAGGTAGTAACTGAGAGGTACCTGGTAGCTCAGTGGTATTAAACTGGGTTACCAATCTAGAGGTCCCGGGCTTGAATCCAATGATGGCATGCATTGCTTAGGCAATTTTTCTCACTTTATGTGCATATCATAGCATAATTGCCATGTACTGATGATGGACAAAAACATCACGAGGAAACCTGCATGAGATCCCCGGTATGTGTAATGGTATACTGACTGTTCCCTCTATGGGGAGGCCTGAGCCCGGCAGTGGGACATTTATGTGCAGTTATTATTAAAATGTCTAATTTGAGTAAACTCTAAAACATTAAAACAGGTATTCTGCCTATATAAAATATCTGTAACCAAACTGAGTCCCAAAGATTTGACTCCTCTAATGTTACATTATTTATTGTACTACCAAACATTAGTTTTAGTTCATAGATGTTAATATTAAAACATGAAAGGAAAGGTCTTGTATTCTTTCATTGTAAATACCAACCAGTTCAAAGAAATTAGTTAGTACAGTGGTGCCTCTCATAAAGAACGCCTCGCACAGCGAACGCTGCACACTGCGAACTTCCTATTCGTTCATTTTATGATTCATACAACGAACTTCGCTTCACACAACAAAGTCGCCCGAGCTTCCACGATCGCTGCCGATGTATTGCATCCTCCCACGTAGGCACTGCAGTCGATCAGGATGTAGAGGAGCTTATTGAGGAACACGAAGAAGAACTGACAACTGAAGAGCTCCAAGCACTTCTGGTCCTGCAACAGGACAATGCTCAAAGGGAAGCGTCATCTGATAACGAGGATCAACAATCAAACAATCAACCAATCCCAACTGCTGACATCAAGAACATCCTGGTCAAATGGAAAGCAGTTCAGGAGTTTACCAATGCCCACTATCCGGATCCAGCTGAAGCAAACAGGATCAACGATCTTTACTCCGATACTCTTGTCCGTTATTTCCGGCAGATGTTGAAGAAAAGAGAAAAACAAACGACTGGACAGGTTTTTCATGAAATCATCGGCCAAAAACCAGAAAATTGATGAAGAAGTGCAAGGTTCGGTAGACTCTACTTAGTCTGTGTTAAAATTAAATAAATTATGTTTTTAGATGTATGTATTTAGATAAAAATAATAACTAAAAATTTATCTTTTTTTATGTCATCTTAGCATATTTTATGCTACAGAATTTTTTTTTTTAATATATCTTGCGATCGGCTTTACAAGCCCTTAGCAGATTTGTTGTGAGGTTCTTGTCAGGTAAGAGCTGTTCCTCCTGTGAGGAATCTGTCTTTTATTTTAACTCCGGCTCTGTTTGGATACAAGATCCCATATATGTTGCCTTTTGAGTCTTCTGTCAGATAGCGGTTCACATAACACGGTTGCTAGGGTGTTTGTGTGTGTTTTTATTCGGCTTTAGTATGCCGTTGCTCTGTGTTCCACTTCTTCTTTGACTGTCCTCATTTCTGTGTACTCATGCAATTCACTTATTTTGATAAACAGAGGTGCATTGGCTATCATTTTGAGGGCTTTATTCTGGAACCGTTGTAAGATTTCCAAGTTACTATTTTTTGTTGATCCCCATAACTCAATTCCATAAGTCCAAATAGGTTTAATAATAGTTTTATAGATGAGTATCTTATTTTCCAAAGTGACGTTTGATCTTCTGCCTATGCTACAGAATGAATTATTTTTTTAACATGTATTTATATAGGAATATGCGTTTCACATAACGAACTTTTCGCATTACGAACTTGCTCCTGGAACGAATTAAGTTCGTTATGTGAGGCACCACTGTATAATAAACTTACATTATTACAGGAAAATCAAGAAAATGAAGAAGTACCAGAGACATCAGACTTAGTCAAAAACACTAATGCAGCAGATGTAGCTGCAGCAGCTCGTGAACGCCGTGAACTAGCACGTCAAGAGGCACAACGTAAAAAAGAAAAAGACAAAGAAGATAGGTAAATATAATAAATAATAAATAAATCTTTTAATACTTAAGGTTGTATATCAACTTACCCAAAAAATATTTTCAGTTACCTAGTGGTTAAACAAGCAGGGCCGTAGCCAGGGGGGGCATTGTGGGGCAATGCCCTACCTTGAAATCCACAATGCCCTACCTTAAAAATACCAAAAACTAAGATAAATTATTATAATTAAATTTTGTTCATAGGTAAAAAAAAATTATAGTGATAGCTAAACTTTTCCATTCTTCGCATTTTTAATAACATGGCGAATTGTAGAATTCAGCGGTTTTTAAATATTTTTTATTATTATGTTAATTATTATAATAATTTTGCAGAAACAATATGATCTAAATGGTATTTTTGGTCGTATCTATTTACTCGTATCACCACACCTAACAATTAATTATTACCTCACTCTCACTCAGACGTGGATCTCTACATCCAAATCTGGAAGTTCAACCATCTTGTTAGTTTGTTCTTCATCATTGAGTATTTAATAGTTCTGAGATCCATGCTTATGATCTGTCACAAAAGATACATATATACATGGTGATTGATTTAGTACGGGCTGTGCTTCGAAGGCAGATCAAGTATGATAAATTTTTTACTTCTGCTCTACCTTTAACCAATGCTGCCCTACCTCAAATTGGACTCTAGCTTCAGCCCTGTAAACAAGTATATTATAAAAGTATAATTATCACATAATTTTTATTTATTTTAAGAGGGTGGTCTGATAAGTACTTAGCCTCACCACCCAATGGCACCTTAGATAGCTACTGTCAAAATTTAAGCCGAATCAAACTCATAGTTTTGACCACTTGTGGAAGCAGGCGTGTCCGCAGATTTTAGAAGGATAGAAAAAGAGCAATATGATGAAGAATGCAAAAACGATTTCGGAAAATAAATCGCGCAGCAACATTAAAGAATGCTGTGCATGGTGATTCTTCTCTTTCGGTGGCGACTGCCAAAAATTAGTTATGGCTACCTCGGAGGATAACATGACAAATATCCACAATTTCGTATTGGTAGAACCCGATTGAAGGTGTGCGAGATAGCTGAGACAGTAGGCATCTCAAAAGACCACTTGGGTTGAGAAAGGCATGAAAAAGCTGTCGGCGCGATGGGTGCTGCATTTGCTCATTCCGAACAACAAGCGCAACCATAAAACCACTTCAGAGCAGTGTTTGACGCTGTTGAAGCGTAATCTGAAGGAGTTTCTGTGTTGTTTCATGACCGTCACTGATACCAGAGACTAAGGTACAGTTGATACAGTGGACTTTGCCTGATTAACATGCTCTGAAGAAAGCGAAGATAGTCCTATCAGCCAGAAAGGTGTTGGCCACCATTATCTGGGATCCACAAGGTGCAATCTATATCGACTACCTGAAGAAGGGCAAAACGGTTATACAGGGCTCAACAATGTCGAATTATTAGGTTGATTCAACACCGGTGCAGATAAAACGGCCCCATTTGGCAAAGAAAAAGTGCTCTTCCACCATGACAATGCACTGGCTTACACCTTGGCCGTTGTCACAGCCAAATTGGTCGAATTAGGCTATGAAATGCTGCACCATTCATTGTATTCTCGAGATCTGGCCCCGTGCGACTTCTTTTTGTTTGCAAACTTGAAAAATTCACTCACCGAGCAGAAATTTGAGTTGAATGGGAAGGTTATCACCGCCATGGAAGCATACTTTGCAGACCTCCAGAAAACATATTTTTCAGATGGGTTAAAAAAGTTGGAACATCACTGGGTCAAGTGTATTAAGCTAAAATGAGACTATGTTGAGATACAAATCGGCACTTTTCCAATATTGTGGTTTTTATTTTGTAGGCTAAGTACTTATCAGACTGCCCTCCTATGTTACTACTCTATTACATCATTTTTTTAAAATGAAAACAACCTAGTAAAATAATTAACACAATAAATAATATTTATTTTACCTCTGTAATATAGATCATTGCAATTAGTAACTTTGTCATTTAAATAGTTTATCAGAAATAATACCACTTAACCGTCTATTCCACTGAAGTGATGCCACTGAAGCGCGCCACGAAATGTGCATATTGAATAATGGAATTTATTGCCCCCTCTCAGAGGAATTAATCCAATATAACTCAATGCAAAGTCATGATACTGTGTAAATTCGGCGCTGTTGCACACGGGGCGTCCAGTGGATAAATCCGGCGCTACATAATGAAAGGATTAAAGTTATTTATTGTTTTTTTAATATGTCATTTTTGATTTTAGAGAGAAACAAAAACAACTTAAAGAGGAGAAGAAGGAAAAACGTAAGACACAAAAAGGCGAAAGGAAGAGGTAGCATTCTAAAAGTGCCAATTAAAGAGCACAATTGTAGGTTATTTTTAATTATTAAATACTTGTTAGAAACAGCATTCTTTTTGTTGATTCTTTCTTTGATATTGCATTAGAGGCTTGAAAGGCCATAATCAAAGAATTGCTTAGGGTTATGCCCTTTTATATGTTGATATTTAATGGATACAAAACATATCAAATATATTGAAAGCTCAATGAAGGACTTTTTCCGTTTGACATACTAACCTGTAAATACATTTATATTCTGTAAAATGAAATTTATTATACATGCCTAAGTGCTACGTGGCAGGGCCTCGGGCCTCAAGCCCGTTTGGATGGCGACCACCTTTGGTCTTAAGTATGCCGTCATAATAACCTTGTGTTATGTGCGGCATTAGTGACAGAAGTTCCTGTACCCTTATGGGACAGCAGCATGTTCACGATGCCACTGGGTTGCAAACACCCATAGGCGACGGTAACTGCTAAATTCTAAGCGGGCCGTCAGCCTGTCTGCTGTCCTACAGCATAAAAAAGTGAAATTGAATATGACAACTTTTTCTGCTAAAACAATAAACATTATTAAGTATAAGGTATGTAAGGTATTACCTATTTTACTAGATGGTACGGCTCCAAGCCTTCCTGGATTGGCAACCACCGCCTGATCTCTTAGTTTGCCACCATAAAAACCTTGTGTTATGTTCCGCCATATGTGATCCAGTTTCCTATATGGACAGTAACATGTCATCGATGTACTACTTACTATTTAGTGGGTCATCTGCTGTTCCACAGTAATAAAAAATGTATTTAATCCATCATGTAATTAAATCAGAGCTCATTGCAGATAGGTACATTTAATTATTTAAATAATTCAAGATCTGATTGGCTGAAAAAGAATGCTGTTTAACAAAAAAAGTCTATCAATGTTCCTCACTAAATATTACATTGAGTTTTCTATGTAAAAATTGATGCCTTTTGAGTTAATGTGTACTTTACATTGTTAGACTATTTTTAAATATTATTTCTTAAAATTTAGATGGAATAAGAAGTAGGAAATTAAACATGTGTTGCCTTATAAAATAATGATGGCATTTATTAATACTTTTCATTCAGATATGTATAATGCTTTGTGTGTTACTAAAATATATGCACTGTTTACCATGGTCCTGTGTTGCTTACTTGTTACAAAGGCAATTGTGTTTTTGATACTGGTATTCATGCTCAAAATAATAAACGTAATGGATATTGCGCTGGGATTAATTAACATAAAATTGACAGTAAGTACATTGTTACTTACTAACTGTAGTAAATGTTTGTATAATAAACTAAAAACAACACTAACATTTAACTGTTTAAGGATAGTGTTTAATTAATACAAGTCAAAAGCTCGCGATCGATCCAATCGGTCGCCAACCTCGGGCGAGTAGTAAGCACTGTGTGAGCGGGAGGAGAGACTAGCGCGCTACCGCTCCTTCACCGCCGCCTCCTTCGCGTAGGAAAGTGTATATGGATGTATACACGGTACATATTCCAAAACAACATTTTTTACAATTTTTGTCTGTCTGTCTGTTTGTTCCGGCTAATCTCTGAAACGGCTGGACCGATTTTGACGCGAGTTTCACTGGCAGATAGCTGATGTAACAAGGAGTAACTTAGGCTACTTTTATTTTAGAAAAAAAAAATAGATTTTGTTAAAAATTATAAGTATTGGAAATTATATAACCAATTTAAGTTGACCTCAGATTTATATCATCAATCATATAAAATAGGGTTCAGCTTAGACTGGACTTCTAGGTTCGAACGCAGTTTGTATGTTTCATTTATTTATATTTTAGGGTTTATAGGGTTTGTAATCCAAAATAAAGCATAAGATATATCCAAAAAATGCTGCCCAAAGTCACTATTCCACGCGGACGGAGTCGCGGGCACAGCTAGTAGAGTATATATTATAATGGATACATTTCTTAGACAGAATCAGTGTTGCGACGCTAAATGTAAATAAGGTGGCGAGTGAGGCGTCACAGTAACTTGTTAGCCTGTTTATAATATAAAAGGTCAACTGAAAAAAATGCCATCAGAAATATTAATATAAAATATATAGGGGTTTGTATAATATTTTAAGGCAATAATATATTACAGAATTGTTTCTGTTCTCGCTGGTTTGAAATGGTAATTTATTTTTCTACAAGTAATTTTTTATTTAACGAGTTCCACTTTACAAATCTCCAATGTACAAGCTCTTGTGCAATAAAGACAAGGTGGTTAATTATAAGTTTTGTTATAGAATGACAGTATTTTTTAGAAAACCTTATGTTATATCCATAATTTAACGACCTCCGTGACGCAATGGCTTTTGTCGGAACGCTTGTCACGGGTTCGATTCCCGTCCCGCATTTGGATGTATATGCGTAATTATTTACAGACGATAATTAATATAAATAAGTAAATATAATATAAATATAAACACAACACAAGTGCTTTGGTAATAGATGGCGGTGTGAATTGTGCCTGTATATTTATATTTATTTACACATAATTTGTATATCAGTAATACTGTGGTTATTTGGTATGCCCAATTGAAATATTTTATTAAACTCGTTTAGTAAAATTGTTATCATACCTATCAATGCAATTAAGTATGATTATTTTTAATAAAACAGTATATATTTAAAAGTTTTTATTTTATTTTAATATATAATGATTATTTACATTTTTAGCACCCATTTTCAATATGACTAGGTTGATTATTACAATGAACTTTTCATTTCATCACATTTTAAATTATGTTATTTTTGTAACATCAGCATACATTATTGTTCGATTAAGCCTAAAAAAATCGAATTATACAACGGGACACACCCACTGTCAAGTATATACTTGACAGTGGTTACTCCCAATAATGAAGAATATTCGTGGGTGGGCGTGGTTGCCATCCAGACGGGCTTGGAGCCCTACCACGTAACTATATACGTGTCGTAACTATATATGTTTTGTCGCCGTTTACGACAGGCTGACCCTGGCCGCTGAGGGTAGTATTCTTATTCCGCATCTGCATGGAGGAAAATCTGTATATGAATTTACCAAAGTATCCAGGTTTACAAAATCTTTGTCTACTTCTGTATTTGTTTTAGTCGCTAAGAATTAGTTGTAAGTAAACAAGATTAATCTGACCATGTAGTAATTGTATTACACCCAATACATTAAAGTATCACATTATATGAGTTATCCTTATTGCTATCTCTATTTTCCATTCACTTAGCCACCATAAAATTGTGGGCCCCACTTGCATATATAGCACATATTTCTGTATCAATCTCTAAAGGTACCCTTGTAGGTGTTTTAACTCCTTCATCATCAGTTTTCATACCCAAATTGTAATGCTCATTCCATCCCCATGCCCATAAAGAGTTGTCTGTTGCTAAGCAGATGGTATGCTCAGAGCCTAATGCTACATCTTTGACTTGCCTGCCACCTGTAAAGTGAAATATTAATAAAGCATAGAATTTACTGATTTTAATAATATCATGTAAAAACAGGTTTTAAGTAACACTAATATTGGACCTGAATTTTAGCAACAGTAGTTTGAAAAAAAAAAAAGGTTTTCAAAGATTCAATTCAGCATCCCAAAAATGCAATAGAAAATTATTTATATGCATTTAAAATTTATTGTTAGAATATTGAAACTACAAATTGTATACAAGAATACATACAACAAAGCTTCGGTAGCCAAAAGGCTAAAATATAAAATTACCATCATCACTAGCAATTGTAACGGTTTATATTCAGAAACAATGTGTATAGATGTTCTTTTTTATTGCTTTAGGACAGCAGACAGGCTGACTGGCCCGCTTAGAATTTAGCAGTTACTGTTGACTATGTGTGTTTGCAACGCCAGTGGCATCACGAACACGCTGCTGTCGCATAAGGTTACAGGAACTAGGGTCACTATTGCCGGAACACAACAACACAAGGTTATTATGGCGGCATACTTAAGATCAAAGGTGGTTGCCATCCAGACAGGCTTAGGGCCCTACCAAGTAGCTAGGGTTGGTTGTCTTGTCGCCTTTTATGACAGGCCGACCCCAGCCGCAGAGGTTAGTATTCTTTCTCCACCTCTGCACGGATAGAATAGATATCAACATTCTGTCTTAGAAACAGTATTTTTGTGCACAGGTTATTTATAGTAATAAAATATAATGAGAAGTAAAAAGAAGAATCTTTACTCCAAAATTTTTAGCTAGCCGTTTCCGGCCCACTGCTGGTCGAATAAGAAAAATAAAAAAAATATGAGCAGTTTTCTTATTCAGACTCACTGCACCTCTTGCCCCACTTCTCCTCGGCAAGAAGACACCTATCACTGAATAGTGTTTATAAAAATCATTTATTTTTAAAACTTTATAATAAATGAAGATATCACAATAATTTTTTTAGATAAGGGCCAAGTGTCTATCAAATACAATTTGAATAATTTAATTGAAATCTATCTATAGTTTTTTCCTGATGTGTGCACAATTCAGACCTCTCATTTTGCTTATATAAATTGTTGTAATTAATTCTTATACTTATTACCTGGATTTCTACAATTTCAAATATTTCTTTCTTATTGTTACATGAATTTTTGCAGATTGTCCAGGTGAAACAAGTATGGTGTAACTATGTTGAGAGTTTTGAGATATTTGTAGTAATAGTACATGCCGTATCATAAATTATTATTGTTAAGCATATAATATCTACCTGGCAATTTGATGTGAGATACTTTTCCAAGCACAACATCCTCCACTCCAATTTGTCCGCAATTATTTTGACCCCAAGTATACATGCTTCCATCTTCTAACCAAAGTAATACATTAGACCAGCCTGATAACAGTTTCTTTACTTCTTGTCTTACGTCAATATCAATCTTTTGTGGATTAAATATTTTACTATACTTTGAAGGATCTAAAAGTAATTGTCCATAAGTGTTGTCTCCCCAGACATACAAAGCCTTATCATCATCGGACCATGCAACAGTGTGTTTATGACCACATGCTATATGTGACATTTTTGCTTTTATAGGAACCCTAGTAAACCTATCACAAGAGGGAACATCTTTACCCAATCCAAGCTGGCCATGGCGACCCCACCCCGTAACCCACACTTCCCCCTTAGAATTAATTATAGCTGTATGTCTTAATCCCATTGAAACTTTATGAGCATTAACATGAAGTCTAATTGGTTGCACTGTTTCAGTGAAATGTTCTTTGGGTAAACCTAATTGTCCGTGACTGTTTGAGCCCCAAACAAAGAGAAATTGATCATCTGTTACACCACAGCTAAAGTCCCAGCCACAAGCAATGTTTATAAAGTTTATTCCACTAAGTTTCCAAGTCCTCTCAAATGTATAAACATCTTTATCCATTGCAAGTTGAAGTTTAACATTCCATCCGCAGGAGAACAATTTGCCATCTTCGTCAAGTAGAAGACTGTGTCCACCACCGCATGCTATCTGTTTTGTTTTAGAGTTATAGAACTCAATGTTTACTTGTGTTGGATTTTCGACTTGCTCACTAGTGAAACCTAAGCCAAGTTGTCCGTGCGAGTTGGCACCCTGGAAACCGACCAAATAAATTTTACCAATTTATAAACCTCAATACTAGAATACATTGAAGAATATTATCTTGTAAAGATTTACATACCCATGACCATATTCTGGACATGTTAATGTGAGTAAAGTAAATTATAACGTAATGTAGCTTAAATTATTTTAGTACAGCATAGTTAATAAAGTAGGTGTACAGATTTTTAGAAGCAACTTAATAATAAATACAAAATAAAACTATCACATGTACATTGTACACTTATCTCGTTTATCATTCAATGAAATTTGAAACTTGACATACAAACAAGAGAGTTGTCAAAGTCAGCTGTCTTTTTTAAGAACAAGGAGTTCATCCAAATTTTCGGTTATCACTTTGAGAATTACATTTAAAATTTTTAATATCCGGATGACCGAGCTTTGCTCGGTATTTTTTTTTATAAATTGTGTTTTCTGGAAATTAACAATTGATTTTCTTAGTCTAACCTCAAAGCAAACACTCATTGACTTCGTGTTACTTAACAACGCCATCTGCTGGAATAGCTTTAGTGTTGTGTCGTTAAAGCAATTTAAAAAAAATAGTATTATTATTCACCGATAGATGTCAGGAAGAGCCATTTTTCAGTTTAAATTGGGACTACTAAAACGCCATATATATATATATATATATATATATATATATATATATATATATATATATATATATATATATATATATAAGAATTGCTCGTTTAAAGATATACTTATGAATAATATAATATGGCTGCATGATTGTCACGCCACTAATACTAATATATTGCTTAGATTTATCGATAGTGAACGTCAAAAAAACCGATTGCAATAGGGCTATTTGATGCTTTGAGGAAGTTTTAAGGCTGTACGAATGGAATACTTCGTTTACTGATTAACAGGCAGCATGGGTGCAAAACTAAATACTGTTTTTTATTTTACTATTTAGTTTTTCACTAGCGTTGGCAGAGTATTCAAGATACAAAAGAAATGTTTACGTGCTGTATTCGATCTTGGATTTTTAGACTCTTGTCTAATCTAATCTGTCTCTTTAACAAAAATATAGCTATTTTTTAACCAACGAAAAAAACGGAGGAGGTTCTCAAGTCGACGCGTATACTATATTTTTTATTAAACAAAATCACGAATTTTTCCAAACGCATGGAGAAATAAGTAGCAGATTATTAGGAAGTACCACAGATAATCTTAATCCCTGTCCCTCGTGTAGTTTATCATTGCAAAAAAATGCCAGTATGGGTATTATGGTATATAATAATCCGCCTTCTAATTTAATTAATATTGTAGCAAACGCCTACCTGATTTAAGTCACGTATCTCGTTCCTCCTTTGCGGGGAACTTCCCGTGGCCCGACGCCCAGTCGCCGAACGCTCGGCGGCCAGTCAGTTTTTAGTTTTCTGTCGTGTAGTAAGTCAAGCATCAGTCCAAGGTATTTCATGGACCGCCCGACGGCGATGCGGACGCCTCCCATCCGACGGTGGCCTGTGACGGGGCCCATAGAAAATCAGGGCCGCCGTCTTGTGCAAGGCAACTCCCAGGCCGAGTCGCCAGATCCTCGCCACTGTCTGCTCCACCCCAGCCGTGCCCAGAATGCACGCCTGGCGGGGGCTCCTCCCGCGCGCTGTAACAAGCGTGTCGTCGGTGCAACAGATTCGACCATAAGTTTAGTTCGAATACGAATTTCCACCTGCTTACTTTGTGATCATTTTATTTCCAGTTTCATTCAAATTAGTTCCTAGTTGTTATGCATTGTTGGAGAGCTAAGAAAACGGTTATATTTTTAAAATAATCTGCAAGCCAAGTTTCATAACGTTTTTTTTGTTTTTAAGGCATTTTTAGTGGAAAAAAATCTAAAAAAAAAATTGAATTAACATCGGTTTTCGTCTCGCATTTTAAAATTTGGACCGAAAATTGTTGTTTTAATATAATAAATAACCAGTATTTAATCGGTTTTATAAATTAGAAGAAAAATCAAATTTAAATTGATACTTTTTTAAAATAAATTTTAATGTTGCATTTGGGTCTTATTTTGCAAAAAGCAAAAAAATATTACAACTCAAAAATAGAGTTAAATTATCACAAATAGTCACCCTTATCACCTCCTAACGAGAATACGTCGAATTACCAATAACCTTGTATAATATTACTGTTAATATATTATATGCACGCCCTGTGGGTAATGATGACATGCTGAACAAATGAACTTATCGTTAGCCTAACTACATATTTTGTACAATGTCACACGCAAAATAAAATTTTCTATTCATTTAATTTCATTTCAAAGCAAACGTCAAAAGGCCGCAGGGACATTTATTCTATTACTAACTGAGCCCGCGACTCCGTTCGCGTGGAATAGTGACTTTGGGCAGCATTTATTTGATAAATCTTATGGTTTTAGAAATAAAACCTACAATGTCCAGCCTAAGCTGAACCCTATTTCATATGATCGATGATATAAATCTGAGGTCAACTTAAATTGGAAAATACAATTGACGACCTCGGTGGCGTAACGGATAACGCACTTCGGTACGCTTGCGGAGGTCACGGGTTCGATTCCCGTCTCGCGTCTGGGTGTTTATGTATAATATGTATTTATTTACAAAAAAAAAGTATATAAGTAGTATATCAGTTGTCTAGTATTCATAACACAAGTGCTATGCTACTTAGTTTGGGACTAGATGGCGCTGTGTGAATTGTCAAAATATTATTATTATTATTATTACAATTACCCAAACTTATCATTTTTAATATAACATTTTTTTTAATAAAAATAGCCTAAGTTACTCTTTGTTACATCAGTTATCTGCCAGTGAAAGTCCCGTCAAAATCGGTGCAGCCATTTCAGAGATTAGCCGGAACAAACAGACAGACAGACAGACAAAAATTGTAAAAAATGTTGTTTTGGTATATTTACCGTGTATACGTCCGAATGCACTCAGTAAGAAGTGGTTATTTTAATATTACAAACAGACCCTCCAATTTTATTTATTTGTATAGATTATCCCTTTTAAAAAAAAAGGAAGTGTCACGATAGAGCAGCGACGTAAGAAGGAATGTAATTTAAATAATACACATTGTAAAATCATTGCTCCCTGAGATACATAATTGAAATGTTAGTAAAATAATTAATCATGCCTCATTCATATTTGGGAAAGTTGGAAATTTTGCGCTTGTTTGCGGTGTTTGTTCGAATACAAACATTAGAAAGTTTTTCGTAATTTCATGTGTTGGGTATAATGGATAATAAGATAATTAGTTTAATTATTACAGTACTATATATCTTAATTTTTAGGCTTATATTTATCGCGGACATCATAAGGAAGAGGGGGATTGTGTATTTGTTAGGGTCAGATGCTCGATATGAGAGAGATGTCAACACATACAGAAATCCTTTACTGCTTACTAATACAATTATAGCTCAAAGTAAGTACGTCATTACAGAGTAATACACAAAAAGTAAAAGGCCTAACACTAGAAGAGAGTAAAACCGTTGTCTGTGATTTATAACAATAACAAATACTACCGGACCCGACAGACGTTGTTCTGTACCTATACACATCGTAAATCCAAAAATTTCAACTATTTTTTAAAAAACATATTTTAATGGACTAAATTGCTTAAAAGCAAAATTTTGTAGTGGTTTGGTCTATTCTAATCTAATGTCGGACGGCCCCACGGGGTAGATTTCACCGCCCGCACCATTGCCGTAGGCCGCGTGCCGCGTTCCGCGGCCCCCCTCAACTCTTTGAGTTGTCAAAGAAGATCGCCGGGAGGACGAAACCCTGATCCCTTAGCGCCAACATCATGGAAGAGGCCCGCTTTGACACAAAGGGCGGGCTGGCGCCGACCCGGGCCACGAGATCGGCAGGTCACAAGTCCGTGGGCCCGGGCGTAGGCGATAGGAGAACAGCAGGGTTTTTTAGTGACTAGTCGGAGACTAAAAATCTTTTCCGGAGTCCCACATATCTCTCGGTCCCCCTGGGCCCCGTTCATAACGATGAACGGGGTTTTTCTCCGAGAGCGAAAAAAAAACTAATGTGAATCTAAAATACTCGAAACCATTTAAAACACAAAAATGTTGTTAAAATTGGCCCATTTAGGGGCAGTTCAGTCACATACACATGAAATAGATTTATAAATATACATATTATACTATGATTGAACATGGCAGTCAGTGGCTTAATACTTTGATCACTAGGCCACAAAAATATCTGATATCTCGGGATCCGCAAATCTATGATGCATCAAACAAATTGCTCGGCTTCTCTATGTTTTATTCAAAGAACCTGTATTCATCCTAGTCTATTCATTTGAAGCTAATATACTAAAAAGAGATCAAATATAGATAGATGTACTTCCACGAAAGCACTGTAGGGTATATAGATTTGTGATACTAGGAACAAAAATGAATCGTGTTTAGGTAAATTTTCGTATTTCACTGTTCATTCAATTTTCATTTTATGAATACATTACCACTGCATTTGTTATTTTTTATTTATTTTATGCAAAGAAAACATTGCGTTTTGACAATTTCAAAAAATAGACTGCATTGGCAACAATAATAAATTTTCGCAGAGCAAGATTTATTTTTTTATTTCAAATACATAAAATTTTGATTAAAGACGGACACCCGTATATCACTAATAAAATGTGTAGTGTGACTGAAGGTAGCTGGCTCGATAAGATCGACTTGTTATTTGGGCTGAGCCGATAAAATCATTTTTATTGTAAATCAGCTAAAGAGGAGCTTACGAATTAGATGCTATCAAGTTTCAAACTATTTCATTATCTTAAATCATATTGAATTCTTGCAAACATACTGATTTTATAAAAAATTATAAAATAAACATGTTTAGATTCAGGCTTAGGATGATATTCAAACATAATATTTACCATTCATTGTATATAATTGTAGCAACGTTGGAACCTTTTAGCACCAACACTTCAGGTAAAATGATAAGCATTTGAAATGTACCTATATAAACACATTGTTGTAATGTGTTGAATATGTAAATTCGACAGTTCGTAGCGACAGACAGCCACCCTTTTCATGTTCAAAAAGTTTCACCGGGATCCTGTTTATTCTTTTAAGAGGTAAAAGTTTTACGACTGTGACCTCGTAAGCTACTTTGTAATACTTTCAGTCTCAACTGTAGCCAATAATGCACGACGCTCGTTCAAACTTGACCGGCTCTGGTATAAAATCGGAGATTTAAGTTTGAACCTCCATATAAAGACGGTTCTTTGTTGGACAAATTTTGTTTTTAGCGTGGTAAGATATGAAATAAATAAAACCTTTGCAACCTTTGTTGAGTTGTATTAACATTTGATGTCATATATGTATATTTATTTCTCGACTTATGTAAATAGGAGGATGTAAAAGGGAACACGCCATGTTGTGGTGACGGCATAGCTGTAATAATTCATCACACAGTACTTTTATCCGTGCAGGGGCGGAGAAAGAATACTGGCCTCTGCGGCCGTGGCCGGCCTGTCGTAAAAGGGGACAAAATAACCCACCCTAGTTCCTGGTAGGGCCCCAAGCCTGTCTAGATGGCTACCACCTTTGGTCTTAACTATGCCGCCATAATAACTTTGTGTTGTGTTCCGGCATTAGTGACTCAAGTTTCTGTACCCTTATAGGACAGCAGCATGTTCACGATACTGGCCTTGCAAACAGGCTAAATTCTAAGTGGACCGACAACCTGTCTGCTGTCCTAAAGCAATAAAAAAGCATCAACTAGTCCCAAAGTAAATAGCATAGCTGTACGATGCCGGTCACGGACCCAGATTGCACCGTACAGGAATAAGAGGGACAGCTCGAGAGCAGTGGACTGTATGATAAAGGAATGGGAAGGAGCGGTGGCTAGAGAGACGTTGATGCCTTGCTATGGGCAAAGAAACCCGCACTGACCTTGTTTTCACCCCTTCCCGGTTCGGTTCAGGTCGTTGAGGAACTGCTGCACGGCACCAGCTAAATACACAACACTGAACACACACAGATTTAATGGCACGGCCAATTAGAGTAACCAGGGAGGTCGAACGTCGACCGTCCCGTCCAGTTATTTATAATTATCGCACACGGTGCAAAAAGCGGTTGTCTCATGCCAAACGTTGACACAAGAAGACAGTTTTTCCATCCCACCCTCGCTTACCATTATTACCTCACCGAGAGTGAGGGTAGATTACAAAAATCAGGTGGCGGGATTTCAAATACCCTTTATGCAAGGATCGAACAATAGCACTTGTGGTATGGGTACTAGACAACTGCATACTACTTACATACTTTTACCCAGACTCGGGAGGGGAGTCAAACCCATGACTTTCGCAGCCGTTCCAAAGTGTGCTAGCCGTTGAGCCACGGAGGTCGTCAGTCGTAATCACCGATTAATAGCCATTTAACACATAACTCCCTTGGAATGGAATGACCATTTTTTTACAGGCTAATACTATACTAAGTATAGTACTATAATATAATAAGTAAGAAATAAAATATAACTAAACTACATCAGTGTATTTATTTACTCGTTATAAATCACAAACAAAATTAGTTGTACGTATGTTGGCAAACAGGAAATTAGGATCGATGTTAATAACAAAGTTCTTCGCAAATAACAGACTGCTTTAGCTATTTACTCTACCCAAAACACATGGGTCACATTGATCGACATTTGTGTGAGTTTAGGACTATCACCACATCTAGTTATTTAATTTTGAAATTTGGGAAAGTTTAATGTAATATTATAACTTAAAAATGGATGTGTCGAGTAGGTTTTGATGAAACTGAGAAAGATAACACTGGTTAATTCAGTTAAAAGGTCTTTATCGTTTATATTCATTTAAAACGTTTATTTCTCAAACCGAGAGAATTGTAGGAGGCAAATGACGGAATGGCAATTTATTAAGTCTTTTATTTAACTTCTTTGTTAAATAAAAGTATTTCATGGACTGGATATAGGAGGAGTAGTGATGAAGAAAATGAAAATATCGACGACAATGATTAAATTTATAAAAACGATTAAATATTTTTTTACATATAATAATTATTATTTTTTTATTTTATAATGTTAAAATGACTTTTTTTACTTTATATAACATGGCTATGAACGTAATAAAATAATTTTTTATAAAGATCGTTATCGACTAAGCACTCGCGCTCGCACCTACAGCGGACTTTCAATGTGTCTGGCAAGATGTAAAAACCATTAAAACTGTCCGGCTATTGGGGTACCATTTTTTTATAGGTCCCCAAGTAACATATATAAAATTTAGCTTTTATACTATAACGAAAGTATAATGATAATTGGAACGTCAATCAAACACGGCGCATTGAGCTAACTGATTTATTGAGTTACTGCAGGTACCAACATAATAAATAAAAATATACAGTTGAACAACACTACATCTTTCCTCTCTCACAAAAGAAACTTTCCATTCTCGCAAACTAAGAATCATATACAAACAAAACAGATAAACGAGCTTGGAACAAAGATAAACTATTTTCCATCTACTATAGACTACTACAATTAATGTTTAAAACGCTGCAAGCGCTTATGGGCCCGGAGTGCACGGGAGGATGCGCCCGCTGGGGGAGAACACATTTTGGGGGATGATACTGACGTAGGTTCTGATTCTTTTTCTGAAACAGCCTCCTCAAAGCCCTCCGGCACATCCTCGCACGCACTTTTGCGCCCATCATTCAGTTCCTCACTGACCACAGGAGACTTGGTGTCGGATTCATCTCGAACTTCCTCCACGACTGGCTCTAAGTTAGTCCTAGACAAAGAATGTCGGGACTTTTCAAGCCCTATAGGTATAAGTTGGTCTATATGTCTACGCCATTGGGTCCCCATGGCCTACATCTACTTTATAGGATATTGGGCCTGTTTGTTTGACTACTCTGCCTACCGCCCACTTCTCCCCCTTGGAGGTATAATCGCGCGCCAAAATTTCATCCCCTGGGCTGAGTAACCGCATGTGGCCCCCTTTAGATAAAGTTTGACGTTGTTGCGCGCCGTCTACTACAGTCGCCGTGCTTGGCCGCAGCGCGTCTAGGCGTCCTCGCAGCCTGCGCCCCAGCAATGCCATCGCTGGCGATACGCCCGTAGTTGCATGATCACAATTACGATAGCGAAGCAAAAATTTGCTTAAAGCTGTAGATACATCCTGCCCTTCAAATAACGCTCTTTTGATTACCTTTTTAATGGTTTTAACGGCGTTTTCAGCTGCACCGTTGCCCTGTGGTCTATAAGGAGCCGAAGTTACATGTTCGATACAATTTTTTTGACAAAAATCTTTAAATTCTTGTGAAAAGAATGGTGGACCGTTGTCTGTAACCAGTTGGGTTGGGAGGCCGAAACGTGCAAAAATGCTTCTAAACGTTGCAATCGTTGATCTTGCCTCCGTGCTATACATTGCAATAGCTTCTATCCACTTTGAGTGAGCATCGATAATGATTAAATAACGCTTTCCACCACATTCGGCAAAATCAGCATGCAGCCGCTGCCAAGGATGAAGCGGGAACTCCCACGAATGAAGGGGGGTGCGCGCGGGGGAGTCGCGTACTGTCCTACATGCATCACACGAACGGCAAGTATTTTCTATGTCATTATCTAAATATGGCCAATAGACGTAATTGCGTGCAATATTCTTCATTTTATTAATACCCAAATGACCCGCGTGTATTTCATCCAACACTTGCTTTTGTAATGATGCTGGAATAATAATTCTATATTTATAAATTAAGCAACCCAGTTCAACAGCCATGTGCTGTCTCCTATCGAAAAAACATTTCTCCTCGCTCCCCTGAACAGACGACGGCCAACCAAACATAACGTAACCTTTAATCCTACTCAATACAGTATCTTTTTCGGTTTCCTTAGCTATATCCTTGAAAGTAATAGGAAGAGATTCTTCAATCAAATTTAGATAGCTGACAGTGTTGAAGAAGCGGTCCTCCTGAGGTAATGGCAATCGCGACAGTGCATCGGCCGGACCATTGTCCGCCGATCGAGTGAATTCAGTAATAAAATCGTAAGCGCTTAGCCGCGTCGCCCAGCGCTGTAAGCGCCCCGCGGCAGTTTGTGGAATACCACTATTTGGGCCGAAAATATACGTTAGCGGCTGGTGGTCAGAACGCAGGATGAATCGTCTCCCCAATAAGTAATGGTGGTGTTTAGTTACACCAAAGTAAATGGCTAGGGCCTCCTTATCTAGCTGGCTATATTTACGTTCGGCCGCGCTCAGTGTTCGCGATACATAGCTGACGGGCCGCTCGCTGTTGTCCGGGTATTTGTGAGCGAGCACTGCACCCAACCCATAAGCACTGCTGTCTACAGAGAGGACGGTCACTCAAGAGAATTCGCTTCGCTTCCTCGAAAGAACGTTCGCAATCAGAATCCCATTGCCAGCTCTGACCCCGTTTCAACAAGTTATGTAATGGATGTAACAAAGTACTCGAATTGCATATAAACTTCCCATAGTAATTTAACATTCCTAGAAAACTTTTCAACTCCGTTACGTTTTGGGGCTTAGGGACCTTGGCAATGGCTTCCAATTTAGCTGGGTCGGGCCGTAATCCCTCCCTACTAATAATAAAACCTAAATACTTAACACTATCTTGAAAAAAACTACATTTACTTAATTTAATAGTTAGTCCCATGTTACGCAAGCGCTCAAGCACAGTCCTCACATTTCTTAGATTATTTTCTATAGTGGATCCGCTTACACAAATATCGTCCAAAAATACGACGCACCCTGGCACCCCGCGTAGTTTCTTCCATTATTTTTTGGAATTTTTCGGGGATACATGATAGACCGTACGGGGTACGACGATAAGCAAACGTACCGATATGCGTGGTAATGGCTGTATATGGCTGAGACTCCTCAGCCAATAAACATTGTTCAAATGCATGGGTAAGATCGATTTTTGTAAACCTGACTCCCCCACTAAGCGTAGCGAACAACTCCTCGATACGAGGTAAGGGGTAGAAGTCCCTTTTTAATTTAGGATTAATAGTAATTTTGTAATCGCCACAGATACGTATCTCGCCATTTGATTTAATCACTGGAACTATTGGGGTGCCGAAGTCTGAGTAATCAACGCGGTAAATGGTGCCATCAGCCTGCAAGCGTTCCAATTCGGCTTCAACGCGCCTACGCAGTGCTAAAGGGACTGGTCGTGCGCGTACGTAAACGGGTTCATTGTTTGTTAACTGCAAACGAATGGTCTGTTTGCAGGTGCCCAACTTATCCGAAAACACGTCTGGAAATTCGGAACACAATTGGTTCACGTATCTATCCTCACAAATTTTATTTATGTTTATTTGAGAGATGTTAAGGGCCCGTAACCAGTCTCTTCCTAACAGAGGGCGTGCCCCGTTTTTTATAATGAACAAAGGTAAACAATTTACTTTTACACTTCCTAATTTCACATCTACATTTATGTAACCTAGGGACTCGATACGTGAACCTGAATAACTGTGCAATATTGAGTTATCCGACTTAATAGATATGTTAGAGAAATAGCGTTTGTACATATGGTCACTAATAGCAGAAATACGACTCCCCGTGTCGATTTCGCATTCCAAATAAATGTTATTAATGCACAATTTAATATAATACGGCTTTGTGCCGTCTGCTGCAACTACAATATTACACAGATCATCCGAATTATCATTATTATAATCATCACTGACATAATTCTGTCGTTTATCCTTACAGATTTCGGTATTTTTCACCATTTTGCACATCACTTTTAAATGACCTCTTTGGTTACACTTATCACAATTATAATTTTTATAACGACACCGGTCCGCACGATGTACCATTCCACATCGCCAACATAGCTGCGCTGGCACCGCGCCATATGCGCCGCCCGTGCCCCTTGCGCCGTACGCGCCTCTTGCGCCGTCAGCTCGCGCCGTGCTGCCCCGTCTCGGCCGCGCGTAATGTAGGCCTTCGCCCGCTTCGCCGCCTGCACCTGAGGTCGTCCCCGGTCCCGTGCTACCGCTCACCTCCGCGTGCCTTTCTGCGGCCTCCAACGCCAGAGCCAGCTCAATCGCCTCCTTATATTGAATTTTTTTCTCGGCAAATATTCTAGATCTCATCGCCTCGCTACATAACCCGGAGACGAACTGGTCTCGTAAGTTCTCCTCAAGCGATGAACACGACTGACATCTGCCGAAATTGCACGTAGCAGCTAGGTGTTTTAGGTCCTGTAGGTATTCCGACAACGGCTCGCCTACCCGTTGTCGACGTAATCTAAAAACGTGCCGCTCCGCAATCTCGGATCTTTGCGGTTCCAGATGATTGGACACTAATGTCACCAGTTCCTCGTACTCTTTATCCTCGGGGAACGTAGGTGCACAAAGATCACACATTAAAGAATACGTTTGTTCGCCTACAACCGTAATTAACATGGGCACTTTCAGTTCAGGTTTTACATCGTTTAACAAAATATATTGATTCACACGCCTGATATATGCTGGCCACTGTTTTGAATGTAAGTTAAACGGTTCTAACTTTCCAATAGGCATTATTTAAATCCAAAAATAGTATTCTAACGCGTGGTAATTAATAATCACGATACTCGTCGCCAGTGGAACGTCAATCAAACACGGCGCATTGAGCTAACTGATTTATTGAGTTACTGCAGGTACCAACATAATAAATAAAAATATACAGTTGAACAACACTACAATAATTTCTTAAAGTTTGGGGGTGTCTAGCAGGGGGTAGCAACTGTCAGTAGTGTCCGGCAATGGATGACGAGATTTCTAAAGTTATACCGAAGAAATTATAAAAAAATTGAGCATCATACTTTAACGAATTTAAGGTTCTATTTTATGCACCTTTACTGCCTGTTAACTGCCCAAGTAACCACAACCGAAACTCTATAGTCGCTGGTCGTTCTTACCTGTATATGGGACATGCACAGAAAAATTTTCAGCCTTTATAAAATGACGAAGGTCTGGCCGTCCTGGGCTCTTGCTCTATAAAACTTCACTTCCTCCATAGTCACCTGAACAGGTTTCCGGAAAATTTAGGAAATATGAGCGAAGAGCAGGGAGAGCGTATGCATCAGGACTTACGCGTCATGGAAGAGCGCTATCAGTTTCTGGGATACGAATATGATGTCTGACTATTGTTGGTGTCTGATACGTCATTTTCCAAAGTCTACACATCAGAAAATAGCTTTAAAACGAAGTTTTTTAGAAATCAATGATTTATTATGATTTTTAGTAAAGTTTTTCTTAGTAAATACAGTTTTTTTCTGTTTTTTACTTACATAGCTGAAACTTTTATCCGTGCAGGGGCGGAGAAAGAATACTAACCTCTGTGGCCGGGGTCAGCCTGTCGTAAAAGGCAACAAAACAACCCACCTTAGCTACGTGGTAGGGCCTCAAGCCCGTCTGGATGGCGACCACCTTTGGTCTTAAGTATGCCGCCATAATAACCTTGTGTTGTGTTCCGGCATTAGTGACCTAAGTTCCTGTACCCTTATGGGACAGCAGCGTGTTCGCGATGCCACTGGTGTTGCTAACACCTATGGGCGACGGTAACTGCTAAATTCTAAGCGGGCTGTCAGCCTGTCTGCTGTCCTACGCAGTAAAAAAAAAAACTCAGAAAATATAGCTGATAAAAACCTACTAATTATTTTTTTGGAAATAGCATATCTTATGTAGTCACCAACAGCCAAAATTTCTTCGGCAACAGATGTACTGTAAACTAGTGTAATTATTTATGGTATGGTATGGTATTAACGCAAAAGCAGCTACAGATTTTTAGCCACACAGATATGGGTGGTCATAAAAACAAAACAACCATAAAGTACAAGCAGCTCGTGTACCGTGCGTTCCAACAAAGGCATCTGTGTGGCTAAAAATCTGCAGCTTCGGTGGCGTTAAGACGTAAGTACCTTATTTATATATAAGAGGGTACTTGAGCTGATCTTAATTTGGAAAAGGCAGGATTTTAAATAGTTTTTTTTCTCCGTGCAGAGTAAGAATACTGCCCTACGCCCAGGTACGAGCTGACGTAAAAGGCGACAGCTAGGTCTATAGGTGGTAATGCTCCACATCCGTCTGAATAGCAATCACCCCTGGTTTCTGAATATACCGGTTTAGGTTCCAGAACCCCTACGTGGACGGCAGCATACTCCTGGCGTCGCGAACGATCATAGGCGACTGTAACTGCTTACTAATAGGGCGGGCCGTCAGTCTGTTTGTTGGTTCATAGTAATAAAACAAATACTAACAAAATATCTAAATATGATAGTCTACTAAATATGTAGTAGGTAGTCTAAATATGAAGGTACTTTATCATAAATATGGTGCTATCTTTGGCGATAGTTAAAGAGGTTACGCTTTGTTACTTTTTCAGGTTGTGGTATACTTGCACACATCTTCCTCGTGCCCTTATCCCACATTATATGGGGTCGGCACAACATGTTCTCCCCTTTCCCTCTCCTCTGTTGCCGTCCATCTTTTTTTTAAGTCTACCTCTACTCCTGTATCCATCCACTCTCATTTCTATAATTTTCCTTGTTATATTATATAGCATTCTTCCCTGCGCATTACATGTCCAAACCACGCTAGTCTATTACTTTTAAGTTTTTCAATAACTGATGCTATTTTCACACTTTTCACAATTTATAATTTTATCCATTTTCGTAACTCCGCACATCCATCTGAACATTCACATTTCCGCAGCATGTAACAGCCTTTCGTCCATCCCCTTTGTGATCTAGCATTCCAATCCACAACAAGACGGCAGGCATTATTACGGATTTATAAATTTTACCTTAAATTTTAGTTTAAGTGGTACTCTTGGGTCACAAATTGTTCCTCAGACCTGTCGACATTTCATCCATTATGCATTCACTCTGTTTTTCTCTACTTACTATGTATACTTGCACACATGTTTTGACGAATTAATTCCCTCAAATATAGTAAATAATGAAACGCAAGCATTTACATCTGGTTGGTCACGGTTCTGTGGTGATTCCGCATTTCAACACAGGTCGCTGCACAATATCTCGCCTGATTGGGCTGTGCCATGTTATTGTCTCTCGATGTCATTAATTTAATATCACTTGTTTTAAAATTGTCTTTCTACTTTGTTATAAGCAAACTAATTTTCAATTTCACTGATTATTGACTGACAAAATGATGTAGATTGTCTCTGATCAAGTGCTTATGGTATTGTTATTTCCGGATCTAGAGGATATTTAGTAGAGTAGTTCAGAGACGAGTTTTCCTATAAATAAGTTAATATATTGTCTAGATTTAGATATTCCGCATCCTCCAGACATTCTCTGTTATAAGTATATTGCCCATAATACAAATTGAATTTGTTTACATGGGAGGTATACGACGTAATGATATTATTATCTAAAAATATTCTCTTAAACAACAAAGTAATCTTATCTGAAAGTACTTAAAATTAAGATGGTATACAACAAATATTTTATGACTTTCTAAGTTCAAAACACCATTCTATGTGTGCAAGGAGTAATCAAGCTTATAATGATCTATTAATTATTATAGATGACCTCTGTTGCGTAACGGTTAACGCACATTGGAACGCTTGCGGAGTTCACGGGTTCGATTCGGGTCGGGTCTCGCGTCTGGATGTTTATATGTATATAATATGTATTTATTTACAAAAGAAAAAAATATATGTATAATAAGTAAGTATATCAGTTATCTAGTATCCATAACACAAGTGCTAAGTTACTTACTGCGGGACTAGATGGCGCCTGTGAATTGTCCCAGCATATTATCATCGTTTTAATAAAGAATCAAAAAAGTTTGGAAAAAATTTCATTGGGACTAAAAGAAGTAAATATTTTTCCATCTAATTTGTATGTTAAGTTTTTCGTACTTTAATAAGTTTTTTTTTATTGCGTAGAACAGCAGACAGGCTGACAGCCCGCTTAAAATTTAGCAGTTACCGTCACCTATAGGTGTTTGCAACGCCAGTGGCATCGCAAACACGCTGCTGTCCCATAAGGGTACAGGAACTTGGGTCACTAATGCCGGAACACAAAACAAGGTTATTATGGCGGCGTACTTAAGACCAAAGGTGGTCGCCATCCAGACGGGCTTGAGACCCTACCACGTAGATAAGGTGGATTGTTTTGTCGCCTTTTACGACAGGCCGACCCCGGCCACAGAGGTTAGTATTCTTTCTCCGCCCCTGTACGGATAGAGATAGTTAGAACTACGTGGTAGGGCCCCAAGCTCGTCGGGATGGCAACCATAATAACCTTGTGTTTTGTTCCGGCATTAGTAACTCATACCTCTACCCCTATGGGACATCAGTGTTCGCGATGCCCCAAGTGTCGCCTACATCCATAGGTGACGGTAACTGCTTACTATTAAGTGGGCCATCAGCCTTTCTGCTTTTCTTCAGCAAAAAAAAAGCTATATTAGTGATCGTATTAATGAAAATAGTTTTATGATTTTGCTATGATATTTAATTAGTACTCGTATATACCCACAAGAGGTACAATGTAACATTCTCTGACAAGCTTAAAATAAATTGAGATTTAACGCTTAAATAAATAGTAAGTATAATTATTAGGTCGTAATCACTAAGGTAAAGTTTTAACTGCATGACAAAAATTGGCTGACTGAGGTTAACACATCTTCCCATTAAAATTGTATTAAAGAGGTCGTAGCCATGTTAGCTGTTATACCATGCCATAAAAGTCTGTCGAAAGCCACAAAATAAGTTATCTGGAATACACCTATTTTATGAGTTTACTTTTTAAGTGGTATTGGTAACGAAAATATATCTAAGTAATGTATTTTATGCGTAACAACATAAATATTCGATAATATGGATCTATTAAAGAAGAAGACTATTAAAGAAAGTTTGCAGTATTAAATATTATTTGCTAAATCGTGGGTTGTTATAGTAAAAGGTTACTACTTAATTTGTATAATTAAATTCAAAGAAAAAAGTAAACCCATTTCGGTATAACTTTTAAAAGAAATGACATTTATGACGCGCCTTCAATTTTTAAATAATTTATTGTTTTATCAATCTTGCCATATCAATTATGTTTGTATTATGAAGAAACGAGTTCTCATGCAAAATCTGCTTAATTTTGTTTAAAAAACCACTTCCACTCATGCATAGTTGGTGTAAAAGTTTTTTCTAATCATCAATTACATACATATGAAAAACGATTGATAGTGCTACCACGAACTTGCAAGTAATCTACGGTATCGTAAAATGAATGAGGTACGGGATTTCTATACAATATTTTTCTTCTTTCTGCCCGTATCCCAACTATGCGGGATCGGCACAACATGTTCTCTCCTTCCACTCTCCTCTGTTAGCTGTCATCTCAACATTCACACCCTTTTTCATCATTTTCTTTGGTCTTAAGTATGCCGCCATAATAACCTTGTGTTGTGTTCCGGCATTAGTGACCCAAGTTCCTGTACCCTTATGGGACAGCAGCGTGTTCGCGATGCCACTGGCTATGTAACTGCTAAATCCTAAGCGGGCCGTCAGCCTGTCTGATATCCTACAGCAGTAAAAAAAAATTTTTGTTATATTTTACGCAATCCATTCTTTTCTTTGTTCTACCTCTCCTCTTGTATCCATCCACTCTCATTTCTAGCATCCTCCTTGTCTCATGACGCTCCTCTCTTCGCATTATATGGCCATACCAGGCTAACTTACTTTTCAGCTTCTCAATCATTGGCGCTACTTTCAAATTTCCCCTAATATACACATTTCTAATTTTATCCATTTTTGTAACTCCACTCAACCATCTCAACATTCGCATCTCTGCTGCATGCAGTAATTTTTATCTTTTCCCTTTATGGCCCAGTATTCTGATCCATATAATATGACAAGTCTTATTACGGTTTTATAAATTTTACCCTTTTCTACAATATATAAAGGCAAACCTTGTCTGGCGAAATGAAATATAAAGATGCAGATCAGATTATTGGGAGTAAGATAAAAAAGTAAATTGTTGTAATACTACCCAAAAGGCCAACGATGATTAAAATAAACAAGCGCTCAAATTATTTAAACGTAATTTTAATTTTATGGTATCAAGTATCTTAGGCCTTTTTGAATTGATATTTATTTCGTAGTAAAGTTTATATTGTGCGTCTGTATTGACTGATCTGTTACCATTTTGTAAACTATAATAGTTTAAAAATTGGCTTCGAGAATTTTCGCTATCAGTGTTTTATGAAATCAATGATAGATTTATGACTGGGTTATGTACGTATTTATAATATTCTATTATAAAATCCTTTATCTCAGGCTTAAAAAATTCACATAATTGTCACTGACACTGACGGTTCGATCCCTGTGGAGAACCAAAAATGGTGCCTACAATTTGTTCTGCTCTAGGCGTGCGTATGTGTCCATTAATTGTATATTTATAAAAAAAATCGTGATATATATTTTTACAGAATGCAGATAATAAACTAATAAAAATAAAACCCACTTAAATTTCATATGCGTCTGTTTTCGAATTTTCTTTGCTTAGGAATTTCCTAATGTCACAAAGGTAGGAGGACATCTGCAAACAGACATGGAAAGGTATCGTCAGTGGCTCTTTCTAAATATTTGAACGAGCCGCAGTGCGCACTCCTAAATAAAACAACGAGGTGAATTTTTACGTGAATTTGTTGACTTGCGGCCTTTGAGACAGGTTTTATTATGTCTATTGTTACGGGTTACATTTGGTCATGTTTAATTTTCGGTTGAGTTTAATTACAAAAGCATTGAATTAATTCCGAACTATTTCTATTTATAATCACAAAAATTTTATTCATTTGTTGTATGTTATATACTATAAAGTATAATATAATTTTTTTTAAATTAAGAATAGATGATTATCGTCATCATTATTTATGCGTTGTATTCTAATTGCGTCAAATATTTGCATCTAAATTGTGGTCCTCTGGAGTCACTTATACAAAGTTAACATATACGTGGGAATCCGTTAAAGTAAAGACCCGTCGATTTAACAATAATCCTTTTATTTTTGTTACACATAGTTCATCATTACTCGTAATTTGACATGACAATCCTTGATATCTCTCTCAGTGTTTTTAACATCAAAAACTTGCCATAAAAATAAAACTTTCTCTCACATATAAATTATTTCATTACAGGATTACACATTACATGATTATTTATAAATATTAATATCGCAAAACAACATTACAATTTTTTTCGTATGACTAACTCAGCCTACTGAAGGCCTCTCCCAATACACGAGCCTTAATTCGAAGGTACCGGGTCTTCTTCTGAGTCGGACACTCTTGTCAGAGTGGTCGTGGTTGCGTTGATGAGACTCTCGGAATGTAGGTATCAGGTAGATCACTGGTATTACATACTGAAACTAATTTAGATCCCGGGTTCACTCAGGGAGTTTTTTACGCTTAATGTGCACATTATAGAATAATTGCCATGTACCGACGGTGAAAGAAATTATCGTGAGGAAACCTGCATACCGATATCACCGGTATGTGGAATCAGCCAATCCGCCTCTGAAAAGTGTGACGGGTTCACTGTTCGCTCTCTCTAGGGGAAAGCTCGAGCCCAAAAGTGGGATCCTAAGGTCTGTAATTATGAACCAATATTTAGTTTATAGTCCACTTTGTATCCGTCTCTTTCCATTGGTCCTGCTAAAATACGGTTCCTCTAAAACACTAGTTAAAATATAACAGCAATAAATTGTAGTAATAAAAAAATACAGAAATATCACTACGAGTCACAACAAGCGATGCGTAGATAACAAATTATGGGTCCAACTATTTCGGGTTTTGCAAATGGTCTTATTTGTGTTATTTATGATGTTAGTAACACAATCTCCGTCCTGTCGGGGCCCGGCGATGGCGGCATGGCCAGAGATTTGTTCCCCACATAAGTAGCCGGTTGCCGTAAAACGTGGCCATACCAGCGAAGGCGACACTCAGGAGTGGTAGACTCAAAAAGTGCTGGCTTGATGTCGTAGGGGTTGATTGCGTGGCAATGGGCTGACCACCAGAGGTGACGAAGATCGTGCGAAGGGGAGAAGAAAATGTCGGAAAGTGGACCCCGAGTGCCGAAGCAAGAGTTTGGGCTGCAACCGGGATTCAATGCTAAGATGATAATGATGATGAGTAACACAATCTCCATGCAGGGGCCGAGAAAGAATGTTAACCCCTGTGGCCAGGGTTGGCCTATCATAAAAGGCGCTAAAACAATCCTAGCTACGTAATAGGGCCTCAAGTCCGCCTGAATGGCGACTACCTTTGGTCTTAAGTATGCCGCTATAATAACCTTGTGTCTCAAACCCGCCTGAATGGCGACCACCTTTGGTCTTAAGTATGCCGCTATAATAACCTTGTGTTGCATTCCAGCATTAGTGATCCAGATTCCTGTACCTCTATGAGACAGCAGCGTGTTCGCGGAGCCCCTAGTGTCACAAACATCTATAGGCGCCGGTAACTGCTTCTTATTAAATGGGCTGTCAGCCTGTCTGCCATTTCTTAGCAAAAAAAATCTTGTATGTATTATATATGTTAGATGTTTAGTTTATTTATTGCTATTGGACAGTAGACAGGCTTACGGCTCACTTAGTAGTCTGCAGTTAGCGTTGCCTATGAATTTTTGCAATAACAGATGCACCACTGTCAGGCTGTCATCAGGGTAGTGGTACTGGAACCTGGTTACTTATGCCGGAACAAAATACAAGGTTATTTTGGCTGCACATTTAAAAACCAGGGGTGACTGCTTTCCAGACGGAATTGGAGCCCTACCACCTCTAGCTTGGGTTGTGTTCTTTCTCCACCCCTGCACAGATATGTAGCACGGGTAGTTGTTATTACTTAAACTATTTTACAGACATGAAAATAGCATTTTAAAATATGTAAAGCTTTGCAACGTTTATTTCAACTTTGTAACTGCATGCCATGTTTTTTATTCTTCTACTATAATTTAACTTCTACTATAATCTAATAATTTCATGATTAAGGCATATTGGTCCCAGAAAAAGTAGAAAGCGCGCTCAGAACCACTGTGAGTGACGACACAGTCTGGCTTCAGCGGAAGATTAACCCTGGTCAAAAATAACAATCACGTAGGTACTTATTAAGTTTTTTAAACTCATACTGTGTTATCTGTAATTTTCTTTACTAAATAAATGTAATCTTTCTTTCTTAAAAAATAACTAATAATAAGAGAGAAGTGCTTTGGTTTATTGTAAGAAATATCTCGACTATGTCTGTTCTTTTTTTTTTTGGGAGGTGGTAAATGCATGACGCACACCCCGCTGCGTGGGAATGGGCGGCAGGGTAGTGTGGGACTCCTAGTGTAATGCGCCCGTACGTCCCTTTCTCTAGCCTGGAGGATGCACGTCGATAATATACTCGCTAAAACCACACTGGTGTCCCTTCACTCGCCTTAAGTGTCGAGGCCGCGGGACGCAACGGGTTAGTCAGACCGCGGCCCCGACGGGTGCCGGCCCGCTTTTGCGGGCCTCTTCAAATCAAAGGGGGAGACGAGCTCCGAAATTTTCTTTCTCTCGCAGGTGTGAGCTGGGCACGCGGAACACCCGTGCGTGCCCATCGTGCGTGAGTGGGAGGGAAGCTCACTCCCTCTCTCTTCGCCGCCTCCTTCGCGGACATGACTGCCTCGCAGAAGGAGGCGACAACATCCCATCCAGCTTAGCCCCCGTCCATCGCTAGGATGATGGCTGGGAGTGAGAAGTCAAGACCGATGCTGGCGACGAGGTCTTGGCGCTCCGATGCCCATGCGGGACACACTTTGAGGGTGTGGAATGCCGTGTCCTCGTCACCGGCATGACAATGGTGGCACTCTGTTGTTTGCTCCTTTTTAGCAATGCGACACAGGTACCGCTCGAAGCAGCCGTGCCCCGAGAGTACCTGTGTCAACTGTCACATGAAACGACAGAGTGCCGTGACGCCTGTCAAGCCAGTCTTCCAGGGCGGGCCGCACCGCTGCGATAGTTTTCGATTGACACCCGTATACTCCTCGGACAGAGGAGCACCTCTGACGGGGACTGTGTCTGTTGTTGTCTAACTAGAAATAGAATAACGTTTAATGAAATATTTAGTTTAGTAATTTTAAATAGATTCTAAATCTTATTAGTCGCTATAGTGATATTCAAAGAGACGATTTTTAGTATTTTTTAACATTAAAGTGTTTGTGGTATGTAAATTTGGGGTCCTCTTCCATGCAAAGTTCACGCTTGATTTTATTTCCGTGCCTCAGACACGAACTGAATTTTAAATCTCAATGAGCTTTAATGAAAATTTTATTTTTCGTGACAAGCACCGGCTTTTTAAGGACACATCCGCCTTTTATGTTAAGGTTGTATATGACATGTAGGCAATTTTTTGAGTACATCAATAACTCTATTTACCATTTTATCAGCCTAGAAACTATTTGAAGGTGTGTAAGAACTACGGTAATTGTCAAGTTGAGTAATTACAATGTGATCAGTATTTTCTTTACCACTCTTGAAAGTTTGGGTGAGGGCTCAATGAGCAATACCTCTGTTACAATAATGTTTTAATGTAGTTAATTATGGCTAAGACAATAACATTTCTAATGTGACATATAATTCAGAAATGTATACTGCAATATCTGCAACAATAATGCCAACTTGCAATAAAATCTAATCGCAGTGTCATTCACTGCTACAACCATAGAAGCTTACTAGTAAACTGACCGGGTGTTATAGCAAAATCATCGACGGTTGATTGTCGTGGCATTTAACTGAATAAGTCGGCCATACCAAATATATGGTCGTGAAACTACTACTATATTGCACAGTCTAGCTACTATTGATAGCAACGTTCTGGCCGCTGTATTGACTTTGTCCATTTAGACGAATTATTGTGAAACAAAGCTTGAGTGTAAATCTCATTGGTCACGCTTAACATAATTTTGTCTATAGTAACTATAACAAGGAAAATACTAGAAATGAGTTGGGAGAATAGATGTATAGTCATTGTACATGTTTTATTAATGATAAAATAACTAAGATATAATTTTCTAGATTAATGTACTAACGTGGTTAAAATAAAAGGTGTTTTCTTAAAAGAGCTGAAAAATATTGAAAGCATTAGATTTCTATAAAGCCTCGCGCGGCTTCCTTTTCGCCTTGGATCTCGACGGATTGAATATTTTGTCTGTTCTGTTACCACGAAATACTCCCAAAATGAGCTTTTATAAAGAAGAACATTTTCTCTTTGAATTTAATATCCTCGCCACGACTTTGACGCGTACATCAAATTAAACTTCTTCTCACGAAATAACTTTTAAATAAGTTCGGAATTATCTTTATTATTCTAAGGGACTTTTTGTTTTCATGGAAAGTTTTTTGTATTTATTTTCTACTTGTAGTTGTTAGTAAGAATTTGGCTACGGCATCAATTATTTAAGAATGATATATAGCGAGTAATGGTCTGTTTACTTAATAGGTCAGAGCAAAGGACGAGAAATAGGACTTCGTCCGTGCAGAGGTAAAGTAAGAATACTAACCCCTGCGGTCGGAGTCAGCCTGTCGTAAAAGACGATAAAACAACCCTACATTATAGGGCCACAAGCCCGTCTAGATAACGTCACAAACATCTATAGACAACTTAATCGTACTAATAAGTTAGCCATCAGCCTGTCTGCTGAACTCAGCAATAAAAAAATGCTTCTATCTATATAAAAAAAATTCCAGTGAGTATAATTAAAAAGCAGGATTTAATGGCGTTGACCTTTTTTTCTAAGTACGCGTATAACGTTGTATAATTTTTTAAAGCCGTCGCGCGTCGTCGCAACAGCGCGCCTTCACGCCCTCCGCTTTTAAATCTAGGGAAAATTCAAGCATGGTTGCATTTCTCTTTTTAGCGTAACTCACGGTGCTCACTTTAAGTGTTTACGCTTTTACGGAAAACATTTGTATTTAAGGACTTTTTAGATATTTATTTAAGTAGAATAATTTAAGAAACTTATCAATGATAATTAAAAATTAAAAAAAAAAAACATTTGAAGAATATTCTGCGAAATTTTCATTAGTCAATACCATATTGTAAAAAACCACATTGTGAAAAGTTTGGAGCGCTATAATTAAAACCCTATGCGTTATACAAAAAAAAGTTTCAAATAAAAAAGATGGCAAATATTATTTATCTACAATAATGATCTCTACAATTTTAGTCGTACGATGCGCGGTTCGCGAGATATTCGATAAAACGTGTTTTCCAAGATGGCGGCTGAAGTAAACCCCCCCCCCCCCCCCGTCGCGCCAACTTGGATTTACATTCAGGGGACACCCTTGAACATATTCCAAAAAAAAACCAGGTCCTGTACGTTGCAAAAAAAAAAACCCCGGCGCTTGGCCTATAGAGCGCAAAACAAAAAGTTTTATGCTTTCCTATACCGTGTGGGTTAATTACTAGTATCATTTATGACGCTAAAATACCGGTCAAGTTGAAAGGGTAAGTCTATAAGACGAATGTTAGGCCTCTCTTATTATAATACCGTATACGGTTGTGAAACATGGTTGATGCTAAAAATGCAGGCGTGGAGTATCACGCAGATGAATATGTCGCGGTAGACTTGTTAGGAACTCGTCTCCTATCAGGGAGACTGAAAACAGTGTTAAATGTCGAATAACAAATCGAAAAGCGAATATTTGGCACCCAAACGGAATATTGTTTGAGCCGCTCAATTCATCATATAATATTAAAGCCAATTTTTTTTATTGAAAAGAGTTTTGCCACGTCATGGCAAAGTCACCCTGTAAATCATCTGAACTAAGAACTATTTAATTACAATATATTAAAAATGAATAATATAGTCTGCAAAGTTTATTGAAATCCTCGGACGACGAAAGTTGATTCCCATCGGAATCGAAGTGTTATCTGTTCCGAATCAATTTCATAGTGGCGGTTGCCCATTTTGTACGCGGGGTTTCCCGCACTCTCTTACTGGGGCCACAAACCTAGACATACGATAGCCAGTGGTGGATACAGTATACCCACTAAAACTTCCGGTTATCGCCTGAGCCTTTGTTTGACCAAAAGTAGTAGGATCGACTTTTAGTCATTACTCTGTGACACCCTCGGCTCGAATGCTTTAGGGAGGTGTCCAGGTCAGTTGCCCAAGCATAAGATTGGGCGACTGATACTATGAAATTTAAAACGTTCGTTTTATTTTATTTTAACAGTTTTTGAATTAGTTTGTATTAATATAGTTACGTTGATTATTGAACACAGTATGCACTGGCAACAATACTTTCCTTAATTCGTTAATCTGCTATACAAATAAATAAAATAGGATGGTCTGTTTGTAATATTAAAATAACCACTTTTTACTAAGTGCATTCGGACGTATACACGATACATATACCAAAACCACATTTTTTACAATTTTTTTCTGTCTGTCTGTTTGTTCCGGCTAATCTCTTAAATGGCTGCACCGATTTTGACGGGACTTTCACTGGCAGATAGCTAATGTATTAAGGAGTAACTTAGGCTATTTTTATTTTAGAAAAAAAAAAATAGTTTTTGTTAATAATGATAAGTTTCGGAAATTATATTTCCAATTTAAGTTGACCTCAGATTTATATCATGAATCATATTAAATAGGGTTCAGCTTAGGCTGGACTACTAAGTCCACCTACTAAGGTTGAATTACCAATTTAAGTTAAACTCAGATTTATGTCATCAATCATATGAAATAGGAGCTTAGGCTGGACTTGTAGATTCGAACGTACGTATTCCGGAGGCGTATGGCGTAACAATTGCATTCGATAATACTGACTGTTTGCATATTTCATTTATATTTTAGGGTTTATAGGGTTTGTAATCCAAAATAAACCATAAGATATATCCAAAAAATTCTGCCCAAAGTCAATATTCCACGTGGACAGAGTCGCGGGCACAGCTAGTATAATTTATAAATCTTTCAGTTATCACTAAAACGTTTCATTTATATTTTAAGATTAATAATTGAGTGCGATAGAAAGTTAAGATACATTTTATTTTTGTTAGTTTATAATCTCAAATAAATAGCTTAGGCTGGACTTTGTAGGTTCGAACTTACGTATTCCGGAGGCGCATGGCGTAACAGTTGCATTCGATAATACTGACTGTTTGCATATTTCATTTATATTTTAGGGTTTATAGGGTTTGTAATCCAAAACAAACCATAAGATATATCCAAAAAATTCTGCCCAAAGTCACTATTCCACGCGGACGGAGTCGCGGGCATAGCTAGTATTCATAAATACTTCTGTACCAACCAACCCTCGCCTATGAGATGGACGGACCTAGTAAAGGCTGCAGTGGACGTCCCAGTACACGTGTGTTCCCGAAAAGCAGCTGTCCGGGAGGAATGGAGACGGATTGTCAGGCGTGTGACTGAAAAATGATGACCACGACCGCTCTGACAAGAGCGCAACGAAAGAGAAGACCAACCAACCCACTATTAAATAAATAAATATACTCGGACAAATCACGCAGCGCCATCTAGTTCCAAATTAAGTAACATAGCCCTTGTGTTATGGGTAATAGATAACTATTATACTACATATATACTTTTTAAAATAAATGAATACATATTATACATAAACACCTAGACGCGAGGCGGGAATCGTACACGTGACCTCTGCAAGCGTTCCAAATTGCGCCAAGGAAGTCGTCAATTACCTTCTATTATAGCTTTACAAGTATGACTATAAATATCTAATAAATAGGTCTTAACAAGCTAGAATATCAAATTGCGTTGTTCCCTTGTGTCTACATTGTTCAAGATTATAAATTAATAACCAAGATTATAGATACACGTCATAACTTTGAAGTTGCTTTTAAGGAAAGTTGTGAACTTCAACTACATACATATTAGATTAGCTTGAGAATGTGTCTTGTGTTACTGAGCTGGAAACCTTGATGTACTTGTTGAATAATGGTTCATGTTTGTTATATTATGTTTCAGGGTACCTGTCACTTTTTGGGCAGTTTTTCTCACCGTGAAGGAAAACCTCGTGAGGTAACATGTATACCGATATATACTGAGACATAACATGGGTATTTGTAACCCACCAACCCGCCTTGGATAAGCGTGTCGGGTACGTAGTGTCCCAAAGCTGGGCTCAGGTGTCCCCCTAGAGGAAACGGGCTGTATACCCGTGACACTTTTCAGTTTGTAACTTCATTATGGAAGATTATTTTGTGGATATATAATAGCCCTCCTATTTCAGAGTATAATCAATCTTTATGTAAATTTTGTCCACATCTGTTGGACGTAAAAACATCGATCTAAATCACATAATTAATATGCATCGGTGCAGGGGCGGAGAAATAATACTATAACCTCTGTGGCCGGGGTTGGCCTGTCGTAAAAGGCGACAAAACTACCCACCCAAGGTACGTGGTACGGCCTCAATTTCGTTTGGATGGCGACCACCTTTGTTCTTAAGTATGCCGCCATAATAACCTTGTATTGTGTTCCGGCATTAGTAACCCAAGTTCCTGTACCCTTATGGGAGAGCAGCATGCTGGCGATGCCACTGGCGTTGCAAACACCTATAGGGGACGGTAACTGCTAAATCCTAAGCAGGCCAGTCTGTCTGCTGTCTTACAACAATAAAAAAAATGTTTTAATTTTTAATTCAAACGACTACTCCGTGTTTGCTTAAAAATGTTATCGTCTCCGAGTTGACTTATATTCAGTAAGTAAAGACACTCATTAAATTGAATTAAATAGTATCTTATGCACCGGAAAATTGCCTTCACAAAGCAGTTTTCCGCCACCTGAGTGTATTAAGGTAATGAAACGGTTTCAGGTTTTCAGTAAATCCGTTTTGTCGGGAAGCTAAGGAAACACCGTCTCAGTAACACTCGACGTGAGGGTTTCAAGGGGCGATATATTTGCGACGAGTGCTTTAGCAAATAAAAACACCCGAGACCTTGCACGCTTCGGTAGTAAGATTAATTAGTTTAAGGACGGATAACTATGTCAAGATTAGAACACGGTTGGTGCTCCACGTAACAGACGTACACACATTCAAAATATGTATTTATGTACATATATATATAAACGCTGATAGAGAAGATTAAGTGATTTTATTTAAAATAGAAAACGAATAAGTGAAGTGAAATTATAATCCAGATCTTGTAAAATGGTATTTTTGAATTCATATGTATGTGTATGCGCTAGACGCGAACAAGTCCATAATCTCGGGAACAGGATTCAAGCAACGAATCTTTGCTTGACAAGAGATATGTAGATACATGTAAGTGTGACAAGGCGAATTGGTAGAGTCTAGAGACTAACGGGAGGAGAATCATATAGATTTCTTGAAGGTAGTGACTTCTTCAGAATCGTAAAGTGCTACTAAGACAACTGTAATTAAAGCTAGGTGAATCCACATAAAACTATTGTCTGATATGTTAAAATTTCTGAGGAGTAGGAGATCATAAGTTGACATACTATAGGGTGAAAATAGCGTAAGATATGTCTGAATTTGGGCTACCTAAATCATTTTGAGTGTAATTTAATTTAATATCGAGGTGGACTAAGATGGCGCCCTTACTTAAGTTTAAAGACTAACGCCACCTGATGCCGCGCCGGCAGAATCCAAAAGTCTTCGTCGTCTAACCGACAGGGAAATTACCATACGAAAAGAAATCTGTCAAACTTGATGAAGTCCCTATTAAGGCCTGGAAGATGAAGAGATTTCATGATGTGGATGCCTTATGGGTCTTTTTAAATCTTAACCTCGTTGGTAAGAGCTCAAGATAAGGGAGTCGGTTTTATTACTTTAATTTTCAAGTATAATATCGATGAGTCGACACTCGGATTTGATAAGAGGGTACCGACTGTGAAGGAGAATAACAGGTCTGAAAACTCACTAAGTGCACCGAAGCAGATCCTTGGGTTGCCTTCGAATTAAACGCTAAGTTGATGGAAGACCTTAACCATTTTTTTTTCAACTGTGATATACTTTAGATAGTCTTACTTCTTCTATCCTAAGTTCCATCTTACCACGCGTTATATCTTGGATTCAACTGCTTTAGTTGCGGTTCAAGATTAGACGTGGATTAAAAAGAAACCAAATGAGAAGATATAAAAGTTGGATCTGAAAAGTTATTCGAATTGTTTTATTAAACAAACTATTATATATATATATATATATATATATATATATATATATATATATATATATATATATATATATATATATATATATATATATATATATATATATATATATATATATATATATATATATATATATATATATATATATATATATATATATATATATATATATATATATAATTGGAATCTCGGAATCGGCTCCAACAATTTTCATGAAATTTAGTATACGGGGGGTTTCGGGGGCGATAAATCGATCTAGCTAGGAATCATTTCTATAAAATGTCAAAAGGTGGCGTTTGAGTAGTCCCAATTTAAACTGAAAAATGACTTCCTGACATCTATCGGCGAATAATAATACTATTTTTTTTAATTGCTTTAACGACACAACAACACTAAAGCTATTCCAGCAGATGGCGTTGTTAAGTAACACGAAGTCAATGAGTGTTTGCTTTTAGGTTAGACTAAGAAAATCAATTGTTAATTTCCAAAAAACACAATTTCTAAAAAAAAAATACCGAACATAGCTCGGTCATCCGGATATTATACTTATTGAATTGAGTGGAGAATAGTAGTAAATTTATTAAAATGTTTTAGGGTAATCGGCTGTGTACAATATATTTTAGATATTAAAATCGGCTGAATGGCGGTATTTCGTTGAGGCGCAGTCAGATAAATCACTGTGAGCAATAATTAGAAAGTCTCTAGACGGAATGAATAGGCCTGACGAAGATTTAATGAGTTTAAATTCATTTTATTCAAAATGTTTTGTTGTATTCTCGTTTATTCACGTAACGAACCTATTTAGAGCGAAAGGGCACATAATATTTTCAGGGAAGGCAATTTCATCTGCAAGCTGGTGCTGCTAAAAGTAGGTATTCTGACGCATGGTTTGTCTTTCAAGGTTGACATTCAGAATCGTAGGGAGCTCACTGTACTATGTGTACTGTTGTACACTTTTGCCGTTACGAAACACTAACAAAGAAAGCTTGTAAAGAGGCCTACATATCAAACAAACTTTTTTTTACTGCTGTAGGACAGCAGACAGGCTGACGGTCCGCTTAGAATTCAGCAGTTACCGTCGCCTATGGGTGTTGCAACGCCAGTGGCATCGCGAAAACGCTGCTGTCCTATAAGTGTACAGGAACTTGGGTCACTAATGCCGGAACACAACACAAGGTTATTATGACGGCATACTTAACAGCAAAGGTGGCCGCCATCCAGACGGGCTTGAGGCCCTACCACGTAGCTAGGGTAGGTTGTTTTGTCGCCTTTTACGACAGGCTGACCCCGGCCGCAGAGGTTAGTATTCTTTCTCCGCCCCTGCACGGATAAAAACTTCACTTATTTGTTAAATTGCTGTGCTTTTTTATTGCTGTGGGACAATAGATACAATACTATACAATAGTTAGCAGTTATACAATAGATGTTTCCGACGTTTTCGACGCCAGGGGCACAGCTAACACGCTGCCATTCGCGTAGCGGTACTGGAACTTATGTCGGAATACAGCACAAGGATATGGTGCCATATTTAGAAGTCAGGAGTGGTTGCCAGCCAGACGGACTTGGAGCCCTACCACCTAGCAAAATAATTTAATTTTTAATTGCTACATTGACCGCATTGTTATCACGAGTTATATATCTTTTCTGTTTAGGAGGTTAAATGCAGTTTGTCCAATTCTTGCTTACTGTTGGAAGTAAACATTTCCAAGTTTGCGCCACATATTTCGGTCTTTTGCTTTTTCCATCTAACCCCGACCGACAACCATTGTTAAGTAGTCGATCCATGGGGTTGGGAGATGTCCTAGACTACGTTAATCGAGAATCGGTTCCCGCTCCACTGTTTGCTCCACCGGCCATCTTGAGAAAAGTGACCGGCGAACTACTACTTCAGCTTTCAAATTTGTGAGCTATGTCAGTAATTTTGATTCTCCTACGGATTTCTTTATTACGTATTTTGTTTGTAAGAGGAACATCTAACAGAGCCAGTTCTCTAAATCACAACTTCCCATAAAACCTTAGTAACCACTGGAACTGAATCAGAATCGAGCCGCTGAAACAGAACCTGGAATCAAGCAGAAATTAAGATATGATATTAACTCATTAAAACTATTGCTTATCGATTTAAAGTTGATGTTCATTTGTTTAAAAAGACAATATTATTTTGATTAAAATATAATAATTTACTTAGTAGCTTAGTAAGTGGCCATGTAACAATTTTATCAGTAAATTTGCTTGTGTAATACAGTTATGAACAACTACGCCTGTATATCAAAAATTGATTTTTAATAATAATAATATTAATAAATCTTTATTGTAACACCTTATTATAATAAGTCAATGAACCCTAGTCTCCAAACTAGACATTAGTCTGTGTCTTGGAAACTAGTGCCCTCTCAAATCATACAAACAAAAAAGAAAAGAAAAAAAAAACACCAAGATACAAAAGGATACAAAATCTTATATATATAAGGTGTGTGTGTGTGTGTGTGTGTGTGTGTGTGTGTGTGTGTGTGTGTGTGTGTGTGTGTGTGTGTGTGTGTGTGTGTGTGTACGTGTGCGCGTGCGTGTGTGTGCGCGCGCGTGTGCGTGTGTGTGTGTGTGTGTGTGTGTGTGGGTTTTACGCATATGAGAGCCAAATCTATAATTCAACTAATTCATTATACTCAGCAATTCCTCAGTTTCTTCATAATTTAGGGTTAAAAGCCACGATTTCAATTCATATTTCAACATTTTGCTGTTGTACTCAGTAATATTTTTAATTTTATTCAATTTATTGTATATGAGGGGACCTAGAAAGTTGATATAATAGATTTAATTCCCACCAATTATCTAGTAGGTCCATTTTATTACTTAACATATTCAAAACATTCAGCCCTTAGGCAATATTGCGCAAGGTTATATACATAACAAATAGGTATAAATATAATTACAAAATGTTCAGAATCATTCAAATAGACACTAAACTTTTAAAGTTTTCATCACTATATGATAATTAAGAACGAATAAACAAGGATTTAACTAAAGTTATACGAATTTCAAGAATCTCTCAGGAATATATTAATGAAAAAGATAATAATATAATATGTTGATTAAAAACATTTGAGTAAATCATAAAAGCAAGTTTGTATCATCCCATACATTCATCATCACCATTTAGAGGAGAAATATACCGAAACAATAGATTAAATAGAGTGAGTTGGTGGATTATCCTAGCTTTTGTATTTAAACAATGATTCAGAGGTATTAACCCGGTTAATTAAGAAAACCTAATTTGCTTATTCACAAAGACACTCCGCAATTAAGGTGAGCTGTCCTACAGAGGTTATGTCATTTCTTTTGTACATTTTTTCCTTTGTTTTGTCAATAAAACAAAGGTACTGCACTCTTTAGTCATAATTTATAAATTAGCCAAAATAAGGGAAAAGATAAAGAAAGGGAACATATCAAGGGAAGGGCATCTTTCGGTTTTCTTTTTAGGGAGTTAAGCGAGAGTGGTATCGGTATAAATCAAATTTAACCTTAACTAATTAATTTCTCGCATTCTCACTTTCTTTGGACACGTATCACGGCGCGGAGGCGAATCGATCGAATGCCTGGTAGTGCAGGGCAAGGTTGGGGGCACCTGACCACGCGGGAGATCACCGATGAGGTGGACGGACCAAGTGAAAGGCGCCGTCGTCGTTCCTCTGCACGAATGCACAAGGAGAGCGGCAATTCGCGAAGAGTGGCGTCGTATTGTATAACAGGCTACAAAAACCTCAACGTGACGGCCACGACCACTCTGGCAAGAGTGTAACGCCAGAGAAGAAGAAGAATTAATTTATTTACTCGTCTTTATTTGAGAACTGGAAACTGCTGGGAACGGCATCGATTGAGCACCATATCAGTGGTTCTGAAATGTACGCTGATGTAAGCGATACAAAAGTATATTTGGAGTTTTGTTTCTGTTCAGGCGAAGGGGAAAAAAGGTCTGAATATGATTTCACAGCTATGGACACCATAAAAATTCTAAGATAAATATTAGAGATCCTACAAGTAATTACAACTAATTACAACAAGTCCTGACGTTGTTTTGGAATTTAAAAACATGCCAGTTATGACCGTTAAAATATACAGTCGAATACCCGCTTTGATAGGGCTATTCCGTTTAAAGATTATTTTTTCAAATTTATTTTTATCTTTCTGTACTTATCTCAAATTAAGTGGGGTTTGCATAACGTGTTCTCTCCTTCTACTTTTCTCTTCACACTCTGTTAACAATCATCTCTAAATTCACAGTTATTTTGGCATATCATTTCTTACACAATCCATACTTATTTCACCCCTCTTTTTCTATATCCATCCATTTTGACATGACAACCTCCTGGCGTTGTAGCTGTTGCTAACGTACATTTGTACGCTTGCGGAGGTCACGGGTTCGGTTCTCGTCCAGCGTCTAGGTGTTTACGTATAATAAGTATTAATTTACATAAGAAAAGTATACATACATATATGTATGTAGTATATCAATTATCTAGTACCCATAAGTTTTAGGAAATATGTACTTCGCTGAATACATTTTATGTTAGTAATATTAAGCTGGACAAATACCTTAATTTATTTAAATATATTATTTTCAATTCCACTTTTTCATTTTTCCATTTCAAGCTAAATATAATTTTGATACTTATATTAATACTTCAGAATTCAATTATGTCCACCCTAGTGACAATATAATTCGGCATACCTCGTTATATAAACTTGACTAATGAAGTTTAGTTAGGCTAACATACGATCCAATCTAACAGGCCTAAATTCATTATCACACGACATAAAATTATCTAGAAGCGTCTATCGTCTGTATATATAGAACGAATATTTTTCTTTTATTAATTTCTTTGGTACAGCGTTCGACATATTACGTTCTTCCTCCTGCCCTTATCCCACATTGTATGGGCTCGGTGCATCATGTTCTCTTTCCACTCTTCTCTATTAGCCGTCATCCCAACATTCACACCATTTTTTGCCATATCATCAATTTTTTTGGTCTACCTCTACTCCTGTATCCATCCATCCCCATTTCTATCATTTTTCTTGTTATATGGTATTTTTCCCTGCGCATTACATGGCCAAACCACGCTAGTCTATTAATTTTAAGTTATCAGTAGACTTACGCATGCAGTTATCCGTGCAGGGGCGGAGAAAGAATACTAACCTCTGTGGCCGGGGTCGGCCTGTCGTAAAAGGCGACAAAACAACCCAGCCTAGGTACGTGGTAGGGCTTCAAGCCCGTCTGGATGGCGATCACCTTTGGTCTTAAGTATGTCGCCATAATAACCTTGTGTTGTGTTCCGGTATTAGTGATCCAAGTTCCTGTACCCTTATGGGACAGCAGCGTGTTCGCGATGCCACTGGCGTTGCATACACCTATAGGCGACGGTAGCTGTTAAATCCTAAGCGGGCCGTCAGCCTGTCTGCTGTCCTACAGCAATAAAAAAAAAAGTTAGTAGAATCTCTTGTCTTGAGTAAACTTAATTATGCTGATACGGTTTATGGATATACGAGTATTATGTTATACATAATAAATGTTAGTTTGACAGTATATTTCATTGATGGTGATAATTCCTTTGTATTTCAGAAAATATTATATGTTTTTTAATTTAGTATGTATACTAATATATAAATATCTATATCTTTTCGTATTTTAAATTGCGGCGAATATTACTGTGTATATACATTTAGTGTGTATGATATATTTAGAATTATGGCCATTTTCCATATTTCAGGAAATGGGGATGTATAAATTGAAAGATTAACAATATCAGTAGTAACTATATTGCAGAGTGTGAGGCAGTGTTATCACCAGCATGTTCAAAGATAGACCATCATGACCGACCGCATTTGATTTAAGACGTAAGATAGTTCGTTGTACTGTATCATTATCTACTGGGGTTATACACAACGTTCCATCACCGTACTTATGTGATTCATAATATCTCATATAAGAAACGGCGGTCGACGCATCGTCGGGCACATCTAGAAAGTGAGAGTGCATTATGGTAGGGTCATTTAAATGTGGCGGTAAATATAAATCAGTATTACGTGGTAGCAATATCCTTTTCATATTTCTCCATAGTAACTTAGGGTTATTTGATTATTTATGTTCTGACGAAAATAAGCCGTATTAGTTAAATGTTAAGTTTTTGCACTAATGATTTAAATTGTTTATAGTACTGTTTTTTGAATTCAGTTTTTGTATTATGATATGCGTTAAGCGCTCTATCTTAAGAGATAGAGCGCTGATGAAATTTATGACGCATCTAAGGATGCATCATAAATTTCACAATATCTGTTATCGATGGGTAGAATGGTTCTTTAATCCAATTCTGTTTGACAGGAGGATGAGCTTCTAATAAATATACAATATTTTGATTAAAAAACAGTGTACCACTTCATCATCATCATCATCATCATCATCCTAGCGTTAGTCCCGGTTGCCACCCAAACTTTCGTTTCGGTGCCCGGGGTCCGCTTTCCGACTTTTTCTACTCCACTTCGCGCGATCTTCAGCATCCCTGGTAGTGAGCCCATTGGCACGCATATCACCCTTTACGACGTCAAGCCAGCACTTTTTGGGTCTACCCCTCCTGCCGGGGCCCGGCGGAGGCGGCATGGCCAGACATTTGTTTCCCACGTAAGCACCCGGTTGCCGTAAGACATGGCCATACCAACGGAGCCGACACTCCTGCAATTTATCTGCAATGTCACGGACGTGAAGACTACCGCGAATGCGGGAGTTCCTAACGAGGTCCTTCCGCGTCACTCCACACATCCACCGCAGCATATTCATCTCCGTGACACGCAGTTCTTGCTTGTGTCGCTCTAACACCGGCCACGCTTCACAGCCGTATAAAAGGACAGGCCTAATGATGGTCTTATAGACCTGTCCCTTCAACTTTACCGGCATCTTGGGGTCACAAATGACACCAGTTACCTCACGCCATTTGGCCCACGCGGCAGCAATGCGTGCCTTGACGTCGCAATCGATGTCACCAGACGCATGAAACCCAGATCCCAGGTATTTCACATGGTCCGTGCGCTCGACCGTGTTGCCGTCTATGCGTACGGGTGTGGGATCTGTGGAGTTACAGGACAAGTACTCGGTCTTCGCCACATTGAGCTTCAGACCACCGTTCTCAAGCGACTCCTTCCACGCCTTCACACGTCGCACCAGCCTACCCCTGTCCGAGTCTGCCAGCGCGATATCATCAGCATACATAAGCAGCCACGGGGGCTGCTCATGTGAGCATCTGATGCTGTCTGACAATACGTCTAATACCACGCTAAACAGAAACGGACTAAGGACGGATCCTTGGTGCACCCCGACGGTGATGGCGAAAGGTTTTGTGTCGCCAACAGCAGTCCGAACTACGGAATCGGAGTCACGGTACATGTCTCGGATGATCTCAATATAGGCCTCTGGAATCCCTTTGGACCGCAATGCCCACCAGATTATCGCGCGAGGAATACAGTCGAAGGCCTTCTGCAAGTCGAAAAACAGGCAATGCAGAGGCGTATTCTTCGCCCTGTATTTCTCCGCGACAATCCTTAGGGCAAAAACAGGGTCCATTGTCCCGTGACCAGGGCGAAACCCATATTGACACTCCGAGACAGTGCACTCCTGTCGAATCCGAGAGTCGATAACCCTCTCGAAGAGTTTCATGGTGTGGGACATGACCTTTATACCGCGGTAGTTACCGCACTCCTGCACCGATCCCTTGCCTTTGAAGACTGGAGTAATGATACTCAGCCTCCATTGGTTCGGGATCGTACCGGTGAGGAGTGTCCGCTTAAAAAGGTCGGTTAAAGTGCCCACACCACGAGAGCCCATCGCCTTCCAGGCTTCGATGGGGACTCCATCGGATCCAACAGCTTTCCGATTCTTCATGCGGCGAAGGCAATTCTGGACCTCTGCAGGCGTTATCAGTGGCACTAGTCCTTGGTTCGGAGGAAGATCTGGCGGCTGCACCTCTTTATGCTGCTTGTTCAGCAGCTCGTGGAAATATGAGCGCCATCTCTCCTTCACCGCGAGGTCCTCGCATAACAAGTTGCCCCCGGGGTCTTTTACACAGCGGCACTTGGAGATATCCTGTGCCGCTTTGACCCTGGAGCGCGCCAACTTATATATGAGCTTCTGCCCCTCAGACGCGTCCAACTTATCGTAAAGTGGTTGTAAGTGGTCTCTCTCTGGAACGCCACGGCCACCCTCCGCCTGGAGAGCACATCGGCCAACTCTCTCGCGCGTCCGGTTAGCGTGCCAATATTCCACGTTGCGAAGCGGAGTTTCCTTTTGGATGGGGCTAGTGTCTTTAGCCGTGCTCGCCCACGGCACGGCAGCCCTAGTCCACTTGTCACAGGAGTCGGGCGAAGTTCCTGCGCGTCGTTTTGCGGCGACGCCCTATCCGTGACACATCCTTTCCTTGTTCTACCCATGTTTTATTTGGCTTGTTTTGGTTTTTACGGGAGCGACTGCCGTCCGACCTCCCAACCTCTAAAGGGAAACCTAGAAGTGTTCTTCCCTCGCCGCATGCAAGCTGACAGAGGGAGTGACCCATCAGTCGGCTTTTACGACTCCCTTGGGATGATTTGGGGTGGCCCTATTCTTTCTTCGGCCGGGACCACACGGCCAAGTGTACCACTTCATCAACTGATATCAATTAGGCAAGTTTATACTTATTAAATTTAGTAGGTTGCGACCAAACATATCCCTATTGATATCCTTTATATCTAACAAGAAAAGGTTGATATTTATGTATATATTATATAAACACGTACATATACTCATAGAAACACGCTAACACTCATATACACACCCTCACGTACAATACTCACACATACATATATTAAATATTTATAGATTTACATATATTATATAATTGCGTGTCTTTGAATAATGTATAATAAATATAATAATATATGTATATGTGAGTATTATACGTGAGGGTGTGTATATGAGTGTCACCGTGTTTCTATGAGTATGTGTACGTGTTTATATAATATACCCATATATTTATTATATTTTACCTTAAACTTGCATTAAAGTACGGAGTGTGAGTTTGTTGATCTATATCTTGTTAATAATTCTTACAACTTAAACTGTCTTTAAAATTATGTCTGTCTGGCTTTAAATTTGAGACCCTTAAGCACATATATTATGTATATATTATGTACTTAGTATATACAGACTAAATATTTGTTGTAGGTCAAAAGCATTTCTTCTGTGCGGTTAGATCGATATGTGAAATAATATTATATATTTTGAAATTTATGTTACAAAATAACTTTTTTGGTTAAGATTAATGTGTGATATATTGATATATGAATGTGAATGAAATAGAATATTGGATATGAAACAAATAAAAAATAATATTTAAAATAAGGTTTGCTATGTTAGCAAACATACTCAATTTATTTCAAAGTTAAACGCTCCATTATAAATGGTCCATCTTGACCTACGTTCCACTTTCAATCCATATTTATGTAAGTATGTACTCGTACGATGCCCTATAAATTAAACGTCCATGCATAGTAAAAACAGTAGTGTACGTACTTTTTGTAGCACACTGCTACGAAGTGCGTAGTAAATTGCTACAGAATTGTATTAAATTTTAAATTATTTATTAAAGTTGCGCAGTAGATTTCATGTTATTACACCATTATTAAGTTTGTATATTTATTCCTTGGGTCTGAATTTATGTACGACTAGTGACCCGCCATGGCTTCGTAGTTCGTAAAGTACTACGGAGTCTTTATAGAAATAAATAAAATATTAATTGTAGATGTCAAAACTGATATCAGTGGCATAATTTACAAAAAATATTTCCGCTAATCTTTTTGTATCAATAACTAACGAATACTACAAAGGTTTTTATTATTCAATACTGGAAGATTACATTATACAAACCGAACAAATATTTGGCCGTTTCCAGTTATTTTAATTGTCGTGTCTAATGCAGTTCGCTCGGATATTGCAATTTCCATCCAGCTCATGCAGACTGCGCCTGCCTTCCATTTCGTTTCATATTGCACTGGACTAACAACACTCGACGTTTATTAACTAAATGTTTGATACATCCCTAATCTGTTTAATACTGACATTGCACAGTTTCGTATCTAATTAAAAGGACTGGAGACATTTGAATTGACATGTTTATTTCAAAACATTGACTCTACCAAATAATTCATAAGATAGTGTTCTAAAAAAGAAATGTCTAAATAAAACAAAACATAAAATTATACTAAATACCCAGTATTAAATAAATTACTAATTCTAATTCAAATTATAAGAGTGAATGTAATGTCAGTGATTTTTATACACTGTCTTTCTATCGCTTCGTGCTTAATTTAACGGACTTATTGGGCGTTCAAGTATTACATAACGAAAATTTTGAAGATTTCAGATCCTCCCTCCCCCCTTGTAAAGCACCGTAACATATTTCTTACTCCCCCTCCCAAAAGTTACATAGCACACAAGTAACAATTTTTACCTAAAAGTTTCATTTGTGTTCCGAAAATTACTGGAAAGTTGCTAAAATGCCTTTGTTATTGTTTTAATCGCATTTGCAGTAAATAAATAAAACAAGAGATTTCTGACTCGCAATACATGCGTATATTATTTATTTCTTCTTGAACAGGAAAATTCAGTATCATAGATATACCTTTAGCTTGTAAGATTAGATTTTTACAAAACTCTTTTTTATTGCTGTAGGACAGCAGACAGGCTGACGGCCCGCTTAGAATTTAGCAGTTACCGTCACCTATGGGTGTTTGCAACGCCAGTGACATTGCGAACACACTGCTGTCCCATAAGGATACAGGGACTTGGGTCACTAATGCCGGAATACAACAAAAGGTTATTATGGCGGCATAGTTAAGACCAAAGGTGGTCGCCATCCAGACGGGTTTGAGGCCCTACCACGTAGTTAGGATGGATTATTTTGTCGCCTTTTACGACAGGCCGACTCCAGCCGCAGAGATTAGTATTCTTTCTCCGCCCCTGCACGGATAGAAGAACTCAGTGTGATATATCGGAATAGTATAACTTTAAAGTGTACTTTCAATAAAAATGTAAAGTAGTTTACAAATCATCTTTAGTTAATCCTAATTTAAACGTGTAGCATGAAAGCCTTATTATTATTACTAAAAAATAATTCAAATGACTTAAAAACGAGTTTAATGGAATTATTCAGATTGCTCTTTACATTTCAGTACATAATTACAAGACTTCTCAAATCTTATTAGAAACTAAATTAACAAAGTTCTGAAGCTTTACTTTGAGATAATTATAATCACTCAACGCGTTTTAGTTTCTAACGCGCGTCCTACGTGTTTTATCGGCTTAATAAAGTTTACTGAAGAAACGTTGGTAGTAAAAAGCTTTAATATTTGTGCAGGGTGTAATAAAATATTCAGTGGGGTCAGATTTATACAAAAGATTTTTCGCAACAAAAGAGCGCCGACCCTTTGACCCTAATGAAAAAATAGACGTTTTTAATTTATTCACAATTCGTGTATTGTTCTGGTGAGTGAGGGGTTCGTTGAGCGTCCAAGGTCACGCCGCTTCTACAATATTCATTCGGCCTGCCACGATGTTTTATTTAGCTATTTCGTCGGTCCAACATTACATTATTGCTTCAATGCCTCTAGATAGAAGCAAGACGATAAGGCTTTATGACCCGAAGTTTTTGTATACTAGCGTCTGTGGTATTGTTTACTAGATTAAAAAATATTGAGTCGAATGTAAACTAAACTCGTTTATGTATATTTCAATATTCGACATTTAGTAGATAGCGTTGTTTAATCTACGACTCATGTGACAACTACGACCAGAGGCAAGAAAACCTTCATATTTTCGAAAAAATCAATGATATGCTATTACAATATGTATACTATACAAGGGCGTCGCCAGCTTATGACTAAGGGGGGGGGGGGCAATGGGGCAATATTATGGAGGATAAAAAATATGAACGCCTGGTACAGTCGAAAGCATGAAGCGTTACACTTTGGGAGTCTTTGCCTCGATGACGATTGTAATAAGAACGGTTTTAATATCAATGTATAAAACTTCACAAGCCCTTAACAGCACAATAATTAAATCAAACTTTGATCTCTAGAGCGGGGCAACTGCCCCCCTGACCCCCCTGGCGACGCCCTTGATACTATCTTATACTTGATATATATCTTAACTATAAAATTTTCTTACATTTTCACAAATATTATTATTGTACCACTTTTCTCCAAAAAGGGGTTAACGTCAGGCTGGCGGCCGGTTGTAAAAACTAAGCCACAACTATTACAACATGTAACATGTTCTGCCGTCCCCATATAGTGTGGAATAAGGGCAGGAGGAAGAATAAAATTATTATTGTACCACTATTGTGTTATTCCGTCTTGGATATTTTAGGAAGGACTTTTCTTTTTCATTGTTGACGTTTTACTTATTGTCGGCGTACAAACAAAGATAGTAATCATCAAAAAAAGTAATATTGCTTTTTGAAGTCTGTTGGCAATAAATTTTCCTGTTCAAACTTTATGACCATATTCTTAAATCTCAGCTTCACCTAATTACACGGTACTTTCTTTTCCGCTTCACGTCACATTGCCATATTGGTTTATATCATCAAACCAAATTATTTTGGTATACTGACTTCGAATACATATGGCAAGACATTTGTTCCTAACAATCATCGTAAAAAGTAAAAAGACACTAGGTAAATTAAAATTACACCACTAAACATAATTATAAATAAATTAAATAATAAATGTACTGGTACAATTCACCAGCGCCGTCTACTCCCAAACTAAGTAACATAGCACTTGTGTTATGACATGAAATGGAATGAACCTATAATTATAAAATAAACACCCAGGCGCGAATCGAACTCGTCACTTTCGCTACCGCACCGAAATGTGTTAGCCGCTACGCTAGAAACGACGTCAATTATACGACAAAAATATTTATATTAAATAGATAACTTAGATCTCATTTGTAATATAGAAAAGTTATCACAAGTACTTGAAAGTATCCTCAAATACCATTTCTAAATCAACTTTCTTGCTTGATATGCTGTAGAGTGAGTGACGACGTTCGCTTTCCAGACGTGAGCGCACTGTTAAAATTATAGTAGATGTACGTACATTTTCACAAAATTAAAAGCGGTGAAAGTGTTCAAAATACTTTTATGTATTAAAGAAAATAAATTGTTTATTTATGAATGTTCTTTCATTAAGGAATGTTGACATTTAAGGAGATTTTCATAGCCTAGTAAATACTTAAATAATTAATAATATATATACAGAATAATATTATACAATTATTAATAATATACAGTCAAAACCTGTTGTAACGACATCGAAGGGACCACTTAAATTTAGTCGTAAAAACTGATAGTCGTAACAAACGGCGATGTTTTCGAAGTGCAAATTCAGCCGGGACCTTTGATGTTAGTCAATATAACCGGTACGTTGTTCTATACGATGTCGCTATAAACGGTTTTAACTGTATATTTAATAAATTAACATAAATTGTCTATAGGCTTAAGTGATTATATTCTCTTTGGTCTTATTGAATGTCAAAATTGAGAATCATAAGGAATAAAATATATGGTTACGAAACGGATTTACAATGCAGGTATTCAAACTGATGTATAAAAATGGCAAATTAACTGAGTAGCTATTATGAAACCGAGAATTAGTATCTTTGACAAAAGAACCTTAATAAAGTTCAAATTTAAAAATTAAATGAAGTAGGGTCGAATTTTGACCCCTGGGCGACCAATAGTCCTAATAATTGTATTATGTTCTTCACTACAAAGAACTGGACACGGTTCTTTCTAGTAAATTTCGGTCTATATTCAACAACCAATAACTACCACTTACTGACGGTAAAGGAAAACAGTATAGGGAGACCTGAATACCGAGACGAATCAGGAAGATTGAATGGGAATACGTAGACGCATACTCTCCATTGAATTTACGCGTAGCCCGTGCTCAACAATGGAACGATATAGGCTGTTATGTTTAACTTTGTAAGTACTTATCTCTACTTGTGGTAATATCACCTACATTTCATAGTGTCATATATCTCCGTGTAGGGGCGGAGTGAGAGAGAGACCCCTGCAGCCGGGGTCGGGCTGTCCTAAAAGGTAAAACAATCCTTACTAGGGGGTAAGCCTCTAAGCCCGATTGGATGACAACCATCCCTGGTCATAAGTATGTCGCTTTGTGTTGTGTTCCGGCATTAGTGTTCAGTGCTAGGGGTATTGGTGTATTTGCAATGACTCTACCATCGCAAATATCCATATGTGATTTACGGTAATTGCTCACTTTTAGTGGGCCGTCAGACTATACGTTGTTCCTGAGCAATAAATAAAATAAGACCAGAATTAAACGAAGAAATAACAAATATCTTATGGCATAATTAATTTTTAAAGTGTAGTTAGTTCCAATATACATAAATTAAACAAAAAATGATTGTCCCAAAAAGTCGCCAATCTTTTTTATACAGATTGAAAGAATTAGGACGTGAAACGTGAGGTAAATGTAAATTTATATGTTTCTCCTTAAGTAAATAAATAGGATTCAAGTTTTAGGTGGTTCATCGTACAGGCTAACCGAGGAATTTCTCTCAAAATTTCAAACCAGAACTTCCCTGGGGGTTGTTGCTAACGCAATTGGTATCAGAGTGTCAGCTCAACCGAACGACCGCAAGCCCCTTAGTGAGATCGAACTTAGCTATAGTTACACTAATATGCGACAATGCCTATGAATGATTTCCATTGCTCGTTTTGTTTAATAGTAGAACATAGATATTTAGTTCAAGAGGAAATGTATTAGGTGCGTTGCAAAGTTTGTTGAAAATATACAATTTGGAAATAAAGGCATTAACCGCAGTTGAACGTTGACTGACGTGACTGGAACTATGAAGCAAAATTTATATTCTTAGAGGTATTTGGATCAAATCGTTGCATTGAATTAATTACCTTAGTTACAAAGGTTAGTTTAGTTAGGTAAACACCGTCTATTAAAAAAATGACAGCTCAGCACAACAGCTAGCGAATACTTTGTTAAAATATTCCAACTATGTAAGATTAGCCACGTTAAAAATTATTAGTCATCATTAGTTGCTAATTAATTAACATTCTTTCTTTCTGGATATTAAAAAAAAGAACATCTATATGAAATCTTCTAAGTTTAATACAGTGATACGATATTAAGATATTCGTTTAAAATGCCTAAAATATGTGTTATACGTGTATGTGTTTTGTGGCAATAATTTTCGTTGTGGTAGTAGTCAGTGTTTTTGTTTTGTATAAGTCTGATTGGACTTGTAATTCTATATTTTGAAAACAAATATTCCCAATCCCAAAGGGGGAGACATTGTCAGAGCCTCTTTCGTAGAGAACACTGTCAGGCGAGGTAAATTTGGACCGCGAAGATATTAGTAGTTGCCTATACACTCCAAAATCAAACTATTAAGATTGCATAACGCAGTGAGCGTTTTAAGCTATATTTTATCCTATATTAATTAATGTCATTAAGCCTAGTTCTAAATATATATAATACAATAAAGTTGATCATAATTATATTATCTGTAAGGTATAAATATCAATAAAAAAGATGTTTACATACTTATAGAAAAATTGGTCATTAACACTTCTTTATAAATCAAAAATTGTTCACCCAAAAAGTGCTCAACGCGCCTAAAGAAGTATTCACTTCAAAAACTCAACTGTATTTCATTGTAATAATGTCGCAATTCGAATAGTTATGTACATACAAGTAATGCAATGCAATCATTTAAAAGTTACATTATAAAATAAACCTTAAATCATTATTAATAAGGTTGGTATTACTGGAGAAAAACTCCGTCTTATAAATCTTACGAATTTTCGATCAGGACACGTGACACTTGACACGAGTTTAACATTTTTTACCCATCACACAAAAGTTTTCACTTCAAAAATGAGAAGACATTGCCGGTAAAAAGAAAAATGCACGGACATAAGATATATATAATGCAAAAATAGTAACCGGCAAAATAAAAATGATCGAAAAAAATTTCAACTACTCTAGTTAAAATATTGCAATCATATGGAAACAAATTAAACTTATAGTTAAAAGTATGCTTTCCCTAAAACATACCGAAATAAATCTACTATATATATATAATCGCTTCACGTCATTGGAATTTTTTATATCATTTTGAAATATTAATAAGATCAGTAAAAGATACTATGGTAATACTTTATAAATTTGTGGCGTGAATGTAAATATTTTTATGGGGGATAATCTACAAAGTTTCATGTTTCATAAGCTACAAAGAAAAATTTACGCGTACAGTATATAAAACAATAAACTTTTCTACATTCGTAGTTTTTGTATTTTGATATTTCGTTACAATGTTTATTTGTTTCTTTATATTAAATCATACATCATTTTTAAAAACTGACTGTCTTATTTTTGTAATTATTGTAGTTATGGAATATACCTTATTATCCTTTTTTTATTGCATAGAAAAAGTAGACAGGCTGACGGCCCACTTAATAAGCAGTTACCGTCGCCCATGGATGTATGCGACGCTAGAAACACCACGATCATACTGCTGCCCCATAGGGATACAGGAACAGGTGACCCAGGGGTCACTAATGTCGGAACACAGCACAAGGTAATAACCTTGTAGTATACTATGTAGTATGCCTTTATTATGGCCATGTTGAGAGAATGAATGAAGAACGATTGACGAAAAAAGTGTATAAGGCGAGTGTGAATGGAAGTGTTGGAAGGGGTAGACCTAGGCGGACGTTTCGAGACCAGATCAGGGACGTCTTGAAAAAAGGCCAGGTCAAGAGTACCCTAAACCGAAGGGCATGTATGAAGGGAATAATGAAAGTGGACGAAGCGAAACAAGTATGTAAGGATCGTAGCAAGTGGAAAGAAGTGGTCTCTGCCTATCCCTACGGGAAAGAGGCGTGATTATATGTATGTATGTATACTTAAAACAAATGACGGTTACCATCCAGCCGGGATTTAGGCCCTATCACGTAGTAGGTTGTTTTGTCACCTTTTACAACCGGCCGACCCGGACCGCAGAAGTTAGTATTCTTACTCTGCCCTTACATGGAGAAAAATGTAGTTGGTGACTTTTTAACTACTTTTAAGCGGGCGTAATCAAAGTTGTAGTTAATTTTCTATGGTCCATTAATATTATATTATTGTAATAAGTGGCGTTATCGTAATTAATACAGGATGTTTAAAATAAAAGCAATATCGTCACAAAACAAATGTGATGCAGTGATTTGATCCATAAAAAGTGAGCGTAAAAAATTGGTCAAAGCGAAAAGGAACTCGAAAATGCGGCTTTACACGTATAGGCGTAGATCAAAGGGCGATATTACAAAGATCTCGAAGGACAGGGCTTTGAACCTTTCAATCGAGGCTTGTATATTGCTTCAATTCTTTACTTATCGACACGTCCTCGGTAGTTTTATATTCTTATCACAATGACATATCTCGAGAGCAGGACATGGAATGAAAACCGTTTTCACTTTCATAATTGTATTTTTGATCTTTCATCAAGAGGATATGGATTTTCTTTTATCGAGGAACAGCCGCTGCCCAACGGCCCACTTATTTTAAACAGTTATCGTCGCCTGTGGATGTTGCGACACTAGTGAACACACTGCTGTCCCATAGGGTACAAGAACCTGGGTCACTAATGAACACAACACAAAGTTATTATGGCGATATCCGTGCAGGGGCGGAAAAAGAAAAGAACCTCTGCGGCCGGGGTCGGCCTGTCGTAAAAGGCGAAAAACCAACCCACCCTAGCTTCGTGGTAGGGTCTCAAGCCCGTCTGGATGGCGACCGCCTTTGGTCTTAAGTATGCCGCCACAATAACCTTGTGTTGTGTTCCGGCATTAATGACCCAAGTTCCTGTACTCTTATGGGACAGCAACGTGTTCGCGATGCCACTGGCGTTGCAAACACCCATAGGCTACGGTAACTGCTAAATTATAAGCGGGCCGTCAGCCTGTCTGCTGTCCTAGAGCAATAAAAAATTTTTTGGGGGTACTCGAAGAGGACAACGTTCGTTTGAAACGATTCTCTTTGTTTGTATTCGTAGTTTTTAACAGGGTGTAATAATCGCCTTTAGCCGACAACAACTGGAGTGTGGATTGTAGTGTTGCACACATAAGTACTTTTAAATTTCAGGTTTCCTTGGTATGTTTTCTTTCAGGGATTATTTTATATAATTAGTACTTAATAAGTAGTTATTAAGTACTTATTAAGTACTTAATAACTACTTATTTCTAACTTTCAGAACAGTAAAACAGTAGTTTTACTGTTCTGAAAGTGTGTTAAAAACAGGAATATTGAATTTTCTAATAAGCAAAAACAATCATTACAACACCAGCATCCAAGACAACACCAGAAAGACATAGCAACGAGCACTCCAGCCCCTCCCAAATAACAACAAAAAATAGAAGAAAAACCTACAAAAATGCACAAAACACATCTTCCAAGATGGCTAGAAATCGCGGGAGATTCTGACCATAACCCTCCAAGGACGTCACCATACCACAAAAAACAAGCAAAGAAGAAGAAAAAACATCTTTATACATTATCCTATAATGTTCAAACACTTTCATCCTATAAAAGAATATTGGAAATGGAGAAAGCGCTAGAAAACATAAAATACGATATTATTGGTATTTCGGAAGTCCGGCGCCTCGGTAATATAATAGATGAATATGAAAAATTCATTCTCCGTTTTACTGGGTCAAATCCGGGCTAATATGGAGTTGGCTTCATCCATACTAATATTATAAATGCGAAAGTAACTCTGTCTGTCTGTCTGTCTGTTCCTCTTTCACGCCTAAACGGCTGAACGGATTTTGATGAAATTTGGTATGGTGATAGATGATAACCTAGAAATGGTCATAGGCTATAAATAATCACGCCATCGTTCTTAGGGGGTAGGCAGTAGGCAGATAACTAAATTGAGTTAGTGATTTTTTGTGCTTATCCGGTATCTATGAGAATCGGCCAACATCTATTTTCATCCCCCTAAATGTTAGGGGTGACCCACCCCCAAAAATTTTTTTTTAATTTTTTGACATTTTATTATTTATATGGCAGAACAACGTTTGCCGGGTCAGCTAGTAATATATAAACGTTTAAAACAATATATAGGTAGCTATATCGGGATTTCTGAACGTGTCGCTCAACTTAAAGATAAAAAATTGACTATAATACAAGTCTACGCCCATGGCCAACATACGATCGCCTATAAAAATTGGAAAGGATGAGTTAGAATATGTCGAACAGTATATTTACTTGGGTAAACAAATTGGATTCAGCAGAGACAGAAATGATCAAGAAATAGAGAGAAGAGTAAAAAATCCGTGGAACAAATATTGTAGTTGCAAAGAAATATTTAAGAGCAATATACTGCTACAATATAATGCTTCAAAAGAAAGTTATGGATTCATGCCTTACTCCATGTCTGACATATGCATGCTAAACATTAAAAAGCTACACAAGATAAGGCACATAAAAATAATATCAGAGACGAAAGCAATTGATGCACTAAACCACGCACGAAAACTGACGTGGAAATGGGCGGATCACGTGGCGCGCCTCACAGTTCACAGGTGGACCAATACAGTAACCACTTGGAGAGGCCCACCAGGCAAGCGCTACAGAGGCAGACCATGCACTCGATGGGATGATGATATCAAGGAAATCGCGGGTCTACAATGGATCCAAATAGCTCAGGATAGAGAAAGATGGCAAGCCTTGGAGGAGGCCTTCACCGGAGAGGGTTCCTGATACATAATAACATAAAAAGTAATAACAGTTATAATAATAGAATAAGACGATAAGTATCATTATCATCATCTTTGCGTTAAATCCCGGTTGCAGCCCAAACTCTCACTTTGGCGCCCGGGGTCCGCTTTCCGACTTTTCTTCTCCACTTCGCACGGTCTTAAGCATCCCTGGTAGTGAGCCCATTGGCACGCATATCACCCTTTACGACGCGACGTCAAGCCAGCAATAAGACGATAAGTATAGTTTATACTAAAATTGTAAAAAAAAGTTACATGAAATAATCAAGGCTTAAATTAAAATAAAAAAATGTTTTTAAGTTAATTAGTAAAGATGAATAAGAGTAATAAGAGCGTGCTCGCCTACAATCATACAGCTTGGCTAATTACAATTAGAAATATGTTTAAATCTATACTAATATTAAAAATGTGAAAGAAACTCTGTCTGTCTGTTTGTCTGTTACATTTTCACGCCTAAACCGCGGAACCAATTTTGATGTATTTCGGTATAACGATGGGGCCTTGCAAAAGAACATTGGCTTCTTTTTTATTAATTTATATGACAGAACAACGTTTGCTGGGTCAGCTAGTGAAAAATAAATTTAAAAAAAAACATTTTGTAGTAAACCTATATTTTCTATTAAATATAATTATTTCATTGTTAATATTGTAGACTATGAAAAGCCTTTTAAATGCGAATGACGAAGCAGCTTTTGTTTTAAAGAGAAATTCGTCGTCCCGAGCGAAAATTTGGCAAAATCACAAGGAGGGGCGGGGCGCGCTATCAATCATATTATGACATTTGATTTTTTGTCCTCTCCCTTGCTGCCAAAGTGACAAAAGAACAATGAGTAAAAAATTAAGTACGTATAACTAAAGTTGATATAATAAATTCAATATTTTTCTAGAGTGTAAAAAGCAATTTACTTGATTGTAGGGTATATTTTTTTCTTACAAAAGTTTATTCCAGGTTGTTTTGCTTCTTACTTGATCACATGATCGGCGGTCTCATTTATATATGTATACTAGCTGTGCCCGCGACTCCGTCTGCGTGGATTAGTGACCTTGGGCAGCATTTTTGGATATATCTTATGGTTTCTTTTGGATTACAACCCCATAAAACCCTAAAATATAAATAAATGAAATATACAAACTGCGTTCGAACCTACAAAGTCCAGCCTAAGCTGAACCCTATTTTATATGATTGATGATATACATCTGAGGTCAACTTAAATTGAATCTAAAAAAATCCGAAACTGATCACTTTTAACTAAAACCATTTTTTTCTAAAATAAAAGTAGCCTAAGTTACTCCTTGTTACATCAGCTATCTGCCAGTTAAAGTCCCACCAAAATCGGTCCAGCCGTTTCAGAGATTAGCCGGAATAAACAGACAGACAGACAGACAAAAATTGTAAAAAATGTTGTTTTGGTATATGTACCGTGTATACATCCAAATGCACTTAGTAAAAAGCGGATATTTTAATATTACAAATAGACCATTCAATTTTATTTATTTTTATAGATGGGTATATTCTAACGGTGAAAGAAAACACCGTGACGCGTACATGTTGTACGCCAATTTTCCTTGTAAAACGTAACAGATATACATATTGTAGTTCCCACGGGGGGAAATGTCATTGGCAGTTATCATTTTAATGTTATCAATTATTTTATGAAAGAATTCGTCAAAGGCGTTGTTACATACTTCAATAAGACGTCAACAAATGAAAATATCAAATTTGGTGGGAGCTGTCTCATGTTAAATATTACGCATCTAGTGCATGTATAAATTGCATTATATTTCTGTATTTTAACTCCCAATGAAAAACAACGGGTGTCTTGCGTTGTAGGTATTCGTGTCTGTGTTGATACTGATAATATCTATCAGTATCAACACAGACACGAATACCTACAACGCATGACACTGTGCGTAAACAAAACTACTGCGGACAAAACTACTGTGCGTCGTTGAAGACCAGATAATCAGTTGATATAACTGACTATCTGGTCTTCAACGACGCACAGTAGTTTTGCCTTGGGCTCCATAATAGCTTGTGGAATGATGGTGGTATACATCCAATCTTTATTCACATAAAGATCACAATCCCTTACATGCACCGTATGTTCTACCCTAATTTGAATAGAGAACATGATGCGGTAAAACAGTATAAAATATTGTTCTCAGTGAAGGATAAATCATAGTTCGATATGTGTTGTTTTATTCATGAACAACAAAGAGTCCGTATTATGTAGCTTATTTCTGTATCATAGACTATCATACATTGTAATATTTCTTCACTCGTGCTTTATCTATACTTTATGGCAAACGTTGTTCTGCCATATGAATAAAAAAAAGTAGCCTAAGTCCTTCTTCAAGGTCCAAGCTATGACTATACCGAAATTCATCAAAACAAACAAACAAAAAAGTTCACTTTCGCATTTATAATATCAGTTAGGATAGTTATATTCATAAACAATGTATGAAGGCTATTAAGTTCCTCCACAACTCATTGCTGCTGACTAGTGCACTCAGCTAAATAGCGGCTGAGGTTTTAATGTGGGGTTTTATTTCAAGATTTAGAGACCAGACAGCCTCAACCTCCTTTATATTGCAGATATTAAGAAAACCTATATGTGCGTGCGGATTGTTAAGATTATCGACACGTAGTCGAAACAATTAAACTATATATACCTATATATATTGGGCAATACTTTCTATCTGAACTGCACGGATATATTTTCTTGCCTTTTTGTATATTGAGATTATTATTATTAGTTTCTTAGATATCCGGGAATATTTAAATGCTTGTCATAGACCAAAGACAACTCGCATTAAAATCTCGATGCACGTTATTTATCACAAACGACACGCAACAGCATCTTCTTGTAAGAGATTACTAAGTAAGAGACTCTGGGTTCCAAAACGATAGCTTATAGCAAATAATTATATGCTTGCTTGATTGTCACACAATGTATGTAAAATTATAATTATTGAAGGTTTGTAAATAAAGTTTAAAATGGAATGCCGCCATTATTTATCAGAATGTGAAAATATCTGCTTCCCGCAACTTTGTTGGTTTTGCATTTCCAAACATTATAAGCTTGTTGTTTGCTACTGTAGCCTAGTGGTAGCGTGGTTGCCGACCAACGGCAACTTACACAGAGGCTCGGCTCCCGCGGGCGTACCGCCTCGTAAATCCAGCATCGGGTGTTTGTTTATGTATTCAGCTTACTACTGTGTGCGTTATTTGTTACTCACTTAGATACTATAAATGAAATATATTGTTAGGAATATTGAACTCAAAATTATCTTATTGGCAACACTGACTAATATTTAAAACAACCAAAAAGAGTTTCCATCACTTCCGGAGTGTAACACTTCCGAAGTATAAACGACCAATGAGAATCTGATGTTTGGACAACCAGTGAGAGTCACTTCTGGAATATAAGCAACCAATGAGAGTCGACTTCGGAGTGTGGAGTGGAGACGAGTGAGGGACAGGCCGACTGCTTCTATATAAAGCGCCGCAAGTAGGTGGCCCTCTTTTCCGTTCAGTCGTCGTCGCGTGCGGAGGCTGTTCGTCAGTCTGCCTGCCATCCTACCACTGGTTACTATCTATTCATAACAGTAAAAAGAACGGAAGCTCTCGGTCTGCTTGCCATTTCGTAAGCACTATTAACTTGTATCTATTTTTTTTTGTTATTTTTTATATTTTTCCACTTCTGACGCTAAAAATATAATAATTCTTTCCTAATACATTATCTGTAACCGAAGATGTTTTGGATATGTCTTGTTTACAGGAAAATTTAGATTTTGTATTTGAATATTTCAAGTTTTGCGATTCAAAAAGGAAAATCGGATGAAGCGACGTGTGGCAATATTTCTAGATGTGGCTTTATATTTGAGTGATATTAAAAATACCTTAGCAAAGCTTCCGCAGTGAATTATTAAAAAATGATATATGCAATATAACGTAATAAAAATTGTTGAATGCGTGCGAATTCGGGGCACAAGCGATAAATTGCGTGGCGGCCGTGATTCATGGGCTCGACGGGACGAGCCGATGCACGACGGGCGGATTATGGGCTTCTGTCCAATTGTTTGTTGCATTAATGTATATCTATGGTGTATATTATGGTGGTGTATATTTTTATTACTTTTGACCAAGTTCTAGCCAATATAAGGCGACCTGATCACTTTAATATGGAGTCTCTACAGAGGATATATTGATTACTCCTTGTCAATAGCGTCTCTAGTCCATGTAGCGCCCGTCTGCAATCATTACTTTGGCGCCCTCTAGTGTAAGCGTGCGGTCAAAATGGAATAGGTACAAAAGTTAACATTTTATGTCTAATTGTGTGTGTCATAAATATTAAGTCAATGTTAAAAAATGGAAATTGTAAAAAAAATCGGCATTAATACTAACTCGATCAGCTGATCGGTCATTTTGTATGGAGTTATTTTTTTTATAATTTCCATTTTTTATCATTAAGATAATAATAGGTCTTTACCTATGAAATTGCCGTTCTGCAGTAGGTACTGGCCATTTCAAATCAAAATAATTTTTGTTTGGCTAAGAATTCTAATTTCAAATTAATTATATTTTAAAAACATGGAATTTTTTTCCCAAAAGTAGCCATTTGTTTATTGATTAGTGTTACATTTTCATCGCATTTCAATCTTTTTCGTCATCATGGATACGTTAAAAATTCGAGTAATTATGGAATATGAGTACCGTCGTGGCAGCAACGCGGCACAAGCGGCACGCAACATCAACGACGTTTACGGAGCTAACACTACAAACCAACGCACCACCTGTTATTGGTTTGCTCGCTTCCGTTCTGGGAATCTCAACCTGAAAAATGAACCTTGCGGTCGTCCGAAGACTGGTCGACAATGACGAATTAAAGGCGATTGTGGAAGCTGATGATACACAATCTACGGCTGAATTAGTAGCAGCTTTCGACGTTAGCGTCAAAACAATATTGGCCCATTTGCGTCAAATTGGCAAGGTAAAAAATCTTGACAAATGGGTACCCCACCAACTCAATGATCGCCAGCGCGAAGTACGCGTCGAGACGTGCCTTGCACTGCTCAACAGGCACACAAATGAAGAAATTTTGAACCGCAATGTTACCTGCGATGAAAAATGGATTCTGTTTGATAACCGCAAGCGCTCAGCAAGTTAGTTGGATCCTGGTTCAGCACCTAAACATTGCCCTAAACGAAAACTTACCCCTAGAAAAGTGATGGTCACTGTTTGGTGGTCTAGCGCCGGTGTGATTCATCACAGCTTCTTACCAAACGGGGTGAGCATTACTGCAAATGTGTACTGTGAAGAACTGAACACAATGATGGAGAAGCTGGCACATCTCCAACCAGCATTGGTCAATCGCTCGTCTCCACTGCTCCTGCACGACAACGCGCGACCTCATACTGCACAGCAGACGGTCTCCAAGTTGCAAGAACTGGGGTTGGAAGTTCTCCGTCATCTGCCCTACTCACCAGACCTTGCGCCTACAGACTACTACTTTTTCCAGAATTTGGATAACTTCTTGGCAGGAAATAAATTCAATACCCGAGAGGCAGTACAAAATGCCTTTGAAGAATTTGTTGCCGGGAGGACGGGAGTCCAGCTTATTTCTTTAAGAAGGGCATCAATAAACTGCCACTGCGTTGGCAAAGATGCAATGATTGCATGGGTGATTACTTCGATTAATACAAATAAAAAATATATGAAAAAAATTCGTTTAAATTTTTTCATACAAAACGGCAATTTCATAGGTAAATACCTAATATTTATGTTATATTAATACTATTAATATCCTCACTCCCCTCTCCGTCCGAGGCGACAGACCTTTCTTCCCGTCTACCTCCTACACCCTTTCCAACTTCGCTCTCTGTTCGTGGCGTGGTCCCCGGTGGGATGGTTGCGAATAATGATTGGGATCCCGGGTTCTGCCCCGGGCCCTGATTTGGTAGTCGAAACCATGCCAATTTCGACTGCGCCTGCACAGAGAGTGTTCCCGGGGTGGGAATCGCATCCTCGCTGTCGGTTGGTCTTGCTGGGCCGGCTACGGCGTTAGGCGACTCCCTGGTTTTTCTGGAGTGTCGCCTGGTAGTCGTACCCACGCCTGACCAGCACGCGACGGGAGTGCGAGTCCCGTCCAGAATTGGACGCCGACCTTGTCGCTCCCGGCCCTGGTTCTGTCAGTGGTCGGGGGCGATCCTGGATGGACGGCCGTCGCCTCCTTTTGCGAGGCAGTAATGTCCGCAAAGGAGGCGGCGGGGCGGGAGCGGGAGTCAACTCCCGCCAACGCAGGCCACGTCGTCGGCGCCGGAGGGCAACCAACGGCCTCCGGCCGCCGTAGAAAGCGGCCGCGGGCGGCCCTTCGGGGGAGGATCCGCCGCCCGCACTATTGCCGCGAGGGAGGGGGCCGCGTGCTGTTCCGCGGCCCTTCTCAACTCCTTGAGTCAATAGGAGAGCGCCGGGGTGATGAAACCCTGACCCCCTGGCGTCAACACTTTAGAAGAGGCCCGCCTTGAGAAAGGGCGGGCCGGCGCCAGCCCGGGCCACATTTCCGTAGGCCCGGGCATAGGCGATAGGATTAATTTCAAAAAAGAAAGTATTTACAACAGTGAAGTAGATCTGGGTGCAAATGGTGCAATTTTAAATGATGTCGGGAAACAATAGGTACATTGGGCCTTATATCAAGCTTCCCACTTTTGTAGCGGTGTCATAACTCGGGCGCAGGTTCATTGAAAGTGCCGCAGCCGGCGTGGCGCCCTTAACACCGCTGTGACCATGTGAAACGCACACCCTGCACAACAGGTAAAGCCACCTCTGCTCCTTTTTCTACTTCGCAGGTGCTAAAGGCTCAGCAAGGTAACATTCGGTTCTTAGGAACTTGGATTTCTGTCTTTTTTTATTGCTGTAGGACAGCTTAGAAAAAGCTGTCTATGATAATGAATTTACCTAAGGCGTATTTATAAATAGTAGTGTAACTAGAAATAATGAGTACCTTATTTTAAACTCTAAAGGAATTTATATGATTGGACGAAACGCCTCTTCTTCTTTGCAATCTTTTGATTAGCGCTCCACCATAAATAAAATAAATAAATATATTGGGACATTTCAGACAATGCCGCCTAGGCTCAAACTAAGTTGCGTAGCACTTGTGTTATGGGTACTAGACAACTGATATTCTACATAAATACTTTTCTTTTGTAAATAAACACATAATATACATAAATACTCAGACGCGAGACGGGAAACGAACCCGTGACCTCTGCAAGCGTACCGAAGTGTTTTAGATGCTACGCCACGGAGGTCGTCAAACCATGGCATGTATTTTTAAGATAGTTTTTCTGAACGAGTTTGCGTATTATAATGTCTTTACCGAATATTCATAGTAAAGATAACCTGCGAGAAGTAAATAACGTAACCACCGGTGTGTGTATTGCACTTAAACGTGGCAAATATAATCCAGTAGTCCATTCAAACGTCTCATTGAGTGGAAAAGGTGACGCTAGTCGTATCTCCGGGTTCGATGCCCTAAAAATCCCTGCGATACAAATTTTCACCTTGATGTGCAAGGATATGTTAAAATATACCCAATACCACCATACTCGTAGACAATGAAAGGAAACATAAAGGAATCGTTTATTCTTTATGAATAAACGAAAACGACTATCATCTGTGACCTTCCTCCCGTTTTCCCCTTCTTACAGCAAAACTCTCTACCACTTAGATCTAGTTTTATATCCCAGAAAATTAATACGTAGAAATTTTTTTGTTCATACATGTAAACAACGGTACTTATAGATAGGCAAAATTATTTAGTATGTATTGTATGGATGCTGGATGGGTAGTTATATCCTCCTGTTGATCACACGATGTTTGAAATTCACCACATCATTGATTAACACAAAACTATTCCATTGTTATAGGCACATAAATATAAAAATAACAGTATGTATACGGAGCAGGTTCCTTTTGTTCTAGAAAATGTATTCTAGTAAGAGATGTATGTTGGCAATGCATAATGAGTGAGGTGGGAACACGGTTAGTTTAAAATAACAAATGCTTCTGTAGTGAGATGACGTAATACTAAGTGCATTAGCATCGTGAGAAATGGAAATTCGTACAATTGACATAAGCATTGTAATATGTCAGCTGTAAATAAATATAAATAAACAAATATACTGCAACAATTCATGTCTGAACTACTTACCTTGCCACTAGATGGTGCTGTCGCACCATCTAGTGGCAAGGTAAGTAGCACTTGTATTATGGGTACTGGATAACTAATATACTACATATGAAACACCCAGACGCGAGGCGCGACTCAACCCATGCCCTCCGCAAACGTACCGCAGTGCGTTAGCCGTTACGCCGCGGAGGTCATCAAACTGTCAAGTTAGCGGAGCTGTACTGTATTATTAGTGGCAATATTCTTGTTTTGATTTATCATAGAATTAGTAAGATATATTTAATAGTTTATTTTAATAAATAACTCACCTCTCGCCATTGCATAAACGCAACATTTCAATTTAGTTTTATTATATATTGAAGATAAAATAAAATGTATGGCACATAAGCCAATTTTGAAAATATGTACAAATATGGAGGATTTATAATTTTTAAATACTCAGTGTGATAAAAAGTACATATTACTTTTAATAAACAGCTAAAAGTTATCTCTAAAATGACGAGATTCATCCCAGTATATTAAATATTGTTGAAATAAAACTTTGTTATTTATATTTTAACAAAGTTTTATTTCAACAAAAATATCTTTTTAGCAATATCTTATTTATAATCTTATTTTAAATATAAGATATTGCTAAAGGTTTAAATAAGTTATTTATAATATAAACGTCTTTGTTGAACAAAATTGCTACATGTTGTTTACCCATCCCTCCATCCCGCTATCTGTTGCAGCGCTTCCAGAGTGACATCGCTCAGAGCCTCCTCGGCAGACCGTCGAGTGAACTCCACTGTGAAGCGCCTCTTTTGCTTGCTCCGACTTTAGATTTCTAGAAATTGTTGCGAATACTTATTATACGGCTTGCTATTGATGTTACAAATTTATTGTAAACTAGCTGTGCCCGCGACTCCGCCCGCGTGGAATAGTGACTTTGGGCAGCATTTTTTTGGACATATCTTAAGGTTTATTTTGGATTACAAACCCTATAAACCCTAAAATATAAATTAATGAAATATACAAATTGCGTTCGAACCTGAAAAGTCCAGCCTAAGCTGAACCCTATTTTATATGATTGATTATATAAATCAGAGGTCAACTTAAATTGGATTTCTAAAATCTGAAACTGATCACTTTTAATTAAAACCATTTTTTTTTCTAAAACGAAAGTAGCCTAAGTTACTCCTTGTTACATCAGCTATCTGCCAGTAAAAGTCCCGTCAAAATCAGTTCAGCCGTTTCAGAGATTAGCCGGAACAAACAGACAGACAGACAAACAAAAATTGTAAAAAATGTTGTTTTGGTATATGTACCGTGTATACATCCAAATGCACTTAGTAAAAAGTGGTTATTACAAACGGACCCTCCAATTTTATTTATTTGTATAGATATGTATAGATATTATTGTGAAGTTTCATTAAAATCCATTGAGTAGTTTTTGCATGAAAGAGTAACAAACCTACACTCTTACAAACTTTCGCGTTTATAATATTAGTAGGATGTGTTATTCTGATGTATAAGCTACATTATTGTAAAGTTTCATTAAAATCCATTTAGTAGTTTTTGCGTGAAAGAGTAAAAAACCTACACTCTTACAAACTTTCGTGTTTATAATATTAGTAGGATTACGATAACTTATTAATTCTGTATTTCACGTAAGAAATATAAATAGCGTGTCGTATACATACGATCATTTTCTAGACGCTGATCTCTAGATTCCAAATTTTCTTGAATCCTATCGGCGCGCTTTATATACCCGCGCAGGGTAGTAGAACCTACAATGTTCAGCCTAAGCTGAACCCTATTTCATATGATTGATGATATAAATTTGAGGTCAACTTAAATTGTAATATAAAATTTCGGAAACTTATCATTTTTAACAAAACTATTTTTTTTTCTAAAATAAAAATAGCCTATGTTACTCCCTGATATATCAGCTATCTGCCAGTGAAAGTCCCGTCAAAATCGGTGCAGCCATTTCAGAGATTAGCCGGAACAAACAAACAGACAGACAGACAGACAAAAATTGTAAAAAATGTTGTTTTGGTATATGTAGCGTGTATACGTCCGAATGCACTTAGTAAAAAGGGGATATTTTAATATTACAAACAGACTCTCCAATTTTATTTATTTGTATAGATAATAGGTTTTTGGTATTCAAAAATTACACACACTTACGGAACATACCCATACCTACGTGATAATTTTTATCAATTGTTTACCCCCTACCCCCCTTTGATGACCAACTGTAGTATATAAGAATAATTAAAAACATGATTTGATAACGAGCATAAACTTCTCAAGAATAATGAGAACGTCAAAAAAGCTATAATTAAATCGAAACTGTATACATATCTCCAACAATTGACAATCACACGAAGAAGAGCTGACGTGCTGGACGACGATACTTTGCTCACTGTAATTGCTGGAAAGTATAAAATACCTGGTATACACCTATTTACATACGTAACCTGAAAATGCATGAAAATTTATCCGTGCAGGGGCGGAGAAAAAATACTGACCTCTGCGGCCGGGGTCGGCCTGTCGTAAAAGGCGACAAAACAATCCACCCTATCTACGTGGTAGGGCCTCAAGCCCGTCTGGATGGCGACCACCTTTGGTCTTAAGTATGCCGCCATAATAACCTTGTGTTGTGTTCCGGCATTAGTGACCCAAGTTCCTGTACCCTTATAGGACAGCAGCGTATTCGCAATGCCACTGGCGTTGTAGACACCTATAGGCGACGGTAACTGCTAAATTCTAAGCGGGCCGTCAGCCTGTCTGCTGTCCTACAGCATTAAAAAAAATGCGCAAGATGAATCTTGTTCTTCAACTTAGAAAAAGACAAAATAGTCGAGGAATGCACCAACTTGTGTCCCAAAGTAGAAAAAGTACATTCAACCTACGCCCATCATCAGTGACACAGTAGATTATAATAAGAACACGCGAGGAGTAAATCTCCGTATTAAAACCATAACCTAGCATTCATAGGACTCGAATAACAGGGAAAAAATACATACTATTTGATAGACAGTCTTTTAGAAAACTCGTCGATGAATTAGAATCTCGCAAATCCATTTAAACTTTGCTGTAAGCTTCATGAAAGCTGAAAAAGCTTAGCTTGTAGATAATTTTAATTTTTTTGGAAATTTCAAGGAAATAATCAAAAAAGGCTCTGTGGAGGTTTCATGACTGGATATTCTCCCCTTAAGTCATGAGACGCCATTTCGGTCATTGGTGACCGACGCCTACTTTGCGATAGTATTTTCCTTGATGCTTGGGAGTTATATAGGGAATATAGGAAATGAAATGAAGTTCTTTCCTTGGCTGCGAAAAAAATATAGTGAAAACTGTCAATCAACCTAGTAAAAATATATTTATATATAGCTGTATTTTGCAACGGCCTAATCGGCACATACACAGAAATGCTTGGCAGTGAATGTGTTAAGTAACTAGCTGCAGCAAAAAGTTGTCACATCACTGAAGGCGATTCTCCTCTTCTAAAGACTGTCGTGAATACGCAAATTCAAGCCACCACAGGTCACGTTGTACAGCTCTATAAACTGACATGTCTAATGATGTTCTAATGATTTAACATATATCTTCGTGTCAGAAATGACACCAGTCACCTCACGCCATTTGCCCCATGCAGCAGCAATGCGTGCCTTAACGTAGTGATTCATGTTACTAGACGTGTGAATATTCACACTGGGATATCCCAGGTACTTAATCCGATCCGTCTACTCGACGGTGTTGTCATTTATGTGTAAGATCGGAAGGGTTACAGATGTTCCAATCAGCGACGTAGCATGGGTGACGGCCGCCCGGGGCGGAAGACAATTTTGCCGCCCTTTTATTTCGGTATTTCAGTTTAATGCATACTATATCTATACATACTAATATTATAAAGAGGTAAAGTTTGTGACGTTGTAGGGGGTATTCTCTGGATCTACTGAACCGATTTTGAAAATTATTTTTGTATTGGAAAGGCCATTTATTGAGAAATGTTATAGGTTATATGTAACATCGCGCTAGGACCAATAGGAACGGAGCGGTAATGAAAAATCTCTTTTCAATCGGTCCGAATTTGTAGTTGCGATAAAAATATGAAATGGTTCAAATATTTATATTATTTATTGTGAAATTTTGCCGCCCCCTAAAAAGTGCCGACGGGGCGGGCCGCCCCTGCCGCCCCCACTACGCTACGCCACTGGTTCCAATCATTCCGATCTTCGCAACATTAAGCTTCAGACGATTGTTCTCAAGACACTTTCAGTTGCCACGCTTTTAGCCTACCTTTTATCCGTGTTTGCCTGCGCGATCTCATTAGCATTGGAGGGCTCATACGATAATTATTGTCCCCTAAATTTACCAAAATGTCATCATCATCATCTCAGCGTTCATCCCGGTCGCAACCCAAACTTCCGTTTCGGTGCCCGGAGTCCGCTTTCCGACTTTTTCTTCTCCACTTCGCACGGTCTTTAGCATCCCTGGTAGTGAGCCCACTGGCTCGCATATCACCCTTTACGACGTCAAGCCAGCACTTTTTGGGTCTACCCCTCCTGCCGGGGCCCGGCGGAGGCGGCATGGCCAGACATTTGTTTCCCACGTAAGCATCCGGTTGCCGTAAAACGTGGCCGTACCAACGGAGCCGACACTCCTGCAGTTTATCCGCAATGTCACGGACATAAAGACTGCTGCGAATGCGGGGTTCCTAACGCGGTCCTTCCGCGTCACTCCACACATCAACCGCAACATATTCATCTCCGTGACACGCAGTTCCTGCTTGTGTCGCTCGAACACCGGCCATGTTTCACAGCCGTATAAAAGGACAGGCCTAATGATGACCTAAATTTACCAAAAAGTGTTCTACTTTAATTATTTTAGGGCGTGAAATATTTATATCATATTTTTACAAATACACCGAGACCATGCATATATATTAAAAATATTACTTAAAATATAATTTTTTTTGTAGAATTCAATTCACAAAATAATTACCAAAGAGCTTTTGTATGGGAGAGTAGCCGAAAAAATCAACCTTAAGACTATAATGCGTGAAAACAAGGCAGTGGTATGTACGGTCTGTGGATCAGACTTTAACGCAAAATAAGAATTTTTATAGAAAATAATATTTTAGTTTGGATGCATTACGATACATACATATTATAGTCCAAGGAAATTATTAAAAACATAAGAGTTGTATTAATACTTAATACCGGGATTAAAAAGTTAAAACCTTGCTCAAGTACAAACGAATGAAAATATATGAATAGATAGAGGGACGGTAACAAGTTGTTTGAACAAGCCGACGGGAGCTCGCGTTTATTCAAAAAATTTTGTAATTGCTCAACGTAGTGGAAACAAAAAGTGGGCCAAGCCAACTTGAGTGCCCCAGAACGACTGTTACAAAAAATTATATTTTAATTTACATCTTAAATGAGAGTCCTTCTTTACTTAAAATGCTGTATTTTATCGTTCTTTAATTTTCTTCTGAGTTTATAACGATATTTATTGTATTTATAGAGTAAAAATTGTATGATTAGCTTGTTTTTTCTTTAGTTTATTTTATTTTATAGAGATTTTAAATGCATTAAATGGGTTTCTGAAATATTATAACAAAAGTATACAAAAAAGGATTTTTGAATAAATTTCCTCTATGCAGAGTATGAATACTAACATCTACGGCCGGGGGCAGCCTGTCGTAAAAGGAGACAAACAAGCCTAGTTAGATGGTAAGCTCCAAGCCCGTCTGAATAGCAACCACTACTGGTCTTCAAATATGCCGTCATAACCTTGTGTTATGTTCCGGCATAAGTGACACAGGTTCCATCCAGTTCCTCTACGCGGATGGCAGCGTGTACCCTAGAGTCGCAAACATCCATAGGTGATGATAACTGCTTATTAATAAGCGGGCCGTTATTCAATCTGCTGTTCTACAGCATTAAAAAACAAATTCATTAAAAATATTATTCAAAAAATAACATTACAACCAAAGATTAATTCAAATATATTATTATTTTAGGAACGATAATCATTTACGTTTAACGGCTGAGATTCCAAGTGGAAGAAATTGCTATCATTATGTTAATTAATTGGCGGTTCTTTATGATAGTAATTTTTCTTCATAATAATCATTACAATTAAATTACAAGCTAAGTAAATAAACGTAGCGATTTTAAGGATGACGAAAGTACATATACACATTTATAGATAACACAAATATTAGCGTAGGGGCTTAAAAATACAAGGTTTGAGAATAATAGAAATCTAAAAACTTGTGTTTCGATCAAACAAAAGTTGTTGCTTATAATATGCGTACTACAGTAGGATATTGATTTACAAATAGTGTTTAGGTCTTAACATTTCCTTCATTTATCCTTTTATGCAACTTCTCTATAAACCCTTACACTTAGCTAACCAAAAAAAAGGAATAAGAAGAATAAATTGACAGCAGATGTCAATTTTAAAAAGTGTCATACAATTATTCTCTCTACCGGCAACTGTACGTGTGAGCCTACTCATCTTTAAAGAAAACAAAAATACTATCCAAAGCGGGGCTCAAGAGCGAGGATCAAAGGCCGGGTAAGTCCTTTTCCTTCCTTGCCCTCACACAGTTTCAATTAAATCATATTGTTACCATATCTTGTGATTACTTCGAGCGCGAATATCCTATGGGTTTTGGGTTCAACTTCGTAAGAAAACTCCAATATACAGTTCAATATCATTGCAAACATCTCTAAAATCAATTTACAATAATAAATTAACGTTTTGTAAGTGTATTTAGCCTTTTTTCATCAATCTGTGCATAAAGAAAAAAAATCGCATATCTACCTTAACTTTGATATTAATTATTTTATACTGCTGTAACAATGGTCCCAAATGATAATGCTTAATTATTACTAAGACTTCTTACTACGCGAAAAGAATACATAGTTCGTGATATGCAAATATTACACGATTTGTCTAACGATATTTTAATAAAAAATAAGACTAGTATAGGAACATTTAAAGGTGGGTACAAACGTATCGAATCTATTCGTAAGGAATATATAGAAGTTATAAACGAAATTAATAAGCTAATTTTAAAAGTGGATCCCGAGCAAACAATCGATTACAAATGTGTAGAATCCGTCGATACATTGTACTATGCCGTTCATACTGCTGCCTCGGAAATATTGCCACCCTCGCCACCCCTGGATAGCTTCGCCGGGAGCCCCGCCCATGCTCACGCTGGCGTTGAAACAGACACATTTTTAAAACCTAGCGCTCAGGCCAGGTTACCTAAGATTGAATTACCTAAATTTGATGGGAATTTGGAACTGTGGCAAACTTTTTATGATACATTCTTATCACTAATACATGATAACAAAAACTTGTCTGCTATTGAAAAGTTCCATTATTTGTTATCCAGCCTTACAGGCTCAGCACTGTCAGTGGTAAAAGGGGTAAGGGGTGGTAAGACTAAGGAAGCATTCAATTTATATTTACAAAAACATTATACAAAAATATTATATGATATCAAAATATATCACTATACTATAAAACGCTTGAAGGGCTGTATAATGAATGATGCTGTCTTCATCCTCCTGCCCTTATCTCACATTATATGGGGTCGGTACAACATGTTACAATAGTTGTGGCTTAGTTTTTACAACCTGACGTTACCTGCCTGCCTGACGTTAATCCCTTTTTGGGGAAAAATCTGTCATCTTTTTTATTTAAATTATTTTTCACATTGAAAGTAGGACACAAAATTTCGTTGTCAATCATCTAATATATCCTCAAGCGACACTTTTATAGGTTTCTTCTTGAGTAAACAACATCCGAGTGTCGGTTTGGGTGTGCAGGGTGGCATTTTTGCCGATTTTTCACATTTTCCGTGCACAATTCACATTCGACAACTACGTTACGAGAACTTCTAAATAGGAAATTCGCTGTGCCGAGCGTCTTCGAATGCTCTAGGTCCTGCATTCCGTTACGCTTGAATGCAGATACAGACAGCTTACGCACAATGCGTCCATCTTCATATATTTTGTTGGTGGCTCACAGCAATCTTCCTCTTGGCAAGTTAGAGGCCTTGAAACTCGCGGCTTTTTTTCACAACAATACATAACCTTCGGCGAAGGACATCGTGGCAAGTGGGGATAGCACATAGGTGGATCTTCATAGCACGTTGTTGAACAAGGGGCCACTAACATCGGACACACTGCACGCCATTTTTATTTAGATTTTACTTCTTTTTCATCATAATAAATAAATTTCCACAAAAATTTTGTTAAGTTTCAGGGATTTGACATATGATATAATGATGCTGTCTATTATACAATGAAGTCCTTTAATTTCATAAATAATATATTCATAGATAAGGAAACGTTGTGGTCTGGAAGAAGATGTAGTGACAAAAATTGAGAAAGGTATGCTGAGATGGTTTGGTCATGTTGAGAGAATGAGTGAAGAATGATTGACGAAAAAAAGTGTATAAGGCGAGTGTGAATGGAGTGTTGGAAGGGGAGACCTAGGCGGACGTTTCGAGACCAGATCAGGGACGTCTTGAAAAAAGGCCAGGTCAAGAGTACCCTAAACCGCAGGGCATGTATGAAGGGAATAATGAAAGTGGACGAAGCGAAACGAGTATGTAAGGATCGTAGCAAGTGGAAAGAAGTGGTATCTGCCTATCCCTACGGGAAAGAGGCGTGATTATTAGTATGTATGTATGCACTAATGAAAAATCTTACAAGTAATATATTCAAATTAATTCACTTTAAACAACATGGATTAAAGAAAGAGAAACGTGAGCTCTTTCGTTTATTTTGAATATACAGCGGTTATAATATTTCGTTGGGGTGTAGTATTGAGTGAATCGTACTAAAAAGGGTAGCTGAAACAACAGTTAATAATTTCTCATTTCGATTGCGGGGTGCTTATTTATTAATGACTTCCAAGAATTTATACCCATTCTAATTAGAACCAAATGAATCATTTTTATCTAGTCATTTTCATTTTTGTGGGATTATTTTGTATTTATCAATGTCTGGAGTAACGTTTTATGTTAGTATTTAAGAAACCCTTAACTACCCCAAAAAAAGGCTCGACCAGTTTTTTTTCGTATGTTCCTTAAGGCACACGAAAGGTTTAATATTAAAAAATTAAAATAATTGCGAGGACAATAATAAAAACAAACCTTTTCTTTTCACATAAAAGACCTACCGCGCAAGATCACGGCAGCTTTGTATGGATCTAGCAGCTGGAAACGCGCGTACCTCCACATACCGGATTTCCACTAAAAACGTCCTCCAGGCTCTAACTTAGTTTTCCATATTCCTTTATGATGAGAAGTGGCGTTAACTGCCCACAACTACCTCAAACGGACGCGAAACACACCAATCGGGAGGATGAAATCCTCTAACTACCGTGGACAATTGATACTCCTGGTTTCTTCTTGCATTTTTAGCGCATATTTTACTTAAAATACTTTTGAAATAAGCAAACAGTTCATTTACCATTTACTGTAATTCTACTAAATTTATACTATGTTTTATTAAAAAACTAGCGTTGTTTAATTTAATTTGCAACTATATGCGTCATTTAAGACACAATAGTTTTAATCCTGAACGCTGAATCACATTCCAACATCTTGAAAATGAGGAACAATGTAAATTCATTCCGAACAGTTTGATCTGTTTGCTGACAAAGTTTGCAACATCGTCGAGGGTGCTTTGCACTATTTATTCCTTGAACTCTGAGGAAGGTTTTTATGGAGAGAAAAATTGGAAAAATTGCACGGAAAAACCTAAAAACCAGTTTTCTTGTTCTGTAATTGTGAACGCAACTTCAAATTGCTATTAGCAATTGGACGCATCCAAAGATGCATAAAATTGAAAAATGTGTGACGTCTCATCAAGGGGAGGGGGTTCTAAAAATGTGACAACCTGTGATAAGGACGGGAGGAGGGGCTAAAAATTCCTAAAATTCGTGTGACGTAATTTATGGATGGTCCCTTAGAGAAGGACATATGCTACTTTTTGTCGCGAAAATGAAACTTGATTGGGGTGAAATAGGGGTGAACGTAATTAAATTACATTTTTTAAATTATTTAATGGCAGAACAACGTTTGCCGGTTCAGCTAGTTTAAAATATAAATACAAATTTCAAGTTTAAATCAAATGAATAATATTTTTCAAAATAAGTGAATAAGATTTTTCAAAAGATTTTTTATCTATCAATATTGGATAAACAACGACATTCGCTTGTGTAGAAACTAAATGTAGCCTAATATATTTCTATTGTTGTGATTTCTGAGACAAGATAAAGAGGAATCATTAAAAGGCATCTAGCCAAAAACGCTCACTGAAGTCTCGCTCTCTGAGTGTACCCAACAATAAACCTCAGACTCTAAAGTTCTTGCTTTGGATTTAACATGGATATTTCAGTTGGATGATAGGGCCGGTAGACAGTTTTTATATACTGTTCTTAGTAAAGAAAATTAAAAACAAAATACTATCAACATTCAACGTTCCATGCCACATACTGTACATGATTTATGACTATGAACAATGGAACATGTCTCTGTTGAGTTGAATGGGACAGAATAATGAGCCAACTTGGGGCAATTAGGCAGTTATTGTCCTTTCACGCCAATTATTGTTGCAAGCAAAAGGCTTTTTTTATTGCTGTAGGACAGAAGACAGGCTGACGGCCCACTTAGAATTCAGCAGTTACCGTCACCTATGGGTGTTTGCAACGCCAGTGGCATCACGTACACGCTGCTGTCCCATAAGCGTACAGGAACTTGGGTCACTAATGCCGGAACACAACACAAGGTTATTATGGCGGCAGACTTAAGACCAAAGGTGGTCGCCATCCAGACGGGCTTGAGGCCCTACCACGTAGCTAGGGCGGGTTGTTTTGTCGCCTTTTACGACAGGCTGGGCCCGGCCGCAGAGGTTAGTATTCTTTCTCCGCCCCTGCACGGATAATAAGGCTGCGATAATAATTGGTTTGATGACTCAAATTTCGAATGGAAGTGACAGTTCGTATATCAATAACACAGGCATGAATGAATTCTATTTTTTACTATATAAGTAAAAAATGAAACTTAATTAAGAGAAAAATGAAGTACATATTTTAATTTATACAGAGTATTGATGAAATGTTATGGATATCACTTTTTGAAAACCTTAATAGAATTATATAATTAGAATTTATAACCTTATCCCATTCCCATTAAATGGAGTCGGCACAACATTTTCTCTCCTTCCACTTTGTTCTAATAGCCGTCATTCCTACGTTCACACCATTTTCCCATATAATCTTATACACAATCGGTCCATCTTTTATTTGGTCTATTCCTCTCTGTACAAACCAGAGTGGATTCTAATTTGTAGCATTTTTTGCTACATGCCATTTTCCCGTTCGCATTACATGCCTGTACCACCCTAGTCGTTAACTATTTAGTTTGTGTATGTTTTTCAATCACTGGCGCTACTTTCACATTCAATATATACATTTCTAATTTTATGGATTTTCGTAACTCATATATCTAAGCATTGACATCTCTGCAGTGTGTCCTGTTATGTCAACACCCTTTCATCCTTTATGATACTCTACCTCTTTAATAAGGCATTAAAACGTAAGGAATATTAGTGAAACGAAGCAAAAAAATATATATATACAATTGTTAAAGTGTGATCAAATCATAAGCAAAGCATTATCAATCAGTTTACTGTTTAGCGCTATTATTCAATTCGATAAATTAACCTATCAAACAACTCGAATTTTGTATAGTTCAAAACAGTTGCTACGTGCATTGTTTTCAGAACGTGACATTTGGCATTAAACAATGTCAAGCGGTGCGTTTCATATTCGATAGTAGTCCCAAATTTCGTATTCAATTCGGCTAATCCGATTAATCGGTTTGTTTTGTTTTATTGATTATGTATAGGTTTTGTTAATTTGTTGTTATTATGGATGAATGTTTAATTGTATTTATAAGGATGAAATTAGTAAAAATAATTAATAGGAAGTTAGTATTATACAACATTCCATATAAACAATGTCAACTTTAGTGACAGTTAAAAAATGTCAAGTTAACGTTCGTTAGATTGCGTTGGAAAATAGATGATATTTTTGTACTGAATTCCAAATTATAACAGTGCTATCTTTTACAAAAAGTGGATCATAGAATGTAACCGGATATCCAAGCTACAATCTTACTATATAAATATAATTTTTATAATTGATTTTAGATCAAATTTTCTTCTAGTTGTTAATACCACAAAATGATCATCCCATCTTGTACCTATGAAATTTAAAACGGTGAAAAGTAATATTTCTGCTATTTACTCTACATTACTTTTTTTGCTGAAAGAAATGTGTCAAAGAAACGCCAATAAAAAATTGTAAACCGCAACAAATACTCTATTAAATAAACAAATACTCTACCGTTTCAATACCAATCTAAGATTGGTAGAAAGGTTTTAAGTTTGGCCGATAAATTCTCATTGAATCGTTATGAATGAATTTCTGGACAGTGTAAAACTAAAATATCTATAAATAACCTGTTCGGTAGTAGATGTATTTTTTATATATACATATAAATGTATGAACTCCCGTTTCCATTGAACATAAAGTATGCCAAGAGAGCAAATAATAATTAGATTTGTAAATACGTTGGGTTAGAACGAATGGGTCCCCACTGACACAGTCGCTTTAAATTCAAACCAAGAAAGTTAATCATTCGGAAGAATAGGCATGCGATTCGGGAGATAGGTATTCGATTACGAATTACCAATAACATTTCATGAGGTTGAGCGTAATTTATAGATATATAACCATGACGTAATCATATTGAGCTTCATTTGAGTTCATTAAGCATGAACCGAACGCCGTTTATTATTGGAGCGTCCATTGCAATACCTTGTCCTAGTTTTATATTTACTATTTAAAATAAATGAAGTGCATGATTCGAGTTAAGTTTAAAATATTATGAGAACGTGGTATATTAGCATTTGAAAATAAAGGAATAAAAATGAAATGAGGTTGATAAATGTATGTGAATAAATTTTCAGACGGACGGTGTGAAAATTGTATGGTTATATATATATATACACAGTATGGTATATATATATACAGGCTGACTTTGAAAAACCCGTTCAAATTTTTTTTACGCACTAAACATCATTTATGGAACCCATTTTTACAAAAAAAAAATTATATGTTGAATTTTCACCATAAAATATTTCGTATAGGATCATTAATTCAATCGTACAGAATAATCATATGGTGCAAACAGGTCGTTAACCTGTCTTACATGTCTCTGTCACACCCGCGTAAATGAGTAGTGCGTATTCGCTCGCCCGGTTCAATGCCGGCGTCCTCGGCCTTTTACTAGGTCAGATGGAGAGGTCATTGCACTCTCGCGCCGTATTACGTAAATTGCGAGTTCTTTGAATGACTTTGTGATGCTGATTACTCAACATTTTTGTACTATGTGATACTAAACTAAAATACATGTTTCTCATAACTTTTACTAAAGATTCTTCTGTGTGAATTTGGACGGGTTTGTCAAAGTCACCCTGTATACAAGTCGTATATATATATATATATATATATATATATATATATATATATATATATATATATATATATATATATATATATATATATATATATATATATATATATAATTAAATAAATATTATATGTATTCATATTATATCTTACTGATATTAATTCAAATCACACAAAGGACGGTTAACCACCACCTCAAGATTCAAATATATTGTCGTGCTGGGTTGCCACATAATTGTGATCTAATTTTCTGAGAAATAATGAGTTTTTAGAGGTTTCTTTGTGAATTGGGTTTATGCAAAACTCATTTGATTTGTCATAGTAAACTAAATCAAAAGATATGAGTTTCTTGTCTATCAATATTGAATGCTTTTGTGATAGTATTGTTGAGGATTAGTATAATGAATGAAAAATTAAGAATGAGTATTGTAAATACAATACTCATCCTTATCATATTATCATCAGTTTAACAGCAGCAAATGCTGCTGTTAAACTGATATCATCGTATAACCTTGTCATGTGTTGGCAGATACTGTGAAAAACGCGAACTAGGTCAATGGCAAGCGGCCACTAGCCAACAGTACAAAACATTGCATTTTCAACCTCCTAAGTAATATCGTTGATAACATAGTGGATTTCACAAATACAACGTTTGTTTAAGAACATTGTTGAATCTGGTGTTGGTAGGAATATCCTCAATACTGTTAAACGAATCTGAATAATCACAGTTACTACCACATTCTCTACACAGATGGTCTTTTCATAAGGTAATAATAGCTAATACAATCAGGTTAAAATCTTCATCTATGCGATTCTGGGTACGTTATGATATATGATGATAACATCACAAACAAATCTTTAATGAATCTTTTTGCGTTCATTTCCTGAGACCTAATTCTCTTTTAAATAGATTAACAAAATACATATACAGTAAGGATGCTTTCTTTATTATATATGAGCTAGTAGAAGGCGTATTCTATCTCTTGTTTTTCACGAAATCCTAGTAACGAGACACGACCTTATAATTCTAGCACTGGAACCCTTAGCAAATGATATCAATTTTATTTTTATAATCTACCAACCGTTTTATTTATAATAATAAGCCTTATTATGAATGATGTGGGTCAAAAACCACGCGAATAGTGTGACAATTATAAAAGGGTCGTGACATAACTGGGTCGTTTAATCTGTTTAAATACTACCGTTAAAATATACCCAGTTTAAATACCCATAAATCTGTCCGTGTGCGAATCCTTTTAATCTGATTGATATGGATCGTTCAGTGATCGAGTTTCATTTAGATTTGGAATTTAAGAATTAAATTAAAGACAGAACCTTATATATTAGAAGAATTTCAAATTTGTACTGGAGAAATCAATCACTAAGATTTTTATAATTAAATGAGTAAGAGGTAAGCTAAACAGGGAAACGGCTATGAATCAGAACGAGTTTAAATATTTGTAATTTAAGTCTGCACAAATACCGGGAGTATTAAGCTGATATAACTCTATATCTTGTATTTAATTAAGGGAAATAATTTTATTAAGAGTTTATATAAATATGCATCGAACATGTTTAAAATGCACAGACAATTTATAATACAACTAGTTGACCCGGCAAACGTTGTTCTGCAATATAAATAAAAAATAGTAGCCTATGTCCTTCTCCAAGGTCCAATATATGACTATGTCGAAATTCATCAAAATCGGTTCAGCGGTTTAGGAGTGAAAGCGTAACAAACAAACACACTTTCGCATTTATAATATTAGTTAGGATTTAATAAGCGTCTTATCAAACATGTATTGTATACTACCGGTTATAAATTGAGAATAATAAGAAAAATATATCTTATGTAAAATTTATGAATATTTTTCCAATAATTGGTATAATCGGATACCAACTTGGTTTCAATTTTAATAAGAAGAGATGTTTTCTTCGATGGAGCCCTTTCTCGGAATATCTATGATTTTAATGAAAGCAGATTTTATCCACTGTGTATTTTGAAAGCTTTTTAAAATGGTTTTCACAAACTCAATTTAATTCTCACTTTATTTGTTGAAGTATTTTTTAAAGATACATTTTCATAACCTAATTCATTCGTGCTTTAAAAAAGTACATAAAAAACCTAATGTATATTGTTATTATTTCCATTCAAAAATGAGTGGTGGTTAAGATATAGAGAGGTCGTAAGGTAACGTTGTACTTCCACTCCTTTATATAATATCCTGTTTCTATCTATCTCTCTACATATATTATATATATATCATATATTCTACATATCAATTATCTCCTCACTTTAGTTTATAGTAAATATATATACTTTCTTTCCAAATTTTTATGTCTAAATAATATTTTCTTGTAATGTAATTTAGTCTAATATTTTTGCTTGGCCCAGTGTTTAGAAAAATAATTTATCTGTCATAAAGTATGCTTATATAAGTAAAAAAACCAACCTGTTTCCCTACCCTGACATTGGCAAAATCAGTGCTTAAAGCACTGGAGCCATGAATAAATTAAGAGAAAAAGGTAACGTTGGACGGAGATCTTGTGGACTAATCATTTTTACAAAATTTAAGCTGGGCGGGGATGGCAAAACACCAAAATACGACTGTTATGTGCGGTATGTATACAGTTATAATAAGGTCAATGACCTTAATACTATACTGCGATTACCATAAAACTTTAAAAAAGTCAAAAATACTCTTCGACAATTGGATAAGAAGCTTAACTAAATGGATAAGAGAAGCGAATTTTATATTGTTGCTTTCTTCATATCGAAATGACGAATATTTTTTCGTAATATCCTTGGTATTTTGTCAGCGCGATAAGGCCCATTTGAATATCCAAAATACTCTCGCTTACAAATGTGGTGGAATGGAGTCAAGTAACAACATTACCCTTATTTCGTTCACGTCCTTATTCTTTAACGTTTTTACTCGATTGTACTGCTACTGTTTAGAAATTCAGGAATTTTCTCGATTACGTATCTTTCTTTTAGTATTCCATTTATACATTTGATACCAAATGATCCTTAAAACGTTTATCCACATGTATGGGCAAAAAGCCTTTTCAAAAATAAAATTATAATCCATTTATTTCTATTTGCATCTACGTTAATTTGTGATCTAAATCTTGAATGATGAAATCCAGTCGTGTAGGCTAATCACTATAGAGAAATATATCACACTAATTTAGCCCTTATTGTAGATTTAACTAAATAAAAAATACTTTACTTTATACAATAAAGTAATAAGTTAAACCAACCCGTCCATTTATTAGATTTACCTTTGTTCTCTTTTACGTCTAAAAGTAACATGCATTATTTATGTTACCTTACATCAAGCAACACTGTTTTGTTTTATTGTCATTTACAGTTAGTTTATTTTCCCGTTGTCTATGTGCTTTTAGTACGCCACTCTATTTATTTATGGCTCGCGGTAATGTTTTTCCGCTATGCTTCTTACTAGTCTATGTGAACGTAAAAGTGCTCTCGTAAAATTTTTATAACTCAAGTAGAAGTGTGAAGTATACGTATGTTAAGTGTATATATATATATATATATATATATATATATATATATATATATATATATATATATATATATATATATATATACCTAGTCAGGTCATAAATTCTGTCACATGTTTAATGTAAAATAATTGTAACAAGTTTATTAATTATGTAACCATTCATATACCAAAATGAACTTAACAAAACATAGATTCTTATGACATTAAAGTTTATTCAAAATGACCTCCGTGATTTTGAATACAAGCCTTCAATCTGCGCGGCCAGTTGTCTATCGCAGCACGAACGAGGTCCATGTCAATATCGGCGGCTGCCTTAATCAAGGATGTCTTGAGTGACTCCAAATTGGGATGAGGCTTTGAGCACGCCTTTTCCTCCAAGTGTTGCCATATCTTGTAATCTAACGGATTCAAATCTGGACTGGAGGAGGGCCAGTCTTCGTGCCGGATGAAGTCGATTTCACGCGCCGCCAGCCAGTCTTGTGTGCTTTTCGCTCTATGAACTGGCGCCGAATCTTGTTGGAATACCCAGTGCCTGTTATTGAACATGGTATGAGAAACAGGTTCCACAAGGTTCGTCAGGACTGTATTTTGATACACAACAGCATTCGTTTTTACACCTTTCTCACAAAAATGTACCTCTGTTAAGCCCCAATAAGAAACTCCCAACCATACCATGAGCGAGGATGGAAAATGACCTCGTTGGACACGCGGAATACGGTTGCTCGCTTCTTCACTACTGTGTGCGTACACCTTATCATTTTGTTTGTTGTAGTTCTCTTCTACGGTAAACATTTTTTCATCCGAAAAAAGAATTTCCCGATATTTTTTTCCCGCGTACCGCTTCAACAAAGCGCGGCATCTCTTCAGTCTCAGGTCCATTAGACGAGCATTCAAACGATGTCCTGTTTTTCTTCGATATGCCCGAAGCCCTAAGTCTTCATTTAACACCCTTTTCACCGTGGTTCTGCTTAACCCCATCTGAAGGGCCAACAGTTTCTGCTTACGTTTGGGATTTCTTTGAATTCGTGCCTTCACAGCTTTTATCACTGCTGGAGTCCTAACAGACCGAGGGCGACCACTTCTTGACCTGTCATCTACACTAGAGTCTTCACTGTATCGTTTGATGGTACGATAAACGAATCTTTTGGTTATATTCAAATTTTTCAGTATGTTAAAAATTTGAATTGGCGCGTAACTGTAACGATGCAACGCAATAACTGCAACACGGTCTTCTTTAAGCGTCCACTCCATATTTAAAAATGAGTAAAATTCTAAAAGTCATACATTTTTATTTTCATGAACAATTCGAAATTCGAATTCAATAAACTTTTTTGTGGCCAGCATTCTAAAAGAAAAGTTTTTACTGTGTGACAATACTTATGACCTGACTATGTATATATATATATATATATATATATATATATATATATATATATATATATATATATATATATATATATATATATATATATATATATATATATATTATATGACAAAGTAATATATAGTAATAGAATAGAAACCCATTAGAATCTATAAATGCACTGTGAATACTAGTTTTATTATGAAACCTGAGATTTACAGATTTACTAGAAAATCATATTACTAAGGCAATACTCATAATTGAATTTGGCATTAATTGAAAGTACTGTTAATTTGAAATTCTATCCAATCGGCATTTAAGGTCTACATTAACTTAATTGAGGTTCGGAATTAACGTTAATTACTGACAGTATTACCTCAAAGACATAGCAAATCGTAGGTTTTAAGAAGAGACCAGAGAAGCTATAAAGCGATAATAAAAGCATTTTTATTGCTGTAGGACAGCAGACAGGCTGACGGCCCACTTAGAATTTAGCGGTTACTGTCACCTATGGGTGTTTACAACGCCAGTGACATCGCGAACATGCGCGGTCCTATAAGGGGACAGGAACTTGGGTCACTACTGTCGGAACACAACACAAGATTATTATGGCGGCATACTTAAGACCAAAGCTGGTCGCCATTCAGACGGGCTTGAAGCCCCGCTGGGTGGGTTGTTTTGTCGCCTTTTACGACAGGCCAACCCCAGCCACAGAGGTTAGTATTCTTTCTCCGCCCCTGCACGGATAAAAAGCTTTAAGGCGGGTAGCATAGTCACGCTAATAGGCAATTTTTATATCGTGAAATAAATATAATCAGCTCTTTGTTCTCTGAAAAACTAAATGACTCCCTTTGAAGAGACTTTTTGCCACTAAGCCCCACAGCCAGCCCACAGCAAGTCGAAAGCTATGAACTATAACGGCGGTATTTATTTAACTCTTGCTTAGAGTTACTTACGGGCCACAATTATATAAATGTTTATTAATTGCAAACGAATTTTTAATTTTAGTACAACCCAGGATTCATTGTTAAACACAGGGAAAAACTTCAGCGCGCTTTTTTCTTCGACTTCTATCAATGATTCTTTTTTGTTTTTCACTTTTTAGAAAAAGATGAGAACAATATTATCTAATTTGACTCTCTATGATACGATATTTGACTTTCAGTCATTCAGTGAAATAACAAAAGAAGTAATTCAAGTGTCGCCTTTCACGACCTCCTACAAAGTGACAGGATAACCTTATTCTTATTTTGCTAAGTATCCACTTGACTAAATTACTTATCTGTGTAAACAATTACGTTTCTTAAAATTTATTTTTCCTTTACCGAATGGTATAAGATATTAACATAAAATTCCGTTTTCAAAAATGCACATGTATGAAGTTGAGAAAATTTGGTGCCATTCCACATGTAATAAGCGTGACTGAGTCAGCATTCCGACAGTTCAACTCAACGATGTGCGGTAAAAGCGTTCGTCATCGGAAATATTGCGACTGGCAATACTGCTGACGTGACTGGTGCCTGATCAATGGAACACGTTTCGTTGGTTCAGCACTAACCCTTCACACTGTGCATTTGAAGAATCATATCGTAAAGGTTTCAAGTATTGCTACCACGCACTAAGGTTTAATGCGGACGCTTTTTTCGTTGTGATTTGTTTAAATCAAAATATATGAATATGAAATTTAAAAAATATATCTTGAAAGTCAAAGATTTACCATTGCTTATGAAAAATTCTAACAAGACAAGAAATAAACTCGATCCTTATATTTATAATTTTCATTATTTATAAATAAATTATAAATATATTGTATTAAAATATATGGAAGATAAAATTATCTTATTGGCGTGTTTTTTTTTGCGAGATAATGAAATTTTAAACCTATAAATTGGGATTTTTGAAGTTCTTATACTTTACAAATCGAAGTACTACGAAAAAAATTAGATAAACTTATCTATTAAGGTATGTATTATAAACACATCAAAAAAGTCTAAGCAACATGCATGATATTATGCATGATATTACAAATTTACCATTTATACTAATTAATTTCTAAGTCTTTACTCACTCAATGTGCGTAGGTATCTAAACTTTTTTGTTATTGATGACATACTTGTCTGGTTGTAAAAAAAATTTCGATTATGTTTTGTTGTTTTCATAAAATTAAATGAAAGGGAATTTGTTTGAATTTAAGTGCGTTTTTATTGCTACGTTTAGTCTTGATTTTATAATTTTACCAACTATTTAAATAAAGTGAGCGATAAAATTGAATTGTTAGATATTCTTTACGTCATGGAGCGACGTCATTTGACGACAAATGAAATGCAAAGAGCTGTCGGGATGTTGCAAGCGGGAAGTAATCAATCTCAGGTATCTCGGCATTTTGGCATTCATAGAAGTGTTATTGTCGTCTTTGGCAGCGCTACAATAATACAAAGGAACCCGCTAAACAGCATCCAGGCCGTAAAAGGAGTACAACCACTCGGCAAGACCGGTACATACAACTGACTGCAAGACGCCAGCCGATGTTAACCGCTCGAGAGATAAGTTTGAGGCTACAAAATTCAAGTGGTGTTGATGTAAGTACTCAAACTGTGCGAAATCGACTGCATGAGTACGGCCTACGAGCTCGACGCCCAATTAGGTGCCCACCGATACGTAACGGGAATCGCGCTCGTCGAAATGAATGGTGTAGAGAACGCAGAACATGGACCCAGGAACAATGGGATAAAATTATGTTTTCCGATGAGTCGCGATTCGGGTTTAGGCCTGATACAAGAAGGGTACGAGTGTACCGTTGGCCCGGAAATACTGAAAGGCTCAGGTGCATTCAGGAAGTTCATCCATACAGCGGCTCAACAGTTATGGTATGGGCGGGTATTATGAAGAACAGGCGAACTGAGCTCGTTTTTGTAAATGGAAACATGAACGCTGAAAATTACATTGAAGATATTCTCAGACCTTATGTCCATCCATTTGCACAAACCTTTGGCTCCGATTTTACGTTAATGCATGGTAATGCGCGTTCACATACAGCTCGGCGAACCAGTCAATACTTGGCAACGGAGAACATCCGGGTATTGCCCTGGCCTGCACAATCGCCATCCCCATCCTTATCCCACCTTAACCCCATCGAGCACGCATGGAACATGCTCCAGAGACGTGTTTTGAAGGACTTGGACGGAGTGACAACAACCCAACAGCTGAAGGATTTGCTACAATTCCATTGGGAGCGAATACCGCAAGATGACATAAACAGTCTTATTAATTCAATGAATAATCGTTGCCGACAAGTTCTGAATAGCAGAGGAGGGTGTACTTTGTATTAAATTATCCTATTCTTTCACAATAAATTCATTTTCTTTAGAACTTTCATTTTGTAAAAAAAAATGTTTAGTTGCTTATATACCTTAGTTTCTATAGTATATTCTAATACTGTTAATTTCTGTTATTAAAAGAATTTATAAAGACAACAGCTGTTATTTTTACATCATAGAACCCTAAAAATATTATTTTAAAAATAAAATACAACGTTATAATGTGAAAAACCATCCTAAAATTTAAATTAGTACATGTTGCTTAGACTTTTTTGATGTGTTTAGTTACTTATTGAAATAAAATATAATAATAATATACAATTCATATAGTGCTATATAGTCCCTAAGTAAGACCGCAGAGCACTTGTGTTATAGGTACTAACTAGATAACCGATCTACTTATACATATACTTTTATAAATGAAAACATATTATATATGGATTCATGCGTGTTTAACTCAGGTCAGGGGTCGAATCTGTGACCTCCATAAGCGTTCCGAAATACAAAAGCTGTTGCGCCAGTCGTCGAAATAGAACAAAAGTTATAATAAAAGAGACATTTCGATGTTTTTGTAATTGCAGTTACAAAATTTGGGATTAGTATAATAATAGTATTTTGGACACCTTGAGTACATAGTTTATTAACTTCGAGAATTTTGCTCGCGGGCGAATATACCGTAGTACGTCAGTAGTTGCCTAGGTTTCATTTTATCTTGCAAACTTGGAAAACTTTGCCGTACCCTATGTCGGAGACAAAACTTCGTTCCGGGTCTGTTTGAAATGCACAATTCATGTTTTGTTAGAATTATAGAAGTTTTAAAAGATCCTTCATTTTCCGAAGCAAGGAAGTTTTATAAAAACTATTAAAAGTTAGGGCTGGAGCTGTTTCATGTTTCAGGAAGGGTGACAGAATTATACAATAATTTTAAATAGTCTTCTTAATTTTATGTTTTAATCATTTTCTTAAAACTATTTGCTTTTTTTATGAACTATATATGTATACTTTAATTTAGTATATAATAATGATAAAGACATGACAAGACAAGTCCTTATAATTCATTATTATTTAGATTTAAAATTTATTTTGTTTGACATATTTTGACATTTAAATTCATGTATAACTTCATGTTTTAATTAATGACAGGTATTATTAATTAAGACATATTAATTAACAAAATAATATTGTACACCCTAAGAGGTAAACTGTTGAAACAATTTAATGTAAACCATATTGCATGTATTTATACAGTTCTGTCAATAAATTATCTTGTATCATACAATACATGTATGCTGAAATACTTTGGAAATTTCTAAATAGGTATAGCTTGAATATTGGATAAACACAGAGTTTACGTCAATTAGTTTTGGTGCATTTTAAAATTAATTTTCGGTATTCACGAAGAAATATTTCTAGCTTTATTTGTGAAAAAATTACTGATAGTAATTAAGCAAACTATTTGAAGTAAAACTAATATTGTAATAAAAGTCTCATCAGATCTATCGAGTACAACGGCGTATGTAAATGTTTCTAAAGTGGATACACAATAAAAATGTACTAAAAATTTCGAGGGCAGTTGGAACGAATCTCAAGGCAATTATCTGTGTCTACAGCCTTAATTACTTGTTACCCGAGAGGATGGAGAAAGATAAGCGGGTGAAGAATTTTAATACAAAAGATAAAGCTCGTGTCACTTTTATAAATGGTATTTTGAATGTGTTAGCATTTATCGCAGTCTAAATAACTTTTTTGGCTATCCAAGACATTACAGCGCGTGACTTATAACAAAAATATATGACAATTTAATTAATAGTAATTAAGACCCCTTTTCTTCCGTGCAGGGGTTGAGTGAGAGTATAAACCCCCGCGGTCGAGAGTGGCCAGTCGTAAAAGGCGATAAAACAATCCTAACTAATCTATCGGCACGCTATGATGGTAGTTTTGACGTTTGTCCCGACTCATGAAGTTTCGTATTAATTAGTAATTACATTGAAGGAGCAAATTGCTATTCTTTATTGTCAATAGCGACGTACAGTTATTGACAATAAAGAACAGGAATTTGCTCCTTCAAATGTAATTACTCATCATCATCTTTGCGTTGTATCCCAGTTGCAGCCCAAACTCTCGCTTCAGCGCCCGGGGTCCGCTTTCCGACTTTTTCTTCTCCACTTCGCACGGTCTTCAGCATCCCTGGTAGTGAGCTCATTGGCACGCATATCACCCTTTACTTCAAATGTAATTACTAATTAATACGAAACTTCATGAGTGGAAAAAAGTCAAAACGGCCATCATAGCGTGCCAGTAGTTTAGATAAAATACTCGAAACCCGTCTGGATAGTGATTACTATCCAGATATGTGAGGTGATCTACCTCTAGTATTTGAATATGCTACCATAATAATCCTTTGTTGTGTTACGGCAGTGTTACCAAGTTGCGCATACGCCAAAAGTACATCAGGAAGCAAACAGAGGGAGAGGGAGAAGAACACAAAACACAACACTCACTCACCGTGCTAAATAGTTAGGGGGGGACATGAATATCTCTCTTCCCGTGGGCTACGGGACGGGGTATTCATGAAAAACCGACAAACGTCGAGATAAAGTATAATAATATTATATATATATATATATATATATATATATATATATATATATATATATATATATATATATATATATATATATATATATATATATATATATATATATATATATATATTATTACAAAGATATATCTACTTTGAATAAGAGTCTTATCTATCTTAGTCTAAAATTTTGGAACATTGAAACTTGTAAAAATGTTATATCGTGGTAAAGAAATCATTGCGTAACGGTACTCCTGTAAAATATAAAATAACCTTGTTTTTTGTTTCTCGTGAAAATCCTATCTTCTGACCTGAGTAGTCAAAGAATATGGGGAACTGCCACATCTCTAACCTCTAGAAATTGGCTGGTCTCGAGGGTGCAACACTTTATGTGTGTCTACTATGTGCTCACCGCCCACGTCACAATAATATCGGAGGTTTTCTCTGACTTAGGTACTTTCCGATGCAACCATCTAATAAGTTCTGCGTAAGCTTAAGTATGTCCATGACTATCTTCCTGTCATCATATCTTGCTCTATCATCCGCATCTATCATCTTCAAAGTTATATTTGTATCTGCTACAAAACTGTATCTCGAATACTAAAATTTTAAGCTTCGTTTAAAATTATATTACGTTATATTTTACAAACACTTTCAATAATGTTTCCAATATTTAGACCCCGAATAAAATCAAAAGAATACTTGATGAGTTTTTGCGGTACAAATCCTTGAACAATTTTCGACTACAATAAAAATAGGTGGATGTAATATTTTCGAGGCGGGGCGGGGTCCCATCAGTCTGCCCGCGGTTCGGTATTGCTCAGTAATTTACTAGTAAATTAATTTTCATTTACGTATATTACAGAGAAATTCCCTGCATTCACTCAACTCGGGAGAAATTTATGCACTTAAAGTTTACTAGTGTGTATAACCCAGCAATTCACCATGCGTGGACTTCGCGTGACATACCTCCTATTATCTCTAGGATGAGGTCCAAGCCCAATAGTGTATAATAACATTATAATCTGTTATTATCATGCTTACTATTATTGCTTGTAGAGGTATCACGAACTGAATATATGTTAATTAGGTACATGATTGCTAACGATTATTTATATAACTAATTATATAAACAAAATTAAACAATATTTTACTCCAGGCAACACAATATATACATTAGAAATAGTTTCCTTACTTCGCATATCGTCCTGGCAACATTTCTGTTGATCGAAACTGATGCGAACGGATGCCCCGTGTTTGCCATCTTTATATCAATTGTTCTCTCCATTTTTCTATGACATATTGTTTTTGCCAATAAGAAGGATTGGTTGATTGCTCTAAGCTTGTTAGGTTATTATAGAAGTTTTAGGTCAGTTATATGTAGCGTAGTAAAACGAAGTTATGTACTTTACGTCGTCCTCGGCCAACCACCGTCCACTGTAGGATCAAGGCCGCCCAAAGTTTGCGTCACAAACCCCGATCCCTCTCTCATGCCCTTTCTATCCACAATGTTACTCTGGGGTTGATTACCCATTTTCGTTTTGAATTGTTTATTTGCATGGATTTTTACTAACTTATTTACATAGCTTATCGCGCAACGCTTGTATTTCAGAAGATGTTTGAACATTTTTTTTGTATTGTCTATAAAGTGTACGCAATATAACATGTAGTTTTAAATAAATGAGCAATGAGATGAAGCTCAGATGCTCCTTAATTATTATTTTGAATAAACTGTGTTGTCAAATTGTCAAGCTTGTTCTTCTAGATCAGGGAAAGAGCTATTGACAATATTTATATACTACTAGCTGATACGGCAAACGTTGTTGAACCACATAAATTAATAAAAATCTAAATAATTAAACTTAATTACTTTCATCCTTATTTCACCCCCTTCAAGTTTCATTTTCAGGACCAAAAATAATGTCCTTCTTCAAAGTCCAACCTATCTTTATACCGAAATTCATCAAATTTGATTCAGCTGTTTAGGTGTGAAAACGTAACAGACAGACAGACAGAGTTATTTTTCCATTTATAATATTAGTATGGATACTAATATTAAAAAGTTAGCCTTTCATAAAATAATTTGTTTAGTAAAATAAACTTGAAAATTACTAAATCTAATATATAAAATTCTCGTGTCACAGTTTTCGTTGCCATACTCCTCCGAAACGGCTTGACCGATTCTCATGAAATTTTGTGAGCATGTTGAGTAGGTCTGAGAATCGGCCAACATCTGTTTTTCATCCCCCTAAATGTTAGGGGTGACCCACCCCCAAAATTTTCTTTTTAACTTTTTGACATTTTATTATTTATATGGCAGAACAACGTTTGCCGGGTCAGCTAGTATTGTATATTCTTTTATTCAATAGATAGTTCTTCTATTAATAGATCAGTTTTCGTCCGGGCGTATGTATGTGGCTAATTTTATTTTCATTAATAGTATGTATAAGGTAGTTGTTTAAAATTGATCGCCTTATTCTTTCGTACTTTTATTAATCATATAAACCTCAAATTTCGGTTGTATCCCAAACTTCTACTTCAGTGCCAAAGTTCCGCATTTCTACTCATGCTCTTGTATACCACCCATACTATGGCATCCCTGGTGGTGCAATCTGCAATAATAAGTGTTGCATTTTTAACGACTTCAAGTCAGCTTTCATTTATAATCTATTTTTCTTGTTGCGATTCAGCGAAGGAAATGACCAGGTAATTTCGTAAATATATTTTGAAGGTATATTTTGATTTAATTAATTGTTTTTTTGTTTATGTCTTAGCTCTTACGCTAAAGCGCAAAATCAAAATATAATAATCATCAGTAAACATCTGATCAGTAAATAATCAGAATAAGTGAATAAAACATACCTAGTCAGGTCATAAATTCTGTCACATGTTTAATGTAAAATAATTGTAACAAGTTTATTAATTATGTAACCATTCATATACCAAAATGAACTTAACAAAACATAGATTCTTATGACATTAAAGTTTATTCAAAATGACCTCCGTGATTTTGAATAAAAGCCTTCAATCTGCGCGGCCAGTTGTCTATCGCAGCACGAACGAGGTCCATGTCAATATCGGCGGCTGCCTTAATCAAGGATGTCTTGAGTGACTCCAAATTGGGATGAGGCTTTGAGCACGCCTTTTCCTCCAAGTGTTGCCATATCTTGTAATCTAACGGATTCAAATCTGGACTGGAGGAGGGCCAGTCTTCGTGCCGGATGAAGTCGATTTCACGCGCCGCCAGCCAGTCTTGTGTGCTCTTCGCTCTATGAGCTGGCGCCGAATCTTGTTGGAATACCCAGTGCCTGTTATTGAACATGGTATGAGAAACAGGTTCCAAAAGGTTCGTCAGGACTGTATTTTGATACACAACAGCATTCGTTTTTACACCTTTCTCACAAAAATGTACCTCTGTTAAGCCCCAATAAGAAACTCCCAACCATACCATGAGCGAGGATGGAAAATGACCTCGTTGGACACGCGGAATACGGTTGCTCGCTTCTTCACTACTGTGTGCGTACACCTTATCATTTTGTTTGTTGTAGCTCTCTTCTACGGTAAACATTTTTTCATCCGAAAAAAGAATTTCCCGATATTTTTTTCCCGCGTACCGCTTCAACAAAGCGCGGCATCTCTTCAGTCTCAGGTCCATTAGACGAGCATTCAAACGATGTCCTGTTTTTCTTCGATATGCCCGAAGCCCTAAGTCTTCATTTAACACCCTTTTCACCGTGGTTCTGCTTAACCCCATCTGAAGGGCCAACAGTTTCTGCTTACGTTTGGGATTTCTTTGAATTCGTGCCTTCACAGCTTTTATCACTGCTGGAGTCCTAACAGACCGAGGGCGACCACTTCTTGACCTGTCATCTACACTAGAGTCTTCATTGTATCGTTTGATGGTACGATAAACGAATCTTTTGGTTATATTCAAATTTTTCAGTATGTTAAAAATTTGAATTGGCGCGTAACTGTAACGATGCAACGCAATAACTGCAACACGGTCTTCTTTAAGCGTCCACTCCATATTTAAAAATGAGTAAAATTCTAAAAGTTATACATTTTTATTTTCATGAACAATTCGAAATTCGAATTCAATAAACTTTTTTGTGGCCAGCATTCTAAAAGAAAAGTTTTTACTGTGTGACAATACTTATGACCTGACTAGGTACAAAGGAACGCTTAGTTGTGTATACTGAGTTGAGCAATAAAGCCTTATGTGAAACATTAACCAACTTGTGATGACAACAAAGAACATTCCGACCAAAGTTACAAGATCTCATTACGATAAGAAATAATATACCTACACAAAGAATGGCTATAATCGAACAATGAACGCATTAAACGGTTTCCTAAATAACTTTTATAATCGTGTACGAATAAATAATTTTCACTAAAATATCAGCTATGTAAATTCTCTGTGCAGGAGTGGAGGTGTAGTAAGAATACTAACCTCTTCACCTGGGGTCGGCCTGTCGTAAAAGGCAGCAAAACAACCCTAGCTAGGTCGTAGGGCCCCAAACCCGAGAGTAACCCCTTTGTGGACAGCAGCATGTTCACGGTGCGTCTACCGTCGCAAACATCTGTAGGCGAATGTAACTATCAAGTGGGCCGCCAGCTTGTCAGGAAAAAACGCCATTTGCTGGTTGTTCATTTTCAATATCTTGAGCCTTTATTGTCGTAAACACATAACCTCTAGAATATTTCCTCTGCGTACATTTAGGATGTGTATTTCTAGAGGGTAGAGATGGGGAACTGCCACCAGTTCCCCATACTCTCTGACTACTCAGGTCAGAAGATAGGATTTTCATGAGAAACAAAAAACAAGGTTATTTTATATATTACAGGAGTATTGTTACACAATGATTTCTTTACCACGATAATTACATTTTTACAAGTTTCAATGTTCCAAAATTTTAGACTAAGATAGATAAGACTCTTATTCAAAGTAGATATATCTTTGTAATAATAAAGTTATATAATAATAAACGAAATTTACTTCATATTATAAGTTTTGAGAGCATTAAGGAACTTGATTAACATTATTACAAAAGATTCCTAATTATTATAAATAGTTATTGGAAAATAAAATAAACATAAAGCGTTCTGTTAAAATAATTAACTAAAAGTGAGATTTAATGACGGTTTTGTGTTAATTTCTTGGGATTCATTTAAATTAACAAAGCGAAGACGGAAATAAGTAAAGAGACAACGGAAGGCAAGGCATTTACCGGTTTAATTTATTAAAAGGCACTGAATTTCGTGATGTTCACTAGAATACAAAAAGTAAGCTGTCGAGAGGCGTCTGGCAAATGTGAAATGAAATAATTTTCATTAAACAGATAATATGCACTAAAGTAAACAGTTAGTGAAAGAAAACAAATAGTAGTATTCAGAACTTATTTTAAAAATACTTTAAAGCTAGCGGGAAGTAATGTGTTACGGTATACAAACGGTACGGTAAACAAAACTTTTTACACTATGTCTATCAGTGCTGCGAGAGAAATGGGGTACCACGGACCCGAGTAGATAGAAAGCACAGTCATTTGCGGACCCCGACCCATCGCCACGCTAACAGTCGATCCTCAAGCTTGGCCATAATAGTGCCGCTATTGTTATCTCACGCCGTCGCCACGTTTCAATTAATAAGTTCTTTTTTATAAGAAAGCGACTCGAATATATTGGCGGCTATTTAATTAGCCCCACGCATTGTCAAATCCATAATTTTTTGCTCTATGCGATAGGCGATTTCGTTATGTCAAAACCGTATGTCTAGCCCCAGGGGAGTTAGTCATATATTTAATAAAGTCAACATCGGCAGAAAAACCCACCCAATAATAAGAGTTTACCGTCGCCTATATGCGTTTGTAACACCAGAGCCATTGCCGACGCACTGCCAGCCTCAAAGAAGAACTGAAACCTGGTTTCATCATCATTTCAGCCGGAAGACGCCCACTGTTGGACAAAGGCCTCCCCCAAAGATCTCCACGATGATTGGTCCAGAGCTGCCCTCATCCAACCTATTCCGGCGATCTTGACCAGATCATTGGTCCATCTTGTGTTTTGTCTTCCAGTACGCGGTCGCCATTCGAGGACTTTTCTGCCCCAACGGCCATCTGTCCTTCGCGCTATGTGCCCAGCCCACTGCCACTTCAGTTTTGCAATCATCCGGGCTATGTCGGTAAAACCTGGTTTACTAGTGCCGAAACACAACACAAGGTGGCGCATGTTTTAAAAACCAGGGGAGGTTGCTATCCACTCGGGCTAGAGCCTTGCCACTTAGCTAGAGTTGTTTTGTTGCCTTTTACGACAGGCCGCCTTTGACTGCATCATGATTATCGTATCAAAAGCAATATTATATAATAGTAGGTGTAGTTCGAAAATTAACTTAAAATTAATAATTAAATGACTTATAAACTAGTTTAAATTTAACACACTATTTCTATCTATAAGTTACTAAAAATTAACAATAACAACAACAAGAATATAACAAACCTTCACATGGCATCCACCTCTATGTATGTTGTGTGAGATTATACATGTAATTATGCATGTTTGTTTGCAGGTTTCCTCACGAAGATTTCCTTCGCCGTCAGCACATGGCCGGAATATCATATCGGCCACTAGGACAAAAAACTTTACAGCAAAATTTAGTACGCCTATAAATATAAGAAAATGGTAAAATAGTTGCAAATAAATGCTGAATATTTGTAGCTTACGATTAGAATACCAATTAAAACCACCAGGTATACCTTCATTAGCCTTTAACTTAGGGGTCACAGAAAATAAGCTCTTATCTCTAGCTTTTTGGAACACCAAAATAGCAGAAAAGGAACAGCATAATTCTTTTTTTCCTCTCATAGTAATCGAAACGGGAAACAAAAAGATAAAAAATAAAAGATGCTCCTTGTAATATATCGTCTATACTATTTTTTATCTTCATTGCCCAAGATAATAAGTATCTTGAAGAGATATTCATATAAAAAGGCTCCAAGACATTTTGATTCTGGATTCAAGGTATCAAGAATTGAAAATATAATAGAAATGAAGCGCTTATATAAACTTAAAAACGATTGATTTTGAATCTATTATTTGAAATAATTTCTAATTTGAAACTAGATAAATAGATAAAAATATTTTGGAAATGAAATAGGCAAATGTCTCTAAAATGTTACCAAATTATCAATTAACAAAATCATTTAAAGCCACCCTGTTGGGAAGTCATCCGTTTAATCTCACTAAAATTAATTTAATGTTTAGGGCTCTTTAATGGTGGGCCACCATTTTCAAGGAGCGTCATAATATCGCGACAACCATTTATCTGATGAGAATATTTCAAGAGGGCGCAACAAATTACTGTTATCAAATATTCAAAAATAGGCTTTAGAAGAAAATTGTAATTTTAACATCAATTATTAACAAGGTTTGTATACTCGTATTAGGTACGGAAGTGGCCTTGCACGGTCATTTTTGAGGATTCTTTCTGTACTTACGATAAATTATCTGCGAGTGGTTTATTCTGGTCTGGGTGCATTATATCATATATATGTTTAGAAAGCCTTGGGATACCTTTCACATGCAGAGAACTATATTTAAACAATTATTATGATTTTACATTTTCACGCCTAAACCGCTGAATCAATTTTGATGAATTTCGGTATCTATTAGATACCGAAATTAGATTCTCTCTTCTTCTAGATTGGACCTTGGAGTCTTCTCATAAGGGTGAATATACAAAGTGCCTGTATATTAGGAGCAATGCGTTCAAACGGTATCAATGTTATTAAATCTCCAACAATGGATGCCAATTAGGTCCACTACAAAATGATTTTTAATATAATTATGGCAGAACAAAGATTACCAGGTCAGCTAGTTATTGTTATAAAAATCAAATTTTCTATTTCGTATTTGGACCGAGGTGATTCTGCTTAAAATGTGTCAAACATCTGCGGGCGTGCATGTGTGACGTCATAGTCGCGACCCACTTCCGGCGCTCGCCGGCGAGTTCGTTTTTCTCCGACCGGAAATGAGATTTCCCGACAGATATAATGGCTTTCCACGGATTACGTCATCCAAGCTTTGAGACCGTATTTCTTTTAAGGATTTCATTAGTTTGTTTCATTTACATAAATAAACCCATACAGATATTATATCCATACTTAGTATAATAAATGTGAAGGTAATTCTGTTTGTCTGTTTTCATGTCTAAGCCGCTGAACTAATTTTAATGAATTTCGGTATAGAGATAGATTGGACCTTGGAGAAAGCCATACTTGGTTACTTTTTTAATTTATATGGCAAAATAACGTGTACCCAGTCAGTTAGTATTCAATAAAATAATAATGGGAGATATTTTTTAAATCCCAACCCTGGTAGATTTATGATAACGATTTTTTTATATTTATAATTATTTATTCAGTTCGTTATATAACGAGCTTTAGTGGTCAAGGTAATAATTAACTTTAGTTTTGAGTACCAAAACTCTTTCACAACTGCTACTCTAACAAGTATTACAATTTAGACAATAAACAAAGAAATAATAATAGTAAATTAAACAAATTAAAAATAAACTAAAATAAACAAACGGAATAATTAATAATTTGTGAAAATTAAAACAGATGTATTTTATTTCATTGATTAAAACGTTTTATTAGGAAACCTTACAGTATATTAGCTAAATTATAATTATATTATCTTTTATTAATACTTTTACTGATTATTAAACGTTATGTAGCAAAATAAACGACTTGAATATTTGTTTCCAACATAAAATGGCGAGAAATTGCTTATGCTAGAATCAATGTATGCAATCGTATTTGAAAAACGTGTTAATTAAGTGAAAAACGCCTTGGTTCTCATCTTTAATATTTTTGTAGGGTGATTGTCTTTATCATGCACACATTAAACAGACGTCTGGTGAAAAATAGTCGAAATCTTAACTCACAAACAAAATATACAATTGCGCTTACAGTCTAAAGAAATATTTAGCAGCCAATATCTTTACGCCAACAATAATGTTAGTTGAAAATCAGTGTATTACGGATTCCATTATTAAATCTTATAATAAAACGATCACTAAAACCAGAATACGCAGAATAATAATAATAAAATTGTTGTTTCATTCTAGACCTTATGAACTGTAATCCATAACAACGAAAACAAAATACATTTTTTCTCGAAGAAGCGTAAGTAAACAAGGTTTTCGAAGGCCTAATACCTACTCAAAGTCTGCGAAAGTTCCCCCTTATAATTTTGACGAACAAAAAGGCTAACTTCGGATAAGTAGCTGGAGAGAAACAAATAGAAAACTTTTTGGACGTGCTTTTACCGACGTCCATCTTTACATTAGACGAACATCGCTAACGAGGATTTTCATTATCCAAACTTGTTTTCGGAATACTTGAGGCAAAATAATATAATACTAAATTATTTGCTTTTGTGGTTTGCTCATAAACATTTCAACACTTAATAGAATTATAATTTTACGACGATTTTTTTTGGAGGACCTCCGTGGCGTAGTTGCTAACTACGGCACGGAGTTCACTTCGGTACGCTTGTGAAGGTCATGGGTTCGATTCCCGTCTCGCGTCTAGATGGGACTAGATGGCGCTGTGTGATTTGTATCAGTATATTTATTATAATTATGGGAATTTAGAAATTTGTTTTTGGATTCAATGATCAATTCGGAAAACAGTAAATTTCAGATGCCATTTCGGAGTTCAATTATTTTTCTTGTTGTTTTATTAAGTTAGTATAATACCTACGGACTAAAACACGTTTTATTGATTTTGATTTTCTTTTATGTCAGTAGGTGTTTGTAATAATTTGATAATTACACGTTCAATACAAATCCTCCAAATCTCAACTAAACATTATGATTTAAAATACTTATAAAATCGAATAGAAAGTAAGTGGACCTTACTGTTAAAGTGGAAGTTTGTAACCGAGAATAAAGGCTAGCGTGATGACAAACAGGCAGTTCGCCGTGCAAGGACGGAGTACGAATAATGTCCCCTGTGGCTGAGGTTGATCTATCGTAAAAGGCAAAAATGTTTTGTCACGGTGGTAGAGTTTTAACTCTATCTGGATAAAAACCACCTCTGGTCTATAAGTATGCCGCCATAATAACCTTGTATTGAGTTACGGCATTAGTGAACCAGGTTTCAGTACCCCTATGCGGACTGCAGCGTGTTAGCGGTGACCCTGGCGTAACAAACATCCATAGGCGACAGTAACTCTCCGTAGAATAATTGATGAGTATCATTCCCTTATCACAGTGATACCCGATCTTGATGTGTTCCACGATAAGCTGCGTATATTTACAAACAAAATAAAAAATGCACCTTAATTTTGATTTTAATCATTAATCATTTGTTGTTTTATAACTGACTTGTTGCTTGATATTATATTGACATTTCTTCTTTTTTTTGATATGACATGACATTTATTAGAGATTTATATTAATATTTCAACAATTATTACTGTATTATTTCTTAAATTTGAATTTCAAAGTATGTTTTCATTAGGAATTTTTTTGCTATATAATTATTGTATTCCATCTTCGAGCCGATGAATTGCCAATATTATGTACGCCATTATTGTCACATGCATCAGACCATAAATTAAATAGTTAAAGTTATTTTCAATGCTAAATGTTTGTGATGTGGCAGTACTTTTTAAAATAAATAAATAAGTAACTGTTTATTTATTATTAAGTGAGCCGTCAGCATGTCTCCAGTTCCTCAGCAATAAAAAAAGGTTACCTATATAAATTTTTAAAAATCTTATCCTTTACATCATGATTCCTTTTTGTCTTCTGAAAAGTAAACGAAAAGAAATAAACAAACTCAAACGAACATGCCCTTTATGTATGCAAAACGTAGTTTTAATATTGCATGAATAATTCAATTCGAATGTTTATTCCATTTACACAAAGGGACAAAAAACTGTTACTTAAAGTTTGTATGAATGAATTTATTCGTCTACCGATTTAATAAGTGAAGTTGGTGAAGGTGCACTTGAAAAACTGCAGACCGATGCAATTTGAAGTGATTATCTTCCGCAATGAAATAAACCGTGCTTCTGATATCAAATGAATGTATGCGTTGAATAACTTATTTTCAAATATAAGTTAACGTAAATAACTTTCCTTCAATATTGTTTTATTATATTTCACTATAGTTATTAATAATTATATATCCAAATAAAATTGATGTTTTTGAATTTTAAAAAAAAACCAGTTCACACACAAGAGGAACCTCTGTATATTAGGGCTATTTTACAACCATAAAATATCACAACATGGACACTCAATAAAAATACAAACTGAATTAAATGTATCATGTTATATTTATATATCTATATAAGTAGGAAATGTATACAAACACTTCGCTCTAACTAATAATTTTAGGGCGTTTGATATGTTTGTTATTATTTATATTTGTGACGGATTACATCTAAAGATATAGATTACTTTTTCACCCAGCACACGTTGTTCTGTCATATGAATTAAAAAAAAAGTAGCCAAGTATGATAAAATATGATCCTTTTCCAAGGTCCAATCTATCTCTATACAGAAATTCATCAAAATTGGTTCAACGGTTTAGGCGTGAAAGCGTAACAAACAAACAAACAAAAAACTAATTTTCGCATTTATAATATTAGTTAGGATTAAATTTTTGAAGATGTTCTTTATATTTCATATTCAAAATATTTATAAATTTTCTTACAAGTAAAATCTCCGGAGGTAATATGTCCGCATCTACGGAGTACATTTAATTATTTAAAAGTATTTCCACACCTTCAACAGACGTCATGAACGATTTAGCGAGTTAATGATTGAGCAAAATTGGAGGTGACTTTATTACAACTGTGCGTTTCTTTCTATGTATGTATATAATCAATATAATAAGCACAATGTAGGCAATGTAAAAATATATTTAATATTATAATTTAACATAATTACAAAAAATAGATTCAGCATAAATTACAAGAAACATTTTAAGAGCGTTCAATGTTATTACAATAATATGGTGTGCCATCATTTTCATTTTAGCGATGAATCCCGGTTGCAGCCCAAATTCTCGCTTCGGCGCCCAGGGTCCACTTCCCGACTTTTTCTTCTCCACTTCGCACGGTCTTCGGCATCTTTGTTGGTCAGTCCATTGGCACGCATATCAACCCTTACGACGTCAAGCCAGCACTTTTTGGGTCTACCCCTCCTGCTGGAGCCCGGCGGAGGCGGCATGGCCAGACATTTGTTCTCCATGTAAGCAGTCTGTTGCCGTAAAACGTGGCCATACCAGCGAAGGCGACACTCCTGCAATTTATCCGCATTGTCACGGACATGAAGGCTGCCGCGAATGCAAGAGTTCCTAACCCGGTCCTTCCGCGTTACTCCACACATCCACCGAAGCATATCCATCTCCGTGCTCGCAGCGCCTGCTTGTGTCGCTCCAGCACCGGCCACACTTCACATCCGTATAAAAGGACAGGCCTAATGATGGTCTTATAGACCTGTCCCTTCAATTTAACCGGTATTTTAGGGTCACGGATGGCACCAGTCACCTCACGCCATTTGGCCCACGCGGCAGCAATGCGTGCCTTAACGTCGGAGTCAATGTCGCCAGACGCGTGAAATACAGATCCCAGGTATTTCACCTGTTCCGTGCGCTTGACCGTATCACCGCCTATGCGCACGGGTGTGGGATCTGTGGAGTTACAGGCCAAGTACTCGGTCTTGGCCACATTGAGTTTCAAACCGCCGTTCTCAAGCGATTCCTTCCACGCCTTAATACGCCCCACCAACCTGCCCCTGTCCGAATCTGCTAGCGCGATACCATCAGCATACATGAGCAAGCATGGGGGCTGCTCATGAGAGTTTCTGATGCTGTCTATGTCTAATACTATGCTGAACAGAAACGTACTAAGGACGGATCCCTGGTATACTCCGACAGTGATGGGGAAGGATTTTGTGTCACCAATAGCGGTCCGAACCACGGATTCGGAATCGCGGTATATGTCACGGATAATATCAACATAGGTCTCTGGAATCCTTTTGAACCGCAATGTCCACCAGATTATCGCACGAGGAATATAGTCGAAGACCTTCTGCAGGTCGGGATACGGGCATCGCAGAGGCGTATTCTTCGTGTATTTCTCCGTGACAGTCCTTAGGGCAAAAACAGGGCCCATTGTCCCGTGACCAGGGTGAAACCCATATTGACATCCCGAGACAGTGACTCCTGTCGAATCCGAGAGTCTATAACCCTTTAGAAGAGCTTCATGGTGTAGGACATGACCTTGATACCTCGGTAATTACCGCACTCCTGCACCGACCCCTTGCCTTTGAAGACTGGAGTAATGATACTCAGTCTCCATTGGCTCGGAATCGTACCGGTGAGAAGTGTCCGGTTGAAAAGGTTGGTTAAGATGTCCACACTACGAGAGCCCATCGCCTTCCAGGCTCCATCAGATACAACGGCTTTCCGATTCTTCATGTCGCGAAGACAATTCTGGACCTCTGCAGGCGTTACCAGTGGCACTAGTCCTTGGTTCGGAGGAAGATCTGGCGGCTGCATCTCTTTGTGCTGCTTGTTCAGCAGCTCGTGGAAATACGAGCGCCATCTCTCCTTCACCGCGCTGTCCTCGCATAGCAGGTTGCTCACAGGGACTTTTACACAGCGGCACTTGGAAATGTCTTGTGCCGCTTTAACCCAGGAGCGCGCCAACTTATAGATGAGCTTCTGCCCCTAAAACGATTCCAACTTATCATAAAGTGGTTGTAAGTGGCCTCGTCTGGCTCTGGCAACAGCTCTATTAGTGGTGCGCTTTGCCACCCGTATTATTGCCATATTATATATATCACATATTACACATTTATTATCCCTCAATTTTTTAAATAACTTCTAAAAATTACATGCGATTTTCATAAGAAACCGTGATTGGAATTCGGACTATCTTTGATTTATTGAGCGCTCAAATTGTCAGGATTTTACTTATCAATTTCGAAGTTAATGGAGTTGGGAGCAAATAAATTCGGAAATACCCCTTAAGCACTACTAATATATGGTATAATTTAGAAAAAAATATTAACGTAAATCTACAAAAACTACAAAGATCATCCATATAAGATAGTAAAGCAAGCAATAATCTACGGATGAAACTTCGCCATTAGGGAAGGTATTAATTTTAATAATGAGTTCCGTCACTAATTACTATGTAAACGGCAGCCATTATTTATTTATGTGTTTGCGGTCGTAAATATCTCGCTCTGAAAGCATTTAGGCCGCACCTTTTTGCTATTACTCGTTACAGACCAAAAAGCCGTGACTTAACAACATTTGTACATATAATTTTCTGGTTTTAGATACTCTATTTATGGTTAAAAATAAGCAATAATATCAGTGACTAATATTTTCGTTCATTTATAGACAGTAGAAATTAAAGAAAAATGGTTGTGTTTAAAATTATTCTGCATGATGCAAATTTTGGGGAAAAAATTGTTGGTTGATTTTTTATGTACTTTTTAAGTTTATTTGTGTATTTGTTACCAAAAAATATGCTGCCTTTTTTAAAAAATAGAAACAAGTTCGATCGAAGCAAAAACGAATGCAAGTTCAGTTCTTGAAAATTAGAGGTAACTTACTGAGTGACTCGACTATACCATGTGAAATGGAGAAAAAAAAGTCGCAATGCGGACCCCGGGCCCCGAAGCAGAAGTTTAGGTTACAACCACTACGATGATGTAGATGATAAATGAGTGGCATGACTATAGAAAAATGGTGACAGGCGTCTAAATATCTTGACCATTAGAGATTAGGGAATGCCGTGTTAGGGGGAAAGCAAGGACGGACCTTAGGTCCCGAAGCAAAAGTTAAGATCATAATCAGGTTAAGATCATAATCAGAATTTCACTGGATAGTGACAACAAAAACTGACTAATTTGAAAAAAAATGTTGATGCATTTTGTAGTTTAATCTTCGTTAGTAAAACTTGGTCACATAGTTGATACAAGTTCGATATAATATTATTGGTTATAAGAATCTAAAATAAGCCATCTATTTCGTAAAGAGAATTTAGAATTATATCAAAAGCAAAAAAAAAAACAGATTCAATGAAATTCGAATTTAAAAACTTCGCTTTGGAATATATAGAGCCATCTAAAGCTATATTAGGTTCGGTTGGAGGTTGGCCATGAATAAATTGAAGTGCGATACATTAGGGGCACGGCGCGGTCGATGCACCGCCACCGCTCACGAAGAAGCGCTATTTAAGCTAGACCAAGTTGTAAATAAATACAGAAGCGCCAGAGTTACTAAATATACCAAAGTGAACAAATACTTTATTATTATTAAATATTTAATAATTTAAGTCATAGCTCAGCAGTACCAATCTTCATCACTCACCTCCATCTTTTAATGCTTTTTTTTTTTTTTATTGCTGTAGGACAGCAGACAGGCTGACGGCCCGCTTAGGATTTAGCAGTTACCGTCGCCTATAGGTGTTTGCAATGCCAGTGGCATCGCGAACACGCTGCCGTCCCATAAGGGTACAGGAACTTCGGTCACTAATGCCGGAACACAACACAAGGTTATTATGGCGGCATACTTAAGACCAAAGGTGGTCGCCATCCAGACGGGCTTGAGGCCCTACCACGTAGCTAGGGTGGGTTGTTTTGTCGCCTTTTACGACAGGCCGACCCCGGCCACAGAGGTTAGTATTCTTTCTCCGCCCCTGCACGGATAAATGCTTCATCTGTTCATAACTTAATAGTAAGCAGTTACCATCGCCTGTTTGTATAAATGATTGCGACGCTAGTGGCACAACTCAATATTATTGTGGCGGTATACTTATAGAGCAGGGATGATGGCTATCGAGACGGGCTTCTGGCCCTACCACCTCGCTAGAGTTGTTTTGTCGCGTTTTATGATAGGCCGACCCCGGCCACAGGGGTCCGTATTCTCACTCCGCCCCTGCACGGATAACATATTTTATATAGGTAAATGCTTGGTATTTGAGAAGCTAAATTAAGCATCAATTACAATCTACTTTCATATAAGAGCAGAAAGTACGAAGATTTGTGGAAACTACAATAATCGAAATGGATCTATGAAGCGTTTTAACCTTCATTATATTTCTATGACCCCTAAATAAGGCAGGGGGCGTCTACAGTACATCTCCACCTCGAACAGTTCTGAGTGTCTCATTCGATATTATTCTAGGTCTTTCTTATGGTCTGCACTGAGTCAGTAATTGACTGCAACCATGTTTGTTTTAGATGGCCACGTTTACGTTTTCTTTGAAGGTTATGAAAGGTGTTGGAATCCCTCCAAGGGGTGCCTATTTAGCTCTATTTGATATGCTGGACGAATTCTGATCAAACGCGCCTTTAACATTTATGTACAGATTTTAAACCTGGTATATTTTTTACGGCGCAAATTTTTTTTACAGCTAGAGTTCAGCAGACAGGCAAACTGTCCACTCCATAATGTCTCTGGTGTTACCAACTGGAAGAAATACGCCTTAACGCCTTTTTTTAAAGAACCTTATATCGTACCGCGCTGAGAAAACCTGAGCTGGAAGCTCATTCCAGATCCTGAGAGTACTCGTACGCAACATGAATGTTCTTGAGAACCGTTTCGTACAAGAAGGAGGCTCCAAGAAATGGAGATGAACACCCAGCCGATGGCGGGCAGTGCGGTGGTAGAAAGACGACGAAGGCATGATTCTAAATAGCTCCACAGAACACTCCTCGTTGTACAGACGGTAGAATACGCAAAGAGACGCAAAGTCTCTCCGAATTTCAAGCGTGTCTAGACCATCTGTGAGTATGGGACCATCGACAACACGAACTGCGCGCCGTTGGATGGATTCTAGGAGATTGAGCTGACAGGCGGGTGCTCCAGCCCATAAATCCCATAACAGGTCGTTTAGCACACCCAGATTTTTTGAGGCAAGCTTTGCTTTGCCCTCCAATTGTTTCCTAAACTGCACATCATTCATGATGTCGACACCAAGGATCCCAATACTGCTTAAGATGGAAAGAGGGGTTCTTTGGAACTGTGGCGCAGGTGCGAACGGGGTTTTCTTGGCAGAGAATACGCAGACTTGCTTCTTCGAGGGATTGAACTGGACAAGGTTTTGTCGTCCCCATTCAGAGACTCTCCCTAGAGAGTTCTCTACTGTACATGATCTGTAATTATAATATAATTCATATATAATTCAAATTTCTAATTTAATATCACAAACTTCATTTAAGGAATATATCTACTATTTTCGCATGTATGGTATGTTAATTTATATCTGTATATTTATGTAATCCTAACTAATATTATAAATGCAAAAGTGAGTTTGTTTGTTTGTTACGCTTTCACGCCTACTGTAATAACTACTTAGCTATACTTAACTATAATAGGTTACTTTTTTAAATTCATATAGCAGAAGTTTGCCGGGTCAACAACTAGTACAATATACATTAATTTTATTTCTTTTTCCTTATAGTTTAATATAATATATCTTTGCCATAATTTATTTACCCATTTAATAAATATTTTTAATATTATACTCGTATTAATTTTACGACAAAATAATTGTATTAAAATGTATAAGGCCAACTATGATCTTAGTTCAGACCCTGAAACTGAAAACCAGCGTCAAGTCGAAATTTAATCGATTTCGACTTGGCATTATGCTGAGTGCGGACCTTATTGGATAAAAGAGGGGCAGATATCGGCAAAAACAGATATCCTCCTTATATTAACTTCTTTTTTTGTTATTTCTATATATATAGATTTATGTGCGAATTTGTAATTTTTTACCAATAAAATATTTTCTTTCTTTCTTTCTTAGATAGCCAATATTGGTTAAAGGAATAGCTATAATGATCTTCTTTATAGCTTTTCTTTTTTCTTTTATTGATACTTTGGGATGTCTGCCTTGTCGAAAATAATAATCACTCCCTATTGTCTCGAAGATATCTTTCTTAGGAGTCAATAAAATTAATAAAATATTGTATGATAATTATTTTAATTTATCATTTTTATGCTATTAAACAAATTTTATTATTTACGAACAGTTCTACGTTATAATCAGTAAAACATATTGCGCTTAATCTTTGGCTAGGATTAAGAATGTTAGCAGACTGAATCTGAGAAAAACATGTTTTCACGTCTGCCTGCTTTACTGAAAATCCATGTTTAGGTATCCTTGGGGTGCATACATTTAATATTTCATCGTAACTGTATAATAAAACCGATATATTGATAGAACACTCGATTTGATTTGTGACCTTTAAAATATTAAACATAGATGGCGTGTATTACAAAGAGACAACAAGCATATACCGGTATATAGTATAATATTTCATTAATTTTTAATAACTTTCCTCTGGAGTTGGTTGTTCATTAAAATAATACTTTATGAAAATTAAATATTTATAAGAATAAAAACGTATTCTCTAATTTATTAAATAAATCATAGTTCGATATTTTTTAGCTTATATATTTTGTAGTAAACGAACGCGAGATGGTGCTGAAACAACTTTTTAATCAGTCATGACTTGGTTTTTTTTAGAATTCTCCTTCAAGCAGATTGAATGTGATATCGGATTACGGGTTTCCTCGAAATGTTTTTCTTATTCATCATTACGTGGCTATTATGTCATTATATACATATTAGACGCGACTAAGAGGACTAGAGTTAAGGTTCTAAGAATACTAACCTCTGCGGCCAGGGTCGGCCTGTCGGCACGTCTGGATAGCAACCACCCTGGTGTATAAGTATGCCGCCATAATAACCTTGTGTTGTGTTCCGGAATTAGTGACCCAGATTCCTGTACCCCAATGGTCAGCAGCGTGTTCGCGGCGCCGCTAGCGTCGCAAACATTCATAGGTGACGGTAACTGCTTACTAGGCCGTCAGTCTGGCTGCTGTTACTCAGTAATAAGAAAAGGTACATGACATCGTGTTAATGGAACCGGACATCTCTAGATTGGGCTGCGAGTGTAGTTTTTAAATGTTTATATTAACAAACTACTATTATTAATATGTTTAAAGAATGTAAACATAAAATTAATATTAAAATATAGTATCCTATTAAATGTAAGAAGGTCAAGGTAAATAAAACTGCTATAGCGCCATTTACGATAGCAAACGTGTTATCTACAAATGATGTCATCCAACTTGATAACGATTTTTGTGTATCGATGTATATATTTTGTATATTATTATACTAAAATAATCTAAATACTAAATAATATTATAGATTTAATGTTAAACACCTACTATGATGACAAATGTATGCACCTATAATTGGCATATGCACTTTATTATTTTAAATGTTGTATAAATTGAATTTTATGTATGCTGTTAATGTACCATCATCATCATCATCTAAGCGTCGTATCCCAGTTGCAAACTAAACTTCCGTTTCGGTGCCCGGGGTCCGCTTTCCGAATTTTTCTACTCCACTTAGCACGGTCTTCAGCATCCCTGGTAGTGAGTCCATTGGCACGCATATCACCCTTTACAATGCCAAGCCAGTACTTTTTGGGTCTACCCCTTCTGTAGCGGCCCGGCAGAGGCGGCATGGCAAGACATTTGCTTCCCACGTAAGTATACGGTTGCCGCAAAACGTGGCCGTACCAACGGAGCCGACACTCCTGCAATTTATCCACAATGTCACGGACATGAAGACTGCCGCGAATGCGGGAGTTCCTAACGCGGTCCTTCCGCGTCACTACACATCCACCGCAGCATATTCATCTCCGTGACACGCAGTTCTTGCTTGTGTCGCTCTAACACCGGCCACGCTTCACAGCCGTATAAAATGACAGGCCTAATGTTGATGTACCATATGATTAAATAAATCTATACACGTGAAATTAGTACTAAATATATCTTAACCGTTTGTTTTATAGTCAATATTGATTTCCATTTATATTTTTTTTGATATTAAACAAAGTTCAGTAAAATGCATAGGTAAACAGATATGTAATGTTTATATTTCTGAGGAACACCAGACAGGCTGACGGCCCACTTTCAGTAAACAGTTACCGTCGCCTATAGATGTTTGCAACACCGCTAACACGTTGAAATCGCTTAGGGAAACTAGAACCTGGGTGACTTGACGAACACAACAAAAAGTTATTATGGCGGCATATCTACAGACCAGGGGTGGTTGAAATCCAGATGGGCTTGGCGCTCTACCACTCAGCGAAAATGCCTTTTATGACGACGCACTAACTTCTGTTATTTTAAAGATGGCGGCGGTGACCACCTCTAACTAATGTATGTAGATAAAATGACTGCTAGCTATCTGATTATTTTAAAAACTGATATTTACCGAATATTTAGCTCTGTGTTATAAACTTAATTAAAGTACCGTTTTGAATTTGACATACTTTCTAAATTGCAACATATCAAAATGTTGATTTTATGCTAAGCGAACAATTTAAAACTTTAGTACATATGTATAAGTGGCTCGTTGGTCTAGGGGTATGATTCTCGCTTTGGGTGCGAGAGGTCCCGGGTTCAAATCCCGGACGAGCCCACCTTTTGCATAATTTTTTTTTATATTTTATTTTAGTTACATAAAAAAAAACATAATATTTATATTTTAATAACATATATTTTTAAAATATTTATGTTTCATATTATTTAAGGCTTAAATATTTTATTGCTTTTATTGCGAGCGTTTAAAATCGAACCCAGCGTAATACACTTGCTGGACATTAAAAATATACTTAAATATGGTGTAAGTCTGTTTTTCTAATAAAGTCTCAAATAATTGGCAATTCAGAGGTCAACAAAAGGCAAGCAGTGCGTCGTTATTGGCACTTAAAGTGAATAGTTTTTTTAAATCGAAGTACGCGTGTGGTGTCCTATGAAACATTTTATAACCTTTGTATATACTAGACAATTTAATGTTGATCTCAGTTGTTCCCAAAATTACTTCTTTTGATTTAAGAGTGATGATTAGAATTATGATTTGATATCACTTTATTGAAAATGATTGATTCTTTACTACCTCATAATATGCTTTATCATTAAGTCTTATTCGAAAGGTTCTTTTAATTTTGAATATTCTAAAATAATGTAACGTTATTAATAATTGTTTAACGTATTATATATTTTGCGTATACGCATATTTAAACAAAATATCATTTTCAACTTACACTAACAGTGGCTCGTTGGTCTAGGGGTATGATTTTCGCTTAGGGTGCGAGAGGTCCCGGGTTCAAATCCCGGACGAGCCCAAAGTTTTTTGATCTCACAACGCCATTATTATTTCTAAATTTTGTTCGAAATGAAAAAATGTTATGAAATCTACTTTATATTATTATACAGATACTCACGGCTTCGTTTGCGTGGATTTTTTTGGAACATAAAAGCCGATGAATATAGCTTATTTCTTTCCCAAATTGCAACTCATTTGGTTCAGTCATGCTGCCATTAGTGAATAATAATTGTCCATGTACCCAAACTGTCAAATTATAATTTTATTAATGAAGTACAATATAGTGTAGGATTATATAATACTAGGTGGCCCGGCAAACATTGTTAAGTATTTTCGCAGCAAAAGCCTAAGTTCTTTTCCAAGGTCCAATCTAACTCTATACCGAAATTTATCAAAATTGGTTCAGCGGTTTAGGCGTGAAAACGTAATAGACAGAGTTACTTTCACATTTATAATATTAGTATGGATTATACTCTCAAAACAGAATATGTAATTCTAGAATGTAATTAATATTCTCAATGTACTTATTTAGTTTAATAATTTAATTATTTGTTTGGATAGCCAGTTTATTTTTATCGATGTCTTATAATTTTAACATAGTAATAGATTCACTATATTCATATTACACATGTAATAGCAACATAGAAATAACAATGTGAATATCCAATAATAATATAATGTTATCATGAATCAAAAGGAAACTGTAGTGATAATAACCTATATCTTGACACAATAATACCAGCGTCTCTGTGACGTGGAATTATCGATGAGCATGGCGGTTGGGACCGCCGACATTGATTTATTATGCAAAATAAAGACTTGCCGGACCCGACGCTCGTATAATCTGTGATGTATCCGATAGTGTCTTATGGGAACATCACTATTATGTTTGAATACAGATTCGGATATTTTACTTCTATTGCTGGTCCAATAATCGTCAACGCTTTTCTAAGACAAAGAAATTAGTCCAAATAATTCTTTATAAAATAACATTATGCTAATAATTAATAATAATTTCGATTAGTGATGAGCAAAGCAAGACCAAGACCAAGACAGTCTTGGTAACGGTCTTGGTCTTGCTTCTCCGGTCTTGGTCTTGCGTATTCAGCCTTGATCTTGGTCTTGCTCAAATAGTCTGTTATTTATTACTAACTTCGTTTTGAAAATTTTTCAAGGCTTTTTATAGATATAAGTTATAAATGACCGACAATCAATCTCTGTAATTAATCAAGCTTTATTTTACAATAATCAATAAATGTTACCGTATCCTATTAGTTAAAATACTTATATATTATTATATATAATATACATTACTTATACGCATATATTTATTATCTTTTATTTGATGACCAATAATTTATGCACAATAGCCATCGAGCCGACTCGTTATTTTATCTATTGCGATGCTTTCGAAAATAACCTCTCAACTGGGACAGATGTAACCGAAATTGACAACAAATCTCAAGCCATTTTTGCCAAAATAGGATATTGAAGCTCATGACGTTTCCACCAAAGTAGTATATCTTCGTGTCTTAAAGCTCTAGGCTGACTTAAGTACTTTTTTTTTTTGGTCTCGGGGAAAAACCTCTCTTGACGGGTTCCCCCGGCCCGGGGGGACCGAGGGATATGTGGGACTCCGGGATTTTTCCGACTACCCACTAAAAAACCCCGCTGTTCTCCTATCGCCTACGCCCGGGCCCACGGATATATGGCCTGCCGATCTCGTGGCCCGGGCCGGCGCCGGCCCGCCCTTTGTCTTGAGGCGGGCCCCTTCTAAAGTGTTGGCGCCAGGGGGTCAGGGTTTCGTCCCCCCGGCGCTCTCCTAACAACTCTAGGAGTTGAGGGGGGGCCGCGGAACAGCACGCAGCCCTCACCCTCGCGGTAATAGTGCGGGCGGCGGGTCCTCCCCCGAGGGGCCGCCCGCGGCCGCTTTTTACGGCGGCCGGAGGTCGTTACTGGCCCTCCGGCGCCGCCGGCGTGGCCTGCGTTGGCGGGAGGGGAGTGTGGTGGTTGACTCCCGCTCCCGCTCCGCCGCCTCCTTTGCGGACATGATTGCCTCGCAGAAGGAGGCAACGGCCGTCCATCCAGGATCGCCCCCGACCATGGACAGAACCAGGGCCGGGAGCGACAGGTCCACGCCGATTTGGGCGACGAGGGCGCGGCGCTCCTCGCGCCACGCAGGGCACACGGCGACAGTGTGGTTCACCGTGTCTTCCTCGTCGCCCGCGCCACAGTGGTGGCACCCTGACGTCATCTCCCACCCTATGCGACACAGGTACCTCCCGAAGCAACCATGCCCCGAGAGGACCTGCGTCAGGCGGAAGGTCAGGGCGCCGTGGCGCTTTTCCAACCATTCAGCCAGGACGGGCCTCACCGCTTCGATGGTGGCGAGGCCCGCGCTGGGGTACGCGAGGCGCTCCTTCCACTCCACCATGAGCACCTCGTTGCGCAGCTCCGCGCGTCTCACCCCAGTTTCGTGAGGCATGGGGCGAGAGCTACGCTCGGCCGCGCCCCGGCGCCACTGGTACAACAGCGCCAGGACCCGGGCCTCGAGGTCCCATGGTGGGGATCCGGCCAGCAGGGAGGCCGCTTCGAAGGACACCGTGCGGTATCCTCTTATCGCCCTGACGGCCAGGTCGCGCTGCGACCTGCGAAGCAGCGCCATCGTTTTGGCCGTCAGGCGATCCGCCCAGATCGGGGCCCAGTAAAGGGCCATCGACCGCACGATTCCCTCAAAGAGCCTGCGGCACACTGCGCCCGGCCCGCCGATATTCGGCAGCAGACGGGAGAGTCCCGCCGCCCAAACCAGCCTCGGCGCCAGGCGCAGGCTGACTCAAGTACTGTTCTAACTCTTTTCTTGAGAGTTGAGAAGCTGACGAAGAAGATGGAGCTGAATATAATTTATTGAAATTTAATGAATAATTGAATTGAATTAATAACCCATTTTCGGAGTTGGCTTCTTTGGCTATATCTATTCTTTCTTTGCCATACTCAAATGCAGAGATAGAACGAGTATTCAGTCAAATGAATGTTGTCAAAACGAAATTAAGAAATCGTATGAACACTGAACTCGGTCCTATACATCAGATATGGCCTTAAAAGATCAGGAAAATGTTGGCATTCCTATAACATTCTCGAAGATGTCCTAAACCAGATTAAAGGGGTTAAAGTCGATTGTGATGCCAATGACTATTGATTTTGAAGTTGGCCCTTCAACATCACAAACACAAGCTCACGACGATGATGATATTGATGATCTACAAATAGTTTTTGATTTATCTTCATGATTAAATATACTTAAAAATGCATTGCGTTTTTAATTACACTACCTACTTGCAACTATTTTCGTTTTTAATTCATTTAAACAAGACTTGGCATTTTTATTAGCGTATTAAAGTTTGATCTAGCACATTTTTAGCATTATCACCGCCAAAGTCTAGTCAAGTTTCCATTTACAAAACGGCAACACTGCTGCTGGCAGTCGCCATCTGACCGCGCGCGATCGTGATCGAAAATAATTTGTAATATGTCTAAAATTCTTGTAAACGTTTTCCTCGGTATTTTAAAAAACTGTTTTAAAATGTATAACCCGTCGTTTAACATATGCAAACCCGGAACCATACACCACACCTTACAATTCTTGGACGCATAAATTGACCTTTTATTGTAAGAAAAAAAGTACAAAGTACTCGAAGAAAGTACAAATATAAAAAAGAAGCTTAGCTCTACATCAACCATGTGTTAACCAGACATCGAAAAAGGATAGTAACTTCAATAATATTCTTGTAAATCCTTTTTTTTAGACAATGGTAAGGTTTGCCGATGCCTTTTTTATATTCGGTGTTTAAATTTAGTCGAATAAACTGGAAATTTTAAACACACAAAATGTTTTGTTCCGACAAAAACATATATAGAAGTTGTGACAAACATTCTTATATATCCTATTTACAACGGAAGTTATAATTTTTAGTTTAGTCTTGCATTTTGGTCTTGTTCTTGCATTCTCGGTCTCGGTTTCAGTCTTGTTCTTGTTCATTCGGTCTTGGTCTTGCGATTTCGCAAGAACAAGACTGCAAGAACAAGACAGATTTTGCTCATCACTAATTTCGATTGACGAAAAAAGTGTATAAGGCGAGTGTGAATGCAAGTGTTGGAAGGGGTAGACCTAGGCGGATGTTTCGAGACCAGATCAGGGACGTCTTGAAAAAAGGCCATGTCAAGAGTACCCTAAATCGAAGGGCATGTATGAAGGGAATAATGAAAGTGGACGAAGCGAAACAAGTATGTAAGGATCGTAGCAAGTGGAAAGAAGTGGTCTCTGCCTACCCCTACGGGAATGAGGCGTGATTATATGTATGTATGGTTTAATTTAGATTTAATGTGAATTTTCATACAGGTAAAGTCGGATGGTGCTTTTGTTGCTTGAGGATTATCAATAAAGCCTTTCTGAGTTCATTTTTCGAATCTGTTATAAGAATCCTAGAAAAAGATGGCGTGACCTTATGTTTCTAGTAGGTCATGACTACAATTGGCAATTTGCAATATCGTATGTAATATAAAATCCTTTCATAAAACATCGGAATAAGGTATTGGCGAATTGGGAGCAGCTTTGACAGAGAGGGTCTACGGAAGGACATGTCAATTTGTTCACGTCACTCCACTCTGCCGAATTGATGTCGGCCGGCGACACACACCACATACACAAACACAATTAGCACAAGGGTAGGCCCAAATTGTGTATTTTCCCCCGAAAGCCTCCGAACAAGAGCCTTGATTATCCCTGCTAATATAGTGGATGATAGGTTACGTAAAGATACGGCTTAGAAATTAGATTATTGCTCGTGTATCTTTTGATTGTATTTTTTTCCTGCGTCAGTTAATCAGTTTGTTTGACTAACGCACTTCGGTATGTTTACGGAGGTGGCGTATTCAATTCCCATCTCGCGTTTGGGTGTTTATGCATAATATGTATTTATTTACAAAAGAAAAGTATTTATGTATTATATCAGTTCTTTAGTACCCATAACACAAGTGCTATGCTACTTATTTTGGGTCTGGATGGCGCTGTGTAAATTGTCACTAAATATTTATTTATTTATACGTACATAATTATTGACCACTTAACGATAAATTTCAGCGCCATCTTAAATTTTATTTGAAGTGAAAGAGTTTGTGCTAACCAGTACTTTAACTTATATTACCTTTGTTATTAAATGAATGCATGGAATGCATAATAACATGGCAATAAATAGCAATTCAAATAATCGATTTGTAAAAAACTAAATTATTGAACCAATAATGTGATAAATAAACACGTCCCGTGTGCTCGTCCGATGATCCGGCGCCCACGATACAAGTTACGTAAGCGCCTAAACTTTTTTTGCTAGCAAAAAATCACCAACGTTGAGTTTTTCCCGGGTCCGTTTATTCACCAATGTAGGTTATAGAGTTCCGAGATTAGCTTTGTAAGCGTTTGATACTAATATAATAATCCACTGGTTTGTTTACAATGTTTATTTAGGATGTAATAAGTAATAAATGGTTATACGATTAAATCATTCGCAAAATTATGTTCAGGTTTATATTAAACTAGCAGCCCGTCCCAGCTTCGCACGGGTATTTAACAAAAAATTAAAAATTAAACCCTTCTATTTTTTTTCGGTCTCGGGGAAAAACCTCTCTTGACGGGATATCCCGGCCCGGGAGGCCCGGGGAGACCGAGGGATATAAGGGATTCCAGAAAAGATGTTAAACCCACTAAAAAACCCCGCTGTTCTCCTATCGTCTACGCCCGGGCCCACGGATATATGGCCTGCCGATCTCGTGGCCCGGGCCGGCGCCGGCTCACGCTTTGTCTTAAAGCGGGCCCCTTCTAAAGTGCTGGCGCCAGGGGGTCAGGGTTTCGTCCCCCCGGCGCTCTCTTGTAACAACTCTAGGAGTTGAGGGGGGCTGTGGAACAGCACGCGGCCTTCTCCCTCGCGGCAATAGTGCGGGCGGCGGATCCTCCCCCGAGGGGCCCGCACGCGGCCGCTTTCTACGGCGGCCGGAGATCGTTGCCCGCCCTCCGGCGCCGACGACGCGGCCCACGTTGGCGGGAGGGGAGTGCGGTGGCGTACTCCCGCTCCCGTTCCGCAGACACTACTGCCTCGCAAAAGGAGGCGACGGCCGTCCATCCAGGATCGCCCCCGACCATGGACAGAACCAGGGCCGGGAGCGACAGGTCCGCGGCCAATTCCGGACGGGACTCGCATCCCCGTCGCGTGCTAGTCAGGCGTGGGTACGACTACCAGACGACACTCCAGAAAAAGCAGAGTCGCCTGACGTCGTAGCCGGCCAGCAAGACCAACCGACAGCGAGGATGCAATTCCCGCCCCGGGAACACTCTGTACAGGCGCAGTCGAAATACTAAACTAAATTTTCGACTACGAAATCAGGTCCCAGGGTAGAACCCGGGACCCCAATCAGTATTCGCAATCATCCCACCGGGGACCACGCCACGAACAGAGAGCTAAGTTAGAAAGGATGTAAGAGGTAGACGGAAAGAAAGGTAGGACTCTGTCGCCTCGAACGGAGAGGGGAGTGAAGCGACGGATGCTCGGGCACCTCGGGTACGCACACCCGTGCACTCCTCGGACAGAGGAGCGCCCCTGAGGGCAAACCCTTCTATTTGCGTCAGGTTACTAAAAAAATAAAATTATAAAGAAAGTTTGAATATTATTATTTCTATGAGTTTTTATTTTAATGATTTTTTTGTTATTACTTTTTATTTATTTTCGTTATTTTTTAATAAGTATTCTAATTTTTGTAATTTAAATTAAACAAAGATGGCCCTGGAAGCCAATGGAATTAAACCTCATAATAACAGTGTTGAACAGAAATGTATGTTGGAACACTTATTTATTTATCAAGTTTTTCAATTTATCTATAGTTCTGCTTAATTTTGTTAGATTTTACAAGGTTTGAAAGTATACTAGTTGTTTAAGTAGTTGACTGCGTGAACGCATAATCCGAGGGGCGCGTCGGGTATACAAGGGCGTGCGGTTACAGTAAATTCAGAAAGTTATGCGGAAATATTAAAGAATTCTTGGTGCTAGAACTGAAAGAACTTCTCTAGCCAAAGAACATGATTCCAGTAGAATGAAGCAACTTCACACACGTCCAGTACGTCTCTACCAAGAGGTACGTGAAATTTTCCCTGCCAAATTGATATCTGGGAGAGGCGACATAAACTAGCCTCCGCGCAATTCTGATTTAACTCTTATGGACTTTTTTGTGTGGGGTTCTCTCAAATTTTATGTCTATTATAATAAATCGACTTCTTTAGTGCATTAAAAAGAAAATATTTACTACGAAATCCCAGCCGAAACAATACATAATAGAATAAACATCTGGTGTCTTAAAAGAAAGTTTATATTTTGTGAGTCGATAAAATAAAAATAAAATGTCAATTAAAAAGGTCATTATTTGGAAATTTATTTCTTAAAAATAATATCGTATGAATGTAAACAGGTAATCCGTTCACGGCATTCGGTGAGTCGAACGGTAAAATTTCTAATAACGGCTCGGCAGATTTACTCCATTGTTTCTGTATTTATAATGATTGAGATTTTTTAAGAATTAAGAAAGAATCACTATTACAGAGTTTTAGTAGTATTAAATCAATATTTAAATATGAAGAAATATTAATGACAAATAAATCGAAATAAATATTTTGAATTTATTATGAATAAAAACATTAAGTAATATATGGTACAGTAGCAAAGTTATTGAAAATATACAAAAATAGAAAATATCTAAATTAATTCGTGTCTGACAAAATAGTCTTATTACATGAATTAAAATGCAATTTTGTCATAAAAATCTTTCTATTAACTCGCTTAAGTGATCTGATTAGCAGTACTAAATGTTTTACAACTTAAAGCTACGTAAAGGGAAGTGCCATTATATCAACAAAAGGTGACGTGATGGAGTGCCCTTAATTTATACTTAACCTTGTTAGGGTACTAACGAATCTAAAGCAGAGAAATTATTCAACTTTCATAAGAATTGTCAAAATTTATTTTGAATAGTGGCTAATTCTTTCTTACACTCTAATTCACAGTTTCATAAGGCCGAGACATATGATTTCTGATGCAATTCTGAGATATTGCAAATACAGTCAGGTTTACAAAAACTTTTTTAAAAGTATCTTCCATCCACTATTTGTAATACTATCAAACTATGCTAGTTACAAATTAAGTTTCAACCAATACAAGATACTTTATTGTCCGAACTGTGTACATACCAAGATGGTTTACATTAAATTATTTCAACAGTTTACCCCTTAGGATGTACAATATTATTTTATTAATTAACATGGAAATCATCATCAACCTATCATTTCTGTGTATCATGTTATTAATTAAAACATGAAGTTATATCTACATGAATTTAAATGTCAAAACATGTCAAAAAATACATTTTAAATCGAAATAATAATAAATTATAAGAATAATGTAATGTCATAATTAATTATTACAATTTGTCATCAAAATAGTTATGGTATATAATTATTAAAATTTTTAGCTCGATAATAAGAGCTTTTTTAACACTATTAACTATATTTTTAAAGATTAGTTATATTTCTAGACTCAGAATTTGAAGGATAAATTCGTGACATTTATCCAAATGTATTGATAAAAAAATTATGATCGTCCAATCGATTAGATCAATAAAATCTCGCAACTTATTAAGGTGAACAATAAAGAGATTTCATTCATTCACTTATAAACAGACATTTAAACACGTCGTAAAAATGTGTAATACTTAAACTTAAATCCCTTTAAAACTACCAATATTCTACAGTTATTACCAAGAACAAGACCTGGCTGTATGGACTTAAGTCCTTTGCCTTTCCCATTAGGGATAAATTAATATCATCATCATTAAACTTAAATCGTAATATAAATAAATAAACTTATTATAAATAACTCTTCTTCTTTCTCCTGCCCTTATCCCACCTTATAGGTCGGCACAATATGTAACATGTTGTAATAGTTGTTGGCTTAGTTTTTACAATCGGCTGCCTGCCTAACGTTAATCTCTTTTTGGGGAAAAATCTGTTATCCTTTTTATTTAAATTATTTTTCTCGTTTCACATTGAAAGTAGGACACGAAATTTCGTTCTCAATCATCTAATATATCCTCAAGCGACACTTTTATTAGTTTCTTCTTGAGTAAACCACATCCAAGTGTCGGTTTGGGTGTGCAGGGTGGCACTTTTGCCGGGTCGCCGACTTTTACGGGGTCCGTGCACAATTCACATTCTACAACTACGTCACGAGGGCTTTTAAATAGGAAATTCACAGTGCCGAGCGTCTCCAAATGCTCTTGGTTCTGCATTTAATTTGCGCAAGTTAGAGCCCTTAAAACTCGCGGCTTCTTTCACAACAATACATTACCTTCGGCGAAGGACATTATGGCAAGCAGGAATAGGAAATAGGTGGATCTTCACAGCACGTTATTAGACAAGGGTCCATTAACATCAGACATACTGCAAATTGCTCGCAGCCTTCAGGGTAAAAGCACGCCATTTTTATTTAGATTTTACTTCTTTTTCTTTTGTAATTTTTATATCATAATAAATAAATTTCCACTAGAATTTAGATAATTTTGACGGATTTGACAGATTTGATTATTTATTATAAGTTAAAATATTATATATTACTTATAATAAATAACTTTGTATTATATACCTATATATTCGAGTCAAATGCAAAAACTCTAAAAGGAAAAACTTGTCTAAAATAAATAGGTATTATTATAGACATTAAGCGTCTTATGTTTTAATACTAAAAAGAACTTGTTACACAGTAAATCTTACTTGACCGATTTTTAGAAAGATTTATTGAGGAGTCAGGCAGAAATAAATGCCTTCAGGAGCTTTCGGTAATTTCTCACGTAAAGCCCCGACGGGTAGGACTAAGTAATAAATGAGGTCACATAATTTTATCAGTGTGCTCTGTCATAAGGGGCGTGTCTAACTACTTTATAATACTCCATAATATGTAAATGAAGTTAACGAATTTACGGATCCACGAAGTACACGGGTTAATAGGGTCTTTATAATATTAATAATGAGTATATACATTACAACATAATTTTCACGTGCCGGCGATGTAGGAAAACGTAAAAGAGAAAGAAAATATAATCTTAAAAATAAGAAAACAGAAACAAATAGGCGTACAGTATTATGCCGGGATTATGCAGCCTAAAGCACCGATTAATGTGGGCGGAATCCAGCCTAGAGGCAAACATGTCGTTAGTGCTAGCCTCGCTAAGTCTGTTAAGCAGTTGATTGCACAGTACCTTCATGAAAGCAAATCAGAATTCTGCGTGATATGTTGAAAATACGAAATACTTTTTAAATAAGTATTAATAATGAGAATTGAAAATGAAGGTAAACGTATTTTGTGTTTCAAGTTCGTAAGCTTCGTTACTATTGCTGTGCAATATATAGTATTAACTTTGTATACTTGAAAGCTTTCAAGTAATCGGTACGGTTCCCCTTTGGTATGTAGGGTTTAGATAAAACATTAACTATTATATCAGAATATATGTCTAACATAATAAGGAAGATTAATTTCTCCGTGCAGGGACGGAGTTAGAATGACCTCTGTAGCCTGGGTCGGCCTCTCGTAAAAGGCGACAAAACCACCCTAGCTAAGTGGTAGGGTCCTAAGCCAGACTGGATCGAAACTACTACTGATCTATAAATATTCCGCCATAATAACCTTGTATTGTGTTCTGGCGTTGGTGACCCAGGTTCCAGTACCCTTAGGTAGACGGCAGTATGTTAGTGATACTGGAGTCACAACCACCCATAGGCGACGGTAACTGCTTACTATTTAGCGGTTTGTCAGCCCGTCTGCTCAGCATTAAAAAAAGGAACAACTTAATCATCAGAGCTCCGTAACAATAAGTAACCAACGTATTCAAAATGTGAGTAGAATATCAAAATTGAGCTCACTGGCTTTTCGGCAGTTCTGGAGACAAATGTTCAAGCTTATTACGGCTCCACTTCAACTAATGAGTAAGGATACTACAAAATGTTTGTACGTGACCCCAGGGTAATTTTCATGTGCGGCGTGGAACATCGGGCGTCATTAACACGACGCTGGCACTAGTGCTCGTCTATTTACGGTGGCAATGCTCTTGCTTAGGGCTGCCAGTTTCCACTTTTATTGTCTTACCGAGCCAAAAATACATTAAAATTTTACACTATCCAATTCCTAGCAATGGAACAATCCTCTTGGAATTTTATTGAACTTGAAGATAAGGATTATTTTAAATTAAAGCTTTTTATGTGTAATTGTGGATTGTTAAAAATAACAAAATACTAGAAGTAACTAAGTAAGATTATTTATGTATAGTACTTCAAATTATTTGATCTTTTAAATATTTTTGGGCAATAAAATTAGTACGTAGTATATGTAAATCGTAAATTCATATGTTATATTGGGAAGTAATTCAAATTGGAAATCTATATCGCTGGCAAGTATCCAGAAATAGAATTAAATTTAGATAGTTACATTATGAATACTCGTTATAGGGTTTACCACGTTTTCTACGTAGTAGGTAGGTACGCAGGTTGCTCGGTTCCACTGGCGTTGCAAACATCAATAGGCAGCGGTAACTGCTAAATTATAAATGGGCCGTCGGCATGTCTAAAGTCCTACAGCAATAAAAAACATATTTTTTTGAAGTCAATATAGGCGGATAGTCTCGTTATAAACAGTTATAATCAGAAAAAAGAAAGAAGAAGAAATGTAACATAAGAGCCAAGAGCTAGAAATATGCTCATAGAGAAACATAATTGCGTCATAGAATTGTATGTGTCACATTGAGATAGAAATGAAACTATATTCCTAATTCAAAATTATCATATCGATAATTGAAAATGCAGTCTTTGAATCGAGTGTTTTTAGTTTCCAGTAAACGCATTGGTTCTTTTGAGGAATTTTTCTATTGAGCCAGTCTTCGCTGCTATTATTGCAATAATTTTATTGTGCCGTCAATCTCCACATTTAATATCTATTTATGTCGTTGTAAGGTCTTCCAGACCAACTACGAGTTCGAATCCCAAGACAGCATGCACCACTTAAATAGTTTTTCTCGCTTACACTGGGATGCTGTTGGCTGTTTTTATAAATAGGTCGTTGATTACAATGCATTTTCTTATGAAAAAAGTCACATCTCGCTTTTATACCAGTACTGGCCGATCACGCCCGTTCCGCTGGGCGTAAACAGGCAAAATTAAATCGAAAAGAAAATGAGAAAGGGACATGAATGAATGATTTTTCGTAAATTTTTTTTCAATAAAAAGTATCTTATTTTACTTCTAATACATCCAAGAATATGTGTACAAAGTTTCATAATGATCGGTTAAGTAGTTTTTGAAAGCGTAACAAACAAACTTAAGTATAATTAAAGATATTTCATTATTTCAACCACACATCAACAATTTAGAGCAAATTAGTTTATTGCATCGTAACAATATGTTTCCTATTATTGTACGGTAAGTACGGTTGTAACCATTTTGCGAGCAAATGAGCGCTATTGTTGGGAGGCGATAGATTGCATGAATATTGGATATTCATAGACAATTGCTACCTCTATGGTCATGCTATTTTGTTAAAATAAATCTTCCTCTCCCTGCAGGGGCGGAGTAAGAATATTGATCCCTGCGGTCGTAAAAGGCGACTAAGCAATCCTAGCTAGGTGGTATGACTCCAAGCCCGTCTGGATGTCAATCAACACTGGTTTCTAAATATACCGCTATAATTACCTTGTGTTGCGTTTCGATATAAGTGACCAGGTTACAATACGTAGACGGCAGCATGTTAGCGGTGCCATGATGCTAACGAAAAATGCTAACGACAGTATAGTCGGCCGTCGGTCTGTCTGCTATCCCACAGCAATATAAAAAAAAACTAAATAATTCTATTAGCAATATGTGAAAACATGTTGCTATTTTAATAACAGAAGTGAATAGATAAAAAATGTGTTGTTGATTTAACGTAATAGTGCGATGTGATGAAGAAATAATAGAAATTGCATGGCGGAGTTTGATGGAATACGGAATTTGATGACGAAATGATGATGATTGAAGTAATAGGTTGTCTGGAAGAGATCACTTTGAGCGATAAGCCCGTCTATGGTTTAGTATTAATTTAGTTTTTTTCTCTCTAGAAACTCTAGATGATAAGTTAAACGTTGTTAAGCAATAAAGAGTTATTTATCTATATGTCCATGAATTAGTCTGTAGGGATAGTTTATTTTATTGTAAATACATTTGTAGCGCTAAATAGTATACATACATATCTTTTTAAGTATAATTTTGTAAATTCAATATAATTTTAAACGTTTGTTATCTTTAAAATTATAATTATACATTGGAAGATAATAAGATTATGTTATTCAGCAATGCACGTAATTGAAATTTAATCTCATTAACAGCGTTAATAGGGAGTTTAGGGCTGCTACATACAATAGAGGAGTTTATATACCTTATGCTCAGTTCGGCTGAAGTGTGCCTTAATTTAAATTCTAATTGGACTTCTAGAGAAATCTAAGACTTGTGAAGCTTTCTATCTACCTTGCTTTAAGTCTACTTTGTTAAGAGTTTTATTATGGGTTCCATTATAAATATATTGAAGATATAGGTGAACCATCTTTAAGAGCAAAATAATATATTTTACTGTACCAAAATCCAGAAGTATAACTAAGTAAACTTCACTAAAGAAAATCTAATAGTCTAATATATATGATTAGATATTTAATTATTTACTAAACTTAGATATTTTTACATTATTTACGAGTATTTTATTGTATGTCTAAGACGATGTCACTACGATAGGAAAATAAATGTATTAAATATTATTATTAAATTTCGTGAAGATGAGCGCTTATATCGCTTGAGTATTATATATAACTATTATTATTTCGTTCAACGACCTCCAGTCGCCGTAAAAATGGGTCGAGGGGGCCCCCTCATAGGAGGTTTCGCCGCTAAAACATACGCCACGAGTGTAAGGGCATGCATGGTATTCTGCCTGCCACCACAATTCTATGTATACACTAGAGAGCGCTGGAGCTCGTCGCCTATGGATGTTTGCGACGCTAAGGGCACCGCAAACATGCTGCTGTCCTATAGGGATACATGAGTAAATATGTTTAATATTTGTAAAATTATATATATACATGCCATAGCGGAAATCAAAACCGGATCCTACAAGCTGCGATACAACCGGAGTGCGATATCACTTTGCCCTCATGTACGCAATGCGCAGAGTATTTATTACACAAGAAGATATTGTGTAACATATTATTATAATAGAACAGTATGTATGCACGCATTTGAATGTATACAAGTAATGAATTTTCTACGTAGTCGCCCACCGACACCGACCGTGTGCACTGTGCACAATACTTGTTCACTCGCCAGCGGAAATTGAATATGTTTGTTCCATCTGTTTGCGTGGAACAAGTAATATGGATTTTCCATATCTCTCATGTTTCAGACGATCTACCTATATTACTTCGGTTTGTATAAACTTATTCTTTTTACAAGCTTTTCATGCCGATTCTATTAGATTATCACAAGGTAACCAATGCAAGTATTTTCCGTCGTTGCCATTTCATGACAAAAATAGATGAAACATACACGGTTGGATTTATTACAGGACGGAAATAATAAATAAATGATTGTAATAAGTATATAGGGACAATTCACACAAAACCATTTAGTCCCCAAGTAAGCAGTAGAGCGCTTGTGAAATGGTCAATAACTACATACCTTAATTTTTTTTTTAAATACACATCATACATAAACACTCGTACTCGGAAATGGAACCCGTGGCAGGCACAGGTTTTCCGACGTGCGAAAGCCGTTTTCACGGAAGTAATGCTAACAAAATAAATAGTTAATTCGTCGACTTTTTAGGACATGTTCTTCTTAACTGTTTCGTCAGTTGTAAACAAATTTAAATCTTTAGGGTATCAAAGTACTTCTGCGCGGCATATTCGTGTCTATGCTCGTCTGTACCCATTTTTTTTTTGAGTAAAGTGCCACAAGCACATAAAAAAGAAATATGGCAGATTTTTTTTCAGAATCACTATCTGAAGAACTCAACTCTGAATGGAATACCAAACAGTTATTTTGCCGTCCGTTAACTGTTAGTGTAAAATAGCAAAAAGACAATTGAACATTGTCGAATTTTTATGATGCCATAGCAATTAAATAGGGTGGCTTTAGTAATTGTTAAGTAATAGCAACATTGGTATGTCCAAGTCACTACAAAGAGACAATATCTTATTTTACGCGCAGCTATTGAAAACAGTCACGACAATACAATATGTATCACACATATGAGATGTATCACACATATGAGGTGTAGTTGCAAAACCAAAACGTTTTTTGACAAAATGACGAGATATCGTTTAAAAACACTCTAAACTAATTGCATAGACTATCAACGTTTTATTATACAAATGCCTCTATATACTATATATTCCAATACTATATTCAACCTACTGTTTTGCGTTTCGAATCAAATCCCACTAAATCAGCATGGGTTTAGTTCGATTTACGAGTTTCCAAAAAAAAAAATATTATAGTGAATTTTGCAACTACACGCTTCATATAATAGTTATATAGTAAATTTTGTTACTTAAGGAAATATCAAGAATTTAGCAAATTTATTTTAGTAACAGGAATGTATCTCTTAGTACTTAGCGGTCCAACCCAAACATAGATAGATAGATAGATAATTCTTTATTGTTCACCACACAATTTTACAGAAAAAAAGACATAAAAAGAAGTAGGTAATAGTACAACATAGTGAGCAAACGGCGGTCTTATCACTAAATAGCGATTTCTTCCAGACAACCTATCAGAAATATTTAAAGTAGTAGTACAAGGCGGTGCACAATAGATATAGAAATCAAGATAGTAAATATTATACAAAAAAAAAAAAAACTAAATTAATCTAACATACAATAGCAATACAATGAAGCATACACATGACGATGCAGTTTATGACTTTAGGTAATGGTCATTAACCAAGTTTTTAAAAATGGCAAGTGATTTTGCTTTTGCAAACATCAGCAAGTATCGATAATGTAATAATATACACACCTTACAGCTCACATAAACCAAGGTACACACAACCTACTTATGTAATACCTGACACACCTTCTAACAGGAGTGCCTTGATTGAAAAATCGATTTACTTCTGTCCTACAAATGTGGCCAATTTTTAGGTATTCGTGAGAAAATATTCTCAATTTTTTATTTATTCATTCCAATCCATTGTGACTCTAAATTTATAACAGTAACATAAAAAATTCAAATTTTATATAAAGTAAGAATTGCCATTACTACAATAATTAAAAGTAAATTAATGTTTTATCAAATGAAAATGTTATTCATCATTTACTCATTTATTCAAGCTTTGATTTCGGTCCATTTTTTATTAATGTGTATAAGTAAACAACATTATTAATTTTATTCGAATTCCAAGCCCAATTTTACTTTTTCTTCCCTATTTAAATGATCATCAAAACATTTGTGTTTGATGTAATTCTACTTATATATTCCATAAAAGTTTTTAAAATCTCTGTAATGACATTAATAAACTGAGCTTGGCGGTATATCGTCGTTCACTCCTAAAAGCGCAACGAGCGGTGCTAACGCGACGTGATGGAGCTCGGGTTAAGTACTCGGGCAAATTGTTTGCGACGACTAAACACGTCCCTTACTGATGTGAACAAGCAAGCATTCCGATCGATGGAGTGATTAAGGCTAAATAATTAATCATCATTACGTTGTACATACCTTAAGGAGCATTGGCTTACCTGGCTCTTGGTTATGTTCTTGCAAGTAGTAATTAATTTGCTTGTACATAATGTAGCTTGTAACAACGTAACGAAAATAATAGCTAAAATAAACACTTCAAACAGAAAACTTGTTTAGGGGACCCTGTTGAACCTCGGCACTATCTATACCTAGCCATATGTATGTAGCCAAATGGCTTGTTTTAAATAGTCCTGCGCTTTAATATTCTGTTAGCTGTGGTATTCGGTACATCATCACTAACTATCCATTTTGAACTTAGTTGCTTACCACCACTAAGCCAGTGTTTGATGTTATCGGGTATTAAAACTCTTTTTCTGAACAAAGTTTAGAACCATTATATCTTTAATATAATTTCAAGTCTGAAAATCTATATCTTTAAACGAGCAATTCTTGTGTGTGTGTGTGTGTATATATATATATATCTATATATATATATATACATATATATATATATATATATATATATATATATATATATATATATATATATATATATATATATATATATATATATATATATATAATTGTTATCTCGGAATCGGCTCCAACAATTTTCATGAAATTTAGTATACGGGGGGTTTCGGGGGCGATAAATCGATCTAGCTAGGAATCATTTCTAGAAAATGTCAAAAGGTGGCGTTTGAGTAGTCCCAATTTAAACTGAAAAATGACTCTTCCTGACATCTATCGGCGAATAATAATACTATTTTTTTTAATTGCTTTAACGACACAACAACACTAAAGTTATTCCAGCAGATGGCGTTGTTACGTAACACAAAGTCAATGAGTGTTTGCTTTGAGGTTAGACTAAGAAAATCAATTGTTAATTTCCAAAAAAAAATAAAAATACCGAGCTAAGCTCGGTCATCCGGATATTTAATTTTATACGTGTTATAAAAATCGCGTCAGTTTCATATGCGATCGATCCTTTGATTTAACAAGTGTTAAAACAATAATATACTTACGAAATATGTTACCTCTAAATATTTCAAATCCACCGTTTTCTACAACAGAGAAGTAGTGTTGTACCTCGGTCACTATCGATGTGTTTGTTGTACCTTGGTCAGTAGCCTAGGTACAACCTGGATGTTGTACCTTGTCCAGGTAGATATATATTTTTGTTTATTTCACATATAATAAATTATAGAAGTAAAGGTAAGAAAAAAAAACGCCTAATAATGTAGATAATCTGTCAACTACAATTAAAATTATTAAAGAGAAAAAATTCACAACAGCTTTAGGTGCTTCCGAACCGTTTGGATTTTATTATTAACTATAAAAGCAAATCATACGAACATTTTGCAGTTAATCAAGTTTTTGGTCGTAATGAAGAACGTACGAGTAGTCTAATTGATTATATTAACGACGCAGTTTATTTACAATTTAGATTGACTTTAAAAGACGTGAAAATATATGCAAACCAAAAGTGAATGGAAAAACGTATCCTAAAAGGATACTAATAAGATGGCTGGAGAATATTGGCTGCAGTCATATAGGAAGAGATAAGTAAAGAAAGAAATATTTAATTATAATTTGTAGAATTGATTGTTCAATATTTTATTTTTGAACGTTATGTGAATTTTTTTAAGATTTGTATTTTAAATAGTTTACTAGACCCAATGAAGCGAATTTAGTAGAAATATGTTATAGTTTTCTTGAATGGTGATATTTTATCTCCAAATTCTCAATGTGTCCTAGGAACAACGTAGTACTGGACGAGGTACATAGGGCTTGTTGTACCTTAACCACATATCCCTTTTTTTAAACGTTTAAACACTTTTTTTATTTTTTTATTATCTAATTTATTTAGGGGCTTTTTATAAGAATATAATGTCAGCCCCATTTTATCCTAATTACATATTACAAAAAAATTCTAATTTCTAAATCTTAAAATTATTATAAATGAAAACTGCGGCAGCAGAGAGCGGCCTCGAAAGGATGCTCTGGAAAACGCCCACTTCCCACAAGTTGACTCGCAGAGATCGTACTAGTCGCTCCCTACTGTCTTTCGTTCGGACACATTCCATTAAGAAATGGTGTACATCATCAATTTTTCCACAGTTTGTGCAATAAGGACTATTGCTCCGTTTAAACACTTGTAAGTATAAAATAGATATTTCCCATACTTTTTGCTGGGTACTCAAATAATGGACCTTCCAAAATATATATGTAAATACGGTTTATGTACAGTGCGTCAAATTGAAATAAAAAATACATTTCTAAAAAACTGTCCTACGTACAACAAGTTATACTTAAAATAGTCGTTTGAAAACCAATGTACTTCATTTTAACACTCATTTAAGGATTTATAGAAAATTCATCAGTCTTGATAATTAATTATGAAATGTATAGAGAATACTAATATGAAACCTATTTAAAAAAATTAAGATTTTTGATTTTATAGATAGATAGATACCACTTTATTGTAAGCCAATTTTACAAAAACAATGAAACTTATTTACATAATCAATATGTACTTGACTTACAATGGGCGGCCTTATCGCTACAGAGCGATCTCTTCCAGGCAACCCGGGAACTCAGATTCTGAAATCCATACCGAAACACAATAATAGAACAAGAAAACAAATTAAAAAGTCATAATTGGCAATGGTTATGTCATTATTTAAATATCGTTTTACTTAATTTAACTCGCCAACTTTTTTACAACGATTTCCACTTGGGTAGAAAACCCATTGCAAGTACACGATTCATCAATCTTAAAAGTTCTAATAGCTGTGTTCCAGATTCGAGGTGAGAACTTTTACTAGGCACCCGTGTCGCGTCAATCTACCCCCTTTTGAACTTTAAATACTTCTTATATAAGGCTGAATTTTTAATTGCCTGATACACTTCCACAGAATACTCGCATTTTCAGCAGGACACAATTTTAATCATGCCATTTTATTTTGAAGTATATTTTTTTACTTTTTGTTGTTTCTGTTGCGAATAAGATCCGATTGGAAGGACCACGAGAAAAATAAATTGACCACCCCAGATTCCAAAATTTGCAAGCTTGAAGCAAACAATTTCCGGCTGGGAAAGTGTGCCGAATTGATGATAAGTAAATATTCAATGCTCATGCCTATTAATAATTTAGATCAAACAGGTGAATAAATCGGATGGCATGTAAAAACCCGTAGGATCCAGCTATATTTGCTGGTGAATCCTTGTAAATAACAAGCGAGGGTAAGGGCGAGGTGCTTGTAAATAGCAAAGCGTCTTAACGGTATCAGGAGCGAGATGGTATTCATCTCTCTTAAAACAATTCTAATAATAGTAATATTGCTACTATACTAGAATTACTAATTTTGTATTGTTATGAAACAATATAATTCCATACTTACAGACGATTTAGATACGCTTGGCCTTCCGAGAGACTGCGTCTATGCGTATTCTGCATCTTGTAGAAAGAAACTATTCTGAGAAACTGTTTATAATGGTGCCTTCGTTGTCTGTCTACCACTGCTCGCCATCGACTGGGCGTTCACCCCCATTCCCTGGAGCTTCTTCGTTTCTGTACGCAACGGTTCTCGAAGATGTTTAAGTTGGCTACGTGTCAATTTTGGAATTCTTCCGACTGAGCTTTTTCCACCACAGTACGATACGGGGATTTTCATAAAGGCATTATAAACTTTCTTGTTATTGAAATTGGGTATTGACCCATGGCACAACCAATGCACTTCCGGTGTGTTAGCAGTGTGACTGGTGTTGCAAACTACTGTCCATTAGCGACGGTGATCACTTACTGTCAGGTGGTCCTTTGCCTGTCAGCTGAGCTACGGTATTAAAAAAATTAAAAGTTTATTATTTAAATTTCGAAATTATGGAAAGTGCTGTAATTATTCATAGAACCCTCGAAATGCCAGTTTACCGGTAAGGCGGGAATCTATAAATAAATTTATCTTATACCTCACAGCCATAGAAATGTATCCAGTATTACATTTTTTCTATAGCTGAAGTTCAAGAGACAGGCGAGTGGTTCGCCCAGTAGGATATTTGGAGTACTAGAGGCATTGCCAACGCGCTGCCAGCTTTGAAGGAATTTAGTAACGCCTTTTTTAAACCCCATATAGTACTTTTTTGCCGGGGAAAACTGCATCTTAACAGTACTACATCCAGGGGGATCTCCAGGGGGAAGCCGATGCGGGTATGTGGGGTTCTCTGCTCTGCTAGTGCGGCCACTCGGCGGCTAACTAGCAAAGGATAACCAGGATAGTCGCAATGGCATACCCACTAAAAACCTCAGTCGCCTACCTCTATTCATTCTCCGTTGATGAATAGGTGGCGCCACCACATCATCTTCCCTAGCTCTCTCGGCGGTCTCCTTCTGACGAATAACTCGGTCGCAGAAGGAGACCACCGCCTTACAGCAGGCCTCACTACGGAGCATCTGTGATACTAGATTTCACAGCGAAAAATCCAGCCCAATTACCGATACTAGTTCTATTCTTTAGGGCCCCTATGCGGTGCATTCCGACACAGCATGTTCTACGGTATCAATGGAAGCACCGCAATATCACATATACCTAGTCAGGTCATAAATTCTGTCACATGTTTAATGTAAAATAATTGTAACAAGTTTATTCATTATGTAACCATTTATATACCAAAATGAACTTAACAAAACATAGATTCTTATGACATTAAAGTTTATTCAAAATGACCTCCGTGATTTTGAATACAAGCCTTCAATCTGCGCGGCCAGTCCTCTATCGCAGCACGAACGAGGTCCATGTCAATATCGGCGGCTGCCTTAATCAAGGATGTCTTGAGTGACTCCAAATTGGGATGAGGCTTTGAGCACGCCTTTTCCTCCAAGTGTTGCCATATCTTGTAATCTAACGGATTCAAATCTGGACTGGAGGAGGGCCAGTCTTCGTGCCGGATGAAGTCGATTTCACGCGCCGCCAGCCAGTCTTGTGTGCTCTTCGCTCTATGAGCTGGCGCCGAATCTTGTTGGAATACCCAGTGCCTGTTATTGAACATGGTATGAGAAACAGGTTCCACAAGGTTCGTCAGGACTGTATTTTGATACACAACAGCATTCGTTTTTACACCTTTCTCACAAAAATGTACCTCTGTTAAGCCCCAATAAGAAACTCCCAACCATACCATGAGCGAGGATGGAAAATGACCTCGTTGGACACGCGGAATACGGTTGCTCGCTTCTTCAGTACTGTGTGCGTACACCTTATCATTTTGTTTGTTGTAGCTCTCTTCTACGGTAAACATTTTTTCATCCGAAAAAAGAATTTCCCGATATTTTTTTCCCGCGTACCGCTTCAACAAAGCGCGGCATCTCTTCAGTCTCAGGTCCATTAGACGAGCATTCAAACGATGTCCTGTTTTTCTTCGATATGCCCGAAGCCCTAAGTCTTCATTTAACACCCTTTTCACAGTGGTTCTGCTTAACCCCATCTGAAGGGCCAACAGTTTCTGCTTACGTTTGGGATTTCTTTGAATTCGTGCCTTCACAGCTTTTATCACTGCTGGAGTCCTAACAGACCGAGGGCGACCACTTCTTGACCTGTCATCTACACTAGAGTCTTCATTGTATCGTTTGATGGTACGATAAATGAATCTTTTGGTTATATTCAAATTTTTCAGTATGTTAAAAATTTGAATTGGCGCGTAACCGCAACGATGCAACGCAATAACTGCAACACGGTCTTCTTTAAACGTCCACTCCATATTTAAAAAATGAGTAAAATTCTAAAAGTATACATTTTTATTTTCATGAACAATTCGAGATTCGAATTCAATAAACTTTTTTGTGGCCAGCATTCTAAAAGAAAAGTTTTTACTGTGTGACAATACTTATGACCTGACTAGGTAGTACTGCACTAGGCAATCTCAGCTGGAAGCTTGTTCTAAATCCGGACAGTATGCAAGACGAACGTTCTTGAGAACCATTTCGTACAGAAAAGAAAAGGCTTAGGAAAAGCGAATAATCATCACCCAGCTGTCAAGCTACCCAGGGATGAATGGAGGGCAATGCGGTGGTAGAAAGACGATAAAGCCAGCATTCTCAAAATATTCTTTGTTGTACATATGCTAGAATACACAAAAAGACGCAGTCTCTCTGAAGGCCAAGCGTATTTAGATGACTTGTGAGTAAGGGATCGTTGACAATAGTAAACTACAAGCTGTTGGGCGGAGTTTGGGTTGACAAGCACGTATTCCAGATCTTAATGTAAGCAGGACTCCATTTGTGGCCTGACCAGTGCTTTATATAGCACAAGTCGTTGCCGTAGAGTGAAATAAATCAGATATCAGGACCTGTTTAGCACACCCAGATTTTTGGAGGCAAATATAGTAGTTTCATGTTGACACCGTTAGCACTTGTGGTATAATAATTGTTTGGTTTTTGGAAAATTCCTCGTTTAATATTTTACATCTAGTGCTAGTATGTCACTTGCCTTTTGACTCTTTCGGGATTTCGTGGTAGGTTTCTGAACTGTTCGTATATTTTGATGCTTCATCAAATAAAAGGACAGGTTTAGCTAAAATGTAATGGCCACTTTTGACCCACATCGACGATAAAATACTGAAGTAAATGTATTGTTAAAACGACTGATTGTCAAATCCATGCATTTTATACCTTTGCGTTATGCGATTATATTCATTTCTAGTTTAAGCGTATATGTTCTATTCACCTATTCAAGCGTATATGTTCTATAAAAATGAGGATGAAATACTGTTACTTGGCTATGTAACAGTTCAGAGACCACGGCGTAAATGGTTACTTCACACGGACAGGTCTTGACGAGGGTCGCTATTCGGGTTTTAATCTGTAATTAGTTGACGGCTTTTATCTTCACTATTTTTATCAAACTTTATTAAATTTGACGTCTTTGTAATTTTAGCTCCTATTAAATTTACACGTAAGTATATGTAATAAAATAATTGTGTAATAAAGATTGACAGTACCAAACTAGCGTTTCCGAAATTTTCAACACTGAGGAAAGTACCACATACGATTCTTCTTCTTGCAAGCGTTTTACCTGGTTGTATCAAAACTTTTAACATTTTGGCGGTACTCTATACAATATGTGCGCTATACAGTATATATACAATACAAAATTTCCGTATACATTTTGCATAGATGCCTTTTCATGAAGCTTTCATTCAGAAAATATTGATAAGAAAATGAATGGAATAGATGCGGCTAAACGATTGTCACACGAGCTACTGCTATCTGAATAGCCGACAGCAAAATGAAAATAGAACAATACTGTTTTTTAATTATATGGCCGACCTGCGCGACATAACGGCGTCTACACGCCAGAACGCCTGCGTTATTCACGGTTTTTTTTTCATATGTTTTTATTTTCAAAAGAAAATACCCATAACACAAGCGCTCTGCTGCTTACTTTGGAATTAGGTGACGCTGTATGACTTGTCACAGTACATTTATTTATTTATTTACTTATTTATTTATTTATTCTTATTTTTGACGGAGACTACACGACTACTTTTGTCTATTTTTTCGAATTTGTAGTGTTATTTCTGTATTTGTTTAGCTAAATGATTTTACATTTATTACTACAATATGAATCAGATCATTTATTTTCATGAATCATGGAACTATTAACATTTCTAATGTCACAGTGTACATGTTTCGCCATTATTGACATAAAAATAGTTAAAAAAAAGTAATTTGTCACAAGTCAAAGATTCAAATAATATTAACGTGAAATATGAACGTTAAACATTTTTAGAAGCTCGTCAAATTGTCTGCAAATTTCAATAAAAGAGGAAAAATATTTATTAATATTTTATTAAAATGACGGAGGAATTACCGGAATTCTAACAATACTGCTTTAGATCATTTATAAATTCAATTTGTCTTTTTTCATTTGTCATTTAGTATATTACAAATACTTGGCTCCGTTGCTTTCATCTTCGCATCAAAGCTTCACAAAAAGACTATTGTTGTCGCTTTCTCACTTAACAAAGGTTTGAAAACCTTTCTTGAATAATAATAGATTGTTTAGATCAAGAAATTGAAATGTATTTTATAATATAAGCCGTATGCTGCATAAAATGATCGATTAGAACTCGTGAATTCATCAAAGTTATAAATGTATTTAGTATCTATTTATTTAAGTTTTAAATTATCGGTCGTTATGTATGTATTTCAGTGTTTATCATCATCATATTAACATTAAATCCCAGTTGCAATCTAAACTTCTGCTTCGGTGCACGAGGTCTGCGTTCAGGTTATTTTTTCATCAATGTATTGTTAGATAAAAATTTTAACAAAAAAAATAACCGCCTTCAAAAAAAAACTATTCCAAAACAAATTAATATGCACTAAAAAGTAAAAAATAATTGCATATTCTTCTGTAACTTAATAATCAACTTACTTTTTCTACTCATCAATATGTAGGTACGATCTATATTACGATAATATAATGTAGTTACAATTATTGTTATTATTGGAGTCGGTGTCAAAGAATCATCAAAATCGGTTCATTCAGTCGAAAGTTCTGAGGTAACAAATATAAAAAAAAATACAGACGAATTGATAACCTCCTCCTTTTTTGAAGTCAGTTAAAAAATAACTTAACTCAATACCATATTTAACAGTGGTCGTATATATATTTATACACATAAATAACCCCTTAACAGGACAAGAGCGCGGCAACGGCAACTGTCTGTCTGTCAAACTTTGCTCCAACTACCCGTAGTGGTGTACAATTCATTAGTGATGAGGAATTCGGCATCGATGTCTAAATTTTCGATATCAATATATAAATATTTTGATTAAATATTATACAATTTGATATGCTAATGAACGGTGCCCATCCTTACCGTCTGGAAACTAGCCAAAAAGTAATCCATTAGACACTTTTTACGACTGTCTAGGTGACAAGGTAAGGTAGAGTAATGACCGCAATGCTCAGATGACCATTGGCTATCATTTGCTAGCTGAGTGGTCGTACGGTACGGTGACTTGCTCATATACCCACATCGGTTATTTTTCCGAAATTCTGACGTAGCCATGACAAGGTACTAAATATAATTATAAAAACAATATTTAAATTGACACACACATAACATTCAAATAAATAACTGAACATAACGTAAAGCATATATATGTTTAATATATATATGTATTTTTATATATATGTTTAATACATGTCTGTTAATTATTACAATCATTAGTTGCGCAGTGCACTTTGAAATAAATTTTAGTTTAGAACAGTTTTTATTTTTTTTATTGCTGTAGGATAGCAGACGGGCTTTAGCAGTTACCGTCGCCTATGGGTGTTTGCAACGCCTGTGGCATCGCAAACAGGCTGCTGTCCCATATGGGTACTTGAACTTAGGTCACTAATGCCGTAACATAACACAAAATTATTATGGCGGCATACTTAAGACCAAAGGTGTCGCCATCTAGAGGGTCTTAGGGCCTTACAACGTAGAAAAGCAGTAGAAATGTAAACAAATTAAACATAGCAAAGACACTAACTAAGTATGCTAATAGAGGCGGAATTATGTTTGAAGGAGCTCAGTTTTATAATTTGCCAAATACTATACAAGATTATGTTTTTTTGCCAATTTATGAATTTAATTTAGGTTTAATTTATCTATTTAGTGTATAAATATCATCAAAGTTCTGATCAGTAAATTAGTATATAAGTTGTATTTTAGCTCATTAAAAGTGAACTATGTTTTTATAAGCAATAAAACTCTATAAACCTCAACCTATATAGTAATGTAATGTTGACAACTTGAAGTCGAAATATTCAAACTTAAACTCTACACAGACTTCTTATTCCTAACCTTATCCTTCTCTTGAAATCCCCACAGACTGACGTTTAAAAACTTTGATTTAAAATTAAAGTAGACTTAAAACTTGATCGATAAAATCTGATATCTGAAGTCAAATGTATCCTCCAATCTAATTTTGGCCCCTGGCGAACCACCCGAGCGTCGATAACTCGACGCGTCGTCTGCGCGGGTTCGAACACCAACCCAATTATTGGGCTACTTACCCATTCCATGTCATGCATTCCACAACTCGATAAATTCTCGAGTAAAGATCGTCGCGTTGTACTATCAAACCAATTCTATCTATAATATCCAATATTTAGTTAAGAACTTTGCTAAAATTAATTAATATTCATTTTCTCTAACGAGCCGCGAAATAGGTACTCGTATTATTGTTAGAATAATTATATTTTCGGTACATAATTGCTATATGTATATTTAAGTTGGAACACAGATATTGTATTTACTTTGCAAATATAATGTAATTAATTATACTTTAATATTTATCAAGTAATATTTATAAAATTACAAGTTGCATGTTTGTAAAATTACAAAGTCGGTTTGCTTATTAGCTAGCCGACTTTGTTCATTAAGGAAATGTAATAAGTATTCCTGTTCTTCTATAAGAGCTTTTTCTTGATTATTTAATCAGAATCCTATCACTTATGAAGTCTTAAAAGGCGATAAATCAAATAATTCTTTTGCTAGTTCACAAACAGCAAAATTTCGATTTGGGGATTCAGGCGACAGTTTTGTCTATGAAAATCAATTTTAGCTACTTATAATTCCTCATGGCTATTTGCTTAAGAAAAAAAGTGAAGCAGAAGGGTTGTAATGCTGATAAGTAAGCGCGGAAAATTTTTGCCTCGCTACTTTAATCAACAGCACATCTTGGACTAAGAAATATAATAGCTAACATGGGCTTTGGGTGAAAATAATAACGAGAAATTTGTTTTTATCTTTCTTACGCTGATATAAGTTTTACATATTGGGTGCGAAATACTACCATGAAATAGCAAGTGGGAAGACAGGAGCTCAAACTAGGTAGAATCTGTGATACCTTCCATCTTAACCATTTCTAATAATAATTACACTTAAAAAACATAAAGGGGCATGCCCATTTTTGGCCAGGAAACGCCCAATAATATGGTTTTGTTAAAAAAAGCATCATGTTTTATGATAATTAATCGCGGTGTTCATGTATCCAAAAAAGATTGCAACATATTATGTGCAAAAAAGTACTGAATGATAAAAATGAAAGAACATCCGTAATTCATTGTTTTGTGGATAAAATATGCACTAAGCATTGGTGCCAATTATGTACCAATTTCGTCAAAATTATAATCGATACTGTATAATATGTTGTTCGATTTATAAGATGTAATTAATTCCAATATTATTCGTTGTTTATTCGATACTTATTATGATTTTATGTTAATTAAACAAGCAATTTATTTATCGCTAGGTGATTAAACATGACTTCTAATATGAAAAAAATCATAATAAATAAAGTTATTGCATAATTTAACTGTTTTTCTTATCTTTAATTAAAAATTCATAGAAAAAGAAATGAAAAATTGAAATAATCATCTTTAGATAATAATCGAATCTGATATAATGACAGCAAGGCGGCTGGCGACTGTCACAAGTCGATACTGTTTACATTTGCATTACTTTGTTTGTTTTCTTATGGATTTCTTATTTAAGCAACGAATAACCATTCTAAATGGACTCTATATTTATTTATATAGATTCTGGTAGAAATGCAATTAAAAAGTATTGTTGTAATTGTATTGTTGGCCGACAAACGGTAGGATGCTGTTCCCATGTTATGACAGTAATATGTTATTTGGGTTGGGCACGGTATCAGACAAATATTTTCCCGCCTGCTTAATTCCTGGATGATGTACTTACTAATCATATATGATACAAATGATGTATCATCATCATCATTTCAGCCGGAAGACGCCCACTGCTGGACAAAGGCCTCCCCCAAAGATCTCCACGATGATCGGTCCTGCGCTGCCCTCATCCAACCTATCCCGGCGATCTTGACTAGATCATCGGTCCATCTTGTGGGGGGCCTACCAACACTGCGTCTTCCGGTACGCGGTCGCCATTCGAGGACTTTTCTGCCCCAACGGCCATCAGTCCTTCGAGCTATGTGCCCAGCCCACTGCCACTTCAGTTTTGCAATCATCCGGGCTATGTCGGTTACTTTGGTTCTCCTGCGAATCTCCTCATTTCTGATTCGATCTCGCAGGGAAACTCCGAGCATAGCCCTCTCCATTGCTCTCTGAGCGACCATGAGCTTTCTCATAAGGCCCATAGTTAGCGACCACGTCTGCGTTCCGTATGTCATCACTGGCAACACACATTGGTTAAAAACCTTCGTCTTGAGACACTGCGGTATTTGGGACGAAAAGATTTTACGGAGCTTCCCGAACGCTGCCCATCCGAGTTGGATTCGACGAGTGACCTCTTTCGCGAAATTGGACCTGCCTAACTGGATCGTTTGACCCAAGTAGACGTATTCGTCAACAATTTCGAAAGTACAGTTCCCAACTGTTACGGGGGTAGGTGCGACATGGACATTAGACATGATCTTCGTCTTGTCCATGTTCATTTTGAGACCTACTCCTTGGGAAGCTGTATTGAGGCCATCAAGCATATGGCTTAAGTCTTCCATGGTTTCAGCCATGATTACGATATCATCTGCGAATCTAAGGTGAGTGATGTACTCACCGTTAATGTTGATGCCCAGTCCGTTCCAGTCCAGAAGCTTGAAGACATCTTCCAACGCAGCAGTGAACAGCATCGGCGATATGACATCGCCTTGTCTGACTCCCCGCTGCAGTCGGATAGGCTTCGAGTTCTGATCCTGGAGACGGACTGACATGGTGGCGTTTTCATACAAACACTTCAACGCTTTGATGTATCGATAATCAATGTGGCACCTCTGGAGAGACTGAAGCACCGCCCAGGTCTCGATCGAATCAAAGGCTTTCTCATAGTCCACGAACGCCAAGCATAGTGGCTGGTTATACTCCTCCGTCTTCTGTATAACCTGCCGCAGCGTATGTATGTGGTCTATGGTGCTAAAACCTTTTCGGAATCCGGCTTGTTCGGGAGGCTGGAAGTCGTCAAATCTGCGCGCGAGACGATTCGTGATGACCCTTGAAAACAGCTTGTAAACATGGCTCAGAAGTGATATCGGTCTAAAGTTCTTCAAAAGGGTTTTGTCGCCCTTTTTGAAGAACAGCACCACTATACTTCCGTGCCAGGCCTGCGGCGTTTTGCCATCGAGGATGACGGAATTAAATAGCTTCTGGAGGATTTTAAGCACAGGAGTACCACCAGCTCTCAGAAGCTCGGCTGTAATTCCATCATCACCCGGCGCCTTGTTGTTTTTAAGCTGTTTAAGGGCCACACTAATCTCGTACAGACTGACGTCTGGGATATCTACGGTGTAGTGTCGGGTTAATTTGGCTCTTGGGTCTTTAGCCTTGTTGTTAACAGGTGCCCGTGTGGTCGTGTATAGCTGTCCGTAGAACTTCTCGACTTCCCTCAAAAGTTCGGGTTTAGACGAAACGACCCTGCCGTCGTCGGTCTTCAGCTTCGTCAGTTGGCTCTGCCCAATAGACAATTCTCGTGCGAATACTTTAGAGCCCTTGTTACGCTCTATAGCCGCCTTTACACAGTCTGTGTTATGGCGGCGGATATCGCGAGTCAAGGACTTGGAGATCTGTCTATTTAGCTGCCTATACTGGGAAGCATCGTCCGGGGACTGAAGGGTCATTTGACGTCTCACATCCATCAATTTGAGAGTAGAATCTGAGATTTTTCCGGTTCTTTTTGAACGGCTGGCCTTGAAGAATTTAGACCCGGCCGTTTGAACAGCTTCCACGAACCTGTTATTATACTCGTCCACGTCAACGCAGTCACCGAGGCATTCGAAGCGGTTTTGCAATTCGAGTTGAAAGTTTACCGGGTTTTGGATCTGTATGGGTGCAGGTCGGAGCGTAGACTTCACCAGTCGAGACCTCTCCAATTTTGGATTGATATTCAATGTGCCTCTTACTAAGCGGTGATCACTCCCAGTTTTCACCGAATTGATCACAGAGACATCATTGAATATCTGTCTTTTGGTCGACATAATGAAGTCAATCTCATTTTTGGTGGCACCATCGGGACTAATCCAAGTCCATTTGCGTTGTTCTGGCTTCATGAAGAAGGAGTTCATCATATACAGGTCCTCCTTCTCCATGAAGTCGGCCAGCATCTGGCCTCGGGTGTTCCGATTTCCGAACCCAAATTGCCCCACTCTCAACTCATCGCCGCTACGTTTCCCCAACTTTGCGTTGAAGTCTCCCATGACAACGTTAAATGATGTATAAGATCATAAAATGCCTATTAGATCTTATCAAAACTTATTAATGTTTATGTTGTATTTAAGCAAAATGATTGTTAAAATACTGATTTGTGATAGTTAAATCCATTTTATAACTTAACAATCTGGACTTTTTGTAAATCAATTCCTTTACTATTTTACTCTATAAATTACATATTATCATTTCCATATGCGTTTATGTATGTGCACCTAGGGCCGAAGTGTCTATTGTCGGTGGGCATTCCCCTTTAAAACTTTCATATAAATAAGTTAGTACTAATGTAAACGTTACATGTAGAATGAATTCTAGAATCGCGTTATTACCTAATGGTAATAACGCGATTCTAGAATTCATTCTACATGTAACGTATAATCTCACCTTTAATGAAATGGAATCTTCGTGTGACATTATATGTTATGAGTATAGAGGTTACAGGTTCGATTTCCAAATCACATGCATCGCATCGGTAGATTTTCTCGACGAATAAGCATAATTATAATATAGGTATAAGCATAATAATCACGTACCGAAAGTGAAGGAAAACGTCGCGAGGAAACCTGTATTCCGAGATCACCGGTATGTGCAACCCGAAAATCCACCGTTGATAAGCATGACGGATAGCGAAGTAGGCATTTATCAAAGTGGTTAACCTATTTGCATCCAAAAATTGGGCTTTTTTACAGCTAGAGTTCAGTAGACAGGTTTAGGTTGGCAACACGCTTCCGGCCTAAAAGAAATTTTATAACGCCTTTTTTAAAACCCCATATAACACTGCGATAAGAAAATCTCAGCTGGAACGCTCACGTCAAATCCGAAGAGTACCTAAAATGAACGTTTAATAACCATATCGTACAGGAAAGAAGTGGCTCCAGGAAATGGGGATGAAAGCCTAGCTGATGGTGGATAGTGTGGTGGCAGAAAGACGGCGACGACACCATTCTAAACAGTTTTTCGAAAGTGTTTTAGGGCCCAAAGTTCACTGTTCAATGCAGTCACTTGTAAAACTTATTTTACTCTTCTTCATCTTGGCTAAGAAGGTGCAAGATACGACTATATTGTAGTCAGTAAAGTAAACCGTAAAATGTTTGTGATTTGTCATGATGTGTGTAAACTGTATGACTATATTGTAGTCAGCATTTGTTGTTTAATTTGGAAACGCTTGTACGCTGTAAAATTAAATCCGATTTTTATCTGCGCTTTAAATTTAGCGCTGGTCTTCCGCTAGCCCTGTGGAGTAATGTCACGGACAAACGTAAAACTTTTAAAAGTTCAATAACAAAATGACATAGAAAAGTCAATATAACATATGAAACACAGAAATAATATTAAAGATATTAATAAAAATTGCAGTTTAAACTTCACTTCTAAAAATAACTATTTAAACATATTATATCATGAAAATCATCATCATCTTTATCCGTGCAGGGGCGGAGAAAGAATACTGACCTCTGTGGCCAGGGTCAACCTATCGTAAAAAGCGACAAAACAACCCCCCTAGCTACGTTGTAGGGCCCCAAGCCCGTCTGGATGGCGACCACCTTTGGTCTTAAGTATGCCGCCGTAATAACTTTGTTCCTGTACCCTTATGGGACAGCAGCGTGTTCGCAATGCCACTGGCGTTGCAAACACCCATAAGCGTAGGTAACTGCAAAATTTTAAGTGGGCCGTCAGCCTATCTGCTGTCCTAGAGCAATAAAATAAACTACGGTATTAAAAGTTTTCTTGTTATAAAATCCTGATACAGCATTATCTTTGCAAATTAAGTTTGATAGAAAACATTATTATTTCTCACATTCTGTGATATGCAAAATCCTTTTATTTTAACCTATTTTAAGCTTTTATTTTAAACTAGTATATTTTTTAAGTGAAATATATATTAAAAAGAAACATTTTTAAAACAAACTATTTAAAAGGACATAAATCTTTATCACAATATAATAGAAATGTATTTCTTTGAAATATATTTGAAACCATGCTATGATTAAGTCGGCTTATGAGAAAATTATATCTATAGTAACCATAAAAAATTGACGCTGACGATCTCTATGGTCGAGTGATTAAAACTCCAAATCATTTAACCTCGCTCCGTACTGATTACCAACAGTTAAAATTCGGAAATATTATTTCGGGTTTCTTTGTCTTTGAGTGAATCTTTGCGTTTTTTAAAAATATAGCAATGATCCTTGATCTTCTGACTCGTGTTAAGAATAAATTTGTAATGTCGTAAGCTATATAATGGTGAAACGTGCACTAAACTGTGATATTACTTATAAGAACTTTTTTATTATTATCGAACACTAGACTGTCCGTTTAATAATAAGCAGTTGCCGTTGCCTGTGAATGTTTGCGACGCCAGGGGCACGATCAACATGCTGGCCGTGTAAAAATTTTATGACACCTTTTTGTAAACACTACGTGTAATAGTGCGGTATAATAATCTCAGCCGTAAGTTCGTTCCAGATCCTGACTGTGCGCCAAATAAATGTAAATAATAAATATATTTTGAGAAAGCCTCACTGTATTAGTTAAACATAAATAATTTAGATTTGACTGGATAAAAATAGTTTACATAGATTATCATATGGTACGTTGTGTGCAGACTATTTATAAATTAATCCTATATAATTATATATTTTCCGTTAGGAATCGGAGTGAAACCGGTCGTTCGGGTATATTTTATGGAACTCTGTAGTCATGCGAAAACACCCTATTGATAGAGGACGGGAATTAAAGGATCTCACCGAACTCGAGAGGGTCTTCTTTCCCGTACTGCCGTTGTCCACCTTTAAATCACTAGCGTATAGTACACAATTACAGCCATGTCTTATTTGATTCGTTCAATCCGAAAACAACACAAGATACGATTCTTAAATTATTTATACAAGGAGCGCGCGCACAGAGACAATGTCAACCTTTCAACAGTTTTACACACACTCATTGATACGTTACGGCAGCACGCCATCTCTTGGTGAGAAATGGGTATCAGGATAGTGTTATAGCATGTAGAGGTGTGAGGGAGACGGGCACATAAGCGTTCTCAGATGACTATGTTACGAGTATATCTAAGTTTTTAATAATATCAACGGAGATTCTGCCAACAAGTGCTTAGGATCAATTATAATCACATATTTTCTATATATGTCTCCTGCAAATCTGGTTGAAAAAATTATAAATATCGAACGGGCATCTTAGATTTGGTAATGAAATCTTCAGATTCAACTGCAATAAAATTATTTTAATGTAAGAATGTAATTAAACTAAAATACAAATACATCAAATTACTACATGTAAATAAACACAGTTGTGTTTAATTAATAGAGTAGTTACTCCAAATAAGACATCAACAGAGCAAGCTTATATCCTTTAATCAAACTATTTACCCATAACATTCCTCCCGAGCGGGCAGAGGTACTTGTATTTATGTTAAGATTAATCCTGTTACATAGCTTCGAAGTTAACCCTCTGGATAGGTAATGTAAAGTGATTCGTGCTTAACGAAACCCCGGCTCACCGTAGGCCGGTAAGAACTAATCGGTGCAATTTACATAATGCCTGATCACTCTAATTTCTAACAATCACCAAAATATTAAATTGTGTTACTGAAAACACGCTTAACCCGTTTATAAATAATAATAACTAATTATAAAATAATTATACATAACAGTTCATGCGCATCAACGTATAAAAAGTAGTTTTATAAAAGTTTTAATTAATTTAATTATTATTGAGTAAGCAATTGAATAATAATCCGCATGCATGTACACATAATGTGGCAGTAAGAATCTAAATTTTTTTTAACTATCCTAACTAATATTATAAATTCGAAAGCGAGTTTGTTTGTTTGTTACGCTTTCACTCCTAAATCGCTGAACCAATTTTGATGAATTTCGATATAGTCTTTGAGGTAATGGTAAATCGGTTTCCCCGGGATAGAAAAAACTTTTATTGTAAGCAGTTACCGTCGTCTATGGTTGTTTGCGACGCTAAGCACCGCGAACACTCTGCTATTCCATAGGTATACAGGAACCTGGGTATCTAATGCCGGAACACAACACAAGGCGGCATACTTCCAGTCGGGCTTGGTGCCCTACCACCTAGCTAGGGTTGTTTTATCGTCTTTTACGCCCGGCCGACCCCGGCCACAAGGATTAGTATTCTTACTCAGCCTCTGCATGGAGTGTTGATGTGGTAGACCTATACTTCTTTTTATCTAGAACAATCCGCCACAATTAATATAATGCTGAACTGTCATATAAAAACAACGATTTTTCCACAGCGTTTTCTCGCCCTAATGAAATGCTGTAGCCTAATCTTGTCTATACAAATACATACAAATAAATAAAATTGGAGGGTCTGTTTGTAATATTAAAATAACTACTTTTTACTAAGTGCATTAGGACGTATACACGGTACATATACCAAGACAATATTTTTTTAAATTTTTGTCTGTTTGTCTGTCTGTTTGTTCCGGCTAATCTCTGAAATGGCTGCACCGATTTTGACGGGACGGGACACTGGCAGATAGCTGATGTATCAAGGAGTAACTTAGGCTATTTTTATTTTAGAAAAAAAAAATATTTGGTTAAAAATGATAAGTTTCGGAAATTTTATATACCAATTTAAGTTGACCTCAGATTTATATGATCAATCATATGAAATAGGGTTCAGCTTAGGCTGGACTTACTAGGTTGAATTTCCAATTTAAATTAATCTCATATATTCAAAAAATACTGCCTAAAGTCACTATTCCACGCGGACGGAGTCGCGGGCACAGCTAGTATTTAATAAAATGATAGAGAAACATTGCAATTTAATTTATGAGATAACTACTCTGCAAGTCCACTGCAGTAATTTAATAGCCTCTAGAGAGCGGAAAATATAAATAAACACTTAATCTCCATTAAGAGAATTGAGCTGCGAGGCCGGCGGTGTAACAAGCACCACCGATAACTCTGAATAATGGATGAGGTCGGTTCGAGACGCGTGTGACCTACGCCCTATATTTTGGTAGTCAAGTGAGTGTCCAAGCTGACTAACATGCTGACGCAGTATCCGAGGACTTCAACAAATGTGGACCCTTTCGTATTTGCGAAGGCTGACTAAATTATGGACCTGTCGCAAAAGAAAAGTATTCGACTGTGTAACGGATTGGACTTTCATAAAAATGGAAAACACGAAAGGAGCTGATAAATATGTATTGAAATGAAAATATATTGTAACTGTTTTTGAATGAATCTTTATAAAATCATCACTTCAGTGATTGGGGTTTGCTTTAGTTATCAACAATAAGCTGTCGAATTAATAACAAAAATTTGAGACTTTGCTTGAGGAGGCTTGTTGCCGATCTGATCGAATTCACCATTTGTGGCGACAAGTTGACAAAAAGCAAGCGGAAAATACAGTTTTCGAGTACTTATGAAAGCTCGTGCGCGTCTGTGTAAACATAAATGTAAATATGGTATATTACAATAATCAAATTATAAACTTTTTACACGCCCATACTTCATCACATTTTCGAAGATATTTTTCTTAAAATTTCGTAATTTATTTATTTCATAATTAATTGAAAAGTTATCATACGACATCATGATGTACATCATGCTTCTTATGTAAACATAAGATTACTCAAAAGCGACATTTGCTAGAATTTCTATAGGGCTTAAGTTAAACGATAAATGTACTTCTTTGACTAACTCAAAACGCGAATTTTTCTATCAAGCAACTATAGGCATACACTATCCAAAATAAATGTTTGTGTACTTTTTAAATAGATGTTTGTTTTATGCACATTGGATATGTCCTTAAGAACTCATAAAATTCTATGAGTTAGGGCGTCTTTTATCTCACAGAATCACGCCATTGCGTTCGTGTTATGTAAATTTTCTAACAGGTGCTGACATTTTCTCGCAACTCGTTTGCACCGGCCGTACGTTTATGGGCTTTGCATGTCCCTCTCTTTTAATAAAAATCGTATATCACCATTGCAAAAATATTAAAATCTTTTCATCATGGTATCTCGTTAGATATTTTTTTAAATATACTTTTAATAATCAATGCTTTTAATTTAACGTTTGACATGACCTTTTATTGGTTTCAAGATTCAGAATTTTTGAATGAGTATGACCAGTAAACATTTAATTATTATATATTAGCGACATATACCATATAAATTAGCGACTCCTTATCAATTGAATTTATACAAACTTGAAAGTAATGAATTCTAGTAATTCTGATATATTCTAAGTAGATGCTTGGCGAAGAAACAAAAATAGTACAAGTTCGAATATTACATTACATTTTAACACATTGGTTTTAGAACGTCGAAAACAAAAAAAATTATAAAAGATATTAAGACGTGCTCGTGACTGCGAAGTATTGCTCATACCGGACTAAAACCAAACAACTATTTTACAACTTTCGCGGGACCTCCGTTTTCACTAATGAAGAACTTTTGAGTCTTAATACTTCAGATTATCCTTCTAAAATGACTGTGAGACAAAACAATATGTAAAAAATGGAGTGAACACTGACTTATGACTTTTTAATTAGAAATATTGCTTACGTATGAGAATATCATAAACTAGAAGCTACATCAAACATGAGCAGGGTATAAAGATAAAACGCCTGGAGAAAAATGTGACGTAGCTGTTTGGAAAAAATTGTTTGAAATAAAAATAAATGGACACAAAAAGAGAGTAAAGTAAGAAAAGAAGGATGGAAGTGAGATATGATAGGTCTAAGAAATGGTGAGATGGCTGCTAAGATAACACGGGTTGTTGAGCGGATCATATATTATTAATTCTAAGTTTGGGTAATACGGTTTAAAGCATTCAGCATAAACTTTGTACTGAATAAAAAACCATAAAAAAGTAAAACGAATAAGTAACGAAGAACCAAAGATATTGTTGTAACTATTTAATATTCTACCACTTGAACGATTAGGTGAACCATGGCGAGCAAATATATATCGTGAGTAACTCAAGACATTGGCGGCATAACAAGCACAAACATACCCTTACACCTAAATTACCATTTACGTATTAATAAGATACTTAAAAATCTTGTTTTTGATACTGAAATATGTTTGGTATAGTTTACTATTGGCTAATAAGAACAATAATACTGCTTTCTGCAAAAATAAAATTTTAAATGCCTGCTCGTTTTATTTTTTCACAGTCGCATCAATTTAATTTTAAATTACAGCACTTTTTAAGTTAAGCAAGTTTTTAATGAGATCTAGAAACGCTACAGAGACTGAAATTATAATAATACATTAAGTAATATCTTTTCTAAAGCTGCTTATAAAAGCTATTTTAATGAATATGCGGGGAACCTTACCACTGTATTTATTGAAAATACTCTTACTAATGCTACAATTTAACGGTTTATTATTTGTTGATCATACATATATTTGAATACAGTACATGGCGCTTACACATCTAATCAGTAAGTCACTATTTACGAATTCACGTATTTCTTACAACAAAGTTGCGCGGGCGATGCAGTATGCGTGACTGGTAAATATTTTCCTCGCTGCGGAGATAGTTCGGTCGGTTTGCCAGGGTCGGTCTGAATATTTATGAATATTCCACAAATGAATTTAAAAACCGTTATTCAACTAGAAGGTTTTATGTCGATTATATTTATTAAAAGTAGCAGTTGTAAATGAAATCATGGTTCTTAAATTTGCAACGGTATAATTCCAAATTGGATTACTAGTAGTATTGCCGTATTGATATCTTTTTTCTTGATATGGACAGTAGAAAAGCTGACGTTGCACATGACAGTAAGCAGTTTCCGTCGCCTATAGATATTTGCGACGCCAGGGGCACCGCTGACATCCTGCTGTCCGCGTAGAGGAACTTGAATCTAGGTCACTTTTCACAAAATACAAGACAAGGTTATGATAGGAATTATAATATACATTTAGGGACTAAGGAAATGACAAAGAATACAATAGAGAAGAAAAAATAGAAATTGAACTCCTGACAAATATAAAAGTGATTGATTGAAGAGGAATCAAACTAGGTATTTTAATTCGTGCAAGGGAGGTGTTAGAATTCTGATCCTGTGGCCGGAGGCAACCTGTCGAAAAGAGCACAAAACAACTCTAGCTAGGTGATAGGGCCGAAGCTTGTCTGAATGGCAACCATCTTTTGTCTTAAGTATGCCGTCAAAATAACCTTGTGTTGTGTTCCGGCATTAGTGACCCAATTTTCTGTACCCTTATGGGACAGCAGCGTGTTCGCGAGCCGAGTAACTGCTAAAATCTAAGCGGGACGTCAGCCTGTCTACTGTCCTTCACAAAAAAAAATTGATGTTTTTACATCAATTTTCTGTAAGGAATACTTATGAGCACTTGAAAATAAAATTGAGTCCACCCCGTGTTCAAATGGGTACTGAAACATTTCAATATTTGAAGTGCTTCAGAATTTTCCGTTATTACTCAAGAATATTCCGGGTCTTGTAATCGATCTAGAACTTTCATATTAATGCCTCGAAAGAACGTAAAAACTTTTAATAGACTGCCTTTCCTTCCACGGTTTAACCCAATAATTCAGCTTCTGAGAATAAATCAAGAAAGTTGCAATCCCAAAAGATATAAAATAAGTTTGTGAAACAAATATAATATTACGATCCATATTATATGATTCATAGAAATCTAGTAACTAGATTTCGAAGAAAATATATTATTGTAACCAAAATATGAACATAACGTTATGGCCGTAAATCTTGTTTTTAAATTTAAATTTCGAATAATAAGTAAATCAATCACATGTAAGGTTTTGAACTTTTTAGTAAAATTAAGGTTCAATTATTCAAATTAACATTGAAGCAGTGAAGAAAATGATTTTGGATAATCGTCGAATCACTATCAGAGAGGTTGCTGATGATGTTGGCATATCGTTCGGCTAATGCTAAGCAAATTTTATGGATGTTTTAGGCATGAAACGTGCGGCAGCGAAGATTGTTCCAAAATTGCTCAATTTTGAGCAAAAACAACGTCACATGGATATCGCTCAGGAGCTGTTGAACATCGTCAACGACGATCCAGATTTCCTCAAAAAGGTCATAACTGGTGACGAATCATGGGTGTATGGCTATGACATTGAAACCAAAGCCCAATCATCCCAATGGAAGCGTCCAGAAGAGCCAAGACCGAAAAAAATACGTCAAGTTCGGTCAAATGTGAAGGTTTTGCTCACTGTTTTCTTCCACTGCAATGGCGTGGTGCATCATGAATTCTTGCCACAAGGTCGTACGGTCAATAAGGAATACTACCTTGAAGTAATGCTCCGTTTGCGCGAAGCAATTCGTCAGAAACGCACAGAATTGTGGAAAAAACAATCATGGATTTTGCACCATGATAATGCACCAGCTCACACATCGATGCTTGTGCGTGAGTTTTTGGCCAAAAACAAAACCGTTATCATGCCTCAACCACCGTATTCACCGGACTTGGCCCCCGCTGACTTTTTCCTCTTCCCAAAACTGAAGACACCGATGAAAGGAAAGCGTTTTGCTACGATTGAGGAGATAAAAGAAAAATCGAAACAGGAGCTGTTGGCGATACCAAAAAGCGCGTTTCAGAAGTGTTTCAAGGATTTGAAAAAAACGCTGGCATAAGTGTATTATATCTCAGGGGGATTACTTTGATGGGGACAAGATAGTTATTGATGAATAAATAAATACTTTTTGAAAAAATTGAAAATATTTATTTATCAGACTATGTATTTGACGACCCCCGAGATGTAACGGCTAGCATTTGGTATTTATGTATAATATACATTGCCCACAAGACAGGTGCTATGCAGCTTACTTTGGGTTTAGATGGCGCGACTCTAGGTTGGTCTCCTAGTATAATGCCATGTAAGAAAAGTATATACAAAGAAGATACTTAAAATATAATTTAAATCTAAAGCAATGTCAGTTTGCAACGTCATCATACTTACACCATGGTTGTTGACAAGTTTTGATTGCTTTAAAATTCGCCAAGGATTTCCGACGCCCACACTATTGGGTCTACCAATCTATTCCAATATTACAATTTAAATTCATTTTTTTGGGACTAGAAATAGTACATATATTATTATAAAATATTATGAATTTTTACCATTAGTATGAGTATTAAAACTATGAATATAAATAAAAATATGAATGGGTATACAAAAATTATGAAGATCCTGTAAACCATGCTAGTCACAAACCCAAAAGGTACCTCACATAGAATTATTTAATTCAGTGAGAGAAATAATCACATACTCTCACTATACAATCACACATTTAGACTGAATGGGAGAAGATAATCGAGAAGAAAAGGGCAAAACATTCCCTTAAATCCTTTCCTGTACTGTGAAAAAAACCCTTCATTGTTTGTCATCAAACTATTTGCTTGATCAGAGAGCGCGCCGATTAAGTGCTGCTTTTTAAAAATCTTACTTATTAAGTATACTGAATCGAAGTATACCGAACGATTCTTAAGAATCAAATAGGTTTCTTAATAAAAAATATTTTAGTTTGTGTTATTTATTAAAAAAATTAATACAATATTCTATTTAGTCACTACTTTTTTAATAGACATATGAAAAAAGTCAATGAAAGTGTACACGATTTTAATTTCTACTCGGCTATTTATCGTTGAATAATTACCATTAATTTTGGATTGTTAATATTACTGTATTATCTGCTTGTGCTCATTTATCTTCATAAAATCGACACTAATAAATTATTAACTTACATACTAATATGATATGGTTCCTCAAAGTTAAAATGAAATCTATTCTAAATTCATCTACATGTAACATATGAACAAAATCGAAGTAAAACGTTGCCCTATGTGTTCTATGAAAGTCTAAATTTCTATTCATTGAAAATTCATAATTTTTTTTTTGGCAAATATGAAACTTTCCTGATTTAACTTTTCCGCATTTAACACACATCAATTAACATATAGCTAGGCTATAGTAAAATATTAAACTTCAATTGACTATGTTACTTTAATCTAATTACTTATCGACTATGAAGTTTAAATATTTTTGCAAATAATATTGATTGTTTTTCAAAATTGTTACTATTAAGCTGATTAGAAACCATCTAAAATCTAATGCTACATCAAAATTATAACAGCAAAGTGCATGTGCAATCACACAAGACATGTCCGCATTGACATAATATGTGTCCGCAAAATGATTATTTTTAGTGCAATTATAATAGCAGCGAAAAATTAATTTATTCTCTTTCATATAATAGCAGTAAAATAATTCGAATACCAAGGCTTTAACCTAATATACGAAAAGGATTAAATTTATTTCGATTTGGTTGCTGTTGTGGTCGCCTGGATCTGTTTGGTCGTGGCAAAGGTTCATTTGCACCAGAAAGTAACGGCGATTGGAAATCATCAATAGTTTCCGATGTATCTGTAGTATTATTTTCAAAATCTTTCTCACGATCTTCCATCTCAGTGTACTTATATCCCTCGTTTGGTGTAGAGTGCATTTCAGGATCAATTATAGTGTCGTTTTTATTTTTATCAGCATTTTTAGAAATTGGTGATGTATCGAAAACATTTTCTGTAAGCGAAGTGTTTAAAAGCTTCGAGTCATTTTTAACATATATCAGATCAGTTGCGGCTGTTGATATTACATTTCTTGACGTAATTAAATACGGCGTTGTTTCTGTATTCATTTTCACAGTAAGGGAATCATTATTATTCGAAAGACTCTCTTTAATCAAATATAGAGATTTTTCGGAGATATAAGTCAAATTGGAGGAAGGAATATCTATGTTATTTTGACTATTAGCAAAAGCTGGAGCAGTGGCTGTCACTTTTAAAGAAGTCACTGTAGAAATATCTATAACAGGAGTTGTAGTAGCAATATCATGGGTATATGTATCATTTTTTTGTAATATTGGCTGATACGAATTTAAGCTCTCAGTTATATTTGTTTCATTCTTTGAAAGCTGATTTTCATTGCTAAAAGTTATATATTGTACGGTTTCCTGTTGAGGCATATCTCCCAAATAATGATCCAGGTTAGCATTTATGTCGATAGGATTATCTTTTATAATAACTTTTAGATCTATTATAGGGCCGTCATCATACTTATCTGTCTGATTATCATGGTCAATCATTTTGTTATTTGCCATTTCGATTTCTTTAGTTGTTAATTCCGTTGTAATTGTAGTGTGTTCTGTAGATTTTTGAGCTTCCATAGCTTTAACACTTGGAATTTTAAACATTTTACTTGCTGGATCATTATATTTTTCAATATATTTCTTAGGAACGCTACTCTTCATAATTTCTTTTTTTACGTTATTTGGAAACAGGTTAGTTTGTAATGTAACTACTAAAGGTTTATCAGAATATTCAGATACCGGATTGACTGTAGTTGTTTTTATATTGGTATTGTTATTTACTTGATAAGCATCAACAGTGTGGCCATATTGCACCTTTTGTTTCAAAAAGTGTTGTTCAGCAAGTTGCTGTGCATGTTTTTCTGCGAGTGACAGAACAGTCATATCATCACTTATTTTGGCTTTAGCTATAACAAGTGGTGGGACAAAATGATCTGTAGGCTGTGTAAAGATATGCTCAAAGTTACCATACTTAGCAAATTCCTCATGCATCATTTTATGTTGCATGTGTTTTTCATCTTCGATTTGATCTTGTTGTTCATCTGTAAGTAAATTTTCATCAGTGCCTATTTTAGGTATAAAGTTGCTGTGTTGATTTCTATTATCTGCTACTCCTAAGCTAACATGTTTCTCAATTATTATTTGATTCAGTTTATTATTGTTAATAATTTTAGGTAACGCCAAATATGCCGTTGATATTTTAGTATCATGAGAAATTGTTGAAGTAAAGATAGAAGACGATTTATTAACATCGGTACCATGTTCTGTTGTATCAATTATATCTTCTGTTGTAAATTCGTTTGCATTATCTTGATCAGTTAGTATAGAATCTGTTACGATAGGTTCAATAGTATTCGTTGATACTAAACTCGATGTAGTAGTTGTGTCATCTTCAGCACAAGATAAATCTTTAAGCAAATCTTCTCTTTTCTGTAAAAAATAATTATTAAATTTTAATTTATTTGTATAGTTTATAGTGCTATTATATATTTCTTCATGCTTGAAATAATAATACGGGTACCCTATCTCCTTTTTCAGCGTATTAAAAGACGATAACTAGGTTATTCACTCGGCTCATTATGACAGAAGATCACCAATGCGAAAAGTTAGATAAAAGTGGAAACCAAGCTTCAGAGTGGACGGATCACACAAGTAAGAATTCAATCAAAAGGAAATATTTAAAAGTAAAAAAATATAGTAATGTTTGTTCATAGTTTGTCAGTGTTTTTTGTTTCTTACCATATTCCCAGTACACTGCACGCGCTTAACTCCAGCCAACCCACAGTCAGCCGTTAGTTGAACTGCAGCACTTTCCGGCAAGTACAAAATAGTTAACGCCGGTAAAGCTCGCACCATGCAACCCTCATTCCCAAGGGCCCATTGGGGTACTGCAAACAAAAATACGAAACTTATTTATTGTACTCAATTTGTATTTGAATAATACCAAAACATATAACGATTCAAGGAAGATAGACAGTTGCATATATTTTATATTATATACGTATATATAATCAAGAAAATTGAACTGCATGTGACTTTTTATGTTACCTACCCGGTAATTCACAGATGAATGATGCGACAGAGGGTCCACCACAGGCTCTTGCTTCCCATCGATAGTCAGATGTAGGGTCAGCAGCAGCGCAGAGTGGAGCAGAACGAGCATCTGGAGCTGCACTCCAATACCCATCACCGCTCAAGCCACGGTAATCACTAATTTAAAAAAGATATCGAAATATTATCACATCATGAAAGTTCACAAGGACAAAGTAATTCAATTCACTAATACAAGGTTCGACTTCCACTACAGTACATAAATCTCTTAGAAATGTTTTAGCACCCAATTCACATGTTTAAACATTTTGAATATTATACTACTGTAGTGTACAAACAGTGCAATAAAAAATCTTCACCAACGATATTATTTGTGAGTGCTAGTGTGTGTAAAACCAAGTTATGTATGATAAGTGTATATATACTGTTCGTATCCTTGTCGAGTTTTACTGGAAAAATTGACTGAAGATTGAATTGAAGTAGTAGGGGTTCAATGTCGTCTAAATATGCCGCCATAATAACATTGTGTTGTGTTTCGGACTCAGATTAAAAATAAGGAATTTAGAATTCAGTATGCGGACGACAACGTGTTAGTGGTGCCCCTGGCTGCGTAAACATTCATAAACGACGGTAATTGCTTGCTTTTAGTGGATCGTCAGCCTGTCTGGTGTTGAATGCTGAATGCTGAATAGTATCATTTCAGTTGTAATATATATTTTTTGTCTTTTTTACTTATTTCATTTCCTCCCAAAATATTCAATATAAAATTGTTTCATGTTTTCGAGATTATAATTCTCTAAATATAATTATTTTTGAGATGCCAAATACCTAATAACTTTTTGAAAATCCTGAGCCACTGACAACTGGTAAACCAGACTCTGATTTCAATACTTAACTACATCATACTACAACAACTACATCATCGTCATCATCTCAGCGTTGTATACCGATTGCAACCTACACTTCCGTTTCGGTGCCCGGGGTCTGGTTTCCGACTTTTTTTCTCCATTTCGCACGGTCTTCAGCATCCCTGGTAGTGAGCCCATTGGCACGCATATCACCCTTTACGACGTCAAGCCAGCACTTGGGTCTACCCCTCCTACCGGGGCCCGGCGGTGGTGGCATGGCCAGACATTTGTTCCCCACATAAGTAGCCGGTTGCCATAAAACGTGGCCGTACCAACGAAGCCGATACTCCTACAATTTATCCGTAATGTCACGGACATGAAGATTGCCGCGAATGCGGGAGTTCCTAACGCGGTGCTTCCGCGTTACTCCACACATCCACCGCAGCATATTCATCTCCGTGACACGCAGTTCTTGCTTGCATCGCTCTATCACCGGCCAAGCTTTACATCCTTATAAAAGAACAAGCCTAATGATGGCCTTATAGACCTATCCCTTCAATTTAATCTTAGGGTTACAAATGACACCAGTCACATCACGCCATTTGGCCCACGCGGCAGCAATGCGTGCCTTGACGTCGCAATCGAAGTCTCCAGACGCGTGACAACTACATTAAATATTAAACGCTATTCTTTAGTTGGCCTAATTAAAACTATGTTTGTCTGACCCATTTGAATTAGCTTTGTTTTGCAGCGAACAATTAAGTGGTAAGAGAGTTTATCTTGTTTTTTTTAAGCGCTTTATCCAAAGCTTTGTTGGAGCCTGAGGTCCTTTAATTTTAAAATTAATATTTAAAACGATTGATGTTTAACACTCGCCTGCTGACATTAGGCCTGTGAAGTATTACAGTAATTACTTTGAGTCAGTATTCAACAGTAAGGTCACTATGACATACTATGACAGTTCAGTTTACATTGTAGCTCGGCCTGCGAACTGAAACGCTAAGAAGACAAAACAGGATTAAATAATATATAATATTTTATTGAAATACATACGTCCAAGTAAAATCTCCGTCAGGATTACTCCTTATAAGGCCAACCCATACTGCGCTGGAGATATCCAATTCCTTTAGGTAGGCGCGCACTGCGTCATACTGGGCTGTTGTATCCACTGCAACAAATGATTAAAAACTATGATACCAATTTCATAGTTTATAAAAAAATCTTCATAACGCCATCAAGTAAAAGAAAGCAAGGAAATTATTATTATAATATGTTACATACACTGCAGTGACTGGTTTCGTGATTTTGCCATTTTTATTTGTAAGTCATGTGAATGTTTGCTAATAAAGATTATTATTATTATATAATTTCCTTCCCATTTGTTTCAAGCAAATAGATCCTTAATTAAGATATTTATTTAAAAACAATATAGTTGAATACTAATATTTACAACGTGTATTAGAAATAAATTGATTTCTTTTAAAGCATAAAGTCAGTATATATGTATGTGGCTCTATGAATGATTTATGGCACGTCACTTATTCGTGATAACCTTATTCGTGACAATATTTTAAGACGTGCACGTGCAGAAATATGTGATCATATTTTTGCACCTTTCTCCATTTAAATTACATTATGAACTAATCTTCTACCCCTTTTTGGGATAATCAGGTGGCATAAATGGCAGAATAGTACTTGAATAACTTGAAAATTACAAAAAAATATTGGAAAAGATGCACAGACGTTTATAAAGCGTATGCCCAGATATAACATACTCGGCAAGCAGTAGGCAGGCTGATGGCCTAATTAATAATAAGCAGTTACCGTCGCATATGTCTGTTTGTGACACGTAGGGGAACTGAAATCTGAGTCACTTATCTGAACACAACGCAAGGTTAATGTGGTGGTATATTTACAGATCAAGAATGGATGCCATCCAGACGGGACTGGAGTCCTACCACCTAGCTAGGGTTGTTTTGTCACCTTTTACGACGAGCCAGCCCCGGCCGCAGAGGTCTGTATTCTCAATCTTCCCCTGCACGGAGTGAAAAGTTATATATCTCTCAGTATATTTTTTTAAGAATTATTTTACTTCTCTTTTAGGTACAATAAATATTTTTTCTTCAAATACTAACTGAAATGCTTCAGGCTTTAAAGATTTCTCTTACACGCAAGTACAACGTTATTAAACGATGTTTTGGTAAACTCAGTAATATTTTTGTTAGCACCACGTAGTTTACGAGCCGAGTTACGGCAGTTGGCTCGTTCCGTATCTTATCATTCCCTCTCAGATGGTACACCCGTTTATAGTCTGCTAAAATTATGGCATAAAAAGCAACATTGAATGACATTATAGGATCAGGAGGCGTTTAAGCCGTTCGTCCATCAAACAAATGTTAAAAGACCTTTGATAAAAAGTGACGGCGCATATTGGAAACAGTACATTCTAATTTTATTTGAAATCGACATTTCGACATTTAACGCGGGAATCTTAGCGTTAAATGTCGAATGCCTCATTTAAAACGTCTGTAGTGTAGTAGCTTAACTAGTTAAGATTGATTCAACATTTAAAAGATATCGTGGGTTAAAATCCTATTTGGCCTATGAACCGAAGTGATTGATTTGGATCTGACCATCTGACTCAGAATTCGCAAAAAATAGCTTTAATATTTGTGTATCGATGATTCGGTTAAATGAAGTGATTTTTTCATAACTAAGAGAAGACGTTAATTTCTGATTTTTTGTCACAACATGAGAAAAAAAACACGTAAAAATAAGTTTATTTTAGTAACGCTTTCTACATATACTTTTCTTTAAATACATATACTTTTCTTTACTTTTCTTTACTTTTCTTTACTTTACATATACTTTTCTTTAAATCATTTAATTTTATTTAGAAATTGAGTATTAAATAACAGTTTAACGACGTAAATAGGTAAGACAATTCAACATAATCAATATTATTGAAATAACACCAACGTTTTTATGTGTGTTTCTACATTACCAACCGGTATAAAAAAGCGAAAAATATCACGCACGGAGCCACATGTAAGTACTCTAACTGATTTATCTCTTAAACTAATTTAGATCCCATTTTGACATTTTTATCGTGAAATTAATAAATGTTAAGCATCATTTTGAATTCAAGAAATTTAAATTATTAATAATTAAAATTTCTTAAAATATTTACCACTGAATTAACAATTAAAAAAAAAATCAAATTTGGAAACTGATTCAAAATTTTAAAAAACAAAGAATTTCATATAAAACTTTATCTTTATTATTTTATTAAACTCATAATTCACTTTAACATGAAAATAAAATTTCAAAGAAACCCTTCCATCGATCAAGTGAATTCTTTAGAATCCCATATCTTAACAACTAAACCTTAAATTCGAAAAAATATTATGTGATCATGTTCATATCCTCTAAAAGTACAAATCTGACCAATATGAACGAATTTTTCATTGTTCTTTTTTTCGTTGTCTACTTCAAGTGAAATGCCCCAAATACAAAATAGTCGCAAGTTCACGAGTCAATTAAAAATCCTAACACAACTGTCAAATCTTTGTCATCCTCTTCAATCGGTAATTACTTATTCAGCCAGACTCAATACAACTTGATTGACAAGCCCATTTTAGTCAACAAATGACATCGGGAAACTATGCTATCCTCATCCGGATGACGCGAGGGGGAAATTTACATTACCGCGTAGAGGCGGGATGCCGACAAGTCGGTCGTATTCAAATTGACGTCATTAAGTCGGGCGCACGCCTAAGATTGATGCCTCCAGAAATAAAATTATTTTAACTTGATTTATTTATATTATTCATATATTTACACATGTTTTAATTTAAGCTGCACAAGTACTACAAGTATAAAAAATTTAATAGTAATTCTTTATCAATATCTTTATCAATAAGCTAACCCCCGAAGACGAATCACGTGAATTTTTGAGCAGTCAAAACATCGAATAGATAACTCATCTCCGTACAGTCCTGATTTGGCACCCAATGACTACAGTCAACGATTTACGAGCGCCGAAGAAGCAGTTGAAGCGTTCAAAAACCATGTTTTGGAGGTGTCTCAAGAGGAATGGAAAAGCTATGACAAATGGTTCGAACGAATGCAAAAGTGTACTGATCATCAAGGGGAATATTTCGAAAAACAATAAAGCATTTTCATTTAAAAACATTTGTTATTATTTGCTATTCCTGAAATATAAATAGTACCCGTCGTACATTACTTTCAAATAAATATCTCTCATACGAGTATATAAGTCTTTGAATGGAATATACCTTTGTATCTTATTAGATACGAGACAGAAAGATTGGCTCCGGTAACCACGCAATTGAGCCGAGTACAAGAAAAGGAATAAAGCCAGATAAATCCTTTCAGAACTCATAACAGAGAGGATTAACTAGATACGTGATAATAACACATTGTGGCATTATCCCCTGACCGAGCATTGCTTTTTACTCGTAAGTTCACATCGAGTATTCGAAACAAAACTTTTAATTAACATTCTTGTCATATTTCACAACCCTTAAAATTTGCGGTTGTTTAACTTTAAATTTTCATGCCTTTATAATTATTCGGTTATACCTACCTAAATTATATTTCTAACGGCATTTCAGAATTGTTTGTTTATAATTAAACTAGCTCCAGCCGCTTTTTGCTTTTAGTTTTGTATACAAATATTGCAGATCGTCGTCGTTCAAACAATAATGTTATACCTATCTAACTATACATAGTTGTATTCAAGATAGTAGTATCTTAAGCTCCCTTCAGAGCTTGGATCCAGTGTTGACTATTGTCATATGGAGATACTACAACCCTACACTTCTCTATGCTAAGCACACAAACTAGACAGTACATTTGTTCTTGTTTCGGGTTTTATCAAAACATAAAACTATTATTTAGTTTTTAAAAGTAAATGGGTGATTTTATAGACTTTTAATTGCATATTAATGTAATATAAATTTATTATAGTAATGATAACATACATTTATAAAATAGTCCTTAAATTTATAACTTGAACTGTTTTTAATTGGTAAATTCGGTCAAAGCCAAGCTTCGCTATATACTCGTGTTTATATAACGGTATATATTGTTTCAACATTTTTAAAATCATATGAACATAATTCATGTCTGTACTGTTTTCGATTCAAACATATATTACGGGTTTACTATAGCTACATAAAGCGAGTAGATGGCGGCACGCCAGAATTCTGCGCCGTGCCAATACGATCCGCAAAACTTCGGGGAACCGTCAAGTCAATATTTGTGATGCCATTTAACTGTCCCACCACTCGCTACTTGCGATATTTTATTGGTTGCTTATCTCACCAACTTCTAATTTACCGATGGATATATTGTATTAGGTTTGCAACATTTTCAGATAGTTTTTCCTTTAGTGGCGTCCTAAATATCGAACTAATATAAACTGTGAAAAATATGAAATGATTTTTAAATTACGAATACTATAAAGTAGCTTTAAGTGTTCTTTTATTTTATCAACATAGGTTTGTACAACATTTTATTCTGGTATATTAAAAATATATATCAATAATAATATAGATATAAAGTTTCTGTGTCAGTAGATAATATATATTATAACTGTCAATTAATGTCACGGCGTATTAGAAATTTTAAAATAAAGAAGTGAGGTTGCTTATGAAGAATGGGGACGCCCCAAAAATTTAGAAGAAAACTTGAACTATAAAATGAGAAGGAAGAGTTTAGGAAATGGGACAAAGGAGAGAATGTAGTTTGAGACAGGCTCTTTGAGGGAACCGTGCGGTCGATGGCCCTTTACGGGGCCCCGATCTGGGCGGATCGCCTGACGGCCAAAACGACGGCGCTGCTTCGCAGGCCGCAGCGCGTCCTGGCCGTCAGGGCGATAAGGGGATACCGCACGGTGTCCTTCGAAGCGGCCTCCCTGCTGGCCGGATCCCCACCATGGGACCTCGAGGCCCGGGTCCTGGCGCTGTTGTACCAGTGGCGCCGGGACGCGGCCGAGCGTGGCTCTCGCCCCGCGCCTCGCGAAGTTGAGGCAAAGCGGGCGGAGCTGCGCGACGTGGTGCTCATGGTGGAGTGGAAGGAGCGCCTCGCGCACCCCAGCGCGGGCCTCGCCACCATCGAAGCGGTGAGGCCCGTCCTGGCTGAATGGTTGGAAAGGCGCCACGGCGCCCTGACCTTCCGCCTGACGCAGGTCCTCTCGGGGCATGGTTGCTTCGGGAGGTACCTGTGTCGCATAGGGCGGGAGATGACGTCAGGGTGCCACCACTGTGGCGCGGGCGACGAGGAGGACACGGTGAACCACACTGTCGCCGTGTGCCCTGCGTGGCGCGAGGAGCGCCGCGCCCTCGTCGCCCAAATCGGCGTGGACCTGTCGCTCCCGGCCCTGGTTCTGTCCATGGTCGGGGGCGATCCTGGATGGACGGCCGTCGCCTCCTTCTGCGAGGCAGTCATGTCCGCAAAGGAGGCGGCGGAGCGGGAGCGGGAGTCAACCACCACACTCCCCTCCCGCCAACGCAGGCCACGCCGGCGGCGCCGGAGGGCCAGTAACGACCTCCGGCCGCCGTAAAAAGCGGCCGCGGGCGGCCCCTCGGGGGAGGACCCGCCGCCCGCACTATTACCGCGAGGGTGAGGGCTGCGTGCTGTTCCGCGGCCCCCCTCAACTCCTAGAGTTGTTAGGAGAGCGCCGGGGGGACGAAACCCTGACCCCCTGGCGCCAACACTTTAGAAGGGGCCCGCCTCAAGACAAAGGGCGGGCCGGCGCCGGCCCGGGCCACGAGATCGGCAGGCCATATATCCGTGGGCCCGGGCGTAGGCGATAGGAGAACAGCGGGGTTTTTTAGTGGGTAGTCGGAAAAATCCCGGAGTCCCACATATCCCTCGGTCCCCCCGGGCCGGGGGAACCCGTCAAGAGAGGTTTTTCCCCGAGACCAAAAAAAAAAAAAGATAGTAAATAAGCTAATGTAACTCATTTATTGTTAATTATTCATGCTGATTTTAAATGACAATAATTTTGCTGAGTAGAAAATCATAATGAAAATAGTTTCCCGAGAAAATATCATGAATATTGAAATTTCCCCAGATTTTCACAGATATCTCCAGCTCATAACGCGTAAATTTAGGGGAATACGAAATCAGGAAATTTATATTAGATTGTGAAGCACCGAGCCAGCCGCAATTCAGCCTTGGGGTACCGATAACTATATTTGACGCCATTTGTAGGTACACCGAAATTCGCAACCCAACACGTTATTTATTCTATATAACTTTATGTACATACGCACAACCGTATTACTTGTACACAACTCTATTTTGGCGTTAAAATCGGACGTGTTTGAGTGTATGAGAAGTTAAATCACGTGTACTTTACTAATGATATTAATATTTTATTTATATTTATAATTTATCGAATCAAAAATGAGGAGATTCGCAGGAGAACCAAAGTCACCGACATAGTCCGGATGATTGCAAAACTGAAGTGGCAGTGGGCTGGGCACATAGCGCGAAGGACAGATGGACGTTGGGGCAGAAAAGTCCTCGAATGGCGACCGTGTACTGGAAGACGCAATGTTGGTAGGCCCCCCACAAGATGGACCGATGATCTGGTCAAGATCGCCGGAATAGGTTAGATGAGGGCAGCTCAGGACCGATCGTCGTGGAGATCTTTGGTGGAGGCCTTTGTCTAGCAGTGGGCGTCTTCCAGCTGAAATGATGATGATTCATAATTTTATTAAACGCTCCATTCGGTATACGGGACCATTCAAGTTTTACGTAAGCTCTATAGGGGGGCGGGATGGGTATTTGCTTTGCCTATTTTTGATGATATGGGGGTGGGGGGATCTAGGTGGTGATTACGTCAGTAGTAGTTATTTATTTTTTACACTTAAAAATGAAACGCATTTTCGGGGATTCCCACAAATAATGAATGCGTTTAGGTACTCGCTTAGAACCGAGTAGGAGAATTACCGCTAAATGTCTGAATTTCTTCTGTCAATCTATTGTTTCGTTTCTATACTATTGACGATTTGACGTGTTGTGTAAGTTAATGTTTGTTTTACCGTTGATCCACTTTCGCCAAAGTTGAATTTTTTAAGATGTCGTTTCAAATAGACAAATCCACATTATACCAAAAATTGTTCGAAAGTTTTAATAAATACAAAAGTACAGAATGTACAGAAGTTAGTTAACGAAGTGTGGCGTAATTATAAGTTACAAGCAAAATCCGACAAGGAACTTGATATTATTGTCTCTAAGAGAGTCAAAGAAGAAATGCAAGCAGCGACTAAGAACAAATCCAATCTACTACGCTTTTTTTTTTCAAGGTGAGTAATGAAACCATTTTAGGTACGAGAATAAGTACTTACTAGAAATATAAGAAATCGCCAAAAACTTTCTCCTTACATTTTGTAAAGAAAATAATTATTTAAACGTTTTATGACTATCAGATATTATGGCTTACCTCAAATTTGAGAGGTAATGTTCATTAGATAGATTTATTCCTTATGATTGACTCCGTAGATTGGTCATATAAATACAGGGTGTTAATTTTCTGTTTTGGAGGGGCTCGATTCCCGGTTGTGGCTTTAAAAAATTTTTGAATGCAGTTTTTATGTGGCCTAAAAGAGTATTTTGATCACAAAAAGACATAACAGATTTTGAGTTGATTAATCGTTTTTCTCTTACAAAATGTATAGAAACTTTTTTCATAAAGTTAGGGAAGGTCTTTTAGGCACATTTTCTTGTAACTATAACGGTTAAGGTACATACCCTTACTGACTTGTCTCAAAAATCGACCCTGTATTTGATCGGATAAATGTATGAAACTGCGGTTTTCTTTTCGCCATGTTAAAGTAAATTAAACATATTAAATGTATTCACTATAGTGTATGTAACGACCCTTTTTAGTCCCACCTTTATGTCTTTGTCTCTTAATAAGAGAAACAACGTAGGTGTCCTAGTCGTAAATGCGATCTCCGGCCAGAACATCACCAGAAACCGTCGTTCATCGTGTTCGGTGAGTGATAGAAATTAATGAATTTATTATTTCTATTTTACGAAAATGTGTAATGTTCTTGTCAAACAGGATTTCATATCTGCGACTGCTTATTTTATCACTATTCTATTCAAACTACTTAAATACGTAATTCTTAATCAAAATTATAGTTTTGATTCGTCGTTACTGATCGAAGCTTCTCATAAATATACATATTATGTACAACGGTACGGTTATAATATACGAGTAATAAACGTCGCGCGAGGGAGGGGGGAGGAGTGAACGTTACAAGTTTAAAATTCTAAAGAACAGGAAAAGAACGAAATAAAACTCGAAGTGGAATCACAACAGCAATGCGAAAACACAGAAAATACAGATATATATCCGAGAGCAAAATGTTCTCAGGAAGCAATGAAAAATAAGATTGCTCTGATCGAAAAAAATCTGAATGCTTTGTATTATGCCAGAGATACTATGCTAAGCCGTGTTGAAGTTGATAAACAAATCATTAAGTTGAGCGAAGAATTAAAAACAGTAAAACAGTATTTAAACAGAAAGATTCAAAACGCGTTTGCCCAGAAGAAACAGATACGGTATGAAAAGAAAGTTAGAAGATAAGATCATGAAAATCCTGAAATATAAAAAAACTATCCCTGAGGGATTCAGTGGGACGTCCTAGCCTATAAAACCATCAACCATTACTATTGAAAACAGTTGCGGGTTAGTTGCAGCAGTAGCTTTATTTGGGAGTGCAGCAGATAACAGAAGACGAACGGAATCTATTCGCAATGTAAAAATAACTCTTGATGAACTCGCACAAGAAATACGTAAAATAGGATTTGACATTTGTCGAAGTGGGACATATTATCTTCGTTTGATTCATCAATATAATAAAATACACATATAAATATACATAGTTATATAATATACATACACATATAAATACACATATAAATATACATACACATATAAATATACTTGAATTTTTGACATACTATCGTACAACACAAATTATGATTTTGAACAAAAATTTCATAAAGTACTTATTTTAAATTTCACTGAATATATTGTTGTAAGAAAAATTTTAAGTTTGGAAAAGAAACCATAGCTATAAAAAAACAAGTGACAATTGACGGAGAACAGAAGGATGCATATATGTGTATGACATAAGACTAATAAGTAACTATCTAAGATTTATTGAAAATAATAAAATTAGTAAGAATACATCTATGTTTATCTTACTGCCAATATTCTCCAAAGGAAATCTTTCCAAACTTATTTCCTGAAAACTTTTCTATGAAACAAAATTTACGAATAAATTTGTTTTTTCCAATCTATATCCTGTTTTCAGTTACAAAGAGAAGCTTCAAAGTTATACCTTCTGCTTTCAATTTGAATTCAATAACGCCAGTCGGAACTCGCTAAGTTTTTATTGCTTTTCTAAACTGAATAATTTTCAACAATCTACTTCGATAACTTAGTAATGTATTCCTTTTTAATTCAATTCACTTGTATGACGTAATATTAATAACTTTTTAATACTGATAGTAACATTTCTATGATAAATTTATGAATAGAATATAAAAAGGATCATTTACACCAATCGGTTATTTCCAGCTTTAACTTTCTCTCTTGAGCCCCTAATCTGTTATTCATTACTATTAAACAAAAAACGGTTATGAGGATAGTCTCGATGTATATATGTTACGAATATCAAACTCAAAATTATCATAAGGGCAAAACTGACTAATATTTAAAACAACCAAAGAGAATCACTTCCAGAGTGTAACACTTCCGGAGTATAAACGATCAATGAGAATCCAATGTTTGGACAACCAATGAGAATCACACTTCCGGAGCGTAACACTTCCGGAGCGTAACACTTCCGGAGTATAAGCGACCGATGAGAATCTAATGTTTGGACAACTAAAGAGAGTCACTCCCGGAATATAAGCGACCAATGAGAGTCGCTTCCGAAGTGTGGAATGGGGACGAGTGAGGGACAGGCCGACCGCTTCCATATAAAGCGCCGCAAGTAGGTGCCAGGCTCTCTTTTTCATTCGGTCGTCGTCGCGTACGGAGGCTGTCCACCGGTCTGCCTGCCATCCCACCACTGGTTACTATTCATAACAGAAGAAAGAACGGAAGCTGTTGGTCTGCCTATCATTTTTCTGAATCGTCCACCGCTGGTTCATAAAGTTCGTGGGGCTGATTCATGAAATTCATAAAATGGCCGGTTCATAAGGATTTCGTTCAAATATATTTATATAGAGATTATCTAAACAAGAGATGATAATAGGAGAATAGAAGTCGGCCATTTCCGCCCCAGCAACAGTAATTTCCAGACTTTTTCCTGTGCAAAGTCAGACTTTTTCCTGTGCAAAATAACCTCTGCAGCCGGGGTAAACTTGTCATAAAAGTTGATACATCAACCCTAAGTGGTAGGGACTCAAGCGTATCAGGATGGCAACCACCTCTCGTATGCCGCCATAATAATTTTGTGTTGTGTTCCAGCATTAATAACCCAGATTTCACTACCCCTATACGGACAGCAGCGCATTCGCGGTTGCAAACATTAATAGGCGACGGACGGTAACTTGTCACTAGGCCGTCAGCTGTTCCTCAGTAATAAAAAAGGTAACAATTTAATTGCGGTATTAATTTTACCACACTAAATTACCAAGTAACCAGTATTTTGCGTATCGCTAACATCGCTGTACAAAATTAATCGTTATTATTTTTATTCCTAAAAATAAGTATTTACCTTTGTAAGACAGGCATTTATCTCCATCATATCCGAACCTTTAACCTCGTAGTACTGGGTCCGTTATTAAGTATTGCCAAGGCAAAACTGTTGCACGTCTATTACCCAGTGCCTTTCTATGGCACCTTCACCTATCGCAATAAAATAGAAATGGCGGGAAAAAGCTTCCTGGTCCTGGAAAAGAGAACCAAGCCTTTGGTCTTCATTCTTTTAGCAGGATACATCAGTTTTCGTTTAGTTTGAATAGTATGTTTATGTTAACTGTGTGTTTATATTTATATTGTTTAAAATAATAAATTTTATAAATACTATTAGTTCCCACCGGTGTTGGGTTAGCCAGGCGAAGAGCTAGCGAAGGGAAATGAATATTAAGGGTACTCACATTTCTCGTTACTCGTCCTTATTTCGCGTGGGTCCACTTCGTCAGAGCATTCAAAATACACACCGCTATTTAAGTATATTATTTACATTTTATTTACACTCGATTAATAATAGATTATTCAGTTTTTATATAAGTAAGACGAAACCAACGATCATCGTACGACCATAGACGTTATAAATATTTTTAAGTTGGTCGTACTTGTTTTGACAAAGACGGGAGGCGGATATTAGGTAGGAGGAAAAGAGATAGGATCGTCACCTAGACCAAACGGCGGTAACACTATTTGTATTGTAAATAATGCATCATATTTATTCATGAGTTTTGATCGCCCAATTATAGCAACAATGAATAATTTGGAGACGTTGTTACGGCGTATTATGAATAATGTTACGCTAATTGTCGTGAGCTTACGTATGAGGGGCTTTTGTCTTAAAATAGGGTTGTGAAAGCACCTTCAAGGAGGTTACAAACTTTAGAGCGCCTATTCATAAATGATTTGTAACATAAATAATACTTGTTTGTTTCTCGTACACATTTTAATAAGTATAAAAACGCTGACTGCGTATCTATTTAAGAACTGCATATTAAAGTTTGTAATTAAAAAGGCCGAAACCCTATTAGCAACCCTAATCAAAATTATGAAAATACGTATAAACGTAATAAACGAAAATATTGTAATATTGAATACTATTTTTATAGTTGAAGTATAATAATAGACAAGCAGACGATATATTTAATGGTATTTTTGTATTCGTATGGCTTAGTGGCTACGCAGGGGAAAGTACGGTCTTCCGCCGTGATGCCCCGTCACGGAAGGATAGTCTTCCTTTCGAAACCCCGACCCCCCGGCACAATGAGTAAATGAACCACATATATTGGTACGGTCGTGTTCGTGGGGTCGGCGGCCCCACGGAGGACAAAATATTTATTGTGTGACCCGTAAGGCAGTGAAACAGGTTGTCATAATTTGTGTGCAGGGAACCATTTAAAAAAATGTTAAGCCTATAAATGTGTGCATTTACCTCCAGAGTGCTATTGTGCTAATAAAATTAAGTATAGGAAAGTGGAATATGACAATTGGTACAAGAAAATCCAATAAAATTGGGCAATAAATGGGAGATTCTTATAGTTAGGGAGGTTGCTTTGACGCAGTTTCTTACAAGAACTCTCAGTATTAACACAAGTAAAATATTTCGTTATATAATTCTATAATATACTAATTGATCCGGCAAACGTTGTTCTATGAGATAAATAAAATAAAAAAAAAGATTTTGTAGAGGCCTAAACGGTGAATGAACCATTACATCAATCTTTATTCTTCACGAATAGAAGAAAAAAACTTGGAGAGTTCCGTTGTAGCCTTTCGATTTTAGGCGTGTATTTTATTTTTAATGTATTTATTTTTATTCTCCCAAATATTCAATTTTTTTTCTCAAGGCTTTATTTTTTTCTTGTATTTTTTTAATTATTTTTTTAACGGTTAGTTCCTACGTTTTATACTATAAAGCTTAGCTTCTTTCCGGTGTCCCCAGATGGTACTGGTATTTTTTTTTTATCAAAATAGGTCTAGCCGTTTAGTACGAGTTCAGTCACATACACAAGTACAGAAGAATTATAAATATAAAGATACGAGACCATATTTTATGTAAGAATATTTATTGAAGGGGAAAATAGAACTGTACATCGGAGTTGTATACAACTAAAGGTGATAAAACGACGCTAAAATAAATTTCATGGGACTAGGGTCGCCATCTCAAAAATCTGTCAACCAGGACAAGAACACGACAACTCCGGATTTCGGAGCTTACAACATGGACGTTTGAACATAGTATTTTTTCTAAGTTACTCAGTAGAAAAAATATAGTTTTGATGGTCATAAATCAACTTTTATTTATTTTAATACAATTTTAAACTAAATTACATCTTAAAAGACAATAAACAAAACAGAATTTTCTTAAAGTTAAAAGTTTCTTAAAGTAAGGAACTATTAGCAGTTTTCTTGCATTTCTTTAATAAATAAAACAAAATTAGACTTTTCTAACAAAACAAAATTATACTATTCTTTTGCGTCGAGTTTTGTAAAATTTCAAAGTTTAAATAAACTATATCTTATATTTTTATTGTATGTAAATAAAACAAAAAATTATATTCTTCAACTTCGAAAAAATCAACTCAAACTTTTCAACCTCAAGCTTTTTTTTAAATAAAACAAATCTTCATAAAGTTCTAATATAAACTATTAATAGTTTTACATTAATTTTTTATTCTCTAAATTGCCCTTTTTACTTTTTAGGGTTTTGGTATTTTCCAGTCTTTTCTTAGCCTTTAGAATATCATCCTTCCTCCTTCAAATATAAATTGGAATTAAAACCTGAACTACAAATAAAACCCTGCCCGGACGCTCCCCGGACGCCTTCTAAACTAGGACAAATCCGGGGAAACTCGAACGGATGGCGACCCTAGATGGGAGCGATGTTGTCTGAGGAATATTAATGTATCACAGCTCCAGTTGCTCTCGTTTCGGTAATAGGTTAACATGCATGGAGGCTTCGCGACGAGATTGAATGTAAACACGCTCTAATTCCCTCGCTAACTAAGAATTAAGTATTCATAATTTTAGTGCAGTTTTATTATTTTGTTTATTTATTGTTTACGAAGATTGGAAAGTAGTCAAAATGAATTCTGGATGGTAACTTTATAGAACTTATTGCTTTATAAGTTTATTTATTAAAAACAGTATAGTTACATTTAAAAAAATATGTGAATATATTTTTTTCATGCAATATTTAACTAAAAAGTACGATTATCGATTTTTATCCAAATTGTTTCATTGTTAGCATTATAACAAATATCATGACGGCTTATAATGTATTAAGATGATAACAGGACCGTCAGTGTGTCAACTATTCTTCCGGACAAAAATGGTTTACGCAACAAGACATACTCAGTCTGTCTGTCAATGAAGATGAAAGCTAAAATATTAGTTGTATGTATAAATATTAGTATGAAATTGCCAATTTGTACTGAAAAAATTAAATAAGTTTTTTCTAAGATGTTTAATATTTATTTAATCAATATATTTACTCATAACAGCCATCTAAACGGAAGTTCATTTATGCTTTTACGATATAACTCTGGGGATCTGATTCGACAAACTGTGTGAAAGCATTTTGTACTGCCTTCTAGGAAGATTTTTTTATCACGTACAAAATCCAGATCACGAAAAAAGTTAAAGTCAGCAAGGTCAGATGAGTACGGAAGATGGCGTATGGTTTCTAACTGCAGCTCTTGTAGAGTTATAACGGGTTTTTTTCGCAGTGTGAGGCCTTGCGTTATCATGAAGTAATAATGGTGAAGATTCGATTCAGGAGTCGGGGCTGTTTCACTGTCAGTTTTGTCATCATTGTTTGAAGTTCGGCACAGTAAATATTTGCTGTTATTGCCTGAATAGTTCTGAGAAAGCTATAGTGAATAACACCATGAAGAGACCACCAAACAGTTACCATCACCTTTTTAGTGGTAGCTTTGCTTTATGGTTATTGTAAAGAATCCACTTTTCGTCACATGTCACAATTCGATCCAATATTTCTTCATTTCTGTACCGATTCCACAATGCAACACAAGTTTAAATACGCATTTTTTTCTGCAGATCAGTCAAATCATGAGGTATCATTTTTTTTATCTTATTGATTTTACCTACAATATTGACTCATTTGCAATGAGTTAATATTGTAGGTAGGGTAACGTTAAACCATGCCGCTAATTCCTGGGTAGTTTGACTCGGATCGGCTTCCACCATGTCATTCAATTCACCTGTGTGGGCCGGTTTTTCACGTGGTGTATTCTTCAAATCAAAGTTTACATTACGAAAGCATTAAAACCAAAATCGCACGATGCGTTTATTAGCAGTCTCCCCTCCAAACGCAGCATTGATATTGCGAGCCGTTTCTGTAGCGTTAGTTCCGTGTCGGAACTCATATTCAAAAATGACTCGGATTTTGGAAGTATCCACCTTTTAGTTCTAAGTTGAATAAAAAAAACAATTGAAAGTCGAAAATCGTATATTGTAAATTTTTTAAAGGTATGTCAAAAAAGTTTCACTCGAAATTCTCACACCATGAATATTTTTTGTCAATTCAAAGTATATTTTTGAAGTGAAAACTTCTATAGCGGCGTTGTGCACTTTTTTGTGATGGGTAAAAAATGTTAAACTCGCGTCAGGTCACGTGTCCTGATCGTAAGAATTCGTAAGAAAGAGTTTTGCTCCAGTAATACCAACCTTATTAATAATAACTTAAGGTTTATTTTATAATGTAACTTTTAAATTGTTTTGTCGCCTTTTACGACAGACCGACCCCGGCCGCAAAGGTTAATATTCTTTTTCCGCCCTTGCATGGATATGTAAAGTATGAGATTTTATTTCTTGTATTTAATTTTTTTATTGCTGTAGAACAGCAGACTAACTGATGGGCCACTTAATGGCAACCAGTTCCCGCCGCGTATAGATTTTTTCGACGCCAGAGGCACCGCTAATATGTTGCCGTCCACGTAGAGTCGTAGAGGAACTGGCAGCTGAGTCAAACGTTCATTGAACGGTTTCAAACACGTCTAAATATCACTGAATCAAGTATCTGAAATCAATGTTCGATAATAAAGCGGGATAACGAACACAATAGCTCAGAAAACATGTATTTATTTGGTTATATATTAATTTTAATAAATATTTAAATCCTTCTCCAATACAATATTGTTGTAACATAAATAAATGTTGAGCCACTAATCTTCGAGATAACACAAGCAAGGCCTTTCAAGCTCCCTCGGGTTCAGTAAGAATTATGTAAATTGGTTGGATTACCTTTATCACGTTACAATGTAAAGTCAAGATCAACATCTTAGAGATACCTTCAAATTATATTTTACTTACCATGTAAATTATTTAAATCTTGGAAAATTAAAGGTCATAGGTAATTTAACGTTTTCACGTATAATACATACCATAATAGCTTATAGAAATGAGAAAAGTCAATTTCGCGACCCTCAAATAAAAGGCGCTAGGTAACGACCGCGGTTTATAGCCGGTATGCCACCACCACCACCACCTCGACTATCCTTTGCTAGCATACTGAGTGATCGCAGTAGCAGAGAACCCCACATACCCACGTCGGTTTCTCCCTGGATTTCCGACGCGGCACTGGTAGGGTGAAGGGAAAATAAAGAATAAAATTAACTGTTTTTTTTTCTATCCTTTTTTGTGCGTAGTTAGACAAACTAGATTAAACTAGACCCTGCACATCCCAAATGTAATGATGAGTTGAGGAAAATTCTTATTTATTTCTGAAACCATACAGCTTAACAAAACGACTTAAAACTCAACAGGCTTTTCATAAAGTAACTTGACCTAAATCAACTCATTATATTTTTAATGAAAATATGATAGAAAATACAAAGAGAAACTCGGATACTACTCGGATCATATGATATTATTAAAAAATAACTAAAGACTACTTATTCTTTTCACCGGGAGCTCAAATATTACCTTCAAATAGAGCTTAAAAAGCTATTGCCCCTTTAAGAATTACATCACTTCCCTAAATATGTAATCAAACCTATTTTTTATGAAATTAGTCTTACTTTAAAACTTACCTTAGAACTTTTAAAAATAACTTAAAATCATCTAACTGGTTGATGTAATAGTAAACAAATAGAACAATAATTTGACTAAATAATCATGTTCTATTTGTCTATAATCCAAATGTGTAATGTCTATAATAATCTAATTTAATTTATGTATTATAATATTATTATTTCCACACATATGTAAAAGGTAACAAAGACGTCGATTTTCAGTTGGTTCTTTATGTTGGATGGACTAAAAATCCATTTCAAAATCCAAAAGCAAATATCTAAAAGTTGGTATATGTGTGTATAAAATAGTGTTTAAAAATGGTAAAGCATGCAAAGTGGGCGGAAAAACATTCCAACATCGCGGATATACCGTCAAGTGCCTCAGAATAATATCGCCGGCGTCTGCATTAAAAAGAAAAAACGTGAAACCGGATTGAAGCGGAAATCTACGCTGCCTGTTAGTTGGTAAAAATCGATAACATTGTATAGAACTCCTATCAACTACGAAATCGGATATGAGGATTGTACAATAGGGTTAATTATACGTAAACGAGTACGTTCACGCTTGTTACGCTTGGATGTTCTTATTTTAAATAAAGCATATGAAATAAGTCTAATTAATTAACATTTTATTAAGTAATAATTACTGTAACATCACATTTGCCTTTATATCACTGAAACTACCTTCATTGATTTTATTTCCGTGTTTTTTATTATTTTTAAAGTTTATTGTTAAAGCAGCTATGTTGACCAACTTCATTCTAGGGTTGACATACAATAAACTCCCAAATAGACATTTGTTTTGTTGTAATCCTTTACTCTTAAGATTTGCAGTAAATGACCAAACAAATAAGAATTAAAATTATTCGTGACCTAAAAAATGATAATTATCATTCTCTCGGGCTCTGAAGCTTTTTTGAAGTTTTTTTAGGATCACAAAAGGAGCGCCTCGCGCACCCCAGCGCAGGCCTCGCCACTATCGAAGTGGTGAGGCCCGTCCTGGCCGAATGGCTGGAAAGGCGCCACGGCGCCCTGACCTTCCGCCTGACGCAGGTCCTCTCGGGGCACAGTTGCTTCGGGAGGTACCTGTGTCGCATAGGCCGGGAGATGACGTCGGGGTGCCACCACTGTGGCGCGGGTGACGAGGAGGACACGATGCCCAAACCGGCGCGGACCTGTCGCTCCCGGCCCTGGTTCTGTCCATGGTCGGGGGCAATCCTGGATGGATGGCTGTCGCCTCCTTCTGCGAGGCAGTCGGACATGACTGCCTCGCAGAAGGAGCAAAGGAGGCGGTGGAGCGGGAGCGGGAGTCGACCACCACACTCCCCTCCCGCCAACGCAGGCCACGCCGGCGGCGCCGGAGGGCAAGTAATGACCTAAACTAAAGTAAGCTAAGTAAGCTAAAACCCCCTAGCTTAAACGGAAAGGTAATACAGTTTTCCACGGAGGTAAAATACCTGGGGGTTACTATGGATCAAAAACTCACGTGGAATCAACATATGGAAAAGGCAGGTCAAAAGGCTAAAATAGCACTAGGAATCGGCCGTCGTCTGGTTGGGAGAAGGTGGGGATCACATCCTAAACTTCTCCTCTGGCTATACACTGCCATTGTCAGGCCGACAATTGCGTACGCCTCCGTTGTGTGGTGTAGAAAAGCCAACCAAAGGACAACTTCTGACAGGCTAAATAGTCTGCAACGTACGGCATGTATGGTGGTAACGGGGGCCATGAAAACAACTCCTGGAGCGGCTCTTGATGCATTGCTTAGCCTACCGCCTCTCCCGCTGTTCATTCAGTATAAGGCGTTGGCCAGCATGCACAGGATAAATGCACAGGGGTCGAAAAACTGGCTCTCACATACGCTGAGGACTCTAAAAGACTCAGTAGTCACGCACTCCATCTTAGGCATGCCATTGGACAACATGCTTCCACAGTTTGTAGGATCGAGAAACTACAGTGTGGAAATTCCTTCCAGAGAGGACTGGGTGCTAAAGAAAATCTCTTGGAAGAGCGGTAGCCTTTTATGGTATACCGATGGCTCCAAAATTGGACATGATGTAGGCTGCGGTGTGTTTCGAGAGCGACCAAGCTTCAAGACCAGTCTGAGCCTGGGCAAATATGCCTCCATCTTCCAAGCAGAGGTCTACGCCATCTTAGAATGCGCGGTAGTCAATCTGCAAAAAGACTACATCAATCATGTGATATACATTCACTCTGACAGTCAAGCAGCACTTTTGGCGTTGAACTCAGACTTCATAGCCTCGAAACTCGTCAAAAACTGCATGGACTACTTAAATACTTTAGGTGAGAAAAATAAAGTAATCCTTCGCTGGATCCCCGGGCATGCGGGCATCATAGGCAATGAAAAAGCCGATGAACTTGCCCGGATTGGGGCTAAGGGGTCGCAGTACGGACCTGAACCGTGCTGCGGCATACCCAAAAGCCTGATCCGGCTCACCCTCAGGGATCAATGTACCAGTGAATCTCTTAAGCGCTGGAATACAATTCCAGGCCTAAATCACTCCAAGGTGCTAGTTAAAGCCTACAACCGCAAACTTGCGCTTGAAGCACTAGCACTAAATAGGAATCAGCTATGCAACCTAACGAGGGCGCTTACCGGACACTGTTGCCTAAACAAGCACCTCACCATCATAGGGATTAGGGATGGCAAAGCCTGCAGATTCTGTAATGAGGCGGATGAAACGCCTCTGCACCTGCTGTGCTACTGCTGTTCCCTGATGCATAAACGTAGTCTCATATTAGGAAAACACATGTTGGAACCGGATGAGATACGTGCAGCTCCTGCCAAAAAACTGCTTCGCTACTTCAACGAGGCAGGCTTTGCCAATGAGCTATAGTAAATGTGGCGATCACAATAGTTCATTAAATTGGACGCAGTGATACTAGGCTAGAACAGACTAGCATAGCCACCTTTCGAAATAATAATAATAATAAAAATGACCTCCGGCCAAAAAATGACATTTAAAAAATATACATTATTTTAGTCTACTCTATGGTAATTTACACTTCACAATCTGTAAGCATACTTTTACATATTGAACAACAGCTGGGTAAAAATATTACAATTTCGTTAATACATTACCTCAAACATTTAAAATGGATCGATAGCAAGGTTAGTGAGACGGAGGACTACGTGATGTATGAGACATTACGGGTATAAGGAGAGTCATACAGAAACAAATGGTCGCAAACATATCCAAGAAGTACTGGATTTAGATTGCTGCGTGCCGTGCTGATATGCGTGTCAATGAACTCCATATGATACTAAAAACCGTAAGATGTAAATTAGATGTAATTCAAAAGCAAATATTTAAAAGATCTGGGTGTGTTTTTTTTATTGCTGTAGGACAGCAGACAGGCTGACGGCCCGCTTATAATTTAGCAGTTACCCTCGCCTATGGATGTTTGCAACGCCAGTGGCATCGCGAACACGCTGCTGTCCCATAAGGGTACAGGAACTTGGGTCACTAATGCCGGAACACAACACAAGGTTATTATGGCGGCATACTTAAGACCAAAGGTGACCATCCAGACGGGCTTGGGGCCCTACCACGTAGCTAAGGTGGGTTATTTTGTTGCCTTATACGACAGGCCGACCCCGGCCACAGAGGTTAGTATTCTTTCTCCGCTCCTGCACGAGATAAAATAGGGTTTAAAAATGGTAAAGCATTCAAAGTAGGCGGGAAAATATTCCAACATCGCGGATATACCGCCAAGTGCAAACAAATGTTCGCAAACGTATCCAAGAAGTATTGGAATTACGACATCTACAACTTCGGAAAGCAAACTCTCAACACCAAAACGGGTGTTTTTTAGTTTAAAAAAATCAGATACGCTTTAATTAAACCTACCTTCCATTTAACTGATTAGCCACAACCTTATACAGTTATGAACCATAGAAACGAATACACATACCATATATTCATTAACAATGCTTAATTAGATTGATAAAACTCGTATATCATCCAAGATTAACAGATATTAATTAAATTGGGGCAGAGCATTCCATTATGATTTATTACTCAATTACATTTCGGTATTGCATATGATTTAATTATATGATTTAATTCTACTATAACGCAGTCATTATATTAAATATAACACTCTGTCTTAGTTTAGTCAAATTACTTATATATTGACAGTCTACTATTATTAAATTACGGAATAACCTTTAGCGAACTGTTTCCAATATAACAAAAATGTCGGTATATTTTTATGGCTTCTTCCAATTTGTATTGGATGAAATTCTTCTCGTTATAAAGTAAGTACAGAAACAGAAATACACATAGTATTTATTGACCTCGAAAAGGCATGTAACTGGCGAAAGGTTTTGTGGTGAGCCATGAAAGTGAAAGGAATGCCTGTGATGTACTTGCATCTTATTCGTGTGATGTATGATAAGGCAAGTACATACGTCCGGCCCTTGCTGGCGTCACAGATAAGTTCAGTGTTGCGGTAGGTTTACACCAAGAATCGGCTCTTAGCCCTTAGAAATACAGGAGGAGCCACCTTGGTGTATGCTGTTTGACGATGTCATTGTGCTGGTCGTGGAAAATGCTCACGAGTTCCATAGCAGATTGGCTAAATGGCAGGAGAGATTAGAGGGCTGATTGGCTTAAAGATAATTAGAGCCAGAACTGAACATCTATTTTACGATTTTGGTGGAATATCTGACTTCACCCCGATCACCTTAGGAGGCGTAGCGCTGCCAACTTGCTCCAACTCCTGATCATTAATCCTCGGATCATTAATCAAGAACAACGGGAAGATCGAGATGTGAAAAACAGAGTGAATGCAGTATGAATGAAATGGCGACAGGTCTCAGGAACAATTTGAGACCCAAGAGTTAGTACTTTTGGGTCACGTTAAAGGTAAAATTTATAAATCGGTAATAAGGCCTGTCGTATTTTATGGATCCAAATGCTGGGCCCCAAAGGGGAGGGATGAAAGGGTATATTACACGCTGCGGACATAAGAATGCTGAGATGGATGTGTGGAGTTACGAAAATGGATAAAATTAGAAATGAGTATATTAGAAGAAGTGTGAAAGTAGCGCCAGTTATTGAAAAACTTAAAACTAATAGACTAGCATGGTCTGGCCATGTAATGCACAGGGAAGAATGCCATATACAAGGAAAATGATAGAAATGGGAGTGAATGGATACAGGAGTAGAGGTAGACCAAAAACAGATGGATGGATTATGTAAAAGATGATATGGCAAAAAAGGGTGTGAATGTTGGGATGCGGCTAACAGAGAAGAATGGAAGGAGAGAACATGTTGTGCCGACCCCATATAATGTGGGATAAAGGCAGAAGGAAGAAGAATTGTGAAGCTAACCCTTGATATTTTCAATAACGATTTTCTAATGATTTGTAAAACTTAAATGAACTCGGCCGTCAATAACCACACTTATTTGCTCCGTCCTCTATTTTTTACATAAAATAGTTTTATACTATAGAAAAGCAGTCTTGTATAATAAATATTTTTGTTAGTAAATATAAGTAAATATTATGTAATAAAATACTTATAAATAAAGTAAAGAGAAATCATAATGATTTCTTTTCTTCTTTTCATTTTTATAAGATATTTCAAATGTTACTCATTTTGTAAGTATAAAGCTAGATTTGAGTTATTTTGGACGATTCAATGAAGTTCCTATTATTGCACTTCACTTATTTTGAGCATGAAAAATGTCATAAAACAATTAATGATCCTTTTCCGAATTTTTTTTGCGTGAATTATATTCACTTATAAATTTAATACGTTTGAGTATGTATTGTTATTATCTTATTTTACTACCAATATTTATTACTGACAAATCTACGTGTATGTCATTTTCCGATACAGAATGAAAGCCGTTCGAGCCCTGTCTACGGATGACATGGCGTGTCGGATTGGACACTTGACATCGGACAGGCCGCGTTGGACGCAAACAACATGCGCCCCTTAATTGCTGTTTATTTTCCCCCGTGTATACAAGGCACGACATTCAGTATGTCCTATTTAAATATGAATATTAGTTTACTAGATAACTGCTGTTACGTGGTAATAAAAGTTAAATAATTAATCCCTAATATTTAATAATCATATCTAATTAGTTTCAATATCTAATATTGAGGGTGTTTACATACAAACAGAACAAGTAATTGTTTCAATCGCGCGCGCCTTAAAAAGTAGGTAATAACGAAATAAATTAACCCGACCATAAAAGGTAATGCAGCTGCCGAGAATCGAACCATCTAGAAATCATTCAGTTGTGTAGGATCATCGAAAATTCAAGAATGAAGGAACGGAAGAAATGACAGGTCATTTGGGTCTTACGTCATACAATAATTCTTTACCCCTCAGGCCTATAGCTCTGTCACTGTCAGCCGGTTTTTTTTCGAGTAGCTGATAAGGGCCTTATGTCATCTGACAGTTCATCTCCCTCAGGCCTATAGCTCTATCACTGTGCCACCATTTTTTTTCTGAGTAGTGAGTCCAAAGGTCAGGCGCTTTTCATGCCGCAGTAGCATTAACCAAATTCTAGAAATTTCGATCAGTGGTCGTTGTCCTCTTAAAGTGGGACTACGTCGAGGTCCGGGCTGTGAGCTGCTCTTCCACCGTTCGGGCTGTGTGCTGCCTTCCACTGTACAGGCTTGGGAGCTGTCCATCCACCGTAAGCCGAGACCCCGAGAAGCTGAGAAGGAAGACTAGACGAACCCCCAGGCGCAGAACATAAACCCGAGCTAAGTGTCCAGTGCACCTACAGACTTTCTTTAGAGACGGTAAACTTCCCTGTGCCGCGGACCCACGCCCCGGGTGTAGCCTTAAAGACTCAACGTTTCTGTTTTTTTTTTATTTATACTAACTAATTAATTTTATTAATTCATAATTGCTACGTTCCTTTTTTTTAAATAAACCTGGTATTATTCAATAGTCGTTTTTTTTATTTGTGCACAACCGTCAGGTTGCCATAACACTGCATAACAGTTTTATGAATAATAATGTTAAATACGATATGTGAGAGCAAAAATATACAGATATTTAGATTCAAATATCAAGTGTTTAAAAGAATTTAAAAAATCTGAAATTTAAAGGAAATTTGTGTAAGATATTCCTTCCTCATCAATAAAAGTTGAGCAATATTGTGAAAAAAATCAAACAGTATACGTTCGGTGAGATTGTCTAAGGCAAATTACTCGTACACATTGGTAATATCATCTAAATTAAAGCTATCCCTTGTTTTCTTAAAATGTCAAGGATTTTTTTAAATTATATATTATTAAGTATATATTTCTTTACTAAAATCTACTAGTTTTACCCTAAACTGGGCAGTATTGTATTTTAATACTAATCATGAAGTACACTCGCCAACGAAGATCGATATTAAAAACCTTACGTAAGCCAAGTTAAAACTTTCCATTGATGGACGTTGACCTCTTTAAATATCAGAGCGCGACTAAGTACCTCAATATACTTCTATGATTTCTATTTAGCTAATAATAAAGATAGCTAATAATAACACTAAACAATAATTGATTCGCTTTCAAATCTTCTATAATATAAATAAACTGAAAAGGACTGAGTTGAAATGGATAACCAACGTTTGTTCTTCTTCTTCTTCAAGTGCCTCTCCAACTAGTGAAGGTCGGCTACCAACTTCTGGAATTGCTGTCTGTCCTTAGCGAGTCGAAATAATTTGGATACGCTCGCTATTCCAGTCCACTCTCGGATGTTACGGAGCCACGACTTCTTTCTTCGACCAACTCGACGTTTACCGGCAACCTTGCCCATCATTATGAGTTGCAAGAGGCTATATCTATCGTGCCTGAGCACGTGACCGAGATATGCAGTTTTTCGTCTGTTGATGATAGACAAAAGTTCCCTTTTCCGTCCAGCTCGCCGCAGAACCTCCTCATTTGTGACTTTGTTAACGTTTGTTATCTCTACCTATATTTTAATGCTTACTGCATACCCCGCCGCATGGGAAAATGAAAATGGTGTTCCTTCGCGCGCCTTGAGTGCCGAGGCCGTGGGACGTGACGAATTAATCAGGCCGCGGTCCCGATCAGCGTTGGCCAGCTTTTGCGGGGCATCTTCAAAGCTGGGGTATGATGGACCCCGGCATCTTTTATCTCAGCAGGGGTGAGCTGCCCAAGCGGGACACCCGCGCGCGCCCCTTTCTCGGTTATATGTGCGGGCTGCAGCCCTTTTCCAGGAGGTCGTGACCGTTCACTACGATAGCCGAAGGTCTGTCGCTAACCTCCAGCAACGAGTGGCCCTGTGTGAGTGTGCCACGCTCCCTCTTCCTCTTCGCCGCCTTCTTCGCGGACATAATTGTTTCGCAAAAGGAGGCGATAGTAACTCATCCGGCTTGGCTCCCGACCATCGCTAGGATGATAGCCGGGAGTGAGAGATCAGATTCAGTGGTGGCGACAAGATCTCGGCCGATAACCATGCGGGGCACACTCGGAGGGTGTGCAGCGCCGTGTCCTTATTGCCGGCATCACAGTGGTAGCACTCTGTTGTTTGCTCTTTCTGAGCGATACGACACAGGTACCGTCCGAAGCAGCCGTGCCCCGAGAGTGCCTGTGTCACGTAAAACGACAGAGTGGCGTGACATCTGTCAAGCTATTATTTCAGGGCGGGCGGCACCGCTGCGACGGTATCTCTACCAATATAACTTATTTGATTTTAGGAACTCATTTGATGTTAAGTAAAAATATCGGGACATTTATAATAAACCCCCTTTAGTCAGAAACCTTCATATTAAAAATGTACTTTAGAAAATGAATCCCAAGACTGAAAACTTGCATAAGCATAATAATACAGCTGTAATTATACGAGTACGACCTTTCGACCGCAGCAAAATACTCTAGTAACATTACGCAAAAGCCCCCTTTTGAGTAAGGTTACTATAGTAGTAGGAGTAAGGTTACAAGAAATCTTTTAATTTTTTTTTTATTGCTGTAGAACAGCAGACAGGCTGACGGCCCGCTTAGGATTTAGCAGTTACCGTCGCCTATAGGTGTATGCAACGCCAGTGGCATCGCGAACACGCTGCTGTCCCATAAGGGTACAGGAACTTGGGTCACTAATGCCGGAACACAATACAAGGTTATTATGGCGGCATACTTAAGACCAAAGGTGGTTGCCATCCAAACGGGCTTGAGGCCCTACCACGTAGCTAGGGTGGGTTGTTTTGTCGCCTTTTACGACAGGCCGACCCCGGCCGCAGAGGTTAGTATTCTTTCTCCGCCCCTGCACAGATAAAATTATTTACCGTGCGCCAGCAACAGTCTTACCCCAGGTGCATTAAAAGATTGTTTACTCCATTAAAATAATAACCCGATTAGTCTGTTAAATTATAACAGTGAAACCCTTCATAAAGATATTCAGCTTATTTTAAAAATCCTTTATTGTTTTTATACGGTGTTGGACGCGATATTAAGACCATAAGTTATGGCAACACATGGACGATGATGTAACAACTTTAAATATTACTTAACCGTGTAGGAACGATTCGATTATAAAATATGTTTGTATATTATAGAATTAAGTTGTATACATATTGTAGGGTCTTCAAAAGATGACTAATATTAAATGTAATATAATAAAGTTAGCCAAATATATATTTCATCTACGTACTTCACTTAGAGCAAAGTTTGTGGTAGCGAACACTCACAACACACATCGTGGACACTCATAAACCAACCTAGAGGCGATAGATTCAAATCCTAAGATGACATGCACCGTTCAAGCAGTTTTTTTCATCTAATTTTCATATTATAATATATTCACCACCTCACGACGGTGAAGGAAATCATCTTAAGGAATCCTACATAACAAGATCATCGGCATATGTAACTGCTATCCGTCTTAGACAAACATGGTGGATATTCTACCCGTTCCCTCTAGGAAGCCCTTACATGGGTGACTCCAACCCAAATGACAAACTTTGCATTACAGCCTTATTCGATATTCAGCGGGTTGTACAAGATAAGGTTGACATAGCCCCTGAAAATTTGGTTAATGGTACCCCAAAACTTGATATATTACAAAAGTGTTACATAAACTCGTATATGAACTTCACATTCCACATTCATAAATAACTCAGGATTTATTATTTCCCCAACCAATCAGTAGCGAGCACCGACATGATGGATGACTGAGTTTACGTATTCCAGTCGACATTATTATATTTAGCGAACCATAATAACAGTATGTGATGGATAACATCACCAAAAATACAAGTTAACTTAGAATGACCAATGTCGTGGATAGTTCAAGGGCGTATTGAGGGCGAGTTTTCATTGGATTCATGAATCCACACTAATATTAAGTATAAATGTGAAAGTCTCTATTTGTCTGTCTACGTATTCAGGCCTAAACCGCTGAACCAATTTTAATGAATTTAGGTATAGAGATAGATTGGACCTTGAAGAAGGACGTTTTTGTTTTGTTTTGGACTTTGTGGAATAGAGGTGAATGTAACTAAGTTCGTTTTTTTTTAAATTTATATGGCAGATTTACTGAGTCAGCTAATTTTTTATAAGGGCTAAAAAGCGTATAGTCCGAACGAAGATGCTTGTTATAGAAATAAAGCTAAGGTCACTCTTCAGTTGGGTGCGTACGAGGGCTGATACATTGAGTACATCACAATTTCAACAACAGATATAAGTCTCACTTGACTTGTTTTCTACAATTTACATTTCCCAATTATAATCGGTTCAACCATTCGATACAAATTTTGTGAATTAAAAGACAATGCCCATCTGTGCCCCAGAAATGCCCAAATAAAATATATTACAAGATTGCTCTAATAAAAAAAACTTGAATTATGTTATTAATTTTAAATCATATGAAGCACTGGTTAAAAAAAAATAAGACGTTCTTGCTGACATTGCAGTACGTATCATCGTTTCAATCATTAATTCATGCTTTATTACGGTCTAGAATCACGTCCAAATAACTGACATGTTTATCTGATAACATACAGATAAGTATATAAAAGAACCAGTGTTCTTTTATATACTTAACATAAGCTAAGCCAGATCAGTATCTGGCTTAGCTTATGTGAAGATCATGAAGTTCCTAATGAAAAACTAATAGCTAACTAATGCTGTCTGTAAACGATAAAATGTATAAAAAAACCAGTAGGAAGTTATCATGTTTAATGTCCAATATCTTTTGAACCGGTGCTTTATATGACATTAAATCTAGATATCATATAAATACTGTTAAAAAGTTATCATATGACATAGAGCCGCAATTTGAGCATTGCATGGCATTACGGACTTTCAGCTCCATACTAATATGGGCATGGTCCTTTATAGTCTGATTTTTATTTTATTGCTGAAGAACAGCAGACGACCCACGTAATAGTAATCATTTACCATAGCCTATGGATGCTTACGACGCTAGGATCGCAAACACGCTGTTGTCCGATAGGGGTACAGGAACCTGGATCACTCACTAATACCGGAACACAGCATTAGGTTATTATGGCAGCATACCTATAGATCTAGGATGGTTGCCATCCAGACGGGCTTGGGGCCCTACCACGTAGGTTCTTTTATCGCCTTTTACAACAGACTGACCCCAGCCAGAGAGATTAGTATTCCTACTCCGCTCCTGCACGGAGAAAAATAAATATTTAAATAAATAAATAAATATAATGGGAAAATTCGCACAGCGCCATAGTCCCAAACTAAGTAGCATAGTACTTGTGTTGTACTAAAAAACGATATAACTTTAATCAAAAAAAACCACACATTATAGACAAATACCAAGATGCGCGACGCGACGGGAATTGAAGCCGTGACCTTCGCAAGCGTGCCGTAGGGCGTTAGTCATTACGCCATGGAAGTCTTCAAATATCGCAGTACAACGTCCAATACTTAATAAATATTAATCGTAACCTTAAAATAAGAAATTGCAATAAACCTTTCCTTACAAAAAGTACGAAAACGTAAGTACACGATCTCAACCGACAGGGTTGCGTTAAAAGCTGCAAAGTCCACTCCACCCATAAAGTCTTGCTCTCAGACGATATAGCATTTCACATTTTTACTGCACGTAGACCACTTGTCATAAGATTTTACGAGAAATTTTTGTGAGGCAAATGTGCTCCGACGGTGTATGTAATACTTTTGACAGGATGTTTGAGAAAGGTACCTGTGGATTGCTTTAGACGTTTTTAATATAGATAGAACTGAAAATGGTATTTACTGTTATACAAAATACGTAGATTACATTATTTATTCGTTTGGTGAAATAAAATCCAATTTTAAAATATAAAATTTACCTACTCTTTTTCGGATATCCTAGCAAACTATACTAGCTACTACTACTAGCCACCAATAAATGTAGGAATAGGTTTTATTTAAAAAAAAAATGCAGGTTTTTATTTGCTATAATTATTGCCATCCAACGGGGTAATGAAGCCAGTGTTTTGAGAACGACGAAAGCGATTTGAAATCGATATATCATTTATAATTATCTTGTTTTTGTTTTGTTTTTGGTATTAAAGTGTATTTTTAATCTTAGTTTATTAAAGTAGATCAAGTATTTTTTAAATAAAGTGCATTCTTAATACAAAAATTAATAAACGCTTTTATTATTCTATTAAATAAAGGAGTCATAAAGAAAATATTAAGGAATATTATGAAATTACCTTAATTTTTTTGAGATGGTAAATGGCTAGTTCGTAGCTTTGAAGAAGATTTCAAAAGTACTTAATAAATGAAGTTGAGAAACATCAAAGGAACTAAGAGCACGGACTGTGGGAGTAAATTAACATCCTAATCTTCCATATTTCGGCTTTATTAATTAACAAGGATTGATGAAGCTTTACTTCATCAGGATGTAATGCACCGTACAAAATTTTGAAGGAAAGCTGTGCGATGAATTTTGTAAACAAAAGTTCATCGTGTTTACAATAATCTTGATATATTAAAATTTATCTGACGAATAAGTGATTAGATTAGTAGATTCCTCTCAGCGAAGAGCTGAGTCTATACCTAAAGCCATTGTCCTAAGACAATGGGCCTCAACAATGGTTGAGAGTAGTTGAAAGATTATATTGAAATCTATTCGTGCTCAAAACAGTTTTCATTCGAGTTGCTATATTGTATTTATTATTTGAATTTTGTTGTTAAAACACAATTGCTAAAGCAATGGATCAAAACTTTATTGTCACTTGTTTTTATAGCTAACATTTTTGCACTCAGATCCATTAACCACTCTGACTTAAAAATGAAAATAAATATTATACAAAAGAAAAAATCCTCTAATACAACCAATTATATAAAAAAAACAGTGTACAATCGGACAATATTTACCCAAACGCTATATAATATCAAATATTAACCATTATACTAAAAACAATAATAGACACGACCTAATAAGCAAATGAACAACGCTTTAGTTTAATCAAGCGTTAATAGAATAGGGGGAGGTCAACTTTAATGAAAGAACCTACCAAAAATAGACGAGCCACCGGATCGATAGCGGACACACCTTCTAATAGAGTGGACGAGCCATACATAACGTTAATAAAGCCCCACCTAGCCTTATATCCGCTAATAAACTGGATTACGACCGACAAAGAGCCTGCTACCTCTAAGCTCTTATGATCCAGAAAAATAACGTTGCTTATGACTCTATTCATGTTGTTATGTTTATGCTTACGGAAGAAAAGGTAGCATGTTTTTATCATATTCGACGATCATCAGTTATGAGCTTAGAATAACGTGTGTGAGGAATATGCTGCATTGTGTTGACGATTTATGGCAACCGGATGTTTACGTGGGAAACAAATGTCTGGCCATGCCGCTTCCGCCGGACCCCGGCAGGAGGGGTAAACCTAAAAAGTGCTGGCTGGCCGTCGTAGGGGTTGTTATGCGTGCCAATGGGCTCACTACCAACGATGCTGAAGACCGTGCGACGTGGAGTAGAAAAAGTCGAAACGTGGACCCCGGGCACCGAAACAGAAGTTTAGGTTGCGACCGGGATACAACGCTTAGATGAAGAAGAAGTAATATGCTGCATTGTGATGATTAATTACCGAGTTATCAAGGCCATTTTCCTTGATCTATTAGCAGATCTTAAATGTCATCTAAAACCAGAGATATTTGATTCTCTTGTCAAAAGAATCGAATACGTTTTATAAGCGAATCACGAAGATCTGTAAGACTGACTTAAAATTTAGCATAGTTGCACATATCGCGATGTAGACGCTCACTAAGACCAAATTTTATAGAAATCTTATCAAAAATATAAGTTTTTTAATTATTATGGTAGAACAACGTTTGCTGGATCAGCTAGTTATGTATAAGGCAGTATTATATTAGATATACTGTTTACTCCCTCATTGTGCTATATTTTTGAAAAAAAAAAAATTATTTATTGTTAGAACTGTGTACATTATAATGTTGGTAAGTATATTTTGTATCAACAGTTTGCGTTTTTAAGGCGTACAATATTTATAAAGGTATACTATTTTTATGCTTCAAATTATAAGAAAATAATAAGTATAGTAATAAAATAATAAGTATAGTAATAAAATAATATGAATAACATATTCATTTATTTGCAATTATAATTTTATTATATCTAATTGTTTTATTAATTTAAAAGACAAAAAATATAGAATGAAATTAATTTTAACAAATAGGAAAAAATAATTTAGAAGTAATTTATCAAATTAATAAAATAAAATGTATCAATAATTTTAGCTTGTAAACCTTCTGGAATATTCGATTCATATGAAACATATATACAAACAGTATGTATAAAACGTAAGTGTTTTTCACAATTATGGAAAGACTCGAGTCATCGTGCCTGATACTTTGTTTTTCTTGGAGTAAATATGCTTTCAAATATTTAGAGGTAAATAAAATTTTCTTCAAGAAATAAGTCTCTCGTTTTATGACTCGTAAAAATACGAGTATCATAAATTTGGTAAGTGTTTGGCATGTTGCTCGCTGATACATTAGGAAAGCGGTCCCACGTTATTTATGTCAATCTACAATAGTACAGACAGCATTGTTCACCGATTTTTTTCAGATATAGGGGGAAAACAAAAAGGCACCAAACAAGCGCGCAAAAGTGTTACGCTAAAACAATATGACGACCTACGTAGCTACAGCTTTCGCAAGCTGGAACGCGTATGTGTCACAGAGTCGATTCTCGTCCCGATACGGGTGTTCATGTTATAATATATATTTACAAAGCAAAAGTAAGTATATTATGTAGTCTATCATTTGTCTAAGGGGTCATCCATAAATTACGTCACACGTTAAAGAAGGGGGAGGGTATCACCGGAATGTGACATTGTGAGACAAGGTCCAGAGGGGGGGGGGGGGTCAAAAACTTTGTGACGTCACGATATGAATGAATGCGAAATGAACATGAAGGAGTGGGTCAAAGCCCATGAACACAAGATGATTAAGTTTTGTATCTTTAATTAACATAATTAGTCCTAACTAGTCGTTTGGATTATTTACTGATTAATTTTTATTGATTAAATACATGTATAAAATTAAAAAATGTGTTACGTCACATCAGGGGGAGGGGGTGCTAAAAATGTGACAACAACGGGGGAAGGGTTAAAAAGTCCTAAAATTCGTGTGACGTAATTTATGGATGGCCCCTAATGTCCATAACCCAAGTTTTCTGCAACTTACTTTGGGAGTAGATGGCGCTGTGTGCATTGCTCCAGAATATTTATATTTGTTTTATTTATATATAAGTCACTAGCTAATCTGGTAAACGTTGTTCTGCCATATATGGTAAATAGAAACATGGCCTATCCTTCTCCAAGTTCCAATTTATCTCTAAACCGAAATTCATCAAAATCGATTCAACAGTTTAGGTTTGAAAACGTAACCGACAGAATTACTTTCATATTTATAATATGGATTATCATCATCGTCATCCTGATGTTCCCTCCCTGTTGCAATCCAAACTTTCGCTTCATTTACGTTTATGCAAACACAGATACTGCGACAAAATAAACATACATAAAATACTTAATTAATTATTTTCATCAATTAAACGACGCCCAACAACAAAAAGAGTTATTTAACGAAACTCGTAACAAATTCCTATTGTAGCAAGATTACAATTTGAAATTGTAGAAACACGTAAATTCAAATAACAGGGCAAAATCAGGTGTTAAAATCTATAAAGTTATCGAACAGTGCAAGTGGCAAACCTCAACTACAAAGCGCATTTGCATTGATTTACATACCGGATTTGAATTCTTAGTAGTACAGGGATTTAAATACTAAATGGGTTTGACTTGAACTTCGTGTTATTCAGCAAGCGCTGGATTTGTTTGCTTGCATAGGATTTTACTCGCTTCAACACACGTGTATATTCATTCCACTAAGCTTTAGCGGACTCTAGATTTGAATAAAATCTTCTTAGATACATTTCATCCAACTTCAGAGCCTAAAGTTTGCTGTCATTATCATAAAGCTAACTTCTATGCGTCTATTGGCATTACTGCGTTTTACTAAATTATTTTCGAATTTGTTTATTGTGAAAAGAGAAATAACAATAATTAAACAACATTTAGCAAATAAGCTAAATTTCAGTGCAAATCTTAATTACGTTTTAAATTGATTGTAGAAGAAACAGTGGGACACTCTAAAGTTCAAACAAAGGGTTGGTAAGAGGCAAATAATTTATTAACTTCCAATTTGCGGCCTCTCGCCTTTTACGCGAAGATTAATAGGTTATGACCTTTATCAGGCACTCCTGAACGTGCCAGTGATGGCCAATAACTGGATTGTTAGTATTTATCTATATATCTATTATTTTCTGCTAAAAGAGCGTAAAATGGTCGTATATTAAACATTATAAAGCAAATATTAGCCCATTTCTTAATTTCCGTCTGTTTTTCGTCGAACCAGCAATGTAGCTCATGTATATTGAAATTTTTATGATTTATAAGTAGTGATAATTGATCGCCTATCTATTTAAAATATTACTCTTTTATAATTTATGCATCTATATAATCGAAATTATTGTTATAACGATATATAAATTATAATAGCCCAAAAAGTCCACTAATGGCCTCAGGCTTCGTCTAGATATCGGACCACCACCACGTCTGTCCACGGCGTATTGGCGGATAATATCGGTGTTCTCGGTACATTCATTTTCTTGCATTATTTTTCTTCGCCACTATGGCGTGGTAATTATGATATGCATATAAGCCGAGAATAACTGGTTAAGCGGTGTGATTCGAACCTGTGACCTTTAATTTAGTCTAGTAATGCGATACCAATTCTACACAACGTACCTTAACATAATTTAAGGTTTAGCATGTTTTCCTACGGGGTAGGGCCTCAAGCCCGTCTGGATGGCGACCACCTTTGGTCTTAAGTATGCCGCCATAATAACCTTGTGTTGTGTTCCGGCATTAGTAACCTAAGTTCCTGTACCTTTATGGGACAGCAGCGTGTTCGCGATGCCACTGGTATTACAAACATCCATAGGCGATGGTAACTGCTAAATTCTAAGCGGGCCGTTAGCCTGTCTGCTGTCCTACAGCATTAAAAAAAATGTTTTTACATTTAAGTCCATGTATAAATTAATGTTTTGAATAATGAAAAGTAATAAATCGACGAAACTGAAGCCTATTTTGAGGCTAAGGACAAATCGTTATATAAAAATGGTATCGAAAAATTGTATGACTACTATAATCGTTGTATCGCTCTCAAAAGCTAGATATTGAATAATCAAATCAAATTGTATAAAAAAAAATTTTTTCCTACGAACTTTTCGGCCCACTTAATAATACTGTACATCTTAAGGGGCAAACTATTGAAACAATTTGATGTAAACCATTTTTGTATGTACACAGTTCAGACAAAAGTATTTTGTATCTTGTAATTTAAAAAATACGCTTAATCCTACAAAACTATGATCACATAATCACTCATAAGTAAAATTGTTTTATTTATTTTTCTCTTACATTTTATAAAGCACATAAAGCATTTTAGCAGCAGCAGTTGACCCTGTCATAAATCACGCCGACTCGTGATGATTTCAGCCTTCTTTCGTTGATATACGTTTATTTTTATAGCACCTATTACCGTGAAATGAAATAGAACTATTGCACCAAAGTTAAGGAAAAGGTGCGCAGAAAGGTGCGGCCGTAATTGTACTGATCGAAAAATGTATTATGGGAATCCACAGAAATCGAGAAAACTAAAACTCAAGTTATTGGATAACGAAGAAGATCATGTTGCAAATTTATAACTAAAGATTTCTAGTCGTTGATATAACTGTTTTCACAAAAAAGCACAATAATTAATGATAAATTTATATATATATATATATATATATATATATATATATATATATATATATATATATATATATATATATATATATATATATATATATATATATATATATATATATATATATATATATATATATATATCACTAGGGACTAAGTCCCGTGAATATGGAGAATGTTCCATCAATTCGAAGCCAGTTTCTTGAATGGCAGCCATCGTAACTCTGGACTTGTGTGCGGGGACGTTATCTTGGTGAAACAAAACTTTAGCGAGTTTGCCACACCGTTGCTTGCGTATTTCCTCACGCAACTATGTTCTTTGTTCTATATGATCTTACCAGCGGATGGAATCGTCTTAACTTTCTTCGAAGTTGGAAATAACGGTATCTTCCAAGTCATGGACTGTTTTTTGCGTTTCTGGGTCATAATCGTGAAGCCATGTTTTATCTATAGTTATGAATCAAGCCAAAATTGGTCAAGATCTTGTTGTACCAAACCCAAACAGCTTTGTGAAGTTCTCAGTCTCGTTTGTTTCTGCGCTTCAAAACGTAATCTGTGGGAGCTGACACGTTTTTCATACCCAAATGATTGTGTATAATTTTATGGACACTTCCTACAGAAATCTTCCTTTTTTCTGCTATAAAATAAACAGTAACACAACGATCCGTCAAGACAATGTTTTCAACTTTTTTAATCATTTTTTCAGTCACTACCGATGTAGGGCGTCCCGTGCGTGGGCTCGTAAATGGAAGTTCTTCCTCGCTTGAATTCAGTAACCCAACGCGCAAGCTTAGAATATGAAAGAGCATGAACCCCTAAAATTGCTCTCAAGTCTTGATTTACCTGCTTCGTAGTAAATTTTTTCAAGCAGAGATATTTTATTACCGCGCGAATTTCTATTTTATACATTTCCGACACGACGCATACAAATGACTTCTATGTTTAAAAAACAAAAGAGAATTGATTGCTTTTTTATTATTATTATATCTAATGTCTGGGCTATGCTTGCCAGTATTTATTTATTTTCTTCCCAAGGATAATGTATCGCAATATCACTATTTATTGAACACCCTTCGTAGAATATCGGTTCAAATCACACCTAGCTGGAAAATTTTATAAAACGCGCAATCACGCATAATGGTTTCGACCTGAATACTCTTTGAACGTTAGTATTTTATTTAGGTTTATAAAATACTGTTTTCCGTTACAACTTTAAGCTTTAAAACCCTCTTATTTTTATTTTTCCGCTTTCCTACTATTTCTTCCAATCCTTTTTCACACAACTCGTTGATTCATTATTACTAGCGGCCCGCCCCAGCTTCGCACGGGTATTTAACAAAAAAAAATTTCAAAATTATATACACACACATAAACCCTTCTATTTGCGTCAGGTTACTAAAAAATAAAATTATAAAAAAGAAAGTTTGAATATTATTATTTCTATGAACTTTTATTTTAATGACGTTTTTGTTATTATTTTTTATTTATGTTTTGTTATTTTTTAATAAGTATTTTTTTTTTCTAATTTTTGTATAAACCCCAGTGACGCACGTTTACATTGCTTAAGGTACTGCCTAGCTGTAGCTAGCCGAATAGGGTGAGCGGCTACCACGCAACATTTTGCTAATACTTACATTTTCAAACTCGTGATATCTTTCGAATGGAATATCCGAATTGAATAATTCAAAAAGTTGTATAAAGATATTGAAGCAGATTTAATTTATTTTGGTAAGGATTAATACCAAGATACAAATAAAGAGCCTTTTCTAGGGGCGGCATTTCAATTAAATTTTTAAAATAAAAGAACACTTATTGTGGCATAACTATAATAGTTAGACATATGCTGTCGCGACACTTTTTGTAAATAATGATGTGTTCTGCAAAGTCGTAGTACATTATTTTTTTATATCATCAATAGTTTTCGCAGCGCAAGCGATTTAAATAATATTTTAGGTAATTCTTTTACACCTTGGGTTACATTATTAGAGTTTTAGTAAGGATCCCTAACTTTTTTGAAAATATAATATAGCCTATGTCACCCGGGGATAGTGTAGCTTCCCAACAATGAAATATTTTTTTAAATCGGGTCAGTAGTTTCGGAGCCTATTCAATCCTAACAAACAAACAAACAGTCAAATCTTTCCTCTTTATAATAGTAGAATAGATATTGACGAAATGTATTGGATTATATGTTCTTTAGAGATACAGTCAGGCTTAATGTTTGAAAAATATTATTACTATACTGTTTTAAAATATTACGTAATGATGAATATCGCGTTTTCTAAATCCAAAATCTTTTTATTGCTGAGAAACAGCAGGCTGACGGTCTACTTAATAAACACTAAAAGAAGTAGAGACACCGCAGACACACTGCTGTCCCACGAGGGTACAAGAACCTTGTTCACTGATGCCGGAACACAAAACAAGGTTATTATGGCGGCATACTTAAAGACGAAGGGTAGTTCGTAGACGAAGGAAGGTATCCAGACGGGCTTGAGGCCCTACGACGTAGCTAGTAGTAGTTTTGTCGCCTTTTACGACAGGCCGACCCCGCAGCGGTTAGTATTCTTACTCCGTCCTTGCACGGAGAAAATAAATACTGCTCGTTCCAATGATTAAATACATAAATAATGTAATCAGACGTTAACACAAAAGAAATGCTGTATTTTTATATACTTCAAAAGGAATTTATTAAATTGACCAAACCCGACAGCGCTGAAGCAAAGTGGCGTAATAGCATAGTATTGGCAAAAGGTCACGTTTAGGGTTCGGGCTTCTTGTTCGGGGAACAATACCGTCCCTTGCCACCTTGTGACTTGAATAAGCAATAAGAATAATGATAAATAATCGAGATTTAGTCACAACAGTGTGGATTTTACTTTGTTTTATTAAAATGTTAATCTACTTACACTGTATGAATGTACTCTTTGAAGTCGTTTACACTTAGCCGTGTCTGGACAGTGACATCTTGACAACTATACATAGACTAGACTAGATACATCGTATGTGTACTTTATGCATACCAGAAACGAAGTCGCTATTACATTATATTACTTATTTCGGTAGAACAGATTTAAAAGTTTTTTTTAGTTTTAGCCAGCTGGTCAAAACTAAGAAGAGAAATTATTTTTCTAAAGGATATTTAAATGACAGATAAAGAAGGGGTATCGTCCAGATTTACTTTCGGTGTTAAGGGAATGGGACCAAATAGGGGCTATATCGGTCCTGTTAAATATTTTAGACCACATCTGTTGTCTCTATTTTCCTGAGAATTTTCACTCAAGAAATAGTGTTGGGATGTTCTTGTCCTTACTTCTCTCCTGGAACAGTAATTTAACTTATGTTATAAAATAAACAGAATTATTTGTTATACAGTTTATAACTATAACTCCCAAAGCGTAAGATAATTACCGTTTAATCTAGGATTTATTTAATTTTGTAAGCGTTGTACATACGAGGGCTGTTCAATAAATAGTAATAATGCGAAACATTCTCGATGGAAAGAAAAAAATACTGGCAGCCATAGCCCAGACATTAAATATAATAATAATAATAACAAAACAATCAAATCGCTTTTGTTTCTTAAAAATAGGTCATTTGTTTGCGTCATGTCGGAACGTTTTCTTAAAGATGGATAAAATTGAAGTTCGCGCGGTAATAAAATACCTCTGCTTGAAAAAGTTTACTACGAAGCTAGTAAATCAAAACTTGAGAGCAACATTAGGGGTTCATGCTCCTTCATATTCTACGGTTATGTGTTCGTGTGCTCAGTTCAGGTAAGGAAGAACTTCCATTAAGGACGACCTCAACACGGAACGCCTTATATCGGTAGTGACTGAACAAATGATTAAAAAAGTTGAACACATTATCTTGGCGGATCGTCATATTACTGTTTGTTTTATAATAGAAGAAATGAATATTTCTATAGGAAGTGTCCATAATATTTCATACACAACCATTTGAGTATGAAAAAAGTGTCAGCGCGCTGGGTGCCCAGAATGTTTTCTGACGCGCACAAACGAGACTGAGAGTTTCACAAAGCTGTTTGGCAATGTTTGGGTTTGTTACAACAAGATTTTGACCAAAAACGAAAAAACACGTCATCTCCAACTCCGAAGAAATTTAAGGCGATTCCATCCGCCGGTAAGATCATGGTCTGTTTTTCCTGGGACAGCCAAGTGGTGGTAATGATCAAACCTTAATCATGGGGGCACTATTACGGGGATTTAATACGCAGGACAAGTAACAAAGTTGCGTGAGTAAATACGCAAGCAACGGGATGGCAAACTCGGTAAATTTGTTTTGTTTCACCAAGATAACGCCCCCGCGCACAAGTCCAGAGTTGCGATGGTTGCCATTCAAGAAGTTGGCTTCAAATTGATGGAACATCCTCCTTAATACCAGACCTAGCTCCTAGTGATTTCTACGTATTTCCGCGGTTAAAGAAATATCTCAGATGCCATAAATTTAAAGATGATGACACAGTAGTCGCCGCGGTACACGTTTTTAAGGGATCAGGAAGATTTTTTCATAAAGGGAATTTAAGCTTTAGAAAAAATATATAAAGTGTATAAACCTAAAAGGTGACTACGTCGAAAAATAAAATAACATTTAATAAAAGTTAATTGCGTCATACTCATTATCACTTTTTATTGAACACCCTTTACCCTAGTACTAAATACGGAAATTTAATATGTAAAACAATATAATCTTAGCTGAATTATGTTCTGTAAAAACTCATAATGTTTTTGGTTATATTTTTAATACAGCCAAAGAAGAGTTTAGCACAAATCTATTAATATTTTAACAACAACTCTGTTTATTACCGGCATAATTTTAAATATTTGTTATACAAACAGAATATATTGTTTTTTACAGTTTCACATTTCTAATCACTAATTTTTGAAAGCATAAACCTTTCGTTACATGAACTTATTGAAAATGAAACTAAAAAAGAAATAAGCACTAGATAAAGTAAGGAATATTGCTTAATGGCAAGCATGTAATTTCTCCAGAACAGAATCCTTATCAAAAATCTCAGAAATACGGCACTAGTTTAGAAGGATTTAGTAAAAAAATTAATTTCAAAGCTTAGAACAATGAATATAAATCATTGTTTTTATACCTCCCAAAAAAGATTATTTAAAAAAACCTTGAACTAAACCTCCAAACTGAGTTTGTAATAAGCTATAACTCGTCGAGTTACGAAAGTGTCATTTATCATCCAATGGGGAAAAAATTCCAAATTATATTTCTAAAGGCAATTTCCGATTGTAATTGAAAGCTCCGATGAAATATAAGCACAGGGCTCGTGTTTTACAATTCAGAGGGGTGTGATTAATTTTGTAAGTGATGGAAATTGAGAAATATTAAGTGAAAAATCCGGTTGTTTCTAAAATTAATTTTGCTCTGACAGTTATTTTACAGTCAAATATATGAAATGCTTTGTACCTTAAATTTAAAAACAATATTCATTTATTCAAATTATTTATATCAAGGTTAACAGTTTAATATGAGTCTAATAAAGTTATCTAGTAATACATTTATTAATTGACCAATTTTGTGCTTTATAAAACATATTGAAACATAACATTAAAAACTCTTTTTATAGATCAGTCTCCGTGCAGGGGTGGAGTATGAATACTGACCCCTGCAGTCGAGGGCGGCCTGTGTTCCAAAGAGACAAAATAACCCTAACTATATACTATCCACTTTACCAAAAAATAAAATGTAAACAAACAAACCAAGGTTTCTCAAACAAAGCTAGAATAAAACAACATGGCGGGTATAATCCGACCGTAATAATAAAACACTCCTTTCAATCGACAATAGTACGTTGAACAGTACACTTATAATTACCAGCATATAAAATCAGTAAGAGATTTGGAAACACATTTCTAATAAATAATTAAAAGTTGTTATGATAATTTTTGTATTATGTTGATTATTATAAAATCAACATACAAAGAACCCTTTTACGATTTGTTCACATTTTATTTTTTGGTAAAATGAATAAGTTATAGGTGGTAGAACTCCAAGCATGTCTGAATGGAAATAACCCCTGGTCCAAAAAATTCAGAATAACAACCTTAAATTGTGTTCCGGCCAGTGACCCAGGTTCCAGTTACCTTACACAGATGGCAGAATGTTAGCGATGCCCTGGTGTCGCAAACATCCATAGACGACGATAACTTCTTATTAAAAAGCGAACCGTCAGCCTGTCTGCTGTACTCAGCAATCAAACAAACAACGAGTCGCCAATTTGCAACGCCAATGGCATCACTTGGCTCACTAATGCCGGAACACAAAACAAAGTTATTATGGCGGCATACTTGAAATTGAAATCAGCAGCGAAAGAAGTTGTGTATAGAAAGAAAGAAGAACGAAAGGATGATTTTGATAGGAGGCTCACTGAAGATTTCCAGTCAAACATCAAGTTTTTCTGGAAATCCATCAAAACAGCCAGAGGAAAAACGTCTACCTCGGAGCTGAGTACAATCAGGAGTCAAAATGGTAGCATTATAAAAGGAGAAGAATGTGTGCTAAAGAGATGAAAAGAGTATTTTGAAAGTTTGTTTGAAAGAGAGGAAGTGCAGGTACAAAATCCGGCACCTTCCATGGAAACTATTATAAATGTTGATGAAAGTGAGATAAGCATGGATGAAATAGTGAAAGCGTTGAAAAGTATGAGATTAGGTAAGGCTGCAGGGTATGACAGGATTACCGTCGAGATGCTGAGGGCTGGACAGGGCATAGTGGCTAGCCAGCTGTACCGTCTTTTCAATTTGTGCTGGCGAAATGGGCAAGTACCGGGAGACTGGTGCAAAGCCGTAATCGTGCCATTATATAAGGGAAAAGGGTCACGGTAGGACTGCGTAAATGACCTCGGTATAAGCCTTCTCAGCGTCGTCGGTAAATTGTATGCGAAAGTGTTGATTGAAAGGGTTGTGAATGAAACAGACGAAAAAGTATGGGATGCACAAGTGGGATTTAGGAAGGGAATGAGATGTACGGATTAGGTCTTTTCCTTGCGGTGCATAGCCGAAAAGTGTTTGGCTATAAACAAGAAGGTCTATTGCGTGTTCATGGATCTAGAAAAGGCCTACGATAGAGTGGTGAGGAATGAATTGTGGTCAGCATTGTCCGTGAATGGTGTGAGCAGTATCCTCATACGAGCATTGCAATCTCTTTATAGGGATTCTAGTGCTTGTGCAAGGATAAACGGGGCATACACTGAATGGTTTAATATCGAAAAAGGTGTTAGACATGGATGTGTAGCGTCACCGTGGCTGTTTAATCTGTTCATGAACAATTGCTTGACAGATTTAAAAGAGAATGAAAGTGGGTTGCGAATGAATGAGTTACTCGTCAAATGTTTTCTCTATGCTGATAATCAAGTTTTACTTGCATCTTCAGCCGAGGAGTTGCAGGAGATGGTAACTGTTATGAGTGGAGCTTTTGTTAGAAAGGGAATGAAGATGAATGTAAAGAAGACGAAAGTGGTGGTGTTTGAAAGAGATGAAACAGTGACAGACTGCAATATTGTGATTGGAGATGAACAAATTGAACAGGTGAATGAGTTTGTGTATCTGGGTTCAAAGTTTACAAGAGATGGAAAGTGTGAGAGTGATATTGAAAGAAGAGTGAATGCAGGAAACATGGCGAATGGAGCTTTGCACTCCTTTACGAACAGTCGGAAGGTGTCTAACAAGGCTCGTCTGGCTGTGCATGAGGGGGTGTTGGTTCCAACAATCATGTACGGAAGTGAAAATTGGGTATGGCAGAAGAAACATGAAAGCAGAATAAATGCAGTTGAGATGAGAGCCTTAAGAAGTATGATAGTAGTCAAACTGAGTGACAGGATAAGAAATAGTAAGATAAGGAAACGTTGTGGTCTGAAATAAGATGTAGGGACAAAAATTGAGAAAGGTATGCTGAGATGGTTTGGCCATGTCGAGAGAATGAATGAAGAACGATTAACGAAAAAAGTGTATAAGGCGAGTGTGAATGGAAGTGTTGGAAAGGGTAGACCTAGGCGGACGTTCCAAGACCAGATCAGGGACGTCTTGAAAAAAGGCCAGGTCAAGAGTACCCTAAACCGAAGGGCATGTATGAAGGGAATAATGAAAGTGGACGAAGCGAAACAAGTATGTAAGGATCGTAGCAAGTGGAAAGAAGTGGTCTCTGTCTACCTCTACGGGAAAGAGGCGTGATTATATGTATGTATGTAGTACTTAAGACCAAAGGTGGTCGCCATCCAGACGGGATTGGGGCCCTACCACGTAGCTAGGATGTATTGTTTAGTCGCTTTTTACGACTGGCCGACCCCGCCCGCAGAGGTCTGTATTCTTTCTCCGTCCCTGCACGGATAAAAACAACTAATATATTTTAATAAATTTTAATTAAATTTTATCAGTATTTATGACTAAACACATAGAACATACATATAGGTAATAGGAATGGTCTATTATCTTTAAATAATTATTAAAACTTTATTTATTGCGTACTTAAAAGAGATTGTATAATACTCTAATATATATTATTAAATTAAAAGCAGAATTCTTCTAGCTATCTCGATTTATTTTCTCTTAATAGCCTACAAGGTATATATTTCTTAACGAACATACATTACGCAGAGAGTTACTTCAAGCGAATAACAGACGATATTAGCTGGCAATCTACGGGATATCTTGCTCCATACTGAACTTAATAAGAGCTATTAACATTTATATTACGGTATGTTATATACATGTATGCTATCTACCGTGTAGCTTTTTATCCTTGTGGGACCCACGAATTAGTTAAAACGGCTATATTAAAGGGGTTGAACATTCTAAAACTTTTTAATGCACTACTAATTTCACATTCAGAGATTTTCTTTAAATAATTAAAATATGTTTTATTGTTAAGAAAGTCTACCACTACTAAATAACCTTTTTTTTATTTAAATTCACAAAAATATAACGTTTGGTCTAGAGACAGTCAACTGTTGATTGGATAAATGACCGTATTTAAAATAAATATTTGTATGATTTTAGTTTGTTCTAATCTGTATTTACGATTCCGTCTATAGTAAGTTTGTATAATGATGTACTGAATTGATTTGATTTAATATAAATGTACAGCAATGGAAGGAAATATTCAAGTACTTTTTAGAACAAGTTTCAAATAGTTATATAATAGGGTACATTGCGGCTTGACTAGAAGAGATCAATTTATATTTCTGTATATTTTAGATTAGTGTTAAGTACATGTATCAATTAAGAGTTTTCTCTTCTTTCATTGTCTTTATTTTATTTGGTGCGCTTTGTTGTCGATTATTAAATCTGGTGTCGCTTGAGGTTATATTAGATGATTTACAATGAAATTTCGTATCCCAATTACAATGTGAAACGAAAAAAATAATTTAAATAAAAGGATGTCAGATTTTTCCCCAAAATAAAGTTAACGTAAGGCAAGCGGGCGGTTGTAAAAACTAAGCCAAAACTATTCCAACATGTAACATGCTGTGCCGACCCCGTGTAGTGTGGGATAAGGGTAGGAGGAAGAATTTATCGATTATTAAATAATTTACATTTCACAGCCCAGCAAATTCTGAATAATAACCCTTATTTAACCTATCCGTTAGCTCAATCACCTACTCGGTATTAAAAATACGTGTCATAATAAGCAAAATATTTTAAGTATGGCAGATACTAGTAGCTTGCCTACGTGTAAATGAAATGCAATAAATCACATGTACTCGTCCGTAATATATAGAATTGAAGCATACAACATTATGAAAACTAACTTTGAATTTAGAGAACTTTGAAAATATATTTTCCTCATTTCATTTTTATTCGTTTTTATGATAAATTATTTATTTTCTATATATACAATATATTAAAGTGTTTTTTATTAAATTTCATATTTATTATGTAATAAATATTCGTCAATATTTAACTATTTAGCGTACTTTAAATTAGTGATTGTTTACAAAACCAAGAAGTTAAAATTTATTTTTCACAAGCGCTGCATCCTGGTTATATTCGAATCTCTCACTCTTGGAGTCGGAATTTCTCGCTAATTGTTATTATAGAGGAAAATTCTTGCGACAGTGTTCCTCAGTGACATTTCCTGTGTATTTCCTTATACATAAGGAAATTCATGATTTATTTTAATACAAGAATTCACAAGTAAACATGTATTCTGAACCAAAAACAATCACCGTTTATAAGAAACAAATTTAAATACGAAAATAAGGGTGTTTGTTGCTAAATATCAGAAATAATAACATTACATTTCGTCTTCTAAATAAAGTAAAACTAATGATAATGTATATATACCGTATAGCTTGTACATTTTAAATCAGTTTATTCATACTCTGATTTGATACTTATAGTCTGATTATGAATATTTTTATATAAAAGTTTATTTAAAGAGGCTCCATTGGCGAATATGATTTCAAAACTTAATATTCCAAGTTAGAGAGGCAATTTACACGAGGATTCCATCAGAGGGGCCGAACTGTTAACTAGATGCTTGAATTATGTAAGCGGAGCGGAAAACTCAGGAGAGACACTACACCCTCTATATAACAAAAAATATTCGAAAACATAACTATGTTCTTAAATTTTGATGGCTATAAACTAAGTTTTATGGATTTAGGGGACGCATTTCCAGTGCCTAATAACTAAAAAGTAGTTGTAATTATCTATATACAGAAAAAATTAGCAAAATAATTCGCTTGAGATGTATATTTATAGTCTGAAGCTTAGATATTGTGAGAAAATACGTATTGGGCTCACAGCCCTATTATATTTCGTTGTACGAACTAAGCAATTTACTCTTGTTATGGGGGATGTACAAAATAAAAATCATTCCTAATAACACCTAAAAACATACCTAAAAATTATTGAATTTGTCTTACTATTAAGATTGAAGTATCTACGAGTATATATCTACTAATATATGTATTTCTTTTGCAAATTTAGTTTGTTTCAGCGGTAAACCGCTGTTAGCGGAAAACCGCGATAAAAATAATTTAGTACGAAAACTAATGGTTTTGATACCACTAGGGGTGCTGTTTCCTATTTTCGTTAATAACCCAATATTAAAATGATCGCGAAATCCTTTCGCAATATTAAAATACTTTCGAAACGGAAATCGCAAAAATGATACACGCTTGACGTCTTATAAAAAAGACCACAAATATTCAATACAAATACTATTTGACGAGTATTAAATCGATCAATATCACTCTTATATTTTTCTTTTACTAGTTTCATTCTGAAATATAGAGTTTAAAAATATCGTACAAAGCACCCCACACTTTTAGAACAGTGACAATAATTTTCTCGTCAGTAATTTTATTCTCATGTTAAGAATAATTTTTAACTTTTTAGTTTGATTAATTATAAAAGCGTGTCTTTTAGTTTTTTAAACTATAATTTCTTTTTAAATTTTTAGTTTAAATAACTATAAAATATAATATAATTGTTATCAATTCCCAATCTGTAAACGTTTTTAATAATTTACCGCCATTTTCCGGCTGATTTTTTTTAAATTTAACACCATCTTTCAGTAGTTTGGAAGAAGGAAAAGAAAGTTTTAATCCTGATGATCTTGACAATACACAAATTTATCATGTTTGCACAAGTGTGCAACATTTTGAATGTTTTTCATTGTTCAAAGTGGATAAAAATCGATTCCGAATTAATATAAAGCATTTAAAAAATCAACAATTGGTAAGGGTAATGATACAAACTATACAAATTATTGTATTGTCATCGGTCCTCGATAAATGTGCAAAGTTTAAAATCAATCTGTCGTTTTGAAAGGGGTGAAAATCATCAAAGGTTGGTGGGGACAAACCAAATGGGGAACCATAATCATACCGCCCGCTATGCATGTTTGATAAAGCTGACAAGGTACTGGAGCATATAGTCCACAGACGTATTGAACCTATTATTATTAACCCGCAACTGGCTGATAACCTGTATGGATTCCGCAAAGGCCGATCTACCGTAGATGCAATTGACCAATAGGTCAATACTACAAGACCCACCCCCAGAATGCCCTATCTGCACTAGCATCAATGAAGACGCGGAGCATGTATTCTTCATGTGCCCCGATTACAAGTAGCACGGGAGAAGTGGGAACTACGTTACAATGTAGAATCCAACGCGGAAACGTAACTTCTGTAATGCTGAAGAAGAAGGAAGCATAGGAAGCAACTAACACCTACGCGATTGAAGTGCTAAGAGAGCTACGTAGCCAAGAGAGAGCTAGATCAAGTGGTAGCCAATCAGCAAGAGTAAATAGCAGCCGAGCAGCTAAGTCCTTCCCCCGTGATTAAATACCTAACGGTGACCCCATGAGGAGTAAGAAGGCAGAAAAAACGAAAAAAAAACATTTATGCATACCAAGCTAATAAAAGATTGTTAATAAAAATCTAACACATTTTTAGTAAGTCTCCATTCAGGAGCGGAGTACAAATATTGACCCCTGGAGCCGGAGGTGGCCTGCCGTAAAAGGTGACAAAACATTCCTAGCTACCTAAAACCTGGTAGGGCTCCTGGTCTGTCTATATGATAACCACCGCTGATCTCTAAATAAGCCACCATAATAACCTTGTTTCATATGTGCCTCTAGTTTCCCTATGCGGACGGCAGTGTGTTAGCGGTGCCCATAGGACCGCGTCGGACACTAAATAGGCGACAGTAACATCTTATTATTAAATGGGCAGTCAACCTGTCTGCTATTTCACAACAATAAAAAAAACTATACTTCGATGAACAGGATTTTAATTATAAAAAGCGTAGTAAAAATGACCTTAAATTTATATCGATTACAATAGAATTGAGAGCTACTAAAAGTAAAATATACAGTGTTAACATACCTAAATAAATCAACTAAAGAAATATACCTTAAAGATTTACCTTACAGTGTTTTATGAGTATTTTTACGGGTTTATTGTGATTACCAAGTTACAGCACAGGTAAAACGTTTCGGGAAAAACCTTATGTCAAGTCCTATATAACTTCGCTGAACATAAAATTGCCCGTATGTAATTCAACCCTTTGTCCGACAACGATAATACGCTCGCCGTATAACAATTATTCATTTTGTATATAACGCCAAGCCCTCCTTGATTTTGGTTTTGTATTTTTTAATATTTTCTAAATTAAAAAGGTCAACGCTTTTTTGGTAAAAAAATTCTTAACTATAAAGCTGCGAACGGCTTAGCATTCCGTTTTCTATTTGACAGATATAACCATCGTATACTCCTTGAGTTCCTTCTCATGGAAGGTGAGGAAGAAGAGAATCCAAGTACCACGCGGGCTTAAAGACATGACGTTGCAGTTTTCATGCTATATGTGATAGCGTGGTATGGATACTTCTCGGAGTAACCATGGCCAGTCGGTGTAAGAGCCAGTAGTATGGTGAAGAGGGATAACTTTTAGTTTTTTGATTCCAGGGGCCCCACCTTTCTATAATTTCCTTGCTCATTTCCTTGCATCTAACACATGTTCCCAGAATTTAAAAAAATTACATGTTTTACAATTTGACTTGACTAACATCAAACCGAGATTATCATTGAGATAAACAGGATTTTTGAGAATAAAGATAAATGGTTTTCAAGAGATTACTTATTCGATTCTCCCGATGTATGCAGCGTATAGGCAGCTTGCCTAGCTTAATATGCATATAATATAATTCTCATGTACTGGCGGCGAAGTTAAATATCCTCAGGAAATCTGTATACCAAGATCATCAGTACTCGTATGAGTAACCTAGCAATCCCCCTTGGACAAGACGAGCAGGGTATATCACCCGTTTCCAGGCTGTTAAAATCAAGAAAAGAGATACCTATAATTAAATTCCCATTTTTAGTGAAACCGATTTGAGTTTGATATATAAATTTTTACATATAGGTGAACTTTCTCCTTCCGCCGTGCCGTATAGAGCGGCCACGGGCGTCCTGAGGATCGCAGGTAGGACCCGCCGCCAGCGACTATGCCACGAGGGTAAGGGCACGCGTGCTGTTCCGAGTACCCCCTTAATTTTCAATTAAAATAGGAGAGTGCCGGTGGGAGATCCTGACTTCCTGGCGCAAACCATAGAAAAGGGTTGCCTTAACACTCGTCGACAGTATTTTCTCAAGAAGAAAAAAAAGTCGGTAATAAGCGAGGTTTTTTAATGGGAAGTTAGAGGAATTTAGTCTGTACATAACATAAATACACATCAAAATTATACTACAAATAAAAACATGTGAAAAAAATACATAAAAGTTATTGTAACCTTATAAGGAACATAAATATTACCGTCTACTAATAAGGGTACAATTCCATTATGATGAAGGTTCTGAGTTTGACATATTAATATTTTGTAATATCCTTCGGGCGAAAGGACGTCCTCGTACTATATAAACTTACCTCAACAAGAACACTCAGTTCATTATTTAAATTAATAGTCTTCATCTGTCTAGACGGCTGGAGTATTAATAATTTCGACTTAAATGTAAGCACCACATTTACAAAGTACAATAATAATAATAGTAAATATACTTATACACATATACTTAATAACTTGAATAAGTCAAATTCGTTTGCTTTTTACGCTTTAAATATCAATTTCATCTAGAATATTTATGTTAGTGTTTTTTTTTTCTTCTATTATGCGCGCTCCACATTCACGCGAGATCCTCGCCGAGAATCTCGGCAAGAATCTCAGTGACAATCTCGGCGAGAGCTTCTTTGGGTACACACTCGCAAGGTTCTCAATACAGTTCTCACACTCGATGACGATGGACGCAGAATTAACTGTTGCGACAAGCTTGTTGCTATGCGCATTTGCATATTATAATTACGCTCTTTTAGTTTATTTTTTAGTTTTTTAGTTTATTTTTATAATCTTTGAAATTTGTATTCCACAAAATCGGTTCTGCTTGAAAATATTCTAGGAATGTCAATTCTAGTTCGTTCGTCCAAATCCGGCTCATAATGATGCTTAGTAAATACCACGCACAACTCTTCTAATCGGCGAGTCGCTGGCTACTGAGAAACATGCGAGTTTGGAGTCAACACAAGTTCTCGTCTGTTCTCCCGTTCTTAGCTCTTTTGTCTCGCGCCAAAAAACCGACAAAAATCAGAGAACAAGGTGAGAACCTGCGAAAATTATGTGAATTGGTTCCACATTCACGTTTCTCGTGTTTTTCTCGCTTTCTCGCGAGATACTCGTGTGAATGTGGAGCGCGCTTTACACGTGGGACAAATAACTTGAGGTGACTGGTGTCATTTGTGACCCCAAGACACCAATTAAGGTAAAGGGACAGTGTATAAGACATCATTAGACCTGTTTTCTATACGATTATGAAACATGGCCTGTGCTAGAGCGACATAAGCAAGAACTTCGTGTTAAATCAATCAATGTGGCTAGGAAGGAAGTTTCGCGTTGGTGCGCAGAATTCAAGCGAGGGAGAATTTCCATTAACGACGGCCCCTGCACAGACCGCCTTACATCAGTAGTGACTGAACAAATGATAAAAAAAGTTGAAAACATTGTCTTGGTGGATAGTCGTGTTACTGTTTGTTTTATAGCAGAATAAATTAAGATTACTATAAGATGTGGCCGTAATATACACATCAAAAAAGTCTAAGCAACATGCATGATATTACAAATTTGCCATTTATACTAATTAATTTCTAAGTCTTTACTCACACAAAGTGCGTAGGTATGTAAACTTTTTTGTTATTGATGACATACTGGCTGGTTGTAAAAAAAATCGATTATGTTTTGTTTTTTTCATAAAATTAAATGAAAGGGAATTTGTTGGAATTTAAGTGCGTTTTTATTGCTACGTTTAGTCTTGATTTTATAATTTTACCAACTATTTAAATAAAGTTAGCGACAAAATTTAATTGTTAGATATTCTTTACGTCAGGGAGCGACGTCATTTGACGGCAAATGAAATGCAAAGAGCTGTAGAGATGTTGCAAGCGGGAAGTAATCAATCTCAGGTATCTCGGCTTTTTGGCATTCATAGAAGTGTTATTTGTCGTCTTTGGCAGCGCTACAATAATACAAGGGAACCCGCTTAACAGCATCCAGGCCGTAAAAGGAGTACAACCACTCGGCAAGACCGGTACATACAACTGACTGCAAGACGCCAACCGATGTTAACCGCTCGAGAGATAAGTTTGAGGCTACAAAATTCAAGTGGTGTTGATGTAAGTCCCCAAACTGTGCGAAATCGACTGCATGAGTACGGCCTACGAGCTCGACGCCCGAAGGGTGCGAGTGTACCGTCGGCCCGGAAATACTGAAAGTCTTTTAAAATTTAAATTAGACTTTTTTGATGTGTGTATTATACACAACCATTTGGGTGTGAAAAACGTGTCAGCTCACAGATTACTTTCTGAGGCGCAGAAACAAACGAGACTGAGAACTTCACAAAGCTATTTGGGTTTGTTACAACAAGATCTTGACCGATTTTTGGCTCGATTCATAATTGTAGACAAGACATGGCTTCACCATTATGACCCAGAAACGAAAAAACAGTCCATGACTCGGAAGAGACCGGCATTTCCAACTCCGAAGAAATTTAAAGCAATTCCATCCGCCAGTAAGATCATGAGCTATTTTTTCTGGGACAGCCAAGCAATGGTAATGATCGAATACCTTTAATCATGTAGCCATTATTACGGGGACTTTGTACACAGAACAAATGACAAAGTTGCGTGAGGAAATACGCAAGCCACGGCGCGGCAAACTCGCTGAAGTTGTTTTGTTTCACCAAGATAACACCCCCGCGCACAAGTCCCGAGTTGTGATGGCTGCAATTCAAGAAGCTGGCTTCGAATTCATAGAACATCTTCCATATTCACCAGACTTAGCTCCTAGTGATTTCTACCTATTTCCGCAGTTAAAAGGAAATCTCAAGTTGCCATAAATTTGAAGATGATAGTCGACGCAGTAGTCGCCGCGGTACACGATTTGATTTAAGGGATCAGGAAGAAGATTTTTTTTAAAGAGAATTTAAGTTTTAGAGAAAAGATATACAAAGTGTATAAACTTGAAAGGTGACTACGTCGAAAAATAAAATAACATTTAATAAAAAATGATTGCGGCATACTCATTATCACTTTTTATTGAACACCCCTAGTACATTAAGTAAAATTACGAATATGTCATATTTTAATGCACGATGTAATCTTAGCAAATCCAAAAAAGTACAGATCAAAATTAGGCGGAGGTTTTTATAATGATCATAATTCGTACTGTTTATATGATTCTCAAGCATCAATTAACGAAACGTTTTAATGGTCCTTGGTGAGGCGCCTCATCCTATCCTTTTTTCCTGCTTATCCGCATGTTAGTTTAGATGCTGCGGTGCCTGACGGTGATTTCGAATAAAACAGCCGCCCTCTTCTTGTCTAGCGCCAGCGCCGACGACAAGTACCGTCGAGTCTTGGTTAAGACCGCACGAGTTTTTACATGTTTGTGAAACGTTAATTATAAAGACCTAGACTCCAAACCGCAGAACCAGCCGTGGAAGATAGCAGATCGAAGAACCTCAAGTGAGTCGCTGCTTTTTCTGACTTTTTTTTTATTGCTGTAGGACAGCAGACAGGCTGATGGCCCGCTTAGAATTTAGCAGTTACCGTCGCCTATAGGTGTTTGCAATGCCAGTGGCATCGCGAACACGCTGCCGTCCCATAAGGGTACAGGAGCTTCGGTCACTAATGCCGGAACACAACACAAGGTTATTATGGCGGCATACTTAAGACCAAAGGTGGTCGCCATCCAGACGGGCTTGAGGCCCTACCACGTAGCTAGGGTGGGTTGTTTTGCTGGTACTTGCTGGGTATTCCGTCTCCTTTTTTTCCATATTAATTATGGAACTCGCACTACCTTTGTTTCTCGCATCGCGGCTACCATCTTTCTAGATCTAAGCCGCACCATTTTTTTCTACGGTCCTTCAGCCTCATCAGCCCTGTCAAAATAATGAAAATTTTGACTCCATATTATGCTGCAAAAGATTGAAAGATGCCTTTGCTTTGCGACGCCTCTGCTTCAGACTTAGTATACACAAAGACGGAATAAGTAGGCATTGTTTTCTTTTCAACTGTTCCTCGCGGAATAAACGAGTCGCGGCTCCTAATGAGGACACTCTTTTGTTTTTAATCTTCAAGTATATAATTAAACTTTGAACAATACAATACGCTCAAGTCAATTCAAAGTCTTTTGGCTTATTATTACTACTTAATCGGAAAGGTTCTACATTGCATAATATTTTATATAGGTATATTTTGTGACAATGTTTACTGATCATTATATTGAATATTGAGCTACAAAGCAATGCATTTGCATTGCTTTGTAGCTCAATATAATATGTAGAGTATAAATATACTCTATATAAAATATCTACACTAGATCACGCTCGACATGAAATATTCCCATACTCACCGTCCCCTACTTCTGTGAGGCAATAATATGCGTAAACGACTGTGGACGGGAACGAATGCTAACCAGCCAGCTTGCCTCTCGTTGGCGTTGGCTGAGTTGATTAATAGATTGCCGGATAATCATAATCCTCACCTACTGACGAGACCCCCACCCTAACACAAGTACTAGTACTAGGACCTCGGGGTTATTTAGTGCGTAGGCCCGAAAACACCCTCTACTCCCATTGCCCTGTGGTCAGAGTGACCCGTAACCAGGTTGTAACTTTTGAATGAAGTAGGCTTGCGTGAACCAATATATTTCTTAATGAATTAAGAAATATAATATACGATTTTAAATACATTTTAATAAGTGATTTTTTTTTAACATACAATTAAACTCGAAACAATATTTCAATTAATATCTACCTATATAAATTATAAATAGTAAACTAACTTTAAAAACGATTCACATTTATGGAAGTTATATTGAAAATATTCATGGACTAGATATAATTGAGACAAAAATCTGGGGCGGCAACTCAGGAGTTGTAACTGTTGTGAAACAGACCTATTAAAAAAATAATGACACTACCCTAGCAGCCACAACCTTATACATTTAAAGTTCTTATCGTAAATAAATTGGTTAACATAACTGAGATTGAAATGTTTCTTTTGGAGTTCGAGAAATACAACAGTATTTCTCGAAAAAACTGCAATATATTATTACAGGACAATTTTTGAGTAATAATAATATTCATTTATTCAAACTAAAATTAAAAATAAATACGATTACTCAATATAAAATACAAAAAATATAAAAGCCTTCAGATATAGTACCGTAGTCAGAAATAGTACCGTAACACCTAAGATAGGTAAGTAAGTACCTATAGGTTTAAGGTGTCAACGTTCACATAGGTGAGCTAGTGTGCGTGTGATTGTGTGTGTGCGAGTATGTGTGTGTGCGTGCTTTACAATACAGTTACTTATGGTATGCAATAAGCCTTCAGTCTCGTTATAAGTAAGTTAGTTTTTACAAGGGCGACCGCGGTTGCTCTCTGTATGAATCATCAAGTATTTTTTGTTTTCATCATTGAAGATGTAGTATTCGCACATTTTACATCTAAACAATTTCACTAATTTTTTTTTGTTGCTGAGCGACAGACAGGCTGACTGTCCACTTAATAATAAGCAGTTACCGTCGCCTATTGATGTTTGCGACACCAAGGGCACCACGAACACGCTGCTGTACGCATAAAGGTACAGGAATCTGGGTCACAAGTGCCGAAACGCAACGTTATTATGGTGGCATACTTAACATATATACCAGGGGTGGTTGCCATCCAGACGAGCTTGGGGCCCTACCACGTAGCTCGGGTTGTTTTAACGCCTTTTACGAATGGCCGACCCCAGGTTCCAGATCCCCTACGTGAACAGCGTGACAGCAATGGCGTTGCAAACATCCATAGGTGACGGTAACTGATTACTATTAAGTGGGTCGTCAGCCTGTCCCCAACAATAAAAAAACGAAATGGTAACATGACAACATTTAAATAGCAACTTTAAAAAATATTGACGATAAAATCCTATTATAGTGTATGTTGACTTTCTTAATGACAAATTTATTTAATTGTGTGTTAGAACCGTGTATTGATAATTTTTGAGTGACTGTTTTATTGTAATTGCATTATTGTAATAAATATTATATAATTATAATTCATTATTTGTACATCTTTTGCCTGGAAGAGATCGCTGTAAGCGATAATGCCGCCGATTTTTCACCGTCATTTTATTATATAATTGTGCTGTAAATTGTAATCTATCTATCTTTTCAGGTATATGGTATTATAGTGGTATTATGTATGTAAAATCCTTAGTAACAATGTCATAAAGAAATACATTTTCATTTCATTACAATAAATGGTCAAGTAAATAATACAACTGTAACGCACCGTGCATTCTGTCTAATAGTTGTAATAATCTTCATTATCAAAGTTATTCAATAAGTATAATGTCTTGAAGTATTTCTATTAAATATTCTATTGTGTTAAAATAGCACGCAATTCTACGCATTGTCTTATCAGCAGATACATTTATCTCGAAAGGGTCTATATCAGGGGTCGAGGGTGCCATCAGTAGTAATGGGGACTTGCCTACATCGCTTTCGATTAGAAGTAATGGCCCAAGAGAATATTGAAATGCATATCTTTCCAAACATTATTTTGATCTTAACTAGTGTGCCAAATTTCCCGTGAAAACAAAGGTCAAGGGATTTGTTTATCTCACAAATACAATTTAAGGGTCATGTTTGTATAGGTAGTCAAACGGTATTATTTACTTAAAAGCTACGTAATGACCTCACTTGAGCACTTATTTTAAATAAAGTATTATTGTATCTCTACCAAGTATACCGTATGTTTAATATGGTCTATTACGAATGCCGGCAGTTGGATTACTCCATCAATCACACCACATCAATTCATTGAATTCTATTACCGACCTCCGTGATGCTTACGCACTTCGGTACACTTACGGAGGTCACGGGTTTGATTCCCACCTCGCGTCTGGGTGTTTATGTATACCTAGTCAGGTCATAAATTCTGTCACATGTTTAATGTAAAATAATTGTAACAAGTTTATTCATTATGTAACCATTCATATACCAAAATGAACTTAACAAAACATAGATTCTTATGACATTAAAGTTTATTCAAAATGACCTCCGTGATTTTGAACACAAGCCTTCAATCTGCGCGGCCAGTCGTCTATCGCAGCACGAACGAGGTCCATGTCAATATCGGCGACTGCCTTAATCAAGGATGTCTTGAGTGACTCCAAATTGGGATGAGGCTTTGAGCACGCCTTTTCCTCCAAGTGTTGCCATATCTTGTAATCTAACGGATTCAAATCTGGACTGGAGGAGGGCCAGTCTTCGTGCCGGATGAAGTCGATTTCACGCGCCGCCAGCCAGTCTTGTGTGCTCTTCGCTCTATGAGCTGGCGCCGAATCTTGTTGGAATACCCAGTGCCTGTTATTGAACATGGTATGAGAAACAGGTTCCACAAGGTTCGTCAGGACTGTATTTTGATACACAACAGCATTCGTTTTTACACCTTTCTCACAAAAATGTACCTCTGTTAAGCCCCAATAAGAAACTCCCAACCATACCATGAGCGAGGATGGAAAATGACCTCGTTGGACACGCGGAATACGGTTGCTCGCTTCTTCACTACTGTGTGCGTACACCTTATCATTTTGTTTGTTGTAGCTCTCTTCTACGGTAAACATTTTTTCATCCGAAAAAAGAATTTCCCGATATTTTTTTCCCGCGTACCGCTTCAACAAAGCGCGGCATCTCTTCAGTCTCAGGTCCATTAGACGAGCATTCAAACGATGTCCTGTTTTTCTTCGATATGCCCGAAGCCCTAAGTCTTCATTTAACACCCTTTTCACCGTGGTTTTGCTTAACCCCACCTGAAGGGCCAACAGTTTCTGCTTACGTTTGGGATTTCTTTGAATTCGTGCCTTCACAGCTTTTATCACTGCTGGAGTCCTAACAGACCGAGGGCGACCATTTCTTGACCTGTCATCTACACTAGAGTCTTCATTGTATCGTTTGATGGTACGATAAACGAATCTTTTGGTTATATTCAAATTTTTCAGTATGTTAAAAATTTGAATTGGCGCGTAACCGCAACGATGCAACGCAATAACTGCAACACGGTCTTCTTTAAGCGTCCACTCCATATTTAAAAATGAGTAAAATTCTAAAAGTATACATTTTTATTTTCATGAACAATTCGAAATTCGAATTCAATAAGCTTTTTTGTGGCCAGCATTCTAAAAGAAAAGTTTTTACTGTGTGACAATACTTATGACCTGACTAGGTATGTATTTATTTACTACAGAAAAGTATTTATGTAGCATATTAGTTATCTAGTACTCATAACACAAGTGCTATGTTACTTTGAGTTTAAATGGCGCTGTGTGAATTGTCCTATTATATTCTTATTTATATTGTAGCTTTTTGCTTAAGTAAGGTAAAATTTGTTAAGAAAGGAAATGTTATAAAATGGCAAAGATAACAAAAAGCAGGCTGAAATGTTATCCTGTACACTAGTAAATCGTGCTCCAAAGCAAAATCTTGATAATTTTGCTAATGTTGGAACAATTATTGTTATTGCTTCAATCGGTTTATATGAACTACGAAAACTAATCTGTTATTTTTATTAATTTTTTCGACATATCTTCTTCTTCTTCTTAGTCGTTTCACTCTTTACAGAGCGGTCGTGATCAACTGGTAGTACTATTAGAGGCAGATATTGTTCGCTGTATGATTTTACGCCATTTCTCGCGATTCACAGACATTCTGGTGCACTCATGCAAAGGCCCGCCCACAGCCGATTTGATCTGGTCGGTCCATCGCATGGGTGATCTTCCACGTGATCTGGTTCTGGGTCATTGTTTTGCCTTAAAACGTGGCCGAAAAATTTGAGAATACGTGACTGGACCAAAGCGGACAGATGCTGCTTGTCCAAAATTCTGTCCATGATATTCCCAGCATTCGTCTCCAACACCACATTTCTAAAGCATCTATCTTTTTCTTCTCAATGTCTCGAAGCGTCCACGTCTCTAGAGCGTATAAAAATATGGGGAATATATAAGGGTTTGCACGAGCCGGATTTTCGTGACCCTTGTGATGTGTCTGTTCCTCCATACTTTCTTCAGCTTATCCATTGCCGTTCTAGCTATCCCCATACGTCGCTTTACTTCATCTACATATCACAAATATATTATTACAATACCAGAGAAGTTCTCTTTATAATTTCTTATTTTCATAATAGTAGTCATTTGTACAACTCACAACCTTTTTATATTAATTAAACTATGCATATTTAATGCCAACTTTTGATAATCAAATGGCATTATTACTAGAAGTTATGTAATTTTAGAAGCTATTTAAACTTTTATCGTTTCAATGACACGTGCGAAGAACTCCATAGATGAATTAAATTCTCAGTGAAAGTTAAAACTTAGTTTTGCCCTATGTAAAGATGTATAAGCCATATGTAAAGGTAGGTCGTTGAGTGATATACCTATATAATGTCAAAATTATGTGAACGAAATAACATAAAATATTCTTTTAAAACAATTTTTTTACCATGACTGTGACTACTACACATGTATTAAGTAGCTTGCCAACCCATTTAATTTGAAAATAAAATTCTTTTAAATTCCTTCTTTCTTGTACAAAACGATTCCCAAGAACGTCCATGCTACGTATTCTCAAACCCCATTGCAATACAGTACAGGGATTTTCAAAAAATGAATTAAAATTTTTTCGATGCCGATAGCGTATTGGCAATGACTCTGATTTTGCAAACGTTTATAGACGATGGTAACCACTTGCTATCAAGTGAACCGTTAGCTGTCTAAAAAAATTATGCTGTATGTACAATGTTTCTAAAATTAAAGAAGTGTCTAAAAGTTTATTAGATATTTTTAATTTACCTGTAACAAGGTTTGCATGATGGAACTGACACACGGCATCTGCTTCATACCACGATATGCGGTCTCTGAAGTAGCGATAGAACACCGGGAAGCCCTCTTCAGGGAGAACCCATGTGTTACTGATGTTTATCTGTAATTAAATACATCTGTTAACAATATGTTTAAGATAAAACCTGTGTTGTAGTACTAATTCTATTATTCGGAAGATATCTCATATAGCCGTTTTGATTTTTTCTAATAATTTGATCGTCATGGTTGATATAATAACTATGTTAGCGAACATAAGTTCGCCAACATAGTTATTCGATGGTATAAACCATCGAATTTTTGTCTATTTTTGGACTATTTTTGGACTTAAGTTCGGCTTTTGATTCAATTCATCATGAGCTATTACTATTTAAATTGGAACATTACGGTATACGGGGAACTGCTCTTAAATTATTCGAATCTTACTTTAGAAATCGACAAATGTATGTTCAGATAAAATACATCACAAATAATACTGAAACTACACATAATTCCAAATTACAAAATATCATTTCGGGTGTTCCACAAGGATCCATACTTGGCCCAATACTATTTCTATTGTTTGTAAATGATGTCGTACCTTTCATTAAAAATCAAATTCCTGATGTCAACCTTGTAGTTTTTTGCTGACGACACTAATGCAGTAATAAGTGCTGCTAATTTAGAATTATTAAATGATAAACTGAACAGAGTCATTACATTATTTTATACATGGTTTACTGATAACAATCTTGATATTAATATTAAAAAAACAAATATCTTATTATTCAAAACTACATCAAGGAATAATGACGAAGTTATTGTAACCTTAAAAAATGATAATATTACTTCTGTGGGTGTGGCTAAATTCTTAGGGATATATATAGATTCTAATTTAAATTGGAAAGAAGAGCTGTATGCAATTGAAGGTTCTATCAGTAAGGCTTGCTATGCATTGCGAACTTTGCGCGATGAAGTTGGTCTGAAACATTTAAAAATGGTATATTATGCTCTAGTTGAATCTAAGCTAAGGTACAGCATTCAATGTTGGGGAAATAGCTATAAATACAACTGTGAGAAAGCTTTTGTTTTGCAAAAAAGGTGTGTCAGGATAATGCTTCGTATATCACAAATGGAGTCATGCAGAGACCATTTTAGAAAATTGGATATACTTACGGTCCCGTCTCTTTATATACTGGTAACGCTAACTAACCTTGCAAAAAATATATTTGATTTTGAAACTCTAGAAGAAAGGAAACAGAGAGAATCCACAAGAAGAAAAGATCTAAAAAGTAAAATCAAATTAAACCTAAATGTAGTAATGCATGGCTATAAATTTCAAGCTGTAAAATTGTTTAATAAATTACCAATAGATATAAAAAATAAGGTGTATCACTTTAATGTATTTAAAAAAAGCATTAGATCTTTTCTTATTAAAAATTGTTTATACTCAATAGAAGAATACTTTTCCTTATAATTTATATTGACTCGTTGTGTATATGGATATATGTATATATTTTGACAATGTGAAGCTTATATTAAATTAATAAATGTAATAAAATAAATAAGTATAATGTAGAAATGTAACAAATGTAATGATTTTAATTATTTATTTCAATTTATTGTTAACTAAATGTTATTTGTTAAATGTATGGTATTAATATGTAGAAATTTTCAGACACAAATTTTTTTGTTCATGAATAAATGATATGATATGATATGAATCTGTTCAATCAATCCGATATGATTGTGCTCGAATACCACTCAAAACATTGTACTCGTATCAGCACATACTATATACAGACCTAGATGTATGTATGGATATTTGTATGCTTTCCGAGCGATTCAGTATTCCACCTAGTGAAGAAAATAAAGATAAATTCATACAAATTCTTATGTACAGACTAGCTTTATAAATTACTTATTAGTAAGTTCTACATTTAATCTAAATGGAAAAATTGGACTGTAACTTATCAACCCAGAAGCCATTAATAAAGTAGTTTTTATCCGAGCAGAGGCGGAGAAAGAATACTAACCTCTGTGGCCGGGGTCGGCCTGTCGTAAAAGGCGACAAAATAACCCACCCTAGCTACGTGGTAGGGCCCCGAGCCCGTCTGGATGGCGACCACCTTTGGTCTTAAGTATGCCGCCATAATAAACTTGTGTTGTGTTCCGGCATTAGTGACCCAAATTCCTGTACTCTTATGCGACAGCAGCGTGTTCGCAATGCCAGTGCCTTTGCAAACACCCATAGGCGACGGTAACTGCTAAATTGTAAACGGGCCGTCAGCCTGTTTGCTGTCCTACAGCAATAAAAAAAAGAGATTGAATTATTTATAAATACAGTAAAAAACTTAAAACGATTTTCACCCTCCCCTTGAACTTGAGTTTCAGCGTGAGAAATACACCACCTAAGCAAACTGACAAAGCCATCTAATCTTGAATAAAATAAACACAAAAGCGCTTTACGAAAACCACAATTGGAATGTAAAGTAACAAAAGCAGCTCTAAGCTATCAGCTTTGTTTGTCAAAGACAAGAACAAAGTCAGGACATGCGACCGCGTTACAACTTTGCCAAGTTCCAAAGTCACTGCTTTGACGAGTACGTTTGTTACTGGCTAATATTATGCTACCAAAAAAACCCGTCATTAACATCTATCCTCTCCTGTTTAGTTTCGAATAATATTTTAGACACGATAAGCAATCCATTGAACGTCTTATCATTCCAACAAAGTAAAGCACTTATCCACACGGATGGCGCCTCATCCACTTAGTTTTTAGTAAATGGTTCTTTAAATGAATGTAGTAGATTGAGGTTTAATAGGTATGAATTGCAAGATATCTAGAGTTGCATTGTATATAATCCTACCGGTGAGGTTTAGCGATAGCATAACGACTCAGAAGATCATAAAATGAGTAGAAATTTAAAAAATAACTTATAATAATAATTGGTACAAATTAATTTATGCGAATATCGCATAAATAATCGTATAACAAAGTAAACAATTGGACGTTCCCAGAACTCCTAGGCCAAAACATGTCTATCTTAACGTCTGTCAAAGTACAGAGTCATATACTTTTAGGTATGGTATATAGTTAATATCCCTGTTTACGCTTCATTGAACTAATCCGGAACCTTAAAGTCGTTGTGACTCTTAACAGACAATGTTCTCGTAGCGACTTGACTATCAGCCCTTGTTTTTTGAAAGATAGAATAAAGGCATAAATATGAAGGCTAAATTGTTATGTTGATATCTGATTGACGATACAGCGGCCTCGGTGACTTCTCAAGTGGTTCTAATACGGTCGATTCCCGTGAAAGATAAATGTTTGTATGATAAGAATAAGTTATTTGAAACTAAAACACGTACAACATAGTTGTACTCGTATGGTATCAGGGCTTCAAGTATTAAATATTTGTCTGAGAAAACCTCACTCTCATAATATTAAATTAATAATCCGTGTGTGTGTGTATTTGTGCATGCGTGCGTTCATACGTACGTTAGTACGTACGTGCGTGCGTGTGTGTGGGGACGGGTGTTTGTGTGTGTCTGCTACTATACAGGTTTTCACTACACGAAACTGTATTAAAAAAAATATATTAGGAATAATTTCTTGTTTAGATGAAAATGAATATGTTTTATCAGATGCCATATACCATTTATACCATCTTCACATAAAATTGCTGTCAATTTTTATCACAGTCATTTCTATTTGCAGTTTTTATTTCAAAACCGTTATTTAATTCTGTGACACAACTCACTCGCGGTATAATTTCCTTTTCGTAAGTATTTAAATCATTGGGCACTTTTATTGCAGTAAATAATATATCCTATTATATTTCACGTGTCTCATTAAACGCAAAATGATCTCGACTTTTTCACCTACAACGAGTAGTAGAATCAGAGAAATCAGAGATGTGGTTAAATTATAGGGAAAGCACTACCTTAGACGCTTGTGAACTTAATGAATTAATTTAACACCTACATCTGTATAGAGAAGGGGTGGTTTTGCAATATTCTATTTTTCTGTCCGAATCTATAGATTACTGTATGCTGTGCACAGCCGACAGAGTAATATCACTGTCTTTATTTTATGAGTTTTATTTCATCCCAAATGGAAAAGCCAGTCCTTGACTTAGGTGTTTTAACGTTTACCGGATACACTATTATTCACCATAATACCTCTATAAATTATTAAAACGCAAATACAAATTAATCTTGATATACATATTCTCAATAAAATTATGCATACGAACCTTTTAATTTCTTTAGATAAAATTATAGCGATTAATATTCCAGCTAGGTTTCACTGCGTGGAATCCCTTGGGATTCACACGAGTAATAAATTCAGGACCTTATATTTACTAAAATAAGATCCTTATTACACTGTATAGGAAATGTGCAAATATAAATGTGGTGCCGTCTTTAAATAAGATCTCTTCAATAACTTAATTAACATACTGGATTCTCAAGCATTTAATATGCAGGGAGTATATTAATTCCTGTAAATTAATTAATTGTAAATTAAAAGAGTAAATTCATTATTAATTAAAATTATTTAGTAATTCTTCAATTTTTATCAAAAATATAATAACTATTAGTATTCTTATTATTTAGCAACTAGGAATTCGATCCCTCCAAATAAACTTAGTCTCGAAGGGCTTTAAGCTACAACCGCCTCTATATGTGACTGGCGGAGAAAAAATGGTACACCCCATAAAATAACATTAATAAACCAAATACATTTCGGACAAAGAACCCTTACGAGTGTGCCTGACAGCCGTGAACCAGGTAAAAATCAAGAGGGCAGGCGGTTTTCCTCTAATAATTTAATTCTCTTTCCAATATGCTTAGGGACGTATAATTTTTTATTTGTTATTATGTTTCACACACCATTTTTTATTAAAAAATGTATTTGTAAGTATGTTAACGTTAAACGATAACCTCTCATACTATAATATTATAATTATAGTATTATAATTATAGATTATACTAGTTTTAATAATTCATTAAAATGCTACTATATCAAGAAGGAAATAGAAGTTCAGAATATATGATAAACCAGTTGCTTCTTTTTTAATAAAATATATATAAATCACTTTTAATTAGCAGGAAATAGAATTATGCATGTTTAAATAATAATTACTCATATATGTTTAAATAATATTGGTATTGGTTTTTAATATATGGCTCCAATACTTTTGACACTGATTTTGCCTAGATCGCAGTAAGAGTTGTCAGGTGATGGAATAGCGAAAATAGCTTTAGTAAATCGAATTTAGGCGGTCTCCAGAAATATTTTCTGTGAACTTAAGGATAAGGTGGCATAAGTTAAACTGGTTACAAATATATACTATTTAAAGCAAGGAACTTGCATAAACTATTAATAGATTTAGGGTGAGATATGGTGAGGAGGAAATTTAAATTAACCGAGCCGGGAAATTCTTTGGACAAAATACTATAGAGTGGAGTATAAATCTTAGGGGAGGGAAAAAATATATGTTCGCTTGTTCCCTCATGTAAACCATATTCACAAATTGAATGATCACGGACTCTAATTTTTGCTTAAAAAAACGGGGGCAGAAGTGACCAAGCCTAAGGCGGATTATAATTGAAATTTTTTTAATACTTCTGTGATAGAAATAAAAGGTTGGAAAGATCAATAGTGTCTGCCAGTATTGTGATAAGAATTTTGCCATTTGGAGTTCCAAGTGTCTAACATTTGAGGTTTGGCCAGAAAACGTAATGACTTACGGAACGGGAATTTTTTTATTATATTTGTTGCAACACAAGTTGACAGCTTCCTTCGCATAACAGTCCGCTACCTCTACCACTGATACTTCAATGGCTTGAGATCCAAATAAGAATGACATCAAGACTAGAACAATGAGATTCATAAAGCGTTTGTTTTATTTTAGAGTAACTTCAAAATTATCTCTTGAATGAAAAGGAAATTTAAAAATGTCTTAAAGGCAACTTAGGGAGTCACTTATAATAATAGCTTTATTAATATTATAGCATTGAATATAGAAAGCTGCCTCTAAAATGGCAATAACTTCACCTGTAAATACAGACGAAAGAGTCACTAACTTGATTGGTTTTTGCCGGGAATACTCCGGACACTTAGGGTCAGAAGCGGTGTGTTAACCTGAGCAGTATAAACATGATATGTTTTGTTCCGGAACATTACATGCTATATACCCTCATGTGGGCCCGCACATCGAGAATACTGTGCATGTGATCTGCATTGATCAAGGACGTGACCATACCAGCAACATTTAAGACATTAGATAATTAGGAACGTATAGATATCCACAAGGAGAGAAACATTGCAACAATATAATATATGTTTGAGTAAAGTTTGTCCAAGGAAAGTAAGGCCTACGGTGCCAGTGGGTTCCCAATTCCCTTCAGCTCTCTTTTTTTATCGAGTCTCCTAGCATTAATAACGACCGTAGGTACTGAACGACATTAAATCCAGGAAACAAAATCTTGTAAGTTCCATCTCTAATGGAATCTGTCGAACTACCCCCCCCCCCCCCCCCATCTAAGTAACCTAGAAACGAGCAGTTAAATTATTCTTAGATAGGATATTTTTTAAATAATTTGCTAAGAATTTAAGTTTTGAAAATAACGGCAGCCTTATTTCTACCAACATGCTTGATTTCGTCAAAATACCTGATACCTTACTATTGTACATAATTTGGGCGATTTTTAATGTACGCATATGAGTAGAGGATGAAAAGTCATTATCAGAGCGAACAATATGTACCACGAAAGGGCCGCAGTCAGAATTTGAGTTCTTTAAATCTGAATTATATTCAAAACCTGGTAGCGTGTATGTGTGATGGACTGAGGCAGAAGGAGGGGCTTGTCTTTTTCCAGGGATTATTGATGAATTTGGAAGCGCTGATACGTACGTACTATCGTTTTATCGCTGGTTTCAAAGTGGAGTTACTAATAATAAGGACTTCATCCATAGTAACGTACAAAGACCTTTCGCTTCCGGAGGTATGTTATCGTCTGGGGACGAAATTAGGGAAATTTTGTAATTTACTATTTGATGTTTGCTTAAGTCACCACCAATAAAAATAAAGTAACACAAATCCCAAAAACTCAGAAAAATTCGGTAAACTTCAAAAATGTTCCAAACACGCGTTGCCTACGATCCTGACAAACTCTAAATAATAATTAGTATGATTGGGATGCTTTGACGGTTTGTTTCAGTTGATGCCAATTTAATTGTAGATACTACATAAAATATTTAAATTCTTATACACTATGTTATAGTTAGACAGACCCTATAATACACTTATAACTATAACTTCATTTGCTAATAAACAATATTCAGTATTCAGCTCATATTTACATAACAAAGTTGATAAAGAAATTCACATAACTACATTAAATAAATATGAAATTAAAAAAAAATTAAAATCATGTCTATTAAAAATGGACTATGCAGATACAGAAAAATTTATTCATATTGGAGAATAATACATATTTATCCTAGCTAGCAAAATTCACACCTACACATACACACACGCGCGCGCACAAACATTCATTTATGCAGAATCATTTAATTAAAAATGGGAGAATAAACTTGCCCCAGAGATACAGATAGATCTAGTTATGGAGCAAGTGGAATCAATTATTTTATTTTATCAAAGTACTTTTAGTCATTTTATATAAGTTTGTAGTATTTAAGTTTCCCTTATAATGTTTGGTGCAATAAAAAAGTTAACTATTATGGTTTACACCGTTGCTTTTAAAAGATCGTAAATAAATAATCAATTTAAGTTACCAAATATTTAAGTCTATATGATCATAGATGTTTCTTCATAAAATTAATCTTAGTAAAATCATGTTGTAAATATCAAAAATTTTAAGAATGACGTTAACAGTTTTAACGACATTAGATGCTACGAAATGTATTTGTTGCTGATTGAATCAATATATATTTATACAAACAGTAAAATTAATATAATAAATAATATTTTCAATTTTATTTCGAATATTTAAAAAATTCTAAGTTAACCTATTATATTTACAAGTGCCTAATATGCCAAGATTCTTGCTCAGACAATTGTATCCACCGTGTAACCACCCGACTTTAGTTCAAGATGGTACTTAATTACGTTACGTCTTTGGATCATAATGAAGCACATGTGGAGCAATCCCTGTAGAAATTAACTCTTAAGGCTATTTACTAAACTGTATTGCCAGATATAAATTGTTATTTAGTAAAATTTATTAGGGGAAATTCAAGTTATACCCTATGTTAGGGACAGTTTGAATATTCAGGATTTTTATAATTTAATCATCATCATAGTTACATATAACGTAACAATAACACATATCCGTGCAGGGACGGAGAAATAATACTAACCTCTGTGGTCGGGGTCGGCCTGTTGTAAAAGGCGACAACACAACCCACCCTAGCTGCGTGGTAGGACCTCGGGCCCGTCTGGATGGCGACCACCTTTCGTCTTAAGTATGCCGCCATAATAAACTTGTGTTGTGTTCCGGCATTAGTGGCGCAAGTTCCTGTACCCTTATGGGACAGCAGCGTGTTCACAATGTCACTGGCGTTGCAAATACCTATAGGCGACGGTAAATTTGAAGTCTGCTATCCTACAGCATTAAAAAAATATATATAAATCATAAATTTCTACTTTACGCTATATTTTTTATTGTGTTATGGTGTTCCTTACATTCTACTGTTTTTAAAATTCTGAATTGGAAGCCTCTTATCTTTTAAACAAACGTATAATGTAATTTTGCATTTTTATATCACTGTTCCACATTAAAATAAAATAATACAAACAGGATGATGATAACAGGAAACAGTTACAGTCGCCTATTGATGTTTGCGACGCAGAGCTGCTAACACGCTGCTGTGCGGAGAATTGAGACTTGTGTTACTTATGCAGGAACAGAAGGTAATTATGGCGGAATATTTAGAGATCAGGAGTCGTTGCCACCCAGACGGGCTTTGAGCCATACCATGTAGGTTATTTTGTCGCCTTTTACAACATACCGCCCTCGGCCGCATGGGTCAGTATTTTTATTCCGCTTCAACACGGAGAAAACCTAATAACGTGTAACCCTCCAGAGCCAGATGTCATGGAATTTTATTATTATGCTAAAGTGTATTTTTACGGGAATTTATTTTGCACCTAAAACACTTGTAATGGCAGGTGAATGAAATAAAAGAAGGACGTTATATAAATTCCGTTCAATAATTTAAATTCGAACTGAGGTCGAGTACAGTCAGAAGCCACAACAAGCACTTGCTATATCAAATTAATGCTGAGTAATCAAATTAAATGCACACATAACTGTAGTCCCGTTTTATTTGGTTTTAAATATGGCACTATATAGCATATAAATAAGCTAATTAGATCTGATGGTTTTCACTACTCCTCACCTACATTTTTTGTTATATCATGCTATTCATTGTTATGATTTCCTAATATATCCAAGTTTTATAAGTGTATATTACTGACAGAGATAATATTCTCTCCTGACTCCACAAAGAACAGACTTCTGTGAATTTATTAGTTAATATTATTTGTGAGTTATTAGTTATGGGTACAATTATCATTATTTGTTAAGTAGAAAATAGCAGGCGGGGATAGTTGCAGCGCCGCTCTTTTGGTGTTTTGTGTTAAATAAATAAAAAATTAAAAAATATTCAAGCTGTGTGTATATGTTTTTGTGTCGTACTCTATAAATGAAATTATTGTTATTATTATCCATAATGTAACCATATAATGCATTCCTCTGAAATAAGTACGTTATGATTAAATAGGAAAATATTTTGGTTTTATCTTCTAAGTTTTCTTTGTGTAAGTTCTAGCATCTACAAAAAAATTGTTGTCATGGATTTACTTTGCCTTTTATTGTACTTCAAACAAAAATTATATTGATACAATAAATCTTTCCATCAATCACTCATCTAATATAAATATAGTGAAATCATTGTAAAAATCTACAACCCCTACAAAATTAAGACAAAATGAACAAATTGTCTTAAAAAAGTCTTAAAAAAGTCATTATTTTAAATAATTTGAACTGAACTATTTAACATATTTTCTGTATTTAATTGGGTCATGGGGTTTGGTTTTTCTATCTAACATATAAAACAAACAACCATTGTTCCTGAAATTTTGTTTTTGTTCATGAATATATACTAGTTTTAATTTATTACATCTTTTAGCTTATATAATAACTAAAATTAAATGAACTTAAATTTTATATAATCATTGGTTAATAAAGCAATCTAAAAAAAGATTAAGGAATTTTAGACATAAATTCTAAAATTGCTTATAAAAATACACTCAAATCACAGATTGTATTGTTTTCTTTTGGGAATTTTATAATTAAAAAAAACAGGGGTTGTGGTTATCATTAGATATATTTTATTAATTATGGTTTTAATAAAATTAATAATTAACAAAAGAAATTGTACATACCGCTCGTCCTTCTACATTAGCAAGGAGTGCCAAAATTGCGACCGTACACCACAACATTACGTAGCCGCGTAGCTGTTCGTATCACGACGGGACGACTGCAGCCGTCTACCGCTGTAGCTTGACTGCTGCTACGAGTTACGAACCGCGAGGGCTTGCGACCTCAATGCTTTCACCCCTTTCATGTAAACAAAATACTTACTCTTAATAATTTGAAATATGCAGTGTACCAGCTTTTTCACAATGCAATATTTTTTATATTTTGGTTTACTTGTTCTTTAGTGATGAATACAAATTAATTCGACGCAGTTTTTTTTGCGCATCCACGATCTAATTAAATCAAATATAATCAAGTTTAATTCAGAATTAAGGTCCATTCTAACACAAACCTATCGGGATAAATAGCCTAAATTCCCTGTAATGTGTTACTTTTATGATGAAATGTTTGAAACCTTAAAACGTTATTATAATCCGTTTTGGATCACAATCAGATACGATGACGATCGATTAAATACTTATTATTAGATCAGCAATCAGTCTGGTTCAGTAGGGTACACCGATAAACAATTTAATTTTATTATTAACTGATTATGTACACAATATTTCTTGGGGACGGTTAAAGTAAGAATTACTATTTTCAAGCTACTACAAGAATTTACGTTTAATAGTTTTTCATTCTTGGTTTTTCATATTGAAATATACAAAATATCAAAATAGTGTATACAGTACTAAGATGATTTTAACTTTGTTAACACATATTTAAAATAATACGAGACTGGAATGAATTTTGAGTATTAAGAAATTCTATTTACGTATGCAGAAACAATATAGGTGAGATAAGGTAATGTACTGACTACAGTGAGGTTGGACTCTGTAGTTACAAAGGTAGCTAAGGTAGTAAAGCAGTACAATACTAGGGTCTATTACCCACTCATATACCTACGGAGTAGCAAAAGGTGAGTACTTGTTTTAGTATACAGTAAAGCAAAGTCACCGTTCTGCTTCTCCTTTTGGAGTTGCCGGTCAGGGAGTGGTGAGGGGGTCATTTCTTCACGTTTAGTGCCATCATGGTCTATAAAAAGAAGAGTCATTGAGAGTGAATGTATTAATTTTTTATTATATGTAGGTAGTCAGTATAAAGTAAAACACTATGCGTGAGACACGTTGTATTCTTGCTGTTAAATACATTATAGAGAGGTATCAATCTAAAAAGGCGCATTGAAGTTTTGCTTCACCGTATTTAATTTCTTTGGACCATTGGCTCTAAAGTCTAAGTTTATTTTTACAATAATACTAATATTTTTCGTTCATTATTTTATTACTATACTTAGAATAATTTTTCACTTTTTAGTTCGATTTATCTTTCAAGCGTGTCTTTAGTTTTTTTAACTGTCTTCCAATTAATGTTGCTTAATCTTAATGAAATTCTTCATTCTCCAATTAATTTTAATGAAAGTCTCTTTATAATTATAGATAGAATCGAATTAAAATACTAATTATTTAATTAAAAAACAATTGACACTTGTAAAATTCATATTTCATCCATCCGCTTACTAGAAATGCATTCAAAAAATTCCTACGAATCATACTACCAAATGAAACCACTTTATAGCTTTGTTATTGTTTATTTATTGTTACTTGGTTATACGAGTTGGACCGATAACAAGCGTAGCTCTCGAGAGCTGTTGCAAAAACCGGAGTGCTACGGCAGACATGTTTGCATCATGAGTTATATAATAGGGTAAGTTTTGGCTACTTTTAACATATAGAACTCTATAAAGTAATGCCTGTACTTGCTTAGCATTATATATATTGCATCCGGGAAACATTCGTAGCGTTTTTTTTGTAGTAAAAATAGACTGACGGTCCAGCGGACCCCGGGCGCCAAAGCGAAAATTTGGGTTGCAACCGGAATTTAATGCTAGGATGATAATGATGATTTCTATGAATGATTTTTGTAACCGAATATGCTTCATTACACCGTTGATGTTTCGCCATATTCGGGTAGATCCATGATCCTATCGGTAAACTACTATAGTGGTGTCGGATTAAAGAGCTAAATCAAGTAGTTTTCATAGGCTCCTTTTGGACCAACTTAATTCTATCCACAGAGTTTTGTGAAGCTTGGAATAGTTTATACATATATTTATATTTAATAGTTGTAGACTATAAGGTAGATGCATTAAAACTTCTCAAATAAGCGCTTTCATTTTTGATGGATCATCAAAGAAATGTATGGGTCATGATGGAAGACAACACCTTTTGGATGAGCGGTAAATTAAAAGGATTACTCACCCGCCACTAGGACCCCGTGCACTGGTTCGTATCGGAAACAGGCACTACGGGATCTTTCTCCCCTTTCTTTTATTTGGTCAAGGCCGGGGGCAGCGGTTGCCTCTAAGCGCGGTTCGAAGTGGACTGTGGCGCGGGGGGCCGATCGCCGCGAGAGCTCGGCCGCCAGCAGCATGGTATCCGTCCCTCTCATAGCGGGTGTAGGAGCGGGAGCGGATAGCGGAAGCGGGTGTAGGAGCGGAAAAGGAGAAGACCGGTGCATGCTCAACACCCGGCGCATACACCTTTCTCATTAATCCATTCGAGTCGTTTTCTCTAAATGACCTGGCGTAATCTCTTTAATCACGCAGAGTTCAGAATCAATTGTCTAACTAGTTGGAAGGTACTTATGGTTTACCACGTCTGGAATGTTGTAACGTTCCCACTTCATTTTACTTCTTTTTGGCCAATGTTAGCGAATGGCGCAGTTCATCCTTGTGATGCCATCTTCTAATATTGAAGGTTAAATAACGTTAGACAGGTCCCCCTTCACAAGTGCGTTCAGTGATATCTCTGCGATTTATGTTTCTTTAGTTATCTACAATATTTATCGGAATAAACGTCAACCAGATCCAGTATTAATATTTTTTATTAATATTATAATTGGCAACCTCCATGGCGTAGCGCCTAAAATACGTTTGAACGCCTGTAGAGTTAATTTGTTCGATTGCATTCTAAGTATGGGTTTAATATGTATTTATTTTACCAAAAAAAAAAACAATTATATCACAAGTGATCAGCTGCTTACTTTAGAACTAGATGATAATTAATGAATTTTCCTAGAATACTAATTAAAAATAAATGAATTACAAATTAAAATGATCAATATTATGAACGCCTGAATCAGTTATGATATTCCAGCCTCCAATTATCACTAATAATTACATCTACGCACTGTCGTTCATCTAAGGATAGAGTATCTCATTCCATCCGTGGAGACAGATATGTGGCAACAATAGAAAATATTCCGTATCATGTTTTGGTTGTACTCAATAACTTGTACTGCTCGGGCTGTTTAATTAGAAGCAATATAGTTGTGACGGTCGCCAGCTGTTTGGCGACAGGTAACACGACTAATGCCGTTGTCAAGGTCGGCTGTAATACCATTACTGACTCTGGGTAAGTGGTATATAGAAAAATAGGGATGGTACTGTAATTTTCCATTACATCTATCTACAATTTATTTGTAAACAAATATTTATGTACAAAAATTATTTATGATTAGTTAGTTTCTATTTGGACCGCAACCGAACTTATTATAATTCTTCGCTTTGCATGCTTCTTGTATTTGGCATCTAGAGATAGAGAAAGAAAATGTTTTTAGGTCTATGTAATCCTTAACTTATACATTATTCATGACTAGTAGTGGCTAACACACTTCAGGTTCGATTCCCGTCTCGCTTCTGGGTGTTTATGAAAAGAAATGTATATAAAATGTAGTTTATCAGTTGTCTAGTACCTATAGCACAAGTGCTATGCTACTTACTTTAGGACTAGATGGCGCTGTATGTATTGTACAAGTATATTTATTATTTTATTATTATTATTAACAGGCAGACTTAAAATAATAGGCATGTAAACAAAAGTTACATAAAATAGCCAAACACAGAATGCCAAATATACGCCGGGTCCAACTTAATAACAATCATTTAAGACTGGCACTTTTACTCCGCATATTACAATGTACAACACCGTATTATTCATTAAACTAGCTTTGTTCAAGCGGTATTTTCCTGAGCAACTTTTACTTTACCCTAAAGATGACTATATCGGTGAAGATGGAGAAGAGTTTGTTGTCGTCAACAACAGTCTGGACCACGGAACCAAATTTGCGGAACAAGCACGTTCGTACATATCCGTGTAGGGGCGGAGAAAGAATACCCACCTCTGCGGCCGGGATCGGCCTGTCGTAAAAAGCGACAAAACAACCCACCTTAGCTACTTGGTAGGGCCTAAGCCCGGTTGGATGGCGACCATTTTTGGTCTTAAGTATGCCGCCCTAATAACCTAGCGTTGTGTTCCGGCATTAGTGACCCAAGTTCCTGTACCCATTATGGGACAGTAGCGTGTTCGTGATGCCACTGACGTTGCAAACACCCATAGGCGACGGTAACTGCTAAATTCTAAGCGGGCCGTCCGCCTGTCTGTTGTTCTACAGCCATAAAAAAGCACCTTATAATTTTTTTTTAATTTTCAGTGAAATCATTCCAGTTTTAGAAGTGAAAATTCATGAATACTTTAGACATTTGAGTTTCATGGACAATGACATCGCCTTGTTAATACTTCAGGTAACAAATTTCCTCTAACTTCATTTTCATATGGGACTACTACATAGCTGAGACGGAATTTTAATTAGTTCTTTATTTGCTTTAGTTTCATTGAGTCTAGACTTAATCCTATGTTGGTTTAAATGTAAAATAACACTGAAAATAATCGCTAGGAGTTTGTTTACCCGTTTGTTTTCTAGGCACCGTTTTGTATTGGATACGGTAGTGGCTTTTTAACTTACAATAAATATATGGTTGTATATTGGAATAAATTATTTTGAATTGATATTTCCATTTAACCTAAAGGTAAATTAGATTTTTAATATATGTTATTTAAAAATAATATCGCATGTTAACGCCGTTTGGCTATAATGGGTCTAGGTGAGGATGCTATATCCTATCTCTTTTCCTCTTACCTATTATTCGCTCCAAGTCCTTGTCAACTGAAGTGCGGCCAATTTAAAAATGATTATAACGTCGATGACCGAACGGTGATTGTCGGTTCCGTCTTATTTTAACATACACTGAATAATTTAGTAATAATCGGGTGTAAAATTGGTGTAAAGGTGTGTTTGATTACTCCTACGAGTGAAACATCAGTGGGCCCACACAAAATAAGGACGAGTAACGAAATTGTGAGTACCCTTAAATATTCATTTCCCTTCTATAGCTCTTCGCCTAGGAAGACCCAACACCAGCGCGAACATCGCATCTTAATATACTCCACCTGAACCGCTAAATTTTATGATTTTTTGTGTGTGTTCAAGCAGATTTGAGAATGTTTTAAATTCATAATTAAGTCTTTTATAATTAATTCCATGTGGCAAAAACAACGTTTGCCGGGTAAGACAGTTCTTTTTAAAACTTGATGATATTAACTGATTGTCACTTTTTAAAGAGAATGCTTACCTTCAACTAAAATTTAAGTAGAATGCTAAAATGTCGGTGACAACTTGTCACGCTACTTACTACGCTCGATTTGTTTTAGTTATACAAAATGTTAATATTCCTATTTGCTTATTACCCGTATATACCCGAAATATAAATATATTATATAAATTAAATTTAAGTAGTACAATGGTCGTTATTAATGTATATGCTTATTAAAGTGTCCGCATGTAATATATCCCATATACTCGTTCTTATTGTAATTCAATGCCGTAATTCACACATTAACGGCAGCATACGCGTCCTTGCATCATATTATATTCTAGCATCCTTTCTCTTTAACACATAGCCCTCCACAAAACGACAGGTCGCCAATGACACGATCGTCCTATAATTAACTATACACGAACACTTAAGAAGTACAGAAGAAATGAGTAACAATAACATATATATTATTGCTTTGCTAATTAATAAAGCAAAACAAAATTAAAATCATCCAAAGCATTGATTTAAACTATTTAGCATAACTATTTAGCATAAATTTATCCGTGCAGGGGCGGAGATAGAATACTGACCTCTGTGGCTAGGGTCGGCCTGTTGTAAAAGGCAACAAAACAACCCACCCTAACCACGTGGTGAGGCCTCAAGCCCGTCTGGATAGCGACCACCTTTGGTCTTAAGTATGCCGCCATAATAACCTTGTGTTGTGTACTGGCATTAATGACCCAAGTTCCTGTACCCTTATGGGACAGCAGCATGTTCGCGATGCCACTGGCGTTGCAAACGCCTATAGGCGACGGTAACTACTAAATCCTAAGCGGGCCGTCAGTTTGTCTGCTGTCCTACAGCAAAAAAAACATTGATTGTATATCAATTGTTCTACTTTTTAGAAACATGTCAGATTTGGCAAGAAAGTAAAGAAGGCGATAGTTGATCCAGAAATATCAATAGCTCCTGGCACCATAATCGATGTCTCTGGTTGGGGCAGCAACGTGCGTATATTTTATATACCTATCTACTATTTTCTTCTTCTTTCCAGCGTTTAATATTAAAACTTGTGTAGTGATAGAGTGAATCATTTGTCATCCTTCTGGAACTCTATTTAAGTGTTGTGTCTGCCATATGGCTATTAGAAAATATCTGTTGTTTAATTCTCAACGGTTCGACTAGTATTATAATCATCATATAATCAAAAATAAAATTTATTTGCTCGCTAAAATCCAAAAAACTCTTATGGGACTTTTTGTCCCAAATGATAGTTAAGATAAAAATTAAGATAATATCATCAGGTATAAAACTTTTTCAAGTCGTTGTTTGGGTAAAATTGCTTATTACTAGTGTCAGATTAACCACGTAGCAAGAGTAGCAATTGCTACGGGCCCCGCGCGAAAGTGGACCCCGCATATTTAAACCCAGTCATCTCTGCCTGAGTATCTAGTAAACAAAAACATACAAAACGCATAGACGGCATATAAACGATTGAGGTATTGAGTATCGAATTGTTTTTTTTTTTCACTTTAGTTACTTAAGAATCCCTAGCAGATCAAAAGCTCAAAGGGCAAATAGAATTTGCTACGTGCCCCGCACTTGCTTAATCCAACACTGCTTATAACTCTTATCACAAGATAAAACGCAAAAAATCGAGTAGCGCCATCTTGTTTAAAACTTTGAATTTACTGTGTAAAACTTTTCCTCTAATACAACGAAACGCCAAAATGATAAGACTCACGTGGTATAGATATCGCTAGCATATTGGAAACTGTGTTGAAACAGTAAACTATAATAAAATCTATTATCACTATTACTATAATTAATCTATTATTTTTAAATTCATTTTGTTTTTGTTTATAAAAATAGTTAATATATCGTTTTTAGACCATGTTTTTATTGTTGTAAGACAGCAAGACAGTCTGACGGCCTACTTAGAATCTAACAATTACCATCGCCTGTGGGTGCTTTCAACGCCAAAGGCATCGCTAACACGCTGCTATTCACGTAGAGGTACTGGAATCTGGTCATTTATGCCGAAACACAACACAAGATCATCATGGCAGCATATTTAAAACCCAGGATGGTTGTTATCCAGACGGGATTGGAGCCTTATCACCTAGCTCGGGTTTCTTAGTCGCCTTTTACGACAGGCTGATCCCGGCAGCAAAGGTCACTATCCTTTCTCCGTCCCTGTACGCATAAGATAATGTTTGTAAATAATGACGTGTATGTCATGAGGTCCTTATACTAATGATTTTGTAGTAATTTTCATTAAAGAGTAATTACAACTGATCTTCTTTTGTTTTTTATACATTAGCCAATAATAATTTTAAGAGTGTACAAACTGCTCCAACAACTTAGGTTTGTTCAGTTCAACAATATCCGAGTTAAGATGGTTAATGTTGTCTCTTTTTTATGCCAATATGTTTCACTTACCATACATGTAGGTAATTGTTGACATGTATGATCATGTTCTTAAAACAGCCCCTAGCTGTCTCTTAGGTATTATTAACAATCTACTATAGACGTCACTGTAAAGATTTTATGAACGGTTTTTTTTAAATATCGAATAATAATTTACTGAGGACGATTTAAGTAAAATGGCTGGCTGGGACTGAATACAACGAGCTGGAGAGAGAGAGAGAGAGAAGGTTCTATGGCATGCCTTGCGAGAGGCCTACGTCCAGCAATATACTTCAATAGGCTGACGACGACAAATTTACTAAGGTGTATTTTATGATATTGATGTCGGAAATTTTGCGCTAGCGCCAAAATCGCTTGAAGTCTAAGGGTTGCTTATTTAACAATTTATGTGACTTTTTTATGAGGTACTGTTGTGCCAAAATTATAAAAGTAACAGAAAAAGTAAAATTATCACTATAAAATTTGTCCATGAGTACCAACGTGAAAAATATTTTTTATGCGTGATCGATCAATGTTGCGAAGATTTTTGATCCGCCTGTAGCTCGATATACCATTGACTAAATAAATAAAGTTCCTCTTATTTTACAATGACTTAGGAAATAGTATCTTCAAAGAGACGCAATGGACTGGTCTGCTCTGCCGGACCAGTCCTCTCGTCAACAAGACCAAGTTTTTATAAATGTTAGGTGTTTCACCAAAACCTTTGGGGCCCAAGTCAAACCTCCAAGCTGAAGCACCTTGTTTAGCAATCTATGAGGCTCTCACGTGAGTTTTACTTTCTGGAGTCCTGACTTTTTACAAAAATAATTTCGGCCAAATATCTTTTTTATGTTTTCTATCCCAGCCTAGGAAAAGAAAATGTCATGGGGCCCACACAAACAATGCAAACTAGTTTCATTTTGTTTTTGTTCTGAACCACCACGAACTTCAAAGTGAAAGCTTTATATGCAATCGGGATTAACCTTTTAATGAAAATATTTACAGTTATTTATTTATAATTGTATATGCTCAATATCGCATAGTAAAATCATACATTTTCATTACAGAATTTGAATGCTGAGTATATCTACAAACTACTACTAACTAAAATGACAGTAATGGAGACATATGAATGCGAATCGCATTATCGTAAATTGATAACCAGATCCAACTTCTGCGCCAACTTTACAATGGTATGTATAGTAATAAAATATTCTTTTGCTTTTAAAATTGTACAATAGTGTTTTGTTTATGATTGAAGTTGAGCAATACAAACGATGAAAGTAATTTGTTCTATAGATTTACTAACTGCCCCTAAACTTCGCATCGCCTAACAATGAATAAAAAATCAATGAATGTCGTGTTATTAAACTACTTAGTTCAGGGTTTTACTAACGGAATACAATAATAAGGGGTGGATGGAGTAAGAATACTGCTAAGAATACATTTTATCTGTGCAGGGGCGGAGAAAGAATACTGACCTCTGCGGCGGGGGTCGGCCTGTCGTAAGAGGCGGCAAAACAACCCACCATAGCTACGTGGTAGATATCCCGTCTGGATGGCGACCTTTGGTCTTAAGTATGCTGCCGTAATAACTTTGTGTTGTGTTCCGGCATTAGCGACCCAAGTTCCGGACATTTTTGAGACAGCAGCGGTTCGCGATGCCACTGGCGTTGCAAACACCCTGCCCTGACCTGAATGGCAACCACCCTTGGTTTTAAGTATGCCACCATAATAACCTTGTGTTCCTATGTGACCTAAGTCCCAGTTCCCCAACGTGGACTGCAGTTTATTCGAGGTGCCCCTGGCGTCGCAAACATCCATAGGAGATGGTAACTACTTACTATTAATAGGGCCGTGAGCCTGTCTGTTTTTCTTCAAGTATAAAATAGCAACAACTTAAGGATTGAAATAATTTGATGGATTGATTGAAGAATTCGAATTATAATAAATCCAAAAATAGTTCATAAAAATACTGAAAATCGTTTTGATTGGAAACAAATAGGTAAAATAACAAATTTAGTATGAAACAATAGATATAAAAGAGAGCAGTTGTACAGGGAATGTCAATTAATGTCGACACAGCAACACAATATTGAAGCTATCTCAGCTCTCTTTATTCCCAGGGTCGTCGTTTGAGCGACAATGGCGGGCCGGCCATATTCAGGGATATGCTGGTCGGAATTATGTCGTACGGAGCAACTAGTGATACTAGTCCACACATAGCCTTATTGACCAACATTTCTTACTTCAATAGGTAATGTTTACTGAGAATTGTTTTCGCAATTTACTTCTTGAGCATGCAGTCGTCACCTATAATTGTGACAATATGTTAAATATTACTTTGTCTGACTAATCTTTGATTTTGTAATGTGTATCATGTTGGTGATGTATTTAAATAAATAAACTCGTTGATTAATTAGATATGTTGAACGTTATAATACATAGTTTGTACGAATCTAAAGCAAATATGATTTTCTAATCTTAAAATTGTTATGGTTGTACGTAAACAGTTTAAAAAAAATTTTGTCTTGTGCCGAAAATTCCCCAAACTGAGATTTTCCCATCACCGATATGGAATTTTTGAGAAATGCGTCATAAAACTTCTTCGAGGCTGGCAGCGCGTTATCAATGCCAGATGTTGCAAACTCCATAGTCAATGTCGAGCACATGCTATCGGGTGGGCTATTAGTCTGTTTGCTAAACTATAAAAAAGTTATATTTCAACTTTTATTTATTCAAACTCTAAATTAAAATCATGTAATCATATTATTTTAATACTCTGTAACTCAGATATCGAATTTACAAGATATTTCAGCTGCTTATGTAAAAAATATAACTCCGTTTTTAGTTATGTTTTTCTTAAGCATATCATCTCGGTTCATATCTGATGGCTTCTACGTTTCTTTGTGCACTGGCCAATGATTCGACCAAGACAAATCCTTGGCCAGTGGATAAAGTTGTTTAAACATATAATGTTACATATGAAGAATACTATTTTACTAACCAAAAACAAACGACAAATACAGGTCATATAATTAGCAACTTTCTAAGCCACCGAGTATAGACCACAAGCAGATTGTAAAAACACCGGGTCACACAAGCACTATTCATAATCGAACAACATATGTCTATTTTGTTATTAATCGTCTTTATGAAATTCAATAGTAAATCGCACACCTATATATATATATATATATATATATATATATATATATATATATATATATATATATATATATATATATATATATATATATATATATATATACGAGAGTAAATCAAATATAAACGGGATTTTTTTTAAATAAACTGTATAGGTAATTATTAAATCATGAAAGACAAATATAATTTATTTTTCTACGAAGTCTCCTGTTTTAAAAATACATTTTCCCAGCGCGAAGGAACATTTTTTATCGCAGCATCGTAAAATTAAACTGGATGGGTCAGGAGCCATTTGCGCACAAACTCCTCCACACCTTCGTCATCTTCAAATCGTTGCACTCCAAAAACTTCCTTAAGCGGTCCAAACAAATGAAAATCGCAGGGCGATACGTCAGGGCTGTAGGGAGGGTATTTAAGTCGGGCCCAGTGCATTTTTTTCCAGTTTTGACATTATTAGAGCTGCAGTATGTGGTCTGGTATTGTCATGGAGAAGGATAACCTCTCGAATCCGTTGTTTTCGTCTTTTGCAGTGATATGCATCTCCCACCTTTGTTAATAGCTCGCAATATTGATTGTGTGTAAGCAGCATCGATTGTGCGTCGTCGCCCGTGCAAAAAATCAATGAGCCTTTCAATTCCTTGCTGGTCAAAAAACACTGTCGAGGGAACCTTGCCAGCATTATCCACCCGTTCTCGCCCTTCTTTGAACACCTTATACCAAGCAAACACACGAGTCCTTGACAATGTTTGATCCCCGAACTGTGCACTTAATCTCAGAAAAATATCCGTGGATCCGTGGACGTGGATAACTTGGATTCCTTCACGAGCGAGAAATTTTATAATAATGCGACGGTTACTGACAAACTAGTTGGGAGTGTGAAACGACTGGCTCTCACCACTCCTACTGTCCCCATCCAAGCATACTAGAAGCCCGCACCCATTCCTACCAGCCATAGACGTTCACTAACAATAATCCCGATTATATTTGATGTACCCTCATAGTTATATAGTTTTTATTTCAGGTTCTGAGACTTCGCAAATGGGCATAGTATTTTATGAATTACATTATTGACATAATATGTTTCTTTTCTTTCAGGTGGATTAATAAAAACAGCTACAGTTTGTTGTCCAAATATTGTGTAAATAAAAGGCTACCAGAGAAACATGTTGTAGGAGCAAATGATTATGTCATATAAAGTATATACGGGTACTAGACAACTCATATGAGTTGTCTAGTACCCATAACTAGATGGCGTTGTATATATATCTTATATATAAAATTCTCGTGTCACAATGTTCGTTCTCGTACTCCTCCGAAACGGCTCGACCGATTCTCATGAAATTTTATGAGCATTTTGAGTAGGTCTGAGAATTGGCCAACATCTATTTTTCATATCTCTTAGTGATAAGGTCACTATTCCACGCGGACGGAGTCGCGGGCACAGCTAGTATATATATATATATATATATACACAACGCCATCTAGTCCCAAACTAAGTTGCATAGCACTAGACAACTCATATACTACATATATACTTTCTTTTTCTAAATAAATACATATTATATATATTAATACCCAGACGCCGAATGGGCATCGAACCCGTGACCTCCGTAAGCGTACCGAGCGACGTGCTTTAACTATTACACCAGCCAGGAAGTCTCCATAGAGTATATAAAGTGTGTTTATTAAATTGATTATTACACGAAAACAGATATATTTTTCTGTTTGTTCCGCCTCACTAAAATGGATTTTTAACAGATTTTGACTTGATACTTGCATATTTCACGACTATTATACATCATTAAAAGTTTTTGAAGCCCGTGTTTATTATGTTGATTTTTAACAATTCGGCTACTTTTCAGCAGCTGTTCACCAATCGACAAAGGTTAAACATTATTTTTGTACCTCCACCTTATATAACTTTTTGTATATAAAATATATTTTATATGACAATCTTTTATATAAAAAATAGCACTTAAAATGTGTAATTTTAATGAGGACTTTCGCTGGTACGTAGGGAGTAATTTTGTGCTATTTTAGAATAAGATTTTCAGTTTCAATCAATAGCGTCCAAAATTTGGCTTACGCCTACCTTTTCTGGCTGGTGAAGCTATGAACATGGTTTCTCTAGAATAAATTACACTTAGCTTAATTCTCTACTTTAGAAGAATATATTTTTTATTAGGTTGGAAAATGTTTTTTTTTTATTTCATATGTGATATCGTAAAGTATGCATTAAAATGATTTCACAGTTTCAGTTTTACTGTGGTATAAATATGGCTATGGTATGCCAAAGTCTAGATATTGACAATATTAATAAAAAATTATTGCTGAGTGGGACAGGAAATACGCTGACAGCCCAGTTACAGTAAACAGTTACCGTCGCCTATGGATATTTGCGACGTTAGGGGCACCACAAATATGCTGCTGTCCGGGTTGGGGTACTGGAACCTGGGTCAATAATGCCGGAACACAACACAAGGTTATTATGGCAGTATACTTATAGGAGGGTGGTTGCCATCCAGATAAGTTTGAGGCCTACCACGTAGCTAGGGTTGTTTTATCGCCTTTTACATCAGGCCGGCACAGACCGCAAGGGTCAATATTCTTGCTCCACCCCTGCACGGTGAAGATTAGTCTCATATAAAATGTGCTTATATATCATCATCGTTTCTTATAATATAATAATATTTTTACTAGACTGCACTTATACTACATATATTTAAAACGGTAAATATATTATACTTGTACAGTTTCAGTAACGATCGAGAAGTTAGACCTTTTATCTAACAGATTATTAATATTAAAATAATATACAATTTACAAATGTGTTTAATGGATTTTTTTCCGAGTGATTCTTTGTTGTTGACAGTACCTAAATAGAAACTTTTCTATTTCCTTTCTTATCCATTTTCTAAAATAAAACACATTTGTGTACACACTTGGTTTACCCTTTTCAGCGCAGCCGTCACCATGAGACGTGATACCAACTATCATTCTGAAAACAAAATATAAATACTTTCAGTTAAAACAAATTTAATTCTGTAACTGAATCGATAATAAATAATTAGACAAACGGGTCGAAGATTAAGATGTTTGGACACGAGCCTAATAATAAATCGAGTTAACGAGATTCCTAGTATTATTCTAGTTCAAGACGTTTCATCAAAGTAGCATTCTAAGGCACAGAGTAAAATTATACAGCCTCTTTGGGCCATTAGCATTCCATTCCAATTCATTCACCCACATCTTGGACAAAGAGGCGAAAAATAATAAATAAATATAGATAAGTAAAACTTTAATAACATTAATTTCTTCGAGGCCGGCAGCGCGTTGGCAATGCCGCTGGTGTTGCAAACATCCATTGGCGGTAGTGGCCACCTGCTACTGGGTGGGCTGTTTGCCTGTCTGCTGAACCCCAGCTATAAAAAGAAGGAAGAGCTTAATGATGCACTTCATTTGTGATCTGTAAGTTAAGACAAGGGGAATTTATATTTCACTTTTATAATAGACTAATAAAACGGACTGATCCTATTCTTCTCGAAAGATAAGGTTAGTAGACTTTGTTTCTGCGACTAAATTCACTAAATTGTCTTGAATAACATACTTACTAATTTTTTTTTTTTTCGCGATATAGACACTCACTAAGAACAGTTTTCACGTAAATCCTACCCAAAGTTTATTTGTTAACAATGGCAGAACAACCTTTTCCGGTTTAGCTAGTATTAAATATATTATACGAGTAGAATCCAACTTTCTAAGACCCGTCACGAAAATGTAAATAAATGTACAACAGAGGTAGAATCCACAAGGCCATACCGCACCCTAATATTTGTTTTACGCTGACAAGCTGAAACTATAATTTACTATGAATGACCAGCAAAATTGAGGCCTATAGATAAAAATAAATGGACTACTATTGTACGATGCCGGTCACGGACCGACAATACACCGTACAGTAGATGAGAGAGATAGCTCGAGCAGTGGACTGTATGAGAGAGGAGAGGGACAGGAGCGAGGTTAGAGATATGCAATGCTTAGCAGTGGGCAAAGAAACTTGCACTGACCTTGATTCCACCCCTTCCCGGTTCGGTTCGAGCCCACTCGCAGAGGAACTGCTTCATGGCAGCAGCTAAATGTCACAAGCCAGACATTGAACACACAATGTTATGGCACGGCCAATGAGAGTAAGTTGGAGTAACTGAAGCTAATTGCACACGGCGCAGAGAGTGGTCTACAGGGAGGACTTACGCGATACTACTCTCGTCCCACCGTCGCTTTTACCATTCACCTCACCGATGGATAGGGTGGATAACAAAAATCAGGAGGCGAGATTTCAACAATCCTAGCAAGGATTGAACCACTATACCATATTGAGAATTCACATAGCGCTATCTAGTCACAAAGTAAGAAGCAGAGTGTCATGGGTCTTAGACTACAGATCATACACTTATGTGAATATAAACTCAGACTCTCAGACTCGAGATGGGACTTGAATCCGTGACCGCAGGTAATGTTCGAAAGCCGTTGTAACAAGGAAGTCGTCAATAAGGTGTGAATATCAGGCTGGTGAATCCGAATTAAAACTTCTAGAAACGAGAATGTGGGTTCCCCAATAGTCACCGAAGAAGTCGTAAAGGGCAATAATACGCAGTAATGATTACGGCCATTCGAACCGTACGGTTGCATTGTGTTCTGCATTCTTAAATAAAAAAATTATCCGTCCAAGGGTGGAGAAAGAATACTGACCTCTGCTTCCGGGGTCTGCCTGTCGTAAAAGACGACAAAACCACCCACCCTAGCTACGTGGTAGGGCCCCAAGCCCGTCTGACCGGCAACCACCTTTGGTCTTAAGTCTGGCATTAGTGACCCAAGTTCCTGTACTCTTATGGGACAGCAGCGTGTTCGCGATGCCACTGGCGTTCCAAACACCCGTAGGCGACGGTAACTGCTAAATTCGTCCGTCAGCCTGTCAACCTTTCAGCTTCATTGTAATAAAGTCGCAATTCGAATATAGTCCGGTCAATCTAGACCAAAAAATGGGAGTGAAGGTACATAAAATCTCAACAAGCTGAAAATCTATAAAATTGTTCAAAACATAATTATAAATAATATTTAAAAGTTCCCCATCATTCCCGTGTATGGATTTTTTTTATTCAAGGTCAAAGGTCAAGAAAATGAGTTTTTCGCGATTTTCATAAAAACGGCAACTTTTATCATAAAAGTACTTTAGACAAAAACTGTAGATCATAAAATTATCTATAAAAATGTATCAATACTTTTTTTCCTACGAGCCACCGTTTCTGAGATATAACGATTTAAAAAGTTATAAAAGTTGTAGAGTATCTAGAGATGTATATACGTGGCGTACTCATGCATATTATGCCGATAACAACAACATATTATGACGATTGCATGATATTATGCGAATAGGCGCGCAGAAGTTTAGCCAATTGGCAATACTTAATAGCATATCCAAAGTATACAATCCAGATGGACAGCTGAAAAGAAGATCATCACATACTAATATTTCTATTGTAATGCTCCAAGTTAACGATGCCTAAAGATTACGTTGTGATAAATTATACCAGGAATCTCATTAATCATTAAGTTTTGCGTGTAACCACATTTGCGTCTGTATGCAAACTTATGGTTCCCTTAGTGCTATCCTACAATTCCTCGCGGTCTATTCTCAATTAACAGTCCCATAACAGAAAGATACGAGTTATAAGTTCATTAAAAGATCTGTAATTTTCGATTAAGGTAAAAATATTTACAATTCAGTGCTTATTGTCATAAAGGTTATTTTTAGCCATTATAAACAATTTAAATAAAAGTAGTTTATATATTTTATACTATATAGCGCACAATTTTCAAACCATATGCCTGAAATATAATGTTACGTTGATTTGATATTCTTTTAAGATAACCATGATAGGTGTTTACATATTATTTTTTATTAATATATAAAAAAGATAAAAATAGTATTTATTCTTTCTGGGTTAACTTCACAAAATGTGAAATCAACAAGCTGAATAATTACGATTTCTTCTCATTCTTAGTCTCTCATTCAACTGAATAGTCAAATTTTTGGCCGTCGTTATGTTCCGCCGCTCACATAGGCGTGAGTTCTCTAGCGGCCAACTATACGCCACCGGTGAGTAGTTATCCCCGAGTTTGTGCCAGGATAAAGAGGTCTGGCTCGATGTCCCAACTTCTCCTACACAAGGGGTAGAAGGCTAAGCCCCAGCAAGAATATTTACCAGTTGCAGTATATTTTAGTCATAATTTGTATGGTTATATTATATTTCGATTATATTAATAAAATAAATAAATGAAATTTTATACGATTTGTGATGTAAATATATAATAAAGATGAATTCCAGCTAATAAATGAACTTACTCGTTCCAAAGCACACCACCTCCAGAATCCCCTTTGCACGTATCTCTGGTGCCTTCACCATACAAACAGAACATGTCAGCTGTCAAATTAAGCTGATGGATCTTTTCACATTCCTGACGCGATACGTAATTTAGATGAGTCATCATTAAGCCTAAATCTGATACTGGGCCACCATACTAAAATAAAAGGTTTTCGTTCGTCGTCTAACGGCTGGTTAATTGTCCACTGTTGGATGGACGCCCCTCAGCCTAATAAAGCGATGACCTGCGCAAGGTTGCCGGTTGGGGCTGGATGGGACAAGAAAGCAAGCAAAGTAAACTTGGGGGGCATACGTCCAGCAGTGGACAATGAACGGCTGACAACAAAGTTTATTAAAAGCTAAATAATTGTCCGCCTTATAATCAATTTCGCTATAATTTTAATCTAATACTACGAAACTACCGGCACGCTATGATGGCCGTTTTGACATTTGTCCCCACTCATGAAGTTTCGTATTAATTATTAATTACATTTGAAGGAGTAAATTGCTGTTCTTTATTGTCAATAGTGACGTGCAGATAGTCACAATAAAGAACAGCAATTTGCTCCTTGAAATGTGATTACTAATTAATACGAAACTTCATGAGTGGGGACAAACGTCAAAACGGCCATCATTGCGTGCTGGTAGAATAATTATCATTATTCTCAAAACAATAAAAATTCGTATATCCCCAAATTTTAAAGTTCAAAAGCAATATTGTACGCAAATTCAATGTGAATTAATAGAAAAACAATTGCATTATAAATACTGGCCTTTTGGTCTCTGTCAAAATATAAATAATATAAACCATACTATATTCCAATCCACAGAAATAAACGTCTAAAGCATAAACGTCGAAAAATTAGCACTACCATAAATCAACAACTTCAATAATAATCTTAGTCATATTTAGATTTTTCTATTTTCTCGTTCATATTTGATCAAAAAAAGCACTGCAGAAAGGATCGAAAGAAACCATTGTTACACAAATGTATCTTCTATTTCGTGGTAAACTCACCTGCGTCCACCCCCAACCAGTCACAGTGAACTCTTGTCCTTTTAATTTCATCCACTTATCAGTATCCACTAGAATAGCTTTTTGAGTAGTAACTCCCAACTGTATTGGTCCCTTGGCAAACACCAATGCAATGTCGTTTGCAAACTCAACTTTTTTGTTATAATTATCGTGAATTACAAAACAGGATACTTCATATATGGTGGATTTATAATCATAGACGTAACGCGAACCTTGAATGTTAATATATTATTATGACTTATGAAAATGTGAACATTCACTGACATACTCTCCAGATCTCTGTCAACTGTCTAAAAGTTTATCAAAAACACCCAAAATCTAGTGATTTAAGAGGAATTAATTAATATAGACATGGATAAATTTTCACTGTTTTTCTAAATAAGTAAATATACCGTGCACGGAAATTCGAATGTTAACGCACTTTATGAGTGTAAAAATAAATAACTATAATAAGTTACTCCCATTAAGTAAAGCACAAAAGCAATACTTTTGAACCTCTGTTAACCTCTCAAAATTCTAAAGACTTGTGTTAAATAAAGGATTCCCGTAGTCGCGGGCGTCGCAAGGTGGTGAAAAAGTTCAAACCGTGATGCTTCTACATATGGCTCTGGGTGGCGACTGGGGTTTTATTGAGTAACATAGACAGCTGCTAGCATCTATCGCTGATACCTAGGGGCGTAGCCACAATAGTAGTGGTGTTATAAATAGGCTAGCTTCCACTTAAGGTATACGAGTTACAGGTAATGGGTTTCACGTAACAAAAAGGTAGATTTAATCTTTGGTAGACCATAGATAGCTATGGCCAATCACCAATTCTGTAGACATATCGTTCCCATTCATATGTATAAAAGAACATCATACAATATTGTTGTGAGTTTACTCTATATGATAATCGAGATTTCCATTTTGTTTTGCTCTCAGCGAGGGACTTGAGACAAATCACGTCCCGTTAACCTTTAACCCAAAAAATTCGACAATCATTTATTTGGTAGATTGATGTCATCACATCTTAAGTGGGGCCAGTTAGACGAGAAGGGATGATCTATCTTATTTAAATTGGATATATATATATATATATATATACATATATATATATATATATATATATATATATATATATATATATATATATATATATATATATATATATATATATATATATATATATATATATATATATGTGTATATATATTTTATTGCTGTGGGACAGCGGACAGACATACAGCCCACTTAATACTTAATACGATGTTTGCTACGCCAGAGACGCCGCTAATACGCTGCCGTCCGAGTAGGGAAATTGAGACCTGAATTACTAATGCCGGAATACAACACAAGGTTATAAGTGTTTAACGTCCAGAAGGACTTGGAATCCAAGCACCTAACAGATTATACAGGGTGACTTTGAGAAAACCGTCCAAATTTATTTTTCGCACTAAACATCAATTAAGGAACCCATTTTTGCAAAAAAAATTGTATGTTAAATTTTCACCATAAAATATTTCATAGAGGATCATTAATTCAATCGTACAGAATAATCATATGGTGCAAACAGCGTACGTTAACCTGTTATTACCTGTCTCTGTCTCTCCCGCGTAAATGACTAGTGCGTATTCGCTTGCCCGGTGCAATACCGCCGTCCTCGGCCTTTTACTAGGTCAGATGGAGAGGTCATTGACGCTCTAGCGCCGTATTATGTAAATTGCGAGTTCTTTGAATGACTTTGTGATGCTGATTACTCAACATTTTTGTACTATGTGATACAAAACTAAAATACGTGTTTCTCATAACTTTTACTAAAGACTTTTCTGTGTGAATTTGGATGGGTTTGTCAAAGTCACCCAAGAACTACGTATGTGTATGAGTACTTTACACATGTGTATGAATACTTATTAAAAATTGGTGTCTTACCAGTTTGAATCCTCATCTCATTAGTATGCTTATTGAAATCCATACAATGAGCCGAAGTTAAGACCGTCCAGCTATTCAGCAAAGTGCCCGAACATAGCGCTCCAAAGTTAAATAATTGTACTGTAAACGGATAACTTTCAACAGCCACCGCTTCTCCTCCAACAATTTTTGGGGCAAACACAGATGGCTTATTTACCTTTGTATTACTTTCAATAAATATATTTCCTAAAATGTTTATTACGTGAATATAGAACAAATACTTGTACATATTACAAGAAATTAGAGGTAGAAGGGTTTTGATTAATAATGAATTAAACGCACCATGAAACAGCTCGACTCGAATTTGTAATCATGTTTTATGTCCGCTATAAAGATTAAATTATAGTCCTCGTAACAACTACTTATAGGGAATGGATTGAGTTTTAATTGAACGTTAAAATTACCTGGTATTTGAATTCCACTGTATTAACTATGAATTCTTGATAAATTTGCTATTTGCTGTTTCCTATAAATGTTTTATGAAATATATATATTAATTATATAATAATATGAAAACTGAGTAGTTCTTCTTCTTCCTGCCCTTATCCTACATTATATGGGATTGACACAACATGTTCTCTATTTCCGCTATCCTTTGTTAGCCATCATTTCAACATTCACACCCTTTTTTCTCATAGTGACATACATGGATAGTGAGTAGTAGTTGTTTAATGAATTAGTATATTATGACGGGTGCTCGGTGATAATATTGTTTTAAAACTGCGTGGCACCAGCAGAGCTGGCGCCACTATCTTCGACAACATCGTTGGTATTCGTGATTAGTGAAGCAAAAGAAAAATTTGGTTACTAGTAGGTAGTTTATTCACAATATCTACCAGAGCCGATTCTTAGAGGCGCGTACAGGTGACGACTCGTATCGGCGTATCGTTAGTACTTGACTAACTTGTGTATTTTTTTTTTCTTAAAGCTAAAGCTGTTGTTGTCTCAGACAACTCGACAGCGACTTCGGGCGTTAAGGCATTTCAACCCCGTGGGAGCGGGGTCGATCAGCCGTGGCAGCGTGCTCGGTCACGCGCCTCCTGTGAGGTGCATTTCCGGCTCGACCGCTGCATGGGGACAATTGATAACAGCCACGAATGGCAAGAATACTATTTATTTGGGGACTATCGACTTCACCGGTGAAGCCGATCCTATTCTAATCTACTACCGTTTCGGAGTGCTTATAGCTGAGGGAGAAGAAACGGCGAAAGAAACTCCCCCGCAACACATCTATTCTACGTGTAATCGTGTCATGTGTGATTGTGACTCTATAGGCTATGGGGGGCGGAAGGCGTCCCTAAACCTATTTCGTCTGGCTGGTCCATGCCGGACTGGAGGGGATAGCGTCCGCGAGAGCATTCGCTTCAGGGTCCTAGAGATGGGGTCGTCGCGTCTATCCGTGAGCTCGTTTCGCGGGCGGCGACGCGCGTCGGTTGCTCGACGGTTGGGCGTATAGTTGACCGATTCCACCACCAATGGGTTGGGGTGGTAGGGAGCGAGACCGAAGAAGGATCTTGAGAGGGAGGCCATGTACTCCTTCAAGGGAAGGAGTACCAAGTCGCGGCGTAGATCCGCGTTACGCATGTAGAGGGGCGCTTGGACTGCTGTGCGTAAGAACTTGTTTTGCAGCCTCTGCATCGAACTGATGTAGCATTTGCTGGCATGGGCGAAGACTACACTCAAGTACCTAACCTAGGTTTATTATGTGTAAATTTCGTGAAAAATGTGCCTAATAGGTGCATGCTATCGAAGGATTCAACTATCTTACAATACATATAACCAACTTACAATACATATTTACTTACAATACAACTTTTTGAAAACATCAATTTTAAAATTGTATTAGTACATTTAATTATACGCAGCGTAAATGTATATAATATATATATACCTAGTCAGGTCATAAATTCTGTCACATGTTTAATGTAAAATAATTGTAACAACTTTATTCATTATGTAACCATTCATATACCAAAATGAACTTAACAAAACATAGATTCTTATGACATTAAAGTTTATTCAAAATGACCTCCGTGATTTTGAATACAGGCCTTCAATCTGCGCGGCCAGTCGTCTATCGCAGCACGAACGAGGTCCATGTTAATATCGGCGGCTGCCTTAATCAAGGATGTCTTGAGTGACTCCAAATTGGGATGAGGCTTTGAGCACGCCTTTTCCTCCAAGTGTTGCCATATCTTGTAATCTAACGGATTCAAATCTGGACTGAAGGAGGGCCAGTCTTCGTGCCGGATGAAGTCGATTTCACGCGCCGCCAGCCAGTCTTGTGTGCTCTTCGCTCTATGAGCTGGCGCCGAATCTTGTTGGAATACCCAGTGCCTGTTATTGAACATGGTATGAGAAACAGGTTCCACAAGGTTCGTCAGGACTGTATTTTGATACACAACAGCATTCGTTTTTACACCTTTCTCACAAAAATGTACCTCTGTTAAACCCCAATAAGAAACTCCCAACCATACCATGAGCGAGGATGGAAAATGACCTCGTTGGACACGCGGAATACGGTTGCTCGCTTCTTCACTACTGTGTGCGTACACCTTATCATTTTGTTTGTTGTAGCTCTCTTCTACGGTAAACATTTTTTCATCCGAAAAAAGAATTTCCCGATATTTTTTTCCCGCGTACCGCTTCAACAAAGCGCGGCATCTCTTCAGTCTCAGGTCCATTAGACGAGCATTCAAACGATGTCCTGTTTTTCTTCGATATGCCCGAAGCCCTAAGTCTTCATTTAACACCCTTTTCACCGTGGTTCTGCTTAACCCCATCTGAAGGGCCAACAGTTTCTGCTTACGTTTGGGATTTCTTTGAATTCGTGCCTTCACAGCTTTTATCACTGCTGGAGTCCTAACAGACCGAGGGCGACCACTTCTTGACCTGTAATCTACACTAGAGTCTTCATTGTATCGTTTGATGGTACAATAAACGAATCTTTTGGATAAATTAAAATTTTTCAGTATGTTAAAAATTTGAATTGGCGCGTAACTGCAACGATGCAACGCAATAACTGCACCACGGTCTTCTTTAAGCGTCCACTTCATATTTAAAAATGAGTAAAATTCTAAAAGTATACCTTTTTTATTTTCATGAACAATTCGAAATTCGAAATCAATAAACTTTTTTGTGGCCAGCATTCTAAAAGAAAAGTTTTTACTGTGTGACAATACTTATGACCTGACTAGGTATATATATATATATATATATATCATCATCATCATTTCAGCCGGAAGACGCCCACTGCTGGACAAAGGCCTCCCCCAAAGATCTCCACGATGATCGGTCCTGCGCTGCCCTCATCCAACCTATCCCGGCGATCTTGACCAGATCATCGGTCCATCTTGTGGGGGGCCTACCAACACTGCGTCTTCCGGTACGCGGTCGCCATTCGAGGACTTTTCTGCCCCAACGGCCATCAGTCCTTCGAGCTATGTGCCCAGCCCACTGCCACTTCAGTTTTGCAATCATCCGGGCTATGTCGGTTACTTTGGTTCTCCTGCGAATCTCCTCATTTCTGATTCGATCTCGCAGGGAAACTCCAAGCATAGCCCTCTCCATTGCTCTCTGAGCGACCATGAGCTTTCTCATAAGGCCCATAGTTAGCGACCACGTCTGCGTTCCGTATGTCATCACTGGCAACACACATTGGTTAAAAACCTTCGTCTTGAGACACTGCGGTATTTGGGACGAAAAGATTTTACGGAGCTTCCCGAACGCTGCCCATCCGAGTTGGATTCGACGAGTGACCTCTTTCGCGAAATTGGACCTGCCTAACTGGATCGTTTGACCCAAGTAGACGTATTCGTCAACAATTTCGAAAGTACAGTTCCCAACTGTTACGGGGGTAGGTGCGACATGGACATTAGACATGATCTTCGTCTTGTCCATGTTCATTTTGAGACCTACTCCTTGGGAAGCTGTATTGAGGCCATCAAGCATATGGCTTAAGTCTTATATATATATATATATATATATATATATATATATATATATATATATATATATATATATATATATATATATATATATATATATATATATATATATATATATATATATATATATATATATATATATATATATATACTACTTTATTTTTAGCGTGATGGTCCATATATTATAGAAAGTTAAATTGTTGTAAAAGTAATAAAAGACAAAAACTGTAGTATAAAAAAGTCTGACGACTACATTTTAACAATCTCGTTTCTATCAATGTTTGATAGTCACACATAGTCGAGAAAAACCTGGATGGAGGCCTACCTTGCCAACGCAAAAGTGATATAAAGTTGAGAGCTCACTGATACTGATTAAAATTCACGCAGTTTTTAATAAGAGTAGAGAATATTTTGTTCTCTGAAGTTAGTAATACTGTTGGAGATACAAAACTTTACATCAGTAATGTCAGTTTTTTCTTTTCTTGCCAGACTTCAATTATTGATAAGTAACCTGACAAGCACTACGACAGACAAGTGTGTGAAAATATATATATATATATATTCATTCTATATTCATTAAACATCACGGTCTTTAAATTAAACGCTTAAATGATTCTTTCAAAGTCTTGAAAAAAAAAACACATCCCTCTTTTAAGTATTTAGCCTATACCAGTACTCATCCCACGCAAAAAATATGGCATTTAAATAAATCTGAGCAAAATATAAATAACTAAATGTTAAAGCCTTAGATATTAATGAGTAAATTTAAATGAAGCTCTTGGTATGATATTTGCCTTATGCGCCCTCCCTTCCGGCCGCCCGCCTTCGCGCACTCAGTCGCCCAACGCCGGCCGTTGAGAGCGCCGCGCGCGGCTGTAGCGAAAACAACATAACCTTGCATGGCCTAATAGCATTAAGACCATAGTCTTACTACACTAACAAATGAACCACTCCAAATGAAACTCCCTAATTAGTTAAGTCTTAAAATAATAAAAGTTGGTTACGTGAGATTTTGCCGAAAATTTGGAGGAACAACTGGTGCGAACAAATCAAAACAAAGGTATATCGATTCTTGTTATAATTGCAGCTGTTTTAATTTCTAGTTAACTGAAACATAAAGAATCAAACTTAAATTGAGCATATGAATAACTTTACAACTTAATAATCATTATTGTAAAGAGTATATAGTATCGAAAAGTCTTTACATTTAAATTATTTTCTTCTAATTTATTAACGCAAAATATCTAGGAGTTGAATTAGAATTTGTTGTATTTACTTTCAGTTGTAAATAAATAAATATAAATTAAATTAGCTTTTTGTTTAGTACAAAATTTGAGTGAATTTGTTATTGGAAGGAGTAACAAACCGTAACAATACTTGGTCACGTTACAAGCAAAAGGCACGTGTCTATGTCGGATCGAAACTAATTTTCATAGTATAATAACTTCCTCTCCAAAAGATTTTTTTATACTGTATAGATAAAAAAGTAGTCTTTAAAACTTCTTAACTTGACTTCTTGAATACAAATACTCATTAAGATTGTTTTATATATATATATAATATTTTTTTTATTTGTAGATAAATTTAATCTTATTAAATCTTTTATTTTTTTAACTACTGGAAATCATTCTGCACCTTAGCCATCTTCAGGCGATAAATTATTTTAAACAACCTTACCGTGATTCGATGGTTTTGCACGCTGTTTTCTATTTTTAGTTCCTAAAAGCCTTAGTGTCACTGTTGTTTAGAGGCTATGTTCTTCAAAACTAATATTATGTTGCTGAATTATTTTTCAACACGATATTCAAGCGATCTTATTGTATTTTAATTGAAATGTTCGATTCTTTTTCACAAAAATAAAGTAATGGATTCTTTGATAAACCATTAACCACCAAACCACCATATTGCACCGTCTGACTAATTAAGTAGCTTCTTTAAACGCACGTTTGTCATGGTTGAACATTATAAAAATCTAATATATAAAATTCTCGTGTCACAGTTTTCGTTGCCATACTCCTCCGAAACGGCTTGACCGATTTTGATGAAATTTTTTGTGCTTTTCCGGTATCTATGAGAATCGGCCAACATCTATTCATCCCCCTAAATGTTAGGGGTGACCCACCCCCAAAATTTTTTTTTTTTAATTTTTTGACATTTTATTATTTATATGGCATAACAACCTTTGCCGGGTCAGCTAGTTATTCTATAATAAATTGTCTGTTCTTCAGTATTCGAGGTAATCATTTAAATATTCTCTCTTTTACTATCTATAGGGATATATAAATATATATATATATATATATATATATATATATATATATATATATATATATATATATATATATATATATATATATATATATATATATATATATATATTTATTGCTATAGAACAGCAGACAGGCTGACGGCCCGCTTAGGATTTAGCAGTTACCGTCACCTATAGGTGTATGCAACGCCAGTGGCATCGCGAACACGCTGCTGTCCCATAAGGGTAATATATATATATATATATACATATCTATATATACCTAGTCAGGTCATAAATTCTGTCACATGTTTAATGTAAAATAATTGTAACAAGTTTATTCATTATGTAACCATTTATATACCAATATGAACTTAACAAAACATAGATTCTTATGACATTAAAGTTTATTCAAAATGACCTCCGTGATTTTGAATACAAGCCTTCAATCTGCGCGGCCAGTCCTCTATCGCAGCACGAACGAGGTCCATGTCAATATCGGCGGCTGCCTTAATCAAGGATGTCTTGAGTGACTCCAAATTGGGATGAGGCTTTGAACACGCCATTTCCTCCAAGTGTTGCCATATCTTGTAATCTAACGGATTCAAATCTGGACTGGAGGAGGGCCAGTCTTCGTGCCGGATGAAGTCGATTTCACGCGCCGCCAGCCAGTCTTGTGTGCTCTTCGCTCTATGAGCTGGCGCCGAATCTTGTTGGAATACCCAGTGCCTGTTATTGAACATGGTATGAGAAACAGGTTCCACAAGGTTCGTCAGGACTGTATTTTGATACACAACAGCATTCGTTTTTACACCTTTCTCACAAAAATGTACCTCTGTTAAGCCCCAATAAGAAACTCCCAACCATACCATGAGCGAGGATGGAAAATGACCTCGTTGGACACGCGGAATACGGTTGCTCGCTTCTTCACTACTGTGTGCGTACACCTTATCATTTTGTTTGTTGTAGCTCTCTTCTACGGTAAACATTTTTTCATCCGAAAAAAGAATTTCCCGATATTTTTTTCCCGCGTACCGCTTCAACAAAGCGCGGCATCTCTCCAGTCTCAGGTCCATTAGACGAGCATTCAAACGATGTCCTGTTTTTCTTCGATATGCCCGAAGCCCTAAGTCTTCATTTAACACCCTTTTCACCGTGGTTCTGCTTAACCCCATCTGAAGGGCCAACAGATTCTGCTTACGTTTGGGATTTCTTTGAATTCGTGCCTTCACAGCTTTTATCACTGCTGGAGTCCTAACAGACCGAGGGCGACCACTTCTTGACCTGTCATCTACACTAGAGTCTTCATTGTATCGTTTGATGGTACGATAAATGAATCTTTTGGTTATATTCAAATTTTTCAGTATGTTAAAAATTTGAATTGGCGCGTAACCGCAATGATGCAACGCAATAACTGCAACACGGTCTTATTTAAACGTCCACTCCATATTTAAAAAATGAGTAAAATTCTAAAAGTATACATTTTTATTTTCATGAACAATTCGAGATTCGAATTCAATAAACTTTTTTGTGGCCAGCATTCTAAAAGAAAAGTTTTTACTGTGTGACAATACTTATGACCTGACTAGATATATATATATATATATATATATATATATATATATATATATATATATATATATATATATATATATATATATATATATATATATATATATATATATATATATATATATATATATATATATATAGATATGTATATATAGGGATTGATAATCAAAAAGCTTAAAAGTCTTTTGTCTTAACACCACGGAATCTTAATGGGAATCTTCTTCTCTCACAATAAAAAGTATGTTTCCTAAGGGTGTTTCGGCGAATTGAACACTATTCTACAGTTATATCAGTATGGCTTTCTCAATCATGAGTCTGCCGATATCTAAAATTCATTTTTTATTTCCTCAAACAAAATAAACCTTACAGCCTTTTTTTTATACTATGGACACACAAAAACAACATCTGCATTCTATGGAAATAATTATTAATTTTTTCATAAAGTGACTTCCAAACCAAATAGATTAATTTTAAATCAGTGTTTTTAGTATAAAAATATATACATTATAAAAAATACGAAAATATAAATTAAAAGAATTCAAACATCTTCAGAAATTTTATCATCATCAAAAGTTTTTGTAGCGAGCTGGTAGTAATTATTATTAAACAAACAATACAACAAATTATTGATATATCTATATCATAGATGAACCTGCAAAAAGATTTAAATATTAGTAAGAATTTGCATAAAGATTTGATTTATCGTTTTAGTGGTTTTGCCCTTTTTTCCCAGGAGTATTGAGCCGTGCGAGACTTTCGCACGGCTCAATACTCCTTTTCGTTTCGCATAAATATTAGTTTTTTTAATTCCGTACCCATGGAATGCCAAAGAGATCCTATTATCAATAATTCTCTGTCTATTTAATTGTAACGACTGTAAACAATATGGCGATTTTGAAAATAGCAGTCGTGCAAAGTGATGAACAATAATATAGAACCCTACATTTGTCGGTCGTCTTGCAATTGATATGCTGTAAATAGCAGACAGGTAGACAGCCCATCTGATAACGAGTGTTTACCATCGCCTGTGAATGACTGCAATAACAGGGGCATTGTCTGTATAACAGGAGTATGTCTTTGCTTAAAAACCGTTGAGCCTAAAAAGCATTATCTTATGTCTTCTTTTTCATTTTTAAAAATTAATTAGATTATATTTATACTTTCTTTGTGAATGTATATTAAAATCAATTCATTCATACAATATATATATATATATATATATATATATATATATATATATATATATATATATATATATATCTTATATATTTAAACGAGCAATTCTGGTATTATATATAATTGGAATCTCGGAATCGGCTCCAACAATTTTCATGAAATTTAGTATACGGGGAGTTTCGGGGGCGATAAATCGATCTAGCTAGGAATCATTTCTAGAAAATGTCAAAAGGTGGCGGTTGAGTAGTCCCAATTTAAACTGAAAAATGACTCTTCCTGACATCTATCGGCGAATAATAATACTATTTTTATACTATGCTTTAACGACACAACAACACTAAATCTATTCCAGTAGATGGTGTTGTTAAGTAACACGAAGTCAATGAATGTTTGCTTTGAGGTTAGACTAAGAAAATCAATTGTTAATTTCCAAAAAAAATAAAAATACCGAGCAAAGCTCGGTCATCCGGATATTATATATATAGGAATACAATTTATGGAATAGTCATTTCTCAGTCAATCATCAATTAAATTGTCAAAATTGTCATTTAAATAGTCATTGATTGAAAAATATATCTTATTTATTTAAAAAAATTATAAAAGACTACATTGTAAATCTTTCAATTGTAAAGGCGGTAGAATATTCCATAAATGAGTTGTAAATCCAGCAAATAGCGCGTAACAGCAACATTGAGTGAGACTCAATCATCCGCTTATAATCACATTACTTGCTATTCTGCGTCTAACCCCTAGGGCTGCGTACTTCAAGGTCTGCAATAAAGTCTTGAACTGGAATTATTAAATACTCAAATAAAATCGTGTGCTACAAACTCGTACAAAATGACTTCAGGGACTTTATGCCTTCGCCTTTATAGAGGTTATACAAGATGCGTTCTGAAAGTAATGCGCATTTTCTGGGATAAATAGATTTATTGATCCTATGTGTACAAATGGTTACAATTGTTCAAAATAGTTCCTTTGTGCATCAATATACTTGCGGAGACGATTCTGCCACGCCTGGAAGGCGCCCTGGAACTCCTCAACAGGAATGCCTCTCAGGAACCTTGTAACATGAACTTGGATATTCTCCACGGATTCCCAACGCTTTCCCTTCAGCTCTCTTTTCAGTCGGGGGAACAAAAAAAAGTCACACGGCGCCAAGTCAGGGCTATAGGGATGCTTGGACACCAAGGCGGTTTTTGGAATTTGGAATTGTATATTCAATAATAATAGTCTAAATGAAACTTTAAATTAAACTCGCTTATTAAGCTAAAAAGGCTTATGTTGGAGTGGGTTTTCTTCGGAAGTCAACAGATTGTGTCAAACTGACGATCGCTATATTAAAGCATTATTAGAATTTAACTGACTTATACCAAGAATACGCCAATGTAATTGTAGCTTCGCTATACCGAAATTCATCAAAATTGGTTCAGCGGTTTAAGTGTGAAAACGTAACAGACAGATAAAGAGAGCTACTTTCACATTTACAATATTAGTATGGGTAAGCAAAAGCCGTTCTGAACCCCAACATTTCAAAAACAATTCTAGTTCTATTAAATATTGAAGACTTGACTGAAATGTCATGCCCCTGAATTATTGATGAAAGTCCTTTCTTATTCATGACCACCACGAATATAGTAGTAGGATTTCTTTTTTATCTTTGAGAGGTTTTAAGTAAATATTTATATAACAGAGATTAAATATTTAATTAGACGATCTCCGTGGCGTAACGGCTAACGCAGGAAGAAATGCCTGCAGGGATAACGGGTGAGTTTCCCGTCCCGAGTCTGTGTGTTTACAGAGTACATATAGTAGAGTAGTTTACATACAGAGTTATTGGTAATTTGACGTAATCCCGTTAGGAGGCGATAAGGGTGACTATTTGCGATAATTTTAACCCCTATGTATTGCATGTATATTTACCCCATTATGCAAACGTGAATCATTTTTGAGTATTCATGTTTTTAACTTTTTGCAAAATGAGTCAAAAATGCAACATGAAAAATTTATTTAAAAAATTATCAATTTAAACTCATTTTTTCTTCTGATTTATAAAAACGATTAAACACTGGTTATTTATCAATATTAAAATAACAATTCATTATCGGTACAAATTTAAAAATGCGAGACAAAAAACGATTTTATTTCAATATTATTTTGAGATTTTTTTCCAATAATATGCCTTAAAAACAAAAAAAAGTTATGAAATTTGGCTTGCAGATTATTTTAAAAAGATAACCGTTTTCTTAGGTCTCCAACAATGCATAACAACTTATTTCAAAAAAACTGAAAAGAAAATTATCACAAAGGAAGCAGGCAGAAATTCGTATTCGAACTAAACTTAAAATATCTCCATTTAAAGTTTGCATAAAATTAAATAAAAACAATACCCAATGTAAATAAAACAAAAAAATACAAATTTAAAATAAACTTTAGAACTAGTAGCAGTTTAGTAGTAATAACAATTAACAATAAGTAACAAGACATTTTGTAATTTAGCCTAATGCATATGCGGGTTAAAATTATCACAAATAGTCACTCCTATCACCTCCTAACGGCAATACGTCGAATTTCCAATAATAAATCAGTTGTCTAGTACCTATAACACAAGTTCTATGCTACTTTGGGACTAGATGACACTGTGTGAATTATTTTAGTATATATTTATTTATAAGTCAATTACATTGAGACGACCACTGAGGATTGAGGACCCTTACACAATTTTACAAATACTGCGGTCTATTTTATTTTCGTAACATATGCATGTTCTCATACATATTGGTAAATACAATATTTTGAATAATATGCGTGCCAATGGGCTCACTACCAGGGATGCTGAAGACCGTACGAAGTGGAGAAGAAAAAGTCGGAAAGCGGACCCCGGGCGCCGAAGCGAGAGTTTGGGTGCAACCGGGATTCATCGCTAAGATGATGATGATGACAATATTTTGAATAATAAGTAGTTTCTTAATATAATTATATTTGACATTTATTATTTTCCAATTAACGTCTGACATTTTCATCGAACAAATTCGCCGGATTTCAAGATCACATTTAAAAGCAATTAAACGCTTAATTACGAAGGAAATCAGAGCTTGTAAATACATTTTCTATGTACAAGATGAGTCAATGAAATATTCGTGACATTTCAATCTCTCTGCTTTGGCCTTGTTTTGGAATGTTTCTCTGAAATAACGATATTCATGATTCATAATATAACTGGTTTACAATTCTAATTAGTTATTTTAATCGTTTCGGTACATCATCATAATCTTAGCGTTAAATTCCGTGTGCAACCCAAACTTCTGTTTCGGTGCCCGGATTCCGCTCTCCGACTTCTGCACGCATATAACCCTTTAAACGTCAAGTCAAGCCTGATTTTTCAAATTTTAATTTTTATCAGTACGAGTATGTTGGTTGAAAAAAGATAATCATATATTTATTTGGAATTGCAATTTATATTTAGAACCAACGACACACACACACACACTATATTATTCAGTCATCAGCCAATCGTACTCCACTACTGGACGTAGGGCTTCCCAAGTTTGCACCACACATCCCGGTCCTTGTTTTTCCCATCCAGCTCCGACCGGCCACCTTGCGGCTAGTTATCGGTCCATATAATTATGCATACTTAAAACAGAAAAAAACCGCCTTCAAAAAGAAAAAGAACTATTCCAGAACAAATCAATATGCACTAAAAAGTAAAAAATAATTGCATATTCTTCTATAACTTAATAATCAACTTACTTTTTCTACTCATCAATATGTAGGTACGATCTATATTATGATAATATAATATAATGTAGTTACAATTATTGTTATTTTTGGAGTACGTCATGATTAGGCGGATGCAGTTTTTGTAGTGTCACCTTATTCCTCAGGGACATCCTTACTCTTCCCGCTTATCATAGGGTAGAGGCGGCCGAGCACGAAGTGTGCTCTGTTCCTCACCGTTCTGATATGCTTGCTGAAGTACAGGCCTTTGTCTAGAGTGACTCCAAGATATTTGACTTCATCAACCCAAGGGATCACGCGGTCAAATAGTTTTATAGGATAGAGAGAGTGCCGACTCGGGCGAGTCGGCCGTCTCCCATTTTGGGGATGATCGCTGCGCTTTTGTCCGGGTTCAACTCAATTCGCCATTTGCGGAACCAGTTGCCTAGCGTCTCAACGCGGCGGTTGAGTGACTGGTTGACTAGAGTGGCTGGAACTGGTGACGCAGATCCGATACTGGTTGATATAGAACGTGAAGAGGGCGGTATCATCCGTGTATAAGGCGAGATGTACCTGTGGGGTGCGGGGCATGTCGTTGGTGTACAGCGAGAAGAGTAGGGGGGATAGAGCCGAGATCTGGGGGACTCCTGCCCTGATGGCAGGCGGCGGCGCGGCTCTCGGCGCGCTTTATATACCCGCGCAGGCGTGTACAACCTACAAAGTCCAGCCTAAGCTAAACCCTATTTCATATGATTGATGATATAAATCTGAGGTTAACTTAAATTGGAATAACAACCTACAAAGTCCAACCTATGCTAAACCCTATTTCATATGATTTCTAATATAAATCTGAGGTCAACTTAAATTGGAAATATAAAATTTCCGAAACTGATCATTTTTAACTAAAACATTTTTTTTTAATAAAAGTAAGTTACTCCTTGTTACATCAGCTGTCTGCCAGTTAAAGTCCCGTCAAAATTGGTCCAGCCATTTCAGAGATTAGCCGGAACAAACAGTCAGACAGCCAAAAATTGTAAAAAATGTTGTTTTGGTATATGTACCGAGTATACATCCAAATGTACTTAGTAAAAAGCGATTATTTTAATATTACAAACAGACACTCCTATTTTATTTATTTTTATAGATAAAATTCAAACGATATTTGTATACAACTGTATTTTATAAATAAACTAGTTCCTCCAGAAGATGAAAATGCAATTAAAACAAATACGTCACTAAATTGGATGAGCTTCAATAACAATAAACAATAATGGTGGGAATATCTAAATTTGGAAGGGGTCCAAATACATAAACGAAAGAGAAATGCACTCACAAAATATTTCCGTACAGCTTGACTGCCAAAACTTGAAAACAAAGAATTATTAACCAAATGCATTGTGTATTTAAAAAAATGATATTGCTTTGAACTGTTTATGAAACCGTCAAGTTTCAATCAAAAAATAATTTCCTCATGGTTCAAACTTCTAACAAAAGTCTTGGTGCATTGACTTTCAATTGGTGTTTAGGTATTAAAATTAAAGCTATTACAATTTCTACGTCGTCTATTACTATAGCTATTCTTTTAATATACTATGATGATAGCAAGCTCAGTAATGTCAATTGAACTGCCACCGACCATCATATTACCAATGCGATCGGCAAACGTACAAACTGGAATAGTAATGCACTTAGAAATTGGGACAAGAGCATTTTACGATTCTATTATATGTAAGTTGAAAGAAGACAGTATACATTATTATACGTAATACATAGTACTAAATTCCATTCATACATTTTCGATTCCTAGAAATGTTCGTTGTTTTCTTTTAATAGTTTTTTTATGTGGACTTGCAATTTTTTGAATAAGATCAGTGCAATTAGTTAAATAAAATAACTTCACAAATTGAAATTTCTACACAAACTATTTCCTCAGTAATGTTAATATTTAATAAATGTCACATATTATCTCTATATATGTAGATCTACATTGTCGGTGGACAGTGTAGTCAATATGCCAAAAAGAAAGATTAGTACAATAATAAAATTAAAGAAAAACTTATAACAACACATTGAGGTCCTTAAACAGGCATTGGAGACTTTTATCACTTTATTTATTTCCATCACTTTAAAAAATATGACAACTACTTTACAAATAGAAAAGGAATGCCATCATTTCGTTGCTTTTTAGATTAAGACTCTTATGATTAAGAAATGTAAATTATAAGAATATTCTTGACATCCCTGTTGGTTCAAAAAAATAAGACATGTTTCTTGATTATATTTTATTCAATTATTTATATTCTTTTACTTAGTAATTTCTTTATTAATAATTACACTTCATATTCTACAAAAATAATTAAACTACGAAACAAAGTTATGGCGATATTAAAAATTTATTTGTTACATTAAATAAAATATTAAAAGATAATAAAAATCTTAGTACCTATATATTATAGGTATGCATTTTTTTAACGTTATGACGTTTTAATAAAAATATATTTAATTTATACGTAAAGAAGTCACTAAAATTTTGAGACATTTAAATTCTTTCTTTCTTTCAAGCTCTTTAAATTAAACTAATTACAAAATAAACAAAAATAAACTTGAAAATTTTTACTAGTCCACATATTATTGCGTCTAACTAGTTTGAGTAGACAAAGTAAATTTACTAACCCTGACACAAAAAAAAATATATGTATATATATATATATATATATATATATATATATATATATATATATATATATATATATATATATATATATATATATATATATATATATATATATATATATATATATTCTTCGTTACATAAGGACTGTCACTTATGGTACAGGCTCGGCCTTGTTTAGGTGACAGTATATTATAGCTAGACTAGCTCACCCGGCAAACGTTGTTCTGCCATATAAATAATAAAATGTCAAAAAATTAAAAAAAAAATTTGGGGGTGGGTCACCCCTAACATTTAGGGGGATGAAAAAATAGATGTTGGCCGATTCTTAGACCTACTCAATATGCTCACAAAATTTCATGAGAATCGGTCAAGCCGTTTCGGAGGAGTATGGCAACGAAAACTGTGACACGAGAATTTTATATATTAGATAATGTAGTACATACTTATATAATTATATCCATAAATGGTTTTTTATATCTTTACTATTTATTTCAATCTTTTAAAACTTCTGAATTGTATGTAAATAACGTTGTTTTGAAGAAATAAATAAAAAAATATACATATAGACTATTAAAAAGTGTTTTTCTTCTACATTTGACTGCTGTTTTGTTTATGCAGCGATAACTCTGGCAAGCCCCTTTGCTATCTATCGTATTGGAACTTATCTCTTGACAACATTTGTGTGTGATTTCTGAAAAAATGATAATTCAATCTGAACGTTCATATGCTTGGTTAATGGTTATCTGCTATTTTCGTTGTCAGTCAGAGTGCGAGTGCGCGCGTGTTTGGACGGTTGAAACTCATTCGTCCCACGTTTATTCGAAGAGTTTTCCATCCGTGATATTTGAGTTAACATAAATACATTCGTTTCTTAAAAGTTTATGAACGGATAGCCATCTATTGACCTTGGACCATATTTACAGGTAATAAATAAGATTTTTATAATATAGCAATTTTTCTCGTACAAAATATTGAACAAACTCGCTTTCATTTACTGACACAATAAAATAACATTATTGAATATTTTGTATGTAATTTTTGGGTTATTAGTTGGTTAGTATTTTGAATCAACATGCGCAGGGGACATGTAAACATAATGTTATTAGTAAGAAAATGTGGGCAACGTAAACGCGACGCCAATATTTATTTTCGGCTTGCGATCTTTAACATGTATTTTTGAAACAAAGAAGACTAAATCTTTTATCAGTAAAAAGTCAACATTTTATTAAAGACAAAGCTGTTTTAAACAAAGAGAACAAATGACTGATAAATATTAATTTATTGACCGATCGTAAACAGTCCCTAGTTAAATGAAGTACAATAAATACATCGGGTTCATGGTACATTGTTTCTACGCACATTGAGTCACTTGACCTTTTGGCTGATTTAATTAGATAACTATGGTATGTTGAATCAGTTAATTTATTTTTGTGTATTGTTGTTAGTATAGGCGCCATGGCGGCTCGGATCCGACCGGCGCTTTCTGCACACCGATTTTCGCGTGCTGACAAATTACAGCGAACGACTAACCTAAATAATTGACCCCGACATTTTAACTGAGACCTACTAGTTCCATGTTTGTCTTTAATTGTGAGGCGTTTCATTATGTTAATTCAGATGTTACTATTTTAGTAAATCAAAATACTTTGAATAATGAATAACATCCTTGTGAATTATTACAACAACAATGTTATAAGTCTCATCCTCTCCTTCAAAACATCCCGTGTTTGATGCTAAATTCTTAGAATTATTTTATAATTTTCGCTTGGTTTTAACAAAAGTGCAATTGATCTTAATAAAAATAAAAATATATTGTATTTAATTTTTTAAGATCAATTGCTTCAAAGATAATTTTGTATTACTTTTACGTAAATAACAACATGTGAATTATTTTTATACGTACGCATTTTGGCTAATAATTTCATCCGCATAAATCCTACGTTAATATACTTTAAAATATCACGTTTGTTTATTATTCGCTTTTTAAAAAGTTTTTCCATGAGTCGATATACGTTATGTTTTTATTTTCATCAGTCCATACGGTCCTGCTGATGGGTTCGAACTTCACTCTTAAGAAAAAGCACGGTATAACCGTGGTGGGTACAATGAGGGTTGGCGGCACCTACCTGTGATCTAGGTTTCCTTACGATGTTTTCATTTACCGTCGGTACATGGCAATATGTTATTCTTTTTATTGCTGTAGAACAGCAGACTGGCTGATGAACCACTTAGAATTTAGCAGTTACTGTCCCCTATGGGTGTTTGCAACGCAAGTGGCATCGCGAACATCCTGCCTCATGCTGTACAGGACCCCAGTATAATATACACAACAAATATACACAATATACGAGAATAATTGCCTATACCACACCGTGGTGGAATTAGAACCCGTTGCCTCTAGGTCGGCCTCTACCTGTGATACCACTTGGCTACCACGTGAATTTCAGGATTATAATAACAGCCCATTGCGTCCCACTATTGGGCTCGGGCCTCTCCTAGATGAAAAGGACTGTTTACCCGCCACGCTTGTCTAACGTCGATGAGCGGGTTTCCCTACAATGTTTTCCTTCTCCGTCGGTAGATGGCAATTTTGCTATTATATGCACATTAGACGAGAAAAACTGCCTAAGTGCTGCAGGCCACCGTGGGATTCAAACCTGGAACCCCTGGACTGGTCTCCATGTGTTATACCATTGAATTACCGGTACTGCTGAGGTAGGTACCTACCTAGGAGTTACGATTACCTACTTAGTGTAAGCATATTAAGTAAAATATTTATTCACGTGCATACAATTTATTGTCTTTTATATTTTAAGCTAACTAATAAATATTTGTTCTTATAAGGAAAGACCGTGAAAATAAAACACGACACCAATACTAATTTGCTTATTTTAAAAGAAATCAAACCTTGAGTTTATCTGCAATGGCGTAACAATGACCATTTAAGGATGTAATTGCATAATAAGATCAGTTACAGCAGTAAGAGCTTGTTGTGTAACACATAAATATTAACAAAACAATATTTATAAAATGTCAACTAAATATTGTGAATAGGCCAAGAAATTTCATGATGTAATAAATGGGATAAAATAAAGTTCTGCAAAGATATAAGTTATTTATAAGAAACATTCGACCTTTTATCGGATTGATAAAGAGGCAAGAACACGTCGGTCATGACACTATGGTAATAAATGTTCAATATGATTTGATATATAGATTGTGGATCCGCTATTCTCGAACATGCCACTAAGAAAAAATATATAGTATATATGCATATATAAAAGATGGTAAAATAGGGTATATTTAAGGTACCTGGTAGCTCAATACCACATTACTCTCGCCAGTGATTGAGAAACTGAAAAGTAATAGGTTGGTATGGCCATATAATGCAAAGAGAGGAGCGTCATGTAACAAGGAATATGCTAGAAATGAGAGTGGATGAATACAAAAGGAGAGGTAGGCCAAAGAAAAGATGGATGGTACGATTAAAGAAGGTGTAAATGTTCAGATGATGGCTAATAGAGGAGAGTGGAAGAACAGAACATGGTGTGCCGACCGACTGTGGGATAAGGGCAGGAAGAAGAGACATCTAGTGGTCCCGTGTTCAATGCACTATGGTATGCACCGCTTAGGCAGTTTTTCTCGCGTAACTTGCATATTATAGCATCATTGCCATATACATACGGTAAAGGAAAACATCATGAGGAAATCGTTTTTATCCGTGCAGAGGCGGAGAAAGAATACTAACCTCTGCGGCCGGGATCGGCCTGTCGTAAAAGGCGACAAAACAATCCACCTTAGCTACGTGGTAGAGCCCCAAGCCCGTCTGGATGGCGACCACCTTTGGTCTTAATTATGCCGCCATAATAACCTTGTGTTGTGTTCCGGAATTAGTGACCCAAGTTCCTGTACCCTTATGCGTCAGCAGCGTGTTCGCGATGCCACTGGCGTTATAAACACCCATAGGCGACGGTAACTGCTAAATTCTAAGCGGCCTGTCATCCTGCCTGCTGTCCTTCGACAAAAAAAAAACCGCGAAACCGTCCTTGAACAAGCGTGGCGGGTATTCTGTACGTTGATTTTAGGGGAAGCCCGAACTCAGCAGTGGGACGTTTATGGACTGCTAAAATAATATAAATATATATCTTTTGTCCGTGTTTACACAAAAAGCAACTACTTACTCAACAATTTTCGCTTGTACATTAAATTGAAGATTTTTATTGCTGTAGAACAGCAGACAGCCTGACAGCCCGCTTAGAATTTAGCAATTACGTTCGCCTATGAGTGTTGGCAACGCCAGTGGCATCGCGAACACGCTGCTGTCCCATAAGGATACAGGAACTTGGGTCACTAATGCCGGAACACAACACAAAGTTATTATGGCGGCATACTTAAGACCAAGGTGGTGTAGCTAGGGTGGGTTGTTTTGTCGCCTTTTACGACAGGCCGACCCGACCGCAGAGGTCAGTCTTCGTTCTCCGCCCCTGCACGGATAAAAAGACTAAATAATAAATATACTACCGCAGGCGTTCCGACGTGTGTAAGCCGTTACACCACGAAGGTAGTCAAGATGTATTTTTTTGTTTGTATGTACTTGTCATTCTTTACCAATAAAATATTTTCTTTCTTTCTTTCTTTAAAGTGGTGTAATTTATTATTCCTTTTGATTTAAAAAGAAATTTACTTAATCTAAATGAACAATAAAATCGTACGGACAATTAGGTTCTTTAGGGCCACTGCAGGCAGCAGGCAGATTTTCTGATTGATATTTTCACCAATCTTAGTTGTATTTCTTATAATTATAGTTTATTTCAAAACAATATTAATCCTTTCAAACTTCTTAAAGAAGTTACATTTTGTTCCTGATCGAGCCTTTTGATCACAGTTATTGTTGAATTATTATTTATAATGTATAATTATTTACACAGCGTAGAACATTACCATCAATTTTTACGTGTTACATACAGCAGATTGCGTTGTTATTTATCGTTTAATTTCTTAATAGATAATAGTTACAAGTTACTTAATTTCATTTAATACATTATTATTGAGTAAAAAAATATGCTTTTAGATGTCTTCTTCCTCCTGCCACATGTTGTAGCCGCCCACATAATATGGAGTCCCGGTCGTCACAACATGTTCTCCCCTATGTTAGCTTTCATCCCAACATACGCACAATCCATCCATTTTTTTTTTTGGTCTGCCTCTACTCATGTATCCATCCATTCCTATTTCTAACATTTTCCTTGTATATGGCATTCTTCCCTGCCCATTACATGGCCAAACCACTTAAGTTTTTCAATAACTGACGATACTTTCACACTTCCTCTAATATACTCATTTCTAATTTTTTCCATTATCTCCCTTTCGTCCCTCCCCTTTGTGGCCCAGAATTCCGACCTATACAACACGACAAACCGTATTACGGATTTATAAATTTTACCTTTGAGTTTAAGTAGCACTCTTGGGTCACAAATTGTTCCTGAGACTTGCGCCATTTGCCGCTTCAGAGCGCCTGGTAAAAATTTGCTTTTACATGTAAACAATGTTAAACGCTGGGATATTGAAAATTATAAAATATCTTATTTGTTATCTTGCATTTATAAATATTTTTTTCTAGAATTATCTACAATGACTTTAAACTGATCTATTCTAACACACCTTATTTAAGAGGTAACACTACTAAGTACGAGTATAATAATAAATAATCATTGTTGCATAAAATATGGTAACCAAATACAGATCTTCAATTTAAACTACTATAATCGCAGGATAATAATCCTGCAATTCAATATTCGTTGCAATTTTTTATGATTTTTTTTAGTTCTTACAAAGGCAACGGCTATCTCATTCCCAATTCTGACAGAAAAACTGAACCAAACAATTTACTGACTGTGAACCAGCATAATGAATCCATGTGCCCTTTTACAATCGTAAAGGCAAGGCTCACTCTTTCCCTCATCCAATCTAGAAACACATACGATGAATTCTATTTATATCTATATAAAAATATTCTTTATTGTTAATCAAAATATATCTATTGATAAAGTTATAAATAAAAGTGAATAATAGACGGCCTTGTCGCTAAAAAGAAATCTCTTCCAGACAATCTTAGGGATATAAAAATAGCGAAATACAAATAAGACCACAATAGTTAGATGGTGCTCTATAAATATATATTCAGGTCTAGGTCTCCACGCACTCAATTGATTTGAAACTAATCATAGTTACTCATTTCACAGTATAGACGCTCAAAAACAGATTTTACAAAATCCTATCCAAAATGCATTTTTATTTGTATAAGATAGCGTTTGCCAGCTCAACTAGTTATTTATAAAGGCGTAATTTCATATCAATAACCTTAAATACCTCTTAAGAAAATCTTGCATATCAACAGGATCTATCAATCACAATATCTAATCTTTATAAAATATGACATAGCTACTATATATGTTGATTTCGAAATATAAATATTCTAAGCTCTGAAACTATTTTACCGTTGTTATCACGAAATCCGTTGACAGGTGAACTCGGTTATCTATATAACTTGATATTTAAAGAGATAAGTATTATTGATCTATTATATTAAGCTTTGTACATATGGATGTAAAAAGCCTCATGAAAAGTTCTGATCTCAACTATTGCTTTGCAGATGGTGCGTTATGGCTCTTGAAGTATAATTTATACTAAGTATCATATATAATTGGTGTATATTATCACATCGGCTAAGATGTGTTTCTTATCAATTATTTATTAGAGAACTGGAGGCACTCATTACTTAAATATGAATTAAAAATATATTACTTTAAATTAAAACCAGTCTGGATGGCAACCACTCCTAGTCTCCGTATGCTTATCGCGTATATTAACCTTGTGTTATTTTCGTTTATTAGAGTAACCCAGGTTCCATACCCCTTGATGATGTTGCATGATGGCGGTGCTCCTGGCGTCACAAACATCTATAGACGACGGTAACTGTTAAGTGGGCCGATAGCCTGACTGCTGTTCCACACTATTAAAAACTTGTACACCAAAATAGCTGACATATATTAGCAAGGAATATTCAGTCCCTATATAAAATATAAAGATCTGTCTAGACATTGGGAATGGGTAATTATTTTTAGCCACAAAATATCACTAAGCTTATACTGTACAAAAGTTATTTTATATGGCAATTGTATACATTGTTATAATAAAACTAGCTAACCCGGCAAACATTGTTCTGCTGACAATCTTTTGATTTCCGTAAAATCCGTTCTTAATGAGCGGTTTTAGAAATCTCGTGATGAGTGGTATTTAGTGGTAAGTGGTATTTCGCTTATACCAGATGTGCCGGAAAGTCATTACCGGTTTTACTAACAGATGTCGCTAAGCTTAAGTATGAAATGTTACGGTTTGATACATATGTCATTTTATTCAACTGACATCAAGCTTCAAAGCTTATATTTTGCGAAAGCAACACCGTCATAGATTTATACCTCTTTAAAATTTAAAAAATAAGAGTCGGTGGTAGACGGGTAAAATTAAGGGCTATATATTTATAATTCCAAATATAAAAAATAAAAATCAAAAAATTTGTCCAAAAATTATTGGTCGGGGGCGATCCTAGATGGAAGACCGTCGCCTCCTTATGCGAAGCAGTCATGTCCGCAAAGGAAGCGACGGTGCGGGAGCGGGGGTTGACCATCACACTTCCCTTCCGCCAATGCAGGCCACGGCATCTAATGACCTCCGGCCGCCGTAGAATGCGGCCGCGGGCGGCCCCTCGGGGGAGGATCCGCCGCCCGCACTATTGCCGCGAGGGTGAGGGCCGTGTGCTGTTCCGCAGCGCCCCTCAACTCCTCGAGTCGATATAGGAGAGCGCCGTGGGGACGAAACCCTGATCCCCTGGCGTCAAAACTATGGAAGAGGCCAGCCCCAACAAAAAGGGTACCAGCGCCGGCCCGGGCTACGAGATCGTCAGGCCACATATCCATAGGCTCGGGCGAAGGCGAGGATGTGATAGGAGAACAGCGGGATTTTTAGTGGATAGTCGGATGGCTGAACATATTTCCCGAAGTTCCACATATCCTTCGGTCCTCCCGGGCCGGGGAAACCCGTAAAGAGAGGGTTTTTCCCCGAAACCAAAAAAAAGAACTACCGAATATACACAAAAAAATTATAAAAATCGGTCAAGCCGTTTCGGAGGAGTTTGGTTACAAACACTGTGACACGAGAATATTATACATATAGATAATAATACTACCAGCCCATAACATCCCACTGCTGGGCTCGGGCCTACCCCTTGAGGGAATTAGAAAGGGCATTAATGGGTTACCAGTAATGTTGGTATGATGGTTTCCTCACAATGATTTCCTTCACCGTCGTTACGTGGCAATTATAATATGAACACTAGATCAGAAAACTGCCTATGCAGGGCAAGCTGTTTTGGAATTTGAACCCGTTACTGATTTTCTAAGCAGCAATGTTCGCCTATGCATGTTTACAGTGCTAGAAGAATCACGAACACGCTGCTGTCCCATAGGGGTACAGGAATCTGGGTCACTAATGCCGGAACACAACACAAGGTTATATCGCGACATACTTGTAGACCAAGGGTGGAAATAGACAGGCCGATCTCGGCCGCAGAGGCTAGTATTTTTACTCCGCCCCTGCACGGAGAGTCTTCGAGTCTAATACCATGAAACTACTGTACTGAAGTACCTAAGAATGCGAAGACTTACAGATGTAGATATATAAATATGTAACATAATTGGCTAAAACAAATGTTACATATATTATCTTAAAAATCCCAGATAGATAAATGTCCCGTGTTATCAATGTGCCTAATTATGCATACTTATTATTGAACACAAACCGTGTACATCACTGTTCGTATAATGAATTCCACAGAACTGATAACAAACTAATGAGCCAAAATCATGCTAATGAGTTTCCTGGCCCGTAATTGTACATAGTAGTGCCCTCGAGTTGATAACTTTGTTCATTTGTTCTTATACAAACAATGTTGATACTCAACATTTATCGATTGACGAGTCATTATGAAATACAGAAACAACAGAAAGAAACATTCAAAAGAGATAAGCTATTTTTACCAAGCCTCACACGATCATAAAAAATATTGCATTACAAACGGCCTACCATTGACACAAGGCTCCGTGGTATATATATATATTTTTTTAATAACAATATTTATTATTTTACATATATAGAAATTTACGGACAACAACTATGCAAGTGACTTTGCCTAATAAGGAAAAAAAATATAAACATATTAATCGGACATAATTTAATTTGACGGTCTCAGTTTCACACGACTGCGCATTTGTTTATAAATTAAATTAAAGACAATCCATAATTTGTTTTATTTATTTGTTTCAGATCCTTCAACTTCTAGACATGCTTCGTCTTACTTGGAGCTTATTGATTCTAAGCGCAGATCTCATGAACGTAGATATTTAGTGGTGTTTACACCAAATAATAATGATTTACAATCAAAAATAAGTGTGATTCCTTCATTATAAATAGCTTCCTTCCCCCTTTCCTCTTTAGTTGTATTACAAATATTTACAAAAGACAACTTGTGCCTCAATATTACTAAATCTATTGCGTAAATCAATACATATCTTATGACAATATACTTACAAACCTAATGACACTTAAAAGAGACCTGTATATACGTGATACTTAGAAATATATAGTTTCATATCAGCTTTAAAGAATATATTAGAATGTCAGACGGCGTAGTTAAAAGCCCAAAGAATGGGAACGGCGCGCACACGCAGGAGTCCTTCGCAGAGAGATCAGAGAGTCCTTCGCCCCCACCCGATGGCGGATGGGGTTGGATGGTCGTGTTTGCATCCTTCATGATCCATATAATCAGTGAGTATTTATTTAATATCCTAATGCATCATCAAACTATGTCATATCGACAATTGTTTTTTTGTGTTAGCGACATTTTATAAACATGACAGGAGAACAGTTTTGGAGAAAAAATTGCTGATTTGGAATATCTATCTCTCAAAATGTTGCTTAAAACAATTAGCCTTTCACCTCTCGATATATAAATAAAATAAATATAAAATAAGCATGTATTACTGTTTTTCTTTATAACAAGTTTTTTTTAGTAATATATATTATACTAATTTTAATTTTTCTTGACAATCAGTTACATGTCCTCTACAACAGCTGGTCTTTTGACAAAGGCCTCCTCTAAAGCTTTCAGATTTTTCAAATTTTTTGCATTACGTAGCCTTTTCTGGACCTTTTTTTATGTGAAGTAAAAAATACTTGATGCACATCCCGCCACCTGGGGGCTGGAGATGAGGTAGTGTGGGATTCCCATGCGCCCTGTGCCCCCACAGTCGACAATGGAGACACACGTCGCTGGTGTACCCACTAAAAACCACCCCAGTGTTCCTCTTCTACCCGGTGCCCGAGCGGGCTGTGCCGGCTATGGTGGCGACGGCCGGTCTCTCCTGTATATCGGCCGGGGTGTATAGATCTTAACCCGGCCACTTCTGGACCGTCACGGAGGTAAGAGGAGCGCAACACTACGCGCTCCTCTTTCGTCCCGCTGATCTGTGGATTCCCCTTGCCGACAGACCGCGTAGCCATGGCCTACGACGGCTAGAGCCTTTTCTGGGCCTGCTAACTTCTTAAAGTCATCTTCTCAACGTTTAAATTGCCTTCCTCTACTTCTTTTATTTTCTCTCGGTTACCATTCCGTAATAATTTTAGTCCATTTCTCAATTTTTTTCTCCCATAACATATGTCCAGTCCAACGCTATTTTAATTTTCTGCAAATTGTTTGTACTTTTTCAACCTTAGTTTTTCCTTTTATTCGTTTTAAGTTTATTTTATCTCTACAAGGAGTCCGGACTTAACACCGCAGCGCCGGTTGATTTATATGTCTGGGGTCACGTAAAATCCCTAGTTTATGACGTCTCGCCAGTATCATCCGCGGAAGAACTCAAAACAAGAATTATTTATAAACGCAGCAAATGCAATGCGGAATAATTTGACTACTACGGTGATTAATTCACAACTCAGAAAAAGAATGCGACTTTGCGTACGCTATAGGGGAAGTCACTTCAAGCAAGAACTTTAATTAGGCTAAATTACAAAATGTCTTAATTGTTACTTATTATTATTTATTAATTGTTATTACTACTAAACTGTTACTGGTTCTAAATTTCACTATAATTTGTATTTTTGGGTTTATTTACATTGGGTATTGTTTTTATTTAATTTTATAGAAATTTTAAAGAACGATCTTAAGTTAGTTCGAATACGAATTTCCGCCTGCTTCCATTGTGATTATTATTTTTTCAGTTTCTTTGAAATAAGTTTCTAGTTGTTATGCATTGTTGGAGAGCTAAGAAAACGGTTATGTTTTTAAAATAATCTCAAAGCCAAGTTTCGTATTTTTTTTAAGGCAAGTTCATGGAAATAAATCTCAAAAAAATATTGAAATAATATCGTTTTTCGTCTCGGATTTTAAAATTGGGACAGATAATTGTTGATTTAATATTGATAAATAACCAGAGTTTAATCGTTTTTATAAATCAAAAGAAAAAATGAGATTTAAATTGATATTTTTTTTAAATAAAATTTTGTGGTCGCATTTATGACTTATTTTGAAAAAAAGCTAAAATACATGATAACTCAAAAATGTTTCACTTTTGCATAATTCATATGGGAGTTAAATTTATCGCAAATAGTCACCCTTATCACCTCCTAATCTTCCTAATTTAATTGAGTGCATTCGTAAACGTTCATTAACATTTCATGGAATTTATTTATGCCTATGCTAATGTTCTCTAGCACATTTTGCATACTTTAAGATTCGGATTGTGCGAAAAATCTTCTGTTACGACATATTTATTCAAAAAGTTGTCACTAAATTTATTCTATATACGCATGGTTAGAATACTCTTGTTATTAAAAACAACCAAAGAAGGCGGTAACGTTCATTATGTTAGACAGAGTTTCAAACATTGTATTTTTTGGACAGTTCTCTGCACTTAGAAATACAGAATTTCATCGCATCGCAAATATTTTGTCGTGTGTGAGAACCAAATTCACACATGAGATCGTATATAACCACTTATCATGCATATATAACAATTATATGTCTTGTATTTGCTTGGTTATTTATGAGATTTGATCGAAATTTTCTTTATTATTTGGAAGATTTATATAATTATCCAAAATCTACAATATAGTTCTACAATATCGTCCTGCATGAAATATATTAAGAGATGTGAATAATTATACCCAATAGGACACCCCCTTTTACGAGTGTATTATAAAAATGATTACACATTAAGCTGAATTGTTAGTGAGCTGGGTGAGTGAGTTAGGTTATCGTTAAAATTATATGGAATTCCAAATCGAATGATGTGTACCAATACTCGAAGCTTTTTAAAGCTGCTATGAATATTATTTCATATTTTTATGACCGGGTGGAAACCGATATTGAAGCTGTTTTATTGCATCATTTCTGATGAAACGGTGAAATATCATATCATAATATCTTTAAACGAGCAATTCTTGTATGTATATATATATATATATATATATATATATATATATATATATATATATATATATATATATATATATATATATATATATATATATATATATATATATATATATAATTGGAATCTCGGTATCGGCTCCAACAATTTTCATGAAATTTAGTATACGGGGTGTTTCGGGGGCGATAAATCGATCTAGCTAGGAATCATTTCTAGAAAATGTCATTTTATTCGCTTTTTTTTATTGGAAGAAAAATAACAAAAATGTGACTCTTCCTGACATCTATCGGCGAATAATAATACTATTTTTTTTAAATTGCTTTAACGACACAACACTAAAGCTATTCCAGCAGATGGCGTTGTTAAGTAACAAGAAGTCAATGAGTGTTTGCCTTGAGGTTAGACTAAGAAAATCAATTGTTAATTTCCAAAAAACACAATTTATAAATTAAAAATCGGTCATCCGGATATTATCATAATAATGAATAATCACGATATATATATATATATATATATATATATATATATATATATATATATATATATATATATATATATATATATATATATATATATATATATTACATATATATATACCTATATATATAAAATTTGCTAAAATCACACTATAAATTATATTTAAATTTTTCCTCATAGATTTAATGAATTTTTTGCGTATTATATAAAAAAACTTAATTTTTCAGTTAACTTAATACTATAATTTTTTATTCTTATATAAATTGAGCTAAAAAGCACAATATTTAAAAATGAATTGTTATGAAGAAATTCTCTATAAATGCATTTATAGAGAAATTATTACCTAACTCTACAGGCAGTTTGTTTTCACAAATATTGAATAGAAATATAATTAGCACTATGTAAGTCAAAACAAGCATTACAATTTAAATTAAAAAATAATATTTGTATTAAAACAGTTTTGTACGTAGTTATGGACATATCACATTAATTAACGGTCAACATCACATCACATGGGATATGTTAAGTGCTATATTACAGCTATGTGCTCACCAGGGTCGAATTACGGACGAATCAGATTCTTGATATCAAAAATTTCAGTAACCTACGTATTACTTAATATATTTTCTCGGTTCTAAGTTTCTTGCTTCTATTTACTAAGGATAAAATAACCATTAGCATCTTCAGGAATTCCACCATCGTAATTACCCAAGGTGCAATATATCGACCCAATTCTATTGGTAATATCCATCATCTTTAATTATGAAAATACTCGTATTGTCAAGTCCACATATTATCTCACAGCGCACGTCAAAAACATTTGGGTATCCCTACAAATGAGACATTTATTAATTTTATCATGTCTATGACACCTTTAATACTTGGTAAATGAGGATGCAGTCATTTTATCTTGTCAAACAAATTTTCGGACAATTCTTTCATGAAACTAAAAGTAATTTAATCAAAGTAAATATATCATATATGTATTACAGAACGTTAAATGAAATAAAATAAATGCGAACATACTAAGTTTCTTTACCACACTCTGAAAATCAGTCTATTTTTGTTTATAAATGTTATTCAGTAAAGCATAATACATATTTCCTTACTTTGAAACCGACTTCTTTTTCAGATAAAAAACACATTTCAGTTCATCACTAAGTACTTTTGTATAACAAACTGAACTAATTTTTTTATACGACGCGAGGTCGCTTTCGTCGTTTTAATTACAAAAACCTTATTTTTATTATGAAATCAAAAATTATATGAGCTGAAATATACTCGTATATCGGAATCTAAAAACTCTATTGGACTTATGCCAGATGATAACGTGTATGTATAAAAGTATGGCATATATTAACAGATAGCGCATGACGATGTCATGATACTAGAATTTATATAGGTATGTGATTTATAGCCCATGATGAGTTATGTAGATTTATGGTATTATGTAAAAGTTCTAAAGATACACGCATGAAGTGCTAGACAAAAAAAATATACGACTTTGTAGTAACAAGGGCTAGTTATAGGTTAATAACAGTAGTTGTACATAGGATTGTTTTCTCTATGCTATTGCTATGCGATGTACATAATAGTAAAATACATTATTCAAGGAATTACCATTGATGCAATTTAAGAAACAACTAAAAATATGGTTAAGAGATAAAATGATTTACTCAGTTAACGACTAGTAAAAATCAATTTTAGTTGTGTTGCCATGCTAGTACCCATAATATGTTACCTTTAAAATACTACGTATTATTGAAAATATTGACATTATAATAATAATGATAAATATTATTAATCAATAAAACTAGATCATCGTTTTCATTATAGCTTTATACAAAATAAAATTATTTGAATTCAACGCTCTGTATGATACTGATACAGCCAATATGACATCGTGCAAAATGACGAAGTATCCCCCTAGACGAAGACGGCAATGACCCAACTAGGCAAAGTGTGGAGAGACCGAAACATACTCAAGAAGATCAAAATTTACATCGTAAGAACTTTGGTCTTTCCCATTTTCCTATATAGTAGTTCCTATAAAGTAAAAAAATTGGCCACCGAGAAAGATTACCGCTACGTATGGATAAAAAACGCAAAAATTCATGTACGTCTATCGGATACTTCCCACATAATAGTTATAAAGATAGAAAAGGATTTGTGCAAAATAGTGTAAAAGTAACTTCAACCTTGTATATATATAAGTATGTCCATAAGTGTAAGATAAATTATCATCTCAATGAACTACTTATATTTAATTTTATTACTTTAGTTTTTAATTTTCAAATGGTTAACGATTTCATTATATACTCTATAGATCGTTTTACTATTAAAACGTATTATGTTCACATTCAAGCTAAGATAAACCTAAGCATGTTATTGTTAGAGGTCATTGTATACGGTGTTATATCAATACTCAGATATTATCGCTGTGTTGCAGTCGTAACTGTGTATATAATAACTACGTGCGGTGTTCTGTTGCCGTGTGCCACCAACGTCTCAATAATATTACAGCTCACCCTCTATTGTTTTTATTATTATATAATATTTAGAATATGTATCATTCACGCGCATGCTTTGTTTTTTTGTCTTTACATATTAAGAGTGAATAGAAATGCGGATTCGACAGTTGCGCACATTATGAAAACGATAAATGGTGGAAAGAAATATATTTATAATTCATTTGACAAGTCATGTAACTTAATAAATAACTTACCTAATTCTATTATTAATTATTGTTATGAACATGAATATGGTGTTCATTATATTACAAATAATAATACACTTTTAAATTATAATAATCACCGCATTTTAGTCATGGGGCTCGGTTGTTGTTGTCTGCCTTATGTGTGGGTGTACGTGCTTAGTTTAAATTTTTGACTTTTCCATAATAACACACTATATGAAATATTATGATAGTCGTGTTTTAGAATTTATATTCGATTTACATTTTAAAATCTCACTCTTTATTACTAGTATGTCCCTATTTTCTGTTAATTTTTACTTATTCTCAACATTGTTATTTTGTAGTGTTCCAAGAAATATAGATTTTGATCTGTGTTCAAGTGGCATCACTTAGTGTATACTACCAAAACGTTAGGGGTTTGCGTACTAAGACCCTTGCTACTTATAGAAACATTAGTCTGAATAATTTTGATGTCATAATATTTACAGAGACTTGGTTAGTAGACAGCGTATACAGTGCAGAATTATTCGACGCACGTTACTTGGTATGGAGACGGGATCGCGAATATGATCATACTTTGCAGACCCGCGGTGGAGGTGTTTTGGTTGCAGTTAGGAGCGATATTACTGTCATAGAGAGGCCTGAATGGCGTAGCTCTGCCGAGGATATATGGCTATCAATAGTAATAAAGAAAAACCGACCTTCTGTTACTTACACCATTCATGTCGCTACTATCTATCTATGTAAGGAGAACAAGGGTAACTCGTATCAAGATCAACTACATAATTTTACAAATCAGCTACATAACTTAATGTTGCACCATCCGCTGGATAAGTTCCTTGTAGTGGGAGATTTTAATTTTGGTCACTTATTAGATTGGCGTGTCAATAATGATAGTTTTGGTCTATCACCTATCAATGTGTCTTCTCAACTGCTTGTTGATTTTTTGGATACCGTAGAAATGTGCAATCTTACACAATTTAATAACGTGCGAAATAAGAACAATAGATTACTGGATTTAGTGTTCTCTAACGGAATGGTAACTGTTGAAGAATGTATTGAATCTCTAGTAATACCCATAGATGAACACCATAAGCCCCTGGTTATACATACGGACTTTTTGGAGATACACAAGTTGGATGAGAGGACTTATAAAAAATATATATATCAGAAAGGAGATTATGAAGCTATTAATAGTGCGATTAATGATGTAGAATGGGAAATGTTATTAAGTTCACCAACTCTAGATAATGCAGTTAATTTTTTTTATTATAAACTATACGAATTTAGAGATATGTACGTTCCATTAAAATCAAAACGTTTGTCTTCGCACCCTGTATGGTATAGTTCTGCTCTTGTAAAAGTTTTAAAAGAAAAGTACAAATATCATCGCAAATATAAACTATACGGTAATTTATCTGATTATCACACTTTTGCTTTACTAAGAAGTAGAGCCAAGAGCCTGGAAAAGCTTTGTTTTGATAATTATATTCAACAAATAGAAAAATCAATACTCACTAATCCCAAATCATTCTGGTCTTATATTAAAAGCAAAAGAGACAATTCCAATTTACCTAATTTAATGTATTACAATGGAGTGTCTGCAGACAATGGTTTTGACATATGTAACTTATTTGCCACGTATTTTAAATCCACGTTTCAAACTGCAAGTGATAATGATTTTAGTGACTCATCTACTCCTAATCCCAATATTCCAGTAAACTACATTAGTTCAATAGAAATATCTGAAATAGAAATTCTAAAGCTGCTCTCAGCAACGGATTTGTCTAAATCTGGTGGTCCAGATCATATACCCCCCATTTTTATTGTTAAATGTGCTAATAGTTTAGTTAAGCCTATTTGTTTACTTTTTAAAAGGTCTTTAAAGGAAGGTGTGGTCCCTTCAATATGGAAATCCGCGTTTGTTACCCCAATTCCTAAAAAGGGTGATAAGTCTAATGTTGAAAATTATCGTCCAATTTCAAAACTGTGTTTGTTTTCCAAAATCTTTGAGCGTGTTGTTTACAATCAAGTTTATGTAGTTCTTAGGAATTATATTGGTGAAGAGCAGCATGGCTTCCTTAGACATCGTTCAACTACTACCAATCTCATTTTGGGCAATGAATTTATAAACAATATAATGGAGCACGGAGAACAAGCGGATGTGATATATACTGATTATAGTAAATGTTTAGATCGCATTGATCGCCGAATCCTTCTAAAAAAATTGTGTGATGCGGGAATACATGGTGACTTATACCGTTGGTTTAGTTCATATATAGATAATCGTACTCAAGCTATCGTACTGAAAGGATATACTTCACAGTGGTATAATGTGCCCTCGGGTGTGCCCCAAGGGTCTCTCTTAGGACCCCTTTTGTTTTTAATTTTTATATCTGACATAAAACTATGTTTCAAACATTCCCAAATTCTTTTATACGCGGACGACATGAAAATCATAAAATCAGTTAAGACTAGGTCCGACGCTGAGCTTTTACAAGACGATCTAAATAAATTTGTTGTATACTGTACGAACAATAAATTACAGTTGAATGTTTCCAAATGTTTTCATGTCACTTTTACAAGGCAGCGATTAACAGTAAACTTTTGTTATAAGCTCAATAATGAACCAATTAAAAAAGTAGATAGCATTAAAGATCTTGGAGTAATCCTAGATAGTAAACTTTTATTTGATAAACACATAAACAATGTGATTAATAAAGCATCCAAATCATTAGGTTTTGTGATAAGAAACTCAATTAATTTTCGTTCTTTGAAAACCATCAAAATCCTTTACTGTTCTTATGTACGCAGCCTATTAGAGTATGCATCACCAGTGTGGAATCCATTTTACCAAATTTATATATCTCGCTTGGAGAGTATTCAAAAGAAATTTTTACGATATTTAGATTTTAAGACTAAACAGAATTCTGAAAACTATCACGATCGATGCTTACGTTATCACTTTTTGCCACTTGAATACAGAAGATCCGTAAGTGATGTCTGTTTACTTATTAACATAGCAAATGGATCATCCGACTGTCCCGAACTTTTAGCTAATATAGGATTCCGTACACAGCATAAAAATTTTAGAAAGCGACAATTGTTAAGTGTGCCATTTGCACCTACTAATTATAGACAAAATAGCTTTTTTATTCGAGGTGCAAATGAATTTAATCAATTAGATGCCCAGCTCGATATCGATTTATTCACAACTAAAGTTAACAGATTCAAAGTAATGATGGGTAAATACTTTTTCGACACTGTTGAACATTGAATTGAAGTCGTTATTAATTTTTTCTTTTCTTTTTACTGTGTAGAGTAGTAGTTAATATCTAAATGTTAAGACTTGTAATCAGCAATAGTTTTTAAGAATGTTAGATTATATATACATATTGTAATTTTTATTAGCCTGTAAGTCTTACTAAAAATAAATAAATAAAATAAAATAAAATATGGTGCGGAATCCTGGACGGTTAAATTGGTCAACAGGCGACGTATCGACGCTTTTGAGATGTGGTGCTGGCGGCGAATGTTGTGCATTCCATGGACGGCTCGCAGGACAAACATCTCAATCCTGCAAGAGCTTAAAATAGCACAGAAATTGTCGAGCATTTGCCTCCAGAGAGTACTGCTATATTTCGGCCATATTGCCCGAAAACCTTCAGATAACTTGGAGAAACTAATAGTTACGGGAAAAGTAGAGGGGGAAAAGACCCCGAGGTCACAGCCCTACAAGGTGGTCCGACAAAGTGGCCAAAGAGCTGGGCACGCGTATCACACGCCCTAAACCACGCAAAAGACAGAGAGCAGTGGAAACGGTGCTGTCGTGATATCAGTCGGGAGCATCACGACGCTCAGCAGTGAGCAAACGATTGGAGGAGGAGGAGGATGATACTGATATATTAGGTGTATCGAAACAAAGTGTATATTACATAATCAAACAGTACATAAATATAGCAGATATTGCTCACAAAAACAGTAAATATTAAGTACATACATAACAGTACATGTTTTCAGAAAGTAGTAACAATATCCTTGTGAAGATAAAATTTGCAACATAATAATAACAACCTATTGAATTTTTACCAAACAATTCCAAGAGCTATTTTTTCTTCCCCTCGATGATATGTACCTTGACATTGATCGAGGCCACGGTTCATTTAAATATTCAGTTCAGGAAAAGGTCAAAATTCAGCCTTTAAAAAAATACCATTTTGAAATATACATCTTCTACCTGCCCTTATCCCAGCTATGTGGTGTCGGCACTACATGTTCTCTCCTTCCACTCTCCTCTATTAGTTGTCATCTGAACATTCACACCTTTTTCGCCATACATATTTTAATAATAATAATAAAAGCCTTTATTAACAATCTTAGATGTTACATTTCATCTTATAACTACTTGTGGGTGAGTAATATTAACATGGTTGTTTATGAAAGCAACGTATTTAAATGATAGTGTTTGTATTAGACACCGGTTCCGTAATTTTCTTGCTCTTTGGCATAGGCCTCCCCAAGTATTCTCCATAACAAACAATGCTCAACATTAAATTAAAAGACAAAATTAGGTTAAAAAAAAGAATAAGAAAACAAACCAAAATTATAGATATAAAAATACCAAATCAAACAACTGAAATGGAAATGGACAGGACACCTAACAAGAAGTAAGGTAGAAAAGTGTACGAACGATGTGACGGAATGGTGCCCTAGATATAAAAAGAGAAATAAAGGCAGGCAGTACCGAAGATGGGAGGATGATATTAAAGAGGTGGCAGGACCATGTTGGATGAGGATAGCAAGGGATAGATCGTTATGGAGAATTCATATCATATTTTACAGTGTAATAATTATACAATTCATCTACCTTTGATTTGATCTACCCCTCCTTTTGTATCCACCTACTATCACTATGTAAATATTTATATCTACTATAAATTCAAGGACTGAGATCACAAAATATATTTTGTAACATTAGAATAAGAACCATACAAGTGTACTATGATGATCTGAAATTGAGAAATTGCTGGTAGGAAATGAAACAACCCAAAGTTCGGGCTAAGTGACGTCACTGGGAGAGTCATACAATAATTACACACAATTACATACAATTAATACAATGACATATATTTCACAAAAGTAATCAGCTGTCCGATTTCAAAACAGAGTAAGGAACAATTTTTTATAAATTTATTTAGTATTTTTCATTTAGTACTGTTACGGGAATATATGTTTTATTGGTTTCTTGAATTTTTTATTTTTTTCAGTTTTGGGCAGACGAAATGTTATTTTAGATCATTTATCTAGATGAGTTGTTATTGCCAACTTAATATTGAATGCTTCATTGGCCTCATCGTTATCTACAAGACATTGCCCATTGGACGCTGACCCGGCCACGGACATAATATTTATCAAAACATACATACACAATTACATTGCTGATATGAGCCGATTGTATTTTATAATGAATATAATTAAAGAACAGTTTCTAGTTTCAAGTGGATACCAGTCAATTTATATTTGTTTTATATTTATAAATTTGATTTGATTTAATATAAATATCCGTCCAGGGGCGGAGAAAGAATACCAACATCTGCGGCCGGGGTCAGCCTGTCGTAAAAGGCGACAAAACAACCCACCCTAGTTACGTGGTAGGGCCTCAAGCCCGTCTGGATGGCGACCACCTCTGGTGTTAAGTATGCCGCCATAATAACCTTGTGTTGTGTTCCGGCATTAGTGACCCAAGTTCCTGTACCCTTACGGGACAGCAGCGTGTTCGCGATGCCACTGGGGTTTCAAACACTCATAGGTGACGGTATCTGCTAAATTCTAAGCGGGCCGTCAGCCTGTCTGGTGTCCTAGAGCAATAAAAAAAAAAAAAAAAATATATATATATATATATATATATATATATATATATATATATATATATATATATATATATATATATATATATATATATATATATATATATATTGTAGCAATTTTTTTCGACCTTATTATAAGGAAATAGTTGTTATTCGTATAGAAGGGATCACGTAATGCCTAACTCAAAAAACACTAGAATTTTTAAAATTAAACGGTAAAGAAATATTTAAAAGAATCATTCGATATAAGTTCTTGTAATTTTCTTCAGATATCATTAAACGCCGCGCCGTTGCGTGAGTACAATCAATTTTCTTCGCTAGCCCCTAGGTCGTCGTTTTATAAAACAATTTAAGAAATATTTATTTAAGTTAACATCATATAAAACTGAATCGAAGACCTGTGTGGCGTAACGAATACGCACTTCGGTACGCTCGCGGAGGTCACGGGTTCGATTCCCGTCTCTTCTGGGTGTTTATGTATAATATGTATTTATTTATAAAAAAAGTATATAAGTAGTATATCAGTTGTACCCATAACACAAGTGCTATGCTCCTTAGTTTGGGGCTAGATGGTGCTGTGTGAATTGTCACAAAATATTTAGTGTATATTTTAAAAAATCCACAAAATTTATGCCAACTTTAAAAAGGAATCTGCAGAGACTCCGCTAATAGGTTGACATTGTTATCTAATAACGTAACATGATAAAAAGTAGGGTACCCTTAGACTATATTAGTGGGTAATGCCTGAGATCATAAAAAATAAGAATAAAAATTGGTCTCATAGTGTTTGCAACCAAGTTTCTTATATTACTTCACTACACTTAATCAAGATGGTCAAGCTTATAACGCTCAATTAGAAACGAAAAACGTAATAAAGAATTCCACAATCTGATAATCCTTCGATAACAGTTATTTGATTTGTATATATCGTAAGCTCTGATTTACTTTAATCAACCCAAATGAATAAGAGGATTATAACCAAAATTACTCAATTTATATAATATAATAGCTTTATATAATAATCTATACATCTATACAAATAAATAAAATTGGAGGTTTGTAATATTAAAATAATCGCTTTTTGCTAAGTGCATTCGGACGTATACACGGTACATATACCAAAACAACATTTTTTACCATTTTTGTCTGTCTGTCGGTCTGTCTGTCTGTCTGTTTGTTCCGGCTAATCTCTGAAATGGATGCACCGATTTTGACGGGAGTTTATCTGGCAGATAGCTGATGTACCAAGGAGTAACTTAGGCTATTTTTATTTAAGAAAAAAAATAGTTTTTGTTAAAAATGATATATTTCGGAAATTTAAAATCCAATTTAAGTTGACCTCAGATTTATATCATCAATCATATGAAATAGGGTTCAGCTTAGGCTGGACATTGTAGGTTTTATTTTTAAAAACCATAAGATTTATCAAAAAATGCTGCCCAAAGTCACTATTCCACGCGGACGGAGTCGCGGGCACAGCTAGTAATAAATATACTAAGACATTTCACACAACGCCATCTAGTCCCAAACTAAGTTGCATAGCACTTGTATTACGGGTACTAGATAACTGATATACTACATTATATACTTTTTTCATGTAAATAAATACATATTATACATAAACACCCAGACGCTGGACAGGAATCGAAACCGTGACCTCCGCAAGCGTACTGACGTGTGTTAGCCGTTACGCCAGGAGGTCGTCAATATACGAGTATCTTATCGAGTGTTTAATAACCATTTACTCTTATATTTTTTATAAAAGTATAAATAAGACGTCTAGACAATTTTGCAAGTTGTATGCAAGTTTTATGAAGACTTACAATACTAGTTTATAAGGAATATGTTTCACGAATATACCAGTATATTTAACTTAGGTATACCTTACTCATACTTGCTATGCATGTAGCATATCTTTTTACTTCATTATTGTGATTATCAAATAATTTCAGTTACGTTATATAATTATATAGCCTATCTACATAAGTTGGACTTAGAAGCCGCGTGACCCCGGCCGGTGAGAAAATAGGGTCACCCCATTTCATTCCAGGGAAGTCGTAAAACTCGTGTTTTGTTCCGGCATTAGTAACCCAAGTTCCAGTACCCTTATGCGACAGCAGCGTGTTCATGATGCCACTGGTGTTGCAAACACCCATAGGCGACGGTAACTGCTAAATTCTAAGCGGGCCGTCAGCCTGTCTGCTGTCCTACATGCCAAACGCATATTAAGTGATGGAAAAATACACTGTCTTATAATAACTTTATGTGTTAATACATTTCAACCTACATTCCTAACGGTTACATGGCATTTATTTATTGTACATAAGCTGTAATTAACGGCAAATAACCTCGCTTGCAATAAATAATGTCACAGCTGTTTTGCTTACCCGTTAAAACTATATTATCTGTATTTGTATCTACTATTACTGTGTTTGTTTCAAATCATTTATCGTAAATAGGCATTGGATCAAAAAATAAAAATTCAAAAACATATAAAGAAAATAATGCAAATTAACTCTACCGGTAATCGGTTCTTGAGTTCGAGTGATTTAGAGCAAGTAAAAACATTTCAGGAGAGCGCCGGGGGGACGAAACCTTGACCCCCTGGCGCCAACAATTTAGAGGGGGCCCGCCTTAAGACAAAGTTCGGACCAGCGCCGGCCCGGGCCACGAGATCGGCAGGCCATGTATCCGTGGGCCCGGGCGTAGGCGATAGGAGAACAGCGGGGTTTTTTAGTGGGTAGTCGGAAAAATCCCGGAGTCCCACATATCCCTCGGTCCCCCCGGGCCGGGGGAACCCGTCAAGAGAGGTTTTTCCCCAAGACCAAAAAAAAAGTATAAACATTTATTTATTAAAAGAATTTTATCTTACAAAGAATTATTATAATTTTTTCATTACAAAACGTCTTTTTCATAGTTTGACCCCAATTTTGTTCGTAGCTTCATACATAATGAATGAATAACAACAAATTATTTAAGTGATATTCGAGAAATCTTAAATAAAACGTACTCTTCTTCTTCTTAGTCGTTTCACTCTTTACAGAGCGGTCGTGATCAACTGCTAGTACTAAAAAACGTACTAATAATATCTTTATCAGACTATTATTCTTACTTCTTTTATATTTTTAGTTGAACAAAACAACTAAACTTACTCCTTATAAGAAAAGTTTAAATCCTTGAGTCGCGATATTTATTTGGTACTTAGCGTGATTTACGATTTCGCATCTATTGATATCTGATTGTATTCGTAGAAAAGTAGTGGTCGCCCAGTAGTCGAATTTCAACCATAATTCATATATCAGTTTAAACGTTATTAAGGTTCTGTCGTCAAGGATTATACCTTTATGATCACATACCTGTATTTCGCTAAGGTCACACAGTTAATAGTCTCAAAAAAAACATTCTATTAAAAAAACTTAAAATGCAGACTGAATAAAGAAGAGATTATTATATTTTTAGGGACAACACAAAGACCTAAAATAATGTTATCAATTTAATTTGACATAAGTATTCCATACGGTAATTATTTAACTTCTATTTATCCTAACTAGCTGTACCCTGCGCGCGTTGCTACGCTACTTACTAAAATAAATGTGAAGGAAAGACATTACACAAATATTGAATTTATTTCGAATCATTTTATTGATTATGTTCATGTCGAAAAAATTGTGACATTGCAGCGTTTCGTTTCAATTTGATATTTATTGAAGTGCTGTGGGATACACAATAGCGGACCCTGGGCACCGAAACGGAAGTTTGGGTTGCAACCGGGACGAACGCTGAGATGATGATACTGTGGGATACACAATATTTCTTGTTTTTCCATATGGTGCATAAACGAATAAATTTTCCGACGCGTGAGCAGCCCACATAGAGCTGCCCATGTGAGAGCATGGATTCTCACATGCTTGTAATCTAAATCCACACACTTGCAACGATTGTCCTTGTGCTTTGTTGATAGTCATTGCGAAAGCGAGTCGCACCGGGAACTGCAAACGTTTGGATTCGAATGGCATATCTGTCGGGATCATTGGGATACGTGGCAACAGTACGTCTTCACCTTTGAATTTTCCAGTCAAAATTGTTGCCTCGATAACATTGCTCATCATTTTCTTGACCGAGAGTCTGGTTCCGTTGCAAAGTCATCGTCTATATTTCTCAAGGGTAATCAAGACCTAGATTGGTCTAATGTCTTCAACACAGCCACTATTGATGAAGGAGTGTACCTATTGAATAAAAAAAAGCTTTGCGATTCTCATGCTCCCTTAAGTAATATCAAAATTGAAAATCTCGCAGCTCCATAGCTTATCAATGACATCAAAAAAAGAATTATTGCTAGAACCTGAATATATACAAATATAAACTCAAACCAACAGAGGAAAATAAACTCAATTTAAAAGTGTTACGCAATCGCTGTAATAGAGTGTGTAGGGACGCACAACGCCGGTATATTCACAATTCCATAGAAAAGATAATCCATCAAAAGTGAGGAAATTTCTAAAAATACTAGGAGTTGGATCTTCTTCAACATTGATATCTCAAATTAGTACTTCACGACCACAACACCTCTTGACCAAGTAACTAGGTCAAGAACAGTTAAAACTCTTTCTTTATCTCCAGCTCCTTCGCATCCAAATTTCTTTCTCAGTCCATTATCTGAATCTGATGTTGGTAGTGCAGTAAAATCTATCACATCAAACTCTATCACCAGTGATGATATTTTATCCAATTTCCATTCTTCCATTCTTTGTCAAAGTTTTAGAATGCTTAGTTCACAAACAAACTTACACACTACTTGTTATTTCCCCTTGAATAGTTTATAAAGCATTTTTCTCCCCTATTACACGTCCTGCAAAGACAGAGGTAGTTCTTTGACGTGGAAGCCTGTTCATTGTTGTATAGGCTTTTGTTTGTAGTCAAGTATTCTACACGCTTCGATGCTACGTTGTGTCCATTCAATAATATCACGCACAAAGCCTGTCCCTCCAGACCCAAAGGAAGTCTATTCAACACATATATGTATTCTATATTAACGATGTATTCATACAAAGTATAAATACTGCTTTCTGACTAGTTTAAAAAAATATTGCAAATGAACATTACGTAGTTTATGAAGTGGAATAATTGAACAATAAAAATAATATAATTGAACTTCGAATTGAGTTCGGCTTCTTTGATAAAGAAACATGACGTCAAAACATTAAAAAAACTGTACTTTGTCTTCTATATTGATCAATTTTATAGACACAATCTTATTGTAGTGTTATCAAATTATTATAGAAGATAATCAGAAACTGCTTAATTTAATAAAAATCTATTTAACTATAAACATGTTCCAATATTCTATTGCGGTCACGTCAAATTCCATAGTAGCGTAATAGATGACTATGAAAGCAATGTAAATTGTTTATCATAATGTTCTCCATATATGTTTCCCTAATAACATGCCTATCGCCGTAACCTATTTTTCGATAAAATTCTAGCGCTATTTGGCAGCGATAAGAAAGGTCGCGATTAGCGTGGGTGGTGCTGTAGTGCTTTTTCTGACGAGTGTATGATAAATCGAGTAAATTATAATATTCAGAACACGAACAGTGAAATAATATTTTTCGCAGTTCGTATTATGTCTATACTTTATTGATGGTATGGATATTTGCCAAATAGAAAACTTTTATTCACTGCACAAACATCCATGAATAGATAGATAGAAAAGTAAATATATGATGATAAAGCATTGACAATATTTTAGACAAGAGTGATTTCTTTCAAACTAGTTAAGGGCTTCTACACACGTACCACGACCACAACCACACCTCAACCACACCACGTGACCAGGTGTATATTTCGTATTGAAAATGAATAGGACTATTCACACGTACCACATTTTGCAGTCATTATCGACCGTGTGTGTGTGATACCGACCACATCGCAAACACAACGTTGCGTCGACGCAACGACAGTGCGCGTGCACCGCCCGCACTCTTCCCCTCCCCCGGTTCATTCATTTCATTCATACAACGCAACCACATCGACATTTTGTCGGTACCACAACGCAACTACAAAAAACTGCAGCGACACTATTCACACGTAACCACTGCTTGACAGCATTTTGGCGTTGCGACGTGGTGTGGTCGTGGTCGTTCTTCCCATAGAAGCCCTAAATGAGTATTTTATAAAAGATATTTTTGATGACGGCTTACAAATATAAAACAATATATAATTAAATAAAAACTTATGGTTATTTTTAGAGGTAGATTATAGTTATATTAAGCAGAGATTTTTAATATACGTTTTTCTACATTTTGAGTTCTAGAACTCTTTAGCTCCATATAAAAAAGTTTGCGAGTCTAGCCAGCTAGCATACGTTTTTTTAATAACGCTCGATTACATTACTTGATTATTGATACACTTGTAATGGTAATAATATGACTATAGTGATCACATTTCGAAGCCATTTTGAATTGAAAACCAATTGTTGAAATTGTTTATTGTTTCATAATCTTTAGAGATCTCGTTAATTCAAAAACATTTGACTAGGCCCGCAAATGGACTATTTAGACGTAATAATGTGCTAGCGTATTAATTTTAGCAGCCATTTTATATTGAGTATTCATTGTCAGATCATAGTACATATTTTTATAGCTTTAAGCGACCTCATCAAATATTTGGCCAGCCTCCCTGATTAACAAAAGCATTAGAGTATAATAGGAACGAATACTTAGATTTAATTTATTGTTAGATCTATTTCGTTTGAAGGACTTAAATTTAATATTTAATTTTTATAAATAACAATCAATTCTTTTCTTTTCTTTTTGTATAAAATCGATCACATATGTATTACCAGAATTATTTTATTTACGAGTAATAAATATAACAGAGTGTCAGAATTCTTTTAAGATATTTTTTGAAATTATCAGATCTTGTAGTTTTCGCGTTCAAAACAGTATTTATATTTTAATCCCGCTTTGCATTGTCATGCGAACTAAGTATCATATTGGCTAGTTACATATCCAGCATAAAGTATGCAACGTCCATCAATTTTTATTGATATTTTGCTTTACACAATATAAATAACATGTTTTGGTTCCTTCAATATAACTTCGAATAAAATACTTACTAACAAATATATCAGTAATACTTGATCAAATATGATCTGTTTGTTCGTAATGGGTTTAAGAACTTTGTTCATTAGTGAGCTTCACGCAATACAAGCAACTTAGATTCATTTATCTTGGATATTTCATATGTATTTTAATGTTTTTCATTACCAGCAAGTAAAGTTATAAATTGTCAGTCTTCTTGCGTTTAATATTGGTTATAACATTTTGAAATAGATTTCACTAAATTGTCTTTTACTATTTGTAGAAAGGTAATTGACTACGCACCTGTAGTTGACCATTAAGGCACAAAAACCGATAAAATAATAATTCATGGCGTGTTTTTAAACTAATTCCAAATTAAATAGCCGATCCTACTATCTAGTCATTGAACTGTGCAAATTAAGTATCTTCTATTTTTTAATATTCCAAATGACCACCAATTGTTTGATGATTGACGCCCTGTAAAAGTATAATTGGTATTTTTTTAAATAATTTTTATGATTTGCAAATTTTTAAAGGCAGATGTTAGCAACTTATTGACCTTAAAGATATTATCTTTTTATTTTACTATTTGTTTAGGATTAATTAAAGTAACGAGGTATCTGAAAAACAAACATATATCTACAAAATCGACCTAGTGGGGTGGTCCACTACTAATTCAAATATATCATGATTTTCTAGTAATTGACCAGAATGACCAAGTTTTGATAAAATCTGTCTGTCTATTATGCAAAATAATATATTGAGGTCAACTTAATTTAGTTTTACAATTAGTTACATTTATTTAGTATTTGACGACCTTTATTATAAGGTATGATTAGTTTCTGAAAGCAATTTTTCACCTCATATATGTTTGAGAAAGAGTGCACATTTCTGAATTATACTGAAGCTGCAATGCTCTCAACCGTGAACGATGTTCGATAAGACGGGTTTCATAAGTCAAATCTGTCAAATCCTGATTCGGACGCTTTACCGAGGAGAAAACGTGGATGAGTCAGAAAATGATACTGACCAATAATATAACATTATAGGTCTGGAACCGCTCCATAAATTAGATAGTCAGTATAAGCATCAAGATCAGCTAAATTTAAATACGAAAATAAATTTTATTTTATGAAATAAAACATTACAATCTGATATTGAAATTTAATAATTGCTCTTATAAAGGAAAAAAGACCAGTTCAACGAGAAATAATCCAGAGACATTATTTTATATAATTTTATGCAATTTTCCTATTATTTATATGAAATAAAACGCCAAGTGACCAATTTGTTTTTTATTGAACAAATAACCGTAAACATCTGGATGATCATCTACTGGTGCAAAATATGATCAACTATTAGATTTTCGTATTTGTTAGATGGTCAACTACTGAATCTCTAATGTTAGTTTTTTTTTATATTTTAATCAATTAATATACAGGGAAAAACACTAGTTTAATTTCATTAGAAAACTTGCGTAGATTTCACAAAACGAAACACTGATTGAAATACGGGTGTAAATTAAGGTTAAGCATTTAAAAAAAGAAATTCTGTTCCCTTAAGTGGTCCACAAGAGCACAAGTGCTCTTACCTAACTATACGAATACATTTTCTGTCTGAACTTTCACGTCCATTTTAATACCTCTAGTAACGGGTATACGTGCTCAGATTCGTAATGAATGGTTAAGGTTAAGGCCGGACTCACATTCCTATATATAGTATCACTTAGGATTTTGTCAAAAGTGAGGTTTTGGCTTTTAAAAAGTTAAATCTCGTCTGTATATTGTTATGACTAATTCAGTTCGTTATAAGGCCGTGTAATGTTGACCAGAAAAAAATAGGGCTACCATTGAGTTGAAAAATTATGGAACTTTACTAGGAAATATTTTGCTAGTTTAGAAGATATAAAGGAAGGACAAGACTCGTGAATTTGTTCTTTTCGACTTTTCTTCTCCGTGGCACAACGGCTTTCTCACGCTGGAATGCCTAGGGAAGTCGCTATTTTGATTACCGTAACGATTTTAGCTGTTTTTGTATATAATATGTATTTATTTACAAAATATGTGTTTCTGACATTACATGGCATGGCAGTACATCATACCTTGATACTAACACTCAGCTGCTTACCTTGGAACTACTTACATAGCTCTATGTGTGTTGTTACGGAGTTTTTTCTATGAACTTTAAAGGATTTTCTTTTTCAGCCGATGGTATGACCTACTCATTCGGAGTATTCTACAGAGAGTTTTTAATATACTTTGAAGAAGGAAAAGGCAAAACAGCTTGGATCGTGTCTATTCTTGTTGGAGTAACTCTTAGTTCAGGTAATTATGTTAGGCTTTATAATTTATAGAAAATATTTAACTTTTTTTCAACTGCGGATAAAGTAGTCATTCAGCCGGTTGCAACCCAAACTCTCGCTTCGGCGCCCGGGGTCCGCTTTCCGACTTTTTCTTCTCCACTTCGCACGATCTTTGGCTTCTCTGGTGGTCAGTCCATTGGTATCCATATCAACTCTTACGACGTCAAGCCAGCAATTTTTGGGTCTACCCCTCCTTTAGGGCCTGGCGGGAGGGGTAAAGTTTGGGTTGTAACCGGAATTTAACACTTAGATGATAATGAGGATTTCGGCAGAGAAAGAATACTGACCTGTGCGTTACATATATTGATATATAATATGTATTTATTTACAAATAATCGGTATGTATGTAATATATCAGTTGTCTAGTACCTATAACACAAGTGCAATGGCACTTAGTTTGGAACTAGATGATGTTGAAATTTCTGAAGAAATATATACACATATATATTTATACAAATAAATAAAATTGGAGGGTCTGTTTGTAATGTTCAAATAACCGCTTTTTACTAAGTGCATTCGGACGTATACACGGTACATATACCAAAACAACATTTTTTACAATTTTTGTCAGTCTGTCTGTTTGTTCCGGCTAATCTCTGAAATAGCTGCACCGATTTTGACAAAACTTTCACTGGCAGATAGCTGATGTATCAAGGAGTAACAAGGCTATAATATAATAAAATAACTAGGCTATTTTTATTTTAGAAAAAAATTTGTTTTTGTTAAAAATGATAAGTTTCGGAAATTTTATATCCAATTTAAGTTGACCTCAGATTTATGTCATCAATCATATGAAATAGGGTTTAGCTTAGCCTATACATTGTAGGTTCGAACGTACATATTCTGGAGGCGCATGGCGAACACTTACATTTGATAACACTGACTGTTTGCATATTTCATTAATATTTTAGGGTTTATAGGGTTTGTAATCCAAAATAAACCATAAGATATCCAAAAAATTTTGCCCAGTCACTATTTCACGCGGACGGAATTGCGGGCACAGCTAGTACACACACACACACACACACACACACACACACACTCACTCACTCACACACTCACTCACTCACGCACTCACTCACACACTCACTCACACACTCACTCACTCACTCACTCACACACACACTCACTCACTCACTCACTCACTCACTCACTCACTCACTCACACACACACACACACACACACACACACACACACACACACACACACACACACACACACACACACACACACACACACACACACACACACACACACACACACACACATATTAGTGATCTCAGTGTGCATCTCCTCACGATGTTCCTGTACCCTTATGGGACAGCGGCGTGGTTCGAGATGTCACTGGCGTTGCAAACACCCATAGGTGACAGTAAGTGTGAAATTGAAAGTGCGCCGTTAGCCTGTCTGCTGTCCTACAGAAACAAAAAAATGATTAGAATATAATAATATTACGAGTATAAAGTGGAAGGTGTCATCATCATCATCAAGCTGGTATCATATGTGACCCCAAAATGCCGGTACAGCTAAAGACCATGATTACATGACTACCATCAAGCCTGACCCATCTATAAAAAGATTATGTACGAGATGCCTAGCTTTTATAATGCTAAATGGATAAGACCGATTTTTGAACAAAATCAGACTATTTCGGAACTCCCTCAAACATGGTAACCTTCATGTCCTTGACATGTCGCACGTTTAATCATAAACTGACCTAACTTAAAAAACCTATTTTTTGGGAAATCGCAAAAAACGTTTTGTCATTTACTACTTATCCCATATATTGACTTATAACTAAATAGCGGTAACTCAGTGTGGGAAAGAGATATCGAAATAGATCTTAGTTTGGCCGATAGAGGGCGTCGATACAATGCTGCCCGTTATATTATCTCACTTTAGACCTAAATCGTAATCGGTCAGTTTATGATTAAGCGTGCGATGTAGTAACCCGCTAGCCGCTCGCTAAACTAGATATCTCTAATTTTTATTTCTTAGTTATTATCATCAACCAAAATGTTTATGTATTTCAGGACCAATATCGAGTTCATTCGTTAATCGTTGGGGCTGCAGAACCGTGACTGTAGTTGGTGCCTTACTAGCCGCAGTGTGTGTTGTCGCATCAGCGTTTGCTGATAACGTACTTACCTTGATTTTTACTATTGGAGTGGGAGCTGGCTTCGGGTTCGGCCTCATCTACCTCCCAGCCATTGTCAGTGTCACGATATGGTTCGAACGATACAGAAGTTTGGCTACAGGTAAATCCTAGTTCATTTTTTTCTTTTATTGCATTTGACTTTGTAAATAACCTAGAGGCCACAGATTTGAAGCTCGTTTTTATCCATGCAGGGGCGGAGTAAGAATAGTGACTCCTGAGCGGAAGTCAGCCTTTCGTAAAAAGCGACAAAATAACCCTAGCTATGCAGGAGGCCCCCAAGCCCGGCTGAAGGGCAACCAGTCCTTGTTTTTAAGTATGCCGCCATGATAACCTTGTGTTCCAGCATTAGTGACCCTGCTATTGTGGTGCCTCTAGCATCTCAAACATCCATAGGCGACGGTAACTGCTTAGCATTAAGTGGGCCGTCAGCCTGTCTGCTATTCTTCAGCAATAAAAAACCGATGTTATGCACTACTTAGAAATCTTTCTCATCTTATGAACATATTTTAACATTAATATCCGGATGACCGAGCTTTGCTCGGTATTTATTTTTTTATAAATTGTGTTTTTTGGAAATTAACAATTGATTTTCTTAGTCTAACCTCAAAGCAAACACTCATTAACTTCGTGTTACTTAACAACGCCATCTGCTGGAATAGCTTTAGTGTTGTTGTGTCGCTAAAGCAATTTAAAAAAATAGTAGTATTATTCGCCGATAGATGTCAGGAAGAGTCGTTTTTCAGTTTAAATTGGGACTACTCAAACGCCACCTTTTGACATTTTCTAGAAATGATTCCTAGCTAGATCGATTTATCGCCCTCGAAACCCCCTGTATACTAATGAAAATTGTTGGAGGCGATTCCGAGATTCCTTGATATCACCGAAATCTGTAACCTGCCTATCAACCTATATATATCAACCTTAGACAAGCAGGGCGGGTATACTAAACCCGATGACGTGGCTAGGTTAATGGCTAAGCAAACGGTATGCTGCAGTTATTTATGTGATTTATAGATAATAAACGAAAGTAAAATATTAATCATTTCAAATGTAATACATACTTTCGATTCTCTCGGAGAATTATTTGTGTAAAGCAAATATTTTATTCATACTTAGTTATCACATCGTGCAGCAAACTTTTGAAAATTACTAAACCGTTGTATACTCTCGTTCTAAAAAAAAATAGAGCTACCGAATGATTTTCCTAGGTAGTCGTCAAAGGCGACGAGAGCGTTATTGATTTTGCTTGTTTCCACACAAATAGGCAGGCAATATTCGGATTCTGTTTTCCGTTCGGTTTGTCAGACAGCATTTGCTCCAGTAATGATTAAATTTAACCATATTTATTCTAGTTTTTATCTTGTGCCTCTTGACTAAGAAGAGTCACTGAGAGATATAGTAGAAAAACAATGTGTCGCTTATAAAAGCGGACTGAAATTTTAGTCCGTGATTCTATTCAATTATGAATTCAAGGCTGCAAAGAGTAGGTCCTGCAAGAGCAAACGCTGCCTTGATCTCAAGGGTACCGTTGTCTTTTTGTCCAGAGTGGTCACGTAATTTTCATCTTTAAGCATATATGTAAGACGATCGAAACGTAACACTCATATGAATAATTTTATCCTCGAATAAAATTAATGTTTATATTATTGTACTTTCAGGTATAGCCGTATGTGGTTCTGGTTTAGGCACTTTTCTGTTTGCACCAATCACAGCGAGCTTAATTACTAGTTATGGCTGGCGAGGAGCAATGGCCATCATTGGTGCCTTCATCCTAAACTGTATACCATTAGGACTCATGTTCCGGCCTGTCCCTGTGCGACCTAGAACACCAATCACGGAGCCCATGTTACCAAAACAAAATAACAAATCACCTTTGAAAAGATCTCAAAGTACCGAAAACGTTGTAAGAAGTAATGGTAAAGTAGAAGACGGCGATGTATCGAGATTAACATTGTCACAACCAACTCTAAACAAGCCACAAGAACAAAGTAAGCCGCATTCTCGACACGGAAGTGGCATCATGCAAAGGCCGGATGTATTATACCAAGGAAGCATGACGAGTCTGACAAAATTCAGAGCACCTTCTCCAGAAAGACAGCACATTACTAAAAGTAATGACCAAATAGAAACGAGATGTGAATGGCTGCCTTGCTCCGATGAATCAAAAGCAGCGCTGTCACAGATGCTTGACTTTTCACTATTAGTAAACCCGATTTTCGTGTTATTTGCAGTATCGAACTTTTTAACAAGCATTGGTTTTTATATACCTTACGTTTATACGGTGCCAATGAGTGAAAAATTGGGGATCGAGAATCCACCATATTTAATTTCTATCATAGGAGCTGCAAATTTAATAGGCAGGATTATTTTAGGATATATCAGCGATAAGCCTTGGGTGAATAGATTACTAGCTTACAATGTATGTCTAGTAATTTCTGGAATAAGTAAGTAAACCTAACATTTTTTATTCCTCAATACGACTAAAAAATGTGGCAAATTGTTAACCAATTTTTACTTATTTCCTTCAGGTACAGCGATGGCGATGATTTGCTGGGAATTTTGGGGACTTGCGGTGTATGCCCTAGTATTTGGTTTCACTATTGGAGCCTACGTAGGCCTCACATCTGTAGTGTTAGTTGATTTGCTGGGTCTAGAAAAACTAACTAACGCATTTGGGCTTCTTCTGCTGTTTCAAGGAATCGCATCCCTTATTGGTCCACCGTTGGCTGGTAATTATATTTTTAATCTCATCACATATTATAAACGAGAAAAATCTAGACTGTTCTTAACTTTTGACTTACTCGTAGTTTGAAGATAATATATATTATGATTTGATTGAGTACCAATTATTTATTTATCTAGTTTAATCACTAAAAATTAATCAATGATTAGCAAATTTAATTACATATGTATATATAGGTATATGTATTATTTTTAATATAACTGTAATGTAATGATTCTGAGTTTAGATTGAAATAACATTTAATTATACGGATCGCTTTCCATTCCAGGTTGGCTATACGATGAAACGAATTCATACGCTCCCGGGTTTTATTTGGCGGGTGGCGCGATTTTTTTAAGTGGATTCATATTATTCCTCATTCCTCTATTGGAAAGGCGAAGCAACCGGTCACAAGTGAGCCAAGACACGCCAATGGGCAACATATAGCAGGACGCGTTTAGGGGCCAACGGCGTGATTACCCAGTAATTGTGCTGAACAGCCCCTCAACGCCATCCTCGACTAGCAGTACGGAGGATACTATCAGTAACAGGGTATATAAAACTACAATAATAGAGGATAACAACACTTTTTATATGGATGAAGATGATGATATATACGAATTTGTTGAACACTATGAAGAGAGGAATGAATGTGACGTATATTTCGATAACCTGCACCGAACCCATTCCAGCGATAGTGTCAGGAGTGTACATAAATTATAATAAGACTTAATATTAAAAGGTGCAATATATAAGTTTTGTCTTTCAATCTGGCTAGTTTCAAATGTTTAATCGCCTAAGGTTTTTTACACATAATCTTAAGAACTGCAAAAAATTTATAATATTAGCTTAAGTTACGAAGTGTAAAAAGGTGATATTAAAAGTACTAGTTAACAAATTATTCATCAAAATCATTAAGGAGCAAGTTTGTCAATGTAATTAATGCTTCAAGCTGATATGAATTGGCTAAACACGGGCGTAGTCGAAATCCTCCACTAATATTAATTTAATAGACCTGTATGTAGAATTATACAAACTTCCATTATTGAATGATTTTTCTATTTCAAATGCTTTGAGTCGCGTGGTTATTATACAATGGCTTTATCGTGGACCAATCGTGGATAGAATGTGATGAGATCCAAATGTACCTAACAAATATGATGCTATGTAATTTTAGAAGCAAATCTAAGAAATGTTTTATTTTTATAGATTTTTTGTTGTTAGTAATGGTTTTCTAGGAATAGTGTTATCTTCCACGTTGTGTTCAGTAGCATGTATGATACTTTCTTAGATTTATTTCGTATTTTGGTTTATAAATCCATTTTATGAATGGAGTCAGTCAGTTTGTATATTATAAAATTTTATTTCTTTCCTAGATATACGAGTAACATAGATTAAGTAAAATTTTCCCTGATTTGAATTAAAAACTAAATTATATGTGGAAAATAATTGTTAAAAGCAATAGTTTAACAAGCAATAAGACTACTTAAATGCCTTAAAGTATAAAGGATGATTTGTATTATATTACTCGCATTACTAATAATGTATTATATGAATAGCTTTGCAAAAGAAATACTAATATATTTGAATATTTGATTAATTAGATTTCATTCTTATTTTAGAAATCAAAAGGACTTTTAGCTTTCATCATTTTGGACTAAAATATACCACTCATACGACTTCCTGTTGACAGCTCTTCTTCGCACAAATTGGTATTTTATGTGTAACAGTAAAAGCTCGTTATATCTAGAAACCTAAGATTATAGCGAAATCGGATATATAAGTTGCCGATTTTAGGTAAAATATTAGACAGTTCCAGTACTTTTCTATATTATACCACTTTTTCGTAGATTTAATTAAAATGGATACTAAAAAGCCTAGTTTATAATGTAGAACGAACCTTTACTTTAATAAATTTTGTAGGCATTATTGTGATCGTATCTAATTTGAATTAGATGTATATTTACTATATACAATATGTAAATACAATACATAATATTAATATACAATAATTATTAAATATTAAATTATATTAAATTAAACATGAAGTAATATTTTATACCCTTGGCTAGATGGTACGACTCTATCCTTATTGCCTTAATGTGTCTATTTGAAATCTTTTACCTTAAGACGTATTTAATATAAAATATTTTATGAACGTGTCAATACATTTTTCTTCGTCCAGGGGTGGAGTAAGAATACTGACTCCTGCGGCCGGAGACAACCTGTCATAAAAAGCGACAATACAACCCTAGCTAAACAGGAAGGCTCGAAGCCCGTCTGGATAACAACCACCTCTGTTCTCTATATATGTCACCATAATAACCTTGAGTTTCAGCATCGATGACACAGGTACGAATTCCCCTACGTGAACAACGTGTTACCGTTGCCCCTGGCGTCGTAAACATTCATAGGAGACAGTTACTGCTTAAGATTAAGTGGGCCGTCAACCTGTCGTCTTTTCCACGGCAATAAGACCACCACCCCGCTGCTTATTGTGGGACTAGATGGCACTGGATAAACTGTCACAGAATACAATATTAATTTATTTATAAATGATAAGCGACTTGTTGAAAATATTATTGACGTCATACTTCTTTTGGCGCGTTTGGAAAAATTATAAGAATAAAATTTTACGATGCGCGTGCAGACCAACATGATAAAGTTAGCTGGTAAGTAACCCTCAAGTTTCTGTGAAAAACTGTAACAGTAGTTTCTCAAATATTCATAAATCTATAATACGTTTTTTTTTATTTTGTACTTTTCATTAAAAATTTACTTGTATAGTTAAAAAAATCAATCAATTCATATCAATCAAAAATCTAGAGAAATTGAATTAATCAGGTTTATATTTTGCAATTTAGTAATTATAATATGCTCATAGAAAATATTGTAAAAAGGAACAGTAAGCAAACATCAATAATTAATTCTCGTATTAAAAATAAAAATTTTGCTCCGAGCCTCCTTCTGTTTTGCTTTCTTCACTGCAGTGTTTCAGCATCCCTGACATGAATCATGCACATACTTACACGGTTATATTCGAAACATTAACTTGAGTTCGGAGTTATGCTATTAAGCACTGTCATATATAAAATCTAAGCGTCACATTTTGTTTCACTGTCGGGACAAGGACAAGAATAAATGAAATAAATGTGACTAAATTTATAATATGACATTACATTTAAATAAAAAGCATTAAGTGAAAGAAAAAGTTCTAAACACAAGGGACAATCCTCCAGCCGAGAAAAGAAAAAACCGAATTGTAATCTTTCTCAGACTTCTCAGGAGCTCAGTGGTATTCTACTTGGTGACAAATCTAGAGGTTCCGGGTTTGAATCCCACGATGTCATGTACTGCTTAGCCAGTTTTTGTCGCCTAATGTGCATAATTATATATATTTTTGTCTGTGCAGGGGCGAAGAAAGAACACTGACCTCTGCGGTCGGGGTCGGCCTGTAAAAGGCGACAAAACAACCCACCCTAGTTCCAACATTAGTGACTCAAGTTTCTGTACCCTTAAGGACAGGACGATGGTAACTGCTAAATTTTAAGCGGGCCGTCAGCCTGTCTGCTGTCCTCCAGCAATAAAAAATTGTCATGTAGCTACAGTGAAGGAAAATATTATGAAGTACCGAGAACCCTGGTATGTGGAACCCACCAATCCGCCTTAGATAAACATGGCCGGTATATTGTCCGTTCCATCTATGGGAAGACCCAAGCCCAGCAGCGGGACGTTATGAGCTATTATTATTACTTTAGCTGCAGTTGAGCTAACATTTAGTTAATGTAATTATTTTTAGTACCCATAACCGCTCTGGCCACCTAAGAACCAGACAGTGCTGAGTGAAGTATTTTTTTATTGCTGAACATCAGCAGATCCACTTGTCAGTAAACAGTTACCGTCGCCTATGGATGTTTGCAACGCCAGGGGCACTGCGATCACGCTGCTATCTGCATAGAGGTACTGGAACCTGAGAAAAATCAAAGTCGTAGTATATTTAGATTTTATTCATTTTTTATAATTATATTGGAATACAAGAACAACTCGCATCTAATTAATCATTTTTATTTATATTTAGTGTGTCTTCTTTATTGCGACAGAGCATCATCTTACGTATACGGTGATCAACGATAAAAAATGTTACTACTGTAACCGCAGACGTTGCCTGTAACAATACATACATTTTTAATTTAAATGAGTAACATATTTTAAAGTACTACTAAATAGCACTAATTTGATTTCAGATCTATGGTAAATGGTTGTTAAAAAAAACCTCTTCTTAACATTATTTTTTAATTCAATTGAAAAAAGAATTCATCTGTCCGTAATTATTTTTATTGCTGTAAGACAACAGACAGACGGACGGCCCACTCAGAATTTAGCAAGTTGACACATACAAACTTTTTTTATATTAATGATATAGGTATAGAAAAATACGAGCTTCAAAATGAGCATACTGTTAATATGTCAAGAAAAGTACAAATATGAGTAAGTTGAAATAGGTAATTATAACTCACCGAACTAATCCACATAGCCCACTTGATATAAAATGCACGAAACATCAAAACCGGCTGTGTAGAGACAATTTGAGATGCAATGAGCCAACCACGAATCGCAGCAATCGGAGTCCAACTAATTAAATTTATGACAGTCACCTTTATGACACACTGAAATATGCATTAATGAAATGTTAATACACCACAGTATACGTATATTTTGTATATATACGTCTGAAGCGAGATTTTTTACGATTTTATTCAGTTTGGTGAATCTGTATCATTAACATTTACTGAAAAGTTTATAAAATATAAAATAAATTTACGGCATCGAAACCCGTCCCGGGCAAAAGCGTTTATGCGTAATATTTATTTACAAAAGCATATTATCAGTTGTCTAGTACCCATAACAGATGCACTCTGCTGCTTTGAATTGTTACAGTATATTTATAATATATTTAATCTCCCGTGTACGTATAGCAAAGTACTTAAAGATTGTCATAGATGAATGCACATTTTAATAAAATTGATAACATTTCAATACATGATCATAAAGTGTGTACATACGTTAGTAAAACGTACTAGCTCGCGGCTTTTAACTGAGTCATCATATTTCCGCTCCAATGCCTTTGTCCAAATTAACATAATTATCCTGTAGAAAATATTAAAACATGATAAAATATTGGTAACAAATTATGATATTTTTAATAAAATGCATTTAAATAATTATATAATGATGCTAGCCAATATTATTTGAAATTACATATTAGGAAGAATTAGGACATTTAGATAAGCGGTAACCGACTCTCTAAGTCGCAAAAGATGACTAATGGGCCTTTCATAAGTTTATAGAAGGTAAAAGAAGTTTTCTTTTCGAGATCTAAGGATCTAAGGAAGGAGGATGTTGAATGGAAAACTTACCTAAGTCAAACACCAGTCGCAACTGGAAATCCAAAAACTTATGACCTAAATTTTACTAGATTTATTTTTCCTATAAATCTTTGGTTTATTTAACTAAAATGTATTGTTATAAATTATAAAATGCTACCCAAATGCCTAAGACATTCATAATTTGCAACAAAATCTTAGAGGATCCATACTGTTACAAACATACATAAAACCTTTAGTTGTTTTTTCTGTAATATCAATGTGATGTATTGAGGTATTTTTAAATATGGGATGTCAAGTAAAAAGTTAGACACCGAATTGATATATGAGATTTTTATTATTGTGAAATATAATCATCGTGTATAATGTCCGTAATATAATAACGACAGTGTCAAGACTTGAAACTTTTGCATGAATATCAAAAATTAATAACTAATAAACAGTATTAATACAATATTAATTATCGTAATAGATATTCTAAATAAGTTTTTATGTAGAATATTAAGTAAATAAGAATAAATATTGTAATTGTTATAATACTTACATAACAGCAGAAGATTTTACGCTTCGCATCATAAATATAAAAACAATCAAATATTTATGCCAAGAGTGTGGTAAAATCATATTTAAAGTGCACGTCGTACATGCGAAATCATAACCATAATGTCCGATACCGAATACAGGAGGGAGGGAATAAGTAAAGGCAAATATGAAAGAAAGGCTCAGAAATAAACAATAATGTCTACGTGTTATGGTCCAGCCTAAAAATAAAAGATATATTAAAAATATATAAACATTTATAACATCCCCTCATTGACGATGAAGTCGTATTATTTGGTAAATAAAGGGGAAAGAATACTAACCTCTGCGGCCGGGGTTGGCCTGTCGTAAAAGATAACAAAACAACCCACCCCAGCTACGTGGTAGGGCCCCAAGCCCGTCTGGATGGTGACCACTTTTGGTCTTAAGTATGCCGCAATAATAACTGTGTGTTGTGTTCCGGCATTAATGACCCAAGCTCCTGTACCCTTATGGGACAGCAACATGTTCGCGATGCCACTAGCGTTGCAAACACCCATAGGCGACGGTGCCTGCTAAATTCTAAGCGGGCCGTCAGCCTGTTTGCAATAAGAAAGAATATGCCTCACACGCATCATATTTATTCTTCCAATATTTTTAAATCATTAATTATCATACATAAAGAATTTGATAAAGACTTATTTATCACAGTCCTTTAAATTGTACAGCTCTTGGTATAATATTCATTTAGTTTTATAGATTTAAAGTGCAAAAGATTATATTCTGTCTTATATTATAGTATTAGTAAAATAAAATTCGATTCATATTTCATTTATTTGAAACAATATTCCAGTCATATTTAGGGAAATATGTTTTCTGATCAAAAAATCTTTAAAAATATCGAAACTTAAAAGCTTGAACAATTTTAATTTAGTACTAATAAGAATATTATCCATACCGTTAGTAATGTATTTTGCAACAACATATCTTTCAATACAAACATGTGTCAGACATTCGACCTCGAACACTGCCAAAAATGTTTCCATGAAAGCAAAAAAAATACAACATTCCGCCTCCAAGCAGTATGCACTGAAATATATTTTAACCCGTGAATATGCTATTATATAAACTACTAATTAAATTTAGAACGCAGATCTTTATTGTTCGATTATACAAGAGCAGATACCCGGTCGTAACGCGTGGTATGCGTGCCAATAGACTCAATAGAACTAAAGATCGTAGGAAAATAAACGCAAGGCAGAAGAATAAGTCAGAAAATGGACATAGGGGCGCTATGGTGGAAATTTACTTTGGATCCAACGATAACAATGATAAAGAGCAGACACGCTAATGTTCCAAATAATAATTTAATTAAGTATTTCCATGTCCTATGAAAATAAGGATAAAATTAATCAGAAAACATACTATGTGCGTAAATTCGTAATTTCTATCCGTGCAGGGGCGGAGAAAGAATACTGACCTCTGCAGCCGGGGTCAGCCTGTCTTAAAAGGCGACAAAACAACCCACCCTAGCTACGTGCTAGGGCCCCAAGCCCGTCTGGATGGCGACCACCTTTGGTCTTATGTATGCCGCCATAACAACTTTGTGTTGTGTTCCGGCATTAGTGACCCAAGTTCCTGTACTCTTATGGGACAGCAGCGTGTTCGCGGTGCCACTGGCGTTATAAACACCCACACGTGACGGTAACTGCTAAATTCTAAGTGGGCCGTCAACCTTTCTGCTGTCCTATAACTCGATACTACTACTAACTAATCGATAACTCAAAAGTGGTTCACTTTTCCATAATGCACATGGGGGTTAAAATTATCGCAAATAGTCACCCCTATCACCTCCTAACGGGAATACGTCGAATCGCCAATAAACCTGTATTATTATGATGAAATTTATTAAATTCCTTTGTTAAAAATCAGATTAATACAAAAAATACTCACTTTTCAAGATGCTTAATGTATGGCAGGCGTGCAACTGTAGACACAAAGCTTCTCGTAAACATTGCTAAAGTGAAGTTAGCTAAATTTTTGTAACTATAATCAAGTTGCGAACTTGATTTAATTAGTACAATATTCAACCATAAACCCAGTAACATAGATGTTAATCCTGCAAATAAAATATTATGTGTGTTTCAGACAAATTTTGCGTTGAACTACTTTATTTCTTTGGAACAATTAAAGATAATTGAACTTAATGATTAATAAATGAACTGAAGATGGATTGATCAAATTTATTGTAATAATATGTTCGTTATCCTTTCAGAGTCGGAGGTTAGGCAGCAGTAGTCAATTTCGCTCATAATAATCATCATCGTAATAGCGTAATGTTTCTTTAAATTGTTAACAGTTACTCCATTGCTGGGCATTGTTAAAAACTTTAAAGCTTCGCAATACATACATATTAAAAACGTTATGAAATTGAACTCACCTACAACAAAAGCCTCATCGTGTAATACAGTTTTCTCCTCTTCATTAAAAACTTCATCCCAAAAACAATTATTCATGTTTGTTATTTTATAAAACTAAGACGAAGCATGTGCCCGGTGTGCCACAAAGTCAGAAAGTGCAAGATGAAATCTTAAGCGCAATTATTTACTTGTAAGCTGAAACCAGTTGTGGCATGCTCTGTTTGCACTATTGTTTAATATTGTATTATTATGAATAGATGAAACCAGATCTAATATGTTATTCATATACTAGTAGTACAGTGCGATGAAAATTTTATCGTTTCACTAAATGACTATGTGAATAATTTCGCTCTATCTATAAGTAAATCAAATTTAATGTAAATATTGTCCACCACCATTACTCTTGAGTTAATCTATACAAATAAATAAAATTGGAGGGTCTGTTTGTAATATTAAAATAACTGCTTTTTACTAAGTGCATTTGGATGTATACACGGTACATATACCAAAACAACATTTTTTACAATTTTTGTCTGTCTGTCTGTCTGTTTGTTCCGGCTAATCTCTGAAACGGGTGGACCGATTTTAACGGGACTTTCACTGGCAGATAGCTTTTTTTTTGGTCTCGGGGAAAAACCCTCTCTTGACGGGTTCCCCCGGCCCAGGTGGACCGAGGGATATAATAAATAATAAATATTTTGTGACAATTCACACAGCGTTATCTAGTCCCAAACTAAGTAGGATATGTGATATGTGGGACTCCGGGAAAGATGTACACACTAAAAAACCCCGCTGTTCTCCTATCGCCTACACCCGGGCCCACGGATATATGGCCTGCCGATCTCGCGGCCCGGGCCGGCGCTGACCCGCCCTTTGTCTAAGGCAGGCCCCTTCTAAATTGTTGGCGCCAGGGGGTCAGGATTTCGTCCCCCGGCGCTCTTCTGAATTAACATTGAGTAGGGCCGCGGAACAGCACGCGGCCCTCTCCCTCGCGGCAATAGTGCGGGCGGCGGATCGTCCCCCGAGGGGCCGTCCGCGGCCGCTTTTTACGGCGGCCGGAGGTCGTTACTGGAAGGGGAACAGATAGCTGATGTAAAAATGATCAGTTTCAGATTTTTTTATTCCAATTTAAGTTGACCTCACATTTATATCATCAATCATATAAAATAGGGTTCAGCTTAGGCTGGATTTTGTAGGTTCGAACGCAGTTTGTTTATTTCATTTATTTATATTTTAGGGTTTATAGGGTTTGTAATCCAAAATAAACCATAAGATATATCCAAAAAATGCTGCCTAAAGTCACTATTCCACGCGGACGGAGTCGCGGGCACAGCTAGCTGCTCAATAAAGATTCAAGGTTTAAATAAATGCGTAACTTTTGTGATTGATGAGCGGGTAAACTTAGTATATTTTATCCGGTCAATATCTCCAAAGTAATTTGGGGTTAACGTACGTAAACAAAGAAAATGTGTTTATTTTTTTATTTTAAGCATAATAGGTATTTTGTAAAATTTTGCTTATGATCACAGTCACCACATTCTTGCTCCGATACAAATATCATACGACAAATTGATGTCCATCAGCTCCATTTCTGAAGACCGCATCAAGGTTCGAAATGTGAAGAGGCTCTTCAGTTTCAAAGTCCTAAACTCGATTGTACCGCATCGCCCGCTCGGGGCGAAGCAAAGCGTAATGTTTGCGCATCCGGCCCAGCAAAGCTGCTCGAAGGCGCTCATCTCCGGCTAGATAGCACAGTACTGGTACACTTGTCGCCGCCTGAAGCAACGATCAGTTATGCATAAATTTAAGAAAAAAGTTAAGGCTCTTACCACCTCAAAGAGTATTGGGATACTTGGTGTCGATATCACGAATGATGTGCAGTTTAGGGGTCAACTGGAGGGCAAAGCTAACCTTTCCTCCAAAAAGTTGCAAGTGCTAAACTGGTCCAAGGGGTATTTTACTCCACGGCAACAGCTTGTGTTATACAAAGTACAAACCAGGCCTCATGTGGAGTTCTGATCACATTTATGGGCTGAAGTACCTGCCTGTCAGCTCAAATTTCTAGACTCCAACGGTAAGCAGTTCGAGTTGTCAACGATTCCATATTTATAGACGGTCTGGACAAGCTTGACCTTCGGCGACACTGCTTCTATTTACGTATTCTACCGTCTGTACAACGGTGAATGTTCTGAGGATTTTTTTTTGTATCACCGCATTATCCGCCATCAGCTAAGCGTTCATTCCGACTACTTGTATTCCCCAATTTCTTTCCGAAATGAAACCATTCTTGAGAACATTCATGTTACGTACTCTTCAGATTCAAAATGAGCTTCCGGGTGAGATTTTCCCTTTGCAGTTCCATATGGGGTTTTTAAAAAAGGTCTAAGATTTATTCGAGGCCGAGAAGAGTTGCCAATGTATCTGGTCTTGCAAACGTCCATAGGCAACAACCACCTGCTATTAGGCAGACCGCTTGCCTGTCTACTGACCTCCTGCCATGAAGATAACTAGGTATGTCACATAGATAAAATGAGCTTCAATCGCATTATTGACTTCTATTTCTTCCAAACTTAATGAGAAAAATTAACAAAGACAATCTCATACTATATACTGACTGTTTGCATATTTCATTTATATTTTAGGGTTTATAGGGTTTGTAATCCAAAATAAACCATATGATATATCCAAAAAATTCTGCCCAAAGTCACTAATCCACGCGGACGGAGTCGTGGGCACAGCTAATATAAAATATGAAACTACTCACCTCTGATGAAATACTTGCAATCAAAGTTAATACTGGAGGAACGTGAGGCCTATAAGTTTGGACGAATAGGGGTATCCATTGCCAGCCTATCATAACTCCTGCTGGGATCCAAAGTGCTAATGTTGCTACACTTATTGCATGAATACTCTGAAAGAATATTATTTTCCAAAAACAAAAATATACTAAGCTTTATGTATTTTATCTTCAACAAAATATTCGTAAAGGCTAAACCGAATATACTCAGTAAATATGGAATACTGATAGAAGAAGACTCTAGAAGTTACATGAACAGTAGATTTCATGCGATTGAAATAACAGTTTCAAATATTCAAAAATCTCAAAAAAACGTGATATATGATTATATAATATATTATGTATACGAATAATTTTGAATAGCTAGGCTATATCATAAAGTAAATGAAATGTATGGTACCTGTGTAAGATGTTTATATTCTTTCTGCTGTTCTCCTCTGTAATATATTTTCTCTAATCGAATCGCTTTTCCCATATAATAAAACCTATAAAGTTAAGCAGATAATCACCATGTGGCGTTAGAATTAACTCGATGTGAAAACAAATGTAGAAAACTATTATAAAAAGATGAAATCATTTCATTCAGATAAACTTCAAAACTACTGTATCATTTTTTTTCTATTAAATAAGTTGTTTTTTATTTCTTAAAATGTATTGATTATGTTAAATCTATTTAGATTTTTTTATTGCTGTGAGACAGTAGACAGGCTGACGGGCCCGCTTAGAATTTAGCAATTACCGTCGCCTATGGGTGTTTGCAACGCTAGCGGCATCGCGAACACGCTGCTGTCCCATAAGGGTACAGAAACTAATGCCGGACAGCCGAATGGATCACTAATGCCGGAACACAACACAAAGTTATTATGCCGGCGTATTTAAGACCAAAGGTGGTCACCATCCAGATGGACTTGGGGCCCTAGCACGTAGCTAGGGTGGGTTGTTTTGTCGCTTATTACGACAGGCCGACCCCGGTCACAGAGGTCAGTATTCTTTCTCCGCCCCTACACTGATAGAAAGTTAGAGAATATTTAACCAAATTAGATTTTCTAGGGGTGACTTGCTTGAACGCCCAGTCCAAGGAAACCCAGTGCCAGAATTTCATGGTAATTCAGAAAGGTTTACCAGATTATATTTTTATTTTTCTTTTAGAAATCTTTTCTTTATCCTAGGTAACCTATATTGTAAGGCTTTCAAACATACAATTAACGGTCACATACAACCAGAATAGAAAAAAAAATTTGGCCTCCTTGGGAATCGAACTTACAGACTACTTGCATAGTAACTGAGCAAGGCATATTGGGAACTATATCACTGATATATTTACATCAATGATCTAAAAAAAATTGAGCATCTTACATTGCAATAACTGGCGCCACCCCACAAATAAATAAATAGGGCACCGTGAAGCCTAACTGTTTAGCTCCGGAATACAGGGAAGGCCACAAAAAGGTACAAGCAGTTCCTGTTGTGTCACACGAATACAATCCGTATCCAAATAGCGGTGGAATAGAGAATATTAATGAACTAATCCAACAGACACCAACTAATGACCAGTAGAAATGTATGTGAAGGATCTTCTCTGAAACAAATTTGATAAACGTTTAAACTCTAGTCCTAAATAAACAAGTTTCCAACAATGTCATACATATAAACAATACAATAGCGTACAATAAACAAGAAAAATCATTTTAAAAATACGCTTTAACGAAATCTGTTATAGTCTCCGCTTCTAAAAAACCAAATATCAATTAAATTATTACTCCATAATAGGCGGCCTACTACGTTGAGCAGACAATAGATTCTGATTAAAATAGATAAATGTTTTTTAATGTGCTATTCAATAAGTACAAGGCAGTTATAAAATTATTTCATTTTCGTACTATTAAATACGAGTAAATTTTAAATGATATCCTATTTAAAGTTAATTTACTATGTACAGCCTTGTGGAAACAGAACTGAGACGTAGCCTCATCACTACTCAAGTATCTGGATTAGGCCTCATATTATAACATTTTACAGACAACACAAGAAGAGCACCTATCGGTTCTTCTTTTCGGAGTGCCTTTTTGGTCAAAAAAATCATTACTGAAATCCATCGACGTAAAAAGCTCACTCAAATTTTACCTTGACGATGTTAGAGTTTTTATGTATAGTTCGAATATTAGAAGAATAAAGATTGAATTTGTAATTGACAAAGAATGACTTTTAGGAATAGTATAAATAATGTCTCACTCGGCTATTACGCTCACTTGTTATTTTGTTATCATATATTATACATTACTATATTTAGAGAAGTCGTTTTTATTGCTTCCACTGCGTGCCTCCTTCTTCACACCATTCTAACAGACGATACACGACTGCGATTAACCAATTCGAAAATAAGACGAGAAATAAATACTACATAATTGTACTAATCTTCCTAGTAACAAGCATTTAAAACGGTATTTAAGTAAAATGTCGAATATACTGACCTCTTTTATAAAATTTTGCAAAGAGATACCTTTCCAAAACCATAACTAGTAATGCAGATATTTGTAAAACACCAAAAAATTGATTCATAAATGCGAAAAGTTGACAGCACGCTGGTCCAAATAACCATCTGAAATGATATCTTCATATTATAGTAACAATAAAGCATTTGTACAATATACATTCACACTCACACATATACACACAATCACATTTAGATAGTTCAGTCAATAATCTAGCGTATAGAGGTTTTTTATCCACAGCAAACCAAATAAAAAATATCTATTAAAAAAAGGTTAAATTTTATGCCTTCGCGCAATAAAACTAAAGTTCACTTCACGTACATATTTACAAATAAGTAAAAAATAACGCGATCCACAACTAAATTTACGTGTAAATTTTCATAGTACAAGTTTAAATATTATTCAACTTACGACATTTTACCTACTGGCCACTTTGAATAGAAATTTAAACTTAATAGTTGAAAGTAAAACTTTTTTTACCTAATACTTGAACATGAAGTTTAAAACAATTACAAATGATTTAAGTTTTCTTTTAATTAACATGTTAACAAAGATCAATATAATTTTCGATTACTAACTAGATTCGACGTGAGGCTGCAACAGAACCTCTCCGTTTAATGAATAACAGCAAATATCTATAGAAGTTCTAATACTAATTAAAAACTTTCAGTAAATGAACACCAGCTTCTCGATCGATCTATTGCTCAAAACAGAAATTCGTAGAAAAAGACGTAACCGCTAATTTATGTAAATTAATTACTAAATTTCACACTTATACCTCTAATGTTAAAATAAAAAAGTGTTCACCTTCTTGCAACTGCTGACGATCCCGCAAACGGGAAGCCGAGAACGTTACGACCAAGCGATGCAGTACAAAGGTTAAGTACCAGAATGTGACTTTTAAATATCAGCAGATGGCTGTGGACAAATGTGGCGAAAAGCCAGCCGTTGAGCAGCACTCCGAATATACCTGGTGACATACTAATTCATTATTTGATTCTTGTGCACTGGAACTTACAATTTTCATGGAAAATTTAGTAGTAGTCATATTTGACAAACTCTGTAGCGCAACAGTCTGGGAGTTTATGAATATCTATTTATATACAAAAAAGCATGTATTATATTATTGTAGTATACCAGTTTTCTAGTAGTCATAATACAAGCGCTTTGTTACTTATTTTGAGACCAGACAGGGTTATGTGAATTGCCAGAGTATATATTTATTTATGTGAAGATGAATATCTTAAAAGGATAAAATCTGAAGGCAATGTCAACAATAACAAGGTCTTTAACCTGGTTAATCTTTGCACAAGCATGTATTTAAATACTTCTATAATAATAATTAATAAATTTATTCGTTTACTAAATATCACGCAGAAACACAATAACACTAATGTTTTTCGTTCGTCCAAGAACATTTTGTCTTTAAAACAATTATGGATTTATTGGCATGACAGCTATAATGAAGCATTATAACTTATCTGTTTGAGTTTATTGATTACTTTCACCAAACAATTTATATAAAAACAGTACATATAAGCACCAACGGAATGTAAAACGAAGGCATATTAACCACGTTCTAAAAATACGTTTATGAAGATTTATAGATATAACAAATACAAAACACACTAACCGAATATAAAAAGGCAGGCTCCCAGCAATGTTTTGTACGAACTATCGAAATAATACCACGGGCATTCGTCTTCCCGATATTCGAACAGTGCTTGCATTATCATCACTGAAGAATATGCACCAAAATTACTTCGAGATTTCTATTGCGCATTTAGACATTCAACAAAGCGTCCAGTTAGGACAAGTAGTCACAGACTAGTCAGGTTGTCGAACCAACGAGAGGTTGCTTGACAAAGGGCCAGGATCGGGTTACAGGTCCTGACGCCACTTTGTGTGTGACATCGAGGCCGTGAACGTAGCCCGTGACGCATAATACGCTTGTGTTTTTAATGGAGATCTCAAAACATTATCTGGAGGTATCATCACAGGATCCCGGGCACCGAAACGGAAGTTTGGGTTGCAACGGGGTTACTACGCTGAGATGATGACGATGTATGTACAACTTTCTTCAGTCTTTATATATCTTAGATATTCTTTGGAACTAATATATTACATCTGATCATATTGACGACCATCGTGGCGTAACGGCTGACACATTTCGGCACGCTTGCGGAGGTTACGGGTTCGATTCCCGTCTTGCGTCTGAGTGTTTGTGTATAATATGTATTTATTTACAAAGTGCTATGCTACTTTGGAGCTAGATGAAGGGTCATTCACACAGGGGTGTGAATGGTCTCAGTATATTTTTGACAACGGATTTCTGTTATGTACCTTTGCACATTTAGTGAGCCATTTTCAATGAATACTACCTCGATGTGATAACTGAAAGTTATGCCCGCCCAAAACATAACTGACACCTACCATAAGGGGTGATATCTTCAAAACACACATCGGCATAGCGTTTCCCTGGTCTTCGTAACACTTGCTGACATCGGTCCTCACTATGCAGATAAATCGAGCTTTATCGGAGAAGAGTACGCTACTCCAGTTACCTAGTTTCCAAGATAGGCAATTTCTAATGAAGCTCAATCGAGCGATCCGGTGCTCACGGAGTAACTTGGGAGCCCGCGTTGGTCGTCGACTGCGTATATCAGCCGCTAAAAGCCTCCTTCTCACAGTTCGTAGGCTTACTTGTGCTCCTTGTGCCTCTTCAAGATTTTTTTTAGGTCTATGTAACTGCATTTGCGGTTCCTTAGCGCCTGAGTCACTAAATAACGGTCGTCTCGTGGTTGTGTGCAACGTTTTCTCCCAGGACCTTGCCTTCTCTAAACGAAACCTATTTCCTGGTATCGAGTCCAGGATCTTTGGACGGTTGAACGACTCACGTTTAACCGCTGTAAGGCGAAACATTGGCTACACCTCTCTTCCAGTAGCGCTATAATTTTTCCTAGCTCTTCTTGATTTTTCTGTCATTACAATAGACACAAAAATATATATTTTAAGTCACAGAGATAGAGAGTCTATAGACAAGTAGTCCAAACTGGACTAAGTCAAATTATTGTACTAAAAATAACGAGAAGTTAGTTTTAGTTGCCTGATAACCCTAACCGCAAACCCAGGAAAGTAATTAAAAAATCACAAACTGAAAAGGGGATTATTATTTGTAAAAACAAAAGTTTCTAATTTGGAATTAACTTTTTTTCATATCCAGTCTTTCGTTATATTATTTTAATTACCCAATAAAAATAAACCATACTTAAAAAAAGAATAATGTAATGCTATTGTGAGAATTTACTCCGAACACTTGGTTTGCAACTCTATTGACCACCACCAATAGACCACCACGACTTACCATCATATAATATAGTATAATCAATACATCGTATAATATACACATCAAAAAAGTCTAAGCAACATGCATGATATTACAAATTTACCATTTATACTAATTAATTTCTAAGTCTTTACTCACTCAAAGTACGTAGGTATGTAAACTTTTTTGTTATTGATGACATACTGGCTGGTTGTAAAAAAAATTTTGATTATGTTTTGTTTTTTTCATAAAATTAAATGAAAAGGAATTTGTTTGAATTTAAGTGCGTTTTTATTGCTACGTTTAGGCCGACTTGCACAACCAATCACTAAACCGATTTAGCGCTAAACTTATTTAAATCGTCATTCTGTCCCCGTCACATTGACAACATTTGATAGGGACAGAATGACGATTTAAATAAGTTTAGCGCTAAATCAGTTTAGTGATTGGTTGTGCAAGTCGGCCTTAGTCTTGATTTTATAATTTTACCAACCATTTAAATAAAGTTAGCGACAAAATTGAATTGTTAGATATTCTTTACGTCATGGAGCGACGACATGTGACGGCAAATGAAATGCAAAGAGCTGTAGAGATGTTGCAAGCGGGAAGTAATCAATCTCAGGTATTTCGGCATTTTGGCATTCATAGAAGTGTTATTTGTCGTCTTTGACAGCGCTACAATAATACAAGGGAACCCGCTGAACAGCATCCAGCTGTAAAAGGAGTACAACCACTCGGCAAGACCGGTACATACAACTGACTGCAAGACGCCAGCCGATGTTAACCGCTCGAGAGATAAGTTTGAGGCTACAAAATTCAAGTGGTGTTGATGTAAGTCCCCAAACTGTGCGAAATCGACTGCATGAGTACGGCCTACGAGCTCGACGCTCAATTAGGTGCCCACCGATATGTAACGGGAATCGGGCTCGTCGAAATGAATGGTGTAGAGAACGCAGAACGTGGACCCAGAAACAATGGGATAAAATTATGTTTTCCGATGAGTAGCGATTTGGGTTTAGGCCTGATACAAGAAGAGTGCGAGTGTACCGTCGGCCCGGAAATACTGAAAGGCTCAGGTGCATTCAGGAAGTTCATCCATACAGCGGCTCATCCACCATCCTAAAATTTAAATTAGTAAATGTTGCTTAGACTTTTTTGATATGTGTAGTTATAGCCTAAACTTATGGACAACATATCACAAAAGTTCACTCTTACTAAAGTCAACAATATTAAGATATTAATAAAAACTTAATAGAATCACTAATACGTAGATTTATCATAATAAATTATTATTACGATGATGACATTTATATTATAGTAAATAATGAATATTTTATTTGATAGCGCCAATTTATTATGATAAATAATGTCATGGAAATAAACACGGACTATTTAACACTGAATATTTATTTATTATAATTTAGTTCTAGATATACAAAAATAAATTCTTGTATCAAAATATTGTAACAATTGTATAGGTAATAAAAATTATTTTAGCCAATAAAGGTACTTATATCCAAAATGACGTTTATCGATTTAAGAACTCATTTAAATTATTTAAATTAGTCTATTGTAAGACACTATTCTTTTTAAACGAACCCGTACTACACATATTACACTTCTCACAGGTATAAAAATAGTCATCTACTCGACCTATATTTATATCATAGGTATTTGAATTTTACCCAGATGTCACAGCTTCGTCTTTCACGCCGTTTGCAATACATATGCCGCTCAGTTAAAGCGCACAGCACCGTTCTTTAAAAATCGACCAGCTAATTTACTAAGCGAATTTTTGTATAAATTATTTACATTATCGGGTTGCCCACGCTCCACGTAAAACGCCAGGTACGTGTTTTACACCTTTAGCTGCCGGCACTCATCGGACGTAGTTAATTACAGCGTAGAGCACGTGTGCTTTTGGCAATGTTTTAATATAACCGATCATCACCTACTTGTTATCAGACTCGCCTATTTGTATTCGCATTGAGCGCGCAGTGCACTGCCGTCATCGGCCGAGACGCGGCAGGATGTTATCGTTAGAGCAATTGTCGCAAATGGTAAAAGAACATCTCGGACTTTACAGCTCCACAGATGGTATACAGCACTCAAGCAAATGGATAGTTGAAGAATCGACTCTTGGTGGCCGAGGACTGTTTGCCACTGAAGATATAATCCCTGGAGAAGTTCTGTTTGTCGATCATCCTCTAATACACGGCCCTCGCGCTGGAACTGTAATTCAACAAGGATGCACAGTTTGCTGCAAATTGGAGAGCGACTCATTTTTTAAATGCCCAAAGTGTGCTTTGCTATTGTGTTCTGAAGACTGTCAGAACACAACCAGACATGAGGAAGACTGTGAGCTGATATCAAGATGGGACAAGAAAGTACCCGTGAAGGATATTGACGAAAACGTTGTGTCTCGAGCTCTAACGGCAGTCCGAGTGTTATTATTGAACGAAGACCAACGGCAATTTATGGCATCTCTTCAAGCTCATACATTACCACAACATGGAAGTGAAGTTAGAAGTCTAAAAGAATATTTCCATATACCACAGGAGGAAGAAGATCTCATGACTCTTGCTTGTTGCATTCTAGATACGAACGCATTTCAAATGGCCACTTCGTACGGTAAAAAGGAAATGAGCATACGAGGACTTTATCCGGTATCAGGATTGATGAATCACTCCTGCGTCGCCAACACCAGATTCAGTTACAACATTGACCGACAAATGACGGTCAAAGCAGTTAAACCTATTAGAGCTGGGACAGAAATATTTACTTGCTATTCCGGTGTACTTTGGGGGACGCCTGCACGGCGAACGCATTTGTTTAAAACTAAACATTTCTCATGTAAATGTGATCGCTGCGCAGACCCCACCGAACGTGGCACGCTGCTCGCAGCACTGAAATGTTTCTCAGCAGAATGTCCGGGCTACCTCCTTCCAATAGAGCCGCTGAAGTCGTCATCGGCATGGAAATGTATCGAGTGTAATTTGAGGGTGCCGTACGGAAATATTTGTGCTATACAAGGAGCTCTTGGTAGCCTGATGGGCACTTTAAACTTTGAAAATATTGAAGAGCTGGAGAAATTTCTCTTATACCGAATTTCCAAATACATTCCTAGGACCAACCAGATCGTCGTTGACTTACAGTGTCGCTTAATATGGGGAATTGGAGACACCGACGGATATCGCTGGCACGGTAAGAATTATAAACATTGTCACAACAATTATTAAATTATTCGTTGTAATTTCAACAATAGCTTTACATTTAGTAGCCAATTATTTATAATTCATAGCACGTGTAAATTTTTAAAAACAATGATGAACACCATGTTATTATTTATAATAGTAAGACATGTAACATTGCAAAACAAATACATTACATATAAAACAAAGAGGCTCTTTATATAACTTTAAGGTCGGCATTATCATAGATATAGTAAATCATATGGACACCATTTTATCTTCATCTTACGTGTAAATTTATCATAAATGATATATATAAAAAGTGATATGAGGCAAATTCAAATTTTATTAATTTATCTGTATCTTGCAAGTTTTTTTTAAATACATCTACACATACTTAAATAAAATGCAATTAGTTAAATGTTGACGTACTTCGAATTTAGTTTTATCCATTACTATCTTAAAAATAACATCATTAATATGATTTAGTATTAAGGTATTTATCCGTCTTAATATACATTTAATCAAATAAAAATAATTACCACAATCAATAAAATACTTTGAAAAATATAATAATAACAACTCATAAATAAAATGTTATAATTTAAATAAAATACAATTTTATTTAAATAGTGAGTAAGCGTCATAACGCACATATGTTGAAGCGGTTACAAAATAATGACCAATGTAGTGCGAGCATGTCTTTTCCTCATCTCTCTTCGCGATAATAAATGCCCACGGGTGACATTTATCCCTAATTTACATGTTTACGTTCACACTAGCATATATTAATTTGTTTACACGCTATTTCATATTCGCATAGCAATAAAAACTGTTTCTTTGGAAAATTTATTTCAAAATTCAAATAAACTAAACTGCGTTATACAAATCCATTCCATACATAATTTTTACTCTTCTTCACATACATATTTGTATCTAAATGAGCTAGTTTCTTTCTTAAGAGACATTTCCACAGTTTTTAGAGTTTTATAAAGTTCAAGGAATGTGCTATAATGTACTAGAATGTAACATACCTTATCTTTATATATGTCAGAAACCGGAAAATGACTGTTCTATTTAGATTTATTTTCGATGTTAGGAAATAAACCCTTTGTAAACAGTTGAAATTCATAAATCTATGATCACAAGAAAAATTTATTGCAAGAATGGTTAGTGCCAAATTCTGTTATTCCAATAGAAAAAGCTAACATGTGAGCCCCGTTTTTATCAGTAGGATACATAAACAGTTGAAATTCGCTTAGCAACCTAGTATGTCACTTCACTAAGGTTCACTAATTAATAATGCATACAAATGTTTGATTTATAAATAAATGTTTTATAATAAAATAATTTTATAATAAAATGTTTGATTTATAAACTTATAAGTTTGACCATCGTTTGATCTCCCGATTTTGAAAATAGACCCGTACATTACAACCTCGTCTACTGTTCAGCCGGGTGTGCCAGATGTTAGTGAGAGATAGACCTTTTCTTTCGAGAAACTCTTTCCGAGATCCCGCGACCGCGAGGAAGTGGAAAGGGTATGTGGTACTCCATGACATTACTCACTAAAAAAATCTCACCTTTTTCCTGTCGCCTCGTGCCCGGCCCAACGGAAAACTGGCTGGCCAGTCTCAGGGCCCAGGCTGGGGAGATTGACCCGAACTCACAATGTGTTCGATAGACTTCTATCTTCTTCTATCTAAAGAATGTCACAAAAAATGTTTTATTTAATATTACCATTTATGGTAATCTTAATTCGAAGGGCTTCAATCCAATCGATAAACAGCAGACCTAATCATGTCTGAGAACCATTTCGATTACATCAGGGTTTAAACATAAACAATTTGCACCAAAGTTGTTCAAGTAGTTTTTTTTATTACTGTAGGACAGCAGACAGGCTGACAGCCCGCTTAGAATTTAGCAGTTACCGTCGCCTATGGGTGTTTGCAACACCAGTGGCATTGCGAACACGCTGCTGTCGCATAAGGGTACAGGAACTTGGGTCTCCAATGCCGGAACACAACACAAGGTTATTATGGCGGCATACTTAAGACCAAAGGTGATCACCATCCAGACGGGCTTGGGGCCCTACCACGTAGCTAGGGTGGGTTGTTTTGTCACCTTTTACGACAGGCCGACCCCGGCCGCAGAGGTTTAATATATATATATATATATATATATATATATATATATATATATATATATATATATATATATATATATATATATATATATATATATATATATATATATATATATATATATATATATATATAATATTCTTTCTCCGCCTCTGCACGGATAAAAAGTTTGTGAGCTACTACAGATGCAGAAGCTCAAATCAAAATCAGTAATGAACTAATTTAAAAAACCACACAAAGAAAAAGCTCTTTCATTGTTGAATACTAAACTAAATATGTATAATGAATGAATAAAAAATATGACATTTTTTAATCAGAGCAAAACTGTTGTTAGATGCTAGTGATATAAAATTCTCAGTTTATTTATCGTTTATTTTATATTGTTGTGCTAACCTCAATATTATGCAACATATATAGACTAGTAAACGCTATTGTTTAAACATCCTGGATAGGAAAGTGTTACGGTTTACGTAATCCCGGTTTATACTTGCTAAGGAAGTTTACAGTTGTGAGTATTATAGTCGATTTTAAATACGTGCCAACTAAAACAACTAAATATATCAATTAAAAAATAATGAACAATATAGTTAAATATTTTTAAAATACTCACCGGTAACGAGGATATGACACTTGATGTTCCCGCATAGGCTTCAGAGCGCCGAGTGATGGTCGGGAGCATCGAGAATCGAATGGATCTGCGAGGCAGTAATGTCTTCAAAAAACTCTTGACTTTGAAGTACTCAAGCATGGGCACGGCTCTTGTAAAAGCCTGAAAAGCACACATGACCGTGAAACGGGCACTTTGGTGTTTCCCATACCATGCTCACTGCATGAGAGTGAAGATGCCAGGAGACATTCGTTCTGGAGTCAGCTGCAAAGGGTGGCCAACGCCAGCCATGGGCAAACGAAAGGAAACCCGGTGTGTTGCAAGGCACGCACGTATTGTTTGAGAGCACATTTTTATGCGCCAAATTTTTAGTGTGGATACTTCACCGTCGGCACACCTGAAAACGAAAAGCGCACTCATATTGCACAAGAGTCTCTCACAATCGCGCTGCAAATTCCCACCAAAGAGTTTCCACCTCAACAAAATATCCTTTTCCATTTAAATAAGAAATAGCTAAAATCATTATTACATCATATGACAGGTGGATTTGATATGTGGATTTTTATATCTAAACAAACAAATACAAATCTAAATCTATCATTACTATCCAAGACGTTGATCGTGGTTGCAATCAAAGCTTGCACTTTTAAAGCCCAGGGTCCACTATTGAGGATTGCTCACATGAAAAAATTTGTGGGTGTCGGTGTCCATCCATACTTATTGGGCTCTGCTTATCCGTGCAGAGGCGGAGAAAGAATACTAACCTCTACGGCCGGGGTCGGCTTGTTGTAAAAGGCGACAAAACGACCCATTCTAGCTACATGGTAGGGCCTCAAGCCCGTCTGGATGGTGACCTCCTTTGGTCTTAAGTATGCCGCCAAATAACCTTGTGTTGTGTTCCGGCCTTAGTGACCCAAGTTTTTGTACCCTTATGCGACAGCAGCGTGTTCGCGATGCCACTGGCGTTGCAAACACCCATAGGCGACCGTAACTGCTACATTCTAAGCGGGCCGTTAGCCTGTCTGCTGTCTTACAGCAATAAAAAAAAACAAATAATGGCACAAATCCGATATTCAGCGGATTATTTATATTAGACGGAGCTTATGCCAGTTAAATGGACCAAGCTCTCTAAGTGCAGTCGTAAACTGATAATAAATTGCGAACTCGGCATATATTACGTCAGATTCGACACGTGAGCTGACTCCATGAGAATTATTATTTCCAGTCGCTATTTTCATAACGAGTCATGTAACGTGGAACTGTAGCGTCAGTTAGTCGCGAGTGCCGGTGGACCGTGGTCTGAGGAAATTCTCAACAGCACCATGGCAAGTACATCCCCACAGGAAAAAATTAACGAAAGCGCGTTAGAAGTGTCTGATAATTCAAACTGGGTTGTAGGCCGATCCTCGCTTGGAGGCAGGGGGCTATTTGCGACCCAACCGATTAAATGCGGAGACTTAATATTAATCAACAAACCACTTATTATTGGACCAAGAAATTACTGTGTCGGCGTAAAGTTTTGTACGGTTTGTTATAAAATAATTGATTCGTGTATTTATTGTGACAAGTGTTTATTGTTCGTATGCAATGAGTGTAAAGAATCAACTTCGCATACTGCCGAATGTAATTTTATATCAGAAAACTGGAATCCGAAACCTAACTTTGAAAATTATTCTGAAACTCTTATGCAGATATTAATTTATATGCGCTTTTTATTGTTGACGGATGAACAAAAATCAACATTAAATATATTCCAGAGAAGTAAAAACAAGAGTGACATAGAAGAATTTGAAGTTCTACTATTGAAATATGAAGTACCCGATGAACATGTCGAGACAATGGGCACGATAATGAGTGTTTTAAAAATAAATTCATTTAGAATCGCAAACGACAGTCACGATAATAAAATAGCATTACGAGGCCTGTATCCTTTATCTGCTTTCCTAAACCACAGTTGTGTGCCAAATACTAGGAATATATTCCTAAAGGATTACACAATGAAAGTTTACGCAACAAAAGACATTGAGGTTGGTGATGAGCTATTAACTTGCTACACGGGTTTAGTATGGAGTACGCCAGCCAGGCGTTTACAGCTGTATAAAATGAAAGGATTTTGGTGTTATTGTAGAAGATGTAAAAACAAAAATGAAATGGGTACAAAATTATCAAGTCTAAAATGCTTAGATCGTGAATGCGTCGGTATCCTACTTCCAGCAGTGCCTACCGATCCTCAAACGGAATGGGAATGTGATAACTGTAATACGAAAATAGCGCCAGATCGTGTAAACACAATTCAAAGTGTTTTGGGCAGTCTTGTTGGGACCTTGAACCTTGATGAGGAGATTCAATTGGAATCACCGGCCTTAGAACGCCTTGTGAATTTCGTTCCATACTCCAGTCATATTTTTGTTGATTTACGTTTAAGATTAGCAGTAAAAACAGGATTTGCTGGTGCAAACAAAATGAAGGGTATTCAAATCGATATAGTCGATGTTATAACTCTAATAAATATTAAATTCTAAAATGCTTTTGTATTAACTGTAATTATTGTGTAATTTTCAGCATAAAATAATTTGTCAGTATAGATATTTCTTACTGATATAATTTACGTATAAAATTAAATAACAATTGTATTTCATGGATTTAGCGGAAATGTCCCCACATATGAATAATTAAATATACAGTCTACTCATAATTATTATTATCAGCTGCTTTAAACTAACACAAATTATGTTAATAATGCTTTAGTGACGCAATATTTACTATTTGTTGACAACATAATAAATATTTTATTTTTCGAGGAAAACTGTTTTCCGAAGCCATGGGACATCATGTTAACATGCTGCTAATAATAATAATAATAACAAATCTAATAATTCATTTGAACTACCTTTTATGAATTTCATGATTATATCGTAAATTGGTTAGGTACAACCAAAAATTATCGGAAAAGCAAAATATATACATGCACACAAAAATAAACTCCTTCCTAAAAGTTATGAGCACATGAAAAACAGGAAATGAAGTATTTGGTTTTCATTTCTGCTTCTACATATGGAAATTTAAACAATTTGGTTATTACTACCGCGTAAAAGGTTCAAAACACATTTTGTTTTTTCTTTTAACAAACGTAAGCGTTTGTTAATAAAGGACTAATTATTGCGTATAGTAAATAAATCAGCAACAATAATAGTTATGTAGAACAAATTGTATCGTATTAAATTTCATTGACATGTTGTGGTAAATATAAATATTATGTCAAGGTTCTGATTATATGTAATAAACAAAGAATTCAAGGTGCAACAAAAATTGTTCATTATTAATATCATAATTTTCCAGTCATTCTGGCAAGTTGTACAATATGAGGTTCATATATTTCAATTTGAAAAATATAATTGTTGACACAATAGGTTCGGGAATAGTTTTTGTAGTGAAGAATTTTTCATGTATATTTTGTTCAATAACTAAAATAATTTCATAGCTATAACCATATTTTTACTATGGATATTCCTTCTTCTATACTCCCTAACGCAGTAGAAGATATATTCTTTTTTCTTGTACCAATTTTATACAGTTTTCTTGGTTTTTATGGCGTTTACAAATGTGTTTAATTTACAGTTAATATGTAAAATGTTGCGGCTTCTTTGGGCTCTACATACTTTACATGGCCATAACATAAAAATGATATTTTTTTTCAATATATGATCTTACAGATTCCTTATTAAAAGTCAAGAATCTACTACCGTTTCCAATACGAAACGCTGGCTAGAGAATAAACGGCGAAACAAACTCCGCAGCGAGTGTTATATATTTGCGAGTGGTAAATAAATAAATTCATATACGAAATACTTATGTACACTGATAAAATTTTAATCTGAAACTAGAAAATATCTCTCAGAATTGGTGAAACCAAATCGTTTCAAACTACTTTTTAATATAAAAATTATAATGATAAAAATTATCACAATATATACTTAACAATTACGAAAGTCGAAATCATATGTTTATTTTGCAATTGTTACCTAATACACATCTTATAATTTCTAAGATTCAGAATGCAATGAATACAATTAGGAAATTAATTAATTAATACATAATAAAAGATACAAAAACATAAATTTCATCAATTTGAATTTTTTTAAATAAATTTTGTTAAATCATAACAGAATATGAAACTAGAATACTTCATGATTTTTTTTCATTTAATTATAAAATTAATAAACATTACACATTTATCATAGAACACTATAGGTATATATCCAATTCAACTTAATCATTATTCGAGGTAAGCAAAGAATTCAGTTGACCTTTCACGGTCAAGACTGAAAACAAAAATCATAAAGAAAAAAGACTAATTAGATTTGAGGCGTACATAAGAATGGCCCAATCACAAATAAAGACCTTGGGCTAAAGACAAAGTGAAACTCACGAGAATTATTTGTTCAATTATGATGAACTAATTATTATAAACTACTGCTACTAGTATAACTGGCCTGGCAGAAGTTTACCTGAAGCATCAAGCTAGTTAGGATTTACTGTCTGATTCGATGACTGATTAGACTTTGATTGGTTTAGACGAGGCATTATGTTCTTATAATTTTAATAGTTCATTATGTACTTAACTTAGATTTAGCTACATTTAAGTGAATAAAAAAAAGAATGTAATTACAAAATCTTTTCTTCCCGGTGCATTAACATTAACCATTAAAAAATTCGTTATTGTTAAATTTAATCCAATACTACATTTTTTCTCTAGATCGTTTTATAATAGAAATTTTTGCTTTCATCTTTTTAATTCGTAGTAAAATCTCACAATAGATAATTTCATAGTTGCTTTGGCTAGTTCAAATCAATTATTGTTATCAATTATATCTCGTATACGATTTCTAATTCATTTAAAAAGTGGTGACACAAGTTTTGATCTGGTATTAAGACACCAATATGTCAATTACAGACATAAATTATCTTGCAAATTAAATTATACCAAACAAACATTACAACATTCTTGAATAATGTATCGTTTCCATTTAACAACGATAAATTTCATGATAATTATTTCAATAACTAACAAATACATTTTTGAAGTGAAAACTTCTTTAACGGCGTTGTGCACTTTTTTTGTGATGGGTAAATGTTAAACTCGCGTCAGGAATTTTGCTCGAGTAATACCAACCTTATTAATAATGACTTAAGGTTTATTTTATAATATAACTTTTAAATTATTGCATTTCATTACTTATACATATCTATTCGAATTGCGACTTTATTACAATGAAATACAATTGAGTTTTTGAAGTGAAAACTTCTTTAGGCGCGTTGAGCACTTTTTGGGTGAACAATTTTTGGTTTGTAAAAAGTGTTAATGACCAATTTAAACTTTAATCCTTGATCATAACATTTCTTTATAAATCGAAAATTATAATCTAATAGCTCGACGATACAATTCACAAGTTACTTAGTTTTCACTTCTATCGGCAGTCCCCAAAGACTGCCCCGCATATTTTTTTTCTCTACAATATTATCTCAGCTGAAGTTACTTAAAGCTAATAAAAACTAAGCTAAGCTTAAAACAAATAATTCTAGGCTGCGTTCACACTTCGAATAGAAGCGTATTATCACTGTTATAATGATCAGAAGATAATAAATAGTAAATAGATTCTAAGACTAGGGTAATAATTTATTGCTTATTTACATTTGAAGCTCAAATCAACATAATATGTTGATATATTTACACAACATATGTCAAACACATGATAGTTTGTTAGTAGGTACCTCTTTTTCACCTAGCTCAAACGACCTTCGTCGTATTTTGATTAGTAATATAACGCAATTGAAATTAAACTTGAAGATAAGTATTGTTCAGTTCAGATTAGTTAATAATATAATTAATAATTTCGCATATGAAATATTGTAAATTACCCAAAAACATGCCCTAAAAATTTAATACACACGTAGATATCTATAAGTAATAATATCCAAACAATTATAACAATGGAAACGTACCTCCAGCCGGATAATGCAATATTACGTACGACACGCGGCATGAACATGTAGAACAAAAAGCGCATCACCTTTATTTAAAATTATCTACTATTATTTCTTTATACTGCACTGAGAATAAATTTAACCTAACAAAGACCGTAGAGCTCGAAAAAGAATTCCTTGCTGTACAAATTGTTTTGGAATCGTAAAATCCTTTATATAAACGAAAACAAACGTAGCGCGGACAAAAAGATAACCCATTTCATTATGTATGGATGTGCACTCATAACTGCGTCATTCCATGAATATAAGAACGTGTAAAATCATTTTAATGCCTTGTATAAATTATGCAGTTATCGTTGCAACGCAGTTCAGTGAGAAGCGTGTCCCGTCAAACGACTACTGCGCAACCAGTGAATAAAATCGGGGACAACAAAAACGCGTGAGGCAGTTCAGTAGTGAGATTGACCGCCGATTGATATGGGCGCAGCCGCGAAGAACGCGCGTCCTCACGTAGTGACCAGGTGGATTTGCGCCCCTGTGCCGTTAGTATCATTTACCATTTATTATCCGGTAATCAGCTAAACAAATATAAATTTAAAACTTTTTGCACCGTTTCTCCTATTACACACGCCAGTGGTATGTTTAACATGAGTGATAGGGTAATTAAAATTACCTAATAAGATTATTTGATAAGCCAAGTGGTGTAACTTTAATAATTCAATGTGTTCGAATTGGCGCCGTGCCGTTGATCGAGTGTCTGTCGGTGAAGGTCTTCATTTTCCGGTCTGCCAACTATTTGTATTCCCTCTGAGCCAAAATTTGATGAAATGGAAATCGATCATATAATACTAGTCGTTGAATACACAAAAATACTACGCAGTACTAACAACAAACTTACCGTTATTATTGTTTTAACATATGATTGCATGGGAAAACGTAAGAGTCGACGCAGTAAAATTATACCTAATAAAATTGTGACTGCTGAAATAGTGTATCGAGAAAATTATAACAGTATTTTCGGGTTTATTGTTTATCAAAGAAGAAATTTCATACCGAAGTATAATTAACTTCTTGTTATACTAAAACTAATTATGATTAGTTTGTTTTCCAAGCTCTTAGAATTGGAAATGACTCCTAACGCTCTAATAACTCTACGACTTTGTATTTATATATCTATATATATCACATCTAAAATATTATATTATCTATGCTGTAGTTACTCGTTGCAGTCCTATGCAGAAAATGAATAACTAACTTCCATGCCTACTTGCGTACATGGCAAAGACCTTTGTAATTGTAGGGTACAAGAAATAGTAATTAATGCATTTTACATTTCCAGATCTGTCGGAGTCCCGATTGGTATTGAAAGAGAACCTCTGCCGCGGTACCCTGCGCACGCTGGCGGCGCTGGGCGCGGGAGACGCGCACCTGCGAGGCCTGCTGCTGTACCATCTCCACGCCGCACTGGCAGAGCGCGCCAGGCGTTACCCCGACCAATATGAGGTGACTTTACTTGTATTTTCAATCGTTTTCACTATCAGAAGATGCCAAAAGGCTATCTACTCGCAATATAACTAACTGTTGAAGTTATAGTCAGTTTCAAAGACAAAATTAATGACATGGCTGGGGCGGGACTCTCGTCCCAAAAATTTTGAGAACTCACAGTGCGCTTAGAATTTCTAGCCCTCAAGTGAGCATTTCTTTTGTTTTGCAATTTTCTAAGTAATTCAAAAAAGGCTGCTACCATTCCTATGAAGTGAACTTTTTTTAGATTTATAATATTTACTTTTTACACACTATCCTCGAGTATGAGTAAATAAGATAATTATTGACGATTGATAAAAAAATGATGAAATCTTGGCGTAACGGATAACGCACGTCGGTTCGATTCCCGTCTCGCGTCTGGATGTTTATGTATAATATGTGTTTATTTACAAACAAAAGTATATAAGTAGTATATCAGTTGTCTATTAACCATAACACAAGTTACTTAGTTTAGGACTAGATGGCGTTGTGTGAAATGTCCCAACATATTTATTTTATTTATAATAATAGTTGTATGCTAAAACTAAACTCCGGTGGATATTTTGTATTCAAATACTTTTTGATTATATACTAAAAAAAATACGTAAATTCATAATCCACTTTGCAGCTGTCTAGTTCGGGGAACCCATATTACCGTTTAGGACGTCTGCACTTTTATTAGGTCTCCCTATCTGCTAGGTGCTCTAGTTCTAACTCAGCGGAGGCGGCACGGTTAGACGTTTGTTCCCGATGTAGCTTGGGTTCCATACATCATAGCTACCTCCGTAACGCGTAGTTTCTGGTTGTGTTGCAGTAGCATCGGCCCTGTTTCACAGCCTATCCCTATATTTTGAGCAACATCTTGAGGTTACAAGTAGCACCAGTCACCTCACGCCACTTGGCTTACACAGTAGCAATGCGTCTTGGTGTAACCACATGTGTGAAATAGATTCCAGGTATATAAGCTGATCCATGCGCGCGACCGGGACTTCATCAGCCATGCGGTAGTATAACAGATATGCGGGCAGCGGACTTAGATACGCTGTCGTCACACATTTGCCAATGACCTGATGCAAACTTTTATTATAAAAAGAAGATTGTTTTTACAAGAAAGTGACATAAATATTTTGGAGGCAATTTATTAAGCCACGCCCATTCCCTTTAGAAAGCATCTCGTTACGTGAAAGCATAATATAGCTAACACTGGCGTTACAGACCAAGTACTTCGCCATATTTGGCTTCAATACATATAATTAAGTCAACTGAATATAAAATGAACAATTTATTTACCAGAACTACTTACTTTCAGGAGTTAAAATCAGAAATAGAGAGGACCATAGACCAAGCTTATCAAATACTTCAAGGCGATATATCTGCGCCCCCAGATCTCGAACTAAGACGTCGTTACCTTGGACCAGGCTGTGATAAACCCCAAAAAGAACGATTCTTTATCCTAGATTCTTAGCATTTTTTAATCTTAAGTCCTGTATATACGCATGCTATTTTATTTGTACCTCTAATATTAGAAGCATATATTATATTATATAAAATTTAAAACAATAGAAAAGAAAATTGACAAAAATAAATATTTGCGACATGTGGTTTGCTTTTCTTTTACGACTAATATTAAAAAATTATATGGAATTCTGTACACTGCTGCTCAAAAAAGATTAAATTTTGATGCAATTTAAGTATAAGTAGCTCATTCAGTATGAATCACGCACTAGATTATTAATAATAATAATCCTAAATTTATATTCCTCACTAAACTGTACAAATAACAAAAGTATGATTTACAAATAATCAAGGATTGATAGGTTTACGTGTGTGTGTGTGTGTGTGTGTGTGTGTGTGTGTGTGTGTGTGTGTGTGTGTGTGGTTGTGTGTGTGTGTGTGTGTGTTTGTGGGTGTGTGTGTGCAAATTTCTAATTTATTTGTTTTACTTAATTAAAGTATTCCTGTAATTGCACCTGTTACCGATTCTAAGTTTGTCATAAAAAGACTTCTATTTCATCGTATGTTTTATTTTTTAAACAATTTAATACTTTAATTTTACAGTTATTTTTATTCATGGGATATATATCAAGTATTTCATTGATTTCATTACATATTGTACATTGGCTCCCTGTTTTACGCATTGTCGAAGAGCAAAAGTTGTATTAATATGACAAGTACGAATGTTAAACTTTCTCCTATTTATTGTTGACTTTTTATTAAATTCTGTGTTATTGTGTTATTTTAAAGTAAGATTAAGAATATACAGTTTCCCTACACTCAGGACACCACAATTGGAGTATAAGGTTTCAGTTGAAAACCTATAATCTTTAAAGAGCATAACTTTGAGAAGAGCCCGTTGGGCTCGTTCAACGTCAATGAATTTACTCTTGTTGGCCCGTCCCCAGATTGGTACACAATAAACTATAACAGAATGAGCTAGAGTGATGTATGTATATTTTAAACAGAAGTTCTTTGGATGCAACATATCTCAACGATTTAAATACCTAGATTAGTTTGCGTATGCTGTTAGTGATAGCATCTATTTGAGAGTGCCATGATAAACGTTGATCAATAATAATTCCCAAGTATTTGCAATTTGAGACCCTCTCAATAATGGGACAGTTACAGTTATTATGATTGGAGAAACTATGTAATAGTTTTTTTTTTTGTAAATATCGGTCGCTTACCTCCAGCGACAAGGGATCCTTTTTGATCCAGAGGAAATCGAAATACCTGTATTTGTGAAATACCAAATATTCGAATTATCGTACTACGCTAGATACCAGGGGAATGAAAACGGGGTTATGTCAGCCTCACCATTCTAAACCTACGGTGGCCTCTTTTAGACTGCAGGCCAAGATGTAGTTGCCAGTGGCAACGACATATCAACTAAAACCCTGGTTGCGAGCCTTACGTTGGGGCATGATCGATATTTTTTTTCCACTAGCCTGGCTCAAGCCTCGCTTTTAGGAAGGTCCGGGGGAACGTTTCCTCCGACCAATAAGGTAGACGATAGATCAAGTTAAAGACACTACCGGCAACAATGGCATTAAGTGAGAGCGACCCCTGGGTAAGCCTAAATCTTCTGGGACATAATTTAGACTTACAGCTTGTTATGCTTACAGATAACTTTTTCAGGCTGTGACTTTGCCTTAAGATAAGCAGTAGGCTCGTGGCTTAGACTCGTACAAATTTAAGGAGTAAAGCAAGTAGAATTATACTGGACTGATGACGATCATAATAAATTGGTGTATTTTCTACCATTTTGTATTACCATCTTAATTGGTTTAGAAAGCCTAAAAAACATTTTTAAAAATGTTTTCGTTTTAAAATATTTTCCCATATAATTTTGATATATTTTTAATCATGGATGTATATCGTAACTTATCGATGTAATTACAGTTTTATTTTAAATATTTGCCACCATTGTTTAAATGGCAGCAACTATTTTTCTAAAACTCTGTCAAACATCAGTCATTAAATGGCAAATTAGAGATGAACCGATTACAAATTTTCAGCTCCGGTTAAAACTTATTTGGTTTATTTCGAAAAAAAAACTTTTGAAGTGAAAATTCTTTAGAATCGTTGTGATTTCAAACCGGATGCAACGAAAAAACGACAGGTAAGAGACACAAATACAAAAATGTGTAGGATGAAGCCAGCAAAGAATGAGACAGAAATATGTATATTTCGGTCTTTCCTATAGTCGCCTGTAATTAGTGAGCCAGAGCGAGAGAGTAAATGTCGGTGTGTATTTATTTTGAAGTATTTCGACATTGTGAGTACAGTTTCCGTGGTGTAGCGGTTATCACATCTGCCTAACACGCAGAAGGCCCCCGGTTCGATCCCGGGCGGAAACAATACTTTTTAAAAAAAATCTTTAAATGTGAGTTTTTAATTATAATCGCCTGTAATTAGTGAGCCAGAGCGAGAGAGTAAATGTCGGTGTGTATTTAATACTTGCTTGTATTTTTTTTTAGGTTTTCCTAAAACCAAAAAATAAACTTTTTTTTAGGTTTTCCTAAAACCAATTGACGTCACTCACTATTCCAAATCTACTTCAGAAGTTCAGACAATGAAACGTATAGTTCGTGAGATGTATTAAGCCCGATTGGACAGCTATCATTTTGACGTATTTAATGATGCGACGAAAGAAATCGTTACCATGAGCATTCGATTATCACGGAAAATCAATTCTAAATTTAAATGTAATTTTAATCGTTCCTTTTTTAATTTATTTAATTAGATCAAGAATTTATTTTAAACGTTTCATTTAATATTTTAGTTTTTAACACCCGGCAAAAAGCAGTAGTGTTATTAATTTTATAAGTTTGATTTTGTGAGAGATAACTTTGTGTCGAAATAATTTTAAATGTCGGGGGTTTTTAATTTACAATTGTCAGTTCTCAAAAGTGATAGAATGATACAATAGAACACAAGAAAACTTGAGTTCTGTTGAAAAAATAAAACAAATCACATCATAATTTAATTCTTTATTCATTTTCGTCAGACGAAGAGGTAAAATTATCTGTTGAGCTTTCATCGTCGCCTGTATATATAATTAATTCATTTCCTACTAAATTATCCATATTTGTTATTCCTGTACTTGTGCTACTGGCAATAGAGGTCCACCATTAAGTGATTCGCGTTCGAAGTATTCGTGCAACTTCACTATCATTTCGCGCGATTGATTAAAAATGGTACGTCCTCTCTTCGGCATGTTTGAAAAAGAGTTCGTACGTTCGTACACAGAAATCTAGGAAAATAAGTCCAAATCACTATGCTCAATCAAAGTCCAGAAAACAATAGCCAAGGTCAACGTGATAAAAAACAGAAACAGTCCAAAAGCAAAGCCAAGTCACAAGACAAAACACCGAATATAAAGTAGCGCACAGTCAAGTTACAAGATGGCGACAGACTGCGCGGAGCGCGGACTGATCGACGCCAAGCAGTGTTGCCAAGTCTAAATCGCTCTGAGTCGCTGACATATAGGCGTTCATCATCATCATTTCAGCGTTCATCCCGGTTGCAACCTAAACTTCCGTTTCGGTGCCCGGGGTCCGCTTTCCGACTCTTTCTACTCCACTTCGTACGGTCTTCAGCATCCCTGGTAGTGAGCCCACTGACCTTTTTTTTTGGTCTCGGGGAAAAACCTCTCTTGACGGGTTCCCCCGGCCCGGGGGGACCGAGGGATATGTGGGACTCCGGGAAAGATGATTGGCCATCCGACTACCCACTAAAAAACCCCGCTGTTCTCCTATCGCCTACGCCCGGGCCCACGGATATATGGCCTGCCGATCTCGTGGCCCGGGCCGGCGCCGGCCCGCCCTGTGTCTTGAGGCGGGCCCCTTCTAAAGTGTTGGCGCCAGGGGGTCAGGGTTTCGTCCCCCCGGCGCTCTCCTAACAACTCTAGGAGTTGAGGGGGCCGCGGAACAGCACGCAGCCCTCACCCTCGCGGCAATAGTGCGGGCGGCGGGTCCTCCCCCAAGGGACCGCCCGCGGCCGCTTTTTACGGCGGTCGGAGGTCGTTACTGGCCCTCCGGCGCCGCCGGCGTGGCCTGCGTTGGCGGGAGGGGAGTATGGTGGTCGACTCCCGCTCCCGCTCCCGCTCCGCCGCCTCCTTTGCGGACATGACTGCCTCGCAGTAGGAGGCGACGGCCGTCCATCCAGGATCGCCCCCGACCATGGACAGAACCAGGGCCGGAAGCGACAGGTCTACGCCGATTTGGGCGACGAGGGCGCGGCGCTCCTCGCGCCACGCAGGGCACACGGCGACAGTGTGGTTCACCGAGTCCTCCTCGTCGCCCGCGCCACAGTGGGGGCACCCTGACGTCATCTCCCGCCCTATGCGACACAGGTACCTCCCGAAGCAACCGTGCCCCGAGAGGACCTGCGTCAGGCGGAAGGTCAGGGCGCCGTAGCGCCTTTCCAGCCATGAGCCCACTGACCTAACCTAAATTCGCATAATTATTATTTTCATAAAAATAGCATTTCTACTTTATTTTTAATTTATGCCGCTAAAATCAATTTTAAACAAACTTATACACTGATTTGTTAAATAAGCTAAACTGCACTAGAAACTTTGTTTTAATTTTTTAGTAAAACTAAAACGCCAGGACAAGTTTTTCTTGAATTTGTTTCGAATTGACATATTTTATTCAACGTCTGTCAATAACAAAATCATCCTTTATTTTTTCCAAATTAGCCGAAATAGCGACAAGTCGCCAATCGCACTTTATGGTCGCCTCGACACATTTGAAATAGACCATAAGCCAATGATTTTATATAATAAATATGTTACCTTCATAGTAACTGACTCTTCAAATCTGTGCACGCCTTACCGATACCGATATAATGCACACATGTTGACAAATAGCATTAATGAAAAGTACAAAAGATGGGCTAAGCACGTGAGTAAAAAAGATAGCTATAATTAGAACGATTGCACTTCAAGTGTTATGTCGAACCATAGATTATGATTTTGTAGAACAGAAGGATATTTCAATTCAATTTCGGCCAATTTAGACCAATCCGATTTAGATCCAATGTTACAAAAATTCCGACTAGGCTGAAAATTGGTAGGATCGTTCAATACACTATTATAAAGGAAATGTAAAAAGTCCTCATCGATCATGCAAAAAAATTGACTCGGAGTCAAAGTTCACAAAAACGGGTTTTTCGCGCTTTTCAGCAAAACGGTAAGTTTTATCATAAAATTAGCTCAGACAGAAATTGTAGATTAGATAATTATCTATAAAAAATGTTTTTTGAGTAAGTATTTTATTTCTTTTTTGTAACTGTTGTCGTTGAAATGTTAATTGTCGCACGCATTTTTTAAGTGCCGCCTTTCTGGGCGACTCAAAAATATCTTCGTCTATACTAACGCTGTCAAGACTTGTCGGGGAGTTCTGAAGCACTCGATTTATAGGTTCCTGAAATAAAACAAAATAACTAAAGTTCAAAGACTAAACAAAATTTACAAATAAATAATTTTTAATATTGTACAAAATTACCAGCAACTAATAAAATTGTTCAGTCACATTAGTGTGTTATAAGCAGCCCTCGCCTAGTAGGATTGTATTATACCGGAAGGTTACCGCAGAGGTAATGCCAACCGTACAATGTCCACACTTTTACCTCGGATGTCAAAGTAAGTTCTTATGTTTTTTAAATACATTTGTTTATAAATGTTTAATTACCTGAATAACAGGAACAGCATTCTTCCTAATTAGTGTTCGACCTTTTTTCGAAGTATATCTATCAGTAGCTTTGAAATGATTGATACAAAATCCAGCAGAATCCTACAAAAACGAATCATCGTTTCTTTGTTTACGAACAATTGCAATCCACTCTTGAAGTCGAATCTCATTACTCGGAAACCTTAAAAAATTACAAATAAATTAAAACTCTAAATAAATAATTCAATTTGCTGTAATAGTAGTGCGCTGGCTGGTCTGTGATAAATATTAAAACATCACAAATAATTAAACAACAAATATTATTAATTAATTAAAAAACAGATAAAGGAAACTATACAACAGGGTAAATCTTACTTTAGTGCCTACGATGTTCGCATCTGTACAGTCTGTATTTATATTCTATGTTCGCAGTGCATGCGTCCTTATCGCGCTCGCGACAAAAAGTATTGACTGTCTCGTTTCTTTACCACCATTATTTAAGAATAATTAGTAAACAAATTTTATTCAATAACACTAATAAATCAAAATATATTTTATATACTTACATGTGATAGGAAATTCCTTGTGGTTTATTAATTTTAGAACAATAATTTGTACACTTTCTATACACACAGGACGGCATTTTTGTTATAATTTTATAATTGACTATACGTCTTATGTCATTACTTGTTTTCGAGTCTTCACTTGACGTGCGCTTGTAACATATCTGCCTCTTTTTATATATGAAATATATCGCCTTAAGCGAAAAATCGCCAACTAGGCAACACTGCACTAAGCCATTTAACTTTGACAAAATGGATTGAACCATTAAAATTATTTTATTGAAACGATTATTTATTTCCGGTAAAAATCAGCGATCAAATCAGTTACAGCACTCTGGTTTAAAAAAAAAAGGACTTAGAATGTAACTGTTTTTGAAACGTTTCGTAGACATACAAAATTACATATATCTTAGGATTATTAAGTGAAAAAAATAAACTTGATATGAATTCTTACATATTAAATAACTTGTGATAAAAAGATATGGTGTTCGGATCGAAAAAGTTAATAATTATTTTTTTATGATTTTGTTGATTTGATCCTATGTTACATTCTAATGCCGCTACGACCTGTCAGGACGGGCTTAATATATTATATCTCACGAACTATAGTAAAAAATGAATTTAAATTTTAAATAGATACCTATGTTTTCCAAATATTTGTTGTTTAAATTACAATAGTTTTATTTTCTTTTACGTTTCACTATTTTTATATATCATTAAAAAAATATTTAAGTAGGTAACCACAGGGTTGTTTAAAATAATGAATAGAAAATTATAATACAAACTGGTATTTATTACATACTCGTCATCAATTATCTTTGCTTACGTTTACGTGATATTCACAAATCCAAGGGCACTGTCATTTTATCAGCGAACAAAATTACTATAACACGAGAGGATAATGTCTCTTCGTCAGGCTTTATTACTTTCATCTTCGAATTGCTATGGTTATTCAATGTTGGAATTTGCTAAAGAAGAAATATGTAAATTATTGACCACGTAAGTTTTCAGATACAAATCAATATTATTTAACGCGTATTCTTGGTCACTTCCATCATCATTTAAGTAATCAATATCAATTGCATCCAAGCTTACCTACTCATAAAAGACCAGGATCCACTACTGTCACAGAAACTTTGCACGAATTTTGCATCGTTTTCTCAACAAGGAGGTAAAGGAAAAAAGATAGAATGGCTTTTTATTGCTGTGGAGCAAGACAAGCTGACAACCCTGTTAATAGCAGTTTACCGTCGCCTATGGATGCGATGTCAGGGGTGCCCCGCTAATGTCCGCGTGGGGGATACAGAATCCCAGGTCACTTATGCTGGCACACAAGACAATGTTATTATAGAGGCATATATAGAGATTAGGGATGATTGCCATTCAGACGGGTTTGGAGCCCTACCATGTAACAAAACGGAGTATGTCAGACCACCCAATCCTAGAATCCTTTTCTGAAACACATGACAGTATTTATGTACTCTTTTAACCTATGCCTTTGACTCAAATTTTTCAGGAACAATGTATCTGAAATCTTATTTGTGCCTTATGCTCAGAATAATTTTAATTGTTACACAAATAAGTTAAAGGAAGTTATTGAACCTTGGGGCTTTGAAGTGAACGGTCTGCATACACATCCAGACCCGAATTATGCTATTCGCTCATCCAAAGCCTTATTTATGGGAGGTGGAAACACATTCTTACTGCTTAAAAGATTGTATGAAATGGATCTAGTGAGTTTAATTAAGAATAGAGTAGAGGAAGGATCCCTGATTTATATAGGAAGCAGTGCTGGTACAAATGTAGCTACGAAGAGCATTCACACAACTAATGATATGCCTATTACTTATCTGCCCACTTTCGATGCTATTGGCATAGTCCCGTTCAACATAAACCCCCACTATCTTGATGGAGTTGAAAGTCAAACACATAAAGGGGAAACCAGAGACCAAAGAATCAGTGAATATATGGAAATGGAACATGCTGCTCCAGTATTAGGGTTAAGGGAAGGCTCCTTTTTACATGTTGATGGTAATAAATTAACATTGAAAGGTGTTAATGGTGCTGCTTTATTTAGGAAGTATGTATTAATGTTTATTCTATAAGATTAAAGAACTATTTAGTCCTAGATTAGGATCGAAAAGTAATTCACTTCAATAAAAAATTAAAATAAAATTAGAAAAATATTTTTAAAAGTAATTTTAACCTTCATCACTGTTAAAATAAAATTTAAACACATCTGTCTTTTATCTAGTGCATTAGAATTTTCAAAAAGGAATTAATAATATTCAGAATTAGATGCTGCGTCTACTGATCATTCGACCAGCAAAACACTTATAAAATTATTGATATTACATAAAGGGACCCTTTTAGTATTATTGTCATCAGCAAATTATGATGAGATCATATCAGTAGATGAAACAATTGGCTCAGTGGCTACACAAGAAGTCTGGTATGGTTTTCTTAGTTTGTTCCCCAAGCCAGGACCGTCAATTGTATGATTATAAAACAGAAGTACCATATGGGTTAAAGGCCACACACACACAGTGCAGTGGTCTTTCATAAAAAAATTGTTTTCATGCAATAACTCACTGTTAATGTCTTCTCTACAACATTTATCATGTTAATTTTATTTATTTCCAGGGATGTTATTAAGACTGAATATTCTATAGGTGCAGATTTATCATTTTTACTGGATTAAACTCTGGAGTAATGAAAAACTTTGATTTATGAGAACTTAAATAAAAATTATATTTGTACAAGTGCATATTATATTTTCTCTATTTTTTTTTGCAACATATTAAATACAATTGTTTAAATAACTGAGAATTCTGTGAATAAAATGTTTAAAACTTAAATATTTTTTTCCACTTAATGTATATTATTCAAATTGTTTTCACTCAAATTCAATCTGTGCAATCATACATTTCCAACTTTATGTCCGTCCTCACATAGTAACAATCCTTCACTAACAGCTTCCACTTATCACTAACCGCATATTTAATTTATAAAAGAACAAATTTCAGTTTATACTGACAATGCTATGCAACCCTGTGCCTTTTTTGAGTCTTCAACTTTGTCAGTAATAATTTCTTCGTCACCCACTGACTGGAGCTTGCATTAATAAAGACCTTGCAGCATGAAAGAGAGATGGTTGCGCAGTGACACCAGATTGACCTGTTCGTTCAACGGGAGGCAAGTTGCACAAAAATCGCCTCAGTGCTAAATCTCGACGAGCACTTAACCCCCGGGTTATCTCACATCCCGATCCAAATAGAACACCCCGCTTCTGCTTTTTCTTCTGCATAGCAACCTGAAAGAGTTACATATTCAGTAACCAAAAGGGTGAACATTATGAATGCATTAACCATTATTTTTGACTGAATTTTTAATATAATTATATAATGTATGGGACCTGATTCTGAAATACATTTTTATTATTATTACATAGCCCTTTCATGGTAAATAAAAATATTTTTCTATTCTTTAAAATTCGTAATTGGTGATAAAATTCAATTATTACCTAAACAATATTTTTGTTGCTGGATATCACAATAGAATGTATGTCCAAGACAAGGAATGACTTCCTTGAAAATTAAAAAAAACTGTAAAATTTTCTTCACGCTATAATCAAAACATTTTCAAACTTATATCTAAAATATGGAGGAATTGAACGTAATATAAATACTATTAGTATCAATTTTCTACTTTGATTTAAATTGATAAGGTGCAAATTTTTTGTCAATTATATAGTAGTAAATATACTTTGACAGTTTACACAGCACCATCTAGTCTCAAAATAAGCATCAGAGCGCTTGTGTAATGGGTATTGGATAGGAATCGACGTGACAACAGCTGCAGCAGTCCGACGTGCATTGGCCGTTGAACCACAGGGATAGTCAACTTAAGCTAGAACTTGCATTTATCAGAAAAAAATCAATTTATGAGTAATCATATAACAAATAACCTGTATAGCAGCCACTGGATGAAGTGAGTCCACGTCCGTATTCACTATTGGCTTTTCGTCTTCAATGTCGTGTCCATTTTCGGCTGCAATATCTTCTTGTGAATGCTCTTCTTTCTTTACAGATTGTAGAGCTTCAGCATTTTTATATAATATATTTTGGACGGTCTCTCTGCCAGCCATGTTCAAAGATAGACCGACGCGAGCAAGAACTTTTTCTGGCCGCCATTTATCTCTTGCACCTCCTGTGGGTGGAGCTTGCTCGCGGCGACGCACGTCCGCCACGAGGCTCGCCCAATCCACGCCGAGGGCGTCGCCGAGACCAGCTGTAAATCAACAACATATGGTTTTTTTTATACTTTCGCTCGCTACTTACACTCGCTATCAATAAATATTGACGCTATGATTATTATATTCGTTGCATTACCACAATTTCGGAAAATATTTTGATTTATATAATACTTCATTCAGCGATTTTATTCAATTAAAGAGACTTACTTACCCCATATTTTTCTATCGTAAAAGGCGACAAAACAACCCTAGCTACGTGGTAGGGCTCCAAGCTCGTCTGGATGGCAACCACCCTCGCTCTATAAGTATGCCGCCATAACAACCTTGTGTTCCAGCTTTAGTGACCCTGGTTCCTGTACTCCTATGGGATGGCAGCGGCACCTCTAGCGTGCAAACATCCATAGGCGACGGTAACTGCTCACTATTGGGGGCCATTGGGCAGTGGGCCTGTCTGCTATTCCTCAGCAATGAGAAATAAAAATAATTTTATTGTATTTGAATATAAATTGATATACCTCTGGTCCGTTCTTCTTCAAGTTCACCATCGGATATTTCTTCAAAGTCCATGTTAGAGACATCTTCTTCGTCTTTTGCCTCCTGCGATTCTTTGTCATCCCCACCGCCGCTTGTGTCCTAATTCAAGACAATTGTTAAATGAAAAGAAACATTCAAAGCAACGAGCATGACACAACAAGGAAATAAAAAAAAACATAATTATTATTTATAATTAGCTTAATACAAAAAAAACCTATAACGTTCCACGGTTGGGCCTCCCCTAGATGAAATGGACAACTCATCATTGGTACATAGTAATTATGTAACCTGAATATTAGACGAGAAAAACTGCCTCAACGGTGCATGCCAACGTGGAATTCGAACCTATAAATTAGTCTGAGTGGAATACCACTGAACTTGCTCATCTCTTATAGAATTAGTGGCTACGATCTATGTTTCTAGTATTCGCAGATAATTTCTAAACTGAATCCTATAAAATACCTGAGTAGATTCTTTTTCTGAGCACTCCGGTTTTGAGGCACCCTCATCAGCTACAAGACTGCTTTGGCTAGCTTCCTGTACAACTGTATCACCCATCTGTAAAAAAAAAATAACATACAATCAATTAAAACGACGACACGGTAGGTTGAACCTAAGCTACAATCTAAGCACTAAGCTAAGTCGTAGCTGATATATAACTTACTTAACTTTTTAAAAATAAATAAACATGGAATATTTATGAATCTATACCAGACTTTATGTAATTACACAATTATCGTATAATTAACGTGATCCGCCTGACCCACCAAGTCCAAAGAGAAACTGAATGGTGCCATTATGGTACCGTGGGGCCAGCCAGTAGCATGAGTAACCTGAGTATCCTCTTTCAATGCCCATATCTCTCCCCTCCCTCACGCGTCTACTGCTCATTAAACGAACAATAGGGTGCTTTTGCTGGTACATCTTGGTAATGGTGGAGTCACTGTCACACTGCCCTGCTATGCCCTCAACCAAGCGATGGGTTGTGAATAGAACATATCCTCTTCAAAAAAAGGTATACTCAGTTAGAAACAAACTCACATCTTCCTGATTAAGTATATCATCAGGATCATCGCTAATTTCGCTGAGGTCATCGGGTATCGGTTTGTCATCTGCATCGGCGTCGGGGCGTGGGGCGGACGCAGCAGCATTCGCCGTCGACGCCTCCTTCGCGGGCTGCTCTGGCTCGGGGCGCGCGCCACGCCGCTTGCCACCCATATCCATCCGCATGCCACGGCCGTAATCCCCTTAATCAATATAGAATATACAATATAACTATTTAGATAACATAGATATACCCCTAAAAGCTTTGCAAAACAAAATAAAAAAATTTACAATTAAAATAAACTCATTTGTGTTTTATGCGAATAATTTACCACAAACAATGTGAGTGTAAAAAATTTAATGCTAAGATGATGCCAAATGTCAGCATGTTTAACTTAACTTAATTCTACCGCCATTGAAATAAAGAACTGCAAGGTAGAAATGTACTCAGAACGTGGATTATCTAATTGTATGTACCGTGCATGCGCCCTCGATGCGGCCCCGGATGACCCCGATGGTGCCAGTTGTCCATGTCGGGCTCCTTGTCACCCCACTCGTTCATCTGAAAGTAACAAAGTACATATTAACACTAGCAAACAAGTACAAAAGAACAGTGCAATCATTGTTACGTATCATTAAAAAACAAGGAGAATTTTTTTTATAAATATTAACAAAAATTGAAATAATCTTATTAGGCTACTAATAAGATCTACTGTCTTACACCATATAACACTCCATAACGCCTTATTGCTGGCCTCGCTACCTGCCACGCTTGTCGAAGGAGGATTATCGGGATACACACTGATAATCTCAGTATGGTTTCTTCATAATTTTATTGCTGTAGACAGGCTGACGGTCCACTTAGAATTTAGCCGTTAACGTCGCCTATGGGTGTGTGCAACGCCAGTGGCATCGTGAACACGCTGCTGTCCCATAAGGGTACAGGAACTTGGGGTCATTAATGCCGGAACATAACACAGTTACTATAGCAGCATACTAAAGACTAAAGGTGGTCGCCATCTCCAGACTGGCTTGGGGCCCTACCTCGTAACTAGGGTGTTGTTTTGTCGCCTTTTACGACAAGCCGACCCCGGCCGCAGAAGTCAATATTCTTTCTATGCCCCTGTACATGATTAATAATGAAAATGATTGCATGAAAAGCAGTGTACATACCACAATGATAATAAGGACAGCCGAGGAATATGTGGGATAGGATTAAACAAGGGTTTTTATAGTTTCTTTTACGGTAATCAATTGGCTCATACTGATACAATGCTTCGCAGTACCGATACCAACTCACCTAAAGAAGAAATTAAAAACAAAAACAGTTATAAAACTAGTCCAACTGTAAATTTTCTTACAAATACAGTACAATATTGTTAAAAATATTTCGATTTTTTTACTAGATCCCAGTATTTATAAAGAAACAAGATTGTCATAAGTTGGTATGAAAATTTCGATAATTTTCAATTAATTTCAAAAGCCTAATCAGCTTAATAATTTTCCATTGTTAAGTACATTACTTATTTCAGTGTGTTGAACAATTGGAAAGTTGACATTATTTATATGTGCACACGCCTTCAATAAAAGGTTTGTATTGTTAGAACTGTAAATTTTTTTTATTGTTAGGGACACAAAATAAAAGCAGACAGGCTGGGCCCACTTACTTAATAGTAAGCAGTTACCGTCACCTATGGATATTTGCGATGCTAGGGACACCGCAATCACGCTGCTGTCCACAAGGAGTACTGGAACCAAGACCACTAATAGTCTAACACAACACAGGGTTTGATATTACGGAATCTATACAAAGCTTAACACAACAATAACATGATTGTTAAATATCTTGACCTATTTATTTAGCTTTTGACTACACAGCTTTTAATTTAACATATATTTAACATACTTCGCTTGTAAATATTAGGTGTTGGAATTAATTCGTAGCGTTTTACGGGAGATGGCGTAGGTGAGAGACAGTATTTCGTTGTCACCGACAGTAATGTATTCATCTTGAAACAGATATCATTGAAAGTCATTTGGTGGGATTACGGGGGTGTATTATGAAATGCTGAAACCGAATGAAACCATAACTGGGGATCGCTACCGACTGCAATTGATGCGATTGAGCCGTGCGATGAAAGAAAAACGGCCGGAATACTCCAAGACACTACAAAGTCATTTTACAATGCTCGTCCGCACGTCGTTAAACCGGTACAAACGTACCTAAAAACACTTAAATGGGAAGTCCTACCGCACCCGTCGTGTCTCCAGATATGGCTCCTTCCGATTACCATTTGTTTCATTCGATGGCTCAATCTATCTGAGCAGAAGTTCACTTCTTACGAAGTGTCAAAAATGGGTCGAGTCTCGTGGATTGCATCAAAAGACGAGGCGTTCTTCCGACACAGTATTCCGGGTATTCGTACCCTGCCCGAAAAATGGTCAAAAGTAGTAGAAAGCGATGGGCAATACTTTCATTAGTGTATTTTTTTCCCTTGATAACTGTTTTTATTATAAAGAAGTTATATTTCTTTAAACTATGAAAATATTCATATCAGGAAGATATTAGATTTAATTTAACGCATTTTAAATCCTTACATTAAAAAATGTGTTTTGCTTGACAAATCAATGACATCGATTATGAATATTAAGGTGGTAAGGTGGTATGCATTTCCATAAGGTTAAATTACATACAATTTATGTTGTAAGGCTGTTGTCAATATGTTACCCCCAAATACAGGTAAATTTTAAGAAACGTCTAATGAGCAGAAGCTGAATTTGTGTCAGGGATATGATGAATTCTTACATTCAAGGTCATACAAGCCACAGGAGCCTGTGTATGTGCAGGAACTTAATGTCTATGTTACCTCCACTGGATCAATATAAGAAGTAAGTCCAATAAATGTTGGCTTTAGACAGAGATAAATGGATAATGCATCCAGGATACTTAAACTAACAAGTTTATGAATCAACTAAAATGCCAATAATGTACTGATGACAATTTGCATGACAAGTTGGTCCCATGGTCTGCATATTGTTAAGTATATAAATTTATTGTTACACAAATTTTAATTTTTTAAATTGATATTAAAAAAAATAAACTGGGATAATTTACACAGGGCCATCTAGTCCCAAATTAAACTGTCGATGACTTAAGAGAGCCCTTAACGCGGGGATATACAATGGAAGCAGCCATTTTTATCTGTGCAGAAGCAGACAAAGAATACTGACCTCTGCTGCTGGGGTTGGCCTGTCGTAAAAGGCGACAAAACAACCCACCCTAGCTACATGGTAGAGCCCCAAGCCCGTCTGGATGGCAACCTTTGGTATTAAGCATGCTGCCATAATAACTTTGTGTTGTGTTCAGGCATTAATGACCCAAGTTCCTGTAGCCTTCTGGGATAGCAGTGTGTTTGTGATTACACTGGTGTTGCAAACACCCATAGTGACAGTAACTGTTTTATTCTAAGTAGGCGTCAGCCTGTCAACTGTCCTACAGCAATAAAAAAGCACATATTTATGTATTCGAAGGGTTATTTTGTTCATATATATCTAGAATTGAATGTAATAATTACAGTAAAATAAATACTAATAACAATGCAAAAGAAATTTCAATTATGAGGATTGTGAAATAGAGACATGAGACAGTGGTGTCTAAACAAATTTATATTAATTTGTGAATTGATGAATATTAAATAGTCAAACCTGTGAATCATGCATGGGCCAATGCCTCTCACGGCCCCAATCTCCTCCTGCGCGGTAATCATCATTGTCCCAATCTTTGTGAGGATGCATATAACCACGTTCACGATCCATGGATCCAGAGCGACCTTCCCATGATCTATCACGGCGTTGGTGTCGATCATCATAACCTAAATTTTTATAATTATCGAAAAACTTCCATAAAAAATAAAGTTGCAAAGAATTAATAGTAATTCTTACTGCCATGCCATGCTTCTTGGATTGACATGAAATCCATATACAGCCAAAAAAATGAGAGTAAGTGGTCTCCAGACATAAATATTAATTTTAGTAAAATTTATAGTATCAAACTTTAAATTAAAAAAAAACAGTGATAGGGAATAAGTTAATTTCATGTCCTGCACTGATTTTTAAATTTCTCATTACAATAAAGATTGTTAATATTCTATTTTTAAATAAAATGATAAAGTATGATATGATTAAGCCTTACTTACCTATATCACCCAAGTGTTCACCATACATTCTGTCCTCATCGTCAGGATAACCCCTAGGTGCCCCTGGCATGTCATATCCAGCATCATAATGTCTATCCCTACCTTGAACAGCATAATTTGGAGAGCGGTCATTATCCCTGGGTCCATCATAATGGTCATCTAACCTATCATAGCGATCTAAGGCACGATCATTGTTATAATTACGGTCCATGCCTACTTCATAGTCACCAGGCTCCCTATCTATACTTTCTAGCCTCTCCCTCTTAGTTGACCTGTCTCTTTCAACTTTGTCTTGCTTTCGTCCACCTCTCTCTGAATTAGTATCTTGTCGATCTTTAGATGTAACAGAGTTCTTATCTGTCTCCAAGGCTCTGTTTGAAATAGCTGCAAGAGCAGCCAAGCGCTCTTCAGGTCGAGGAAGTAGCCGTTCCATTGGCTTATTTGGTTTCTCAAGCCCTTTATCAGAACCACCTCTCCCTCCTAAACCTCTTTCTCTGCCTCTTCGCTTGCTATCATCTCTTTTGTCTTTGTTCCTATCACGACCCCTATCCTTTCTATCATGTCTATCTTTGTCATCATGTTTATCTTTTCTCTTCTCTAGAGACCTATCCTTATGATCTCTTCCTCTATCTCTATCCCTACTTAGTGACCGCTTTCTATGCCTTTCAGGACTGCCATCCCTTCTTGACTGTTTCTTAGGAGATACTGGTCTGCTTTGTGAAGTCTCTTTCTTTCTATCTTTTGCATAAGAGCCATGAGGTCTAGGTGACCTAGATCTTTTTCTAGGTGACCTGCTACGCCTCACTCTATCTCTTTCTTTATCTCTATCCTTATCACGTTCCTTATCTTTACCTCTATCTTTGTCTCTCACTGAATGAGGAGATGCACTCTTATTTCTATCTCTTCTTGGTGGTGACTTACTATACTTTGTTACAGTCTTTGTAATGCTTTTAGAGCTTATTGGAGGTGTACCACCAGACTTTTTGCCTGGGGATAGTGACTTTTTCCCAATGGAGGGTTTTGTAATTATTTTCTTTTTCGGGGTGTCATGTCTTTTCAATAGTCTTCCATCCTTTTTTTCAATGGTTTTTTTAATAACATCACTTTTGTCTCTTTTCAGAGAATCACTTTTTACAAATTTCTTCTTAGATGGGACATCTTCGGATGAGGAACTAGAATTCCTTTTCAACTTCCCCTTTTTACCCTTTCTTTTGGCATCCCTAAAAAAGATTGTGATGTATAATCAATATTATGATTGTATAATATCTGACAAACACCAACACAATTCTTACCTTCCAGATGAAGATGAAGAAGAGCTGCCATCAGAAGAGGATGATGAGACACTTGAAGAACTGGAGCTCCTCGATGAGGATGTGCTGGACACAGGCTTTTTCTTGTCTTTTCGCATGTCCTTACTACAATCCATTTTCAACTGTAATTCTAATTCACGCTGCAGCTGCTGCCTCCTCTTTTCAAGGACATCGGTGTCCGCATACTCTAGGTCATTTTGGTCCCAGTTGTCAATCTCGCCCTCAGGACTGCGACCCGATCTCACTATAACAGTAGAATGCAACCTACTCTTGCTGTCATCTTTCACCATACGTTTGTGTTCACTGTCTTTATTAGCTGCGCGTTGTTTAGATGGACTAATTAAAGTATGGGTAGAAGCAAACTTACAACTTTTACCATAGGCGCAACTGCCGTGCTGTATCCACTGTCTACAATGTTCAGTTGTTTTTTTCGCACTAGATTTTTTAGTACCTAAGCGCTCAAAAACACTAGGTCTATTTGCTAGGTCTTTTGATTTTGGCAGTTCTACAGTAATTTTTCTTTTTCCTTGTTTGGACATTATAGAAGAAAAACATTTGTCTCTCAAATTTATCAATGTAAACTAAATTTTCCCCGGCGACCTAATATCCGCCATTATTGTTTATAGTCTATAAATTGCTTTTTGTTTTTGTCTAATTTTAATTTTGTATAGTCTTTGGTTTATTTAAATTGATTTATAAGCCACACAAATTGGTAATGCGTCTAATCAGAACATCTGTGATGATCTGTGAGTGCTTACACTTGGCATTATGGACAACAAGCGATGCGCGCGCTCTATAGCTTGCATAAGTATACTGTGCTCTAAGCTATAGATTATCTATAATATTGAAATATCACTTTTTACTATAGGTAACGGTAACTAACTAAAATAAATTGAAATAGATAATTACATAAACAGGGTGACTTTGACAAACCCGTCCAAATTTTTATTACGCACTAAACATCATTGTGGAACTAATTTTTGCAAAAAAAAATTGTATGTTGAATTTTCACCATAAAATATTTCATATAGGATCATTAATTCAATCGTACAGAATAATCATCATCATCATCTTTGCGTTGTATCCCGGTTGCAGCCCAAATTCTCGTTTCGGCGCCCGGGGTCCGCTTTCCGACTTTTTCTTCTCCACTTCGCACAATCTTCAGCATCCCTGGTAGTGAGCCCATTGGCACGCATATCACCCTTTACAACGTCAAGCCAGCACTTTTTGGGTCTACCCCTCCTGCCGGGGCCCGGCAGAGGCGGCATGGCCAGACATTTGTTACCCACGTAAGCATCCGGTTGCCGTAAAACGTGGCCGTACCAACGGAGCCGACACTCTTGTAATTTATCGTACATCGTACGATAAATTACAAGAGACAATCGTACAGAATAATCATATGGTGCAAACAGCGTCGTTACCTGTTATTACCTGTCTCTGTCACACCCGCGTAAATGAGTAGTGCGTATTCGCTCGCCCGGTTCAATGCCGCCGTCCTCGGCCTTTTACTAGGTCAGATGGAGAGGTCATTGCACTCTCGCGCCATATTACGTAAATTGCGAGTTCTTTGAATGACTTTGTGATGCTGATTACTCAACATTTTTGTACTATGTGATACAAAACTAAAATACATGTTTCTCATAACTTTTACTAAAGATTCTTCTGTGTGAATTTGGACGGGTTTGTCAAAGTCACCCTGTATATATTATATATATATATATATATATATATATATATATATATATATATATATATATATATATATATATATATATATATATATATATATATATATATATAAAAATACATATATTGATTTATTTAAGATTTATGGACGAAATACTGAAATGATTTCGAGGATGAAGGCCAGCCAAAATTTATCAAAATCATGAGGAAATTATTTTAGAAAAACTAAGAATAATAAGTATTATTACAGCAGCTTATTTTTCTTTTAATATTTAAACAAAGTTTTACTGTAATCGATTTTGAAATCTGCTGTATTGTTTTAGGAAACTACTGTATTTTTTAGCTGACAACACTGTAATTATACTTTTGGGGTTTTGGGAATGGGATATGGGATCAGTGTGACCAGATTTAGCAGAATTCTGCGGTTTTAGCAGAATTAGATCCCCAATTTAAGGTTTAGCAGATTGTGTTGCAGATCTGAAAATAAGGAATTTTTTGGCGGAATCTCATAAAACCTTCGCAGAATCGTAGCAGGATTTGACATCTAACTGTGTTTCACATTTTAATGCTAACTTAGATATAAAACACTGCATTGTGTTTGGTGCTGATACTACAAACGTGATGTTTGGTAATATTGTATGTTCATTTTTTTTTTCTTTTTATTGCTGTAGGACAGCAGACAGGCTGACGGCCCGCTTAGGATTTAGCAGTTACCGTCGCCTATAGGTGTTTGCAATGCCAATGGCATCGCGAACACGCTGCCGTCCCATAAGGGTACAGGAACTTCGGTCACTAATGCCGGAACACAACACAAGGTTATTATGGCGGCATACTTAAGACCAAAGGTGGTCGCCATCCAGACGGGCTTGAGGCCCTACCACGTAGAAAATGTGTTTGCCATTCTATCGCTTTAGCTGTAAGTCACGCCAGTACAAATACTTTGCCAAGAAGTTTGAACCAAATTGTCAAGGAAGTTTGTGGATACTTTACTCATAGTAGCAAATTCCAGCGTGAATTTCAAGAATTCCAAAATTTTTTAAATTCTAATAACTATAAAATTCTCCAGCATTACGATATACGTTGGTTATCACTTCATGCATGCATCAACAGAGTTAATGAACAATGGAATCCACTGCAACTTTATTTCCGTGCAGAATATCTGGAAGGTAAATATATATCAGTTGAATTTTTAGCTCAAAATTTTGAAAATGATATTATTAAACTCTAATTTTATGCCCTAGACTATATTTTACTATCCCAAATAAAATGAATGTTATTTTCCAAGGCGAGTTGAAGTTATTTTAAGTTGAATGTTATTTTCCACAGTGTAGAGTATACAAAGATTCGGCAGATATTTGAGAAGCACACATACTTCCAACTTGGATCCGACATCATCTGTAAATTTTTTGCTTTATCAGAAATATACCTTGAAGTGCACGTAACGAAACTAATTAAATAATTAGTTCGAGATGTAAGACAATAAACAGAAATCACAACATTCCTGCAACGAATACAGTCTTTTTTGATTAAACTTTCCTTTGAACTAAAGTCGCGTCTACCTCTCAATGAACTATTTGAGCAAATGCAATTTCTTGATCCACAAAACGTTATAGACAAAGAATTCACAAGATTGGCCAGAACTGTTTCTAAATTTCCTAATTTGGTAGAATCTGACATACAAGCATTAGGAGGTTAAATTAAACAAAACAGTGGCCGATCTGTTAGAATCTGGAGGAAGTTCTAATCCCACACCTATGAGTTTGAACACAGAAATAGTTTTGGGGCAAAATTTCAGAAATTACAAAGGCTGATAGAACTAAAAAGTATCCGCGCTTGGTTGATTTTGCAAAAGCCATGATGATTTTGCCTATGTCTAATACAGCTTGTAAGTGCCTATTTTTTCAAATGAACAATATAAAAACTGACTTGCGGAACAAATTTAAAAATGAACATGTTGCTGAAATTCTACATGTCAAACAGGCAGTTAAAGAACAAGGAGGATGCGTCAATTTTACGCCATCAAAAAATATGGTAAAGGCAGCACAAAGCTCGAAAGTTCTTTAGAAAAACATGGACGCTACAGAAAATTAGAAGTTATAACTGATTAATAAATATTTGAAATTAACTGTTTGCCTTTTTTTTCTTCTTTTAAATCCTTGTACAAATGATGACCTCATCTATTAGCAGAATTTTGGAATTATTTACAAAAACAAAGCAGATTTTAGCAGAATTTATACAACTGGCATAATGTTCGATTTAAATCTGGTCACACTGTATGGAAGCACTGGGACGACATCAGTGTGACCATATGTGGCAGTTTCCTGCCATTTTGGCAGGATTGAGCCCTTATTTTAGGCTGTGGCAGGATGTGTGGCAGTTTTTAAAAATTCGGCAGTATTTGGCAGTATTGGGAAAAATGTTAATTATGGCAATACAACATCTTTAGTTAGAGGTATTCCCTTAAACCTCTTATATGATACTTATATGATACTTTATTGTGAACTCTAATGATTCATCTATACGGTCTATAACTATAAAACAGATATTAGAGTGTAAATTCTTTTTGCAATGTTGTTTGTACATTTCAATCAAATCAACCTTAATATTATTCATATAACTTTTGCCTTTTATTCTGAGTACACGACTTTAAGGAGTATAAATATATAATTTGAGTGTGTTTTGGTAAAATGAAGCGAAAGTATGAAAGAGCGTACAGGGCAGAGTGGGAGCAAGACCCATTACTGTCATCGTGGCTTACTAAAGCTAAAGACAATCCTGACGGGGCATTTTGTAACGCATGCAATTGTAAATTGCCATCACGTCTATCTGCCCTAAAAAACATGCCTGTATAACAAAACATAAGAAAAATATAGAAGAGTATCACTATAGGGGGTAGGCAGTCACCAGTGAAATATCTTTTAATTAATTAATTTTATCGTATCAAACTAAAAAAATTATTCTTTGCGTTATGTGTATCTAATGTATGTTTAATAGTTGCTAAAATAAAGTAATAGCAGCAACTTCTGACTAAAATACTCTTATTATTGCGAGACTATACCTGTTTTTTCATATAGTAAATTTGTTGTAGGTTACAAAATTTTTCAAGAATTGTGTTTCGTTTCAACCAACCAAAAAATGGTCAAACGGATGACTAAAGACATGTAGCGATGAATATAATCTTAATTTGTGATGTATGATCGACATTTCTTATTAAAAATATCAATAAAAAAATATAATTAATAAACTGGCATTATTTTGGCATTTTCACTATAAACTTTGGCAGGATTTGGCAGGATTCTATTCAAGCTAAGGCAGGATTACAAATTTTGAGATGGTCACACTGGACGACATTTAACGACAACGATTTCTGATTACAAAATTACAAATATAAATTTCCTATTTTGTATGAATAAAGGTTCATCAAAAATATAATCTACAAATAAGTGTTCGAAGCATTATTATCAGTAATTCCAAATTAACTCCGATAATTATATAAAAACGGAATACAAGCTCTAAGATGCCATTGCTAGACGGCAAAGAAATAAATATATTTTTTGTAAGTAAACAAATAACATTATCCATTTCAAGTAATTATTTAAATTCAAAAACCACTTCAGTTGCTCTTCATTAAGCTTTATAAATGAGCCATTGTTTTGTTTTCCACCTTGTTTTCTTATAATCCTCTATTAACCACTATAACCTATGAGAGATTACAAAATTAGAAAATGTTCTTAGTATTTATAGTTTGTATATGTTAAAGAAATTAATTAATCGATTAAGAACTACACGAGCCACTTTTTTAATTGTTTTGTACAAATGTTTCCCGAATGTCATTAATATGACAACAATGAGACAACTTTATGAGCAAATGATGTGACTATAAACTTGGGAAGCAGCAAATTTTATGCTTTTACTGCTAGTCACAGTATGCAAAAATTAACATTGTTCTAGACATTTTTTATTTTGTCCATATAAAATATTTGAAAACAATATGAGTTGAAAAGTATAATATTTGTATTCTTCAATTTTAGCTTACTAAAAGCAATTTTAACGTTTATATAGACAAAATACTAACTTATCTATCTTTTTTTAAATTATTATTATATGATATTTTTTAATTATACAGAATGTTATTCATGTATTTTATTGTCATCATCATTTTAGCTATGAATCCCGGTTGCAGCCCAAACTCTCGCTTTGGCACCCGGGGTCCACTTTCCGACTCTTCTCCACTTCGCATGTTCTTCGGCATCTCTGGTGATCAGTCCATTGGCACGCATATCAACCCATACGACGTTAAGCCAGCACTTTTTGGGTCTACCTCTCCTGCCAGAACCCGGCGGTGGCGGCATGGCCAGATATCCCCACATAATAACCGGTTACCGTAAAACGTGGCCATACCAGTAAAGGCGACACTCCTGCAATTTATCCGTAATGTCACGGACATGAAGACTGTCGCAAATCCAAATCCACCGCAGGATATTCATCTCCGTGACTCGCAGTGCCTGCTTGTGTCGCTCCAGCACCAGCCACACTTCACATCCATATAAAAGGGCAGGCCTAATAGTGGTCTTATAGACCTGTCCCTTCAATTTAACCGGTTTTTAGGGTAACACAGATGACACCAGTCACCTCACGTCATTTGGCCCATTCCCAGTTATTTCACTTGTTCCGTGCACTGGACCATATCGCCGCCTATGCGCACGGATGTGAGATCTGTGGAGTTGCAGGAGAAGTACTCGGTCTTGTGGTGCTCGGCCACATTTTAGTTTCAGACCGCTGTTCTCAAGCGATTCCTTCCACGTCTTCATACATCCTACCAACCTACCCGCACTCCTGCACCAATCTCTTGCCTTGAAGATTGGAGTAATGATACTCAGTCTCCATTGGCTCGGAATCGTACCGGTGAGGAGTGTCTGGTTGAAAAGGTCAGTTAAGATGCCCACACCACGAAAGGAGCCCATTGACTTCATTGGATGCAACAGCTTTCCGATTCTTCATGCGGCGAAGACAATTCTGGACATCTGCAGGCGTTACCAGTGCCTAGAGAATACAATCCCGGGATCCCGACCGTTTTCTGACCCCGAAAATCCCGGGACTGTACTTGGCTAATCTCGGGATTTTCGGATTTGCCACAAACAGGTCTAGTTTGCATTCCATTGTCTGTTGCGAGTTGACAATGACCTTGCCTAGATTATTTTAATTGCATTTATTACATATCGACAAAAAAACAAACCTTTGATATGCGTACGATACATACTACATAGGTACAGCTCTAATAATATGTTTGTCTCATAGAACTTAGAAGGGATTTCCCAGCAAGCTTGGAAGTCAAACCTTGGATGCATTGATATTTCTACAACTGTATTTTCGAAATTCTAAATAAGTTTTTTGTCTTGTTATTTCTTACTTACAAAATATAGTGTCTTTGTTTTGTCTTTTTTATTTTCTTACTATATTGTGATTTGTGTCCTGGACTCATGGAATAAAATTAAAATCATTTTTGTAGAAATTACTCGTTTTTTTTAAATTTGAGCCCAATTAGAAACCACATAGTCCGGATTACGCATCAAAAATCCCGTAATCCCGGGATCGAAAAACATGCTCGGAATTGTATTCTCTACCAATGCCCCTAGTACTTGATAGATCTGGCGGCTGCACCTCTATGCTGCGTGTTCAACAGCTCATGGAAATGCGAGCGCCATCTTCACCGCGATAACCTCGCATAGCAGGTTGCCTGCCCACAGGGTCTTTTACACAGCGGCACTTGGAAGTATCCTGTGCCGCTTTGACCCAGGAGCACGCCAATTTATAGATGAGCTTCTGCCCCTCAGACGATTCCAACTTATCATAAAGTGGTTGTATAAGTGGTCTCGTCTGGCTCTGGCAACAGCTTTCTTAGTGGCTCGCTATGCCACACGGTATGCGTGCGTCGCAATCTTTAGGAGATCTGGACGCTTGCCACTTCTTAAAGAGGGATTTCTTCGTTCTAGTCTCCCTCTAGACTGTGTTGATGTTGTGCAGTGAGACTCACCGGGTATGACCTTGCAGTTAGCCACTTTGCTGATGTGATGTCTCCTAGTGAGTAGGAATTCGATTTGGGTAGCATTCCTCCCGCTCTTGTATGTGATAAGATGCTCGGGTCCCTTTTTGAAATACTTGTTCACGATGACGGTCGGCAGCCGCACACGTATTGAGAATGTCCTCCCCTTCTGCGTTGCGGCTACCGTACCCAAATCCACCGTGAACACGCTCAAATTCCCCACATGACCTTTAGATCACGGGATAATGGGATTCCACGGGGCACTCCTCCGATTAGATTCCAAAACGCTATTTTATCGGCGTCATCACAACCGGCCTGTGGTGCATAGGCACTTATCAAGTGGGTAACTACCCCATTGATAAGCACCCTAATGACCACAAGCCACCATCACCACAAAATGTTGTTCTGGAACTCCTCCGGGAGCACTATGGCAACCCCATTCTCCCCACATGTTCACCTGTGTAGATCAGCTTGTAGCCATTCCCAATGAACCAGGATCTGCTGGCCTTCCACCGAGTCTCCTGCAGGAACGCCACAGCCACCCTCCGCCTGAAGAGCACATCGGCCAACTTCCTCGCGGGTCCGGTTAGCGTGCCTATGTTCCATGTTGCGAAGCATTAGCCGTGCCCGCCCATGACACGGTAGCCCTTGTCCACTTCTCACAAGAGCCGGGCAAAGTTCTTGCACGCCATTATGCGGCGGCGCCCTAGCCCTTTTATGATCTCGCAATCGTTTCCATAAATATTGATTTGGCTGGTGTTGGCTTGGGCGACAGCCGTCTGACCATACCCCAAAAGAAAAGTTGTCAGGGCCTCGTCCGTTATACAGCAGGGTGCGCTGACTTGCAGGTGAAGTTGACTTGGGCCCCGAAGATGTTAGTAGGGCCTCTTACACCACATGTATTTTATTGTGATTAGTCTTATTTGGTCTGAAATATATGTTTGTTTTCTTTTTTCAGAATGAGGAAGACCTCCCATATGAGGAAGAAATTTTGAGAAACCCATTTTCTGTAAAACATTGGCTCAGATACATTGAACATAAAAAGTCAGCACCTAAAAATGAAATTAATTTGATTTATGAAAGAGCTCTCAAAGAACTGCCTGGTTCTTTCAAACTGTGGTATAATTACTTAAAATTAAGGAGGAGCCAAATCCGAGGTCGTTGTATTACAGACCCATGCTATAACGATGTGAACGATTGTTTTGAAAGATCTTTAGTTTTTATGCACAAAATGCCTAGAATATGGATGGATTACTGTACATTTTTGACAGACCAGTATAAAATTACAATAACTAGGAAAGCTTTTGATAGTGCTTTGCGAGCTTTACCAATAACACAACACCATAGAATATGGCCTTTGTATATAAGCTTTCTAAAGAAACATGACATTCCAGAAACAGCTGTTAGAGTGTTTAGAAGGTATCTGAAATTGTGCCCAGAAGATACAGAGGAATACATTGACTATTTAATATCAATTAATAAACTTGATGAAGCAGCCCTGAAATTGGCACAAATTGTGAACAATGAAAACTTTCAATCAAAACATGGCAAATCAAACCATCAACTGTGGAATGAACTATGTGAACTGATTTCTAAGAATCCTGATAAAATACATTCTCTAAATGTGGACGCTATCATAAGAGGTGGGCTGAGGCGATACACAGACCAACTTGGACATTTGTGGAACTCTCTTGCAGATTACTATGTTAGAAGTGGCCTTTTTGAAAGAGCTAGAGATATATATGAAGAAGCTATCCAAACAGTCACTACTGTTAGAGACTTTACTCAAGTATTTGATGCTTATGCACAATTTGAAGAGCTAAGTTTAAGTAAAAAGATGGAGGAAGTTGCGAAAAAGCCTAATCCTACTGAAGATGATGATGTTGATTTGGAGTTGCGGCTTGCAAGATTTGAATATCTCATGGAAAGGAGGTTATTACTACTCAACTCAGTATTACTAAGACAAAACCCACACAATGTGTCTGAATGGCACAAAAGAGTAAAATTATATGAGGATAAACCTCATGAAATTATTGATACTTATACTGAAGCTGTACAAACTGTAGATCCCAAACTTGCTGTTGGTAAATTGCATACATTATGGGTGGGCTTTGCTAAATTTTATGAAAATAATGAGCAGATTGAAGATGCTAGATTAATATTTGAAAAAGCAACTCAAGTTAACTATGTTAAAGTCGATGATTTAGCTTCAGTTTGGTGTGAATGGGCAGAAATGGAAATTAGGCATGAAAACTATGAAGAGGCTATAAAACTTATGCAAAGGGCTACTGTTCTACCAAGTAGGAAAGTGGCTTATCATGATGACACGGAAACAGTACAAATGCGTCTTTATAAATCCTTGAAAGTTTGGTCTATGTATGCTGATCTTGAGGAAAGTTTTGGAACTTACAAGTCATGTAAAGCTGTTTATGATCATATAATAGACCTAAAAATAGCCACTCCACAAATAATAATAAATTATGGTCTCTTTCTAGAAGAACACAACTATTTTGAGGAAGCATTTAGGGCATATGAAAAAGGAATTGCACTTTTTAAATGGCCAAATGTTTATGACATATGGAACACATACTTAACAAAATTCCTTAAAAGATATGGAGGTACAAAATTGGAAAGAGCAAGAGATCTATTTGAACAGTGCCTTGAGCATTGTCCAGCTGAGTTTGCAAAATCTATTTTCCTCTTGTATGCTAAATTGGAAGAAGAACATGGTTTAGCAAGACATGCCATGTCGGTTTATGAAAGGGCTACTACTGCTGTTTTGCCAGAAGAAATGTTTGAAATGTTCAATGTTTATATTAAGAAAGCCGCAGAAATTTATGGTGTACCAAAAACTCGTCAAATTTATGAAAAAGCTATAGAAACTTTACCTGAAGAAAAAGCAAGAGAAATGTGTACACGATTTGCAGAAATGGAAACAAGGTTGGGTGAAATAGATAGGGCCCGTGCTATATATGCACACTGCAGTCAAATGTGTGATCCAAGAATTACTGCAGAATTCTGGAACACTTGGAAAGAATTTGAGGTCAGACATGGTAATGAAGATACAATGCGAGAAATGTTGAGAATAAAGAGAAGTGTACAGGCTACATACAACACTCAAGTAAATATGATGTCTGCTCAGATGCTTAGTTCGGCTGCACAAGCAGCTGGTACAATATCAGATTTGGCCCCAGGTATGAAGGATGGAATGAGAATGCTAGAAGCTAAAGCTGCAGAAATGGCTGTGGCAAGTAAAGGAAACATCATGTTTGTTAGAGGTGAAACACAAGGTCTTAAAGATAGCTCAGATAAAGTGGTTAATCCTGATGAAATTGACATTGACGATGAATCTGGACAGAGTGATGATGAAGAAGGATCGCCTGTTCAGAAAAAAGAAGTGCCTGCAGCTGTCTTTGGTGGACTTCTTAAAGAAAATGAATAAATCAAATATATATTTCTTTTAAAGTAAATCAACATTTTTATTCATAGGTTACAATTATATATAATACAAACCATAATATTTACAACATAAATCACAGAACTCTTTTATTATTATCATAATTAAACCTGTGTATAAAAAATAAGTAATGGGTTAATAAGTGGGCCTTCAAAAATACAACATTTCTAGAATATCTTTTAGCAAGGATACCGAAGAGTACATGAATATACACCGACTTATAATATGAGTAAATAAGAGAGCACTAGGCAATGCTGAGATATAGACATTGAGATACATAAATATTCCTTTAAAAAAATACATACAGTTTATAAAATAATTAAAAGTTTTTTCTTTACTGCACAAATAACAATAATAATTACTTGAAAATTATTTGCTCACTATCTAGCTTTTGTTTTAATGGAATAATAAATAATAAGAGGAATGAAAGCTAATTTGTTGGGAAAACAAAGGTTCAAATTATATCCCTAGGTGGTGTTATAAAATGCAAGGAATTTGAATACCTATTTTGATTTTCTGAGTAACTCAACACACTAATGTCATTGTGTACACCTCCAAACATGATTAATTCACCATTTCCTTTTACTAATGAGTACATTATTAATTCTTCTGGAGCCCCATCCATTTCTCCTAAACGAGGGCATAGCCATGAAACATAATTTAGAGTATTTCCATTCACAACTGTAGATATATCCAAAACATGCATGGTTAGCGTGTTTCTTTTTATTTTCTTAACAGCTGGTTGTCTTTGCTGAGAGTTGTCTGGAACAGGCACTGGTTCTCTTCTGTTTTCCAAGTGTGCAATTTGTCTTTGATTTATTAAATCATTCTCTGGTGGTGTGTTATTTGTTAACAAGTCACAAGAAAAAGCTGCCATCCTATATTTGTTAGCTTCCTGCAGTTGCCTTACTATTTTCATACCTTTATTCTGAAAAAATTAAATAATCTATAAAATAGAACTCTCTAATTCCATAATATTAATACATTTCAGCAAGTATAATTTGGCCACTATGGCAATTGCAAACTTAGATAATACATAGTTATATATTTATTATGTTTATGTATAGTTATTTTTATCCGTGCAGGGGTGCAGAAAGAATACTAACCTCTGTGGCCGGGGTCGGCCTGTCGTAAAAGGGGACAATCAACCCACCCTAGCCATGTGGTTGGGCCTCAAGCCCGTCAGGACGGCGACCACCTTTGGTCTTAAGTGTGCCGCCATAATAACCTTATGTTTTGTTCTGGCATTAGTGACCCAAGTTCCTGTACACCCTTATGGGACAGCAGCGTGTTCGTGATGCCACTAGCGTTGCAAACACCCATAGGCGACAGTAACTGCTAAATTCTAAGTAGGCCGTCAGTCTGTTAGCTGTCCTACAACAATAAAAAAAATTGTTTATTATTATATTTATATTGCAGTGGGACAGCAAATAGGCTGATGGCCAGCTATACAATAGTAAGTTACCATTGCTTATGGATGTTTGGACACTACAGGCACTGCTAACATGCTGCTGTCCACGTAGGGGACCTGGAACCTGGTCACCTATAAAGTTTATTGTCAAGATAGGCCATGGAAAAAAAATTAAATTAATTTCCTACATCCCCTTTATAAACTCCAGAAGAATTAAGAAAAAATTGACACAAAGTCCAACATGAAGTTGTGTGTTAGATAAATAAAACCTTTATTTACCTTATTGTTTTTGTTTCTTCTCAGAGATTCTTTTTTACTCATATCTAAACCATTACACTGTTTTAGATCAGAACTGGGACCCGCAGCATGATCATTTGGCTCCAAAACATTAACAGGTTGAGATTTTTCTGAGCTGGGACCAGCAATCGGTTCAGTGTTAATACTGACTGGTCTTGAAGGATTTGTAGGTCTCCTGGGCAAATCACCTCTTCTACCATTAATATTTTGATCTCTATCCAATGGTCTCTGTAAACTCAATTCAATTCTGGCTGCTACTGGTGCACCCTCAGGTCTCCTTATAGCTGACAATCGTACAGCAGAAGTGACAAGTGGTTTAGGGCTGTTCCATCCATTTCTGCTTCTACTAAGGCTCACTACTTTGTCTCCCACTTTACAAGCTGGGTTACACCAAATATTTGCAGAAGCCCACTCTTTGTTTTTTACAGCCAGCTCTTTCCATGTCCAAATGGGTCCTTTCATAGTCAATATCCAACAATCACTATATGCAAACCTATTCTGTAGAGATTGTACACCTCCTAGTATCATAATTCTATCTGAATCGATACAAATTAATGACTGGGCATATCTAGGCGATGGTCTAGGTTTTGTAGTTGGTTGTTTTCTCCATTTTAGTGTTGGTATATCAAGAACCCAAACGTCATTTGTGCATTGCAATTGATAATTGTGAGCAGCAGTCTTCATTAATCCTCCAAACACAACCATTTCATCATCTTTTATGCAAGCAGAGTGGCCGGCCATGGGCGGAGGGCTATTAGATGCATTTATCAGAATCCATTTATTAGTGTTGACATAATAAAAATGTACATCATTGAACATAGCAACATTTTCATAATATTGTGACAATGAAGGGTATGCCCAACCACCAAATACTATCAAGTAGTCTTTATGATGTACCATTGATGTATACGCTTTGGGTACAGGGTATGTTCCAGTAGCCAAAGGTCTCACCCATTGCCTTAGAGACAGATCAAATCTCCAAAGATCATTAAATGCTGTAGCATTTGTGGTACACCCACCAAATATATACATATTATTTTCTAGAACACATGCTGAATGGGAAAATCTTCTAGTTATAGTAGGCACTTTATCATTAGAGGTGACATTTTTCCAGAGAATATTGAATTCACCAACAGCTTTAACTAGTTTCATTGATGTTTTATGTAATACATCTGAAATTATATTAAAAAAAATTAAACATTTTACTATTAGTTTTGCTATTTGTATATATCATCATCATTTCAGCCGAAAGACGCCCACTGCTGGACAAAGGCCTCCCCCAAAGATCTCCATGACGATCGGTCCTAAGCTGCCCTCATACAACCTATTCCGATGATCTTGACCAGATCATCGGTCTATCTTGTGGGGGGCCTACCAACATTGCGTCTTCCAGTACGTGGTCGCCATTTGAGGACTTTTCTGCCCCAATGGCCATCTGTCCTTCACGCTATGTGCCCAGCCTGCTGCCACTTCAATTTTGCAATTATCCGGGCTATGTCGGTGACTTTGGTTCTCCTGAGAATCTCCTCATTTCTGATTCGATCTCACAGGGAAACTCCGAGAATAGCCCTCTGAGCGACCATGTGCTTTCTCATAAGGCCCATAGTTAGCGACCACATCTGTGTTCCGTAATTCATCACTGGCAACACACATTGATTAAAAACCTTCGTCTTGAGACACTGCGGTATTTAGGACGAAAAGATTTTATGGAGCTTCCTGAACGCTGCCCATCCGAGATGGATTTGACGAGTGACCTCTTTCGCGAAGTTGGACCTGCCTAACTGGATTGTTTGACCCAAGTAGACATACTCGTCAACAATTTCGAGAGTCTGTTCCCAACTGTTACGGGGGTAGGTGCAACATGGACATTAGACATGATCTTCGTCTTGTCCATATTCATTTTGAGACCTACTCCTTGGGAAGCTTGTATTGAGGCCATCAAGCATATGGCAAAAGTCTTCCATGGTCTCCAGCCATGATTACGATATCATCAGCAAATCGAAGGTGAGTGATGTACTCGCCGTTGATGTTAATGCCCAGTCCATTCCAGTCCAGAAGCTTGAAGACATCTTCCAACGCAGCGGTGAACAGCTTCGGCGATATGACATCGCCTTGTCTGACTCCCCGCTGCAGTCGGATAGGCCTCGAGTTCTGATCCTGGGGACGGACTGACATGGTGGCGTTTTCATATAAACACTTCAACGCTTTGATATATCGATACTCAATGTAGCATCTCTGGAGAGACTGAAGCATAATAAATATGAATATTAGAGTAACATAATAAAAAGAAATAACCAGATAGTAATATATTTTTTTTAAAGCATAGAAACTACAAAATATGTATTACTTAAGGAGTTAAACACTTTAAAGAACATGAGAAAGGAATTCTCTTATACAATTACTTGATACTTACTTTGAGCACAATTATACCATCGTTTGCATACAACCATACAATTTTGAAGATCTTTATAAGGAGGTAAAAAACTCAAAATGAACTCTATTACTTCATCAGGGAGATCCTCTACAGTACTCCGCAATGTCTGTTCTCGTAAAGATCGATGTATTATATCCATTTTAAGAGTTCGTAATATCAATTAATAATCCGAATAATTTTAATAGAAGCCATAACTAACTCAAACGTATACCTAAATATTGAAAAACATTTGATAATGAAAACTTTTTCTCTTCATATTTTTACTTTTCTTTGGATTTAATCATTTAACTCAATTGACATTGACGTAACAAATTAACAATCCTCGACGACAGTAATGTTTAGTGATTAGAAATATTTTTGCTGACTTTGGTAGAACTCAGACTATATTGTAGACAAGAAATGTAAATGCGATGTTTGTTTTGGGACTTTGTCATGAAGCTTTGTATCAGTGAACATTTCATTTAGAAAAAAATCATGTAGTATATAAAAAATGCTTATATTTATATAATGGTCTGCGGATGTATAACATATAGAACACTAAGATACAAAATTTAAGCTTAGGTGCCAGGCCAAATGATCTTTATAAATGAAAAAGAAAATCCCGCGAATGTTTGATTTTTTCAGTGTATAATAAATTACCCATGCATACTTTATTGAAATTAAGTTACTTTATCATAATTACAGCAGGGATATTTAAATTGTGCAGTGAAAAACAACAATTATAAAATGTCATAAACAATTCTGACAGGTGTGAGATAACCTAATACCTATACTTTAGCATTTGTGTACTTTAGTACACAAACAATTTGTTTCATTAGTTGTAAATATTTAAAGTTTAAATAAACAATGCAGCTTCTTATACAAGCTAGCCCTTTGATAGATAAGATAAAACAGTGGCATCGAGCGATTTCATTTAACGATATCCAGTTAACAACATCACAAAAGGTTAGTTAAAATGTAAATATTGCTCTATTTCCTTCATATATTTAGAGAAAAAAAATTGTAATTTTAATATTTGATGAGCTCATTCAGTTGTTTTAAAATAATATTTGCCCTGGTAGTCTAGCAGTTTGCTAAAAGAATTACAAGGTCATTAGATTTAAATGAAAAGTTTTTAAAGTACATATCGTAAATATTTACGTACTGTGAAAATATTATTTCTTAAATATTCAGCTTATTGTATCAACTTTTAATTAAATTGTTTTACTGATTGATTATTAATAATAATAAACCATAATATTCCACTAGGGGTCAAATTTTATTGGAATCACGAACAATTTGGATAAAATTAGCTTTATTTTGTCATATATCTAGGTTCCATACTCGCAGAATACAAAATATTTTTATGATCTGCCAATAGTTTGTATTGGTTTGGGGTTTGGTGTTGTAGCTTGTCTATTAATTGAATGTTTGTTAAATTATCAACTTTGTACATAGAAGTTTTTTTAGTTTAGTACTAGAAGTTTTGTGAAGAAAAGAGCCTAATAATCTCCTTGCAAGGATATTATATATTAAAAATACATATGTTGTATACATTAAATAAGAACAAATATTCATATGTGAAGGTAATTAATGTACAAGCAAGGATAAGAATTTAAGTTAAAGTGTAACAGTTCCAATTAGTTTTTTTTTTGACAATTGTCAAATTAGCTTAATTAAGCTAAATAAAAAAAATTGCATTTCTAGACACTATACACTTTAGATACTGGCTTTTGAGGCCTTTATATGGTAAAATAATTATTAAGGTTTAGTATTTTCAGGTCCAGGGAATATAGTTCTGTGTGTTTTAATTGCCAATGGTCAAAGGATAACCATTGTTAAGATGTCAAATTAGTTAAGTTTTTAATTTTAAAAGTATTTAGTTAGAATTTTCACTTAAGAGTTTTAGTAACAGATTTAGAGTTGATATAAGTATGAATTCAAAAGTTTGAAATCTATTCAAATTTAATAAATAAATTATATAATTTGTAAAAGTTGTCACTAACAATTTGATTTAGATTATATATGCATACTATGTATTAGAACTATTATAAAAACTAGATTTTCCTAGTGATTTTATGTGAAGTTTTAAAATTACAAATATATAACATTATTGTGATTGAGCAGTTGCATTAAAATATAGACACATTGTAAACTAAGAAAGGAAGATTTTAATAAGGATGTCATTAATAAAATAATCTTAAAATAGCATTAAGATGCTATTTTCTTAGGGTCTACCAATAAAAAAAATAATGTGTGTTATATCTTAGAAGATATGTAGATTGAAAATCTGAGTAAATGTGTAATGTTTCAGGTAGTATTATGGAGCATAGGTGTTGTTGGTACAAGTGCTGTGGTTGTGGGGGTACTGTCCAGATACTTGGCAAGGAAACGAGCCAAACCTATTCTGAACCCTAGAATACAGAGGGCACTTAATAAAAGAATATCCAGAATGAGGAGCCCTAATGGAGGTAAACCTTTTTTTATATTTATTGGTAAGTAGAGTACAGAATTGTTAGATACAGAATCAAATAAACTGCTTTTGATTATATTATTTATCTATTGGTCTTATTTTATACATCAAGACATTTGCATTCACAGTATTTGTATGGGGTTGACAAAAATATGTTATATGCTAACAAGGGTGATTAAACTCACTTTGCACCTAGGCTTACTCATTAGGAATGATATGAAATGTGTTTTAGGAATGGGTTCTGTGGCAAGCAGTGGAGGCCGTAGCAGTCCTGTTGGGTTCAGTGAGCGAATGTCGTTAGCGTCGGGGTCAATCGGTTCTGGAGGTGGTGATGCAGCACCGTTATCGCCGCAACAACTTGGTGTTATGGGTGAGTACATTTATATGTTTGGAATGAGCTTTTCTTTTATTTACGAATTTAAAATATTATATATAAGGCTTTAATACTTGTGCTTTGAATGTAAGTGTAAATGGGTGGTTATATTAAAATTTTTACAGCGCCATCTCTGGTCGAATAGCGAAATTACGTAGCGCACTAGCTTGTGAAGTAGTTGTGTTCTTGCCCTATAGATGTCACTTCAACAGTTAAAAGCCTTAAAGTGTCATCTGTTAACAAAGTACAAAAATAAAATTGATATTTCTTTAATACTCACAGATGTCGATATAGGTAATTCATTCGATTAAGGTTTTATAATAATTTCTATTACAAGGGAATAGTTGTTAGAAAAAAAAAATGAATTCATTATAAATCAGTGGCTGAATATGCACTTTTTAAATTTCCCGTTCAAAATTATTTTTTGACAAACATGTTCATAACATTTTTTAAACATTCTTAACTTTTTGTCTTATTTTAATTCTTAGCATATGTTTTTTAATAATATTGAATTAGTATTTTGAAAATAATGTTTTATCTACATTTCAAGATCAGATAGAAATGCATATAATTGAATTTTAACACGTATTCATCCGCGCAGGGGCGGAGAAAGAATACTAACCTCTGCGGCCGGGGTCGGCCTGTCTTAAAAGGCGACAAAACAACCCACCCTAGCTTCGTGGTAAGAACCCAAGCCGGACTGGATGGCGACCACCTTTGGTCATATGTATGCCGCCACAATAACCTTGTGTTGTGTTCCGGCATTAGTGACCCAAGTTCCTGTACCCTTATGGGACAGCAGCGTGTTCGCAATACCACTGGCGTGCCAAACACCCATAGGCGACGGTAACTGCTAAATTCTAAGCGGGCCGTCAGCCTGTCTGCAGTCCTATAGCAATAAAAAAAACGTATCAATTAATGCGATGAAGTCTAGGCACGTCTGTGCATTCTATACATGCCTATTTTATCAATTATCCATTTAATCACGATTTCTGATGTCACGTTCAGCTTTGATCAGTCCTACCTCGACCTGCTAAAATGGAAAATTTATGTTAAGACGTCTAATACTATAATTAAAAACTGCAACTTGAATGATATTTTCTGATTCAAGAACTCTATTGTATATTATTATTTTTCATATATATAATTGTTAGTACATATATCAATATTAGTATATTTACAAATAATTGTTGTAAAAAATTTATAATAAGGAAGAAAATAGGAAAAAGGAAAATATAAATTAGCGGCCATCCATAAATTGCGTCACACGAATTTTAGGACTTTTTAGCCCCTCTCCCGTCCTTGTCACAGTTTGTCACATTTTTAGAACCCCCTCCCCCTGATGTGACGTCACACATTTTTCAATTTTATGCATGTATTTAAAAACAACCGAGAGAAAAAAGTTATTTTAATTTTTTCTTATTTTTACTAAATAATCTATACAAATAAATAAAATTGTAGTGTCTGTTTGTAATATTAAAATAACCGCTTTTTACTAAGTGCATTCGGACGTATACATGGTACATATACCAAAACAACATTTTTTACAATGTTTGTCTGTCTGTCTGCTTGTTCCGGCAAATCTCTGAAATGGCTGCACCGATTTTGACGGGACTTTCACTGGCAGATAGCTGATGTAACTGAGGCTATTTTTTTAGAAATTAAAAATAGTTTCTATAAAACATTATCAGTTTCGAATATTTTTAAATCCAATTTAAGTTGACCTCAGATTTATATTATCAATCATATCAAATAAGGTTCAGCTTAGGCTGGACTTTGTAGGTTTTATTTCTAATTTTAAGTTGACCTCAGATTTATATCATCAATCATATGAAATAGGATTAGGAATCATATGAATTAGCTTAGGCTGGATTTTGTAGGTTCGAACGCACGTAATCCGGAGTCGCATGGCGTAACAGTTGCATTCGATAACACTGACTGTTTGCATATTTCATTTATTTATATTTTAGAGTTTATAGGGTTTGTAATCCAAAATAAACCATAAGATTTATCCAAAAAATGCTGATCAAATTCACTATTCCACGCGGACGGAGTCGCGGGCACAGCTAGTCTATAATAAAATCAACAGTTATTTTACTAAACGACGCAATTTCTTTCGTATTCCGAAGCAAATGCCATTCTGTGTCAATAATTTGATTATTATTGCTGTCTAATAAATTTGGAAATTGTCTACATATTGATATATTTGACGACAGTTTACTTCGATCACACTATTATTGATCGAAGACAGTTTACCTTTGATGACATTTTCCGGAGAGAAAGCTTCCAAATCCTTTGCTAAAGTATTAATAAACATAGATCGAGTTCGTAAATTTGAAAGTTATTTATTCACATAAAAATTTCGCGTTTTAGTATTTTAAATCTTAACATGTGACGTTACAAAGCTTTTGACTAAAGTTACCACCGTTTCACAACTTGTTTGTCTGTTTACACTTCTGTGTGTTTGGCACGTCTAAAAAATTAGACATTAAAAATATAGGTATATATTTTTTATTTATTTCATATGATTTTTTTATCTCATAAAAATGTACATACAACCTCAGACTACATATAAAAAAGAAAATAGATTGTTACACAAAGAAGGAAGTCCGTCGTCTCCTTCGCAGACATAACTGTCTTGCAGAAGGAGACGACGGCGTCCCATCCAGCTTGGCTCACGACCTAGGATGATGGCTGGGAGCGAGAGGTTAAGACCAATGGTGGCGACGAGGTTTCGGAGCTCCAGTGCCCATGCGGGGCACACTTGAAGGGTGTGGAGCGCCGTGTCCTCATTGCCGGCGTCACAGTAGTGGTACTCTGACGTTTGCTCCTTTTGTGCGATACGGCACAGGTACCACCCGAAGCAGCCGTGCCCCGAGAGCACCTGTGTCACGTGAAACAACAGAGTGCCGTGACGCATGTCAATCCAATCTTACAGAGCTGACCGCATCGTTGCGATAGTGTTTTGGCCCACACTGGGTTACGCAAGTCTTTTCTTCCCAACTGCCGTGAGATCTCTCCGGAGCTCCGTCCATTTTACCCCGATTTCACGAGATGTAGGGCGGGAACCCCGAGCAACGGCCTCTTGAAAGAATACTAACCCAGGCCTGTCGTAAAAGGTGACAAAATAACCCACCCTAGCTACGTGGTGGGGCCCCAAGCCCGTCCGAATGGTAACCACCTTGGTCTTAAGTATGCCGCCATAATGACCTTGTGTTGTGTTCCGGCATTATTGACCCAGATTCTTGTACTCCTGTGGGACAGCAGCGTGTTCGCGGTGCCCTTAACGTCGCGTAAATCCATAGGGACGGTACTACTACGTACGACGCGACGGTGCTTACTAATTAAGTGAGCCGTCAGTTTTTCTGCTGTTCCGCAGCAATAAACAAATAAATAAAAAGGCATTCATTTATATATCCTGAATATTCTATAATCTTTTAATGTTTAATTTAGTAAAAGAATTCCCCTGCAATAGATAAAACCTGTAACGCAGAATTGTTTTTACTAAAATGCAATAATTAACAGAATCTAGACCAGAACTAATTGTATGCCAGAGTATAGTCCATTGTACTAGCTGAGGCAACACCAATTCTCCTGGAATTTGTTGACAGATTACGTTGCAGCAGATCTATGATCGTTTACTGGATTAAATAACAACAGTCCACAACGACCCACTGTTGGGCTCGAACCGCCCCCTAGAGGGAACTGACAACATGCTCGCCACAATTATTGTCCAAGAACTAGCGGTAACGAATGTTGGGGACCTCGGTATGAATTCGTCATGACGTTTCCCTTCGCCGTCGGTACCTGTGTGATGTGACCTTAAGCCAAAAATTGCTAGAGAGGCGCATACCATTACGAGATTTAAACCTGTTCAATTAAATTCTATTTGGTTTCTGAGTGTGTGTAATAATGATTTCAGTATTTAAAACATAGTAAGTACGATTCCATAAAAATACATCTATAACCAAACTTCCAAAAAAAAGTTAACTCCACCATAAACTATATCTTATCCATTTTACCAAAAAATAAAATGTAAACAAATCGTTAAAAGGGTTTTTTGGATGTCGATTTTAAAATAATCAACATGATATAAAAATTATCATAGGAACTTTTAATTATTTATTAGAAATATCTCCTATATTCTTATTTTTTTATATTATTACTATTCCTTATTTTTAGAAAAAAACATAAAATAATTTTATTTTTACAATTATGGATGATAAAAATTATTTTCTTTCTTCTTTCTTTCAAATATAATGCATATAAAATTTACATATTTACAACATTAATTGTAATAACTAACACATTATAAAGAACCTAAAAAGACAATGTTTCCAAATCTCTTACTGGTTATAAATTCTGGTAATTATAAGTGTACTGTTCAACGTACTATTGTCAATTGGAAGGAGTGTTTTATTATTATGGTTGGATTATACCCGCCATGTTGTTTTTATTCTAGCTTTGTTTGAGAAACATTGGTTTGTTTTTTTACATTTTATTTTTTGGTAAAGTGGATAGTGTATAGTTTACAAATCGTGTTCATGACTAATTTGTACAATGGTTATGTTATATAATGGGTTTCATATGCGACCTTCAATTTTTTGATCTATTAAGGCCATCATGTTATGTAAACAAATTAATTTGAAATTGCTAGTAACGATTTATTATTGTAAATTTGTACAGTTTTACACTTGTATGGTAAATTCAATATTACTTTCTAAAATTTATTATAAATAATTGTTGTAGTGGTCTACTCTATTACTATAGTAGTAGTCTTCAATAGTCAGGCTAATAATAATAATATCTTTATTAGTTTAAAATCATGGTTAAATGATCTTAGAAATTTACAACGAACATCGTGTTTTGCCAATAAAATTGGCATGTTTCATCGTAAAAATTGAATGTTATAATTGACTACATTTTAACATTTTGTATACAAAAAGAATTACAAATATTTAAATTATAATCAGATATGTATAGAGATATATCAGAATATGTATGGTATATATGTATGAAATTGTAAAAAAAAGAAAACATATGGCATAATAAGTCCATAATTGTTGTATGCCACTAGATCTAATAGTATACTTTATTTTATTTGCTTAATTTGGGTAGCAAACAATATAATTCATAAAAATAATTAAAATATACAAAATACATCATGAATTCAGTTTTAACTACAAAATTGACATTTTAAATAGTGCGCACTATGACAATACGAAGTGGGGCTCTGCAGTCCTCGAGGTAACCAGGCCCAAACGGAAGAAAAGCGTTGGCAGCCTTTGATGCCTTTTTAGGGCATTTCTTTTTGTATTTTACTATTTTATATTATTATTGTAAGTGCTTGAATTTATCCTAAATAAACTATCCTAAAAAGTATTTACTTTCTTTCTTTCAATATAAAGATACAGTAATATTAGACGTATTTGTAGTATTCAAAATTATAATAGTCATTAATTACTAAAAGGAAAACCTAGTTAAATATTAAATTAATAACTGTATGTAATATAAAATATGCTTAAGATTTAATACCAAACATGAATTTCGACGTCTCTCTGCGTGGCTCGTTGGTCTAGGGGTATGATTCTCGCTTTGGGTGCGAGAGGTCCCGGGTTCAAATCCCGGACGAGCCCGACTTTTGTCCATATTTTTTTTGTATTTTGTTAGTATTTATCAATCAAAAATAAATATATATATTTGATAATTTTATATAATTTAATTAATAATTTAAATGATTTTCACATTTTATATTTAAGAATTGCTTGCAACTGCAACAAAATAATTGATGTACTAATGTAATGGATTTACTATCTATATCAGTATTAATTATTCTATAAATTATTGTCTATGGTTAGTTCTTATAATGGAAATTAATATCTCTAGGGACGTGTGTCTTACGTATGTCTCAGGCACGTCCTACTGACAGCCCCGGGAGGCTCCATGCCGCGCTCTGTATGGAATATGCATTGCAATAGTGCCTTATTGTTCAATTACTCATGCAATTAGTACGAGCTGCCCTCGTTCTATATTCCCTTGTATTTGTGCAAATATATTATTAACAATAAAAATAATAGGAAATTCATATTATTTCAGGACAAATGTAGTCTACGTAAATATAGTGAATAAAAAATTTGAATAAAGTGAATAAGCCCACGTCAAATTCTAGTATGTTCTACAAGCTACATATCATACAAGTACGTTCAGCTGTGCTGACGTCATTAAACAAATATCCTGGATGTCCATACATCAATATTTATTATATTCATGTAATAAATTTCAAAATGTATAAATATTTTATTATTCCATATAAGATAAATGATGATAATTACGTTACAGATTAGGAAAAAATCTCATTAAGTAAATGTAGTTTTGTATGTATGGTATATTTGTAGAAACTTGTTGGTATTAAATAATAATAAGTAATATATATATTTAATTGGAAACTTGTTCAGATGATGAAAAGTAATTTCACACGTAACAGCAGGTGGCTCGTTGGTCTAGGGGTATGATTTTCGCTTAGGGTGCGAGAGGTCCCGGGTTCAAATCCCGGACGAGCCCAAGTTTTTGTATCGTTTTTCTTTTCCTTATTTAATCATAAATATAATTTCAATTTTTAATTTAGTATTCTCATAATAATGTTTTATATATTTTTTAAATGTTGCCCAATCATAACTTGATATTAAATCTCTATAAAGAAGTAGATACCTGCTTACGTTGTAAATTAAGATGATTACACAATACATTATATAGGTAATTAATTTTATTTATATTAGATAATATTAAAATCTTAAAATTAAAGATTTATAATAAATCTTTAATTATAAGATTAAATTCTATTTGGTTTCTGAGTGTGTAATAATAATTTCAGTATTTAAAACATAGTAAGTACTATTGTTACGATTACGATTTGTTGCTAATAAATGTTTAGCAAAATAAAAAAAAAACTTGTGATCGGCTCGGTACCTTAACGAAAGAATGAAAATATTATTTCTTTTCTTTGAATATTTCCTTAGTTGTTTCATCGCGTACTCGTTTTCAGTGATTAAAAAATTAAATTCTTCTACTTATTTCAGTTGAATTTATTTTATGCACATATACATTTTAAATTGTCCAAGTGGTACCGAAATAGATGTAAATAATAATAGACCATATCGTCCCAGTACACGGCCGAGCTCAGTCACCTAGCGAACACCCACCAGGTTTGTCCAAGAATTGGCGGGTTACATAAACCGGTGATCTCGATGTGCGGGTTATCTCAAGATTTCCTTCACAGTCAGTACCTGACTAACGTTAATGTATACACAACTGTCTAAGATAGAGTTGGATGCCATCGTGAGAATTGAACTCCTCTGCTTTAAGCTTCGAAAACTTTTTCGAATGTGAAATACTAACATGGCAAAAAATGTGAACATGGCATACAAAATATTTGTTTACCTAGTTTTTTTTAAATTTCAATTGTTTTCATAAGTAAATAAAAAATTATTTTAGAAACTAAGGCTTTATGGTAGGAAATTGAACAGAAACAGTTTTTGGTACGTACAAAAAAGCCGACCGTTTGATTCCGACGATTGCGCCCGTTTTGTAAACAAACGGCGCCTACAGGGTTCCCTGGGGTGGTCTTTCTGATCCCTTCTTCCCCCTGCATGTAGGGAATAATTAAAACGCCTTACACCTCCTTTGAGCTCAGACTACCTTGGGTCTTTATATAACACTGAATGCGCCTCGGGTGAAAAGGAACACTCACTGTTTGTAAAGCTTTCTTTAAAAAAAAACATTTTATGGATTTGACTGTCAGTGTCATCTTGTTTTCTTTATTGTTATTGCCTGCTTGTTACCAGCCTTGTTAAATAGCGTCAAAGTCGTAGAATAGTGACGACCTGAAATATATTATTAAACTTTAGAGGTAAGGGCAGCCATTTTAAAAATACACAAGCGTCATTTTACTATGAGCGCCTATCAAATCCGTCATTTTACCGACTGATTAATTTGAAATCCAAAATACATACATGTAGCAATAATACTTAGACTATTATGAGTTTTATATATTTATATCACTTTTTACTAAGTATGGTAAACAGTGAAAAATTTTTTTTTTCAAAACCGACATTACTGTACGATCATGACAATAGGTTCTTTATGATACATTTTATATGCTAAGTTTAATTTCTGCCGTATATAAATTGCGCTCAGACACTTTTCTCAAATATAGAGCTATCATATCAAAAGAGAATTTGGGATAGTAACATCGTACTTAATATTATAAATGTGAAAGTAAGTTTGTTTGTTACGTTTTCATCCGAAAACTACTTAACCGATCATCATGAAACTTTGTACACATATTCTTGAAGGTATTAGAAGTAAGAACTTGAAGGTATCTACGTGGTAGGGCCTCAAGCCCGTCTGGATGGCGACCACCTTAGGTCTTAAGTATGCCGCCATAATAACCTTGTGTTGTGTTCCGGCATTAGTGACCCAAGTTCCTGTAACCTTATGGGACAGCAGCGTGTTCGCGATGCCACTGGCGTTGCAAACACCCATAGTCGACGGTAACTGCTAAATTCTAAGCGGGCCGTCAGCCTGTCTGATGTCCTACAACAATAAAAAAAAGTAACATAGGAAGGATACTTTTTATTGAAAAAATATTATTTTTTCCCTTTCTCATTTTGTTTCGATTTAATTTTGCCTGTTAATCGCCCAGCGGAGCGGGCGTGATCGGCTAGTATGTTATACTTAAGATAAAAAAATAGATTAGGTAATTACGAATACATAATATAGAACTTATCACAATAGTACGTTTTTTGTAGTCTTATATCACATGTGATTGAAATGAAATAAGACCGATTTATTTTCTGTAAATACGTTGAAATTGTTTTGAACAAATTGGAGGTAACATCTTGTTTGTTGTTTGATTAGATATTAGCTAAATAATTATTATTGCAAATAATAATAAATATTAATCTTTACTAAGTGGACCACATATTTTAAAATGACCTAATAGTTTCTACTGCCATACTAGCCTTCTGCCATTACCAATATTAAATAATGAATAAATATGCAATGATTCATTTTTTTCCCTAATCATTCATTTGACTTTTATTGGTCTTTAATTATGGGAAACGGGCTCCGATTTCTGAGTAAACAAAGAGGAAGTATAACTAGCATAATAATTTAATAATACGAGTTTGTACCTAACTTTGTATGATGCATACTACAAATGTATGAATTTAATTATGCAATCGTTCTCCCGATATGATTTATTTTGTTTGTTCAAGAAAATGGTGAGTAGGGTATCCTTAGTTATTTATTTAATACGAGTTTTAGGTAACAAACAAGATTGTGACGTATTAAATCTATTTTTAATGACTAGTGAATTTGAAAATTTGATTTTTTAATTTAAAATGTAAACTTTTTTCATAAAGTAGTTGTATCACTAAAGAGGCTTAAATGGTATAGATTTTAGTCTTATAAACCTAAAACTAGTAATACTCTAATAGTAGTAACATACTAAGTAATTTTTTTACTATTGTCGTGTTTAAACTATATTTTAACGCTAGAAAACAGTCGTGAACTAACAAAACCATTATATTGTACAATATAAACACCATAAAATTCGTTCGTGTGGTTACACATCTAGTTAATTAAAATGTAAGTTCATGGCAATTGATTACTTGTTACGAATAGGACCCTTGGATATTTAGATCGCAAATCAAATTCCTTAAATTAAATTTTATGGTAATATTAACGTATATTTTGTCTATATGTATTTCATACAACCTTAAAAATATTATTAAAATGGACTGTTAAATTAATACAGCTTCCATACTTTTTAGTCATTTTTATCTTCAAGCAGTATCAACAGTAAAAAAAAATATCAAATCCATTCTGCCACTGAAGTATAACTTTTGCGTAACAAGTTACAATGGCATTGTTTCTCGACGAAAACCCACTTCCAGCCATCTGACGGTACCAATAAATTACATTCAATAAAGCTAAAGGATTTTTTATATCCTATAAACCTAAAGGATTTTTTTAATAACGCAAATTGCGTTCTGTACGTTCCTACTTAATATTAAAATGATTAATATCGATCAAAGTTGCCGAAGATATGTGAAGTAAAATGTAATATATACAAAACAAGTTTTTTTTTTATTGCTGTGGAATAGCATAAAGGCTGACTGCCCTTAATAATAAGCAGTTACCGACACCTATGAATGTTTGCAAGCCCAGGGGCACCACTAACACGCTGCCATCCGCGGAACTGGAACCTGGGTCACTTTGTCGGAACACAGCACAAGGTTATTTTGACGGCATACTTAGAGACCAGGCCTGGTTGCCATCCAGGGTTATTGTTGTCGCCTTTTACGACAAGTGAACCCCCCCCCCCCCCCCCGTCCACACAGAGAGAATATATTTATTTTTAAATAACATATGATAACATCTTAAATTGTTCTTCAATCAAACTTTGTTGTTGTATCGTATTTTAGCCGGATATTAGAATACTTGGAGAAAATACAGGAAATATCATTATTGATTTCCGAGAATTGAATGCGGAATCATAACATTAAAATTGTCTTATTAAAAATATGAAACTAATTTGTATGTGTTTGTTTATTTTGTTTGTAGATTATAATCAATCTTTTAACACGACGTGTTTGTTGACTACGTAAGGTGACTTATAAGGCGATAACTGTGTATAAGTCACCTTATTTTTTTTACTGCTGTAGGACAGCAGACAGGCTTAGGACCCACTTAGAATTTAGCAGTTACCGTCGCCTATGGGTGTTTGCAACGTCAGTGGCATCGTGAACACGCTGCTGTCCCATAAGGATACAAGAACTTAGGTCACTAATGCCGGAACAGAACACAACATTATTATGGCGACATACTTAAGACCAAAGGTGGTCGCCATCCAGACGGGCTTGGGGCCCTACCACGTAGCTAGGGATTTTTTGTCGCTTTTTACGATAGCCCGACCCCGGCCGCACAGGTTAGTATTCTTTCTCCGCCCCTGCACGGATAAAAAGCCAATTTCGCTATATGAGCCAAATTCAATCCCCACGCAAGAATATTTGTATGGTCAGGCTGTTTTATTATGATTTATTTTTTCTAGTCTGTGTGAATATATCGATTGCACGTTTGTTAAGAAGCTTTACAATATAAATTGTACTCAGTGCGGGGAACGATTTCCAAATATATAAAATAACAATAACAATTAGATGTACTGGATTAATAAATCGTAAAGCGCCAACTAGTGCCAAAGTTAGCAGCAGAGTGTTATTGGTACTAGACAACTGATATACTACTACTATATGTTTTTTTTTTTTAAATATACGTAACCCTCCAGACTCGGGACAGAAATCAAACCCCTGATCCCCGCAGGCGTTCCGACATGCGAAAGCCGTTACGTCACGGTGGTCGTCAAAATTGAAAAACATATTTTCAGTTTATGAGGACTTTTGTTCAAATACCCGCAACAGTTTATGTAAATAAATTAAAGATGCACCACATGTGTTCGTTCTAAGTCTATTATAGTCATATTTTTAATTAGGTCAAGTTAATATTGCCAAATACGAGAACTCAGTACTGTTACATTATACGTATATAGAGGAGGTTAACGCCGGTCTGTCTGGTTTTACTGCTCCACGCCGGGGATACTTGGCTCGTTCTTTGCTTAGTGGCGCGGGAAATGTTATTTTTATGACCCATTGCGGGGTAGTCCATTAAACTAGATGAAATGGAGACCCTGTTTCGGAGGTTATATCAACATTTGCATAGTATGTATGGGCCACAGCAAGACCATAAGAACTTATCCATCTAACTGTAAAGAAAAAAGTTCTAGCTAAAAGTGTTGTCCCTGTAGGAACCTTAAGTTAAATGTATTCCATTTTATATCTCGAGGGTACTACATATATAAACTCGAAATGGTTCCCACGTCTAAAATGACTTATGAATTACTTTAGTTATTTAATACAAGTCTACGAATATATCTATATTGGCCAGGAAGTTGATTTTGACAAAATTAAATATTAAATAAACAGTCTAAAATATTTATGAACACAAACTTTTTTGTGCCAGAGTTTGTTGACTTTTCATCTTCACTTTTTCAGTCTGACATTCTAGTTGTGGGTCCATTGGCACGCATTTATGGCGTCAAGCCAGCTTCTTGGATCTACATTTTTTCTCCTTGTAAGTATCCACAACCAAAGTAACCGACATAGCCCGGATGATTGCAAAACTGAAGTGGCAGTGGGCTGGGCACATAGCTCGAAGGACTGATGGCCGTTGGGGCAGAAAAGTCCTCGAATGGCGACCGCGTACCGGAAGACGCAGTGTTGGTAGGCCCACAAGATGGACCGATGATCTGGTCAAGATCGCCGGAATAGGTTGGATGAGGGCAGCGCGGGACCGATCATCGTGGAGATCTTTGGAGGAGGCCTTTGTCCAGCAGTGGGCGTCTTCCGGCTGAAATGATGAAGTATCCGGTTGCCGTGAAATGTGTCCACACAGGCGCAGACAACTCTCTTGTAGTTTATCTGCAATGTCACGGACCTGAAGACTAAGCGAGTATGGGAGTTTCAAACGCGGTTTCCGCGTCTCTTTACACTCTGTCTTGTTTTAGAACCGCATAAACGGTTAGGTACTTTAAAGATTTCCTTTTAGACCTATCCCCGCAATTTTCTGTTCACAAATCGTTCAAATCACACCATATGTAAGAAATACGCGTCGTGATGTCATCGATATATAAATGAGCACTAATTAGTGTCTGATAATGCCAGCAAAACAGCAACTAATGTCTAATAAAATTACAAAATTTATAGTGTAGGAAATATCATTATGAACTATACGAGTATTACGATATATTTAATGACGCGAGTTAGTTAATACATAATATGCACATCGCATATTTCTTCTTTAAATAGTTATTTATTTATTTATATTTAAATATATTTACATTTATTTTTACTTTACCCTTGAGCTATAAGGTAAATAAATAAATATTCTGTGACAATTCACACAGCGCCATCTAGTTTCAAAGTAAGTAGCTGTAAATAAACATCCAGACTTGGGACGGGATTCAAATCCATAACCTCCGCAGCCATCCAAAGTGAGTTAGGCACGTTGAGAAGCCACGGAGGTGGTAGTAGTAGTACGTTTTATTATAAAACATTCTTAATGCCTCCCCTGTGCGGTATTGCAATCATTGGTTCAACCTTTTAGCTTCGCCCTTCAGGAAGGTATGAAATGTCATTGCCATGAACTTTCAATCCAATATTTCTGCAGACTGCTCTATATTTATGTCACAATGTCAAGGGGATTTGCTATTTATAATTAGCACTTCAGACGAAAGAGAGACTGTGTAATATTAGCTACAGTTTCTGTTCCGATTCTTATTTAAATTTTAAAAAAAATGTCGAATTGCAATTGTGTAGAAGCACCTTAACCCATACCAGTTTCATAATATTATATTTTATTTATTTATGCTTTATTGCACAAAAAGTTATGTATAATATATTATTGTATACCTACATATTGTATATCTCTACATATGACGGCCTACTCGTAATTGTCTGTAAATTCATAGATAGCCCTAATCCTGTATCAATTAGGGCATATTGTGTTGACGATCATCAAATATTAGGGATTTAACTTGTTTTCACACAGCCCTGCGGTAGTATTTTATAGATAGTAGCATTATCAAATTTCTATTTTTCTTCTACACGACTGAAGACTTAGGATAAAATTATCATCACCATTAGAAGAGATCGCTCTGTAGCGATAAGGCCGCCCATTGTAAGTCAAGTACTCATTGATTGTGTAAATAAGTTTCATTGTGTTTATATAATTGGTTTACAATAAAGTGTTATCTATCTATCTATCTATCTATCTATCCTTAAATCCCAGTTGCAACCCAAACTGTCGCTGCCGTAACTTGGAACTGCTTTCTGTCTTTCTCTTCTCCACTTCGCCTTGTTTTGATATACTTGGCAATGAGTTTATTAGCTTGTATATCATTTTTTATATAGTTAAGCTTGTGCTTTTTGATCTGATCCCTCCTGCAAGAGCCTAGCGAATAAATAACTATACTGCACAAAGTAGATAATATCTATACTGCCACAATTCACGCAGCGCCACCTAGTCCCAAAGTAAGTAGCATATCACTTGTTATAGGTATATATATAATTTTTTGTAAATAAATGCATATTATACATAAACACCCAGACGCGAGACGGGAATCGAACCCGTAACCTCCGCAAGCATGCTGAAGTGCGTTAGCCGCTACGCCATGGAGGTCGTCAAAGCGAAGGCAATGTGGATAGAAACATTTGTAAAAGGTGGCCATATTACTGATGGCGATTTTCGTAGTTCATTATTTAGAACTCAATGAAAGCTGCTAGACGGGCAAGAGTTCCTTACGAGATTCTTCCGCGTCATTACACACCCAAAAAAGCATATCCATCTCCGTGTTACACTCCTGTTTGTGTCCTTGCAATACTGGCCTAATTATGATCTAATAGACGTGTCCCTTCAATTTGAACTTCCTAGGGTAACAAATGACAGCAGTCACCTCACGCCATTCGGCTCATTGAAACCTAATGTGCGCGGCATTTTTATTATATACTTTAATCAAAATATATACAAGTATACAGTTACGGTGTTGTGGGAACAATTATTTGTTTATAAAAGTAGTTCAAAAGTTCGCTAATAGGATAACAGTGCCAAAACATAATTATGTTACATGACAACCTAATTATACGTTTGTCTCTCTTCATCGTGCTAGTAACGTCTGTTGAATTTCTCTTTATAATTTCTTGGTGATACCTTGAATTGTAACAACATTAAGTAGTCTCCTAAGTTATATGTACCAAGTTAAAATTAACACATATATTATTACGTCTTTTATTCACTGTAAAAATTATTATGAAGTAATTTTAGTTTACTTTTAAAAATATATTTTTTGACTTGGAAAATTTACTTTATGTGAACCAAGATAAAATATAATTATATGTTATTTTACAATATCCAATAGCTAAAGAGAAAGTAATGATAAGAAAGCTGTTAGCTACAAATTATTTAGAGGTACACTTCCACCAATACTTTTATATCCCGGGTGTTGCTTCAAAAATACAATGATTTATAGATAGTATGATTATCATTTACTGACTGTATATTTCATTTATTTACTTTATTTATTTAACATTTATAGTTAATTAGGTCATTAAAATCAATATATAACGTAAACAAATTTATTTGTACTTTCAATAGATAAACTTATTAGATTGTATTTTGTTGAAGTCAGGATCGAAGACTTGTTGCAAATTTTAGTTAATAGTTACCTAACGGGGTTGTCCCATTCTGGACTTGTTATACATTCATATTATAATTTTGCTCGTGGTTAGTGTGAGTAATTTGTATTGCAAATTCTGTAACAAACAATTTTAATTGATTCTTATAAATAATCATTTAATATTTGAAAGAAAGAAAGAAAGCTCTATTGGCAAATGATACAAAATAGATTAACAGCAATAACAAAGAAACAATATGAAATATATACATCTGCCAATGAGGTCAATCACTCAGCATGTGCTGTGCCTGGAGTTATTCAAGCATAGCGCTGGTTTTCAGTATCAACCTCCATAGACCACATAAAAAATATATTTTAATCCAGCAGCATTACACATTGTAGACTTTCAAACATCCAAAACGGATTACATTTTTACAAAAAAACATTATTATTAGTAATTTTAATATGTATCAATCAGCATGAACAGACTATCCATAAAATAAATATTTAAATAAATTAATATAAATACATAAAACAATATTGAAAATTTCAAGATTTCAGTTATAAGTTATGTTATAAGTTATGTATGTAATGTTTTAAGTATTAATATAATATGTAAGGTATAATAACAATACATACATATATAGAATATGTACAAGCCAATTACTAACACATTTAAAATTAGGATAAAAAGTATGTAAAAACTGAAATTGAGTGAATAATTTTAATAATTGAGTGAATAATTAATATATAGTTTACTGGTGCTAAAGAAGATTAAATTATAAATGTTACATGTAAGTAAAAAAAAAAAAAAAAACATTTACATACTTAAACATTTTCTGTAGCGGATATATTTTTTATGGACCATAGCAGATATTTTTAATAGCTATTAAGACGCCCTTGGATTGAGATGTAATGGCTGTGTTATGTTCGTTATCGAGAACCAAACAGCTTAACAAACGAACTAGAAACCGTACTAGGAAACTCTAAACGTGAACAAATGATTTAACTTTTTAATTATTTAAATACGGCGTTGGACGTACTCTAATCCCTCTATCCATTTAAGATCTAAAACATAAGCTACGTTGAGCGTTAGCTACGACGAACATCAGCATGCTTCGCCAAAATGATATAAGTACTGATTATCTTTGTATTTGCTGACCGTTTTATCAGATATGTTGAAGTTTAAATTATCTCAATTAGCTTCCAATAAAAAAATACATCAAAATTAGTTTGAAAGCTACATACATACGTAACCACAGACAGACATCTTTTAATTCATTTAAGTTTAATTATATACTGACGAAGACGATGTACGGTTACAACTATGTGAAAGTCGCCATCTAAGATTGTATGTATTGCATAATATTTCGATCTTTCATTCGCTATAACAAGGGTTTGGGTGTTTTTCTTTTACGACCATCCCTGCCATATAAAAAACCCTCTCTATTCTGACCTATTGTACTTTTATAAAGCCTACGCAGTAAAAATGCCCTTGTATTCTGGTTATCATCTACTCGTATTACAAATTGAGGCTTTTGTGTCCCTTTAGATATATGTACATATCTATACGAAACTTAGAGAACGACGTATTTGATAATTAAATTAAATATTATGAAGCATGTATGTTTAAAAAGTTGATTTTAAAGTTATTCTGGAGTTCAAGACACAATTAACATAAACCAAAATAAGGTTCACATTATAAATGATCTCGATGAAAAATATTGTTCTAATGACAAGAACATAATGGCTGTCTAGGAGATTGGCGTTTTAATTACGGCGGTATATTTCGGAGAATAAACAAGTGCTCAGTCCTACGGTTCCATCGATTGTATCTACCTGTCACTAATCTATGTACGAGCATGTAGTCACATTAAAATTATTGAAGTGAAAACTTATTTAGCGGCGTTGTGCGCTTTTTTTGTGAAGGGTAAAAAATGTTATACTCGCATCAGGACACGTGACCTGATCGAAAATTCGTAAGACGGAGGGAGTTTTTCTCCAGTAATACCAACCTTATTAATAATGACTTAAGGTTTATTTTATAATTTAACTTTTTAAATGATTGCATTGCATTACTTATACATATCTATTCGAATTGCGACTTTATTATAATGAAATACAGTTGAGTTTTTGAAGTGAAAACTTCTTTAGGCGCCTTGAGCACTTTTTGGGTGAACAAGTGTTAATGACCAATTTAAACTTTAATCCTTGATCATGAACTCTTCTTTATAAACCGAAAATAATAATCTAATAGCTCGACGATACAATTCACAAGTTACTTACTTTTCACTTCTATCGGCAGTCCCCAAAGACTGCCCCGCATGTTTTTTATTTATTTATTGCCGAGCAACAGCAGATAGACTGACAGCCCACTTAATAGTAAGCAGTTACCGTCGCCTATGCCGTGAACATGCTGCTGTTCGCATAATTATACTACATTGATCAAAAAGTTCCCGGACTGACATATAGATGGCGCCACATATGCAACATCTATTAAAGCATTCGACAGCGCCATCCTTTATGGTATGTGTCAAAATTTCATGACAATTGAACCACGTGTTTTCAAGTTATTGTTGTTTGTATCAAGCGACTTTAGTGTCTTTGTCAAAAAATGGATAAGAAAGAATTTCGTGTGATCAAGCATTGTTTTTTGATCATAACCTGGGTTACTTTTGCCGAAATACAACAATAATATCGACCTTTCCGGTGAAAGCATTAAAACCAATACTCCGAATTCTATAGTATCCAAGACATTATGCCCTACAGGTTCTGTTTTTGATTCGCTGGCTAAGCAATCTATTATTAAGGATTACTAAGGATTATGTAATAAATTTACATAATCCTTTTTTGGGTATTTACATTTTTTGTGAACTCCTCGACTTGGCGGACCAAGTTCGTACCAAGGGCCAACGCAGAGTTGGCTTGGCCGATACCGTAGCCCAGACCGTCTGTTATTTACTTTGGCCACAGTATTGTCTGAAACAGTCGTGGATTCCGTTATATATGGCCTAAATACAAGAAAAATAAAATTTTCTATATTTGTTTGGCATACACTGCATAATAATAACACACATCCTAGTACAATATTATTATCATCTATTTTTTAAGCTATTTCCATCAAAGTTTGTGTGTATAACTAATAACTAGATACCATATAGATAAACTTTGTGCCCAGTTAACTTTCTTGTAAAATTTAAATGGAATTTTACTTTATGGGAATATATTTTAGATTTAATATCTCCTTTATCTTTTTACTAATTCTTATGTGTGTTTTTGTTCATTCTGTGTGTTTGTTTGTGTTAATTTATTAATGCAATAAAGTTTATTCATTCTTATGGCAAGGCTCGTTGCATTATCCGTGGGTTAGCTACCTCGCAGAAGGAGGCGACAACGGTCCTTGCGGACTCGCTCCTGATCATGGCCAGAATTAGGGCCGGAAGCGATAGGTTACGTTCGATATGAGCGACAAAGGCACACGGCGCCCGTATAGTCCACTATTTCCCAACATAAACGGACTTTCAAAAATAAACGGAATGCACAGGGAAATGTTTTGATTGTTAGTGGTAACTATCATCTAACTCCCACATAACTCCGAAAGAAAAAATAAAATGGTGTGCTGCCCGTGACCTCGCAGAGGCAGCAATCCGTACTTCGCCTTTTACGACTCTTAAAACGAGATGGGAATCGTAATGGTAGCTATTTATAAAATACAATTATAATAATAATTTATTTCAGAATCAAGTCCCATACATTACAATTATATTAAAAAGTCAGTCAAAATCAATAAAAGTTACCAAATTAGGATTGTAATTAAAATAATAATAAAGCAAAACCAATATTAATAAACTACAAAATAAATCAAATAAATTAATAACTCTAAAATCATTGAATATAAATCTAATTTGAATTTAAATTTATATTTAAATGGATTCAATTTCAGCAAGTTTAGTTAAGATTATTATTTTTGAATTATATATTAGAGGAATGAGAATAAAAAAACATTTTTCTTAAATACACTTTAATGATTTCAAACAAACGAAACTAATATGGAACATCACAATTATGCTTTGCAAGAATATGCGGTGTTTTGAGATTCTCGACTACCCATACTTCTTTGGTTACAAACATTTAACATGGGTACATCCATACATGAAACATACTACCTGTTACAAGCTTTTTAAATTACATATTAAACGTTGAAACATGCAGTTGAGTTGAGATTTGTATTGGCGTACACGACTTGAACGTATATTTTGCTTCTACCAATATTACGTAATCAAAAGTCCGTTTTAAGCTGAACCGTGTTTATTATTATGATCATATTCTGTAAATATATTCTTAAACTTATCTGATAATATTACACTAGGTGGGACAATCATTCGTAATAAATAAATCAAAATAAAATATGCGAGCTTATCTAAAACTAAGTTTATAAGTATCGTTTCGTACTCAAACGCCACCTTCATGCTCAAAGTCATAACTTATAAAACTTAAGTATCGTTTGAGTACGCTGACATAAAAGTATACGTGATTAAACTGAACATTTGAAATTAAACCTTTCATCATCATTAAACAAAACTCATATTGGTTTGTTATTTCTTAAAGACATTTCAAATATTGCAATTGTATTTATTTACCAATGACGACAAAAAATTGCCGTTAAATATTAAAAGTTAGAATTAAAAACTGTGAGTGTAACTTTCTAAAATACTGTTTTTCGTTTAGTTAGTTTGGTTTTAAAGTACGAAACTTTATAGCTATATTGATTCTAAAATTTTGTGAATTATTTCATATTACTATAACATCAAGTGATGAAGAGTTCTTACAATTAAGGCAAACACTTATAAACGATCGATTCATACAAAAATATCATCCACTTTCTTTACACATTGACAAAATGATTGCTAAGCATACTAACATTTTAATATAATATTTAACTATAGATAAACGATGATATAGTAAAGAGATAGTATATTAGCAAGGTGGTGTATCAAATTATTTTGACAGTGAGGCTAATAATGCTGCAAACTTTGGCCTATCTATTATAACTGTATTAGCTAGAAGTATTGTTGAAAAAGGATTTTGTGTAACAAGCAAATTGATTACGAACTTAAATAAATAAATTATATAATATGTTAAAAACTAATATTAAAATAATAATATCTCTTAATTCTGGATTTTAAACGCTTATGACTTAAAACTAGTAAACAAAGGAGAGGATAAAATACTTATTTTCGTGGTATAAATATACATCGAATAATCGCGGTACTATCTTAAATGGGATATTTAATTGATTCACACAATTAGGAATGTTCATAAGCTTTGATTGGTGTTCATGATCCTTCAACTACCATAGTCTATGTTACACATTTAACGATTCAATCCATTGAAGGTAAATCACATATAATTGAAATTAGTAATACTGCAAAATGAATAAAATGTTTTTACATGCATATTAGAAACAACAACAGTATTATCATGTAAAATTTAAGTATGTGATCATAAAATAGAAGGTATGGTAACAGCGCCTTCTTGTTGAATACTGCCGATGTTATCGCTCATCAACTTCTCCCCTCATGACAAAAATTGCCGCTCTGCGACTTATTACTATTTACAAATACATATTTACAAAAATCAGATTAATTTGGCTTCCTACTTTACACAATGGAATGAAACCTCATAACAGGAATGTTAAGAAAACAAAAAAGTCTATTTACACAATAATTTACCGGGGTAAGGTATGTCTTTTTCCCTTTCTGCATCTAAATGATAGCAAAAAGCTTAGTTGCCAAATACTTAACATCAATAACAAAGCAACTATTACATTTGGAGTGATAACACTATCGTTATTTACAAGAAACTAATATGGTTCATTTAAAGTAAAAGTCCGATCAAAGGAAGGATCAATGTAAAGGCTAAAACCTTAATAACGTTGCCCTTGTTACTTGGATTAGTGCTGCCAAGTCCTCCTACAACAGATCTGTTAATATTATCCTCTTTACCTGGTGGGGCCTTTGCTATATTTTCACCGCTGTCATTGTACATATCATTACTATCAATCTCTTTTGGGTTATCAGGCTGCTTTATCGAACTTGGAATATTGTTGTCTTCAGGTGCCGGTGGCGCAGTTTCTGGTGGAGGTGTAGTTGTAGTAGTTGTCGTCGTAGTCGTAGTTGTTGTCGTTGTTGGCACTAAACTATTATTGGCCACGAAATAAATTTCACCGTACACTGCTTCTACTTCTAATGTATTTTCGATACGCTGGCCCCGCATTTGCCTGGATCGCGGATCTTTATCCTTGTAATACGTTACTAAATTAGCCGTATATTGAACGTCGCGGTCGGTGCTGTTTCCTTTAAATGTAACATTGCACGCTGTCCCTGGTTCTAGGTACTGTTCTAACTTGTACATTTTAGTTCTCCGTTCAGTGAACGGATTAGCCCATTGAATTGATGGAAACACTGTACCATCGGCCATTTCAATTGAAGTATTAAGGCCAATTGCGATTCCATGTCCGTGGCCCCAAGACAAAGTATAATTGAATTCATATGGAATTTCTGTAGTAACTGTGGCACCTACATCGTCGTCATTACGAAGTATACGTTCTTCAAATACTTCGGGATCGGTTTGCCTCACATGCTCGGTAGTTAAGTCTAGTACAACGTTTTCTAGTTTGTAGCTAATAGGTTCATATTCAATTAATATTTCTCCACTATTTTCGGTCAACTCTTTATTCTGATCGTCAAACGTAATTAATTGCCCAATGGCTCTTTCATATGCAATCCTTCCGATGTAATGAGAATATCCGCTTTGTGCTTTCATTCTTCCAATGAAAACGTAATTCGCTGACGCTTCTACGACGACTGCTCCACTTGGTTTGGCGTGGAACTTAAACCATGGCACCCAGCTGATCAAAGAAGAGTTTTCAATATTTTCCAACACCTCAAAAATATTGTAACTTTTAGTTCCAGATACAGCGCAGGACGTATAATCAGGCTTAAGCTGTCCTAGAATCATGTCACCTTCGTGACGTGCTCTACATAAGTAGATAGGCCCTAGAAATAAAAAGAAAACAATTTTATATAAATCATTTACGCAATCATTTTATATTTGTACAATAATTAATATATTGTTTAAATATATTATGTATTACCATTCTCAGATTCTGCGCCAACGACATAATTATTCATTGCTTCTTTCTTGATGTTGGTCCATTTCAGGGTATTGGAGGTGACAACTTGTTTCAACTTTGCGTCAAATAACCCCACACTGGCCTCGGCTGCTGCTTGTACAGCTAGAGTGACTGTTAGTAGTACCACCCACCACCCACTTTCACAGTTTCTGTTTTTCTTCATTTTGATCTGCAACAAAATAAAATAATATTTAGTAACGCTTTTAATTATCTACTATTTGTGTAAGGCATTCATTTACTATTAAAAGTTACAATTAAAACCTCCGAACCTAAAATGAGATACACACCATAAACTTACATGCTTCATTTAAAAAGAAGCTCAAAAATTGCGAATTACGGTAAATTTCTATACAGTCAATATTCAAACGAATAGTATGTATGTAATAAAAGCCATTTGTGTATTCCAACAATATTATGGGAGTATGGTACAATATGCGGTGTTGTTTCGAATTTCCAACCGCTCGATGCTCGGAAATTCGATTTTCCTTACAAAGTTACCGAGCGAGGGCGTATCGTTCTGAGTTATTTAGCCCCAGGCTATTGAATCTGCGGAATATAAGCTTGTACTTTATTCCTAAATACATCAAAGTATTATTTTAAATTTTGTACCCTACTCATATTTCAGTTTAAATGATTCTCTTATGTTATTGTTGCAGGTATGTTTACGGTTGATTGTTATGCTGTAAGTAGAAGTTTCAGATTTTTAGGGAACCCCAAAAGCTTTCGACAATCTATTCTGAATTGCATTCAATAGCGATAGTTAAAAATTATTTTATATATCAAAATGTTGATGAATTATGACACCTTGACCCTTTAAAGTGTTCAAATTAATATTAAGTTGGTTATTCTTGCCCTTAATAATAATAAATCATAGTTAATTCTATTACGAACGATGTAAATCTAATTTGTTCAATTATTATTGGATTTGACGTGAGACATGGTAGTTGACAGATCTGTGTGCAGCCCTTTTTTATTTGATTTATGGTTTTGATAAAGTAAGGAATATCTCAGTATATATTATTATAATTATATCCTGAACCTTTGTTTCGAACTGAAAACTTTGTTTTATAAATTTCACTGAAAATAATTTTTTGAGATATACAATCATTGTCATTATAGTCTCGCTCTACCAGCTTGCAAACATCCCTTTATGGTTGTGCACGCACCATGTCCAACAGCTTTTGTGTGCCCGTCAATAGCCATCACACCTATTACAATCGATTGACCGAATTCGTGATCCTTTGTGAAAAATTTAGATCTAAAATTTCAACATTCCATAATTCATTAGAACGCAATCAATTATAGAACACAAAAGTCTCTAATTTGAACAATAGAGTCGTTCAGAGATAGTTTACATTAAATTTCTTCCGAAATTAGGAGCGACAAGGTGTTGAAGGGAGGCACAGACAATTACTCAGTGGTGGGCTTTAATGAGTCGATTTAAACGCCCCATACATTCTTGCCGACACAATGGTTTCCCCGTGTCTGCTCGGGTACGAATAACACTCGAGGGGAGAAGCCACTTGAAACAAAACAAGGAAATCTCTCATCCGAGTTTTCTTGTTCGTTGCAGCCACTATTTGAAGTTTTGCAAATAAACCGCCCGCCATGTTTATTTGTAAAACGTGATTTGTTAAATCAAGGATATAGTTGTCGTGACGAACGTATTTCCACTTTTGTGTCTTTGTGTACGTAAAAGGTGACATCACGCGACTGTAGTAACTTTTGCAACAATAGTACACTTGTAGTCGTTAGCAATAAAATTTTATGAGGTCCGCTGCTAATGGTGACTGCATCTCTTAAAACGTATTTGAACAAAATAATAATTTTGTAAATATCCTTAAATTACAAGTTAAACGATAAACAGTCACGTTAAATAGTTACGAAAGTAATCACCATGATTATATTAATGTAGTTACTATAGCTTTATTTCCTGAGATGCACACAGACATACGCTTATTCAGAAAAATACTCATTATGCTGTCTATTATGACAAAGATTGATTTGAGTAATTTATACGCATTGTATTGAACTCTTGGTTGAGTATGATTATTTTTAGCCTTAACTATCTCGGCATAATTTAATTACAATGAATTATTGTAAAGAAAAATTATTTATATTTATTTAATCATAAACAAGCATCTTTAAAATTCGTCGTTGTCAAACTAATATCCGCTTTATGCAAAAAATTTAACTTTAAGATATGGAGTTAAATAAAACATTCTCCTGTAAAACTTTATAAGAAACAATTTCTATAAAGTAAAGATATTAAAGTAATGTAATCATTACAATCACATATCGGTTTTTATCATCATCATCATCTCAGCGTTCGTCCCGGTTGCAACCCAAACTTCCGTTTCGGTGCCGGGGGTCCGCTTTCCGACTCTTTCTATTCCACTTCGCACGGTCTTCAGCATCCCTGGTAGTGAGCCCATTGGCACGCATATCACCCCTTACGACGTCAAGCCAGCACTTTTTGGGTCTACCCCTTCTGCCGGGGCCCAGCGGAGGCGGCATGGCCAGACATTTGTTTCCCACGTAAGCATCCGACTGCCGCAAAACGTGGCCGTACCAGCGAAGCCGACACTCCTGCAATTTATGTGCGATGTCACGGACATGAAGAATGCTGCGAATGCGGGAGTTCCTAACGCGGTCCTTCCGCGTTACTCCACATATCCATCGCAGCATATTCATCTCCGTGACACGCAGTCCTTGCGACACAAGCGACACAAGCGCTCCAACACCGGACTGCTTCACAGCTGTATAAAAGGACAAGCCTAATGATGGTCTTATAGACCTGTCCCTTCAACTTTACTGGCATCTTGGGGTCACAAATGACACCAGTCACCTCACGCCATTTGGCCCACGCGGCAGCAATGCGTGCCTTGACGTCGTAATCGATGTAACCAGACGCGTGAAATACAGATCCCAAGTATTTTACTTGGTCCGTGCGCTCGACCGTGTCACCGCCTATGCGTACGGGTGTGGGATCTGTGGAGTTACAACCACGGGGGCTGCTCATGTGAGTTTCAGTTTAGAGATGGCAAAGGCGAACTCCTGGGACTTGACTTCATCAAGCAGCCACCACCTGATTCGGCGTTGAAAGCGATCGACACGTTTGCCTTTGGGCTTCACGCAGAGGTCCATGACAAGAATACGGTGTTGTGCAGTGAGACTCTATCACTCATCAGTGAGCCTCATATCGGTTTTTATATACGGTGGTAAAATAATATGGTCAAAAAGTAGATATTGATTTGACAACGACGATATGCAAGTTTAATGCATGCGTCGTAGTCGCCACGTAGTTAAATAACACCGTTAAGTATGATGAAAGTTCAGAAATAAAGCGCCACGGGTAAACAGTTTCAACTCTAATCGCATTACCTACATGCAATCGATATTATAAGACTGGATTACTGCCAACCGTGTCATACAAGTAAATTGCACTTTAGAAAATGAAACCGAAAGAACTGGGACAAGTTTTAACGTTGATTAAAAACAACATTGGGTATAAAAGGCACGGTCTTGTTTACTATAATAAAATATTATGTTACATGAACGGCTACTATTATTTTGCGGTTACTAGAATAAGTAATACAGTAAGTAGTAAATAAAATGATGTGTCAGAGAGAAAAATATAATACATAAAAGTGCCTTTATTATTTTTATTGAAATGATTATTGTCGGAATAAATCGGTCACGTACATATTTGATAATGCGGAGTAATTTGGACATGCTCATCAGCGTATCCACTTATCTATTATTTATAAGCAATTCAAGCAATTGATAAAAGGCGATAGTCGAAATTTTAAGTATATGTTATTAACCTTTGTTATCCTGCTTTGTAAAACAGCACTAAGCTTTTAACCCAGTTGTTTTAATCACTTGCAGTGTAAATGCGAATATGCATCTGAGTTGGCGCAAAGTTGTGAGGTGAGTTCTCCATATTAATGAGAGCACTGCTTGCTATTTGAAAACTAAACCTATATACAGTTAATTAGACAATTCAGGCGTTTTTTTAATACAATGCCTAAGTACAATGTCTAATAATGCAATAGAGTATGCGTAAAATCAACAGCATGAATTTTTTTAATGAAATTGTTGTGGGTAGTTTAAGTAATTTTTATATGTAGTTGGCTATTACGATTTTAGTTAGCAATTAATATTGACAACAAACGGTGGATTAGAGAAGAGATTATTGTCTATTTTGAGTTAAGTATCATAACTGTTTGATTACTGGAAAGGTAAATACGAAATTGATTTTCGTAGAATGAAAACTGATCCAAGTATTCTGAGAACAGATTGATACTCGTATAGGGCTATGCCTGTGATCGTGTGCTGTTTTAATTCATCAATATCCTAAAATTATTTTGTAGAATTGTAAAAGACAATGGCTTCCTTTCCTCAAAGTCATCTCAACTTTAGAGTAAATCATGTTTGTCAAGATCCCGTCACTTATTATCTGCCGCATTTGTAACTCACGACAGGGCACGACCGTTACCGGCACACTTTTCGGTTCTGTGAGGTTTGTGGCGCTTGATGCGCAGCTCGTTTCTGCCTTAGCTCTTTCTAATTTTAGATGAACCATTTGTCATCTCAATGCAGTGTTAGATATATTGTCTCTGAGTAATGGGTTCGTCGGTCAACCGTTACGATGAATATTGGAATGCATTAACCGACTAATGACTTCATTACGGAACTGTGTTTCGTCTTGATAATAAATTAAATATTCCCATGAATGCATTATTTAATCAAACTATTTTTATATTTAGCGAAAGTACTACAAGGTCGTCGTTACTATCACATTTTTTTTTGACAATGATCATTAATTTACAAAAGTGTATAGATCAATCTTCTGTTAAAGTTGACTACTGTCGAGAAGACCTCTAACGGGACACGGGAAAATTGCTTTTATCACTACCGTTACCTTAGACTTTTTGCCCAGTTTTTAAGCACAATGCCATTGTAATCTATATCTCAACTTACAAGTTTATTTTTGCAAACAAATATTAAGTGCAATGAACCGTAACGCTTTATTACTTAAGATTCAACGTAAAAACGTTAATGGACTCACAGGGACCGGTAGCTGGTTGTAAAGTCAACATATATTCTTACAATATGACTCAACGCAGTCGAGCTGGTCCAGTGAATGCAGTTGATATAGGTTTTTGCGTCACTGCAAAATGCTCCCGCGGGCGCCATCGTCTCATCTCACATCTACCAATATATCATTCACTTTATCACTATGTGACTATATGTATGCATATAACAGTATTTTGATCTCGCGTGTTGTCACTTTCTTACTCCATTTTAAACAATATTTGTTGTTTATTTTATTTCGAATAGATATATGGTTTGGTCTATATGTATAACATCAGTGCCGCGAACATCGTAATGGCCGAATGCCCTCACGCGTTGACGCGTTAAACCAGCTGATAGTGTGGGAACAACCTTCATAAAACGTAGAACACGGTAACAGCACGGTATATGGCGTGTTGATCTTAATTTTATTTATTTAATATTTTCGACGTTATTCTACTTTTTCACTAAAAGGCCGAGTCCAGAAGTGGGACGGAACGGGCTTTTATTATTTCGATACCAACTTACTTATCTATCTGTATATACATATATATAAAAGCGAAATACCACTCATCACGAGATCTCTAAAACGATACACCCGATCGACTTGAAATTTAGCATATTTACTTCGCGATGTAGACGCTCACTAAGAACGGATTTTACGGAAATATTTTTAATCTACCAAAGAAACGTCAACCTTTAACTACTTTTTTATTATTGTACAAACAATAGATATTGTAGTTGACCTAGCCGAGAGGGTTCTCGCGAATGACTCACAACAACAAGCTACTCACGTACTCTTCAAAGCTTTCGAAACAATAGGATGCGGGTTTGTGTCTGCTACAAGTGAATGGCTTCATCTTAATCTTTCGTCACACTTGACAATTGACAATGTAATGACAAATGATGCTTTTTAGAAATCTCTTCATTCTTGTTACTTTATTATGACTGTGGGATACAGTAATATTATTAAATAAATAAATATACATTAACATGACAATATGATATGATATGATGATAATGATAAATATACATGACAACATAAATTTCACACAGCGCCTTTTAGTCCCAAATTATAATAAGTAGCATAGCACTTGTGTCATGGGTACTAGACAACTAATATACTACATATTATATTCTTTTTTGTATACATAAACATCCTGGTGCGGAACGGCAATCGAACCCGTGACCTTCGTAAGCGTACCGACGTGCGTTAACCATTACGTCACGAAGGTTGTCAAAAAGAAATATGTATTATAATATTTATAAACACCCTGACTCAGGGCGGGAATCAAACGTCTGCTGGACGTTTAGCGACGTGCAAAAGCTGTTGCGCCATAGAAGTGGACGTATTATGAACAGTTAATAGCCCTATATGTATACTACCTTCGTAATTGATCAATTATTTCAATGAAATGTACTATAGTTGCTTCGCGTATTTTATTAACATTACGGGCAATTTTATGAGAATAAAAAATAATAAAATATAAAAACGGATCATCATAATTATGCAAGCAACTATCAAAACAAATTTAACTACGAATTTTGTTTACATATTTGTACACTTTGTAAATACGAGTATTTTTAAAACGTCTACAAATTCTTTAAATTTTGATCTTCAAGAATTTATTTATTATTTAATAACAAACTCAGTATCCTCATTCAAGTGGTTACTTACGTTTGCATTTGAAACTTGTATTTAAAACCTCGGGGTTAATTGATGAACACTTTTTTTAAATTTATTGCTGTCGGACAGCAGACAGGCTGACCGCCCTCTAAAATTTAGCAGTTACCGCCGCCTATGGGTGTTTGCAACGCTAGTGGCATCGCAATCGCTGCTGTCGCATAAGGGTACAGGAACTTGGGTCACTAATGCCGAAAAACAACACAAGGTTATTATGGCGGCATACTTAAGGCCAATGGTGGTCGGGTCGCCATCCAGACGGGCTTGGGGCCCTACCACGTAGCTAGGGTGGGTTTTTTTTGTCGCCTTTTACGGCAGACTGACCCCGGCCGCAGAGGTTGGTATTCTTTCTCCGCCTCTGCACGGTTAGATATTATTAAGACGAAAATATTGCGCGTCTTTTGTGCCAGTGCTTATTAATAATTTCTTTTTTGATCTAAGATAGTCACTACATGAAAAAGGGGCAAAAATTTAGCTTATAGCGACTGCCATTTGATCTCCCATCTCGAAACGAAAGAAAACTGCGTCAGTCCTTATTTTACTAGGGTGTATCAGTGGGTAATTGAGATCGGCTTAGACGCCGTAGTTCTTATTGGGGCCTCATATACCCTAAAAAAGATAAAATATGAGAACGGATCATCATCTCAGCGTTAAATCCCGAACGTCTGCTGCGGTGCCCGGGGCCAGATTTCTGAATTTTTCTTCTCTACTTCGCACGGTCTTCGTCGCACATATCACCCTTTATGACGTCATGCCAACACTTTCGGATTACGCCTTCGGCCGGAGCCCGGCGGAGGCGGCATGGCTAGACAGACATTTGTTTCCTACGTAAGGTTGCAGTAAAACGTAGCTATACCACCGAAGGCGACACTCCTGCAATTTTTCCGCAATGTGACGGACATTAAGGTTGCCGAAATTTCAGGAGTTCCTAACGCAGTCCTTCTACGTCACTCCACACATCCACCGTAGCATGTTCATGTCATGTGTCCGTGACACACCGGCACCGGCGCCGGCAAAATATGACAACATATTAATCGATAAATTTTTTAAGTTTCGATATTAATATTATATTAAGCGATACGTTTACAAATGGCAACGGCCATTGCGGGCCATTGTTCGTTCTGCTGTAGTTGATTTTGAATCAACTGCCGGTTTTGCAACAAAAAAGTGAGAGAACCCTAAATACAGTTAGTTCACTTCCGTCAATTTTAATTTACTAATAATGAACAATGGTTCCGTGTGGCCGGATAGTGTTTATCACACTCATCAGCTTTCGCATGCGTGACGTTTACGGTGTAGTGAGATGTCATGACCGATAGCAGCGGGTTTCATTGAGGCTTATTTTATTCAAGTGAAATAATCATACTCTTTAACATAAGTTACATAACGATATCATCATAACCGCTCTTAACGTCTCACTGCTGCGCTCGGGCTTCACTCTTGAGGCAAAGGACAGTCAGTATACCCGTCACTATACTGGTGAATCGATATGCAAGCTTTCTTTTGATGTTTTACATTACTCATAGTGAATTCGGAAACCACCAACCTTTTATCCGTGCAGGGAGGAAGAAAGAATACTAACCTCTTTGGCCGGGGTCACAACCCATCACAAGACAAAACAACCCACCCTAGCTACGTGGTACGGCCTCAAGCCCGTCTGTATGGTGACCACCTTTGGTCTTAAGTATGCCGCCATAATAACCTTGTGTTTTGTTCCGGCATTATGACCCAAGTTCCTATACCCTTATGGCACATCAGCGTGACGGTGACTGCTAAATTCTAAGCGGGCCGTCAGCCTGTCTGCTGACCTACAGCATTAAAAAAAACAATCTTTGGTCATGGTTCGGTAGTACAAAAAATCTAAATCGACAATTACTAAACGTGTCGGAGCTGTAAGAATTCTGTAATATGTATAAAACTTACGTAGATTATTTAAATTATCTTCTTCCTAATGTTGATAAAACACTATTGAAACCTTCGAATGCATTAGCAATACGGAAAGTATGGTTGAAATTTCCACAGTACTAGCAGGTAGGTGTCAATGTTGACAATAGTCACGAGACGGGCCTTGTCGTCACAAGGCCCCCTACTTCTACGGCGTTAATTGGTGAATACTGGGTTTTTACTACTGCACTAGCGTCCTTTTCGGGGCGCTGGCTGTCAGGGGAAACCTGTCCTTGTCGAACCGTTCCCCAGCGGGTTATCGCAGTCTATATTCTCAAGAGAAAAAAATAGTTCCCGTCGCCTATAGATGTTTGCGAAGCTAGGGGCGTCACGAATACGCTGCTGTTCTATAGGGGTACAGAAACCTTGGTCACTAATACCGGAACACAACACAAGGTTATTATGATGGCATAGTTAAGAGCATGGGTGGTTGCCACCCAGATGGGCTTGAGGCCCTACCCAGCAGCTACGGTTGTTTTGTCGCTTTTCACGACAGACCGACCCCGGCCACAGGGGTTAGTATTCTTACTCCGCCCCTGCACGGAGAAAGGATTTAGGCACATAGACTGGGATTTAAAACTTTGTATCATACATATAAGTTGTACAATGCATCGTTGACCGCTGCCCGGGTAAAGATAAATTAAGCACAATTTATCTCAAGACAAAGTTAGAACATAAATCAACTAGTACTGCTAATTAACACAGCTCGTGTAGCTGGTGTCGCTGCACCTGCCCCGAGACCTTTCTAACAGCGTGCTTGCTATTGGAGAAGTTGTAATTTGCCATGTGTACGAGGAAGATAAATATTTATTTAAGTTCATATACTCGTGATGATTATAACTTTGATGAACTTTATATTTTTGTGTTACAGCTAGTTATTCATACTTCTTTGGGCAATTCTAGTAGCACTAAGATTAAAAATAGTCTGTCTATATTTTAGAATAATGAATATATTAGAACAATTCACACAGCGTTATCTAGCCCCCGAATTCAGCAGCCGAGCGCTTGTGATTTGGATACTAGATAACTGATACACTACCTACTTATGTAATTTTCTTAAGTAAATAGAATAATAGTAGAAGGGTATCGGAGCCGACTTCCTTAGGCGTTCCGTCGTGCATTAGCCGCTACGCCACAGGGGTCGTCGTGATAATTATATGCTAATAATAATTAAAAGTTTGAAGAACTTTTTTAAAATACAATACTTATTTGCTACAGAAATTAATGCCTCGTGTAATTCCAGTTGCACTTAGATTATTTACATATTTGAAATACGGCGAGCCTTGAAGTGACTATTTACTATATTAGTATAACTTTTTTTAATGTACATAATGGAAATGCATACGTATGGGACCCCTATGGGCAGCAGCATGTTCGCGGCGCCCCTAGTGTCGCAAACATCCGTAGGCGACGGTAACTGCTTACTTTTAAATGGGCCGCCAGCCTGTCTGCTGTTCTTTAGCAATGAAATAACATATTGTATACGACAGTATATTTTCATAATAATAATGTGTTATTTTTTACATGTAGCATGCCGCCATAATAACTTTGTGTTGTGTTCCTTCATTAGTGACCCAAGTTACTGTAGTACCCTTATGGGACGGCAGCGTGTACGCGATGCCACTGGCGTTACATACACCTATAGGCGACGGTAACTGCTGAATTCAAAGTGGGCCATCAGCCTGTCCGCTGTCCTAAAGCAATAAAAAAATGATTTAAGTTGAACGTTGATATATATTTATTCCAACATACAGTAAAATAACAATGGGTCACGAATATTATGTTTATTATTTCAATATTTAAAAGTAACAGTAAAGAGTACTTTAAAAATATTAGGATATGAGTGAAAAATAAGGGCTACACTGCTTAAATAACAAGTCATTTGTCAAAGCCAGACCAAATAAACAATTATTTGTCAAGTGGCAGACAGGTCTGTCATCAGCGCACTCACACTGCAAACAGTTTAAGGTTTAGAAGTTTAGTTATGTTTCAATTTTAATTTTAGTATAGTCGGATTATTCACAGTTTTGACATGCATGACCAATAGGAGTTTTAGGTTTATTGTTATTTTGCGTAAAAATTACAGAAAAATTTCCTACAATATGTTTTGTACTGTAATACAAGTATTGTTTGCTAAAAATACTTATTAAATAACAACTCCAATATGTGTTTAAGTGAACCAGTATTAACAATATGTATTTAAGTAACCATATTATGTTTTCGACAAGGTCAAGCATAGGACGACGACGTCCTATGCTTGACCTTTGGTATATTGGTGGGGGGAGGTCACGGGTACGATTCCCGCCTCTACTTTTGATGTTTATGATAACAGTCTACAACATCCCACTGCTGGGCACGGACCCTACCGCCTACCCGCCACGCTTGTTCAAGGCGAATTGGCGGGTTCCAAATAACGATAATTTCGTCAGGTTTCATCACTATGTTTTCCTTCAGACGAAGGGACGAAGAAAAATATCCCATAGCGGGATTCGATCCCGGGACCTCTAGGTCAATGTTTCAGTGTGATACACTCGTAAAGTTAACAAGTATATACTCGTAGTATATCATACCAGATAGCGTGGTGTGCCAGTATATTTATTTATATTGTATTAACTAATCTTTGTTTAAAATAAAGCCGATCAAGTGCCGAAATGAAATTACACGGTGACTTAACACGCAACATTAAACCCTTATGATTGTATATGAAATAACCGTAAATTACAAACACAGATTGCGCAATCAATTAAACGCTTTGTGTGGTCCCATTATAATGAAATAATACCTATTTTAGAATGTTAACATAAATCAATATAATAAAAGTAGGTCAATAAGTGATAGCAAATGATTCAGTTATGCAAATAATAGAAACTACCGCGTAAATGCTGCTATAAATAATGTTAATACACATTCTTATATGATTTTTTCAGTGGTAATATTAACCGCGAATGTTCTAGATCAATCTAGAACAATCGTATAGTATCTCGAATTAAAATTGTATGTTTACTGTGAAGAATCACGCAGTGCCTTCTAGTTCCAAAGTAAGTAGCAGAGCGCATGTGTATGTACTATGTACAAGATAACTGATATACTCGTACTACCTAAATATTTTTTGTAATTTTTTTTATTGCCGTAAGACAGCAGACAGGCTGACGGTCCGCTTAGAATTTAGCAGCTATGGTCGCCTATGGGTGCTTGCAATGCCAGTGGCAGCGTGAACACGCTGCTGTCCCATAAGGGTAAAGGAACTTGGGTCACTAATGCCGGAACACAACACAAGGTTATTATGGCAACATACTTAAAAGCAAAGGTGGTCGCCATCCAGACGGGCTTGGGGCCCTACCTCGTAGCTAGGGTTGTTTTGTCGCCTTTTACGACAGGCCGACCCCGGCCGTAGAGGTCAGTATTCTTTCTCCGCCCCTGCACGAATAAAGAAATAATTACATATCCATACTAATATTATAAATGCGAAAGTAACTCTGTCTGTCTGTCTGTCTGTTCCTCTTTCACGCCTAAACGGCTGAACGGATTTTGATGAAATTTGGTATGGTGATAGATGATAACCTAGAAATGGTCATAGGCTATAAATAATCACGCCATCGTTCTTAGGGGGTAGGCAGTAGGCAGATAACTAAATTGAGTTAGTGATTTTTTGTGCTTATCCGGTATCTATGAGAATCGGCCAACATCTATTTTTCATCCCCCTAAATGTTAGGGGTTGTCCACCCCTAAATTTTATTTTTTATTTTTTGACATTTTATTATTTTTATGGCAGAACAACGTTTGCCGGGTCAGCTAGTTATATATAAACGCCTATACTCGGGATGGAAATCGAACCCGTTTCGATTTCGATTTACGTAAGTCGTGGCTCAAGGACGTCGTCAAAATGTGGTATATAAGACTGAAAAGATCTGGTCGGGATTTGCAATCCTTTGACTAACGTAATTTAGAAAGGGAATTTTGGATTTTAAGAGACGCCGTGCTCGGTGCTTTGTAAATAAATTTAATAGTTTCGTTGTTTGTTCATACACATTAGTTGTCAGGTGGCACATATGCACAAATTGATGCTCAAACAATCAAATTGATTACATCAATTTGTCTATATAAAGAAATGTCTATCGATGTCGACGCCTGTTTTGGTAGAACTATGCCAGTCGTGCCTTTAGACACGTGCTTAAATTTATGACACTTGTTTGTAAATTGAATTGTTTACTAGACAACATACACATAAAGTTTTATCGATGTAATACTATGTTCAAAATCCTGATAATTCTGAAAGTATATACCTCCATACTTCGAAAAATATTTTTAAGTTTATATAATCGAAGCTTGAAAATGAAAATAGATGGAATGTGCTGAATAAATACATTAAAAAAATTCTGCTATACAAGATTAATTTGAAAGCAATTTGGTCTTGAATATTTTGTTGTTCCATTTACCAAAAGAGCTTTTGTTGTTGTATAAACAGAATTTATATTTACAAAAAGTTGCAAAATAAAAATTGCACTCGACTAATAGTATAATGTCTAGAGGTGACATTATATAATGATGTGCAAAAGGCGGATGCAGGAATGGAGGATGACAATCTGCGACTCCCCACGATTTACGCCGCAACGAGCGACAAGGTCGCCGTCTGATTGTCGGTAATAGAAGCATTTATGATATACCCACCGGCAACACAGCCCAATTTTGAAATGCGCTTTGACATTTAAAAATGGAACGATCTACTTATCTGTAAAGGATTGTCGATGTCCAAGTTTCTGAGTTTATTAGGATATGAGTGGCATACCGTAAAGTTCGTTTTATTATACGTAATTTTAATGTCTAAAACCTTCATCTGTCTACAAATATAGTTAGTATTTAAGGAGTCTATACATATTATTATATATTTGTATAGTTAAACCAATTTGTACAATTTGCGTAAGAGGGAAGCCGGCACTTGTTTGATATTCAGAGTCCAATTTGCGACCATCCTAGCTCCTAACAGGACGATGGTCGCATTCTCTCGAATGTGCTTCTACATACTATTTTAAGAGTACTGACGACATCATCTAAAAATTCCACTGCATTCAATTTTGTTGCTTTTTACGATGGGTGCGACTCGTTTCGGTAATTGGGTAGCAAATCAGCGTAAAAGTTCGCCAGGAATACAAATATATTAGAATCTTAGGTTTATTTTTAAGTAAGTAAATTAAATATTATACCGTTTAGTGGCTTGGTTATAAAATATCCAGTTTTGAAACTGCTGATGATGTGGCGCCAAATCTGAAAAGAACAAGCATAATATAAATATTTCATACTCTGACACTCATACTTTTCTTATGTTGCTGGCAACATAAGAAAATATTGATGTTCTTAATCGTTTCAATAAAATTTTCGTATATGACCTTGTCATCAATGTATCGTGTATCAAATCATGTTTAGAATTTTTATTTCTTCACTAAGAGTATTTATTTTGAAATGATAAAGGTTATTTAATAAATCTTTCCGGTATTAAAGCGTTTGTTATTGACGGATAGAATATATTACCACACTGGATGACATTTGCATTCGAAAACTCCTTTGACTAATACACGTTATGTAAACACGTTACTATCTGTGTTTCCTATCGTACTTAATTTACATGTAAAGAATCGCTTAACCACTAATAATTAAATGGCTTCCATACTAATAATGCTATAGGAATATTCCAAGACACATCGCAATTAAATTATTAAATACAAAATTATGCTAAAACCTGCAATTGTAGAAATGTACGAAGATAGCATTATAGCATGACGCTTGAGAATATAGTAGTGTAGCACTCGTCATGCGTTCACACTTCGTCCTTCACTACGGCAACGGTCTCATTGTGTTTCTTACAACAAACAGTAACTAGATAGCCTCTTTGTATGCATCGTCTCCGGTTTTATAATTACTTAATGCAGACGACAGGAAACTTTAATTCATAGGAACTATCCTAATTACACTGAGAAGCCGCAGTTCATTCTGTTATACTCAACGCTAATGATTGATCTCTTAGTATATAATAATATATTTAGTAAATTGTCTATACTAAATGTACCTTCTTTAAAAGTTTCATTTAAACCTATATTATTACTCTAGTCTAATGTTATTTTTTACTAGCTTGATACCCGCGACTGCGTCCGCGTTGCTTGATATATTAACAAAGATTTTTTTTATGAGGCAGAGGTATTTATATAGATTTGACAATGATCAAATAATTTTAAATCTAAAGTAATTGCTTTCGTACATCGGAACGCCTGCGCATGTCACGAGACGAATTAGTCCAGTCCATGTTTTTATTTATTTACAAAAGAAGAGTATATAAGTAAAATATCAGTCGACTAGTACCCATAACACAAACGCTCTGTTTACTTTCAGACTAAATTTCACCGTGCAATTGTCCCTGTCATTACATTTATTTTGGTATTTTAAATGTTTTATTGAATAGCGTTAATATCTGAGCCTTGATGTCATAGGCAACAGCCAAAACACGTCTACAAAACTCTTAGGGGAACTGATGATTGTCTTTGTTGGGGTCACGTAATAAAATATATTGCAGGGCAAAATGGGTGTTTCGAACTTTTACTATTTGAAGTTTGTTTCCAAGATAAGTCGAACCAGCGTCGTAATTTATTTGGTTAAGTCATTTTAAACGCATTAATATTTGTTTATTCTAAATCTAGTGTAAACTTCCTTAATATAACTCCGTAGAGATAAGTACTTCTGATAATGTTTCCGGAATGCCGCCGACAAAAACAAAACATTGAGATACGACTAACATATAAGTTCTTGTATATAAAATACCGGGCGCTACAAATCTGGTTATTAAGCCGACCTCCGCAATATTTGGAATGTCCTCTAGCGACTGATATGTTCATGAACAACGCCCCTACACTCACAATCTTAAATTGCCTGACACAATCTCACATCCCTTTGTCCAATAGAGTTATTATTATGGCCCACTGATTTAATGAGGATCTCCCGCATAATATATTATCATCCCCTTTTACGAGTATATACAGATATATAGCCTAAATAAAACAGCTTTGATTCCAGATTTTTAGGAATACATACATACATACATATAATCACGCCTCTTTCCCGTAGGGGTAGGCAGAGACCACTTCTTTCCACTTGCTACGATCCTTACATACTTGTTTCGCTTCGTCCACTTAATCCTAATTATCACTTACTTATTAAATTACTTAACAAGACAGGAATATAAATTATAGTCCTTTTCGCTCATGTCGTAAATAGAAGGCCGGGGTTCTAGACTGTTCCGTTGGGGAGGTGGGTGGATAACTGCGTAGTTTCTTGTGTTGCTATGGCGACGCCCCGCACGTGGCCCGCCGTATTCGCAGGCGGCCACCGTATTATCAGACTCAAATACGTACGACGTGAATTCTAAGGTTATCCCTTTGTGGTGGCCGATTACACCGCTGATGTTCCATCGAGTGTAATCTTTCGTGTAATTTTAATGTGGGAGTGATTCCTTTTATCTCAGTGAAATATTGAGTTTACATTTACATAGGTGGATAACCCTTTATTGATCTACAACAATATTATTAAAAACCGCTATATAACAATATTGACATAATTAGGTAGGTTACAAATAATTTAGATTAGGTACGTAGTGGCCGAAAATCACACCTGGATACCAACTTAAAATCACGGATTCAATTCTCACGATCACACACAACGCTTAGGTAGTTTTTTCAGTGAAGGAAAACACCCAGAAGAAACCTGCACGCCGATATCACCGACTTGTTTAACTCGCTAATCCGGCTTAGACAAGCACGGCGGTTATACGTTATATTCCTTCTACTGGGAGATTCGATCCCAGTAGTGGAACGTCACGTACTGTTATTATTTAAATAATTTAGTTAGTAAAATATCGATAAGCAGATCGCTGTAGTTAAAATATTCTCTTCCTCGTGTGAGATTTTCGCAATGTCATCCCCTCTAGTGGCAATTGGATTTTATTTATTCAAGACCTTCAGCTAAGGGGAGGGTAGTGTACCCTTGCGGCTCATTAGTTCATCCTGTAGTCGCTACAGAATCAAGCATAGAAAATAAACAATTGATTGCTGAGATAGATGCGCGTAGTAAAATGTATTTCAGTTTGTCTTAACGTATGCAATATTTATTTTTATTTAAACTTTGGGAAATAGTGTTAATTACTAAATCGTCTAGTACCTATGACTACTTATATAGTTTGCTTTTGTAAATCCATATATATTATACATAAACACTCAGACTCGGGATGGGAATCGAACCCGCGTCCTTTAGCCGTTACGCAACACCGGTCGTCAAGCGGAGGGCATCTGAGGTGATGAACGAGTAAATTTTAGCTATATTCTCTAAAGCAATGTACTTTTTGGAACTTTTTCCGATTTCAATTTATTTATTTAAATTCTGTATATAAATCAAGGATTTATTTTTCAATTAACTCGAACAAGCAGTGCAAGTTCTAATACTATTAACTTTCTAAATTATGTAAAATATAATTTTAAAGTACCGCTCGCTACCCTTGATTAATATTATTATGTTCAGCTTAGTCTCAGCCATACTGTTCAAGGAAAGTCGTTGTTCTAAATTATTGTTGTCCCGGATAAAAACCATTTTGGGGCGGCCATTTTTACGGTCAACAGGGATAATACTCTCTGATAAACGATTAGAAAGCAATTTGGGTTAGAATTCAAATTGGATTCAATCATCAGATAATCCTTACTCATGGTCGGTTCGGCACGAATTCCTCACAAAATTCCAAATTATAAACGCAATTTCAAGAATATTCCATTTATAGAAATTAATGCAAGCTAGGAAGGTTACTTAACGTAACGCTTAACGCACTTCGGAACGCCTACGGAGGTCAAGGGTTCGATTCTTGTACCGCTACTGGGGTGGAATAAAAATATGTTTGAAGCAATAATGGTAAATCGAATATAAATATAATCACATAACGTCAAAGTTATTTATAATAAAATAATAATTAGAGAAATATATAGTTTTACACCGATATAAAATGATTAATGAATCATTCATTGTTTTGTTATTATGTGCATGTACATTATGCTGAGGTCATGTCTAAAACGTAATAAAGGCTCCCCCATAACGGCGCAATCGATACAAGGGTTCCCGTAACATATTTATTGCGACAGAGTATTAGATAGAAGAAAACGAGAAATGTACTCTCAATGTGTTTCCTACGGGAGTGAACGGAAGCCAGATTTTATCAAATCTCAAAAGTTAATGTACCGTGTGTGGGATGGAATCTTAGATAGGAGATTCTGTGCCAACTATTCACGTCTTATTGTTTTTAAGCGTGAATAGCACCGGATCAGGTGTTATAGCGTGATCATGAGAAGGATCTATGTCCAACTGTAGGTAACGATAATTTCACGTCAACATTCTCTAGGTACTTATTTATTACTATTATTTTTTCGATTACATATATTTAAAAAAATTCATTAACAACTTAATATTTCATTCATTATTCAACCAGATCGATTATTCTAATGAGTTCATCCTGTTCGTCTATTAAATATAATTTATTTTCAACTTTAAGAACTTTTAAATGTGAACCTACAAACATTTAAATATTAATACAAGGAAATGACTAAGATAAAAATTAATTAAAATGAATAAGAATCTAAATGCCAACTCGTTATACCCATTTTTTATGTTTTTCTTTAGATTTTATAGTTTTAAAAACATAAATCCGGTTGATATCCGCTGTTTTGATAAACAACAGTCTCGTTTCGATTCAATTAAGACATTTCATGTGATGTAGCCTATTATTCATCTCTAGGGAATTATTGTCACATGCTGAACAACTAACAATATTTCATTTGTATCAGATATTTGACTTAGTATACGATAATATACGTATAATCTCTTTTTGTTCTATCTTATATTCAACTTTATATATGTAAGCTTTGTGCAGCTTCAAATGTAGTACATCAAATTAAGATTTTATTCCCCTAGCGAAAAAGTTTAACGTTTCGCAAACAGTGCGGGCTGAGTTCGATGTTTGCATATGAAATTTAGTGGGTCCGATGCAAGGATTAAGTCAGTCCACGGTAACGACTCAACTTCTCTTTAAAGGGCGTAATGTGTCATCTCTTCGTTCAGCAGCTCTGATATACTTCTCAATTACTACGAGTCACCTACGATTTAAATGACGTCACTACAAACTGGTGACTCAATTTATTCCATATTCAGATGAATGATTCAAATCGCTTTTGGTAGGAACGAGTTTGAGTCACGGTTTGCGATAATTTGCGTAAAAATGCATAATATTATTACTACTCATATCATAGTGATTTAATGTCAATAATTTTATTGGCAGAAATAAAATAAGTTTAAAGACTTGGATAGGTGCCGTCAGGTCAACGAACGGAGGGCATCTCGTGAGTCATCCAACAACGTGCCTCCTCCAATTCACAGTTCGATCACTTGCGTGCATTGCGTGCATCTTGGCAAAAACCGACTTATAAGATACATTTTATAAGAATCCATTTTTTTATTCAATTATATTTTTGATGGTAATAATTCTTTAATACTTTTATTAATATTTCCCCAGGACTGCGAAAGATTTCTCACTCATTTAGATAGCAGAGATGCAATTAATTAGCAGCAGATGAAAATAACAAATTTATTATTTGATATTGAATATTATAGGAACTGTAACTTTATTTATGTATAACGGAATGTTGAAAGCTATTAAGCATAATGCACGGTCAAAATGGACCCTACAAAGAGAGGGTGCTTTAATTTGTTGGAGTGTCCATGTGTTTGACGAAGTTCGAAATGACGGTGCGCTCGTAATTTAGAGAATAATGAGAGCACTCACGTCGCATTTGCAGTGCGATTGATTTAGGAACTTATAGTATATATTTTAATAATTGGTTTATGCTGAAGGTAAAAATATTTTCCACAAACAAAACTGCAAGTTGTTTTAATCAAAATGTATTGAGGTCCCGTCAGACTGAGTTGGGGCGTACAAACTTGACCTACTTTCCGCATGAATGCTAGTAGGAGAGCCTGGCCTTCATCCAGTTTCCAAGTGTAGAAAATTCTCACTACAGAGATACTTTAACAAATACGGTAGAACGACATATTTACAAACTTTCTTTCACATTAAATGATGAACTCGTAGTTGCTTCTATGCATTCGTTCGAAACTGGTTAATTATAACTCGTTGCTTTGGCGCATTCAATCAAATTTATTTCAAAAAAGAGAAAAGAACAGTAGGTTAATGTTGAATCTTCATAATATAAAAGGCATCTTCTTACTTACAACAGAATCATTCCTGCTTTTTAACCTAATAGATTAAGTCACAATATAACTCGTTGCTTTGGCGCATTCAATCAAATGTATTTCAAAAAAGAGAAAAGAATAGTAGGTTAATGTTGAATCTTCATAATATAAAAGGCATCTTCTTCATACAACAGAATCATTCCTGCTTTTTAACCTAATAGATTAAGTCACAAGGAGTATATAAAATTTGACACAAGAGGTTATTCGAGATTTGAGAATAATCATTATTACCAACTGTGAGTAAATTGTGCAGGCTAACGATTCAAGTTTTGCGATGGATGACTGGTAGACCGTTCGCTATCGGAAGTCACACATCAGGTGCATTTGCCATTTGAGACGTTGATATCAAATATCTTGTACATAATATCAAATGATATTATTGCTTTACTTGCATTGATATTGTGAATCTGTAATGCAATTGAGATATCTATTGAGAACGTACATAAAAATGTATGAAATCAATTGAGTAACATACATTACGAACCAGTCGTTATAATAAAATATATAGTTTATTGCAAATGGTTGATGGATTTAATGTTGAGATGGCTTGGATTTCAACTTTGTATTATCAAGTGGACCTTTTTTACGATCTATGTGTTCCAATACAAGTTTTAATTTATTTTGAAATAGAATTAGATACATTTCTCTGATACAAATTATATCACGATAGAAACTTGTTTCAGAGTGACTTAGTACTTTTATGTTTTATGTTTGCGATGGTTGGTTTCTTGAAGTACACTTGGGTGAAGTAAAGAACGTGCGGAAGCGTCGAGCACAAGTCGTGTAAGTGCTTGTTCAACTGTCTCCTGTGAAGTCGTCGCAGCATTACCTAGCTTTGACTACCTCCTGCTTATAGAAATACTAGCAGCCCGTCCCAGCTTCGCACGGGTATTTAACAAAAAATTAAAAATTAAACCCTTCTATTTTTTTCGGCCTCGGGGAAAAACCTCTCTTGACGGGTTATCCCGGCCCGGGGGGACCGAGGGATATAAGGGACTCCGGAAAAGATGTTCGACCCACTAAAAAACCCCGCTGTTCTCCTATCGTCTACGCCCGGGCCCACGGATATATGGCCTGCCGATCTCGTGGCCCGGGCCGGCGCCGGCCCACGCTTTGTCTTAAAGCGGGCCCCTTCTAAAGTGCTGGCGCCAGGGGGTCAGGGTTTCGTCCCCCCGGCGCTCTCTTGTAACAACTCTAGGAGTTGAGGGGGGCTGTGGAACAGCACGCGGCCTTCTCCCTCGCGGCAATAGTGCGGGCGGCGGATCCTCCCCCGAGGGGCCGCCCGCGGCCGTTTTCTACGGCGGCCGGAGATCGTTGCCCGCCCTCCGGCGCCGACGACGCGGCCTACGTTGGCGGGAGGGGAGTGCGGTGGCGGACTCCCGCTCCCGTTCCGCCGCCTTCCTTGCAGACACTACTGCCTCGCAAAAGGAGGCGACGGCCGTCCATCCAGGATCGCCCCCGACCATGGACAGAACCAGGGCCGGGAGTGACAGGTCCGCGGCCAATTCCGGACGGGACTCGCATCCCCTTCGCGTGCTAGTCAGGCGTGGGTACGACTACCAGACGAAACTCCAGAAAAAGCAGAGTCGCCTGACGTCGTAGCCGGCCCAGCAAGACCAACCGACAGCGAGGATGCAATTCCCGCCCCGGGAACACTCTGTGCAGGCGCAGTCGAAATAGGCATGGTTTCGACTACCAAATCAGGTCCCAGGGTAGAACCCGGGACCCCAATCAGTATTCGCAATCATCCCACCGGGGACCACGCCACGAACAGAGAGCTAAGTTGGAAAGGATGTAAGAGGTAGACGAAAAGAAAGGTAGGACTCTGTCGCCTCGAACGGAGAGGGGAGTGAAGCGACGGATGCTCGGGCACCTCGGGTACGCACACCCGTGCACTCCTCGGACAGAGGAGCGCCCCTGAGGGCAAACCCTTCTATTTGCGTCAGGTTACTAAAAAAATAAAATTATAAAGATAGTTTGAATATTATTATTTCTATGAGCTTTTATTTTAATGATTTTTTTTGTTATTACTTTTTATTTATTTTTCGTTATTTTTTAATAAGTATTCTAATTTTTGTTAAAACCCCAGTGACGCACGCCTACATTGCATAAGGTACTGCCTAGCTAGCCGAACAGGGTGAGCGGCTACCACGCAACATTTTTCTAATACTTACATTTTTAAACTCGTGATATCTTTCGAATGGAATATCCGAATTGAATAATTCAAAAAGTTATATAAAGGTATTGAAACAGTTTTGAATATGAAGTAATTTATTTTGATAAGGATTAATACCAAGATCCAAATAAAGAGTATTTTCTAGGGGCGGCATTTCAATTAAATTTTTAAAATAAAAGAACACTTATTGTGGCATAACTATAATAGTTAGACATATGCTGTCGCGACACTTTTTGTAAATAATGATGTGTTCTGCAAAGTTGTAGTACATTATTTTATTCTATCATCAATAGTTTTAGCAACGCACGCGATTTAAATAATATTTTAGGTAATTTTTTTACACTTTGGGTTACATTCTTCTTCTCAGTCGAATACTCTTGACAGAGCAGTCGTGGTCACGCAAGACGCCCGGCAGCGCTTCACCACCGCGCGCCATTTGTCCCTAGCTGAAGCCTGTCTTGCGCAGTCGTTTAGGGATGTGGTTGGGTTACATTATTGGAGTTTTAATAAGGATCCCTAATTTTTTTGAAAATATCATATAGCCTATGTCACCCGGGGATAGTGTAGCTTCCCAACAATGAAAGAATTTTTTAAATCGGGTCAGTAGTTTCGGAGCCTATTCAAAGCAAACAAACAAACAAACAAACAATCAAATCTTTCCTCTTTATAATAGTAGTATAGAAGTATAGATATATTACTTTTACGATCTTTTGATTTCAACTCTTTAAACGCTTTTCTTTACATCTTTTTTATTTTTATTTATTTATTACTTTTATTTTTGGTATATATTGTATGAACCAACTGTGGAATGAAAAGAAGTACAAACTTGTTTAGAATATAGGTGTGTTTACAATCAACTTTAAATCTCAAGTGTTGTATCGATAAAATCATTCGTAACTTGAGTGCTTCCATTGGCAGTACGCGTGTTGTAACTCAAAACAAACAACTTCTGATCGGAGCAAAGCGTTTTGAACCATTTCGGTAAATATTTGCGCACATGTTCGGATCTTATGACGCATTATAAGGTTTTTCGTGTTAAGAAGTAAATAACAAATGAAACTAACCGTTTAACAAAAGAATATTTTAATTACTAAACATTGACTTTATTTTGATACATTGTTCTTCTTACAAGCGTACCATCTCGATCCCATATGATGCTTTCTTCTGTATTGATTTATGAGTCGTACTAAAAATATGTGTTTTGCGTCAATGCTTTCCTTAAGTTCCTTTTCTAGACCAAAGAGACTTATAAAAAATAAATATTGCTAAATTTGGTTCATTGGACACCATTGGAAATAGCCTAGAAATAAAAAACAAACAATTTCCTAGGGCCACCTTTTACGATGCTCTGTGAACTTTATAATATACGTTATTGTATTTATTGTAATAACACTCTCGTAATGAATAAGCATATATGATAAAACATTAATAATCGTACCTGACTATTACGCATACAAATACGTTAATATAAAAGTCGGCATTGTTTAAATAAACGCATGTTCGTGACATGCAATAATAATAAAATAGAATGTATCTATCATTCTGAACACGTTTTATAAACTATCTTGTACTTGTTATTATTTTTTGTTTCCATAGTCATATCTTGAAGCTGGCTATCTGGAGAGTGACAATAATTATTTTTTGAGCACGATTTTATATTCCGTCAGTACCTCTAAGAGCACAATTGATTTACGCGTGACGGGGCGGATTCATAATCGTTTACCGTTAATTTTAAAGCTGGTAGAGTGCGAGCTGATGTTGAGTATCAGGACAGAGGAGCATTTTGCTTAAAACGTCCACCGCTTTTGATTTAAGCGCTTTTCATTTCAAAGTTGGTATGAAAAACGATTCGTATTTAAAATATAAAGCTATTTCCTAATATTTAATACTTTGATCGTACATATTTGTACTCCTTGCAGTCTTTAGAACATGAACGACAAGGGGCTTGCTTACGGTTCCGTTCATAATTAGTACTTTATCCCGTTAGCGGCACATTGTGTGCTGCGATATTCTTCAAGTTATATTCCTTTGTGCATTCTTAATGGAAAATTCTCATATGGTTTTGCTAGCGAACAGCCCATTGTGTGCATTATAAAGTTACAAGAATTAAATATTTGTTGTGTTTATGAGTTACTGGAACTGGTTATTTCACAATTTTTGAAATTAATTACGTCGTGAGCGATTTGAGAATAATGCGATTAACCTTGTCACATTTAGATGACAAACGTTACGGCTATTTATGTGGAAGGTCTAATTGATTTGCCTTCAAATTGTCCTTTTTAATAACATATGTATTACATAAGTCCACTGTTTTTAAAATGTAGCTTTTTAAATTATTTGCATTGGTATCGTGTTTCGCCGGAACAGAATGTTGTAAAAAATTGGGTATGATGCTGATAAAGGCGTTTTAAATCTCTTTAAAATATCTAAGAAGTCAAATAGAATTCAAATATTTTAATTACTTTTGAGCTTGTGAACCAATGTCGATAATGAAGCCGCTTAAAGTAGTGACTGTTGATGACAGGAAACCAACATGCCGCGTGAATGAGTCCACCACGGGGTGTCGGAAGTGTAATTTTGCGGCTTCTCGCCGAAATATTCTCGGAAACACACGAGATATCCTTTTTATTCCTTATAATATGTAGCTTAGTCTCAGATGTGGTGGACCGAGGATAATTTAGCTTCCTTTAACAGACAAGGTCGACCTGCTCCGGCCGGGCTTGGCCTTCTATGCAACCTTGTTCGAGATACTCGTATAACGTCCTTGAATTTGCTACAGAATATCTCTCGTGTATTCTAACCAAAGAGACGTTGTTTTTGAAATTCGAAGGATATTAAACCGTTGGACGTTCGCCAACGTTATAATTTATTTGATTGTTGAAAGATTAAAAGCCTATTTGTTAAATAAATCATCTACTATTATTATTAATGCCAATCTGATCTTTTCGATCTCTATATTCGTCATCATGTGTAATAAATAATAAAATGAAAATGATTTTCTGTGATAATTCGAACCTCAGGAACCTTAACTATCAGTGAGGTCATACCAGTCTTATAATGAATTCAATTGGCAATGAAATGACTTTAAACAGGTGCAAAATAATTAAATTATAATTTTTATTGGTATAAACATTGAAAACGTTTAATAGTTCTGAATTTAAAATTTGTAAGATAAAGAGGAGATAATACATAAACATTATCGTCAAGGTCATGATATATGACATTTAGCTCTTATATTATCGAGGAAATCCGATTACTTTTGGGCGGATATTAAATTATGACCGGTGAGTGACAAATCATGTGGTGCGGGTTCTATTGTGGGTGACATTTATCGACAAGATTTATCAATTGTACCCTATAAGTACTTAGTACATACATATATGTCTCGATTGTTCCGAAGAAAAATTCGTATCAGATACAACATAAGTTGTACCTAAACACATTTAATATTAAAGTCGAGTTATTTAAAATTAAACTTTTAGCATGTTGTTGCTGGAATAAGTCTACTTTTATATCACCCAACCAATTCATTACAAATGTATTCTTTTCGATACTGATGATAGAGGTAGGTAGTGCTGATTGAAGTTGAAAACACGGAGGACAAACGAGCCCGCGAACAATCTTCAACCACACTGTGCTCCAACCTCATCTAAGTTTTACTCGGTCGTCAGAGATGTAATGGATAGGCATCAATGGATGCATATCATTAAATCAAAGTGCACCACAGCACCGATTTCCACAACCACTGATAACTACAATCCTCAGCCATGAGGGAACGACCGTAGACAGATAGAGAGAGTAACATAGTCCAGATGTACTGGTACTAAATTTATAGCTGTGTATTTTTTATTGCTGTAGGACAGCAGATAGGCTGACGGCCCACTTATAATTTTGCAGTTACCATTGCCTATGAGTGTGTGCAACGCTAGTGGCATCGCGAACACGCTGATGTGCCATAAGGGTATAGGAACTTGGGTCACTAATGCCGGAAGACAACACAAAGTTATTATGGTGGACTACTTAAGACCAAAGATGGTCGTCATCCAGGCGGGCTTGTGGCCAGGTGGGTTGTTTTGTCGCCTTTTACGACAAGCTGACCCCGGCCGCAGTGGTCAGTATTCTTTCTCCGCCCCTGCACGGGTAAGACGTGTATAATAAAATCTTCGAGTAAGATGACAAATATGTATGCCGATTAGGTTGTATTATATATTTTATTAAGCTTTAAACAGCTGATACAGACATTATCTAATCTTTTACAGCTTGCATTTGCATTTTACGGAACATTTCCTTTTCATGTAATGACATGACAATAAAACCCATAAGAACCATTTTACATGATCACTACTGGTTAAAACACGTGGTTGTGCACGCGCCGGATGCTTGTTGAAGTCGATAATCGCTTGACATTGTTTAAGACTAGGCACGCACCTGTCGCTCCAGTCATGCGGGGAATTACAATAAAATTAAACAAGTAATCTTTGAGGACATCATTTGCTACCAATTTATTGTAAGGTCACATATTTAAGCCTCGTTTACAGTCATTAAATGAGTAACTGATTGTCTTTATTGAAATTTCTTTGAATTCTAACTAGCAGTAACTAGTAGTAATAGTCTAGTAGCGACTAAGTGCGATCATTTAATTTCCTCGCGCAGTCATGGTAACCGCTGGTTAATTCAATGTAATTAATATAACTGAGCTTCATAAATGCTACCAAGACAACGCAATAACACATACTCTTGAAAGAGAAAGCTGCTCTAGCGAGAATATTATTTTTGCACTATTAAAGTGTTATATATATTATAATTTTTTTGCAAGTATTTTTCTTTTTAATGCGTTACGAAAGCTTATTTAGTCATATTTATTCACTTTATTAACCTTTCCCTAATTAAATCGAGGGATTCTGTCTATTTCTTGCTTCTTGTTAATCTTGCCGCACTGTCTATTTTTTGAAAAAGTATAAACGATTCTAATGTTCAACTTAAGTTTTCATGGTTATTGTTCGTCGAATGGTGGCTAAAATGTAGATGATACGTCAATTATGAATAGAATAAAGATGTATGTACATAGGTATTTAGAATGCGTTCCATTTATTCGTTTTTAAGGTTATACTCATAGATCGCAAAAATCAATTCAGAATTTGGACAGGTTGGAATGTACGATTAGGATAGTAAGTCAAGATAATTATTCAAATATTGTATATGTTTGGAAAATGTCGCACTAGACAAAAGTAATTATAAACTGGCTACATTTAGTTTGTCAAGGCTAGCTAAACGCGTCCCAGCGCCGGGATCGGTACGTTTGGAGCTCAGCGAATTCTCAACAATCGATTGTTTCGGTGGCCATGAACTCGACCAGCCTCTCACATTTTAAAGTAACATTTAAACCAAGTTAAATAACACGTTCTGTTGTAAAAAAGGCCGTCTAGAAAACATCAGTTACATTGTTAAATTCATGAAGTAGAAAATTCATGTCTAGAACTCTCATGTCGCCATCGTTGAGTACCCGAGGAAAAACTTGAATACTTAGAGAATAGAGTCCGCATACCATTTCATATTGCGTCATTATTTAATGTTTAAACAACCGCGCGCTCTGTGGAAAGTATTTTTACTAAGTGTCCAACGGCACGCGGGGCAACGGGCTTTAATTTTTATATATCGTAGAATTCTGACTTAATAAAGATATGTTTGCACAATTTTAATATTATATTCTATCAACTATTAGCCACATGAAATATTATACCAAATGTTCACTTTGCGAAACAGTTTATTCTATCGGAAATGAATATTCTTTTGAAAAGCAAAGCAGCTGCATCTCGCTCCCTATGATTCTATAATTGTTCGTCCAAAGGGTCGTCCGAAGCGGGGAGTAATGGCGATTACAAAAAATAATACGAAAATAGGGGAATGCGACCAGGTATGCGAACAAAAATTTTTTGTGAGACGTAAAACCAATTCATTCAATAGCTAATCAGTTACCAGAAATGTATGGTAGATCACCGGTGTGTGGCATTCCTTGTTACATTCTGCATATCTATTTGTATCGATGCATTAACCAACACTCTCTTCCGTGTTAAAGACTTTAAATAAATAAATACACTGCTACAATTCACACAGTGCCATCGAGTCCCGATGTAAGCAGCAGAGCGCTTGTCTTATAGGTAATAGGCAACTGATATACTAAATATGTATATATACATATATATTTTTTGTAAATATATTCATATTACAACTGAACTTTGACTTGGGATAAACAAATGGTGGATTTCCTTTTTTCGCCTTCGACATTTTAACAAAGTGATGAGCATCCTATTCCTATAATATACTGACAAAATTAATAGCTACAAATAACTGTCAACGTGTACAATGTTTGCGTAACTCAAAGTTGTTCAGCCATGACTGTGACTTTGACGGGGCTTTGCTATCCTGTTCATTTATTAATTGAATTTCATCATGGTATGCTTGCTCTCACGCATCGAATACGCGTAAATATGGATTTGATAAGATTCCGCACTACTTAATTTATTTAAATGTGAAAGTGTAGCATAGAATAAATCTTAAAAGGCGACTAATTGATGACTTGCTGATTTATAGACAGCAAATGGAGGACCATTCGGTATTCCTGTCAGGGTTATAGAATTAAACGGAAGTCGGCCCAAAAATAATATATATACAGGGACAATTCTAACAACGCCATTTAGTCCCAGAATAAGCACGCAGAGCCCTTGTATTACGCATAACAAAGAAAAATATATCAGTTGCGTAGTATGAGTGTTCTTCTTCTTCTTCATCCCAGCGTCAAATCCCGGTTGCAACCGAAACTTCCGTTTCGGTGCCCGGGGTCTGCTTTTCGACTTTTTCTACTCCACTTTGCAAGGTCTAGAGCGCATCCCTGGTACTGAGCCCAGCACTGGTAGTTGCCTAGTATGAGTACTAAGCAACTTATTTATAGTCTTCTTTTCAAAACAAATACTTATTATATACATAAACACCTTGAATCTGGACAACCTACCCGTAATCACCGCAAGTTTTTTGACATATAAAACGTGAAGTCAAAACAAAATTTAACATGTCCATTTTACGTTAGGCCCGAGGCGGCCTTTCGTAAAAGACGAAAAACAAGGTTAGTGTCCTAGCTAGGTGTTAGGGCTCCAAGCATGTCTGTATGGCAACTAGTCTCTAAATATGCCGCCATAATAATCAGGAAATGTCACAAGTCTTGTGACAATATTCAGCAGTGTACTAGACGCTTCGAATGCAACTACGAGTAATGAAACGGTTTTATGAAGAGGAAAACTTAACGCAGGTACCTGATAATAATCTGCGCAAGCTACTCTACGCATTTACTAGAGTTCGTGAACTCGATCCAGATCTAGGCGCACGTGTGGTGGCCTACAATGATTTATAAATAGATCACAATAGAAAGTCGATCCATCGTTATTGTGTTCGGATAACGAGAAAAAACAACATTGACGTGCTTTTAATTTTAAACACAGCCTCTGCTGACTTATAAATTGATAAGTTCTGGAAGATTCGATTCTTATGTTTTATACGTTAGTTTTATTTTATGTCTGTTCAAGTATATTTTGCCGATAAAATACATTTCGCCTTTGCCGAGCTCCCCTTGATGTTGGTTAGACAGGCAGTGGAAGTGCATTAAGCTATTAGTAAACAGTTAGCGCATTTCATACCCGTCAGGAGGGTAAAGCTAGACATACTTGTCTATTATTATGTAACATATGTATATCAAAATATCTCAGATAGTTTGTTCATCAATAAGTAGATAACAAAGTAAATTATTCAAATTAAGACGACACTAAGTGCTAGCGACCTTGAGCGAGTGGGAGGAGTTTGAGCTAGTGAGAGTAGCACGCGCGGGGCCCCCCCGCAACCCGCATTGAAAATTCGCAGGCGACGTAATTGTACATTTTAGAGAAGTTCGTTGGGTAACCATACGTTACAGATTATGAAGACTATCTAATAATCATGAAATTTTTAACCGCTTATTTAATATTAGTTAGGATTATTGTTTCATGTTCTGTATCTTATATCATTCCCTGTGGTCGGATATAATATAATATAGGTATTTCAATAAACGGAAAATATAATTATATCAAACGAACACAGGTTTTCTGTCTACAGGTTTTGTAACTATAAATAAAAAAGCGAATTAGGTATTTATAGGATTTTATTTAAAACTCCTCGAAATTTAATACTTTCACAGCAACTATACTGTCTTCTTTTTCAGCCGTCACTGCTCGTTTTTTTATTAGTTTGTTTTTATTTTCTTTTTCCTCTTCCTTTTTCCTTTTGCGTCCGTGTATGGCACTAACTATATAAGAGGGGTCCCTAATTACCATATTCCTCGTATATCTAGGATCAACCAGTTCGGGAAGCATACAATCTGTATAAAACTTAATTAAATTATTTTTCATTTTAGTGTCCCAAAAAGCGTCATCCTTGTAAATTAGTTCAATTTTTACAGGAAAGTTTTCACCAGACCAAATACCAAGCATACATTTATCTTTTCCTGTTATATGCAGCTGTCCCTGTATTTGATACCACCAATTATGTTCTTTGTTTATTATGTAATTACCGTTTACCAGTTTTTTATAAAACAATATTTTTTTTTCATGGATGGCTTTATCTAGTCCTAGTTTGTAAGCTGTGAGTGGACATTTTATTTCTAAAATGGTGTTTTTATTAATAATACCGTCTGGTGATGCGCCGAGGAAGGGTATTTCTTCATCAAGAAAAAGTCCACACGGTTCTATTTTAATATTTTCTTGTTTCGACAATTGTTCTTTCGCAAAATTTTCGTTGTCTTGTCCATGTTTTATAGACTTAATGTGTCCTATAGACTCTTTATATAAAAGATCTTTAACTAAATTGCAGCAACTTATGTCATTGCGTCTTTTTATAACACGTCCAAAGTTGGAAGCGGTCAAAATCCGTCTTCGTAGTTCTAGCCACTCACTAGAACCACTTTGTAATATAGTCTTCCTTTCTATTTGTTCTCTTTGTTTGGCAGTTTCCGCCAAATTTGCTAAAAATATTTTTTTTGATTCCTCTAATATATCATCATCCATATCCGGTCTTGAACATTGCTCACCATAGTTTTTATTACTTTCTGTGTAGTGTTCATGTAATCTCTTCTTTATTCTATGATAATTTTTTGTTAAATGTAGGCGTTTTTGTTTACGTATTTCCATCTTTTTTAATTCACCATTTGGACTCCTGCCCGTGATTGATTTTTGCAACAACGATAAAGGTTTATGGGTATTAAATGATAAAGCAGCTGCATTACAACGCATATGGTATTGGTTCTTCTGGGAAAAATTTACCCGCTTACCCCCTACAAATTTTGCAACAATACTATGGAAGCGCTCCACAGTGTTGCTGTCAACGTCTTCAATCAAGCTTCTTGCATGAGCAGCTATATGTGTCAATACAAATTTTATTCTATGCCACAAACTGTTTGTGAAAATATCTCTGTCTATGTTGTCATCTTCTCCCATTTTCGAGCAAAAATATGTCTTACAATTAGTATGAACTCCAAATGCATGTTCTGCGGCTAACATGATATCATTATGTAAACTAGTGACATTGCCAGAATTTTTATAATTTCTTATAGCGGTTACTATTACCTTTCTTATTGACAGTATTCTTTGTTTTGTTATATATTTTCTGTATTTAATTAAATATTTCGTGTCAGTGATAAGAGCTTGTAACTTATTGCAAAGGTTTCTTAACAGGTGGTTGCGGCATTCGATTTTTTCAATTGTTATATTTTCATACGGCCTTGACTGTAACAATTTTGCATAAGTATTTCCATCACCATCTGATATTAACCTTGAATATATTAAATTATGCATTTCTATGCTGTTCTTGAATCCTTCTACCAAGATCGTGGATTCCATTCCAGTTGAAGGACCTGAAAATAAAGTAATAATTATTCCAACCATAAAATTTTAGTTTCTTTATTATTATTACAACATATTTAATATTATGAATTTACCAGAATAATTTTTATAGCAAGCATGCTCCTTAGGTGTGACATTTTTCTTGGCAGCTTGGGCGCATATGCAGCAGTATTTATTTTTCACTGCCATATAAATAATTTTTCCAGTTCTTTTCCCAATTATCGCAGCTGCGCCTGATAGGGATGAGTAATTTTTTTTATAAGATCTTTTTCCCCAACATCCATCTGCAATAACGTCAATATATGGAATGCCATTTTCAGTAACTCTACCGTCTTCCAAAGCCATTTGACGTTCTTCATTAGCGGCTTCATTCATAGAATTCAAAGCTTCTTTTTCCCAAACTTTGTTAATTGTTCCCATTCTTTTATTAAATAACTCATAGGATATATGAGGCAAGTCCATTGCTGCCAATAATTCATTAAGCTGTGTATAGCCACAACCTATTGCCACTGCACCCGCAACTGTATTAATATTTAAGTCAATTTCAGGATCATTGCAACAAATGACAAAAGTTTCGTTACACATGTTGCATTTTAGTTTTAGTTTAGAAACAAGGCCCTGTTTTCGTTCAGATATAATTTCTACAGATTTCAAACCACAGTCTATATTACCATGTGAAGATATTTCTTGAAGCTCTTTAAAAAAATGTTTAATATTTAATATTCGCATTCCATTCACTATTTCTTGATTATTTCTGAAAAGGAAATATACATAATAAGAATTTTGCAATATTAAACAGAATAAGGCCTTTAACATTTGTTTTGTAATATCTTTTATTGTTCACATTCTTTGCTATCACTCACGGGTTCTGCAATATTATATTGAAAATTTTCCCCTTTTTTATTAATTTTATTTATCGAGAGTTTTACTATATAAAACTTTATATTGACAGACTATCCTGACATCATAGAAATAATAATACGTTTACCTGACCGAATTTGACTTCTCGTTTTCAATATCCATTTGAAAGCTATCTTCCTGCTCAGCAAATATCGTTTCGGTTACTTGAGAACTGTAACAGTTATAGTAATTAATATAAGTTAATAGAATTAGGTTTCAAATATGCTAAAATCAGAATATTGAATTAGATATGCATTTACTTGTCAACAATCTTGTTCTCATTTTCATTGTCAATATGGGAAGATCCTTTAATCACTCCAAGCGTTTCTGTAAATTCAGACCTACAATATAAATGTATTTATATTTAGTTATACAGTGACAATAGTAATAGCATTCAAATATTTTTAAAACTCGAATCCGGACTGTCCCGACTACGATGTAGTATTGTCATACTACACTACAATACACACCTCGTCTCTGTCTCCTCATTTACGTCGCGATTATCTTTGTTATTATGTAATCTCCTAAAAAGAAAATAATGTCACTTAGTAAAATAAAAAATAATAATATATGTAACAATTAAATGTTATGATTAATTTATCTGGTCCAATTTACATCAATGTGCTAAAATACACAAATGATAATTATGATTGAGAACACGTTACTTACCTTAGTAATCTATTTTTTGCGAGCGTTTGGCGTTTCTTTTTTAGTAATCTAGATTTACCAGCCATTTTAGCGCGAAACTTATAATAGAGTTAAATCGTTTAGTGATTGCTCCGAGCGTCAACGTCTACCCGTGACAGTGGTCAGCGATGCACTGCCGCCCGTCGCCCGCAAGGGCCCCTGCTAGCCCGAGCATAAAGATTATTCGAAAAAGCATAATTGTATATTATCCTTTTACTTTGAAATAAAAAGTCGTATATTAAAAGATGGGTAATTAAATTGTGTTTAAGATGGTGAAGGTTTCATAAAAATACGCTTGATAGTTTTTACGTGATTCTCAGATTTTTATCTGCGTTAGACCTAACTTTACAAATTAATTACACTATGTAATATAAACATAATCTAAAATATTCACATATTAAGTTATTGAGAAAATGCTCAAATTTAACATATATTTTTTCCAGTTCATTAACACCACTCGTTTAGATGTGATCTTCAGAATAAAATCATTAAAAGTCTCTTGTCGTCGCCTTAAACGTAAACACATTAATTATATTCATGGTTATAGAATACGGCCCACGTATACTGTCGAGCGATTCTATCAAGTTTGTTTTAATAATAAGCCTTTAAATGAGATGAGCAATAATGAGCATATCTTTGGAGAGATATAATACTACGATTGAATAAGTTGTTCAGATCATTCTTATTTCCTATCACAATTACGATCTAATGAATAACTTATGGCTCAAAACCAGCCTTGCCATTAATCAACCTCATAACTACGATAAGATGAATATTGTTCTAGATACTTCATGTACCGCTGTCACAGAAGGTCACTAGTAAGCCAATTCCGCTAAGCACAGGGTCAGCGTCCGAACATAGCGATGCCTACGAACACGCCGGTTGGTCCGTTCATGACAACGCCGTTTTTATAGTTTTTTTTATTCTCTCCCTTGGTCGTTGCCGTGGATGATGTCATCGTCTTATCTTAAAATTACGCAAACTGTCAGTACGAGCCACGATAGCCGATTACAATTATAAATAACTCCGTAATACAATGTCAATAACAAATTTCGTTACTTAACTTCGGTAATGTTATATTACTTAAATACTTTTACTATGTTAAAGTTGTTGTGTTTGTTGAAGTAGGACAAACTAGAGATGAGATTATTCCTAAATAAAAATATGTAGTTTGCTTTAAATGTATTCTAACTTTGAAATGCAATCAACGTTTGTCATTATATTGAACGCACTTTGTAGGTGTAGAGATAGGTCAAAGTTCAACTAGAACTGTAAATTAGAAATGGTCTGTCTCAAAAGAAGGAATTTAATAAACTCAAGTGTGTTTGTTGTAGCAGACTTGTACGTAACTGGCAGCCGTGAGGAGGGCGTCGCGCGGGCGCGTATCGATCGCGCCACCACCGCGCGACTTGCATACGAATACGAGAATCGCCCTCCGTTCAGCCCCTTATCAACCACTTCCACCAGACTACAACCTGGGTCTTGACTTGGGGCCGTGACCTCGCTGATTGTTGTCACAAGTCGCCGTTACGCTTTACTGCTTATCGCATGTGAATAATTGCCTTCGCTAGCATTTTAATGCAGCAGACGGTGTTAATATCTTATCGTCTATCAACACATACATTTTCCCAATTATACTAAATTCCCGCACAGAGTCCAAATTGTAAAATATAGCACATTTTGTAGGTGTTAAGACTCGTTTTGACACAAAAAAGCTTTCCGCTTTCCCCTGTCGCCCTCAGCGTGAGACGTGACCTCATTCCGTGCGAATTGGAAGGACAACATTTGCTCTGTTCAAATGATGAGGTCATGGGTATGAAAACATGTACTGGTTAAAATTAGCCTTTTTATTAAGTTATCTTTCTTATTGTTAATTGAGCTCAAAGACATTAAGTATATCTTTTATAATGAAAATATAATTATAGCATTGTTATTGCATTTTATGAATGAAATTGTTGATTTTAGAGCTTATAGGGTCATTTAAATTATAGTGTTTTCACTATTTATTGCCAGTTTCTACCGAATATTATCAGAACAAGTGGCACAAGAAACAGATTCGATATTAGCAATATCGTAAGTTACTCTCGAGACAGTTCGTAGTTTATAGTAAAATACTTTCCGATAAACAGGTTTGCCCTCTGCTGAATAAGATTTGCATTTTTCCTTCTCAAACTCGTGCACCATCGCAGCTGGGACGGGATTTTCATTAAGGAAAATATGCGTTGTTCATTTTACAATTACACGTCCGCTATTTATTTATCTTTAAATTCGTTTATCTTTAAACAATGTACGTTATTAAGTTAGATAAACTTTTTGTGATATTCCGCGAATTTATTTTGCGAATTGGAAGAAAATTCAACCGAAGCTGCTTAAACACGCGCTTAAAATCCGTAAACAGTTTTAATTTAAAAATAACTTAAAGAATAAGTTGTTTTTTTTTTCTAGTATATAACTTTCATGTTATATTATGTATATTCACAACAGAAACATTTTACAACAGCGTCTTGGAAGTTTCATTTTTTCCGTCTATCATTTAACTGATTATATTTCATGGGGTGGTTCTGCCCTCCCTAAAAATTGGCGCAATTTTCCAGCCAACATCACGCCTACTTATTGCGTCGCGAAATGTCTCCGCTTACGCTTGTACATCGCTAAGTAGGCCACCCAGGCTTATGGGGTTCGTCGATTTATACGCGTGTAAATTTCATAACGGGGGTGCTGTCGAGGTGGTATTAAATTGAAACTAATATATTCCATAAATAAATTCTTGGTAACGTCTAACATAATCATAACAAGCTCTTTGGAAAGAGTACCCTTTTCGAAGTAGACGTTTGCGTGACCTGTGGCCATTGCTTTTTCCATAAACCACGTGGAATTTCAATTAATGAGATTACAGCTGTTGTAAATCTAGTTACCATACACTTATGTAACAACGTATTTAGTTACAAAATATTAGGCTTAAGATTTTCATAGGTCGGCGAACTTTGACAATTGATGTTCATTTAAATTTGTGCATCGTACTTATGGGTGCATATTAGTAGCGGCGACAGGCCGTTTGCAGGACGGAAACGGGCAACTAGCCGCGGAGGCGACCGACGCGGACGTGATGGGGGCAATTTAGGCTGTCTTCTCTAGAGGCCCTGCGTTATCTTATTAATGGGGCCTATTTATAGCGACCATAAATATGAATTGAGGGTTTCTCTGAGCATCTACTAAATGACGGGTACGAAGTAAAATTAACCTGTTCCATCATCAATATTTGTGTGTGGGTGATTGGGTCAAGTGTCATTATTAGGCACCTCGTTTATTGGCTTTAATTTGTTCTATAATTGCTTTTGTCTGATTTGTTCGTCTAACTCGTATAGATATATACATATATATGTAAAGATAAATGAAAAATACAACACTCTTCAAGTTCGTGTTAAATAGAATCAATTCCCTTGCGGAAAACGAGAGCAACAAGAAGGTTGACACAAATTAGATGTTTATTTTGTGTGTTTGGACAGTGTATCGAAGTTCTAGTGACGTTGGTGAAATTCCCTCGCAGATCGATAGCACGACGCCAATTGACCGCTGCTGGCGCGGCGACCGAACGCTGCCGGCTTTCATTAACAATCCAAACTGTTGCTATGTTTACTGTGGAATTCAATTTTACAAACTTGATGCTTTATACCACACAACTTTGGAGTTCTAATGGATTTTTAGTCGAGCAAACAGAACCAAAAATCGTCTAATAATTCGATTAAATATTTTTTATTATTCTGTGGTGATATTTATATTTTTGGCTCTAATAAAAAACGGATGAATCCTTTATACTGATTTAGATACATAAAGTTTCTAATATTTCAATATTTTCGAAATCCTTCCACAGATGTTATAACTCAGCTTTTCCCGGGATGGAGGTGTATATATTTGTGCAAATTACGTTTTATGTACGAGAATGACGTTTTATCTTTAATATTGGACACAATGCGGTTCCAGCAATCGTGTTACGCAATCTGCATTGTCATCCGTGTTCACCTGGGAATGCAGCTGCTCACAAATAAACGCGCTAATATTTATATTGTTCACGTATACTCAACCTGTTTTAGGTATGAAATTCGTTAAATTCAAATCTCACTTTATATTCAGAGGCGATAACGTTCGAGTATCACATATATATATATTTTAAGATATTCTTATATTCCGTGTCCTTGTATGATTCATATTAAATCTCTGAGGTCCATATTTTAGAGTCAAATTATTTATTTGTGTATTTGACGATTAAGCTATACTCGTTTATAAATTACACAGTAGTTTTTAATTTAAAATAGTTTCTAACTTGTTTACAACGCTAGTAGAAGTACAATAGTTTAATTATGAAGTTTGCGTGGCTATTCTTATGTTCGGATGTACTTTGAACATTAATTTGTTGGTTAGACTATTGCATAAGTCTCGGCGCGTATTCGATTGAACCGGTTTATAAGAAACGTGTTCGGAGGTCTCCTCCCGGCAATGTATTGGGGACCATATCTGTTGATATCGCAGTAAATGTAATTAGGTAATTACCCAATATAAAACATTAAAATAAATACTTTATTACAAAAAATCTTCTTCTTCGGTTCTTCAATTACTCGTAATATAAATTATGTACATATTAAAAAATCTTTGACAACAAAAAAAGAATTGCCTAATCATGTACCTAACTCAAGTGATCACAAAAAGTGTAAGTAGGAAAATTTTATCATTAATTTAATGTCTATTATTTACATCACATTATACACATTAAAATTAATTTGATTTCGTTTAAATTCAGAAGAAATAAACATACATACAATGATTAGATTAATGAAATTTGTCCGTTACTCATGTAACTTCAGTTCTTACCTGTCGAAGAGATACAAATCAGCGGCAATAAGACTGGGATGTGCAGGAAAGCCTCAACGGAAACCGTACTGTAGTCGCGATTATTCCAACCACATACACTATCTGGACCACTATAAGTTAATAGAAGGAATTGGTATCAAATCCACGATTAATGACAGCTGACTAGTCGAATAATTGTCAGTGGAGAGGAGCAAAGATGCAAGACACCGCCGCAGTGCGGAGTTGTCGGTGGACTGGATGGCGGGAGGCCGGAGACCACGCTCGAATGACGCCGGCGAGCGAGCGGCCGCTGCGCGCTACGGCTGGCGAAGTGGCGACGGCGACTTACCCCAAACCGGTGGCGGGCGACGCGCGACACCGAACCGAGGATTCCCCAGAGGGATCTTTGCCGTTAACTCCAACTGTTAAATATAAACCTATGTAGGTGTAGTAGGTGTTTTATGACCCAGATAATTGAATAAGGGTTTGTGGAGAATTTAATTAGATTAAATTATATGACATTTGTAATAAGGGCAATTCTTTGAAAAGACTTTCATATAGGTAGTTACGACGATGGTTAAATATAATAATAAAACTTTTGAACTTTTTTCTAATCAAAGAGTCGAAAGTATAAATGTTGTTCACTAAACAATTTTGGCTGTGGTTCGCATATAACCTTCTTTTACCTGTTGTTGCTACCCTGTCGCAGGTGAGGAATAAAATAAAAAATAGGCATTGGCTAATTGTCTAATAATATAATAGGTTTGATTAATTTTATTAAGCCACATACTTCTTTTTAATTATCAACAAGGTCTATTTGAATGATTAATCGTAAAAATGTAAAATGTAACCGGGAAAAAAGTAATCTAATATATGAATAAAGTGTATAAAAAATATTTATAAACTTCATATTATTATTAGTTTGGATAAAGTCAGATATTATCCGCACCATTTTTAATTTGAAATATCTCATAAACGAAGTGGCTCCTAAAACCCTTAAGCTTTAAGCTGACACTTGAGTGTCAGCAAGCAATCCGTCGAGTTTGCGTAGAAACTGCCTACCGCTATTATTCGAAATAGTTTTGATTAAATTGCTCTATTATTTTGATTGGTCTTTTAACGTTGATTTGTAGAATGGTCTGAGTCTCTTCCGCGTGACTGGTATGGTATAATATAGACAGCGACGGATTAACCACGTAACAAGAGTAGCAATTGTTACGGGCCCCGCGCAAAAGCGGGCCCCGTATATTTAAATCCGCTCTTCTCTGCCTGAGTATCTACTGTACGATTAAGCACCCACAATATTGTAACTTTGAGATGGCAAATAAACGTATTGAGTTATTGAATTGTTTTTGTGTTACTGTTTCTCCAATAGAAGGGCTATTGGAGAAACGGTTAATTATACTTAACTAAGTATGTACTAAAGCTAAGTTCTTTACTAAAATGTATAATTATTATAATAATATATAAAATGTATAATTATTATAATAATATATAAAATGTATAATTATTATAATAATTATACATTTTAGTAAATAACTTGGCTTTAGTATATAGTTAAATATAATTAACCGTTTCTCCAATAGCCCTTCTATTGGTGAAACGTATCCATAATGGATACGTTAGACAGGTATTTACTAATAACATAATAAACTCGACAAAAATGGACAGTAAAATATACCAAAAATTGTTATTGTATGATTATTGTATCCGCTAAAATTTTAAGTTATTTAAAGTTGCAATTACAGTACATCGAATTATAATAATTATTGTATTAAGTACTCTATTTTACAAAATTGTAATATTGAAGTAATATTATATAGTACGTCACTACTATACTTGCTTCTTTCCAATTCTGATTGCGCCATCTCTGGAGTAAAATGTTTGTATTCGTTCAATCACACTTATATGGATATAACTGCAATCACCAAGATTGAAGTAAATCTTTAAAAAATTCTTCGTATAAAAGAGTTCGTCCTTTAAATTATATTAGGTATTTAAATGTAATATATTTCCATTTTATTAAATACTGAGATGTGACCGAATTGAATGTATAGCTATTCTACGCTAGGTGGCAGATGTTACCACATGAACGGAGTCTACAGCGCCATCTAATAGCAGTCCAACAAAATATATATCTATATTCTATACACTTATTTGAACTATTGCTATCAATCAATAATATAAAAGTTTGGACTATTATATTTTTAAAGTTTAAAATAAAGCTAGCTATATTTAGCCAAAAATATTAAAATTACATTTTACAAAGTTTATATTTCAGTGTTTTGTTTTTCAACTTCCAATCATTGTGATCACTTGATCAGTCGCCATTACATGTCGCCCTTGTTTGTCAATCAATTGCTTTATATTATTGCAATTTGAAGGAGATCGCTCGTGTCATCAAAGAAATCGCGCCTATTTATAATGTTTAAATGTTTTGAAATTGTTATTTTTAATTAAGTTCAAGAAAGAATTTAAAAGTAAGTAAATCTCATATTAAGTGCATATTGTAGGTTACAAAATGGAAAATGAATTATATATTTTTTAATTCACGTATAATTTTTATAGATGGCTCCTCCACGACGCATACTAAAAGAACAATTAGAAATATTAATGAATTTCTTAGAAGATAATAGAGAAATGTCTAAAGGCCTGATACCCGGTGCGCCGGTATCTCATCAGGAAACCCGACAGAAGTGGGCTTTATTGGCAAAGAGGTTGAACTCGGTCGATGGTGGTGCGATGAAAACTCCTGTGGGTTGGAAGAAGGTAATTTTTTTCTCGAATATATCGTCACTAAATACAAACAATAAGTAGTATGAGTGGTTTGTACAGAAAATAATATAGCTTTTATTAGCTTATTATGAATTTATCCTCAGTAAACTAAAGTTATAAATGTAATATTAATACTGACATTTAAAGAGCAAAGTAGAGAATATTCTTGTATTATTGTAATTTTAGTATTTTTTATAGTATTGGTTTGAATGGCGACACAAATGCAAGAAAAAAGCAAGAAGAAAGCTCCAAAATGATTCAGATGGATGTTCAAGTCGCTTTGTGCCATTCAATGATTTGGAAGTAAGAGCTCTCGAACTGAGTGGGGAGGGGTCAAGTGGTGCAATGACAACATCCAAAGTTGAAAACTCAGTATCAGATGACTCTGACTCAGAACCACTTGAAAATATTAAGATGCAATCCAGTAATAAAGATAACAGAAAAACACAGCCAATTTTTCATAGTTTCCAAGATGGTAATTTTTTTATAAGTATTCATATTCATTTCAAAGTTTTATTTAATGAAAAAAAAATCCATTCATAGTTTCTTATTCTTTATAGGAAATGCATTGACCATGAACTTAAAATACACTTTATTTACATATCTATACATTTATTGATTTAAAATTGTTTATCTACAGTGGCTACTTCTCTTCTGCAATAAATTTATTATAGGTACTTAAATTTCAAATTACTTTGTTTTGAGAGGATTAATTTCGAATTTGAATTAATACTTATTTTCAAAAATCAGAGAAACAAATTTGAAGTACTAATTTGAAATGAGAAAAGTTTGTAAGGATATCTAATGTTTATTAATTAAATTTTTTCAGATGAAATACAACAATCTCCATCACCACCACCCCGATGGGCTTTAGATCTTGAAGAAAGGCGGATAGCAGCTGAAGAACGAATGGCACTAGCTTTAGAATCCATATCTAACGTAATGAGAAGTCAAAATGAACGGAGAACAATACTCGAAGAAAGAATAGCTGATGCCCTTACAGGCATAGCGGAGACAGTGCATGCACTTAATACTGGGATTAACGATGCTGTTCACCATTTCCAGCAATTCTGTCCCATGAGAAATGGTCCAGAACCCAAAGTGTTTTTATAACTGTGACATTAATTAAGTTTTGACTGCCATAATCAGAAATATGTTACACAGTGACATAAGACATTTTTTTATAAAACTATTATTAATACTACAGAAACATTATCATCAAATCATTCATTTGAACTCTTAACGTTATGTGATTATTATGTACTAAATTGTACATAGTTATTTAATTATTTATAAAGAAAAATATGATAAAACAAGTGTTGGTTTTATTTTTTTTAAATCTAACATATATCTCCTATATGCTATATATAACTAAGGCCATCTCATTCGAAGAGAGTAAATTGTCAAAATTGCACTATTTTTTTCCTTGATCAGGGATAGGTTGGGGCTTTGAGGTGGATCTCTTTACCCCGGCATAAACTCGGAGGGCGACTACCCCTCCGTGACGTGGAGTTGGCCGCCGGAGCACGCACACCTAGTATGTGTGAGCGGCGGGGCATTATGGTGGCCCGATGATGACCTCATCTTAGATCTAAGTGGTCATCCTGAAGTCAGTAAACATAAGGATTAGTTTGGGCGGTAGCCACGGCGGGTGTACGAGCGAGTGAGTGTGCATGTGGACCTAATTCTTCGTCTCCCTGGTCCGAGTAGTGTGTGACTATGTCACTGGGAGTTGGTCTCCAGGGCACTTGGTGGTCGAGCGTGCAGCGGGGCGATGCCATGGAGGTGTTCATGGGGGTCGTTATCGGCGCGATCGAACATTCGACGCACCGATTTCGCCAAGAACTCTCTCACACGGCTGATGCCTACGTCGCGGCGGATGACGTCATTTCTGACGAACCGTCCCGCACCAGTGCACACCCGCAGGGAGATATTTTTCTGCGCCTCTATTTGCGTCAGCTGGTTTTGCGAGCACTAGCGCTAGCCATGCTGGGGCCGCGTGGGTCAGCCACGAGCGAAGATAGATCTTATAGACCCTGATCTTCATTCTCAGAAGCGAGAACAGGTCGGAGCATGGCCCTGGCGGTGCGTGTCTGATTTACAACATGCTGCACATGGACCTCCATACTCAACCATGCTGTCGATGTGAACTCAGAGGTACTTCAGCGAGCTTTTCCACTCGATGACCTCCCCTCGGAGTTTGAATGGCGGCGGCGGGCTCCTGTGAATCCGGCGGACGACTGCTAGTGCGGCGGTCTTACCTACGTTAACCGCTATGCGCCAGCTGTCCAGCCACGCCAGAAGGACGTCTAGGAGTCGCTGCATCTGCCGAGCTGCGAAATCTAAATTCATTGATTTAGCAAATGAGGCACTGTCGTCTGCGAAGAGTGCCAAAGTCTGACTCTCCCGGTCGGAGATGTTCAGAAAGAGTCGGGATGTCGTCTGTGTACACCCTGTACCTTTGTTTTCTTAATGCTAAAACTGTTGTTGTCTTAGACGACTTCACAGCGACTACAGACGTTAAGGCATTCCAACCTCGTGGGAGCGGGATCGATCAGCCGTGCTCAGAGACGCACCTCCTGTGAGGTGCGTTTCCGGCTCGACCGCTGCATGGGGACAATTAAGAACTGCCACAAATGGCAAGAATATTATTAAATTGGGGACGACTTCACCGGTAAAGCTGATCCTATTCTAATCTACTACCATTTCGGAGTGCTTATAGCTGGGGGAGAAGAAACGGCGAAAGAAACCCCCGCACACCCTGTACAGGAATAATGTGCCTATTATATTTACAATAATACAGTGTAAATAAAAACTAACAAAACTAAATTAATGACTGAATGAGACAAGAGATGTGTAAGTGAGATAGAAAATATGCTATTGGGCGACGAGCGTTGCTGCTATACTCCGGACGCCGAGCAGTAGTCATTGATCTGTGCGAGCAAAGCGGCATTATATTTACGCGGGAGTGGCAGAGACAGATAATAACAATGTATTATATTGTTCATTAAACTCTTCTTTGAACGGATATGTATAGGGGCGATTTTCCCATTTTCAAATGGTAATTGTCAGTTGGGCATCAAATGATAGATTGTTGCTTTGGAGTTACTCTTTCTAAGGATTATGTATGTAGTATTTATTCATTATTAACCGACGAAAAAAACGGAGGAGGTTCTCAAGTCGACGCGTATATTTTTTTTCTTTTTTTTTATGTATGACCACCATGACTTTTTACAGAGTAGTCCGATTTTAACAATTCTTTCCTTTTTATTTGTATGGAACCCCGAAGTTGGTTCCATACAAATTTGGGAAAAAAATTCCAACCCTAAGGGTACGTAAATAGCGAATGATTGATTGTTCACTCACTGATTACATCTGTGACCACGCATAACTTTTGACAGAATTGATTTATTTAAGCATGTAGTAATTAGTAGATTATAGCCACAAATTTTTTATAAAATAAAAGTTTTTAACAAAAAATTAAACCGACGAAAAAACTGAAAAGCAAAAATATTAAACCTTTTTATTAACCTTAATTAACTAAGTTCTTAAACTAATGTAAGCCATCATCATCATCATCATCATCTTAGCGTTGAATCCCGGTTGCAGCCCAAACTCTCGCTTCGGCGCCCGAGGTCCGCTTTCCGGCTTTTTCTTCTCCACTTCGCACGGTCTTGAGCATCCCTGGTAGTGAGCCCATTGGCACGCATATCATCCCTTACTTGGGTCTACTCCTCCTGCCGGGGCTCGGCGGATGCAGCATGTCCAGACATTTGTTTCCCACGTAAGCAGTCGGCTCCGCTGGTACGTGGCCGTACCAGCGGAGCCGACACTTGTAATTTATCCGCAATGTCACGGACACGAAGACTTCTGCGAATGCGGGAGTTCCTAACGTGGTCATTCCGCGTCACTCCACACATCCACAGCAACATATTCATTTCCGTGACATGCAGTTCCTGCTTGTGTCGCTCCAACACCGGCCACACTTCACAGACAATAAAAGGACAGGCCTAATGATGGTCTTATATACCTGACCCTTCAACTTTACCGACATCTTGGGGTCACAAATGACACCAGTTACCTCACGCCATTTGGCCCACGCGGCAGAAATGCGTACCTTGACTTATACCTAAGTAATTTTGAATCAGCGCCAAACAAGCAAATTAATTACGTAAAACGTGATACACGGCGGCGGCGCAGCGGGACACGCCCCTTCGCCGGAAAATGCCGAGCGTTTACGAAGTTAATGTCAGCGAGACAGCAACCCAAACGGACACACACGTGAGGGTATTGGCGCCGACCCAAAATTGCTTAGGTATACTTAGCATACCTTTACATTAGTTTAAGAACTTAGCTATTATGGTTAATAAAAAGGTTTATTATTTTTTGCTTTTCAGTTTTTTTTATTAATATAGTTAATATGTGAATATTATTAACAGGTATGGAAGCATTGGAGACAAGTATAAACTACTGGGAAGATGCACTCGCAGCGTTCTCTTTGGGAGCACGGGGAGGAGTCTCGGGTACGCTCGCACTCACCTCGCCCGAGGAGGCAGAGTTCTGTAGGGAAATTCAAGAACTACTTCAGAATGCCTATCTTTTACAGGTAAATTAAGGCTATAAAACTTATACATAAATGTCATTATTCAAATATTTCGCAATTTTGCAGCTTAATTTTGCCTTATTTAAATTTCAGTGGCTATTTTATTTCTCTGGGACAGCACTCAAGCTGACGGCCCATTTAATAGTAAGCAGTTACCGTTACGTATGGATGTTCGCAACGCCAGCAGCATCGCTAACATGCTGCCGTCCACTGGGGGGATCTGGACACCTGGATCACTAATACCGGAACACAACACAGATTATGGCAACATATATTTCTATATAGGTGGTAAGCTGTATGACCCCTGGTAGAAACCAGGGGTCATACAGCTTACCACCTACACAAACCTAGGAAGCGATATATTGGTTTCAGCAAGGAGAGTTTATTAGTTCGTTGTCGGTGGTCGATGCTATGCGTGTTGTATTAAGCCACAGTTTACACTTCATATACACAATTCAACTGCACTTTAGACACAAAGGTATGACTCCATCCCTGTGTGCACGGCCTTTTTGTTTCTTATTTGTTTGATTACTCAAGTTTAATCATTCTATTTACTACAGGAGCGTTGCGAATTGTTGTTCCTGGACCAACGGTCCGTGCTGTTTCGCTCGGAGAGTGGAGGAGGTGATGGAGGAAGTGGAGCTGGAGGGCGGCGCTCGCGGTTACTCTCGACGCACACGGCATCTTCGCACGCCAACAGAGAGCACCACTCCAGCGCGGAGTCATTCGCCTCAGCAGAAGATCAGGTCATAATAGAGTACCTTCGTATAAACAAAGTACTTCGTCGTCCTTTTTTAATCGTTTTTTTTACTCTACTATAGCGAATTTTGTTGATTTTCCCAATATGTGAAATAAGGGCATCCAGCACAAGAGTAGCCTTTATCCAAAATTTTGGTATCGAACTCAACCTCGCCTGCCACCAACCCTCACACTCTACCTAAATTTATAAATGGCATAAAACATAAGAATTGTAGCCGTCAAAAAGTTGAATAAAGCCTATTTTCAAATTCAACAGGTAGCCGATCTCAGAGAATTCGACGATCTATCAGAAATATTACCACAACTAGATAATTTAGAATTATATCAGGCAGCTCTGAAACAACTGGAAGTTGGGATTCCGTACAGGTTAGTATGGTTATAAGTTTAAGTCATAACAGCGTATAACGTTTCATTACTGGTTTCGCGCTCCCTTTTGGAGGGAACAGCCTACGCTTGTCATTGATTTTGGTATGCAGGTCTTTTCACGGTGTTTTCCTTCGCCGTTGATACTTGGTTCTTATGTTATTTTTACATTATTTACACATTAGGCGAGCAAACTGCCTAAGCGATGCATGCCATCGTGGGATCATAACTTCATAACCCGTGATTTCTAGGTAGTTCTCCGAGTGTAATAACACTTGTCTACCACATATAAGTTAAAAGTTTAAACGAAATTTGTTTTGCTAATTTATTACTAAGCAATAATTGAACTATGATAAATCGTAATGTTGACATCATAACAGTTTTTCGACAGATAAACGTATTGGAAATTGATTTTCATCGTTTTCGTAATATTTAATATTAAAAAAAAAAAAACTAAACTTGTATCCTAATTTTGAAGGAAATTTATATTTTTCGTACACTATGTGAAGACTTGCATAGCAGCGCTTTTCTCACAAACATACAATTAATTTAGTACCTACAATTAGTTTAGGAATAACTATTTGCAGACCATACAAACATTTTGTCCTCCATGCGTATTGAACACAATGACACGACTGCTCCAGATCACTTGCGCAGCGACTGAACCTTTCGAGTTTGGTGTAAATGTATTTCTTTCTTCTCACAACTTTTTCTACTATTAATTTATAATCCAATGAAACACAGCTAAACGAAACTGATACATATGTGGTAAATTATCAGAACACTTCGCACGGAGGTGGTGCAGTGCAGTTCGGACTCCGAGTTCCTGTGCAAGCTGCACTGCCTGAGACAGGCGTTCAAGTCGCTGTTCACGGACGCCGCTGTGTGGGCGTGGTTCGTCGATGCCGGCCGACAAGTACTCACCGATCTACTACTTTTTGCTGATAAGGTTCGTGTTTGTCTATAGGTAATAATTTAAAAAAATGTATAATTTGCAAAAATGTACAACTTCTCCATTTCAGATCAATAATTCCAAAATTTTAATTATTTTGACTGACTGATTACTACTACTACTATCCAATACTATTAAATCTGACTTTCAAAACTTTTACTTATAAAAAAATCGCACTGACTATAATTCCTGTATATATTGAATTTTTCTACATATTTTATGCTATCCAGGTTACAACTACCGTGATCTTGATGTACCTGTTTCCTCACGATGTTTTTCTTCCCTTTATCTAGTGGCAATTATGCACGATAACGTGAGTTAGAACGTGTACAAAGCTCAGTTAAAACTGACTTGTTATATTATAAATATTGAAATTAGGAACCCAAGGAATTCCTGATAGCGTACGAAGAGATGGTGTCGTGGGCGACCGACGCCGCCAACTGGCACACCATCGAGAGTGAACTCACCACCAAAGGAGTGAAGGTACTAATCGAAGTTACGAAGAATATTTCTGATCCAATATATTTCTCTAGCAAGTAATTGATATGACATTTTAGAATTTTTTACAATCGTTTGTCTCTAAAATATTAGATAAAAATAAGTATTATTATAAATGTTTTACTAAAATGAAACATTGGCTTTTGAATTTTTATTATTTGGATCAAATGATCGTCATATTACTTCGCCCAACGGCTGTTAGACATAGAGTTGTGTGACAGCAGTAGTCAAATAATTGGAATATACTCGGATGCGTATAACTTTCACTTTATGAGTATATAATTAGGCTCTCAACTTTAAATTATTGCTATGAATTAGAGGTGTGGCAAAAGACGTTTTTGGCGAAATGAAACGGAAAGGTAAAATTAAAAATGAATCTGGGTGGTGGAATGAAGAAGTACAGGTGATTCTGAAAGAAAATAAAAATGCTAAAAGAATGTATAAAAGATGATAGTGGAAGGGTCTTAGCAGACGTGAAACGGCAGATGGGAAAATTATTTCTTTGAATAGATTAATGAAAGAATGTCTGGTGTGTAATGTTAGAGAAGGCACTCGTTTACATGGGCGTTATAAAAGAAGTGAGTACGGCTGAGGTTAAATTAGCTGTAGATAGTACGCAAAATGGCAAGTCTGTAAGACTGGATGAAATACCTGTGGAAGTATGAAAATTCTTAAAAGCAGATGAATGGAAATGGCTAACTTTGTTCTTCAGTAAGCTGCTGCAAGACGCAGCGATTCCCGATGAATGGTGCAATAGTACGCTAGTGGCCATTTTTATTAAGAACAAGGGGGATGTACAGGTTTGTAATAATTATAGAGGAATAAAGTTCATGTCGCACAAAATGAAGATTTGGGAGAAAGTAATAGCAAGGTGACTACGAGAGGAGAGCAAAATAAGGGAGAACCAAATGTGTTTCATGCCCAGGCGAGGGACTACGGACGCCAAATTCACGCTTCGCCAACTGTGCGAGAAATACAGAAGTGCACATAATAATTAACCTGCACATGGTATTCGTTGATCTCGAAAAGGCATATGATCAGGTTCCCAGAAAGGTTTTGTGGTGGGCCATGAAAGCAAAAGGAGTGTCTGTGAAGTACTTGCATCTTATTCGTGTGATGTATAAGGCAAGTACACACGTCCGGTCTCTAGCTGGCGTCACAGACAAGTTCAATGTTGCGGTGGATTTACACCAAGGATCGGCTCTTAGCCCTTATCTGTTCCCCCTGGTGGTAAATGCAGTAACATCAGAAATACAGGAGGAGGCACCTTGGTGTATGCTCTTTTCCGATAACATTGTGCTGGTTTGAGAAAATGCTCACGAGGTTCAGAGCAGATTGGCTAAATGCAGGAGTGATTGGAGGGTAGAAGATAAGTAGAATCAAAACTGGACATCTATTTTGTGACTAGTGGAATTCTCACCTTTACCCCGATTACCTTAGGAGGCGTGTCTCTGTTAACTTGCTTCCCTTCCGTGAGTTAGGTCGAGATGTGAAAAACAGACTGAATGCAGGATGGATAAAATGGCGACAGGTATCAGGAACAATTTGCGATCCACAAGTGCCGTTTAGACTTAAAGGTAAAATTTATAAGTCTGTTATAAAACCTATCATATTGTATGGATCAGAGTACTGGACCACAAAGGGGAAATATGAAAGATTATTGCATGCAGCACAGATGCGAATGTTGAGATGGATGTGCGGAGTTACAAAAATGGATAAAATTAGAAATGAGTATATAAGGGGAAGTTTCAAAGTAGCGCCAGTGATTGAGAAGCTGAAAGTAATAGGTTAGCCTGGCATGGCCATTTAATGCGAAGAGAGGAGCGTCGTAAGCATGTAACAAGGAGGATGTTAGAAATGAGAGTGGATGGAAACAAGAGGAGAGGTAGACCAAAGAAAAGATGGATGGATTGTGTAAAAGATGATATATGGTTAAAAAAGGTGTGAATGTTCAGATGACGGCTAATAGAGGAGAGTGGAAGGACAGGACGTTGTGCCGACCCCACAGTTTGGGATAAGGGCAGGAAGAAGAAGAGTGTATAATACTGTGACTACCTATTACGGCTATACTATATTTATAATCATCATCATCATCTCAGCGATGAATCCCGGTTGCAGCCCAAACTCTCGCTTCGGCGCCCGGGGTCCGCTTTCCGACTTTTTCTTCTCCACTTCGCACGGTCTTCAGCATCCCTGGTAGTGAGACCATTGGCACGCATATCACCCTTTACGACGTCAAGCCAGCACTTTTTGGGTCTACCCCTCCTGCCGGGGCCCGGCGGAAGCGGCATGGCCAGACATTTGTTTCCCACGTAAGCATCCGGTTGCCGTAAAACGTGGCCGTACCATCGGAGCCGACACTCCTGCAATTTATCCGCAATATCACGGACATGAAGGCTGCCGCGAATGCGGGAGTTCCTAACGCGGTCCTTCCGCGTCACTCCACACATCCACCGCAGCATATTCATCTCCGTGACACGCAGTTCTTGCTTGTGTCGCTCTAACACCGGCCACGCTTCACAACCGTATAAAAGGACAGGTCTAATGATGGTCTTATAAACCTGTCCCTTCAACTTTACCGGCATCTTGGGGTCACAAATGACACCAGTTACCTCACTCCATTTGGCCCACGCGGCAGCAATGCGTGCCTTGACGTCGCAATCGATGTCACCGGATGCATGAAACACAGATCCCAGGTATTTCACAAGGTCCGTGCGCTCGACTGTGTTGCCGTCTATGCGTACGGGTGTGGGATCTGTGGAGTTACAGGCCAAGTACTCGGTCTTCGCCACATTGAGCTTCAGACCACCGTTCTCAAGCGACTCTTTCCACGCCTTCACACGTCGCACCAGCCTACCCCTGTCCGAATCTGCCAGCGCGATATCATCAGCATACATGAGCAACCACGGGGGCTGCTCATGTGAGTTTCTGATGCTGTCTGACAATACGTCTAATACCACGCTAAACAGAAACGGACTAAGGACGGATCCTTGGTGCACCCCGACGGTGATGGGGAAAGGTTTTGTGTCGCCAACAGCGGTCCGAACAACGGAATCGGAGTCACGGTACATGTCTCGGATGATGTCAACATAGGCCTCTGGAATCCCTTTGGACCGCAATGCCCACCAGATTATCGCGCGAGGAATACAGTCGAAGGCCTTCTGCAAGTCGAGAAACAGGCAATGCAGAGGCGTATTCTTCGCCCTGTATTTCTCCGCGACAGTCCTTAGAGCAAAAACAGGGTCCATTGTCCCGTGACCAGGGCGAAACCCATATTGACAATCCGAGACAGTGCACTCCTGTCGAATCCGAGAGTCGATAACCCTTTCGAAGAGCTTCATGGTGTGGGACATGACCTTAACTCCTCGGTAACTACCGCACTCCTGCACCGACCCCTTGCCTTTGAAGACTGGAGTAATGATACTCAGTCTCCATTGGCTCGGGATCGTACCGGTGAGGAGTGTCCGGTTGAAAAGGTCTGTTAAAATGCCCACACCACGCGAGCCCATCGCCTTCCAGGCTTCGATGGGGACTCCATCGGATCCAACAGCTTTCCGATTCTTCATGCGGCGAAGACAATTCTGGACTTCTGCAGGCGTTATCAGTGGCACTAGTCCTTGATTCGGAGGAAGATCAGGCGGCTGCACCTCTTTGTGCTGCGTGTTCAGCAGCTCGTGGAAATACGAGCGCCATCTCTCCTTCACCGCGAGGTCCTCGCATAGCAGATTGCCCACAGGGTCTTTTACACAGCGGCACTTGGAAATGTCCTGTGCCGCTTTGACCCTGGAGCGCGCCAACTTGTAGATGAGCTTCTGCCCCTCAGACGATTCCAACTTATCGTAAAGTGGTTGTAAGTGGTCTCGCCTGGCTCTGGCAACAGCTCTCTTAGTGGCGCGCTTTGCTACCCGGTATGCGTCGCGGTCTTCAGGAGATCTGGACGCTTGCCACTTCTTAAAGAGGGCTTTCTTCGCTCTAGTCTCCCTCTGGACTGTGTCGTTCCACCACCATGTCTCCTTGTCACACTTGCGACCACCCTTAGACACCCCAAGCACCTCCTTCGCCGACCCAAGGATAGCCGCCTGAATCTTGTCCCAGTAAGCCTGAACTGGTTCGCCCATACCACCGGTGCACTTGTCACCGACGGCTAAGGCGAACTCCTGGGACGTGACTTCATCAAGCAGCCACCACCTGATTCGGCGCTGAACGCGCTCGGTATACGTGTCTTTAGGCTTAGCGCAGAGGTCCATGACAAGAAGACGATGTTGTGCAGTGAGACTCTCACCGGGTATGACCTTGCAGTTGGCTACTTTGCTGATGTGGTGTCTCCTAGTGAGTAGGAAGTCGATTTGGGTAGCATTCCTCCCGCTCCTGTAGGTGATGAGATGCTCGGGTCTCTTTTTGAAATACGTGTTCACGATGGCAAGGTCGGCCGCCGCACACGCATTGAGGATGTCCTCCCCTTCTGCGTTGCGGCTGCCGTACCCAAATCCACCGTGAACACGCTCGAATTCCCCACACTCATCACCCACATGACCGTTCAGATCACCCCCCAAAACGATCCCCTGTGATAATGGGATTCCACGGAGCACTTCTCCGAGTAGATTCCAAAACGCTATTTTATCGGCGTCGTCACAACCGGCCTGTGGCGCATAGGCACTTATCAAGTGGGTAACTACCCCATCGATAAGCACCCTAACGACCATAAGTCGGTCGCTATGACGTTTCACTTCCAAAATGTCGTTCTGGAACTCCTCCGAGAGCACTATGGCAACCCCATTCTCCCCACCAGGTGCACCTGTGTAGATCAGCTTGTAGCCATTCCCAATGAACCGGGATCTGCTGGCCTTCCACCGAGTCTCCTGCAGGAACGCCACGGCCACCCTCCGCCTGGAGAGCACATCGGCCAACTCTCTCGCGCGTCCGGTTAACGTGCCTATGTTCCATGTTGCGAAGCGGATCTTTCGAGATGTTTGGGCTGCGTGAGTTGGGGCTAGCGTCGTTAGCCGTGCCCGCCCATGACACAGTAGCCCTTGTCCACTTCTCACAAGAGTCGGGCGAAGCTCTTGCGCGCCGTTATGCGGCGGCGCCCTAGCCCTTATACGATCTCGCATTCGTGTTCTGTCCATATGATTTGGCAGATTTGGCTTTTACGGGGGCGACTGCCGTCTGACCCCCCAACCCCAAAAGGAAAGCCGTCGTCAGAGCCTCGTCCGTTATTCAGCAGGGTGCGCCGACTTGCAGGTGAGGTTGACTTGGGCTCCGAAGATGTTGGTAGGGCCCCTTACACCCCATACTATATTTATAATATTGGGTTCAAAAAATTATAGTTCAAATAAACTAAAATACACGCTTTTATAGAAAATCAAATTAAAAGGTAAAAAATAATTTTCAATAAATTTAAATTAAGGATAGTGTGATTAACAAAAAAATTAATTTTATTGTAAAAAAGTGTAGGTTGCTTTTTAAGATATTTTCATATAAAAGCCTGTTTAATTTAAATTTATTTATTGTCAATTCCCAATCGGTTAATATTTTTATGAAGTTAAACGCCTTCTTCCGGCAGTGTTATTATTATTTTAACGCCGTCTTCTGGCAGTGTTATTAATTAAACTCCAGATGGCGTTTTGGCAGAATTTTGAATATTTTTGATTGTTCAAAGTGGGTAAAAATCGACTCCGAAAATTCCGTTACATAATTGTCAAGTTAATACAAAGCGCGTAAAAAAAAGCAAAAAGCCACCGTCACGCGGTGTTCCCAGGTGGTCACCCATCCAAGTACTGACCGCGCCCGATGGTGCTTAACTTCGGTGATCGGACGAGGACCGGTCCGGAAATTCATTAATCCTGAGGATAATGATACAAACATGGCGTTATTAAGTACAACAGTTAATAAGTAATAAGTACAGTTATGATACTAACTCTATGGATACAAACTATACAGATTATTGCATTGTCATCGATTCTTGATAAGTGTGCAGTTTCAAATTAATCCGTCGTTTTAAAGAGGTGAAAATCACATTCAAAGATTCTGTTACATAGATTAATAGATACTCACCAAGCTAACCTACAAGTGGAAAAACTGGATGATTCCAGTTAATCAATTGCAGTTATCAACAACAATTAACATAATCCATCAGATACCTTTTACCCTTTCAGGATCATAAGATATCCAAGACTAAATAATAGGTATGCTTTTATTTTAGCGTAAAGATAATTTGACAGTTCTTTTTTAGCCTTTGACATACGTTCTATTATTACATCCAGCAAAAAATATCCATTAGATAGACATTAGAAAAATAAAATATTTCCCTTGAGCGCGAAAGATTTGAGAAACCTTGGAAAAGCAATCTATAGCCCGGGTTGCCTGGAAGAGATCGCTCTGTAGCGATAAGGCCGCCCATTGTAAGTCAAGTACTCATTGATTGTGTAAATAAGTTTCATTGTGTTTATATAATTGGTTTACAATAAAGTGTTATCTATCTATCTATCTATCTATCTATTGCCTACGTCAGATACTAATATAATAAATTATTTTAGGCGTTGACGTTCTACGACGTAGTGCTGGACTACATCCTGCTCGATGCGTTCGAGGATCTGGCGTCTCCTCCGGCCACAGTGCTCGCCGTCGTCAGGAACCGATGGCTCTCCGACGGGTTCAAGGAGAGCGTAAGTTAATCCAATTATCTTCACCCAAGAGTTTTTTATCTTGAATTATACCAACAAATTGTAAATAAATAAATTCTTGAAGAGTTTGTTCAGTATTATTATTGAACAGAAAAACGAAATGACCAAAAATTTTTGTTTATAAAACATTTCGAAAAATAGGTCGACCGTCGTTTATACATATCTTAAGAAACCTGCAACGCAGGGTTCTCTGTAAACCTGCAATTGCCGGACAAATACACACAGGCAGAAAAAAATATTTACCACATATATTATGTCCGAGGGTATCAAACTCAGTAGACCCTTTTTTTCTATACCGATAAAACCGAATGATCACGCCGGAATTCTGAGGGAAGTCGACGAGGTTATGTCGGCCTCACCGTTCAAACCCTACGGTGGCCACCTTTGCAATACCTACTAGCCGATATGTTATGGCCAGTGGCGGCATGCCAATTAAAACCCTGGTTGCCATCCGAAACCTTATGTGGAAACATCGCAGGATTCACTTTTGGTCATTGCTCTGCGATAAACCCTATAGACCCTAACGTAACACTTGTGTAGCCATCGAACCAGCGGTATCGTCAATATTAGTTTACATGTGTAATGTGCCTATGAGACATATGTTTTTTTTGTTGCAGGCGCTAACGACAGCTGTGTGGTCAGTGATAAAGGCCAAGCGGCGATACTTACAATACCCTGACGGGTTCATGGCCCATTTCTACTCCATATCGGAGCACTTGCTTCCAGTATTAGTTTGGGGCTTCCTCGGCCCGAGGGAACGCCTTCGGGACGTCTGTGGATCCTTCCAATCCGAGATCGTAGGGTTTGTAACAGATCTGTTCAGCTTCCAAAAGTGTAGGTATACGACGGTCGATGACCTTGCCGCTGACATCATGCAGAATGCGAAGTCCAGGTGCGCCAACATCACGGACACGTTGGCAGAGAGGAATTAAATATAACAACCGTTCTTTCCTCATTATACAAAAAGCTTTCTATATCTTGGAAGGCGAAGCACTCGTATCAAAAATAGTATTCGCTCGGTGCAGATTTGGCTGGCCACTTGCGACATTAAGGTACATATATATGTATATATATACATACATATATATATATATATACATATATATGTATATATACATATGTATATATATATATATATATATATATACATATGTATATATATATATATACTCTAAACTGATATATGCGGCTTTATTGCGGAGTATTAGCTTATAAAGCAGTATCCGTGCAGCGGCGGACTAAGAATACTGAAATGTCATTGAATATACTTTATAAAAGGCGACAACTTGGCTTGTATTATCACCTCAACCCAACAACTGCTGTTATTGGATTGTATTGGTTGAACGGACTCCAAGCCCGACGGGATGGGAACCACCCTTGGTCTTTAAATATGCCACCATAATAACCATAAGTGACCAAGGTTCCAGTTCCCCTACGCAGACGAAAGTGTATTAGTGGAAGCCCTGGCGTCGCAAACACCCATAGGTGACGGTAATTGCTTACTGTTAAAAAGGCTGCCTGCTGTTTCATTAAATGAAGCAGCAATTTGTTCAGGCGAATATACAAATTCAAAAATAGGACGATTTGGAAAAGGGTACTTCAAATTTCAGTTTTTTTATGAATTCATAACACTTTGTTTTGGCGATTTACTGCTTTGAACTAAGGCGCTACGGGTATAGGCACTAGTTCCAGCTGAACTGCAGTCCAAAAGAAATAACAATTACATATAATATTTTGAATATTATTATATGATTATTTACAGATTTTTTAAAGAATCAACATTCCCAAAGCGTTTATTCAATGTAATATTTTCTTTTAATGATGACTTTGTAATATAGTTTTGTACAGCAGCTTTTTACCTAAAGTTCAAATCGTTTGTATTTATATAATTTTATTAGTTATTTTTATTATTCAAGTATTTTAGTTTAAGCTTACAGTGATGAAGTTTACTCGCTTGACGCGAATGTTACCAATTAGTTTTAATAAAACTTTTACGATTTATTGATTCAACAGCTTTAAGTTAGATCGTTATAGTCATGTAAAACTATTTTTATATTAAAATATGATTGGAACTTTAATTCTGTTGACATTTTTAAATTTAGCGATTTAGTATTTTCGACGATCAGGAAACCATGTTCAAATAATATTTGTAAAAAAATCATGATATTGATGGTATTTACTTTTATAGCATGATATCCACAGTACAATGAAATGTTATTTTGATTGTAGAAATTATTTACTACATCTCAATTATGTTAAAACCAGTGGTCGGCAACCTGCAGCTCTTTGACTCCTCGGCTACTGCTCTCCCGCGAAATATTTAGTCCAGGCACAGAATATTACTTATTATCTAATTAATCATTAATAATTATTTCCGTAATAACGTCTCCTACTATAGTCTATTCGCGTTTTAAGAAAATAGTGAGTCATCATTGCAACTGCAGGGATAAAGGTGTTTTCACAGTGGGGTAAAATCAAACAATTTATTTATTTAACATTTTATCGCACACAATAAAATTACATCATCATTAATTTATAATCAAAATATTAAATTTAATGGATAAAAATCTACTTTAATTAAATAAAATATTAAGTCAATAGTAATATTTTTAATCAGTATCACTAGAATCTTCATTTATATTTATTACGGACGAACTTTCATGTTACGTATTCACAGTATTTGGAATGAGCTTCCGGCGGAGATTTTCTTAGTGCGGTACGATATGGGATTCTTCAAAGGTGTTAAAATTTCTTCGAGGCAGTCAGCGCGTTCGTAGTGCCTCTGGTGTAGTAAACGTCCATAGGCGACGGTGACCACCTGCCAGGGAGGGCCGTTTACCTGTCTGCTGAACTCTAGCTATAAAAAAATGAAAGTATTTTGTTCCGCGTTGTCCATGCCTTCATCTAAATCCCACACCATGTTTTCTTGTATCATCCCCTGGTCGCAGCATTTCTTCCATCGATTAGCATCTATTAGTTACTGCGTCATAAATTGATTTTTTTACATCACTCATCTCGAGTTGTTGAGTTATTGGCACCAACATAATTATTTAGTCGGCTTATTGCAAGAAGTCAGTCATTATGTGAGATTTCATTATTTTGGGAAAACAGCATTTTAGTTGGAATTAGTTAGTGGTTATGTTGAAGCCAGACGTAACGGTTAAAATTGGCCAGCTAGAAATTAGTGATTTGCATTTTGTAGAATATGTAAAAATGAGCCCATTAAAGATAAAAACGTTTTGAGTGATTTTTTGCAGTTAATGAGTTCTTGCAATAGATAAGCCGACGATTTATTTGGGCCCACACCAACTCTATAGCGATAAGTTTACAATGGTACGGTGGGCACACGGAGAATTTCAATACCATTACTTTTAGCAATTTCGTCTACTGTGAATGAATGAATGAATATACTTTATTGCACAACACACAAAATATATACAATATAGGACAAAACAAACAAAAGATTGTACAAACGGCGGCCTTATCGCTGGAGGCGATTTCTTCCAGGCAACCTTACTGTGTTAAATATTTATTATATTGTGGGGCGATGTCGGCCACTTTCAGTAATAATTCCTTTTTTAAATAGCTCATGCTTAAAGTAGCAGCCTTTCCTTAGCAGCCAGTCTAGTATTTGCGTTTATTCCAAGCGGATGACGGTATATTATCAAGTTTGACGGAATGATAGGAAACGTTATCCATGACAACAACACTGCCTGGTTCAAGTTTATAGGTATAATGCGATTGAACCACTCCATAAACTTTTCGCCGTCCATCTCCTCGTGATAATCTTTAATTCATTTAGATTCAAAAAGTAAAAGACCATCTTCCACAAACCCACTGTCGCTGCTAATATGCACAGATCAGCCTTTTACATTTTCAAGTAGATAAACCTTCTAGAAAAGCATGTCCCTTATTTTTTACAGTAGTATCCAACCATACTTTAGATTTAACATGTCCGGCGATTAACCCACGTTTTGTCAAGAAAGTATATGTTTTTATTTGCTTGTCTGTATTCTTTCATTTATCTGAGATATTTACGTCGCCATAAAACAATGTCTTCTTCTCTACTAACAATGATCTACTATCGTTTATTAAAATCGAATCCAATCTCATGTAAAATTTTATGTAGCTTCACAAAATGCCATAATTTTATCTAATGTCGGGTAGTCGTCATTTAAATTTTATTAAATGAACTTATCTTCTTATTGCACATTTGTGTAATTGATCTATATCAGTCATGGATAGCCGAGCTCTTTTTTTACTGGAGATTTCAATGTGTTTCTTTTTATTCCCGAATAATTTTATAAACTTTATTTTCAAAGATACCGCATGCACTTGCTGTTTTTAAATGCTCTCCATAGTCATATTTAAATCACCTATTTTAAAATACTTAAAAACATTGTAATTTTTTTAATGCTGTAGGATAGCAGACAGGCTGACGGCCCGCATAGAATTTAGAAGTTACCGTCGCCTATGTGTGTTTACAACGCCAGTGGCATCGCGAACACGTTGCTGTCCCATAAGGGTACAGGAACTTAGGTCACTAATGCTGGAACACAATACAAGGTTCTTATGGCGGCATACTTAAAACCAAAAGGTGGTCGCCATCCAGACGGGCTTGAGGCCCTCGTCCCACAATACTCGTCTTTCTCCACTACGAATTATCGTTCCACTTCTATTTTTACGAATGGGCGAGGTATTTATATTTCAAAAGGTTTTATTACTATTTTATTTAGTTAACGCACACAAGACACAACCGTTCCGAATGATGATTTGCCTTCAACTGGTCACTATGAACAGGCCGGCGTACAACGGTGACTCACTGTTTTCTAAACACGAGACTGGAAAAAGCAAAGCATATTAAAAAAAATGTATCTGAATAAATTTCTCTCCGTGCAGGAGAGGAAGAATACTAACCTTTGGGCCTGTCGTAAAAACAATACTAGTAGCTACGTAGGGCGTCTGGATGGCAATCACCCTTGCTCTATAAGTATGCCGCCATAATAACCTTGTGCTGTGTTCCAGCATTAGTGACCCAGATTCCTCTACCTCTATGAGACAACAGCGTGTTTGAGGTCCCCCAAGCTCCGCAAGTATCCATAGGAGGCGATAACTGCTCACTATTAAATGTCGCCAGCCTGTCTGCTGTTCTTCAGGAATAAAAAAAAATTAATTATGTATTACATATATTTTGGCTCTTTTGGATGACAAAGTTGCCCATCACTGGTTTATATTGTATTTTAGTCTAGTTTCTTTGTAATTTATTCTACTCTGTGTCATAATGTTAAATGTTTATTGTAAAAATATTCAATAATAAATCAAGTAAAATCTAACTAATATGCATTTCAATAGAATTTTGTGTGGAATTCAAACATTCCTCTCGCATATCTTGAATGACTATTTAAATGACGTTATTAAAAATCGTTGTACAGTGTCAAATATATATAGTATAAATTTAAGTTATCAGCGTATTATTTTATCCATAGTGAATAATACCTCAATTATAACAATGTTAAAAAATGATGATGAAATAAAACGCTCATCTATTAGAAAATTTAGTATATCTTTTTCACTATATATATATATATATATCCTTTCCCCTCTTAAATGATACAAAACAAAAAAGTGTAAATAAATCTTTATTACAAATCAACGATATATAATACTTCACTGAGAATATTATTAAGCACCAATTTCGTAATTATTAATCAAGAGTATTTTTATTATATATTAATAAAAATCTGGAAATGGACGCGAATCACTTTTCGCAAATAATTAAAAAATGATAGAATATTTGAATAAACTCTACGTTCAACGATTTATCAATATATATAAGTATATATATGAAAGCCGGCAATCACTTTATAATATAATGATTAAATCAAATTATTTGGTTTAGTACACAGCATGTTACAATAGTTTCTAAGAAGTCTGTCCTGACATACAGTCTGTTTCGTCTAAACTATCAAAGTTTATACACATAAGTACCAGAATAAAGACAAATATCGTTCAACGTTGTGAAACATAACATATACACTAAACACCTGTGCGCTTTATGTTTGTGTACTACGTGCGACTTTGACTAAGCTTTATCACTCGTTTCGTTACTCATCTTTAAAAATAAATAAAATTGGAGTGTCTGTTTGTAATATTAAAATAACGGCTTTTTACTAAGTGCATTAGGATGTATACACGGTACATATACCAAAACAACATTTTATAAAATTTTCCATTTGTTCCGGTTAATCTCTGAAATGGCTGAACTGATTTTGACGGGACTTTCCCTGGCAGATAGCTGATGTAACAAGGAGTAACTTCGGATACTTTTATTTTAGAAAAAAAAAAAATAGTTTTAGTTAAAAATGATCAGTTTCGGAAATTTTTAAATACCAATTTAAGTTGACCTCAAATTTATATCATCAATCATATGAAATAGGGTTCAGCTTAGGCTGGAATTAGTAGGTCGAAATTCCAATATAAGTTGACCTCACATATCCAAAAAATGCTGCCCAGTCACTATTCCACGCGGACAGAGTCGCGGGCACAGCTTGTGTACATAAAGTATGTTTATAACAATGTTGATGAACTAATATTATAAATGTGAAAGTATGTTTGTTTGTTACGCTTTCACGTGAAAACTACTTAACCGGTCATCATGAAACTTTTATTTTTTATCCGTGCTAGGACGGAGAAAGAATACTAACCTCTGCGGCCGGGGTCGACCTGTCGTAAAAGGCGACAAAACAACCCACCCTAGCTACGTGATAGGGTCTTAAGTATGCCGCCATAATAACCTTGTGTTGTGTTCCGGCATTAATGACCCAAGTTCCTGTACCCTTATGGGAAGGCAGCGTGTTCGCGATGCCCCTGGCGTTGAAAATCACCCATAGGCGACGGTAATTGCTAAATTCTAAGCCGACCGTCAGCCTATCTGCTGTCCCACAGCAATAATTTTTTTTTTTCGATTTAATTTTGCTTGTTAATCGCCAAGCGGAGCGGGCGTTATCGGCTAGTACTCCATAAAAGTAACGGAAAACTCGACTCGAGACCATAAAAAATATCCAGAAATCCAGTTTTCAAGTTGTACACTGGGTCGGTGAAATACAGCAGCACTACGTCATCATGACAATAGACAAGGAAAAGGGCGAACACATATATTGATCTTTTTTAACAGACTGCATGTTGGAACAATATAATCTACAATTTGTATAAATATTAATCTCTAAATAAAACAAATAAACATGTCATATATATTAAGATTGCCAGCCTTCCTTCTCGATATAAAATCTTAACTAATAATGAGAATCGTCATCTATTCGTCAGGACTAGACACTAACAAGTCAGAAATGAGAAGACAAACACACGAAAGAAATGCATGCACTCATCTTAAAACAAATGGAATCACTCTTTAGACGTCCGATAGACTCAATATATACAAAGAGACAGTTGCCTCAGGTGAGTTTTAATTACAGCTACCTTCGTTTCAGGTATATAAAATTGCAATAAGGCATATAATTGAACATATCTCGAGGACAATACAATTTTATAAGAAGGGTGCGCGGGTGCTTTTATCACATTTCGTAAATAAATTTCACAAACAATTTAAAAATACATAAACTTTACCATCACTAAAATAAATATTTTGGTGCACTAATACTTTTGACGAGTCCGCTACATAAAAAGCCAACTAAATAAACATTCGACGGAAATAGCGGACGGCATAATAGGCGACGTTTTGGAACATTTTCAATCATTTATTTTCAAAATACAGGAACCAGTTTCCATGGAAAAGGACATCGTATTTTAAAAGCTGCCTTCGATATGCGTTCTTATATTTGAAAACAAATTCATTTTATCGAAAATCGACCATGTTGGTATTATACAGGTTGCCTAACTTAGGATTTTTATAATATGGATTTCTGAAAATTTCCTATTTAGAATAAATGAGATATGATTGAAAATGGCAGGAACGTCACCGTGGATTTTAATCACTACAATGTTAAAAGAAGTATACAGCGCCTGTGCAGACGGGTTCGCTCGAACGTGAAATAGTATGCATTGAAAAATACGCCACCGATTTCAAACTTGTGAAATGACTTATATGTTGGTAAATTAAATAATATACAATTGCATAGCTGCTTGAATAATCACAAAAAATAAAGTGTTGAATCGGAGGCTAATATTTAGCGAGTGCGTTCTGTGCGAGTGCTATCGAGCGAGCCGCGTCGTCCTCCGAGGCCGTGGAGACGATCACTCGGGCTCCGGCGAATCGGGCGCGTCGACTGCAACCACGGGCGTGCCCACCGCGGCGCGCACCTTCTTCAGGTAGGTGACGCTGTCGAACTCCAGGCAACTCTGTCGACACCACCACACCGGTGAGCGCAACAGTACAACCATAACCCAAACCCCGCAACAACATTGTTCAGTGGTATTCGAATGTGCTACACCTTTGCGATGTCTCTGTGCGACCTTTGTCAGCGGTATCAAAAGGGGTTTATTCACAACATTTTATGATACTTGCCTGTAATGATAAGCTTGTAAAATTAAACCAAGCAGTTGTTTTCATCAGACTTGTAAACTATATACAAATTTAAGTTCAGCTGACTTTGGTAGACCAGTTTTCCGTTTTAGAATAAAAAACATATACATTGTAACATGAACACGAAAATTGTACGATAGCCATGTTGTGAAATAAACAAGTATAAGAACAGAACAACGTATCCATAAACAGGTTACCTACTTTTTTTAAACTGTAATTTTGTAATCCATTTATTTAAAAAATATTACCCCACTGTTATTGATAAACAACAACTCACACGAGCTTGTAGAGAACATTTGCGCAATGAAGCAAGCAGTTAGTTACATCAAAGTAATGGCAATTCGGTTAGTAATGAAGACGGCGAGCGAAAGATCAAGCAAAGACAAGTTAATTTTTTGTAAATTTTATTAACAGAAACATTATTCAAAATCGCAAGGTAACAACAACACATATAATTTTGTGTACTTATAAAAACAAATACCAGTCCAATGGACAGAAAATCAGAATTTAGTCTTTCATTGATATGGCGAGCTGACAGTTTCTACCTGTAGCGAACCCCTCTCGAATAACCGTTCTGTCCGAGCAGCATGAACCAAGAAATATCATAAATCTATATTATTTCTATTTCTATAAACATTTAATAAAACTTTAAAAATGAGTATCACGTAAACGTGCGCGTAAAATATCAGTCAACAAACGCTTCTATATATTATTTAAAAATCTTATTGGTTGAGACTAACCGTGAAAAACACTCCAATCCAAAATAACACTAACAATTTAGTATTCAGACTTTGCATTTAACAATCACATTTATTGAGATCAACGTATTTCATATTTTACAAAGTTAAAATCACATCAAAGAGATAAAATTAACATTAGTTGCCATAGGATTCCTTCGTATTCGAAATTAATTAACTTACTTATAATTCAAACTATTTACTATTATCATATATTCAGTCTTATCGAGTAATTGGTATCTTAAGCTATTGAAATAAATTTGCTTAATTTTACCTAAACGTTTTAAAGCCTAAAACTACTGAGAAATCGTGGAATTTCGTCGGCAACTAATATTAATAAGCAGTCAAAAATGTCATGTTAAGTGACATTAGTTATTTTGCGAATCGACCCATTATTGATAACAATCCAAAGAGTAAGTAAGAGATGTAGGGTTGCGACAAGCCAAGCGCGTGCTTTTTACGTGAATCGTCGGTTCGGCGCCTTCGAATGCACCCACTCCCGTCGTCAATCAAAGGATCTAATTAACAAGGCTACCGGCAGCCAAAGGAGACGGGAGGAGATTCTAAGGCGACGAGATGACAATGGAGTGCAGACAGGCCGAAGGCGTTCGCGCTCCTCATCGACCGAAGCGTAAACTTAACTTATGAACGATGCGATTGCAGCGTGAAGTACTTTCGCCTAGCCATGGGGAACAGGGGAGAAGCACTGAGAAGGGCGCGTAAAGGGACTAATAAAAGTTGCGGCAGAGGAGTGCGGCCAAGTAGTTTGGGGGATGGGGAGCCCACACGCGGAACGGCGTGAGCCGATGCGCATGCGGGGCGTGCGGGACGTGGGGGGCGCGGCGTGCCGGCCCCGGTGTTACCTTGCGCGCCAGCTCGGGCGGGAAGCCAGCAAGCCCAGCGGGCGGCAGCTTGCTCAGCGGCGAGTCCGCGTACTGCACCAGCGTCTCGTAGGCGTATGTCTGCCGCGCGCCGCCGCCACCTGCGACATCACCCCGCCATGCATCACAACACGGTCTCCGATCGATAATTTAGTTCACGTTACGGCGATGTTTCCAGTACGTAAGAGTAGAGCATAAAAATTAAATTGCACGAAGAAATTAAATTTCGTTTAGGAGCATTTGCGCAAGCACACACGTTAGTATTATAGAAAGTTTAGTACCATCGACTGACTTCTGCATACTTTATTATTATTTTATTGATAGCAGTGATTATGTATGAAAAATGGTTTCTGTTAAAACAACATAGTATTAATTGAACAAGTTAAAAAGCCTCATGCAGGTGAAACAATCAGCAAATAAAAAATAGTAATATACTAAAAATTCAAACATATATTTTAATGTTGTCACAAAAACCAATGAGATTATGTTGCCACTAGAATAATACAAAAACAAATGATGCTGCGCCATCGGCCAACATACTGACACTGAACGACAAGTTTTAACAATGTACATACTAGATTGGGGGATATGTACCTAATTGGTACAACGAGTGATTATGTGATGTGTATGCGTAGTTTACCTTGGTTCTTGTCGGTGCTGGTGGCGCGCGAGAAGCGCGGGCGGCGCGGCGTCGCGTCCTCCGCGGGCGCTGCACACAACGCACACACGTTAGGGCCGCGCCGCAGCCGCAGCCGCGACCACCGACCACGGCCCACCGCCACACGACACACCATACCAACCGCCGACCGATATGCACAAGCAATTCTTAACCCTACTCTATTACATCACACGACTTACTCATCGATTCCGGCCTTACCGACCAATTACACGCGTGGAAAAGTTCAGACATGATTTTATACTGTTGCCGTCTGTGATTATATTTGAAAAGCCAATAATAACCCTTTTGCTCAATCATACGATTTTAGAATTTCTAATTTCATAACACGTTCTTTTTTATTATGTTAATAATATGTAAACTATACTTAAAAGTAATTTAAGTGATTATGTTTCGTATATTTCTTCAGACGTTAAAAAACGATTTTTTAATATTTGCAACCAATTAAACTGTAATTTACCAACTATATAAATTATTTTTGTTCTAATTCATGTGTAGTTTGAATTTCCATTCATCTATCTGTTCCATTTTGAGTTGACTAGACTCAAAAATTAACATTATTAGCCATAAAGTAACATTCGATGAGGAGGTCGAAATTATATTAAAAATCTCTAAAGCCATCAGAACTCGTGTAAGTCTAGTATTACGTGAAGATAAATAACTTTTCTGATATTTATAACTTGGTAAATTATATAAAAGATGCACTAAAGGACGACAATAAATAATTAAAATAGTTGTATTTTAGATTATTATTTTATACAATAGCGTCGGTGTGAATCTTTGTAAGTCAAGTAAATATGACATCATCTAATGTTAGGCTGGCCTCAAGTAATTGAAATCAACTACAATCACTAGCACATTTAATAATTGATGACAAAAAACAGCTTCAATATGTAAAATCAAACTACAAATAACATTTGCTTACTCATTTCTACTAAAAAAAAAAACTAAGCATTCGATTACATTTGTTTCTATACATCGCGGCAAAGAGAAGGCCTCCCAGTTGCCAATCAACGAATCAACCCTCCTAATCCAAGTTTGTCTTTAAACATACCACATTTCTTTTTGCCTTTGTCGCTTTTCTTGTCGGTCGGAATCCACACTATCACCTTTTTGTCCATCTCTCATCATCCACTGTGTATATACTATATACCCTATCCAACGCCATTTTAGCTAATTCTCTTTAAAACATCAATTAATTTAGTGTTTTCTCTTCAAATTTATATTCTTTTATTCAAGTCGAGCTATGCCTTGTCAATCAATTCTCGTTCCATTCATAAAGCGTGAATACTCGTCATCTATTTTTCTCAGATCTTTATAATTTAATATTTTATTTTATGTATTATAATTAACATAATAATATTAGAATTGCTCAGGCATAGGGTCGGGGTGACAACTGAATATTTAGTCATGGCCGTCACTAATGAACGATTATTTAGAATGTTATTGTTAAACGAATTGTGATTAAAATTTGGAAAAAAAAAACACTGCCACGACCGTGGTCCCAAGTGGTCACAGTAATTTTGGAAACATACAAAATATGAATGGAAAATATATAAATAAATACTTAAATACTAATAGTTATACATATTTAGATATTTATCTTGAATGTAATAAACGACATATGAAAATGAATCCAGATATATGAGACCTGCACTTATGGCAACAGAACACCGAATGTGGTCCTTAACTAGATGTTATGAATGCGATTTATATGACATGCGTCAGTCAGTCCCAGATTGGTTTAATAAACCCATATAAATACTGCACACCATTATTGCAAACGCCAAATTCATGCATTTAAATATAAAACTGCATCTCTCGCTATCTACTGTTGCATGCAGTAATCGTAAGAGTTTGTTAAAACTCTGTGGGCCCCTAAAAGTTTCCTGGAAATATTTCCTATATAATAGAATTTGTCTTTAACATTAGCTTACCATGGTTATAGATAATGCACATTAGTCTAAAGAGAGAGACAATCGGCTTCGTATAGCGCTACCACTGTAGCACAAAACAATAAATAAACAAAAAAGCAAACCAGCAGATCATCTCCCTCTTCAGTCCACTGTTATGACATCTTTTATACATTCTGATACAGAAAATTTTGTTCGTATAAACCTGTTTCTATCTGAAACTATTTCAGAATTGATTTACATGACATAATAAACTAGGAAGATTAACCAAAGTTAACAACTTATTTTCACTTAAGTAAAATAGTCTCTTCTAGAATTACAATTACAGAAGTCCAATTCTAAAATAGATTATATGGCGTAACAGACAATATTATGCTCTAAGAAGTAATAGCCTGCTAACCAGTATTAGTCGCAGAACAAGGAGCTAAAATGTGATTTATGACACAACTGTTTAATAAATAATAGATTTAAAGAACTAAAAAAAATTACATATTATTACACTTTGTTTTTAATTATTCAAAATAAATAAATCATTGCATTATAAATAAATTTAGCTTCTCGTCATGACCGTGGGCGTAAAATTAGTGTGGATGAGCTCACCTGCATCGAGGGATTCGGCGTTGGCCGGTGCGGCCGGGGCGAACACGTCGTCGTCGGCGCCATTCAGCGCGGTGTCGTCGCGCAGCAGCAGCGCAGCGCCCGGCCGCTGCGACAAAGTGAAGAAGTCCCCGGATCCCAGCCCCAACGCCTCTAAAGCGCTGGCGCTCTCAAAGTACTCGTCCAACACCAGCTTCGCTGTCTAAACATGAGAATTATTCATTTAGTGTTATCTAAACCCAAACATATGTGAATCAAAGCACTATTTGTGGACATATTTATGTCTGTTTTCTATTGCTGTGGAATAGCCGAAAAGCTGAGGGCCCACTTAATAATAAACAGTTACCGTCGCCTATGGATGTTTGAGACACCAGGGGCACTAACATGCTGTCCTCCACGTAGGGGAACTGGAACCTGGGTTACTTATGCCCAAACACAATGTTATTATGGCGGCATACTTGTACTTAGAGGCATCCAGATGCACTTGGAGCCAAACCACCTAGCTAGGTTAGACGTTTTATCGCCTTTTATGACAGGTCACCCCCAGCAGCAGGGGTCAGTATTATCACTGCATTTAGATCTGTTTGAAATTTTGATTATAAAATTTGTCACTACCGCGCTATTTTAAAAATGTTTCACATTCAAAATGTAACTATAGCAAAAACAATCCTGCCAGCCAATCCCCTTCCACATGCCGCCACCGCTGCCCTCACCACAGGCTCAGCACATGTGTCAAGACACCACCAATACCACTTCAGAACTCTTGTATCCTATTGCCAAAAACACGGCTTTAAGATTAGGCAAAAAACGTTCTAAATACTGAATATACTATACTGCACAAGACGTTAAATGTCACAGCAAAATGTAGCAGTTTTTTTTTTTCAGAAAGATCTTAACACTTTGCCGTCCGGCGACACCACAGTAGTGTCGTGCGCAATACTAAGTACCAAAGAAAATGTAAATAAACAAATATATAAAACAAATTTTGTATTTATTTACGTATGTATATCTTCGAAATTTCATGAAAGTAGGGGAACAGGGTTGAGAACTTACGAAAACTAACGATGAGATTAGTGAAACTTAACAATTTTTAATTTCCCGATAATGCCAAGAACGGCCGGCGGCAAGGCAAGTAATCCGAATTAACGCTGCCGGCGCCAAGCGAATATTTATGAGACGTGCGGACGGCAAAGTATTAATATACATAATTTATTAATAAATTCATCAACATTGCTTCCTTAAAGAAGGACTTCTGTTTACGATCAATTGATCTTAATCTAAATGTAGGAGATAAAATTAAGGTGTTTTGTCTTAACCTTGACGAGGTCGAGGTTGCTGCCGGTGATCTTAATGGAATGTTGTCCGAAGGTGACGGTGTGCTTGTACTCGCCCAGCGCCGCGTCGTTCGTCGAGAAGCTGTGAAGCAGCGCGCGCGAGTTCCCGTGCGGTGACTTCTGCAAACGATTATTTCGATCGTATTACCACTCGAGTCAATAGGTAGTCGATTGGTTATACGGTCGTACGGTGGTACGAATAGGCGGATTCTTCTACGCTTCTAGAGCCTGCTTGGTTTAGAAAATAAATTGGCACAGAAGGTAAATAGGAGGCGCAAGAGTTTTGCCCTGTGACAAAACTCAAACAAGCCTCATAAGTGAAGGCTTCGGAACTGTGATAAAATCCTTGTAATATTACAAGAACTTTATCACAGTTCCGAAGTATTATTTCGTATATATTTATTTTATATATTTATTATTTCGTATATATTTCGTAATAAAGCAATTTTAACACGCTTTTATTAGTTTCGCCTGTATGTTTGTTTGTTTGTAACAGCTCCTAGCTCCTTTGAGCTCGATTTTGACCCACTTTGAACAGTCAGATTTCACTTAAACGCTGTATATACTTACTTATCAAGGACTGATGTCAATATAATAATTCTAGAAGATTATCTCATTATCCTGATCAGGATCGCCAGGATTTATAAAAATGGTGATGATAAGTGATGAACGTGGTGTGACGAATGAGATTATATATTACACTAGATTACATTTTTAAAGCAAATTTTGATTAGAATGAGTATAATTAAAATAAAGAACACGTTTTAGTGGCAAATTGAACTAAAAAGTAAAATATGTAATTAAAAAAAACTAAAAACATGCTTTAATGATAAAGCAAATTAAAAAATGAAGTAAAATAATGAACGAAAAATATTAATATTATTGTGAAAAAAACGCGGGGTGCTCGATAAATGAGTTCTCGAAAATATTTTCGATCAGTACGAAACATGGTTATAAGGCACCCCACACTTTTTGACAATACTAGGCATGCCTTTTAAGTTCTGTAGTTTCCATATTTAGTCACAGCGTCGATTGGAATCTGTCAGGTCACATACGACAATGAATCTTTCTAAGGAAAATGTTCGTGCAGTAATTTTCTAAACTTTAGAAGAGGCCTGACACGGCTTCAGTGTTTTGAAGAGCTAACATCTGTGTTCAGTGATGAAGCCCCATGTCTACGGACTGTGTGGACATGAATGCGGACGAACGCTAGTATTTAGAATTCCAGCGTGGACATACTAATGTTAGTGACAAATCTCGCGAAGGACGCCCAAAATCCGCTTTCACTGAAGATAACATCATTGCTGTGAGACAACTAATTCATGTCAAATCGTCATGTGACGTATCGAGAGATAGAGGCTCTATTAGGCATCTCAGGGACAACCATTCAGAAGATCTTGCATGAAGCGCTTGGTATGAGAAAGCTAGTTTGCCGTTGGATACCGCATCTGCTTTCCGACGATCAGAGGCGGCCCGCGTCAGATGGTGTAAGAAAACTCTGCAAAGGTTCAACCGAGGAGAGTCAAATCACGTCTACGACATCATCAGTGGTGACGAATCTTGGATCTATGCCTACGATTCTGATTCCAAACAACAATCTACAATCTGGGTCTTTCAAGACGAGCCAAAGCCGACTAAAGTTGTTCATTCTCGAAGCACTTCAAAGAAGATGGTGGCCATGTTCGTTGGAAAAACCGGTCATGTTGCGACTATTGCACTTGAAGATCGTAGAAAGTTAACGCAGAGTGGTATACCACAGTTTGTTTACCACAAGTCATCGCCGAACTTCGAAAATATAACTCAAAGCGACGCATCATCCTGCACCACGACAACGCAAGCTCACACAGCGCTCGTCAAACGATTGAGTATTTGAAGCAGGAAAAAGTATAAATTCTTGACCATCATCCATACAGTCCTGACCTAAGCCCTAACGATTTCTTTACATTTGCTAAAATTAAGAAAAGTCTTTGTGGTCAAAGGTTCCAGTCCGGTGAAGAAGCAGTCGACGCTTTCAAGTCAGCCATTTTGAACACCCCCCTTTAGAGTGGAATAAATGTTATAATAACTGGTTTGAGCGAATGGAAAAGCGTATTAAGCAACGTGGTGAATACTTTGAAAAACAATAAAAAGTACTATAAGGTTTTTAGTTGTGTTTTTTTCTTCAAACGACAAAACTTAAAAGGCATGCCTCGTACTAGCTAGAAGAAAAATAATCTAAATTTGATATTGAATATTTTGTTTCCCTAATACATTATTTTAAACCAAATTTGTACTTTAGATAGCAAAACGAAAGCAAAAAGCGATTCTGTCAATTTTGTTATCATCTTTTTATCCGTGCATGGGCGGAGAAATAATACTAACCTCTGCGGCCGGGGTCGGCCTGTCGTAAAAAGCGACAAAACAAACCACCCCAGCTACGTGGTAGGGCCTCAAGCCCCTCTGGATGGCGACCACCTTTGGTCTTAAGTATGCCGCCATAATAACCTTGTGTTGTGTTCCGGCATTAGTGACCCAAGTTCCTGTACCCTTATAGGACAGCAGCATGTTCGCGATGCCACGGCGTTGCAAACACCTATAGGCGACGGTAACTGTTAAATTCTAAGCGGGCCGTCAGCCTGTCTGCTGTCCTACTGCATTAAAAAAAATCTGTATATTTGGCATGTTTCTGACAAATAAACAATTTACCTGCCATAAGATTAGATAATACAAACAAAAAGTTTTAACAAGCAACAATTAGACACCACACCTTGGATAACATATTAGACTACTTAGATATATTATCATATACAAAGTAATGTTCAAAAATAATCATTTTACACTTAAAGAGCATATCAGATGAATAGTAAATGTATATACCTCGCGTGGTCTGGGTGCCTCGTCCGAGCCATTGGAGTCAAGGGAGGCGCGCGAGCTCCGCAGACCGACGCCCTCGATTCCCCCCTCTAGCCGCACGGGCGAAGCGTTGCGACGGATCGTGTCACCAATCAAATGTTTCGCATGGCTAAACACAAAATGTGATGTTGATTTAATAGCTTGTCCTTTTTACATCGACAGGAAAAACATGGAAACAATTAAGGAAGATATTATTGCCATATGTTTCGCGGAGGTTAATAAACTACTTCATAGGCAAGGGTCACATATATACAACGAGACAGTTCCTTCAGTGGCTACTAAGTGTGGCCGTCTGGGGTAATATCTATGGATTTGATTCCAATTCAAGATGTTAATAAGATCTGCAAATAGTATGTTCCGGTCTGGGTGTACGTATCCTTGCATTTTTTGTAATGAAATCGCTTTGAAATACAAGTGTTAACGCCGTTTGGCTATAATGGGTCTAGGTGAGGATGCTATATCCTATCTCTTTTCCTCTTACCTATTATCCGCTCCCCGTCATTGTCAAATGTAGTGCGACCAATTTAAAAATGATTATAACATCGATGGCCGAACGGTGATTGTCGGTTCCGTCTTATTTTTGATAAAACTTAATAATTTAGTAATAATCGGGTGTAAAATAGTGTAAAGGTGTGTTTGATTACTCCTACGAGTGGATCATCCGTGGGCCCACGCGAAAATAAGGACGAGTAACGAGAATCGTGAGTACCCTTAAATATTCATTCCCTTCAATAGCTCTTCGCCTAGGAAGACCCTTACCAGCGCGAACAACAAGTTTTCATTAATTGACTTATTAACCGTTTCATTAACAGAGTATTCTAATCTAGAAGCCCGTTTAGTTAAAGTTTTTTAACGGTCAATAAAAAAGGAATAAATTTTTATATATTTCATTAAGTTACACGCTATTGAAGTACAACAGGAGAGAGCGTGTCTATCTTGTCATGATTACCACGAAAAATTCTTTCTGGTCATCCGAAAACGAAAAAATGGGAAAAATCTGAATCACTACAAATATTACTATGGTAGGAACTAGGAAAAATAAAATAAAAATTCCTACAAAATGGCGGCTACTTAAAAAAGAAATAAACAATTTTCAGTTATTTGTTAATCGTTTCCAAGAAAATACCAAGGATATATAAAGATAATTCACATCAAACTTCAAGAAAATCGTTCATCTAATTTTGGTGACAATCGTTTCGAAAAAAGTAGTATCGAGAAAAAGGCGTTTATATTTTTAAGAGAGGTTTCAGACAGTCTAACCAGTCGAGTTGCCATGACTATAACTTTTAAAATAATTCGAAATTCAAGAAATCCTTGTAAGGAAATATTTTCAAGCTAGCTTTAAGGTCTTATCAGAAATAAAGTTCTTTAAACCTAATATCTACCCTATCAAAATATGAAAAGAAACCATTATTTTAACTTTCTACAGTAAAATAACCCCCCCCTCCCCTCCCCCAACCCTTAAGGCCAGCTATTGTTAAATTAAATTTATAAATAAAAATTATATACATATAATTGGTAAAGTGATTGCTATAAAAATCGATTAAAACTTACTTGACATTTTCCTCGTTTGGCCCTGTAATCTGAACGAGACGCTCCTTCGCACCGGGACTTACTGGAATTGCAGCCACAAAATTATAAAATAATTATTAAGAAAAATGATAAAATAATTATTATGTGATCGTTTTTCTTCAAAAGCTCAAGCTGTATGCGATTAATAAGGCAGTGAAGTATGTCTGACTTTGTATTATTATGTTAATTATTGTAATATTAGTAGAAAACGGAGTGTTAAGTGACGATATGACCAGGGATTTTATATGTACTGATAATATCATAAGAAAAATCTCTTTTTAAATATCCTCTGTAACGATATATGAAATTTTAATTTGCTTATTACATTAATTTCAATAATCAAACCAAATATTAAAAATGGATGGAATTATCAACACTTTTATAGGTATTTAAGTAATTTGTTACTGACAGGTTCATTATATAATGAATGAATTCAGGTAGAGAGAGAGTGAGACAGAAAGACAGTTCCCCGGCACACCATGCGCAAGCGCCGCCCCCTCCGTGCGTTCATACCTCGCTGAAACGATATAATCGTGTCACTTAGCTCCTCGATCATGTGCACCCTCCTGCCCTTGATACCCATCACTGCAACACCACAATACGACTTCAGACGGGCCAACTTCACGGTGTACCCACATAGACGAACAACTAAACGCCGCCGCACTCAGAGTTACGATTCCTAAACTATTTTCATTAGTATCAATAAAAAGGACTGGTCTAATTAAATTTATAGGCGAGGTCGATTATTCTCTCAATGTAAAAGCCCCCCATGCAACTTAAAAAAAAAATTAATACTTGCTACATTCGATTGAAGCATTTCTCTAAATATATTTTGGGCATTCTCTTTGTCATTCATGTTTATATAGGTACCCAGGACGTATATCCCAAATTAAATTAAAACCTACAAACTTTTTTATCATATTCGTTTATATGAATACTATATGAAGTTTAATATATGTAGTTTTAGTTTAGATTAAAAAAATATATAATCGAGTTCTTGCATATTTTTGGGAATCACTTCTGAATGCGGCGGAATGTACATAAACTTCTTACCCAGTTAAGAAAAAATATAAAAATAACTAAAACAGTTAAAATAAAGGACATCTACAACTGTACGAGTATAATATAAAAATGAGCATGCCCCATTATATTATAAACACAAATAACTACTTCCCTAATTAATTTAATAATAAAATATATAACATAATAATAAACTGGTTTATAAAATAACATACACAATTTGAGTCATGCAATTTCAAACACGCGCTTACTACTCGCCGATTACATGCACGACCCATTTATACTACGTGAAAGCTTTAATGCGACAGTAAATTATACTCAATATAACTTGAGGTTTTCACTTGTTAAAAGAATAATAAAAATCTATTTACTCAAAGGATATTATTTCTTCATCTTTAACATTTTCTTTGTGATATAATATCAACTATTACAATGTCGTCAAAAGGTTATAAATAAACTTAACGTCGATAAAATAAACATTTTTGGTGTAGCGTCTTGTCTTTGTCTACAGACAAATCTATCTTTACACAATTTCTACATGAGAAAAGACAAATACCTAAATTTTGTTTATCGCATCATTGATCATGTAAATACTTTATTACCAATTTAAATTTTTTGTAACAATTCAAATTGCGCCATCTAGTGACAAAGTGAGAGTCAGAGCGCTTGTGTTATAGTTACTACACAACTTTAATACTTTTTTGCATATAAATATATAATATATAAAAACAGCCAGATTCGGAATGGAATTGAAACCCGACATGCGTTGCGACACGAAATTTTTACAATTAGTGAGTTTATATGCTGCCATGAGCACATATTGTTCTTTTTTCAAATTCGAAAGCGCGTGACTCATCCCATTTGTACAGACACATAAATAAAAAAAAATATTCTAATGTACGAATTCAAAATAGAATTATGAAATAAGTTTGCTGACTTCAGTAACCTCTTATTTTGAATTTAGAATTTTAAGTCATAACTATAATTTCTCATTAATATATTATGAAACAATATGATCAGAAGTAAAATGAAGATGTGTCATTGTGTTTACTTAATACAAATAAAGACATTATAGGACATACCATAACATAACGTGCGCGCTTGGCTTCTACCATTCATATTCACGGTCATTTCATCGATATTTAAAAGGATGTTATGTTTAATTTTTTTGTGATTAGTTTGAATAAGAATTAAAATATTTTAATTTCAATGTCAAACTTAGTTATGTTGGAGTCTTGCCACTATCGCACTCAATGTTCATGATGCGGCTTAGTAGAATAAAGCACATTTGCCTATATTTATTTACTAACCTTTAAGACCTCAAGTATGTACGTGATTGATATTATAATGGCAAGTTTGCATTTATTGTCGCATAAAAGTCGCCATGCCGTAAGACGCAAAATATAATAGGAGTTTCTTTTTTTTTTGGTTGTAAAATGTAGGGTACTTCTAAATCTAAACTAAAAATATTTTCCATCAATATATCCATATCGTTTGTAAAGATATGATTTATCTATACTGCGTATTTGTTGCACGGAAAGGAAAGTAAGCAATGTATGGCAAATATACCTTTTCCAGAGTCGGCGTTGCGGATCACAACCTCGTCCTTAGAATAGTTTTTGCCGGGGATTTTGGTGGGCTTGGGGAACTTGCCCGATGGCTTGATGACCTCGCCGGGCCCGAGCAACGTGGGTTGTTCGGCAGGCGAGCCAAGCGTTGGGGAGCCAGCACCTGCGCCCACGCCCGCGCTCCCCTCCATCGTCGGCACCAATAGCGGCTGCCGTACAACCATCACACATTCATACACGATGCTAGTTTGACATGAGGCAGCAACAAAAGACAAACAAGGCCAATGCAAATAGAAATCCCACGCACGCATACATTCAAGATTTTTAACAATAATAAAGTATCCGTACTATATTCATAAGACAACAAAAAATATGAATAAGCTGAAGTCAAAGTCCACAGTCAACCTATTTGACACCAATGATTCACATGCACAACAGCCCCATGGAACACATAGTGATAATTCCAAATGAAAAAATTTAGACATTAAAAATATATAATGTAGTAGCACAGACATAATACAGTTTCAACCTGAAAATTCTTAAAAATATAAATTTTAAATATTGTGGTATAAGAACAGTTCTATGAATAATTCATTATTAATGTAAAATACCTCAGCATGTGTACCACGGTGTCTATAGTACTGGCTCATGTAGTCGGACCCCTGCCACAGCTTGGCGCGCAGCTCGATCAGCTCCAAAAGGTGCAGACGGGTCTTCTTGTCCAATCGCTCATCCTGAGACCCGTTGCGGAATACCACAAAGAATCTGAAATAAAAATCCTTACATGATTAATGCGATTAACAGCTTGTTATGCTGGACTGCCCTTTCAAGTTGCATTAATATTCATGCACATCTGATATATTTGTATTGTATATGGACTTAGAACAGTAATAACTCTGGGAATATTTCTTCTCCCCTTTTCTCATGTCTTTTTTTTTAAATTGCTGTAGGACAGCAGACTGGCTGACGGCCCGCTTAGAATTTAGCAGTTACCGTCGCCTATGGGTGTTTGCGACGCCAGTGGCATCGCGAACACGCTGCTGTCCCATAAGGGTACAGGAACTTGGGTCACTAATGCCAGAACACAACACAAGGTTATTTTATGGCGGCATACGTAAGACCAAAGGTGGTCGCCATCCAGACAGGCTTGAGGCCCTACCACTTAGCTAGGGTGGGTTGTTTTGTCGCCTTTTATGACAGTCCAACCCCGGCCGCAGAGGTTAGTATTCTTTCTCCGCCCCTGCATGGATACAATAAAAATGTCTGCAATTTCGAAAGCGATGGCTCTGGGTTGTAAAAATTAATTTGAGACAATAACTGTCTGTATTGTTTGCTGTGTTGCACTAATAAAAAAATAATAATATCACTAGATAAGTTATTCAGTGATGCAAGATGCCCTATATGTATATATCACCTATGTATGTCTTGTATTCAGATGAATTAATGAAACAGTATTAAAGGTGGATGATAATAATACAAGGAAATTGCACTTTGTTCCAATTAAGCAATTTATAAATGAATGCTTATTTACATACATCTGCAAGGTTATATATAAATAGTTCTTGATAAGTATTGTGTTCACAGATAAAATTATCAAAACCTTCAAAATTCTTGAACATAATATAAATATAGGGGAACTGAATTAATACGAACCGGTCTAGAAAATCCTTGTAAAGTGCCTCGAGCTGAGCGCCATATAGCTTGAGATTTGAGTACATAGTGGCAACGTTGCTTTGAAGCGCACGGTCATAGTTGCCCTGCATCATTTGGTATGCCACCGCTTCTGTCAGCACTATCAGGTCATCAACTGGAAAATAAAGATGTATAATTTTAATTATACGAACCAAGACAATAAGGAAATAGATACAAGAAACAAGAATATTATTGAAATAATTGTAAACAGGTAAAAGTGCTTGCTAGACATTACAAATTGATGAAAATAGAAACCAATGAATGCACTAACCCCTGGTGCCAAAGCTCATTCAAAGTGAAAAAAAGTCCCCAGGCATACAGTGAAAATTTGGATTGCAAACAGAATTTAACACCCAAAATGATGATGATGAGATGAAATGCATACTTTCAATTATGAATATTTAAGTAACTGTGCTGAAGAGTTGACAGCAGATGGACGATAAGGCACTACTGTCTATTGTTGTTATGCCCTAATTCTTTTATCAACCGAACCAGCATTATAATAACATAAGAAATTGAAATGGCAGGTTGTCATGTGTGTCATATAAACAGAAATGCCTCATAATAAATAAATAAATAAATAAATAAGCCTTTATTACTGTAGAATTACATTTACATCTATTTTTTATTATATTTATTATAAGTGTTTAGTTGTCGGCATCCGGTTTCTCCACTACAGCTTGTCCTTCGACAAAGGCCTCCTCCAAAGACTTCCATCTTTCTCTGTTCTTCGCAATTTGGCTCCATGCTGGGCCAGCTACTTTTTTAATGTCGTCCTCCCATCTTTTACTCTGTCTACCTCGATTTCTTTTGCTGTCTCTGGGGTACCATTCCGTTACAAGTTTAGTCCATTTCTCTTTTTTGTCTCTTATCATGTGTCCGGTCCATCTCCATTTGAGTTGTTTATAAATTGTATTGACATTCTTGAATTTTGTTTTTGCTTTTATTTTGTCCAAGCTTACTTTATCTCTTCTCTTAACTCCAATTACGCTTCGTTCCATGCTGTTCTGGCAGACACTTATTTTATTAGCTAATTGCTCTGTAAGTGCCCACGTTTGACATCCATATATGAATATAATGCCTCATATTCATTGTCAAATGTAATTACTAGACAATTTAGATTATTGTCAATTTGGCTTTATTTATACCGTCCTTATTTTGCATTCTATAAACATAATAATAGGCATAGGTTGTGCTTTCAAAAGATTTGAGTTAAGAAATACTATTATTGTGAATACTAGTCACCTGAAGGCTAAGGTAATAAACAGACTTTTGTGTTACAATTGTAAAGTTTACAAGACATTAAAATTAGTCTCTTAAAATAAAAATAATTGTCATTTAAACAACTTTTAAAAGATTTTAATCATCATTTCAGATATTTTCACAGCAGTCATGTTGACCAAGATATTAGATTTTTCATTTCATTTCATTGAGATATTTTTTAAAGAGCTCAGCAAAATAGGCCTCCCAACAGCCAGGGTCATTGACAATGCGCTGCCAGCCTTGGAGAGGAGGCCTGTGACTAACACCGGAACATAGTTATTATAGTGACATACACAGAAATAAGGGGTGGTAGACGATAGACAGATCCAGACAGCCTGAATTTCTACCACCTAGGATAAATGTATCAAGATATAAAACCTAATATAACAATTAATGCATATAAATCACATTTAAAGAAATAATAGCAAACAATCATATAGTTATGGGGACATGTTAGACAATTAATACACCTTCACAATGTAACAAACAATTTTACTTTGTTTACTTAATGACAATGGCAGCCTTGTGAGATATAATTTACAAATGTTTTAACTTACTACTACTTTAACAATGAAAGTTTGTTAAATGTTATGACGTTTTTGGGTACACTGGTCTGATGTTCATTGCTGATGAAGTTGTAATATAATCACAGTTGCAATCATCAGGATTAAAATAACCACATTTTTACAGTAAGAAGTGGTTAAAAATGGTAATTAAATCAATGAAATCTAGGCCACACATTATGTTTACTGAAGCTGATAATTAAACTCTTGTGTATAAATTATAACTTTGAATAAAATCTTGTTATTACATAGTATATCAGAGTATACAAAGCATGTACACAATTTTATGAAGGTCAAATTAACAAAAAGGTAAGATTATTCTGTAGTTGTCTTTGGATACTATAGAAAGAAAGCACAAGATATTGTAATACACAATGGTTCATCATCATCTCAGCGATGAATCCCGGTTGCAGCCCAAACTCTCGCTTCGGCGCCCGGGGTCCGCTTTCCGACTTTTTCTTCTCCACTTCGCACGGTCTTCAGCATCCCTGGTAGTGAGACCATTGGCACGCATATCACCCTTTACGACGTCAAGCCAGCACTTTTTGGGTCTACCCCTCCTGCCGGGGCCCGGCGGAAGCGGCATGGCCAGACATTTGTTTCCCACGTAAGCATCCGGTTGCCGTAAAACGTGGCCGTACCATCGGAGCCGACACTCCTGCAATTTATCCGCAATGTCACGGACATGAAGGCTGCCGCGAATGCGGGAGTTCCTAACGCGGTCCTTCCGCGTCACTCCACACATCCACCGCAGCATATTCATCTCCGTGACACGCAGTTCTTGCTTGTGTCGCTCTAACACCGGCCACGCTTCACAACCGTATAAAAGGACAGGTCTAATGATGGTCTTATAAACCTGTCCCTTCAACTTTACCGGCATCTTGGGGTCACAAATGACACCAGTTACCTCACGCCATTTGGCCCACGCGGCAGCAATGCGTGCCTTGACGTCGCAATCGATGTCACCGGATGCATGAAACACAGATCCCAGGTATTTCACAAGGTCCGTGCGCTCGACTGTGTTGCCGTCTATGCGTACGGGTGTGGGATCTGTGGAGTTACAGGCCAAGTACTCGGTCTTCGCCACATTGAGCTTCAGACCACCGTTCTCAAGCGACTCTTTCCACGCCTTCACACGTCGCACCAGCCTACCCCTGTCCGAATCTGCCAGCGCGATATCATCAGCATACATGAGCAACCACGGGGGCTGCTCATGTGAGTTTCTGATGCTGTCTGACAATACGTCTAATACCACGCTAAACAGAAACGGACTAAGGACGGATCCTTGGTGCACCCCGACGGTGATGGGGAAAGGTTTTGTGTCGCCAACAGCGGTCCGAACAACGGAATCGGAGTCACGGTACATGTCTCGGATGATGTCAACATAGGCCTCTGGAATCCCTTTGGACCGCAATGCCCACCAGATTATCGCGCGAGGAATACAGTCGAAGGCCTTCTGCAAGTCGAGAAACAGGCAATGCAGAGGCGTATTCTTCGCCCTGTATTTCTCCGCGACAGTCCTTAGAGCAAAAACAGGGTCCATTGTCCCGTGACCAGGGCGAAACCCATATTGACAATCCGAGACAGTGCACTCCTGTCGAATCCGAGAGTCGATAACCCTTTCGAAGAGCTTCATGGTGTGGGACATGACCTTAACTCCTCGGTAACTACCGCACTCCTGCACCGACCCCTTGCCTTTGAAGACTGGAGTAATGATACTCAGTCTCCATTGGCTCGGGATCGTACCGGTGAGGAGTGTCCGGTTGAAAAGGTCTGTTAAAATGCCCACACCACGCGAGCCCATCGCCTTCCAGGCTTCGATGGGGACTCCATCGGATCCAACAGCTTTCCAATTCTTCATGCGGCGAAGACAATTCTGGACTTCTGCAGGCGTTATCAGTGGCACTAGTCCTTGATTCGGAGGAAGATCAGGCGGCTGCACCTCTTTGTGCTGCGTGTTCAGCAGCTCGTGGAAATACGAGCGCCATCTCTCCTTCACCGCGAGGTCCTCGCATAGCAGATTGCCCACAGGGTCTTTTACACAGCGGCACTTGGAAATGTCCTGTGCCGCTTTGACCCTGGAGCGCGCCAACTTGTAGATGAGCTTCTGCCCCTCAGACGATTCCAACTTATCGTAAAGTGGTTGTAAGTGGTCTCGCCTGGCTCTGGCAACAGCTCTCTTAGTGGCGCGCTTTGCTACCCGGTATGCGTCGCGGTCTTCAGGAGATCTGGACGCTTGCCACTTCTTAAAGAGGGCTTTCTTCGCTCTAGTCTCCCTCTGGACTGTGTCGTTCCACCACCATGTCTCCTTGTCACACTTGCGACCACCCTTAGACACCCCAAGCACCTCCTTCGCCGACCCAAGGATAGCCGCCTGAATCTTGTCCCAGTAAGCCTGAACTGGTTCGCCCATACCACCGGTGCACTTGTCACCGACGGCTAAGGCGAACTCCTGGGACGTGACTTCATCAAGCAGCCACCACCTGATTCGGCGCTGAACGCGCTCGGTATACGTGTCTTTAGGCTTAGCGCAGAGGTCCATGACAAGAAGACGATGTTGTGCAGTGAGACTCTCACCGGGTATGACCTTGCAGTTGGCTACTTTGCTGATGTGGTGTCTCCTAGTGAGTAGGAAGTCGATTTGGGTAGCATTCCTCCCGCTCCTGTAGGTGATGAGATGCTCGGGTCTCTTTTTGAAATACGTGTTCACGATGGCAAGGTCGGCCGCCGCACACGCATTGAGGATGTCCTCCCCTTCTGCGTTGCGGCTGCCGTACCCAAATCCACCGTGAACACGCTCGAATTCCCCACACTCATCACCCACATGACCGTTCAGATCACCCCCCAAAACGATCCCCTGTGATAATGGGATTCCACGGAGCACTTCTCCGAGTAGATTCCAAAACGCTATTTTATCGGCGTCGTCACAACCGGCCTGTGGCGCATAGGCACTTATCAAGTGGGTAACTACCCCATCGATAAGCACCCTAACGACCATAAGTCGGTCGCTATGACGTTTCACTTCCAAAATGTCGTTCTGGAACTCCTCCGAGAGCACTATGGCAACCCCATTCTCCCCACCAGGTGCACCTGTGTAGATCAGCTTGTAGCCATTCCCAATGAACCGGGATCTGCTGGCCTTCCACCGAGTCTCCTGCAGGAACGCCACGGCCACCCTCCGCCTGGAGAGCACATCGGCCAACTCTCTCGCGCGTCCGGTTAACGTGCCTATGTTCCATGTTGCGAAGCGGATCTTTCGAGATGTTTGGGCTGTGTGAGTTGGGGCTAGCGTCGTTAGCCGTGCCCGCCCATGACACGGTAGCCCTTGTCCACTTCTCACAAGAGTCGGGCGAAGCTCTTGCGCGCCGTTATGCGGCGGCGCCCTAGCCCTTATACGATCTCGCATTCGTGTTCTGTCCATATGATTTGGCAGATTTGGCTTTTACGGGGGCGACTGCCGTCTGACCCCCCAACCCCAAAAGGAAAGCCGTCGTCAGAGCCTCGTCCGTTATTCAGCAGGGTGCGCCGACTTGCAGGTGAGGTTGACTTGGGCCCCGAAGATGTTGGTAGGGCCCCTTACACCCCCTGTAATACACAATGGTTGATACAGAGAAAAAAATCCCTAAATCTGAAAGAAAAAACCTAATGATGCTCTTACTTATTTACCTTGAACTAAGATTTTTATTTGTTATTTTTGACAATGTAATGTGAATGTCCTAATTTTATTTTTATCCACAAATGCACAGCATTCACTCAAATCATCAGCACCAGCCATTGATAATTGAACATAAAAATAATTAATATCAAAGAGAACACTTAAATCTTATCTTAACTTAAACCTTACTTATAGCAGGATATAATAAATTAAATTTAATATTCAACTAGCATAATTAATGTGTAATAAGTATGTATTGTTACTTGAGGTTATGGAAATACATGATTATACTCAGGAAATGTTTGGCAAGCAAATAAATTTCAAATCAACCTTTTAATATTATACAGTAATCTAGTAATCATGTTAGCTTTAAATATGTTTGATAAAATTATCCATGGATAAACAATTTAAGAACATAGGCATTACTTTTAAATCAGTTGACAGTGTAGTCAATATTATTGACCAAGTATGAAAACCCACACACAATCAGTGCACTAATGTATGCAACTTGACAGTCTAATATACCATATATTTAGTCATTGTTTGTGTATAAAAATATCAATCTTATTTTCGTATTTTGTAATGACTTTGTAATGTGTGTAATGATTTAGTAATGCAGGAATCTGATCCCTTCTAAAGACTTATTTGATAGTGTTTATATAAAATTTATAGCATTTGTTTACCAACATTGAGTTGTCAGTGCTCTCTGATAACAAAGCTGTCTTAAGCTTTTTCTTACCAGAGTTTATTTTGACGTCCAATACCGAGTTGCGATTGTGAGCAGAACTAGTCGTCGATTTCAAGGGTCTCGGCATCTCCAGTTTTTTAACCGTGCGGGTCATTTTCGTTAGGGTCGACATGGTGCTGGAAAACAAACAGATCTTAAATTGGCAATCAATCAGTTATTGGTATTGCAGTAAAATCGCGACGGACGATAGTGTGACGTAAAATGATCATCGTACTTTTGTTTGAGGATATGAGTAACCCCGTCTAATTGTTCACAGAAATACAACCAAGAACAGGACGTTCAGGAAACTCACTCATCCATGGCGAACGCACTTCGTAGCTTATTAAAATAACTACACAACGAATCGCGTAGAAAGTGAAAGTGATGACAATGAATGATCCTAGTGAATAAATTCGGAACAAATCCAATACGTGTTCATTACTCTTTAAATTAGTTTTTTTATACAATAAAACGAGACTAGTTGAAAAATTTTGACTACAAAGAACATTAAATATTCTGCGCGAGTAAAATCATTTGGAAAAAACAATTGAAAACTATGGAACACTATGAAATAAGAAATAAACAAGAAAACTCACCTGGCTACGCCATTAATTCGCAATAAAAATTAAAAATAAATTTGGCCTAGGTTTGTCTGTAATCGATTATTAAGATCAATATCATAATTGGTGATATTAGTAATCGATTTAAAAAAATCATAACTAAATGTAGTACATTAAAAAACTATTAAAATCTCTCACACATTGGTAGCAATAAGTGAATTTAGTAAAAACATTTATATTTGTTTCCCTATAAGAATGAAATCATCATTTGGTAAATCTAATCTCTTTTAAAACTAAAAAAATTTATGATTTGAAGCGAAAATAATAAACTCAGAGAACTATATAGATTACAACGTAAAACAAACATAACTTAAACATTATAATATGTAATGTATATGTATATAAATTTTATTCTTTTTATTTAAATTCACGTCTCGACGAAATCTATTGGGAGCTACTGTGATAAAGTACTTAATCCCACCTTTGTGTATTTTTAAAGCTATATTATTCTAACATAAAAAATTAATATATCATAATAGTAACGTTAGCAAAACCTTTTGGTTTTTTTATAGTTGAATTTACAATACGATTAAACTCTAAAATATATTGATTCTTTTAATTTAACATTACTATCATATTCTACTTTACATACCTATAATAAACAGTCCACTGTCCAGTGAGGTTGCTATAATCGAATAAAAATATTATTGGTAGGTTTTTCGCTAAGTTAACAGTTAACCTATTATAATCTGAATTAAAAATATGTTTTATTCATAAGCAAAATTAATGATTTTTTTATATAATTCCAGCTTTAAATAAACTTTTATTTAGATTTTTAAACTCATTGCTACGTATATCTTGCTATGACCACCATTGAAAGAATTATCTGCGAAAGTATATTTTAAATCTAAGAATTATATACTTTTATACGCTTACACGAGATTTGAATTAAGATGATCTACTAAAATGGCACTAGCTCCCCAGTTAAAAATGTTGATAAAAATGCTCCCAAGTGTGTCGTCATCAAGTAAATGAATCTGTATAATCTCAAGCTAGGTGTTAATTAAGTGTGAACGCAAAGTAAAGTAAGCAAAATGCAGTACAAATATAACATTTAAAAAATGGCCAATTCGGATTCACATCTAGTTGTCAAATTAATGTTTTATTGGCAAATCAAAACAATGTTAAACGTACACTTTTTTCAGCGCTTACTTAACTATCTTGCTGATTCAAAAATATTTAGTTAGCTCTTGGCTTAAATCAGAAATGGTCGATAACACGGAATCGCAGTTATAGTGAACTTGTATCTTAATTATTATATATCAGCTTTTAGAATTTATTACGCTCAGTGTCATCAACTTGAGCACTACCAAACCGTGAAATTCTTTATGCATTGGCCAAGCTGTAATAGTCTTACCTTGTTTGGCTATCCAAAGACATCCAATACAAAGGTGCATTCGTTGTTTTGACATTATATATGTATATTAGTAAAAATATGGCACATGACCAGTTCTAAATGAAAAATTGTATTTACATAAAACAATATTTAAGTAAATTTTAGATTTTGGAAATATTATATTTCAAACTTGGCAACTTATTTATTAAGTGTCAACTTGGAGTTGCGGTGTGCGGTCCTGTTTTTGTTTTACGAAGAGAATGTAATAACGTAAAATGTATGATTTTGCGAACATTTATCAGCGTAAATTATTGTTAAGTAACTTTTGTTTAAAGTGACTGTGAACAAACGAAATGGTATAATTTTGTGTTAACATTAAAACAGTAAGTTTTTTAATATGTAACTAAAAAGTTTGATAACTGTTACTACTTAAAATTTAATTAAAGATTATAACAGTAATATTATTTTTACTCATATATAAACAGCTATACACTTAAAATTTGAATTACTGATGGAAAAAAATTTACTGCAGAAGCCACCTGTTTCTGACAAGAATTGTAATAGTTTCCTTAATTTTGGCTAAGTATTGGTTTAATAAAACTAATTTAGTTATATTTATATTTGTTTGTGTTTAGTTACTCATGCTGCTATTTTACTTTACCATGCTTACTGTAATTTTTTACAACACAATGTAGATGGAAAGGTGGTAAAAGGCTAATACAGCTATTAAAATAATAAAATAAGTATTTGAAACTTTAATGATGAATTAATAGCTTAAGTATTTGAAATTAAGGTTAAAGCTAAATATTTGTATTCCATAATAAGACTTATATAAACTTTTAGCTCAAGCACATTAGGTACTGATAGAAATTTTACTGTTTTTATCTGATATGCCATATTTTACTTTTAGTGGGTAGAAAGTATACCTATCCCCGATTTACACAGTACCTGTTCCTAATCTATAGCGAATTCAATAGGTAGGTTTTAAAATGTTTTGTATTAAGTGACTGAATTGAGCACATATTGGGAGTTTATTTTATTTTACTCGGTTTTGTCGGGAACCTGTCTTCCATGTAAATTAGAGGATTGGTCTATATAATTATAGTTTTATTATATAAAAAATGTGTATTTTGTTATAATGAAAAATATTTGCTTACTTGCGTGCTATTTATATTCATATGATTGGCTCAAAAACGAATCACAGTATTAATAAACCTAGCATTGTGACTAGTATAAAAGAGAAAATATGGGAGAGTAAATTCAGAACTCTTTTTTCTTTTTTTATATGTGCTTATGGTAAACAACAGACTTTTCTTTCATTCATTCTCTTACTAAAAGTATGAGAAAGAGATATGTGAGATATTTTAGATAATTAAGAAAAACCTTCTTTACTTAACTAAAATTAATATACAGCAAAAATTCCACAACTTCTTTATTTAAAATACTATTACCATATATGAAGATTACTAATTTTAAGTATTAATAGATAATTTAGCTATTTATTCCAACATATATTAAATTTTCATGTTTATTAAAGTCCTAGGTTGAATTAATCGAAAATGGATTGATTTAAAAATACAAATTCTTGAATTACTATCATCTTTGTTATGAATAAATATGAATTTGCCTTTAAATAAATATGTACAATTTATTATGAAGTATTTGTGACACCCATATTTTTTTTTACAGTTCACCATGGCTAAATACTATATAACAGTGTTGTTGGTGCGTTTGGTACTGCCTGCTGGATTGTTACTCAGTAAGTGCATATTTTTGCTTAAAAGAATATGTAAACTACATTATAAACACATACATTGATATATATGAAGGCGACCTTTGTGGTGTAACAGATAACACACGTCAGTATGCTTGCGGTCAGAGGTCTAGGGTTCGATTCCCATCTCATATCTGGATGTTTATGTATAATATGTATTTATTTACAAAAAAAAGTATATAAGTATATTAATAATTGTCTAGTACCCATAACTCAAGTGCTATGGTACTTAGTTTGGGCCTAGATGGCGCTGTGTGAATTGTCATAAAATATTTAAAAAAATTATTTAAAGGTTGTAAAAAATATCAATATACCTACATATATTTTAAACATAAAGTAAGAACTAAAAATAATTTGTTTTGAATGAAACTACATCTATTAATATAATTAATCACACCAGTATTAATTAACATTAATAATGATTTATTTATTTGATCCCCTCATCTCCAAATGAAAAAGATCAAAGCTGAGATCTCAAGAGGTGGACCCACAGGTTGGTAAAGTTGAATAAGCTTGCCTTCCTTCAACAGAAATGTGAGATTATTACTGCTACTATAATAGTACTTGCAAATGTTTTAAATTCTTTATTTTTATGACATAATAAATACCTAGCTATTGGAAGAAAATGTGACTGTAATATATGTGTGTTACACTTTAAATAGAGCAGCCTTCAGTGAATAACATAGTTAAAACAATAAATAGGGTTTTATTAAATTCCATACAGATGTAAATTTGCTGGAATATAAAAAAACAATATTAGTCTAAATAGCCGTCAGATTGTTTTGGCGACACGCGTGATGTGACGCAATCCACCGGAACCGGCCAGCGCCGAATCCGCGTGTGTATCACGCCGCGCCTTCACAATATTACTCCTCGTGTTTTATTCTCATCACCACTGCATATTAACGTCGCCGAAATAAACCTTACGTCATCGTTTATCAAGTAAATCCAAGTATATTTTACATTTGCCGCGTCTTTACGTATTCTGAATTATCGATCAGTGGCGGTGTTTGCTAATAAACAACTCGTTATTATTGTACATAAAAATTATTCAAATTCCTTTTTTAAATTTGCTTCATGCCTGTTCAAATAAATATCACGTTCTTCGTTTGCAACTTCACCGTAGGATAAATGTACACCACACCTTCTGATACCAACATTTTCCTACTACTTCGTTGACTAACAACATTATTGTACACTAATTTGCATTCTCTAAAAACTGACTCACTGATTGTGAAATCTACACAGACATACAGACAATGAAATAATCGTGTTCTTTTATGCTATACACGACTAAATAAATATGCGATTAGTCTAATATTTCAAAATACCTGTAAGGATAAAAAAAGCGATTATGACAGTTTTAAGCCTTTGTAATGTCGCGCGTCGCATTGCGGGAAGCAGGGATTATGTTAAGCCACTGGGTGCGCCGGCGGAGTTTGGGTGCGTCCTCGCACTCCGACCCGTTGACCGAATTGCCGTGGCCTTGCGAAGGCCCTTTAATTGGTGTCCTTACCAATTTACATATTCAGGATATGTCACACTAGTGGGCCATCCTATTTTAGAAACTGTTCTTTTAAGGTCAGGTCCGTACGTCGGTCTAAGGCCGCAGTATATATTTTTTTATTACTGTAGGACAGCAGACAGGCTGACGGCCCACTTAGAATTTAGTAGTTACCGTCGCCTATGAGTGTTTGCAACGCCAGTGGCATTGCGAACAATAAGGGTACAGGAACTTGGGTCACTAATTTCAGTACACAACACAAAGTTATTATGGCGACATACTTAAGACTAAAGGTGGTCGCCATCCAGACAGATTTGAGGTATATTTTAAATTGTAGCTAATTAATAAACTTTCTTTCAATATTAACCAAACAAAATTTAATCTTCATCATTTGATGATGTACATATCGCATGCTTAATCATAAACTGACCGATTACGATTTAGGTCTAAAGTGAGTTAATATAACGGGCAGCATTGTATCGACGCCCTCTATCGGCCAAACTAAGATTTATTTCGATATCTCTTTCCCACACTGAGTTACCACTATTTAGTTATAAGTCAATATATGGGATAAGTAGTAAATGACAAAATGTTTTTTGCGATTTCCCAGAAAACAGGTTTTTTGAGTTAGGTCAGTTTATGATTAAGCATGCGATATATATAGCCAGTTCCTACTTGAATTACGTTGACTACAGTCACTTATATTCGGCTATGTGTCCAGAAATAACAAATGCTTTTGAATCTTTTCAACCAAAACATCACTTTGCCAGTAAAATCAGGCCTCTTTCCGGTTGTTCGTAGATTGGATAAATAATTTGACGCATCCTATCCTTTAAGACCTCTATCACGTCAGGTTGTGTCTAATGAACGTTTTACACGCTATGTGGCCACTTATACTTTCGGTCATAAAGCGGAAGGGTGTGTTGAGAATGTGTAGATATTACAATTAAGTATAGTTTTACCTGATTTAGCCCAATATATTACTTTAGTCTATCTTAAAAAATAGGATAGATTTATTTCGCGTGAGATATATGTCTAGTGGGGATATACTTCTAAATAAACCTCTCTCTCTCTCATAATCCATGAATTCAAAAGGATGTGCCTAATTAGGTAACGCATAAGCCAAGGAACCGGCCTGTTGTACTTTTGTAATCAAGGCTTCGTAATCTCTTCTCGGGATACGGCAGGTATGATAAACTTTTTACTCTGTTAGTAAAAGATGTGTTTGAGTAAACAAAAACCAGAAAAATTAAATTTTGGGTTCAAAGGTGAAGATAATAATACTAATACGGAACGATACGCTGGTATCTGCTACATTTTAATGTTCTACAAAAGAAAGCAATACTTTCATATGACTTACAGATGTTCATTTTTTCATGTTTCATTTCAATTTTTACGTATAAAATTTCACCCTCTGCCCTTTCTTCTTCCGAGCATTTCATCCCGATTGCACGCTAATGCTTTCAATCGAGGGAGTCTGCATTTTTTGTGCCTATGCCATTACGTCACAATTATTTTTCTCTTCTTCAAATAAGCACGAAAAAACATTGAATTAATCGAAATTTGTTTTAAACAAGGTCCACTTCCACTGACCCCGAAAAGAAGTTCCTTATTTTTTTTTATGCCTTCGCACTCTCTTTTGCAACTTCCTAGAATGCGATATATTTTTATTCCACCATTTAAGCACAATTAGATCTAATCGTACTAAAGCATTTTCGCGGAATGAATGCCATAGTCGTAAGGGGTGGTGTCCTGACCCCAATTCTCATTTGCACCATAAATCCGGCAAATTGGTACATTATCACCTCTACTTGCTATTTATATAATTAGGTAATCCTATTATATTGCAATATGGCCATAAAAAATTGGACACGACTGAATGGAAGGAAAATGTATAAAATAATGTCATACTAGTCCTCTGAACATTACACATTATTATACCAAATTAAAAAAAAAATATTTCTTATAACTGCACGAATTTTAATATTTCATTTTAATATATTAAAATTTCCCTATTAATAAATAATTCTATATTAAAATTTTATTCAGAAATAACTAGTATAAAGCTATGTTTTATAACATAAGGGAGGAGATTAAGCTAGGCAGTATGCCTAGAAGACTGAAAAATATTTCACATAAATTGCTTAATTTGTATATCTTCGTGTTCTCCGATATAGGCATTTTTCCGTTGAAATTATTATTTTCATTTATAACAATAATCTTTATCTGTGTATAATCAACACTGTGGTGTATGATGTATATCCTCAAATTAAACTAATGATTTGTGTGTGGGTGGCATATAGGGAACACCCAGGCCAGTGTACGAGGCCCCCTAAACGCAGGATTCCCGTATTCACTCTATGAGTAAATAAACTTCAGAATCTCGAGGATAGGTATATGGGTATATCGGTTGCGTTTTATATTAATTTTATATTTATAAGTTTAGTGATATCGAAAAGACGTTGTTGACTGTTGTTTTACTTGGTGTTATCTAGTACAGTGGTGCGCAAACTAGGGGTCGCGACCCTGTGGGGAAGCCAATTAATTAATTTTTCAATAAGATTAATAGTTTTTCCTGAAAACGATATTGAATGGATTCGTGATCTATTTTCCTACGGCATATGCATTATTTAATATCATATATTAATAATTACTTTGTAAAAAACCTGTAATAAACAAAATTTCTGGTGCAAAATTTCTGTATTACAATAATTATTGCAGTCGAACAAAGTGAATAAAATAAAATATTTCAGAATTAAATTTTAGTATAATAAAAGTGAAGTATATTGACAAAAGGCAAGAATGACAAATGTTGAAAATATATAAACAAACCATGTGTCATGCAAGATTGAACATTATAAAGAACAATCTACTCATTGTGAGACGAAATTTCTGAAAAAAACTATAAAGTCGTATACTATACTAATAAATACTGTATATTTAAAAAAATTTGAAGATGACATATAAGAACTGTGCGATGTATCACATCAAAGGAGTTGCTGTTTTGTCTCATTGGCCAAATATTTTCTTGGATTTATTGAAAGTAGAACAGCCATAACATACTTGGAACAGCCATAACATACTTATATATTATTATGGATTTATAGTGAATAGTGTTTATAAGTAGTTGTTATTTATTTATAGGAGGAGCATTTAACTGTATTATTTTTTAGTAGTTTTTATTTTGTAAATAAAACCCCAGAAGGGGGTTTACGTCAGACAGGCGGCCGGTTGTAAAACGTAAGCCATAACAACATGCACTCCAATGAAAATTTAACGCAAGTACGTGAAAGGATTCGAGAGCTCGAGTCATGTCAATATATCAGATAAGGAAGGCATAATATATGTGGGAGGTGACTTTAATGTACATGTGGGAAGAATGAATGGGGATTATGAAAGAGTGCATGGTGGATGGGGATTCGGAAACAGAAACGAATCCAGGGAACCATTGTTACAAGTTGCTTCCGCGTTTGATTTGGCTATAATTAACACATTTTTCCAAAAAAGAAAACAGCATTTGATAACTTATAGCAGTGGAAGCCACAACACTCAAATAGATTATTTCCTAATTCGAAGGAATAGAATCAAGTTCGGCAGAGATTGCAAAGTGATTCTTGGTGAAAGTTTGGTTTCTCAACACCTAGTGTTAGACCTTTAACAATTCAATACTAAGCAATAGGCCGCTATAGAGTCGTAATAACATCACCAAAACGTAGTAATAATAAAGAGCGTTATGGAACTTCAACAAAGTAGTTTAAAAAGTATGTTTCACATTTTTATGCCATAGAAAATGGATAACAAGGGTAGCAAGTTATACTAAGTTGCAGAAAGTACAACAAAAATCAAATGTTCGCCTGACCTGTCAAACGATACATTACATATTTCAGCTACACGTTACCGTTTGCCGTGAGCTCACGATGTTTGCCCTTCTAATGGACCACACCCGCATATTACAACCCGCCATTAATAATTAAACCCTCCTATCTTTCCAACCTCGTAACCATTATGTTCAGAAGATCCATGAAATTGTTTGTAATGGAAAGCTATAATGGATTGGACCACATAGCTATGATCGTCCGAAACGTGAATGTTTAGTTCCGCCAGACGAAGATTTCAATATGGAATAAACTAGGTATGTATTATATGTTAAGTTACTATACTCGCCGGGAGCTTAGCAGAGCAATGCAAAAAGGCGATCCTGCGAAGCCCCCTCTAAGGCCAAGAGTGTCGACCGGAGTTTTAGGGGGCAGGACCGGCGGCCTTCTGCCCCCAGTTTACCCGAGGGGAGGAGTAGGCGGCCCCCTCGGGCGGTAATTCCACATACTTCAACGGCCTTCCCGCGGAGGCCGGTGGAAACTGTAACAGTTTTTCCCGGCATACAAAAAAGTTACGTAGTATAAATATGTAAAATTCGGATTTATTATGTAATTTATTGTTGGAAAATAAATAAATAAAATAGAAATAAACTTGGAAAGACTTTCTACAGATTGATTTTGCAGTTTACATGGACATACAAAAATATTTGTTTAAATATAATCGACTAAATTTGACTTAAAATATGTTTAGGATTCTTAAAATACAAAAATAAATTGGTTTTAAAATTTATTAAAAACTCGTCTAATCTTACAAGTCAACAACCCGAGATTGTATGAATGGGAATTGATTAAAAGGACTAAATAGTAAAAAGTAGTTTTATCCGTGCAGGGGCGGAGAAAGAATAGTAACCTCTGTGGCCGGGGTCGGCCTGTCGTAAAAGGCGACAAAACAACCCACCTTAGCTACGTGGTAGGGCCTCAAGCCCGTCTGGATGGCGACCACCTTTGGTCTTAAGTATGCCGCCATAATAACCTTGTGTTGTGTTCCGGCATTAGTGACCCAAGTTCCTGTACCCTTATGGGACAGCAGCGTGTTCGCAATGCCACTGGCGTTGCAAACACCTATAGGCGACGGTAACTGCTAAATTCTAAGCGGGCTGTCAACCTGTCTGCTGTCCTACGCAATAAAAAAAAACTAGGCTAACTAATAATTTCATTCAGTTCGATAGTTTCTATATTATTGTAGCTAGTAGCAAGCAAGTGGGTTACTTATAAAAAATCAAAGTTGTTGTTTATAAAAATATCAAATAAAAAAATAGATTTCTGTGAAAATTGATATTTTTTTTATTCACTAATGTCGCAATAAACCAAATTACTAACGGAACAATTTCAACAAATTTTTATTTTCTTAGCTCCATCTCTGTAGTAGTTTCTACATAACCCGTGTCGAGATTATCTTCATCATCTACTTTGTATGAAGTTTATTTTCGGTTACTCTAGTATTTATTTTGTGCAAAATTGCAAGCAAAGAATAATCGTTTTATAACTATTTCTGTCTCCGCGTTCGAGATTGCCTAGTCTCTACTAAATAGTTCTGCTGACCAGAGCGCAATTCATGCATCTTAACGAAAAATTTAGTATATTATATTTCATATTTCGATAACTTTCGAAACATAGACATACGTCAACGTGCGAGATACTGTTACTGATGGATGATTAGAGACATTCAAAGTACTTACGGAGGAATGTTCCTTGCAAACAATATAGTTTACGATCCTTCTGTTCCAGTTTTTTTAGATTTCGTAATTTCCGGCATATTAAATCAATCGCTTATGGTGTTAACCCCATTAAGCGTACGACGTGATTTCTAATTTTATTAAGAATTTAGATGAAGTCGTAACCTCAGACACGAGACCGTTTGACTTTGACCTATCCTATTAAGACTATAGTCGATCTTGCTGTGCAATGAGCCAAATTCGTTTATGTTCTTACTAAGTAGTAGTAGAAAGCTGTGTTGAATTTTATGTTTTAAACAGTTCAACCTGCTCAATTTTTTAAGCGACACTGAAGATATTGTCTATATTTTATGCTGTGTTTTATTATTTGGCAAGTATTGACTTTTGCCTTGTGTGGTCAGAACTCCCAACCTCTAAAGGAAAACCGAATGATGCCCTTCCCCCACCGCATGAAATTTGACAACATTAACACATCAGTTGCCCTTTGCGACATCCTTGGAATGATTCGGGGTGACCCTATTCTTAACACCGGTCGGGGCCACACGGCTAGCGATCTCTAAGCAAAGTATGAATTAAATTTTACATAAATCTGCATTTAAAGGTAAAGAATTGTATTTATTTATTCGTTTATGACTATTAATAAAATAAAAATTAATGAATAATACATGATATAAGTTTATTAACCGTCAAACGAGTGAGAATGATGAGATCATTGTATTAATGTAAGTTGCCGTTGAACCAGTTGAACTGTAGCCCACTCGACCTTGTGAATCAGACGTCCGATAAGGCAATGAATGCTATTTGCCGCCGGCTGCCGAATGTGTTACCCAACAGGGAGCTTACTATGTTTGTAAAATATCGTACATTTACATGTATTTGCAAAACCGACATATGAGCCGTTCAGTGCACACATCGATTTGAATCTTAAATTTAAGTGTCAAAGCACTTGGTATAGTAGTCATAACTTTTTATATTTATAATAACTTTCCTGAATAATAAAGGTTAACGCCATTAAACAGAATTTTTTTATGGCCATTGAACAATAATTAATTTTTTTCAGAAGCCATTTCGATTAACTCCATACCATACTCTAATGTAAATCGTTTCACTAACGCAATTCAAATGCACTGGCGAGCGCTGAATGATAACGGTATTATCCATATGACCCTGAAGACTACAAGAAATTTGTAGTATGTCCGATGTTAGTGGCCCCTTGTCCAACAACGTGCTGTGAAGATCCACCTATGTGTTATCCCTGCTTGCCACGATATCCTTCGCCGAAGGTTATGTATTGTTGTGAAAGAAGCCGCGAGTTTCGAGGCCTCTAACTTGCCAAGAGGAAGATTGCTGTGAGCAACAAAAATATACGAAGATGGACGGATTGTGCACAAGCTGCCTATGTCTGCATTGAAGCGCAACGGATTGCAGGACCAAGAGCATTCGAAGACGCTCGGCACAGCGAATTTCCTATTTAGAAGCCCTCTTGACGTAGTTGTCGAATGTGAATTGTGCACGGACCTCGTAAAAGTCGGCGACCCGGCAAAAGTGCCACCCTGCACACCCAAACCGACACTCGGATGTTGTTTACTCAAGAAGAAACCAATAAAAGTGTCGCTTGAGGATATAGTAGATGATTGCCAACGAAATTTCGTGTCCTAATGTGAAACGAGAAAAATAATGTAAATAAAACGCATGACAGATTTTCCCCCAAAAAAGGGTTAACGTCAGGCAGGCAGCCATGTTGTGCCGACCCCATATAATGTGGGATAAGGGCAGGAAGAAGAAAAGTCCTCCTCCAATGTTCAATCTATGACTATACCGAAAATCATCAAAATTGGTTCAGCTGTTTAAGCGTGAAAGCGTAACAAACAAACTCACTTTTGCGTTTATAATATTAGTTAATTCCCGAATTTTTTTTATTGCTGTAGGACAGCACACACGCTGACGGCCCGCTTAGAATTTAGCAGTTACCGTCGCCTATGGGTGTTTGCAACGCCAGTGGCATCGCGAACACGCTGCTGTCCTATAAGGGTACAGGAACTTGGGTCACTAATGCCGGAACACAACACAAGGTTATTATGGCGGCATACTTAAGACCAAAGGTGGTCGCCATCCAGACGGGCTTAAGGCCCTACCATGTAGCTAGGGTGGGTTGTTTTGTCGGCTTTTACGACAGGCCGTCCCCGGCCGCAGAGGTTAGTATTCTTTCTCCGCCCCTGCACGGATAAAAATTAAGAGTATTCTACATTTTTTATTGATTTAGCTTTGTCCTGGTTGCTAAACTTTAGAATTTAGCTTTGTTTAAGTTAGCTTAACGAGTGATGTACCGCGCAAAAATGTGTTTCAAAGTATAAAACTAACTTAAATAATTAACAGAATCAGAGCATTAAAAGAGTGAATTGTTTTACGTTTTTCTTTTTCAAAATGATGCTTTGTTATAAATTATTCAGATAGAAGTTTTTTTGCAGTTAACTAAGTCCAGTTGTAATTACTTAAAATTATGCAAATGTTGTTGTAAAAATGATTTTGTTTTGATATAATATTCCAGTTTTACTTTAAAAAAATTCCATGAAAAAGTTTATAATTTTGTTTTATTATTGATGTGGAGAGGGTAACGCGTATGCGGTTTGCCTTTTTTATTATCAAACACAGGCATCGCCTCATTACTGTTTTTAAAACGATACGTTTAGTATATCATGCATGTTTGTTTCTTAGATTAATGAAAAAAACTATATTAAAAGATATTTGCACCTACCTTAAAAAGATCTCAAATATAATTCTAGTTGATATTCATCCGAAACATATACCAGCTAGTACTGTGATGTTGAAATTATTATTTTTAAATTTTATGTAGTAGTGATATGCCTTATTTTATGTTTTCTGTATGGGTCTCAGAAGAAGACCTTACTTTTGTTTAGGATAACATTAAAGCATGAAGTAATTAATAATGGTATTAATTTCACATGAAACTGTTTTAATTTTAATTCCTAATGCTTTATACAGATTTTGTTTAATTAATTACTGGACCAGCAAAAGTATGAGTTAATTAAAATGAAGCCACCGCCCCGCAACATACTGGGTAATTTTATTTCGCAGAACAGTTGGATTTTGTTTTTAATACACCTAAGTGCCATTGTGACCATTATTTACATTTCTAAATAGACAATAGCACTACAACTAAGTATGTGGTTGTGCCACTTTTCTACCGATAACACTGTGTAATACTTTTGCTATACGTAGCATATATGTATAACAGTAGCAATACTGATACCATATATGATTTCATTCTATTGTAATGGTAGATTTTTTAAATTAAATAGATATTGTAAAATCGAAGTATGTATGATATTTAGTTTACGCCACATGGTTCAGGTCACGATGTTTTTGTTTGTATTCAATATAAATAGGTCTGGCTCGGTGTTGGATATTTTTTGTAAAATTATATCATGTTTTCAATTATAAGTATTATGAAATCTAAGCATACGTCTATTCATTCTTAAAACGGTTATAATTTCATCTGGCGACGTATCATCAAATATTTTAGTCTTTTAATATCAGTGCAGTTTTATTAATTCTTCTTCTTTCTCTTGCCCTCATCCCACATTATATGGGGTCGGCACAACATGTTAGATGTTGTAATAGTTGTGGCTTAGTTTTTACAATCGACCGCCTGCCTGACGTTAACCCCTTTTTGGGGAAAAATCTGTCATCCTTTTTATTTAAATTATTTTTCTCGTTTCACATTGAAAGTATGACACGAAATTACGTTTTCAAGCATCTAATATATCCTCAAGCGACACTTTTATTAGTTTCTCCTTCAGTAAACAACATCCGAGTGTCGGTTTGGGTGTGCAGGGTGGCACTTTTGCCGGTTCGCCGACTTTTACGGGGCCCGTGCACAATTCACATTCGACAACTACGTCACGAGGGCTTCTAAATAGGAAATTCGCTGTGTCGAGCATCTTCGAATGCTCCTGATCCTGCAATCCGTAGCGCTTGAATGCAAACACAGGCAGCTTGCGCACCATCCGTCCATATTCATATATTTTTGTTGCTCACAGCAATCTTCCTCTTGGCAAGTTAGAGGCCTTGAAACTCGCCGCTTCTTTTCACAACAATACCATAACCTTCGGCGAAGGACATCGTGGCAAGCAGGGGTGGCACATAGGTGAATCTTCCCAGCACGTTGTCAGACAAGGGGCTATTAACATCGGACATACTGCAAATTGCTCGCAGTCTTTCGGAGTAAAAGCACGCCATTTTTATTTAGATTTTATTTCTTTTCCATTTGTAAATTTTATATCATAATAAATTTCTACTAGAATTTTGATTATTTTGATGGATTCAGTTTTATTAACTATAAAACTATATTAATCACTGATATAACTTGTTTCAAACAAGCATGTGATGAATGAATGTTCTATTTTTGCAATGAATTGTATTCAGCAGAGGAACACGGGGATGATTTTAGTAGGTATAACAACGACGTTCTCTTTATCCAGCCCTTCAACTCGAAAACGAACAAAAATTAGAATTGAAATAGATTACCGATTATATGAAGTAATAAACAAAGAAAAACAAGCAAGATTTTATTTAACGATCCTAAAGGCTTATAGGCTATATAGCTAGTATATATATACTAGTAGTTCTTATTGCTTCATAAACGATATACAGTAATATGCCACAGTATTTTCATTTGTAAATACATTCTTGTCAAAATTGCATTTCACGATAACGTGTCTATAATATGTACTAAATTGATAAGATAATGTGTTTGTATTACATACTTTTTGGTATTGATAAAAGTGCATATACTATTTCAGGTTAAATCTGTTTGTTATGAGAAGTAGATATACGGGGAGAGGTATATTTGTAATAATATTTTGAGAAATGGCGATAAAGTTTTTTTTAATTCCCTCCACTAGAACCTGTATCTTTCAAATATCCCTTTGACAAACGTTAAAAATTTAACATGGTTACATTGTCTATGAAGCGTTTTCATCTGTTGACTTTTCCATCTACTAACAGCTGAAACTGAGGTACTAAATCTGAGTTGACTCATCTTCGACTTCATCATTCTCACTTAGGGTCTCTTTTTGTGTGTTATTCACATTCTCAATAAGCATTTTCAATTGATTGAATTTCGTATTGGTTCCACATTGTCATCAATGGAAGAATATCCAGGAAAACCCTGCAGTATCACTGGTTGTTCTTCTTCCAACATGACGTCAACTTTGTTATTTCTGAAACCTGCTTTCTTGATATAATTTTGAATCATTTCAGGCTTAATTGCTTCCCATACCGCTGCAATATTTAGAATCGCATCATGCACAGTCAAGGGTCGTTTGCTATAAGGGTATTTCATTTCTTGAAGATAGCGATGTATTTATTAGGTCTTTACCTATGAAATTGCCGTTTTGTATGAAAAAATTTAAACGAATTTTTTTCATGTATTTTTTATTTGTATTAATCGAAATAATCACCCATGCAATCAATGCATCTTTGCCAACGCAGTGGCAGTTTATTGATGCCCTTCTTAAAGAAATCAGCTGGACGGGAGGCAACAAATTCTTCAAAGGCATTTTGTACTGCCTCTCGGGTATTGAATTTTTTTCCCGCCAAGAAGTTATCCAAATTCTGGAAAAAGTAGTAATCTGTAGGCGCAAGGTCTGGTGAGTAGGGTGGATGACGGAGAACTTCCAACCCCAGTTCTTGCAACTTGGTGACCGTCTGCTGTGCAGAATGAGGTCCGCGCGTTGTCGTGCAGGAGCAGCGGAGACGAGCGATTGACCAATGCTGGTTGGAGATGTGCCAGCTTCTCCATCATTGTGTTCAGTTCTTCACAGTACACATCTGCAGTAATGCTCAGCCCGTTTGGTAAGAAGCTGTGATGAATCACACCGGCGCTAGACCACCAAACAGTGACCATCACTTTTCTAGGGGTAAGTTTTCGTTTAGGGTATTGTTTAAGTGCTGAACCAGGATCCAACCAACTTGCTGAGCGCTTGCGGTTATCAAACAGAATCCATTTTTCATCGCAGGTAACAATGCGCTTCAAAATTCCTTCATTTGTGTGTCTGTTGAGCAGTGCAAGGCACGTCTTGACGCGTACTTCGCGCTGGCGATCATTGAGTTCGTGGGGCACCCATTTGTCAAGCTTTTTTATCTTGCCAATTTGACGCAAGTGGACCAATATTGTTTTGACGCTAACTTCGAAAGCTGCTGCTAATTCAGCCGTAGATTATGTATCATCAGCTTCCACAATCGTCTATAATTCGTCATTGTCGACCAAAGTCTCCGGACGACCGCGAAGTTTATTTTTCAGGTCGAAATTCCCAGAATGGAAGCGAGCAAACCAATAACAGGTGGTGCGTTGGTTTGTAGTGTTAGCTCCGTAAACGTCGTTGATGTTGCGTGCCGTTTGTGTCGCGTTGCTGCCACGACGGTACTCATATTCCATAATTAGTCGAATTTTTAACGTATCCATGATGACGAAAAAGATTGAAATGCGATTAAAATGTAACACTAATCAATAAACAAATGACTACTTTTGGAAAAAGAATTCCATGTTTTTAAAATGAAATTAATTTGAAATTAGAATTCTTAGCCAAACAAAAAATATTTTGATTTGAAATGGCCAGTACTGCAGAACGGCAATTTCATAAGTAAAGACCTATTATTAGTCTTGTCCTGTAATTTTGTTTAAGGACCTTTATGATTCCCTGATCCATCGGTTATAATTTGTTGTTGGCGTATTAGGCGTATTAAACGGGATTACGAATCGTGTTAGCGTTAAGAAATGTATGAAAACATGTCTCAAGTTGCAAGGACTGGCGTAAAACTATGTATTATCCAAGAAATCGTATTAAGCGTGATCATATTAAGCGGATTCTACTGTAAATAGTCTGGCTATCCCGCAGGCCTCTTGGATTAAGGGTTTGACCTGTAAATATACAAATGGATTGCGTAGTCGTAAACGAAGGTACAACTTCGTGTATGTTCCTATGTCACATGTATAAAGTATAGTCATATATCATATGATATTCGAGTATACACAAGTGACATATGTATAAAGCAACCTGTGTTGATTAAAATGCACTTGCATATTGCCTTTATTTAATTAACATATATGACAAATTGTCATAGGGATTTGAGCTATTTTTTTTCACAATGCAGATATTCAAGTTCATCTATATATAAGTATAATAATACCTAGTCAGGTCATAAATTCTGTCACATGTTTAATGTAAAATAATTATAACAAGTTCATTAATTATGTAACCATTCATATACCAAAATGAACTTAACAAAACATAGATTCTTATGACATTAAAGTTTATTCAAAATGACCTCCGTGATTTTGAATACAAGCCTTCAATCTGCGCGGCCAGTTGTCTATCGCAGCACGAACGAGGTCCATGTCAATATCGGCGGCTGCCTTAATCAAGGATGTCTTGAGTGACTCCAAATTGGGATGAGGCTTTGAGCACGCCTTTTCCTCCAAGTGTTGCCATATCTTGTAATCTAACGGATTCAAATCTGGACTGGAGGAGGGCCAGTCTTCGTGCCGGATGAAGTCGATTTCACGCGCCGCCAGCCAGTCTTGTGTGCTCTTCGCTCTATGAGCTGGCGCCGAATCTTGTTGAAATACCCAGTGCCTGTTATTGAACATGGTATGAGAAACAGGTTCCACAAGGTTCGTCAGGACTGTATTTTGTTACACAACAGCATTCGTTTTTACACCTTTCTCACAAAAATGTACCTCTGTTAAGCCCCAATAAGAAACTCCCAACCATACCATGAGCGAGGATGGAAAATGACCTCGTTGGACACGCGGAATACGGTTGCTCGCTTCTTCACTACTGTGTGCGTACACCTTATCATTTTTTTTGTTGTAGCTCTCTTCTACGGTAAACATTTTTTCATCCGAAAAAAGAATTTCCCGATATTTTTTTCCCGCGTACCGCTTCAACAAAGCGCGGCATCTCTTCAGTCTCAGGTCCATTAGACGAGCATTCAAACGATGTCCTGTTTTTCTTCGATATGCCCTAAGTCTTCATTTAACACCCTTTTCACCGTGGTTCTGCTTAACCCCATCTGAAGGGCCAACAGTTTCTGCTTACGTTTGGGATTTCTTTGAATTCGTGCCTTCACAGCTTTTATCACTGCTGGAGTCCTAACAGACCGAGGGCGACCACTTCTTGACCTGTCATCTACACTAGAGTCTTCATTGTATCGTTTGATGGTACGATAAACGAATCTTTTGGTTATATTCAAATTTTTCAGTATGTTAAAAATTTGAATTGGCGCGTAACTGTAACGATGCAACGCAATAACTGCAACACGGTCTTCTTTAAGCGTCCACTCCATATTTAAAAAAGAGTAAAATTCTAAAAGTTATACATTTTTATTTTCATGAACAATTCGAAATTCGAATTCAATAAACTTTTTTGTGGCCAGCATTCTAAAAGAAAAGTTTTTAATGTGTGACAATACTTATGACCTGACTAGGTATATGTATATTAAAAACATTTTGTAGTGGGATGACAAATCTAAACTTAAACACACATAAAATTTCATCAGAATCGGTCCAAACGTTTAGGATGAGTTCAGCCACATACACGCACAGAAGAATTAGATATAGATATATATATATATATATATATATATATATATATATATATATATATATATATATATATATATATATATATATATATATATTCATCATCTTAGCGATGAATACCGGTTGCAGCCCAAACTCTCGCTTCGGCGCCCGGGGTCCGCTTTCCGACTTTTTCTTCTCCACTTCGCACGGTCTTCAGCATCCCTGGTAGTGAGCCCATTGGCATGCATATCACCCTTTACGACGTCAAGCCAGCACTTTTTGGGTGTACCCCTCCTGCCGAGGCCTGGCGGAAGCGGCATGGCCAGACATTTGTTTCCCACATAAGCATCCGGTTGCCGTAAAACGTGGCCGCACCATCGGAGCCGACACTCCTGCAATTTATCCGCAATGTCACAGACATGAAGGCTGCCGCGAATGCGGGAGTTCCTAACGCGGTCCTTCCGCGTCACTCCACACATCCACCGCAGCATATTCATCTCCGTGACACGCAGTTTTTGCTTTTGTCGGCCACACTTCACAACCGTATAAAAGGACAGGCCTAATGATAGTCTTATAGACCTGTCCCTTCAACTTTACTGGCATCTTGGGGTCACAAATGACACCAGTTACCTCACGCCATTTGGCCCACGCGGCAGCAATGCGTGCCTTGACGTCGCAATCGATGTCACCAGACGCATGAAATACAGATCCCAGGTATTTGACTTGGTCCGTGCACTCGACCGTGTCGCCGCCTATGCGTACAGGTGTGGAATCTGTGGAGTATAGGCCAAGTACTCGGTCTTCGCCACATTGATCTTCAGACCACCGTTCTCAAGCGACTCCTTCCACGCCTTCACGCGTTGTACCAGCCTACCCCTGTCCGAATCTGCCAGCGCGATATCAGCATACATGAGCAACCACGGGGGCTGCTCATGTGAGTTTCTGATGCTGTCTGACAATACGTCTAATACCACGCTAAACAGAAACGGACTAAGAACGGATCCTTGGTGTACCCCGACGGTGATGGGGAAAGATTTTGTGTCGCCAACAGCGGTCCGAACTACGGAATCGGAGTCACGGTACATGTCTCGGATGATGTCAATATAAGCCCCTGGAATCCCTTTGGACCGCAATGCCCACCAGATTATCGCGCGAGGAATACAGTCGAAGGCTTTCTGCAAGTCGAGAAACAGGCAATGCAGAGGCATATTCTTCGCCCTGTATTTCTCCGCGATATATATATATATATATATATATATATATATATATATATATTAGGTATTATATATTTAGTGCTATCATACAGTAAGTCCTAGTTCGAGTGTGGATACAGTTATCGCAGTCGTAAAAAGTATTTTTATCTACAAATAATTTGTTCTGGGCTGGGTGTATGTTTTTTCGGATGTATTTCTGCCAGAAACCTCTTACGATACTGTTATCCCCGGTACAAGCAAAAGGTTTAAAAAATAATATAATGCTTCTTTTTTAATTACTGTGGTACAGCAGACAGGCTGACGGCCCGCTTAGAATTTAGCAGTTACCGTCGCCTATGGGTGTTTGCAACACCAGTGGCATAGCGAACACGCTGCTATTCCATAAGGATACAGGAACTTGGTCACTAATGCCGGAACACAACACAAGGTTATTATGGCGGTATACTAAGACCAAAGGTGGTCGCCATCCAGAAGGGCTTGGGGCCCTACTACGTAGTTAGGGTGGATTGTTTTGTCGTCTTTTTCGACAGGCCAACGCCGGTCGCAGAGGTTAGTATTCTTTCTCCGCCCCTGCACGGATAGTAAGATGGTTAAGATTTGCCTAAATTAGTAGTAAAACAAAGTGAAAATAGAATAAATAGTTCATGGTGTTTTACAATAAAGGCACTTTTCATGCCTAAGAATTAAGTAATTATGGGCGGTAAAAGATGATTGCATTTACTCGTATAATTTAATTTTTCGTTGACAATTTCCCGAATAAATGTGTTGCCTCAGTTACCGCTATATACCTTACCGGGCGCCTATTCGTCTACTCACTAATATCTATATTACTGAATTCTTTAGAAAATATACTTGGTACTGCATTTTCCACGGTTTCATATGAGGGTCATCATCATCATCATCTTTGCGTTCGTCGGTTTCATATGAGGGTATCTTGTACAATATGAAAAGAAGCACTTGTGTTTGAAACCACGCGCTATCCAATATAAGACTAGCCTAAGCCTAATTCTTTAATTTCATTTGTCATCTTATAATATCGGCACGTCTTAGAAAAAGTACCTTTAAATCAGTCCAGTCGTTTAGGCCATTAGTCAGCACATACGTTTTTTTAACAAGTAGCTTCTAGATATGCATTTAGAGTTAAATTCATTTTTTTTTACATAAAAACATAAGTGTATTTTTACATAAGAATAAAGCTTATAATAAATCTCTCATTAATTTATTTAGTAAAATATAACTTAGTGATTAATTTTAATAACTTTTCTATGTTTTCACAAACATCACAAAAAAGCGATGGAATCGATTAAAAAGATATCCGTCCAGTAAATAGTTTGAGTAACAGAGTTAAATATATATGGAGGTCAATGTAAAACAATCACAATGATAAAAACACAAGTCGTTTGTTTGGATGGCATGGCGGGAGGTGTAGGTAAAATGAGGCAAAGTATGAAACAAAGTGGAACAAAATCTAAATGTTAGTGTGGCATTTGGGATGGCTACAGCGGTGCCAAGCCTCGGTGGTTGCTGAAAAATAAAACTGCTTAAAATAGTTTTTCTAACCCAATTTATCACTAAGAACTTGAAATGATTCAGCGCGTTTAATTATGTGTTCAGTTTATGTTTGAGTATTTGTTAAATGCCTGTAACAACAAGCCTGTATAAACATCGCGGTTTATAAAATATCAAACTGATCAGGTCAAAGTCATATCTAACTGGTGTACGTAAACAGAAACCTATATAGGTCGCGAGGGTTAGTTTCGTAATATTGGACTGTCTCGACTAGCGATGGCGTCGAGCTGCCTGTGATTTATCGCGTTTGGGACTTTCCTTTTATTAATTTCCCTTTTCATTTGGTACTATGGTTTTCGGGTCGTTTTTTATTATGCAATATATAACATTCCTGTTGTTTGGCTTTGTTAATGTTGTGTATAAGGATAAAAATTACCTAAGCGACTATATTTAGGTTTGACTATAATTTGTGAAGTATTTTCCCACACAATAAGCTTTGTTTAATGTGAATAATTTTCACATATACAATTACCTTGATGACCTCGGGTGGAATGCTCAGGGTATTATTGTCTTTCAGTCTGTAGTGTCGAGAGGAACTCATCACTACATCACTACGAACTCAAGATTCTGGGTTCGACTCCCAGTAGTGTGTTTTTAGGATTGCCTTTGGTAATTTAATATCTACGAGTTTTCAATTTATAATAAGTTGGGATATACGCAGTGGTGTGTCGATTTATTTCCATTAAGCCATGAGTGTAATTCACTGTATTTTTTACAGGTATCGCACTTCGGCCATTCGGACTATCTCTGTTTTATCTGCTCCTTTACCTATTGGCACCTCTAGCACAAGTTCCAGATGCCCATACATTTTCCGGTAAGCAAAATACAAAACGAAATAATTTAACTAGTTCTATACTTTTTACTTAGTTTTCATATTCATTCTATAAATAATAAATAATTTTAGATTAATTCAAGAAATGTATAAAGTGTTAAATTATAAACCACTAGCATGTAAATTGATGTCAAAATATATTATAACAATTAAAACTTATGTTATAATTGTAAATCTAGGTCTCGATAAGTGGTAGGTAGCAATAGTGTTATCTATAACTTGAACAATCACTTACAGGATGTTATTATATTTATGATCTTAAATTAGCCCTTTGTTTCTATACTAGTAAACAGTCTACATTGCGGTATTTCTTAATGAAAGCAATACACGACTTACGCAATATGATCTCACGACAGGGGTAGGTATTACGTAAGACTGTCACGTAGGGGCTACTTTTTTACTGCCAAATTGCGGTAATAGCGACTTAGCCAAAGCTCTCTTATGATTTCAGGTTGGCGAGGGAAATATCTACTTCTGAACGTTGTAATATCGTTATTGCTGCTGATATGTCACGTTGTGTGGCACAGCGTGTTGGCGGGATTCGCCCCTTACGGGTCTCTGTTAAACGACACTGCGATTATCCAAGAGATCGGCCACAACCTCGGTTTGGTATCGTATGCGGGTATAGAGCCCTTGATGGCCGTTCATTATTTGGCTCCTGAGGTAATTGAGTTTAATATGAAAATAATACGTTTCTAGAATTTCATTGTTTATAATTATATTTTTTAAAATTTTAGTGTAGAGTATTTTTAGTAATGAACAGTAGTGCAAATAAATAAGTTAATTAGATTAATTCGTGGTACCAAATAAATATTGAATTGATCGATAAACGCTTTATAAATTGCTTATAAGCAATAATTTTATTAAATGAAAAAATTGAAATTGGATACTTAGATAAAGAAGTGGAGGTTCAAAATTAAATCGAAATACATTTTATTCCAGCTTGTGATGGTGCTGACATCGTTGATAGTATATTTACCGGTGAACAAAATGATGTCGGAAAATTCTGAAGAATCTCAGAAGAAGGTCACTAAACATCAACGATATCCGCTTCTTACGAGTGCCGGTATGTGCTATTACTATACTTTCAGCGGCAACCTTTTTTGCTCTTATCATTATGTATGTATTTTACTAGCAGCCTTTGTATGTTTTTCATACATTTGTAGTGAAATGCGTCAGTATCTGTCTTCATTTATTGTAGCCCATAAAAATGTTGCGTTTTCAAAATTTCAAGATCATTAGTGATAGAGTAGGTGAAATATGTAATAAAATACGGTTTCGAACGGATTGTCTGGAATAGGTCGCTCGATAGTTATCGTATCGGCCAATGTATATAGATATTAATATACTGAAAATATTTTGTTGTGGTGTACAAAAAATAATTATCTGAAATTATGGCGAGTAACATTATTATATATATTTTTAAATTATGATACCATATTCTCCCGCTTATAAGTATTCAATGTCAGTTTAAAGCCTACGTAATTCACTCGAATTATCGATAAATTGGGTTATAAACTTAGACTACGAAATATAAATTATTTATTGCAGATCTTTTAAAGATGTGTCAATATGTTTCGACGACGGAGCCAAATATCAGAGATTTACTATTTTTAAACGTTTAAAATTTAGTGCTATAATTCATTTTTATTGCAATTATTTTAAAAAGCACAACACAGTTAAGATTATCTATCTAAATAACGTTCTTGTGACATCTTATAGTGGTCTATTAGAAGAACAGTGCTGGTTTTTGTATGAAAACTCTAATTTTAGGACTGCGATGCACATCCTTGTATATACGAGTATTATGTTCTTAATGTATTTTAATGTGTATTTGTACCTGTCCTTAATAAATTATTTTTCTTCTTTCTTTTCTTATAAAAATTTACTCCGATATATTTTCAATGTTGAGGATATTGTTTGGTTTATGCACTCAAAGCAACCGATTGGCATAAATTGGCTCTTTAATTTCTAAGTAAATAAATCCAGAAATAAAATCCTTTCATGATATTTATAATACGATCAAGTAAGTGTTCTGAGAAATCAGTTTACGTTGGTGTTTTACGTTAACGCGATGTTTGTTATCATAATTGGATATTGATGTACAAACGACTATATTTGACGTTATTTTAATATGCCTGACCGCCTGAATAAATTCAGAGAAAAGAAATACATAATAACAATTATTAAGAAAATTAATGAAATTTTAATGTTTAACAAATTAAATCCCATTTCGATTTTTAAAAATTACCTTTTGTTTCTTATAGATAATTCTGGATTAGGTACCTATACATAAATAACTCATAAAATGCGGTAATGATTATTTTTGTTATCATAATAAAATGAATAGCCGTTGTACGCGAATCCGAGTGGGCGGCACCTATGCAAGGGTACCCGTCACACTCGGTTTTAAGTGTTCGACAGACAATGTGTTAAGGTACGAAGACTTAAGATTTTGTAAAAGTAAGGTATTGTAAAAGGCGACTAAGCAACTAGTTAGGTGATAAGACTTTTTCTTCTATACAAATAAATAAAATTGGAGGGTCTGTTTGTAATATTAAAATAACCGCTTTTTACTAAGTGCATTAGGACGTATACACGGTACATATGTACGTATGGTCTCTGAAATGGCTGCACCGATTTTGACGGGACTTTCACTGGCAGATAGCTGATGTATCCAGGAGTAACTTAGGCGATTTTTATTTTAGATAAAAAATTAGTTTTTGTTAAAAATGATAAGTTTCGGAAATTTTATATACCAATTTATTTTGACCTCAGGTTTATATCATCGATCATATGAAATAGGGTTCAGCTTAGGCTGGACTTAGTAGGTTAAATTTCCAATTTAAATTGATCTCAAATATCCAAAAAATGCTGCCTAAAGTCACTATTCCACGCGGACGGAGTCGCGGGCACAGCTAGTATGTAAATAAATACATACTACTCGTATACATAAACATCCAGACGCTATATGGGAATCGAACCCATGCCCTCGCCAGCGTACCGACGTACGTTAGTCGTTACGCCAGGAGGTCGTCAAAGTGAGTATGCCGCCATAATAACCTTGTGTTGTGTCCCGGTAGTACTGATTCAGTTTCCAGTATTCCTATGCGGGTAGCTGCGTGTTCGCGGTGCTCCTGCCGTCGTAAACATCCATAGGCGACGCTTACTGCTTATAATTACTCTTAATCTCTTAAAAAAAAGACGAAGAGGAAGCTTATGATTCAGCAGTTACCGTCTCCTATGGGTGTTTGCAACACCAGTGGCATCGCGAACACGTTGCTATCCCGTAAGGGTACAGGAACTTGGGTCACTAATGCCGGAACAGAACACAAGGTTATTATGGCGGCATACTTAAGACCAAAGGTGGTCGCCATCCAGACGGGCTTGAGGCCCTATCACGTAGCTAGGGTGGGTTGTTTGGTCGCCTTTTACGACAGGCCGACCCCGGCCGCAGAGGTTAGTATTCTTTCTCCGCCCCTGCACGGATAAAAACACTGTCTGCTGTTCCAAAAAAGACTAACTCAAGTGTAATGTAAATATACAACGTTATCATCTTATTCTTTTATTTGGATAGACTAAGTATGTAGTCATGACTCGTTGGAATTCTTTTCAGGCAAATACCTCTCACTGTTCCTGATAATGTTTTCCGGGATATTGCGACCGAGTGTGACTTCGGGCATATATTTCCTGGTGTTCATGGGAGCGGCGACCGCGTGGTCTTTAGGCCGACCCCTCGAGAAGGGCTTCGCGGTAATAAGCAGATGCGTGATGGCCATAATGGCTGTACACGTTTTGGTGTTGTTGGTATACCAGTGTGCCTGGCTGATCATGCTTTATCCTCCCGAGATGGACTTTGCTAGGTAAATAAATTAAGTCTGTATTATTTAATAAGAATAACTTAACTATAAACTCTATTCAAGAGTTGTCGTATATCCATTTATATTATAACATCTCAACAGAGCAAGAACGCGGCAACCGCCTCAACTGTTAAACGTCACTCCATCTACCTGTAGTGATGTACCTTTAATTACAGATGGGCAATTCGTAATCGATTGTTAAGTTCGTTATCAGTATATAATTTAAAGAAGGAAAAAAACCACAAATCTCACATCGCCATCTAGTCTCAAACAAAGAAGCAGAGAGTTTATGTAATGTGTGCTAGAAAAATTATGTACTAGTTATATACTTTTCTTATATATATAAATATCCACCGGAACATAATAGTCTGGTATGGTACACTGATGGATCCAAAATGGAATCAGGTACAGGGGCGGGAGTATACGCGAAAGACTACAAATGTAGTAAAAGCTTGGGAAAAATGGCAAGTGTATTCCAGGCTGAAACATATGCCATAATAACCTGTGCTCAGGAGAACATAGATAGAGGCACCAGAGGCAAATCTATATATATTCTCAGTGACAGTCAAGCTGCAATCAAGGCCATCGCCTCCTTCAAAGTTGACTCCAGACTTGTCCTGGATGCCATTCAAACCTTGAATGGGCTTGGAAGGCATAACAGGGTAAGATTAATGTGGGTCCCGGGACACGAGGGAGTACATGGCAATGAAATGGCAGATGAACTGGCAAGAGAGGGCTCAACTAATGATTTTATGGGTCCGGAACCATGTGTAGGCATTCCGACTAGCCTCGTGAAAGCCACATTCAGGGATTTTGCAGACCGCAGTCAACAACAACACTGGCTGACTAGAATCGGTCTGGAACACTCCAAAAAATTTTTGGGATCCACGTACAAAGCACGAGGATCCATCTGGAACATGAGCAGGGGGCAATTACGCTACTTGCTTGGAGCCTTTACTGGGCACTTTGGAACCAACAACATGCTCATGAAGATGGGTCTAGCCGCGACACCCATATGCAGGTTGTGTGGGGAACATACAGAACGCATGGAACACCTACTGTGTACATGTGATGCATTGGCCAGGAGGCGAATGAATCTTTTGGGGGTAGGATATCCAACACCGGAAGACTACAGGCTCCTATCTCCATACCTCATTGTTAGGCTCATGAAGCAGATCTTCAATGAGATTGGAGAGGAGTGATTGCTATCTAGGGGAACACAAAAGATCCCATTGGGTCGAAGTGTCCGAGATATTTCTCGGCCCCAAAATAAGATAAGATATATATATAAATATATATTACACATAAACACCCAGCCTCCGGACGGGAACCCGTAAGTTCCGCACGCGTTCCGACTTGCCTTAGCCATTACACCGCTGAGGCTTAGTAATAATGTATAGTGTTCTAAGTAGATAAATAGATCTGTCATTAAATATGAATGCTATATATTTACTTAACAATGGCTACAGCCAGATAATTGACAAACAATTGATGTTTGATAACACTTGCCTTTAATCCTACACCGATTATATTTACACCTTAGTGCTAACTGTTCATTTATGGATGAAGAGGTATTATTTCAAAATGAATCTGATAGGTTAATCATTTGATCATGATTATCTGATCAATTTTATTACACATCGACTAGTTAATCATGAGCAAACAACGTTTATTGAATAAATAAAAAATGAACAACTTTATAAACACTATATATTTGTTGGTAGGTAAAGATTTTTAGTAGAATGAATTATTCTTCAATTTTCGTTCTTTAGGAATGAATATGTATAATTTTTCTTTCGTATTTTATTGAACGTCAACTGAACGTCCTTCCACTCTCTTCTATTAGTCATCTCAACATTCACACCCTTTTTTAGCCAAAGCCCTTTTACACAATACATCCAAATGCATGGATTTCTTTTGTCTACCTCTCCTTTTGCATCCATACACTCTGATTTCTAGCATTTTCCTTGTCCTATACACATTCTTCTTTTCATCATCATCTCATCGCATTCGAACGTCAAACTGTGTTGATGTTGACGTGAACGTTAAACAAAAACCGTCACGGCATTCATTCAAAGTCGTTTTATTTTGCTTCCAAATCGGTGCGTAAAGTGATTTACATAAACAGATTTTACTAGGACATAATCAATGGTTGCCGAAACGATCGCATTGTTGGCAGAGATTCAAAGGCCGTCTGAAGTGAGTTTTATGCACTTTACGAGACATTGTCATCACTTGCAGCTAAAAAGTTCAATAAATGCTTTTAATTTGTTTAATTTATGAAAGTTATGGTTTAGTTTAGTTCATGTTCTATAGCTATTTGTTTAAATTACTGATAAAAACAATAAAATATGCTTAAATATCTGTTAACCGACAAGACGGCAGTGGCACCTGTAAAACCAAGCGTAGGAAGTAACATCTACTCCATATATTTTCTCATGACGATTGATTCTGGAAAATGAACTCATGATCCGAATTGTAAGCTTCTAATGTAATAAGTTCATTCTCCGTGCTTGGGTGGAATACAAATACTGACCCCTGTGGCCGAGGGAGGCCTATCGTAGAAGGCGATAAAACATCTAACCTAGCTAGGTGGGGTAAGGCTCCAAGCCCGTTTGGTTGGTAAGCCTTAGCTTCTAAAAATGCCGCCATAATAACCTTGTGTTGTGTTCCAGCAGACGGTAATGTTTTGGTGGTGCTCCTGGCGTCGTAATCATCTTATATGCGACTATAACTGTTTATTATAGGTGGGCTGCCAGCCTGTCTTCTGTTCCAGAGCAGACAGGCTGGCAACAGGCAAAAAAGAAATATGGTAACACTTTAGATGAAGCTAATGGTTTAACATTTGTGATAAATAATTTTATCTTAAAATGCCATTTTCTTCGATATTTTGACCCGTTTAATTGTATTAACTTATACACATGCAAGGCAATAAATAGTGCGCCTATTACGCTTTCGAGATTTGTTTATGACACACTATCTTGATCTGGAATGTGGTATAGTGTCGTCTAAGATTGAACAAGTCCTGTTCATTGGCCTTTAATTTTACTTGTTTTACCGATGAGGTTCTGCTAACTCTGGTTCAGCGTGACAATTTAATATAATTGGGAATTTTATTTATGTACGTGTGCTTTAGGTACTTCGGTTTGACGAAATTGGTTGTCATCAATGCAACGGAACCAACGAGTTTTGAATATGAACTCACGGACGGCCACATGTGGGCTAACTTGGCGAGTCCATTGGTAATACTGATCACTTACTATGTTCTCGCCGTTGAATCTCGAGAACTGTTTAAACCTAAGGTGCGTATAACCATAGTCTCTATTGCATTGTAATAAGATTGTTCATGAATGAAATTACTAACAATATCTTATGAATTGTTTGCTTCTTAAAATTATTTTCCGATTGGCAATTGGGAGTTTGATTAACGCTGATGATCTTCTTGCCTCGAGAATATACTACGCTATGCAGTTTCGCTCAACCTTGTTAATACGCTAATTAGAAGTGCTAAATATCAAACTGTAACCTAGTTGTTTTTATTAGAATTGTTCTTAGAAACATTCATTTTGTTTGAATGGCATAATTGAATTCTCTTGATTATAAATTGGATAATAAAGTTTATGTGAGGTGTAAATTAAAATCTATTTAAATGCGAGCTGTTTTTGTGCGAAGTCCTAGCGTCTTTGAATTAGCGTATCGCCCTCGTATGAGTCATCAGGTGATTTTTCTATCTATTGTGCTAACGAAACGGGGATATAGGCGAAAAAAAAGAGCGCCTTGACTGGCTTAGAGGCGGGCCGGATCAACGGGTCGCTGCAAAAGGGCCCCCTTCGCCGCGCCAGCCGTCGCGGCGCGCGTGACAAGTGGATGAGCGCCTCGAACAAAGTCCGAGTAAGCGCGGGCGCTTCCAACTCCACTTTGTATATAATTCTTAGCTCATCTCACTCTCTCACTTTTTCATAAATAAACTATTGATATTTGATTATATCCAATTCAGATTTTAATCTGAAACTTAGTCTAACTCATGCTTCTTTTAAAAGATATACATTTCTGATTACTTTTCGAACATATATTGGATTATTCACTAAAATTAATAGTTGATACTTAAAAAAAAGGAAAGCTTTAGCATCAAACTGGCTAGAGTTTTCTCTACCTAATAATAAAATTATTTATAAACCATAACGGGTGATTTTTTCGTTTTTTGTGTAGGTGGGTAGTAAATGTAAATAAAATAAAATGTAGAGATTAAATTTTCCAGACATATCAGATACCAATAGCTTATTAATGATTTCTTAAAGTAGGTACAACTAATTAAGTAGTATCCTTCACTCTTAGAAAATTATAACTATTGTTATTTTTCAAAGAATTGTTGTAACTTGGTTGCATGTAATGTAGATAAATCATTTAATGCATACATGTCATGTAGAAAACTATTTTCAATTTTCCTTTCACATAATGTAAAAACCAGGCACTGAAGGACACGGCTTGTGCTAACATCTGCATCTTTTGATTTCTCCTCACTTGTTTTTTGAGAACGGTTGGAAGCTCATTCAAAATTTTTGTATTTTATTTTTGCAACCTGCTTTCGTTCTTTTGTAGGTTGCATATTCATACATAAGTTCCCAGGCACTTCGCGGGGATGCCGGTGAGGAAAGTCCTGTAGGTATTACACCGTTATTTTTCTACGAACTTATCGTTCGGCGCACTATATGTTCATTGTTGTATATGGTGTCACAACAGGAAATATTTGTATTGAATTTCCCTTATTTTATTTATATATAACGTTTAAAGAAACGTTTAAAGTAAATTTTTTACAACATCAATAAAATATGAACTTAGTTCTTACAGGAATAAGCAATTTATAGTTGCTTTTAAAAAAACTAATCAATATGAGATCATGGCATCTGTCATGATGCATCTGCATTTTACAACAGAAAATTTATCTATCTCATAGTTTCTTTTTTATTTTAAATTTGTCAGTTAATGCACATTCGAAAATTATATTTGTACACAATTAAATAAATATATTCTGAAAATTCCCACAGAGCCATTTAGTCCCAAAGTAAGCGACAACGCTTGTGTTATAAATACTAAACAACTGATCTACTACATAAATTCTTTTCTGTTCTAAATAATTGCATATATTAAATATAAACACCTAGACTCGGAATGGGAATCGAACACGTGACCTCCACAGAAATTCCGTTGTACAAATCTGTCTTTATTGGATGCTTGATACCATGTTTCAAACAACAAGGACATTATCTGTATTAATTATAAAATATTTCTTGTTGCAAGAAGGGAAAATAATACTTACAATATATTACCTGGAACATATTAAATATTATTACGATCTTCCATGCTTGGTCCAATATGCTTATTTAATATCACGGTTAATGCAAAATATTCATTAGTAATTAATTAAATGTTATTTGTGTGTCTTCACTACTCATATCATGTGAAATGTTTCGTGTCCACTGTAATTAAATTGCTGCAGTGTTTTTGCATCGTGTATTTTCATGCTTATGTATGTATACTAGTAATTGTAGATAAATGTTGCATTTGTTGATTACATTAAACATACTGTTATTAGATTGAATGAAGCATAATTGAAGTTTAAGTCATTTAATTAAATTACACGCTTTAAGTTTATGGATATATTATTGTTAATCTTTGTTATATTTCTGAATTACATCAGACGATCAGGTGATATATCGGACTGCCCCATAGTCAAAATTATTATGGGCATGGGCGCAGGTCGAAATTGTAAATTTTATTCTTAAAAATTAGTAAATTTTTTAAAATTAATGATTCAAACCAGTGTTCAAGTAGCATTAATAAATAAAAAAAAACTTGCTAATATTAGAAATGAATATGTAAATTATTTTATATCCAGTTAATACGCAACATTAGCCCAAGTAAACGTTGGTCAAGTATTCGCTCAAGTTCATTGCCGCGACAATTACATCAAGATTCCACTGGCTCTGTCGTCGTTCCCGATGAAGGTAAAATCTATTTTTGTTTTTATATAAGTCTGAAAATATTTGAATAATTTATAGTTATTACTTGTATAACAAAAACGTTTACACGCGCTTTTGGCGTGTACACGTGTGTATGAGCTAATTTAGTAATTTTGATAATTTTATGAAACGTACTTTATTTCTGATTCAACATTACAGAATCATTCATTGAAGAAGAGGAGCCTACTTTGTTAGATGATATTATAGCTGCTATTATCGACTTCTTCCAAGTTCTAGTCAGGTAAGACATTAGAGATAAATTTGCCATTGACACAACTTGCTATTGCAAATATTTTTCATAATCCTTATTGGTATTGAATGGTGTTTCGTTTTGTTATTTCAGATCTTCATATATAGCGACAACGATTACAATGATGGCGTGGAGTATAATGTTCCATTCGTGGCTCACATTTGTGCTCTTAATGTGGGCGAACGTAGTATGGCTCTGTCACAATCAAAGGTCCTTCATGTTGAAAACTAGTCCCGTTTTAGTATGTTATGCCATGCTGTTGCTGATTGCCCAGTATATATATGGCATGAACTTGTACGAATCGGAACTGCCGACGAATATTACAGTGAGTGATTTGATTTTAACATCCACGGTAACTTAAGTATTTCTTATTTTTTCAATTTATATTAGAAATTTATATCGCGCGCAGTTAAGTTTATTAAAGCACGAGGGCGTCGTCTGCTCAGGCACAATTTTTTATTTTGTTATATTTTCATACATCTCGCTCACTCTTTTACCAACGTTCTGTTTTTTCAATAATCTACCATCTTACCTGTATATATAATATTTAAACAATGTTCTGTTTATAAATAAATATTAAGTAACAGCTACAGTAGTAAACTAGCATTAGTCAGTAACACAAAAATTTCGGTCGCGATGACGATGAAAAGTAAAGAGATGTAAGATGGCAAAGTGTTTTCACGTGTATATATATATACCTAGTCAGGTCATAAGTATTGTCACACAGTAAAAACTTTTCTTTTAGAATGCTGGCCACAAAAATGTTTATTGAATTAGAATTTCGAATTGTTCATGAAAATAAAAATGTATAACTTTTAGAATTTTACTCATTTTTAAATGTGGAGTGGACGCTTAAAGAAGACCGTGTTGCAGTTATTGCGTTGCATCGTTGCGGTTACGCGCCAATTCAAATTTTTAACATACTGAAAAATTTGAATATTACCAAAAGATTCGTTTATCGTACCATCAAACGATACAATGAAGACTCTAGTGTAGATGACAGGTCAAGAAGTGGTCGCCCTCGGTCTGTTAGGACTCCAGCAGTGATAAAAGCTGTGAAGGCACGAATTCAAAGAAATCCCAAACGTAAGCAGAAACTGTTGGCCCTTCAGATGGGGTTAAGCAGAACCACGGTGAAAAGGGTGTTAAATGAAGACTTAGGGCTTCGGGCATATCGAAGAAAAACAGGACATCGTTTGAATGCTCGTCTAATGGACCTGAGACTGAAGAGATGCCGCGCTTTGTTGAAGCGGTACGCGGGAAAAAAATATCGGGAAATTCTTTTTTCGGATGAAAAAATGTTTACCGTAGAAGAGAGCTACAACAAACAAAATGATAAGGTGTACGCACACAGTAGTGAAGAAGCGAGCAACCGTATTCCGCGTGTCCAACGAGGTCATTTTCCATCCTCGCTCATGGTATGGTTGGGAGTTTCTTATTGGGGCTTAACAGAGGTACATTTTTGTGAGAAAGGTGTAAAAACGAATGCTGTTGTGTATCAAAATACAGTCCTGACGAACCTTGTGGAACCTGTTTCTCATACCATGTTCAATAACAGGCACTGGGTATTCCAACAAGATTCGGCGCCAGCTCATAGAGCGAAGAGCACACAAGACTGGCTGGCGGCGCGTGAAATCGACTTCATCCGGCACGAAGACTGGCCCTCCTCCAGTCCAGATTTGAATCCGTTAGATTACAAGATATGGCAACACTTGGAGGAAAAGGCGTGCTCAAAGCCTCATCCCAATTTGGAGTCACTCAAGACATCCTTGATTAAGGCAGCCGCCGATATTGACATGGACCTCGTTCGTGCTGCGATAGACAACTGGCCGCGCAGATTGAAGGCTTGTATTCAAAATCACGGAGGTCATTTTGAATAAACTTTAATGTCATAGGAATCTATGTTTTGTTAAGTTCATTTTGGTATATGAATGGTTACATAATTAATAAACTTGTTACAATTATTTTACATTAAACATGTGACAGAATTTATGACCTGACTAGGTATATATTGTAACTAAAAATTAATCGTGGTTACGACGTATCTGTTTGTTCCCAGGAAGTGAACCTCCATCAAATTGGTCTCGGCCGTCCCGAAGTGGAGCCGTGTGTGCCTCTTCTAATCAAGTCATTGTTCACGTGTATGTTCTGGGTGACGCTCCGACAGCGTGTGCAGGAAATTCGTCAAAGGAGGCAATCGGCGGTCATAACCGATATGGCGGCTCCGTTGCAGCTCACGGTCTCCACTGCTGCTAGTGGTAAGTTGGATAGCCATTAGAATATTAAAAAAATGTTTCTTGCAAGAAAAATTTTATTATTATAGGAATCCAGGGTCCAATACAAATATGTACTTCTTTTTAAGATCTTTTTGAGAAATGTTTTTTATATATATTGACACAGATCTAAAATGGAATAATTGTTCATAATTATAACGTTTTTTGTGCATACTTAAGGTTTGGTGAATGGTAACGTTGAAAACTTACAAAATCGATATTAAATAATTTTTATATCTTTCTATACAATAATTCTATCGCTTATGCCTCAACATTCCTAAGCATTAATTAATGAATAAACAAAATGTATTTGCATTGCATGATACTTTATAATTTTCTGTTGATTATATTCCATAATGCATGATTAGTACATAATACTTTGAAACGTGAACTTTAAACACAAATTTATATTGCAACTACTTTTTAAACACCTTATATACCATTAACTATTATCCACAATTTCTTTTTGAAAAAAAGAAAACGAATTCAATTAATTAATTAGGAAAAGTACAGCCTATGGTACTGCACATATACATACACGTGCAAGTTTTAATATTAGGCTCTTCAATAAGGCAATGATTATTATATCGCACTTTTTCTGACTGGATAATGATGAAAGAGCGCGATATACAGGATCGTGTATGCGTGCAAAATGTTTGCTATAGAAAAAGGTCGCCAAGTACGACTTGTTTTCATGCGATAGATTTGTAAAACTACTACTAGACTTACAGCTGCATTGTACGTTTTTTTTTCGAGATAAATATTAGTCTTATTCTACATTATGTATCTCTGTTTCAAATTTAATACTATTCAAACGTTCTGGCTTCATTGCGGAATAAACATCAATCCAAACATTTTATAAATTAACACTGATTATTATAAGGTATACAAATAAGATGCCGCCGTTTTATGAAAGACGAACGCACCAGAAGCATATGTTGAAATTATGAGATGTAAAACGTAATACGTTCTTGTATATTTAAGGTAAACAATAAAGAGTTTTTCAGTCACACATTCATTCAACCTTCTAATATTTGTGACTCCGTAACAGCATTATATGATATTTTATGTCCAAAAATGGTAATTCTTGTGTCGAATAGGCGTCATTTGCGGGAAATACTAATCTAGCATTGATTTGAAGAAATCTTCAGTTGAGGCGCATTGATTACTTGTAAAAGTGTATGGAAGGCTGTTTTAAGTGTGAGAAAATATCGTGAATGGGTAAAAAATATTGAACTTGGCGTGGAAGACAAAGAACGTAATGGAAGACCGACAGCGTACGAAAATAAGTAATAACAATATTATATAATTGTTTTATTAAAATTGTTTTATTATAACAATATTATAATAAAACAATATTAGAGCAAAATTCGTCACAAACAAAACTTGCACTCAGATTACAACATGTTTGTCTGAGCAGCGCTTTGCATCATCTGAAGATACCAAATATTGGATTGATTCGTGAATAGCCTCGAAAGATGAGGAGTTCTTCCGACGTGGTGTCCGATGCTGCCAGGAAGATGTGGAAAAGTAGTGGCTAATGATAGAAAATACTTTGAATAAAACTTTATTTACCGTTATTTTACGATACATTCCTAATTTTGATTTTAAACTAATAACGGCGGAAATTTGTTTGTACGCTTTGTATTAAACTATTAGCGTGAAATACATTGCCTAATTTTTTTCTATAAATAAAAGCACAGTAAATAATATCTTATGCTATACTACCGTATTAACAATTAATTGAATATGTGCTTTAAAATAAACAATGCTTCTGCTAATTTAAAAATGATAATTTTTTAATGGCGCCTATTCCTCTCTTCACAAGTATTAAAAGTAATTATTATATTATATAAAGCGGTAAAAGAATATATTGTTCGAAATTTTCGTATGATCAAATACTAGAAATGAGTGTCATCCGTATTTTCTTTTTATTATCTTCTTTAGTGATTGAAGCGCAACGCGAGCAAGAGAGCCGTTCCCGCCTGTTGCGCGCTCTGGGAGAGTGGCTGCGGGCGATGTGCGCTCGTTACTGGATTTATGTGGTGGTGATCATGCTGTTCGTGATCGGCGTGACGGGGGAGCGCATGACCATATTCAGAATCATATACATGTTCCTCTTCCTTGGCTTTATACTCATGTTTCAGGTGAGTGGATTGTCGACATCGATTTACATTTTCTGAATAGCTACATATGAAGCGTAATATTATATTAATAGGTAAACTAAACTATATTCTCTTTTTTACGAAAATCGAGCGGGCGGAGGAGTTTGAAATTCAGCACAATGCTATTTTTTTAATAATAAAGCTTTAATTAAGCTTAAAAGGACGTTACTAATTGTATAAAATAAACAATACATTACCAAGCATTTGACACATACACACACGAATACAATATGTATACAGGGTGACTTTGACAAACCCGTCCAAATTTTTTTTACGCACTAAACCTCATTTTAGGAACCCATTTTTGCAAAAAAAAAATGTATGTCAAATTTTCACCATAAAATATTTCATATATGATCATTAATTCAATCGTACAGAATAGTGCTATGGTGCAACCTTCGTACGTTAACCTGTTTATACCTGTCTCTGTCTCTCCCACGTAAATGAGTAGTGCGTATTCGCTCGCCTCGCCTCGCCGTCCTCGGCCTTTTACTAGGTCAGATGGAGAGGTCATTGACACTCTAGCGCCGTATTATGTAATTTGCGAGTTCTTTGAACGACTGTGATGCTGATTACTCAACATTTTTGTACTATGTGATACAAAACTAAAATACACGTGTCTCATAATTTTTACTAAAGATTCTTCTGTGTGAATTTGGACGGGTTTGTCAAAGTCACCCTGTATATATACTCTTTTGTTTAGGCTTAAGTCTGTAGCCTGAGATTAAATTATTTGTCTATTATTATGTTATTGTGGTCAAGTTTCGAACACTAATTAATATTTCCTGGAGCCTCTTCTCTCTTGTACGAAACGGTTGTTAAGAACAATCACGTCGCATTCTCTTCGGATTTTGAGTGAACTCCCGGTTGAGGTTTTCCCATCGCGCATCGGTACGATATGGGGATTTTCAATGAGTTGTGTAATATGGCAAATATAAAGTAATAGCTATGGAAATTATAAGCAATTAATTTATTTAATTATATCTTTTCAGATTAGTTGGTATTGGTGGCGTCGTCTGATGTATATCTTTTGGATAACAGTGATCATTTATTCAATGATCAATTTGATCCTAATTTACATTTATCAATTTGATAATTTCTCTAAAATAATAGAGAAATATTTACTCATCAGTGAAAACTTGTAAGTATAAGTTTATGAATTATTTTCATTTACAATTAAATAAAAATAAATGTAATTCCACTTAAGTACCATCAAGTTTCTAATAAATAAAATGTTGGGTTTAGTATGATTAATGAAACTAAAACAAAAATAGTACTTAAATAAACACAACGTTCTTTAAGGCTAGTTTATAAAATCTCTGGACTTTGCAGCAGAATCCGCGCCTTGTAGGTAGTAAATTAATATTTTTTATAGCTAGAGTTCAACAACAGCATCACGTCAGGCAAACGGTCCGCCCCATAGTAGGTGGTCACCGTCGCCTATAGACGTTTTTAACATTATTATTACAAACATTTCATGTTGTTTTGTTTAGAAATATATGAGTTTTTATTGCTGTAATATAGCGGACAGGTTGACAGCACCCCTAATACGGTTGTCCTCGTCTATGGATGTTTGCTATGCCAAGGGTATCGCCAACGTACTGCCGGCTTAGCAGGAGTTTAATAACGCCCTTTTTACATGTATATTTGCACCATATCAGTGATCGCATACTAGCATATACAACATATATTCTTTTAAAAAAAGTACACAATTCTAATCTCGCAAGATTGTGATTAGTAATTTTGTTTTGGTTACAGGCAACACGACTTAGGCCTGGAGCCATACAATCCTGCGGATTTGTTCGTTAAACTTTTAACACCCACCCTTTTCTTGATTATCACAATAATGCAAGTGCATTACTTCCACAAGGATTTCATGGCACTATCCGATTCAAGAACTAGGTAAGTTGAATTCAAAATTTATATTGAAAATGTAACCCTAAATCGTTTGGTCGAAAATTTCTGATCTTATTAAATGTTTCTCAATGCGTTTTGAACCGAATCAATTCGGAGTGCGTAATTTTCTATATCTCTGCGCGACTTAAGTCGTTACATATTCATGACAATTCCTATTATCATGTCTAGGGGAATGAGAAAATAAAAAATTTTAAACAAGACCCCTTTCTTGTTTAGACTACTGTTAACTGACTCACTGCAAAATAAATGGGATGACATTGTGACACACAATATGGGAGATTATAATAGTACTTAAAATATGCAAGCTGGGGTGACAGTGGCAGTTCCATCGGCCACGTTTGTCGCCTGATGGTATGATAATTTGCGCAAGATATCCGGTCGGGATTGAATGCAAAAAGGCACAGGACCAGAATGCATAGCGAAAATTAGAGCGAAGGCCTACATTCATCAGTGACATTGTCACTATTGTTGCAAACATAGAAGCTCCTTTCAAACGTCGATATATTTCAGGGCAAACAGCGTGGTAGCAAGAGATCAAGATTCTAGCAGACCGAGCCAAACGGGGGCGTCCACGATGAAGGATGACGTATGTATAGATTTTCTATCGCTTCACACTTAAATGTTTACTTAAACACGTTTAACGTGGATACTTCTATGTTATGTGAAGTTAAAGTCAAATCTATGCAATGTTATTAAACAGGTGTAAAACTGTTAAGAGATAAATTATTTGTTAGAACACATTCTCCCCATTAGTGCATACATAAAAACCTAAGCCAAACTTATTTTTTTATATTTATGTTGTATTATTAGCATATTTTGACGGCTTCTGGCGTAACGGCTTTCGTACGTTAAAATGTACGAGTTAGATTTCCGTCTCGAGTCTGGATTTTTATGTATAGTATTTATATATGTATTTATATATTAAAGAAAAGTATATAAATAGTATAAACTTTTATTTAATATCTGGTAACTATAACACAAGTGCTCTGCTGCTTACTTTGGGCCTAGATGGTGTTGTGTGAATTTTTATTTAAAGTTTTTATTATTTTGTTGCAGTTACCACAACTTCCGCTTGAGGAGCAGCCGGCGTCCATCGAGGGCAGCATCACTGAAGCCGATCGTTCTATAGACAATTACTCAGTTAACACCGCCGCCAAGAGGTCGTTGCGAAGGTAATTTAATCGACTGAAATCGATTGTATGAATTTGTAGGTTGAATATGTTTCTAGGTTTATAGCGAGTAAACTGCAATTTCGATCCGTTCGTTGTTTCTTTTCTTTAGGAACTATTGGCACATGATGTCAAAAATGCAATTTATTACGTATACATTTTTGCATCAATGAAGTGAAATAGATCTTATATACATGACAATACCACCATTACGCCATATACCTTAGTAGGTAATTCAAACAATATGTGTACATAGTTTGTATTCGTACACAAAAAAATGTAAGAAATATATAACGCAAAAAATATTAAAGCCACATAAAAAACGCTTGTACAGGTTACAACCTGTTACAACATAAACTTACTCAGTTATCTTAATGTACGTAGAATTCAGATACCATTGTACAAAACTAACTGTTTTCGTTGTGCTGTAACTTTATTATGAAAATGTAACAATTGAGTCAAGTTGATAAACTAAAAAAAATACTAGTTATTGAGTGATTTGTGTTTTCGAGTGTCCTACGCTAAGCTTCTCTTTTACTTTTTATTATAAAATACTCGTAATTGACTACCGTTATATTAATTTATCGTTTGTATTAGGAAATTAATAATAACAAGCTTATTTATTCCTTACAAGCCTTATTTTACAAATTTTCTTAGTTACTAAAACTTAATTATCAGTGCTTTTATTTTGTAAGGCCATCTCCAACTTATTCCTCTCTTTTCTATTTTTTGCTGTTTCCATCCAATTTGGGTCCGCGGTCTGCATTATTTCGTCGGCCCATTTTTCTATAGGACGGCCTCTTCCTCTTCGACCGGTCCTGCCCAGGTTGTGATTTTTCTTGTCCACCTATTGTCGGATAGCCGTGCCATATTATTAGGAAATTACTGAAACTTAATTATTTGTTGGTCCTCTTTTTGTAACTCCTCTTTCTGGATAAAGATTTAGTAACTAAGAAAAAATTGTAATTTTCTTTGTAGAATAAATAGACTTATTATTATCATTATTAGGAAAGTGTCAAGATCCCGCTCGTACGCGCCCACGGTGACGGAGCGCCCCTCGACGGCATTTCGCTACGAGTTCGCGAACGCCTTCAACAAGTTCCGACAGAAAGTGGTCGAATGGACGGACAAAGTGTTCATATACCTCGACATACATCTCATCAAGATCATATTCATCGCTCTCATGCTGTTATGTGTGGCTAACGTGAGTAATGTCTCATTTAATTCTTTTCTGACTTTTAAGACTTACTGTATGACCAAATTTCCTTTACGTGCGGTGTTTATAACATTTATATACATCGATCTCTTGGCGTAACGTCGTCGGTACACTTGTAGAGGTCACGGGTTAAATTCCCGTCCAGCGTGTAGAAGTAAGTATATATGTAGTACATATATCAATTGTCTAATACCCATAACACAAGTGCTATGCAACTTAGTTTGGGACTCTATGGCTTTGAAAAATTAAATGTGTGACTGCAATCTCCCAATATGATCGTATTTATTATTATTATTTATATAGCGTAATATTTTGGTATTTATACGTTGGAACACTATTTAAGCATGTTGCAAGAGTACAAATAAACAATTATTGCAGCCTTAGAGACATATATTTTAACCAAGACATGCAATTTGAGTTTTTAGATTTTTTGATGGAAAAATGTTTGTTCATAATGGTTATCCAATGTTTAAAGTGTCACAAAACCGTGTAAATAACGATAATCACTTAATAATGGACCTGTCGCTTGCCCTATGTATTATCAAATGATTGTTGCTAACACAGGCGTTTTTATTCCCAAAGTTACTTGAATCAAATGTTATATCACCAATATCTATGTATATGTGTACTAGTACTACTCGGTTGCATATACAACTCTCTCTCTCTATCTCTCTCTATCTTTCTCTCTCTCTCACTCTCTCTCCCTCTCACTAAACAAATTTTAATTCCGAATCAATATCCGAATTAAAAAACGATGAAGATTATAGGAACACCGTTTTCTTGTATTCTATCTCATTCACTCGCATGCTAAATTCTATTTATGAATATGTTTGTCTCTTTTTGGTACAGCTTTTTCGTGTCATTGATTTTTAAATCACAACGGTGCTAAAGAAGTTTCACAACAAAAAAAAACATTTTTAGGTATGCGCTATGCACGTGCCGATCATGTTGATAATCTGCCCCGCGTTGTGGCTCAACGCCCGCAAACAGCGATTCTGCGTGCTCATTATATCTACCCTGATTAGTGTATACCTTATGGCGAAGATGGTTTACCAAATTGAATACATCAAACACAGCTTCTTTAGTGTCAACTGTACGGTGAGTATAAAAATTATAAGGGTAATAATTTATTTATTAAATTTAAATTGTCTGTAATATATACCTGTACATTGATATCATTTCATTTTATTGTAATTCACCTACACCGCCATATTCTTTTTTACAATTCCTTCCAGTTAGGTTATCTGGAAGAGATCGCTTTAAGCGATAAGATCGCCTTTAATATTTTATTATTATGCTATTACTTGTAATTACTGTCTAGTGTTTAGTGTGTTGTCCTAGTTATAAGTTTCATTTTAAATGTATAGCAATAAAGATCTATCTATCTATTTCAAATTAAATTAAAAATATAATTTATTTTCGTAAATTCATATTACAAATTAATTAATTGAATTTAATTATGTGATAAGAGCATCATCATTAATATCTACTGAATGTTTTGGATTTTGGTTCCCAGTAGCATGAATATAATGAATACAAATGCGACCTATCACATTTCTTGGGACATAAATTTTAGAAGTATTCTCGGAATTATTATTCTAATCCTTTATTAAATAAGCATAATTTTATTAAGCATATAAAAATAATCAGCGACATGCAATGCATAACGTACACATTTTTATGATTATAAACAAATATAGGATTACATTGATTTTTTAGGTATATGTTAACGACACTGAAAATATAACATCGTTCAACAACGCCGAATGGGTCGGATTCGAAAAGGCCACCCACGAGAAACCTCTCGTAGTACTCATAAAAGGGTATATTGGACTCATTGCGGTTTTCACGTTCTACTCTTTGGTTACCTACAGGCAGGAAAGTCTAAGGTAAAATCATATTAACGCCTAAATTAAAGATCTGTATTGAATTCCACACACATTAATTTCTAATATGTATCCGGATGACCAAGCTTTGCTCGGTATTTTTATTTTTCTAAATTGTGTTTTTTGGAAATTAACAATTGATTTTCTTAGTCTAACCTCAAAGCAAACACTCATTGACTTCGTGTTACTTAACAACGCCATCTGCTGGAATAGCTTTAGTGTTGTTGTGTCGTTAAAGCAATTTAAAAAAAATAGTATTATTATTCGCCGATAGATGTCAGGAAGAGTCATTTTTCAGTTTAAAGATTTGAATTTTTCTTTGTGCATGGACAGAGTAATAATACTGAGCCCAGAGCAGCCGGGATCGGCCTGTCGTAAAAGGCGATAAAAGTAGTCTAGCTACGTGGTAGGACCACGAGTTCGTCTCGATGTTAATCACTCTTGGTCTATAAGTACGCTGCCATAATAACCTTTGGTTGTGTTTCGGTGACCCAGGTTTAGGTACGCCTATGGGACAGCAGCGCGTTCGCGGTGTCTCTAGCGTCGCAAACATCTATAGGCGACGGTAACTGCTTACTATTGAGACATCAGCTGCTATTCCTCAGCAATTAAAAAAAATATTGTTTCGGGTTTTTATTACATTTCGACATCATGTATGAAATAATGTGTATAATATAGTCTTAGAATTAAAGTTATGTAACATTTTAAATGTAGAATGATTTGACAAACAGAAGATGACATGTACCGGTTAGGTTCTTGTTAGGTATCTTGGCTGATATGCTAATTATAACACAATTGCCATGTACCGACGGTAAAGGAAAATATCGCGATCAGCATATCAAGATCACCTGAGTGAATAACCCGCTAATCCGCCTTGGTAAAGCCTGATAAGAATATTGTCCATTCCCTCTAGGAGGACGCCCAATGGTAGGACCTTGTAGGCTGTTGTTGTTTAATAGTTAAATAAGCATTGCATGCGAAAATTATAATTATACATGATTATAAATTGTGTTTTTAGTATATACCACTGATTTTACAATAGTTTCTAGTAAATAATTTCTTAGACTCCGTCTCTTGACAAGGTAAGAGCTAATCAGGTCATAAGTCAGGTCTGTTATAAATAATAGATGATATGATAACAGGTGTATTCGCTGGCCGATTAGATGGCCTTTTTTAAGCTTAGTGATACTGATAATAATAAATATGTAAATATGATCGAAATCCGACTGAGGAGTAAATTTTTGTTTATATTAGTGTTAACTTTCAGGCATATGGGTTTATTACCAAAAGAAAAGGATAAAGTTATGTTCCCAGAAGTGACGCGTAAAGAGGCCGATAAGGATTTAATACACTGTATGAAATATTTGATCAATTATGGATTTTATAAGTTTGGAGTGGAGGTACGTATGTTTTCTTCTGTAGAAAGATTTTTTTTTTGTTGAAGTTATACTTCATTTGGCGCGTTTGGAAAAATTTACGAGAGTACATTTTTGTGATGTGCATGCACATCGAGAGTGACATGACGAAGTTAGCTGATACCTGTCTGTCAAGTTTCCGTGAAAAGCATAATTATATTCAAAGAAGTTTCTCAAATATTAATAAATCTACATCACGTGTTTTATATCAGTGGAGATAAAAAATATATTCATATATATATATATATATATATATATATATATATATATATATATATATATATATATATATATATATATATATATATATATATATATATATATATATATATATATATATATATATATATATATATATATATATATATATATATATATATATATATATATATATATACATACATACATGTGTGTATGTGATTTTTTAATTATGGTGAATGGTGTACAATGGTCCATTGTAAAAATTCATGATAAAAGTGTCTTATATTTTAAAAAAACTTTTATCATAAGATTTGATAATTAATTATGGTTTGAGGTTAACTGTCGGTATGTATTCTTTTTATTTTATTTATTTATCATTCCTTTTACCAATAAAGAGTTGTGGCATACGAGACGAAATCTTTAGCTATTGTTGTTCCGTTACGCCAGAGAAGTATAAAACTTCTTAGGCCCACTTGCACGCATAGTCGGGTTAAATAAATAAGTGTAGAGTTTGTAAACTCTGGGTTAGTTAATTAAAATCTTAACTCTCATTGTGCCTTGCACCACTAAAAAATATCACCGGGTTAACTAACCTGACATTTCTTTTTTTAGCTGGGAACATTGCAATGTCTATGCTTACCTATTGTAACCCAACCAAAGATGAAAAACGAAACTTACATGTCTACAGCATACTGTATATAGGCTTCCTTTTTATCCCACAATGTATGACTTTTGAAGATTTTTGTTTTAACCGTATTGTATCGTGTCATTTATTTAGTTTTGTGAGTTTGTGGCGTGTAAGTGATAAAATAAACGAGTTTTTAAAGATTAATGGATAACACACTACAAAATATTATAGATAGGTACACAATATACAGCGCAACTTAACCTCAATTTATTTTTACAATTGACATTACAGTTCACTAACCCTGTGTTAACGATTTAACCTGTCCACATCGGTGGGTTAAGATATTTAAAAGTTTAACCATAGGGTTACTCCTAACTCTTGATGGCGCAAGATAAATTATTTATTTAACCCTGTGTTAACAGTTAACACCGAGTTAATTAAGATAACCCAGGAACGTGCAAGTGGGCTTTACGTGCGTACATGAGTTATTTTTCATTTCATTTTCGAAACTTTGTATTATTGGTTGTCTTAATTTTTTTGAAACACATAATAACATAACTAATTATGATTATCTTTTATTAGATTACGTTGATCTGCTTGGTGGGCGTGATCGGATCTCGCATGGACGTGTACGCCGCGTTCTATTCCGCGTGGCTGCTGGTGTTGGTGTCGCTGCGCCGGGCGAGTGTGGCGCGCGTGTGGGCGCCGTTCACCTCGTGCGTCACTTTCCTCATTCCCATTCAATACTTGATAACTGTTGGCGCCTTACCACAGTTGTGCATAGACTATCCATGGCGTGGAGATGATCAGGTGGGTCATGGGATTTTTCGATTGTCTATATGGCTTAAATTACCACTTATTCTCAATGGTTCTCGGACATCCGAACGCATATAGAGATTCGATCTCTGTCTCCAGTCAAGAGTACCCTAAACCGAAGAGCATGTATGAAAGGAATAATGAAAGTGGACGAAGCGAAACAAGTATGTAAAGATTGTAGCAAGCGGAAAGAAGTGGTCTCTGCCTACCCCTACGGGAAAGAGGCGTAATTATATGTATGTATTTATTTACAAATATTGTTCGGTCCTTGCCTGGATATAGATAGAAAATTATTGTTCAGTCTATTTTGGCGATTACCCTCATATCTGTTTGAGTCGATGGTAGGGATGGTAGGTCTTTATCCGTGCAGGGGCGGAGAAAGAATACTAACCTCTGTGGCCGGGGTCGGCCTGTCGTAAAAGGCGACTAAACAACCAACCATAATAACCTTGTATTGTGTTCCGGCATTAATGACCCAAGTTCCTGTACTCTTATGGGACAGCAGCGTGTTCGCGATGCCACTGGCGTTGCAAACACCCATAGGCGACGGTAACTGCTAAATTCTAAGCGGGCCGTCAGCCTGTCTGCTGTCCTACAGCATTAAAAAAAAAGGCCGAAAATATAATCTCCTTATTATCTGTCAACGTTTGACAAAAACCAATTTGGATGTACCGTATGCTTAAGTCTTGTGCCTTTATCCTCTTTGAAAGGAAATATTGTTGGCCATGCCAATACTTTAATTCTTACACTGGAAAGTGTAGTGTAATTGTGCAATAAATTACAACCTAGAACTGGCGCCTTACGGGGGGGGGGGGGGGGGGGGTTCTACAACAAGCTGTTAGCGACGTAAGTGGCTAAAAGCTTTAATTCCTTTTTCTGGTCCAGTACACTGTCGCATAAAATCTAGGAGAATTCTCATTACATATTATAAAAAAAAATGGAAATAGTGGTTATTATCAGATTCCTAAATTTATAAATTACGATGCCGAATCGCTGTAAATTATGTTCGATTATTTCAGCAAATGAAACACGTCCGAACGTGGTTGTTCCTTCCATACGCTTTAGATCCGCCGCACGCGATGAAACTCGTATTCGACTACTTCCTTCTATTGTTCGCTTCGAGGCAGTTAAGAGTGTTCCGCATAGAGAGGGTTCACGGCGACACTTATTCGGGGGGATCGAATAGCGAGGACATTGGCAAAGATTGGGAGACACCCCAGTTTGTTAATCCAGTACCAGATTTTTTGGGCTATGTTGGGTAAGTAATCATTGATCTGCTGAATTCAAATAAAAATTTTACATATATGCATAGCAATGTTTTAATGTCTCCATTAAATACTCCATTATATAATATTTATATATATATATATATATATATATATATATATATATATATATATATATATATATATATATATAATAACCGATAATTGTTGTTTTAATATTGATAAATAACCAGTGTTTAATAGTTTTTATAAATCAGAAGAAAAAAAGAGATTGAAATTGATACTTTTTTCAATAAATTTTTGATGTTGCATTTTTGACTAAATAACATGATAATTCAAAAATGGTTCACTTTTACATAATGCATATGGGGGTTAAAATTATAGCAAATAGTCACCCTACCCTATCACTTACTAACGGGAATACTGTATATTGTTCAATTCAGTATATAATTATGACAAATACAACTGCGATGTTGATATTCTGTGAAATTTTAGGTCTTGGCTTGACGTGATCAAACGTATGGTGTTCTTGGGAATGTTATGGGTAACGCTCGCTATAATGTTTATGACGGGCACAAACAGGGTTAACCTGTTCTCTATGGGCTACCTCATTGGATCGTTTATATTCCTGTGGCAAGGCACTGATTTCTATTTGAGACCCAAACATGCAATATTGCAATGGTAAGTTATCTTCATTATTTCAGTTTGAATTTCATTGCCTTTTTCAAATATTGAAAATTATTTGAGTAGAATTCTAAATCTAAGTGTATGATTGGCTGGAAATGTGGGACATGGAAGATAATAATGCACCTGTCAGAAAATTACACTCTTGTTTATTTATAATATGAGCGACTTCAAAGACTAGTTTTATAATTAAATAATATATGTTTGCTTTTTAAACACACCTATTCCCGAATTTACGCGGAATATAGGTTCCCGACAAAACCGTGTAAAACAGGATATACTCAATATGGACTTGATTCAGTCACTTATTTAAGTAAAACATCTTAAAAACCTACCTGACCAACCTACCTGCATTAATAGAACAAAAATAAAGCAAAGAAACTTTCAAGAATCTTCATGAAAAACAATTAACAACAGTCGTTACTTTTTAAAGTACTTTTAAAAGATTATATTGTTTTAAAAGCGATATTTTAATTTTTTATCGATATTTTTGGCATCATAAAAGCTTGACAAATTTATACACAAACGTTCCAAAAAGCAACTGATAAATTGCTATCAGTGTTACGAAATAAATGAGGCCCAAAAATGTTAACGATGTGTACATGGGACTATGCCCTATATACATTTTTCAAAATTCTTTAATTTATAAACCGTTTAAAAGCGGAATAGTTAAAACGAATACGAATATATATCCAACGTAAATTCTGAATTATTACTGACAGTGTACTTGAATAAATTTTAGTGACATTGTCAGTAATAATGTCACATCACGTTTCATGTCACTTCAATTAAAAGCTAATAATAAAAATGAATTGCGCTCATGTAGACCTATCAAAGAATTTCTAAATCAGCTTTTATGTCCCGAAATTCAATGCTGTGACCGATGTGTGGGAGTTACGAAAATGAATGGAATTTGAAATGAGTATATGAGAAGAAGTTTGAAAGTAGGTCTAGTGATTGACAAAGTGACCGGTAATAGATATGGTCATATAAAGTGAAGGGAATAATGTCGTCACATGGACGAGGAAAATCTTAAAAATAAGATTGAATGGATACCAAAGCAAAAATATTTAAATTACGTAAAAGAAGATACGGAAAAAAGGTGTAAATGTTGAGATATAGCTAAGATAAAAGAGTGAAATAAGAGATATTGTGCTGACCCTACATAACGTGGGATTAGGATAGCCAAAGTCCATTATTATTACTTTTACTTACTTAATTGTTTGATTTTTTGGTGATAGGTGGTCGTGGCTTGTGAGGTACAATGTATGCGTGGTGGGGATTAAGGCGGTGTTACAAATAGCCGGTTGCCTCTTCGGAAAAGTGTTGCAGAACAATGCGTGCTGGTTAGTTCAACTGCTGGGCATCGGGTGCGTCGATAAGTTCGCTGGGGGCAGCATCAAGCAGTTCATCAAGATGAACTACGTCAAGGTGCGATATATTATTAACATATCTAATATATTTCGTGTTATAGGTAAATACTTACTATCTCAGATTTAGAGGACGATAATAGTAACCAAGGCAATTGCCATTTCAGCTCTCTTCAGTGGAGCCAGATTGCAAGTAAAATTAACCCCCACTCTAGCATCGCACGCGCGTTGCACCAAACGTAAACCACCAACATTGTGTGTCGAGAACCCGAAACTTTCGCACACGCTTGGTCGCTTGTGTCGTGTTCGACACGCGCGTTGTGCAGAATGGGCGTTCATTTTACACACGATCTGACTGCATTGGCCTTCTTACCAGACTGAAATTATAAATAAATAATAGGTCAATATACTTTCTTCGTTATTTATTATTTATTAACTACTACAATTTAAAAATTGTTATTAATATTAATGTAATAAAAAAATTAAAATCAACATCAATATGACTTATTTATTTTAGATTACTGTAAACTCTTAAAAAAACGTTAGATATATTAGTACGTTAGTTATTATATATTAATTATTAATTTTGTTTTAAAAAAAACCTCCTAGCAAACAATACTACGGATTACAGTTGTTTGTGAAACAAATCGATTATTATGAGGTATTTTATGAAATCGATTAATTCTATTTATATAGAACCTGTTTGCGTAATGAATATTGTACCATTGCCGATTATAGGCCAACTTTGAATCATTTATTTGCGTTCACAGTTAAGCGAAATTATGATTTATTACGACCTCTGTTGTGGCTAATTTTCACGAATTTTAATATAGATCAAATGCGCTTAAAATGTTTGAATTAGGTGGATTTTAGATTTTACTATCAGTGCGCTTGTCATACGTTAGATTTTCTTATAGACAAGGCTACGTTTTCGTTGTGCACTTTGCAAGCTATAGTGTGTTCACCAATTCATAAAAGCTTCATAATAATTTGATTAATTTCTTCAGAAAACAATCCTAATTCTTACCACTCACATGATGGAATTGCTACATTAACTATCGTTTTGATTTTACTGAATTTGTAAGTAAGAAATCGCTTACAATTCTTATTGAGCTTTTAGAAGAATGGTAGGTACTATTGCAAAGCTAAATTTTATTACTATAATAGTTTATTAATTTAATTAATTAAACTCAAAATATAAAATACAATTTGGACTCTACATAATATTCCATACAATTCAAAAGTCTTATTATCTGTGTTTATGACATTAAGATATCAGCAAAATGCGTTTTACCTACTTATTCATAGTCATTAGAAATTAATTGCATTGAAATAATTTTCAACACAGATCATATAGACTTGTTGGAGCTAATGTTATAATATTGGTATTTTTATTACATTACAAATTAAATGATAGTAATGATTTCTAGGAGGCCGGGTGTTCTGTACCTCAAGAGGACATTGGTCTTGCATGGGATGGAGTCTGTTTCGCCTTCCTAATACTACAAAGAAGACTTTTCCATAGCTATTATTTCTACAGGGTTATCGATGAAAGCAAGGCTACTACTGTTTTAGCATCTAGGTATTCTTTTCAATAAGTATATTATAACCATTTTCTGTAGGCAACAGATGTCGGATACCATTCAGTTGTTTTTTTTTTTAAATATGTGAGTATGGCAACATGGATCGTCTCAACTTATATAACCTTTTAATGGATTATTGTTTGAAGTTTAATCCAGCTCGAAGGACCAACTGGTCTTTCGATTATATTTTACTGGTACTTCGATAATAACTTAAAATCCTTCAAAAAATTTTAAGTTAGAAGATTTGAGCAATAAAGAGAATTAAAAATATTATTCAAATAGTTCAGCTTTCTATTTCATATTAAAAATGTAATATAAAAGCATTTAAACTGGGTGATTTTTCATTAAAGGGGCGCAGAACTGATTGAAGAACTGCGTCAGAAACAAATGAAGTTACAAGAAGAGCAAGAAGTTAAAATATTACAAAAAATCAAAGTAAAGATGGAGAGGATTAAAGCGAATCAGAAAAAAATCCAGGGCGCAATAACCAAAGAACCACAATTGCATGAAGCCGGTATAATGTTTACATTATTTTTATATTTAAGTGAAATTATGAGGTTCGATGTGGAGATTTGGGTATGTGCGCCCCGTAGATACAAGAAATTTTATTAATAAGTATATGGAGTTATTATATATTAATATACCTTTATTTGTACGTCCGTGGGCTTATAATTCACTGTCATATAATGTGGCAGTGAATTACATATTATAACTGAGAAGATGTAGATTTATTGAGTTAGATGTAGTTTCTTGTTTCGAAAACTTATTAAATTTAGTAGGTAAAATGATTTTTTCATACAGAATGTTTATAAGTCTAAAAAATAATTTGAAAAAATCACACAATTGTTGCTGTATTGTATGCGAATCACCTATGAAAACATTTATATGAGATTATTTATTGTTTGACAAAAATCGTTGATAAAAGGACATAAATATGTATTTATCATTCTGTCGCTGCTCTACTCAGAAGAGGATGAGGATACCCAACCAGGGGAATCGGAACAGGTACCTCTAGTGAGGGGCGATTCGGATGCATCAGGCAGGGGCTACCACACGCCCGACAGCCCCACATCCCCACCCGGCTTCCACACGCCGCTCAGCGAAGCGTCGGCGCCGGCGACGCCCGAGCGGTCACCACCCGCCCCCTCGCCTCCACCCCCGCCGCCAATGCCGCTACCACCCGCGAGCTCGCAAGGCCCCCCATCGCCCTCGTCGGCACTGATGACGGTATCGCTAGACGCGTACCTAGAACCACGACGCATCTCGTTCGAGTCCCCACCTTCGTCAGAGCTGCTGCCCCGCGCACATTCCCCTGACGAGTCGTACCCGGTGTTCTCGCCTCCGCCCATCCGCCGCCGCCATACCCTCGCCAGCCCCAGCGTGCTGCAGCGCACCTCTATCATCTCCCAATCGAGCCGCGCCGAACCCCTCTCACATCATACTTGTAACGTTCTCTCTCTCTCTCCTTTCACCACTGGATGTTAATAGTAGAAATCACGATTCAAACTTACTTCTTTGCCACATGATCCACAAATAAAAATTATCAATATGCGTGGCTTTCAACCTTAAACATGAATATACACAGTTGATGTCTGTCACCATGTATATAATGTATAGCATTTTGTCATAGACTAGCATTACAAGGTGTTAAACTTTTATTTCCGTTTATCTAGGAAGTGAATCAGGTCCATCCGTTAAACGTCGAGTTTACACAAAGCGTCATGAAGGTAAATAGCACACCGAACGAAAAGGTGTCGGGGTGTATAACTAAGGCCAGCTGTTGATGATCGAATAGCTATCGATAGGATCAAAAAACTAATTTAATTTAATCAGCGGAATTTAAAAATATTTATGCGCTTTTAAATAACTTTCATTTATGATTTTTGGGTGAAGTTTTGTGGTAACCGCTCTCTGTATATGAATGTTAACGCTGATAAACTCTAAAATGAAGGCACAATAATGATGACATGGTGTGACGTAAGAGTTGAGTTGTGCTTTTTTCTTGTAGCGCGCGGCAGACCGGTGTATCGGCCGCCCGCCACCCACCAAAAGGGTAAAGTTTAAACTCTCTGTTGGCTCTAACATATCGGTATCTGCGCAAATAACTTGTCCTTGGCTTATAGGTGATATTTAGGCATTCTACAACACATTGGCGGGGGCTGTCTTACAAAGTAAATCGGCTAATGTACATTTTTGTAAAATAAAATTTGCATTGGTGTATGTAAATACAGATGTATTGTTTCAAAATTAAGACAGAATGCGCCTGCGCACACGCTTAAGTTCCTTTACTAAGCTTATCGTCTTCTTTTGCCTGGTCTGCATGTTAAATACTTTTTGTGTATATTATGTGCTTGCGCAACTTTTGTGCATGAGTGTTTTTGTTTACATTGTCATCGCATCATAATTTTTGTTTTTGAACCTGAAACAACATTGTGAATTTGCCTTATGTACTTGCATCATTAGAAATAACTTCTATTCGGTAAATTCAAAAAATAGATATGATTAAAAAATTAAAGAATTTGATGATTTATCTAATATGTTTCAGTGTTTCATTTTGTTACACATATGGTTCTCGTGCACTTTACGAATACTTGACGATTAATATGTCTAAACAATCAAAACTTATTACTTTTTTAAGAAGTTGCAATTTTGACGTCATGTTAAATAAATGCATGCTTAAATATTTAGCACTTTAAATTTAAATCCACATGCTAGTTGCTTAGAATTTGTAAAAACTAGCGTAACTAGAAAATGTATATGGTATTCACAACATGTATAACAAGATTAACTTTTCCAAGATAAAATAATTTTATTAGTAAAATATATTTACGCACAATTACTATAAACAATCGTAATGAGTGTATTGTTACAATATAAAGTTTAAAAAAGCCTTATCTATGATTGTTATATCTATAGTAATTGGAGCGGAGAGATAGGCTCCCCTTAAAAAATATAAGGTTTTGATATTAATAAAAATATGTATAAATATATATATACATTAGATTATTTTTATGGAGATCAAAATAAAATTAGTAATTTGATTAGTTTAAATTTCAAACTATACTATGATTTATTTTTTATAATACAAAACACATTTTTCTGGTTACGATTGCTAGTTTTTGATATATTTTATTTTAAATAAATGTATTATAATATAAACTTTGAATTCCTACAGCTGTACGTTCTGGAGATTATTACATGTTTGATGAGTTAGACGATACCGACATTAACCTCAAAGATGACGAGTCAAGCTCGGACGAAGATGCTCCGAAGGAAATGAGCTTCGGCAAGGTACGTACGTTTATATGCGGGTATTTCATATAAAGTATATAAAATGACGATTATTTGAATACGTATTGTTAGAAGTTTAATTTCTTGTAATGCACTACATAATCTATTTGGTACGAGCAAACTAAAGAGTATTATTTAATTTTTTTTCTGCGGATATGTAATATTTCAATCTGTAAAAAGTCAACGAGAAATGTCGTTAGACACTGTCGCGTGGTTGTAGACGTGCACTTAAAAATTCGGGTTCAAAGCCCTGATTGCGTTCTTTTCCTGGCGAGGTACTTCCTTGACTTCGCAGTCGCTGCAGGAGGCGAGACGAAGACAGGAATCGAACCGAAGAGCTGAAAGTCGGTGCGCAGGTCGTTCAATGGGAAGAATGTCCCGTTGAGTGGGTTGTTTTGTCGCCTTTTACGACTGTCCGATCCCGGCCGCAGGGATCTGTATTCTTTCTCCGCCCTTGCACGGATAAAGATATACTGGCCTGTTGCGCCTTTGGGACGTTTTGATGTAGAGAAATTTATTTCAATAGTAAAAAAGTTACTGTAGGGATAGTTTTCTTGATTCGCGTAATATAACTTCGTCTCATTACTCTCATAGACTATTTTAAAAATAAGAGTTTTTTTATGAAAGTACTTAATATCATAACATCCCACAGTTGGGCCTCCCCTAGAGGGAACAGACATAATCTCGATATGCAGGTTTTTTCACAATGTTCTCGTTCACCGTCGGTACATGGCAATTATGCTATAATGTACACATTAGGCGGCCTTACCTAGTTAGGTACTTAACGCATTCACGTTAAATATATTCACTAGCAGTAAGTTTCCACGTAAAATAGATTATGTAGTTGCTGTAAGTATATAATAGTTTGGTATTATTTGTTCGAGGGAATGGTAACCACATCTTGCTCAGTATTCATCTCAGTGGAAGACAGAGTTTTGGCCTTGGAACAATTATAGTATCACTTCACAAAATTTATTTTATTGGCACAAAGAAATATATTGAGTAAAGATGAGGATTTTGTACGTAACGCTTACCGCATGTCGTAATTTTTGTCGAGGTTATTATTGGTATGTTAGTTATGTGTATTGTAAAGGGTTACATAGTAGCCGTGAAGAGGATGACAAATAATACAGTTAGCCCAGTGACGTAGTAGTATTTAACCCCCCCCCCCCCCCTGCAACTCTCTGTGACTAACCATAAATATTTTGTTACGTGCATTACACATATCACTCGTACGCTCACATCGTCTTCGCTAGCCAATGCAATTAACATATCTCAAGATAATAGGGAACTTTAAAAGAATCGTGGATTGATTATGTTACGTATTAACAAGACTGTAAATTAAAAATTATTGGAATCCTCCTGAATATTTTTAACTAGTTGGTATGTTATTAGCTTTATTTCGATAACTTTTGTCATTAAAAGTCTATTGATAGAACATCAGATTATTTACCTTGTAAAACTTGAATCAGGTTTTATAATACTTGTATTTTATTAAGATTAACAAAATAGCAAATTTCTAAGCGTTCCTATGTAACAGTAAAATTATTCAATCGAGTAGAATATATGGAATGGTATTTTAAACTAAATCCTCATAACGATTGTTAGGTTGCAACGGTCTATTACACAATCGCATGTAATATTACCTATATGTGATTTGAAGGCTTCAATCTCTATATGACTACAAGTACACAGACTTTTATGTGTTTAGGTACATTAGGTATGCAATTTTGGTGTACCGTAAATGAAATGTATAAATTAATTCATATTCTAAAGCCAAGCGTCGTCAGTGCGGTTTAATTGAAATCAGGTCAATTATAAAATGATATGACTATTGTCATGTTCATAAACTTGTAATACGGAGATAAGTGATAATACGAGTGAATGTGCGCTTATGGGTTTGTGGCTAATGGGCACGCAGCTGCTGGCGACCGCGGTGAAGACGGACATGCGCAGCGCCATGTCACTGCGCCGCGAGTCCGCGCCCGCATTCAGTTCTCGGCGGAAGCACTCCCTCCCCCCTTACCCGCATTCTTATCCCCACGAGGTAATTTTTCACTAGATTATGCGCCTCTTCATTGGCCCACACGGCATACACATTCGCTCTTAAGTGTTTAGCGCCCATTTTCATCACTTTGACACTCGGTGTCGGTTAGTGAAAAGATTTTAAACACCATTCTCTAGATAAATAGTATCTATTGATAGATTGCTTACTATCATGTCGATGATGGAGACAATGAAGAAACGCAAATGCCCAAATAAACATTGGTTATGCAAATTTAATTTATCTATTGATTGATGCATCACTGTCCAATAAAAAGTTTATAGAAGTTTTCTTGATTGAATTTTATATTTTTAAATTTCATATTGTATACATAGTAGGTATTACCTTTCTCTCTTTTCCATGATTATTAAAATTGAGTTCGTCTTCAAATATCTATTAAGGTCATATAAAATATAATAATTAACTACCCTCGCTTAGTAAAACGGTTTTTTTTTTTTGCTGAGAAACAGCAGACAAGCTGGCGGCCCACTTAATAGTAAGCAGTTACCGGCGCCTATGGATGTTTGCGACGTCAGGGGCACCGCGAACACGCTACTGCCCCATAGGGGTACAGGAACCTGGTTTTAATAACCCATGTTCTATATTAGTGACGGAATACAACACAAAGCTATTATGGCGACATCCAGACGGGCTTGGAGCCCTACCACGTGGAAATATTTGTTTTGTCGCCTTTTACGACAGGCCGACCCCAGCCGCAGAGATCAGTATTCTTACTCCGCCCCTGCACGGAGTTAGATGGGGGTTCCTACTTTAGATAAATTAAATAAAATTTTAGGGATTTTATTGTACTTTTAGCAGCTTTATCTATTAAAAATAACCTGAAAGGTGTTTCGTAACCTTTGTCTAGATAATTATTAACTTTGTATTGGACTGTGATTCAGTATGTTTTGAATTTGTTTCATTTTAATGATATTTTCAAAATTATGTCCACGTTTTAAATCAGTTATTCCTAGTTTCTGAGGTACTTTTAACATTTGTCATTATTTTGTTTATTGATTAGGTAACATGTAAAAATGCTTTTGTACTAAGCTGTGAACAAGAAAAAACGCTTATCCGGGCAAATTTCAACATTACAATCTTGAATTTAATTGTTCAATGTTTAATTAATTACTATCTGGCTGAAAAAAAAAAATAACCTCAGAAACTGGGCATTGGTTTTATTTATAGTAGTGTTCGGTAAGTAAAAGCGTAAATTCCTTTGCTTCTTATTCTATTTGTGCTTTTTTGCATTATTTGTTCGATGATTGTTATTGGTTATGGAATTTGTATGATTTAAGTGTTCCTTGTTTGCACTTCTGTGATGACTTAATGTTTTATGTTGCAATTTTAATTAATACGAAGATATTGTAATCTATTAAAATCTTGATAACTCTTTTTTATAATACAGGGTAAAAGTAGAATGTCAAAACTGTCGCAAGATGATGAAAGTCCGGGACCTTCTTCCGAGAGAGGTCGCGACGTCGCGCACTCGGAAATTGACGAACTTGCACCTATGCCGGGTAAGAAAATATTGTGAATTGACCTTAGTAAACTATTGTGTAAGAAATCTCAGTTGTATTTTGATTTTTCATTTAAAACCGACAGTCCATAATATCCAATTTATTTCTTTCCAAATATTTGAAATATAAAAATTTTACATTTGATCGAATGCACGGTAATTGATAACTGCCTCAGTTTTAGATCACTCTTAATCGTAAAACGGGTTTTGTAAAGCAAATTTACTAGATTTTATAATATATAATTTGAATGTTCTAAGAAACTGTTTAGAACGGTGCTTTCATCGTCGTTCATCACCGCAATGCCCGCCATCGGCTTGACCTTTTTTCTCCACGAGAGCCTCTTCTCTCTTGTACGCAACCGTTCTCAAGAACATTCATATTGCGTACTCTCCGGATTTGGAATGAACTGCTAATGTTTTTCCATCGCATTACGATATGAGGTTTTTGAAAAAAGACATTATAGAATATCTTAACGGCTGGGCAGCGCGTTTGTATACGTCCATAGGCGTTGGTGCTATGGGGTGGGCCGTTTGCCTGGCTGCTAAACGATAGCTATAGAAAACTCGTACCACGGTCGAATTTGAATTTAGAGCAACCGAAATGACGAGCGAGCATTGTGTTACAGAAGAAGAAACATGGTATGAAAAGATCAAACATTTGTTGGAGGTGGCCTGGGCGTTCATTTCGAGCATCTTAGTGTCCATCACGCGGCACCTCATGAAATACTCCAGGGACTATAGATACGTATCAAGGACACTTTCGATCGAGAAGAAAATATTGAAGGTCAGTTTTTGCTTCTTGTCTCCTTTGTGTAAATTTGAAATTCACTAACCATTCGATTCTTTTTTTAATGATTCTGGGGTCAGCGCTTATCGTAATTCACACATTACTAAGTTATATAAGTTTATATAAGTAAAAACGTTTCACATGAAATGATAAAAAAAACAGAAATAGGTTTTATTCATATATTAAAAATATGTAAATTTAATTATTCTTCATATTTTGTTTATTAACATATTTGTAAATATTTTTAAATAAACTATTTTTAAAAATTATAATTTGAGCTCACTAAAACATGGACGCGGCCAATTTCACCGGCAAATATGTTTGAATGCTGAAATATGGATAAAGCATCATCTTTCCCCTTGTGTTTGTAGATGGGCCAGCAGCTATTATTGAATTTATAAACTGACAATTTAATTAAATAAATAAAGTATAAATATGTTTACTATGATAATTCACAGTACCATCCAATCCCAAATTTAGGAGCAGAGCGCTTGTGTTATGGGTACTAGACAACTGATACACATTTACAACATGTACTTTCTTTCGTAAACAAATAGAAAACATATATAAACTAACTCGTGACGAGAATTAAACCCGTGAGCCCCGCACGTTACGACCTGGGAAAGCCGATGCACTACTGAGGGTGTCATATTAAATCAATGTCGATTAAAGAATTTTTATCAATGTGGTTAACACGCAGATTTTGTTATAGGAGAAAGAAGGATTCGGTATTGGATTGAGAGAAGGTTCACAAATGATATGGGAACCACTTCCCGAGACCCTAATTCATCAGTGAGTATTTCATTGCATATAACTTGTAATTTCATTTCATTCATAATTTTCAACAATCTGTACCAAATAGTTGTGCGATATTTGCTAAGTATACGCTTCTAGTTAATTTATGAATAGTATGTAGATTTGTTAGTCAGTAGTGTGTTGTATTCGCATGCTGCGTAGTGGCCACGGAAATATCGAGATCGAAGACAATAATTTATTGGAGCTACCTGTAGATATGGGGTTTGTACTGAACTGTTTTCTTTGTGTTTCTTTAGCTGTCAAACTTAAAAAAAATCATAGAATTAGTCATTAAACCTCATTGTATTTAGCCACCTTGGACCTCAATCATATTTCTGAAATAGAATGTTCTATATTGCACAAAATAACATATCGCTACTTGAACTTAAGAATAGTACATTTGGTGGTTTTATCACTAATAGTGAAGCTAATAGTATTTTATTGTACTAAAATTATTATCAAATTGTTCTCTATGGTGTAATTAGTATATGATGAAATAATAGTCTATGGTTAATTTCTCTTGAATATTATTTTCACAGTATCTGATATCAGTGTATCGTATCTTACCAGATACGTTCTTAAGCGTTTTTCTAAAATATATTAATTTATACCGAGACGCCTCGGGGCGTGTTCTCCACAGCCGTAAATTAAGCGAGATAAGCGTGCCCGAGATACGTATACTCGCACCGAGCATGGAGCGCGGGCTGGACGTAACCCACACGCCGCGTCTCGCTTCACCCCCATCGGCTTCCAACCTCACCGATTCACCGAAAAATCTCGACGAAGACGACACTTCTGAACACGAAAGCGCGTTTAGCTTGCAGACCACTCAAAGGTTTAGCCGAATATTCTCGAATGGGATGCGATACTTTGACATTTTATGTATGGCCCATATCCACAAACGTGAGAGAAGATAAAAAAGAGATACGAGAAGTAATATATCGCACACATCAATCTCTTAGCTCAAAGACATAAATAATTCAAGAGATAAACTCGTATAAGAATAGACCCATACTCGCGTTTAATATCTCATAGAATAATTATAAAACTTATATGTATATCTATAGGACGGGTGAACTGTAGGCAAAATATCTTCTCTCCAATTTTCTGGATATAAATAAATGTTCGAATTTCAAATCGCATCATGGCTGAAGTCAAGTATCGTGTCCTCACAGTCGTTGTTTTATGTGGTCGCCTTGTATTCTCTAGCATGTTTCTTTTATTTATTTTTTAATATTATCCCTTGCCGTTCTTTAGATTGCAGCACGTTATTGTAGCCTTTCTTTTAAATAGTTTAATTATAATCCTTGATTAAAGGTAAGTTGGTATGAAACATGATGATATAACTGGCATAATATCACCATGGGTGACGACGAAACGATTCACGCTATTTGCACTTATTGGTGACCATATTATTAATTTTATTCACGTTTTTCCTTCAGACAACAATATATTCATAAATTATGTCGATTTTTTAATTACGAACAACTTAAACACGGTTCTTATCTTTTGCTATATAAATACTTCTACACTATTCTTTAAACTTTTGTCAATTTGTTTTATCGTTGTTGTATATTACTTAAAATCAAGGAAAAGGTGAAGTTCAAATTTAAATTCACTTAACCTTTTATTTTCTTTTAACAGTAAAGACGTCACTACATTAGAAGAGCAGGATGACTCGATGTTCAAACAAGAGAAGTCGCCATTTGTACATTTGGCGTATGCCTTATGGTATGCCATCTTGGCTCATACGGATATTGTCTGCTACCTCATGGTCTTCATCAACCAGGTATGATTCAATTTACAAATACAAAATATTTATTTATACTTACTTATGTTTCACTTAGAGAGATCCTTGTAAATGGAATTCAAAATTATATAATAGTAAGACAGAGTAGCAGATTGTACTTTGGCTGAAGACTTCATTGAACTGATATCAAATACGCAAAAACATTTGTTTTTAATACTACATACATCTTTAATTCAATAAATGTTTCAATTTAAATCTAGCGTATTTTTCTTTGAAGTTCTTAAAATAATGTTTTAGTTTTTTCTTTCAAATCTGACTGAATATTATTAATAAATCATAAAAGGCGTGCGCGTACGCACATGTAAAGTTAATAGTGTTTAATTTACTGCACTGTCTATGGCTAAAGTTGTAGAAGAAAGTGTAGTGTCACATTGTTCAATTAACAAATTGATTGTTTGCAGATAAATTCAGCAACACTCTTGTCTATTCCACTGCCGCTTATGGTCTTCTTGTGGGGAACTTTAACTATTCCACGGCCGACTAAAACATTCTGGGTCACTCTCATCGCTTATACGGAGGTAAGCTATGATTTATTCCACATTGTGTAACATAACGAGTGTGTATTGCCGTCGTGTAATACTGTCAAGTCGAAACCTATATTTGTGTTCGATCCCGGACCAGAGTATACCATACGACCGGTGAATGGAATAGATTGAGAGCAGTGAACTATATGAGAGAGGAGCGGTTAGAGATATACTATCCCTTGTAGTGGGCGAAGAAATTCGCACTAACCTTGATTCTACCTCTTCATTTAGGTCTGATCGCAGAGGAACTATTGCACGTCACTAGCTAAATTGCAAAAAACTAGACACTGAACACATAATGTTTTGGCACGGCTAATAAGAGATAGTAAGGAGTAACTGAAGCCAATTGCGCACGGCACAGAGTATGGTCTTCAAGGAGGTGGAACGTAGACGCGTCCCGCGCGTTTCAGAGGGTCACGCGACACTAACTTCGTCCCATAATCGCTTTTACTATTCACCTCACCAAAGTGAAGCTATGTTACTAAAGCCAGCTACACACGTAACGATATATGGTAACGATTTACCTGTGCAAACCGATTTGCACAGATTTATCGATCGTGTGTGGATGGCGATCGGCCATTTCGGCAGTACTTCACGGAGCTCGCTTGAAGCGAGATCTCGACTACCATTTATGCAATGGATGGATATGGATTATGGATTAGGACACTCATGTTGGTGTTTTTTACGTAATGTGATATAGTGGACATTTACTGGCGGTCCTAAAGATATTTTTGGGACAAGCTTCTCAGGGGAGAAGCTTGTACTGTCTTTTTGTCCTTGGTTATTCTTCTTCTTCTTGGTCGAATTCTTCATTGATGAAGGTCGTGGCCTGTCTCGTAAACTGTTTCTTCTTCGTCCGGTCCTCAGCTTCTCGAATAGCGGTTGCTGTTGGGAGTCCAGTGTAGACGGTTACTTGGTCACACCAGCGGGTAGATAATCGGCCACGGGGTCGCTCTTCTTCCACCTTGCCCGTCACGATCAGCTTATCCAAGTTGTCCGGCTGTCGTCGGGCAATGTGACCAAAGTACCCAAGAATCTTTCGATAACAGACTGTTGAGAGCCTGACTTTAATACGTTAGTTATTAGTGAAACGATTTATAATATCACAATATGGAAAGAATTACAAATTGTTTATTGCAACGCTTATTTGTTGACAGGTGATAGTGTTAATAAAGAGTATGTTCCAATTCGAAATCCTGCCGTGGAACCAGAAGGCCATCCCGGAGAATATGCCGTTCACGGCTGCGCGCATCATTGGGATAGAGAGGAAGTTCAACTACGCTCTCTACGACCTCCTTTTGCTGCTCATTATATTTTTACATAGGTACATATAAAATTGATTCTAGCACTATTGTTTATATCTATACCATTTCTATTTCTTCCAAATGTTTTATCTTGATTACATCCAAAGGTTTCGTATTGCCATAAGACTAAATTTTGACGGGCCTAATTATACCTGTCACTGACTTTAAGACTAATCCATTAGTCGCCTTTTACAACTTACTTTAAGAGTAATGGGGTAATGCTAACGGTATTTTAGTAAAGTAGTATTTTAGTAAAGCGCTTATAATTCTGTTATAATTGATATATTTTAATAACTTACCCTTATAATATCTATATAATATACTCTATTTGATTACTTGAATTTGGATAACTATTTGACTTCGTGTACTTAATTCTATTACATTTATAGGTTTATGTTAAAATCACTCGGATTATGGAAAGAGTCTGTGCCCGATATTGAGTTGCGCGAAGACATGGAGTACGAGTTGACTGAAGACGATAAGCAGGCCATAGTTGAGGGCGAAGCGCATGAAATCGGACGCAAATACGTGCAGCTCCACGACAGGACTGGCCCGTGAGTGTACTCATTCACGAATAACATTATTGATCGTTCGTTCTTCTTCGTAGCTTTCCTACGTTTATTCTCTTCTCAATAGATTCCGATATCCGTGTTACTGTATCCATTTCTTTTCCTTAATCTTATCTACCAAGCAACAATGGGAACAGGCCTATAGAGGCAAATAAGAAGAATATTGTAATTCTGTCAATACATGAAAAGTTTAAGAATTCGGTTAAACGCAAACCCACATACATTCTATTTTATTTCAATACGTGTAAAAAGTTATTAAAAACTTTGTAACATTTAAAAAGCTTGGTAACCCTATATAACGGAACCATTGAACTTTCAAAGGTTATTATATTTTGATATGTTTATAATTTTATTTTAATTTTTACTTTTATAGATATATATAAACTGTTTATAAACAAATCAAATTTATTTATCCCTTTCTATATTTTGGTCTTGAATGAAATGACCGCCAGTCACGTTAATAATGAGTTGATGTGCGCGTAATGTGGGCTCAGCCAGTCGTCACCGGCTGACGGACCGGCTGCACCACGTAGAAGCGTTCATCCGCCAGGCGATGCGCCAACTGCGCGCCAACCGCTCCGACCCCCAGGTCGCGCATTACGTCCGCCTCGCGCTCACGGAGGGCAGCGGTTACCCTCAAACGACCCAGCGGTCTGTCGAAAATAGGCGTGGACGGTACTTTCACGAGAATTATTCATTAGTTCTTTGGGTACTAGTTATATGATTAGTTACTTATAATATTATACAGTATTCAGTAAGTAAATTGAGGGTATATTTAGAATAAATGCTGAATAAAATTATATTATTTCTGATATATTGTATGAAATTAATTTTGTTTTAATTTCTTCAGTAATGTGAGTAATTATTTTAGACTATGTATCTATATTTATTTTGTGATCTATATGATAAATATTTGCATAGACAATTTTATGTCAGTTCCTCTACGTTCTGATACGTTCTCGATCTTTCTATAATCGGGAAGTTTAAATCTCTTACAACTTCGTTACAAATACCTATTCTGGTTGAATTACATTAATAGATCAATGCGTTCGAAACCATGGAGTGCGTGTTTGCCATTTTAGCTTACATGTTATAGTGATGGAGACGACACCGGCGAGGGTTCACTTCAAGAGCTAACCGGTCGAGATGTACCTGAACGAGGTGACGACCAGGATGACGACGAAGGCGCTGGACCCTCGAGACCGCCAGACGACGACCACTACAAGTAATTGACTGTTACATTTAGATCATAGATAGATAGATAACACTTTATTGTAAACCAATCTTACAAAAACAATGAAACTTATTTACACAGACAGAACACAACACAAGGTTATTTGGCGGCATACTTAAGACCAAAGGTGGTCGCCATCCAGACGGGCATATATTGTTACCGCCACTGCAGCTTGCTTACTCAAGAGGCGACGTCGGTAACTTTGGTTCTCTGACGGATCACTTCATTACGAATGTGATCCCTCAGAGGAACTCCGAGCATCTCTCTCTCAAAATTTAACTTCAGTTAAAATATGTTGAAATGTTTCAACTTTTCTGGCTTCCGTTGATTATTAGTAACCTGTATAAACATGGTGATCATAGATTGTAAACTTTGGCGCTTTTCATTTTAGAGTGAACGATGACCAGGAGCCTATAATAGCAGTGAAGACTACTATGGAAGAACCTTATAAGCACTGTCCCTCGGTCATGATGTTATCGTAAGTAATTAAGATAAGTTATTTTTAAGTTGTTGGTAATACTAGTATATGATTTTACCTTTAAATAACGTTTTACTGTCGCATTTATTGGTTTCGAGTGTGTAATTTATTTGATTTTAAGTCAATTTCAATTCACAGACGCTCTGTGCTAGACATGTGGCATTATTGTATGGTTTTGATATAATAAAACTATTTTTTCAGTATAAAACGGTACTTGCGGCCGACGCAGCGCTTCTTCCAGCGCATGTTGGCGCCGGGCGCACGCGTCACCGCCGACATCTACGCCTACATGTTCCTTTGCGATTTCTTCAACTTCCTCGTAGTAATATTCGGATTTGCTGCATTTGGGGTGAGCAAATTACTGAGTTGAATTATTTACTATATTACTTATATAATAACAATAACTGTTAATTATGAGTATATTATTAATTATTGTTTATTAGGGATGGCTTACTTTATTATAGTGTAAAAAATAATATGCTTCAAACATCTATGGATACATAGACTGGGCTACTTTCATATGCCATTTTTATGGTATGTTTTTTAATTTGATAACTTTACAGTACAATATAACCTCTTTAAACTTATTAGAGTACAAAATTTTAACTTTATTTTATGAGAAATTATTTTTATAGATATGCTAGCACTACTTCTATAAATTCTAATGCAATTAAATACAAATTTGTGTAAAAAGTCTTATTTTTGTAAGAGATGTAAAGGGACCTATCAAAACCTGCCAGTTCCCGCTAATAAATAACTGAGAAGGTTCCGACTCGGCATTTTCTTTTTGGTTTTTTTTTTTTTGCTATTTCATCTTTTCTATCGAGGTAGTTATTTCGGCACAATAAGAGTGTCACGGACGAACATCGTGCGCTCATACAGCGTGTCGTACGGTATCGTCTCATGTCAGTACTCTTTTGATGATTTATATATGAAGACGCTAAAACTTTAACTTACCAATACTGAACAGCAGCAGTCGAGTAAAATGATGTTTTATAATAGACGCACCAAGGCGACGGCGGTGTCCAGGCGTACCTGGAAGAAAACAAAGTGCCCATTCCGTTCCTCATAATGCTGATACTGCAGTTTGGACTGATCGTGATCGACCGCGCGCTGTATTTGCGCAAGTTCATGCTCGGCAAGATCTTGTTCCAGTACGCACTCATCATAGGTGTACATATATGGATGTTCTTCGTTCTGCCTTTTATTACCGAGAGGTGGGTATTTATGTATTTTTATATAATCGTACTAACGTTTCATCAAAGGTGATTCAGATTCGTCTCCGTGCTTTTTCTTATACGAGCATAATGTTGAAGAACTTCTGTTTTGGGCATATAAAGACAAATAAAATGCTGTAGACAATGTTATTAACCAAATGATAATTTATTATAAAACTGCAGTTGTTTGAAAATTAATAGTAGTAACATCTATGTTTTCCTGCTTACTCCTGTAAATTTTTGATGATTTTATTTGTTCGATTAAGTCGATATTATTATAAAATAAATGTAAATAAATGCGAGTAATATTTAATAGAATGATCATTACGTAGTCAGCCTATTATTGTTCATTGCTTACTTACATCTATGGTAAGTCTCCCCAAATCTACCCCACAAATCGCGGGCCCTTGCTTTTCCTATCCAGCCCCGACCTGCAGGACCTTGCAGGTCATGCCCATCGGGTCTCCACTCCAAGACTGGTTGGCTCCATCGCCCATCGGTCTTGGGACATACGTGACCGGCCCACTGCCATTTTATATTGCATATTTTGCATTCACTTTAATACCTCAACTGTAACTTTGATGTTTACCGGCAAAGTGGATGGCAGGAGGCCAAGGGGTCGCAGCCCGGTGAGATGGTCTGACCAAATCCGCTCAACGCTGAACACCAAGCTCTATGATGCACTCCACCACGCCAAGGACAGGCACAGGTGGAGGAACATTATAAAAGAGAAACTGGGTTCTCATAAGGGAAACACGACCCTCAGTAATGAGGTACACGACTCAAGCAGGAGGATTTTGCGTTCACTTTAATACATCTACGGATTCTCGCATTTAGGATTTAAAAAACAAACTATAAAAGAAACGCCCAACATAACTCGCTGAGTATTCACTGAAGTTCGTTGAGCAGTCCCGCCTATAGTCTATGTCCCGGTCTTGTAGTTTATCACTGGCAAAGACGAGTTGCTCGAAAACTTCGAACAATGCTTCTTACCAGTTTTGACTAGTGCATTAAAACTCGTATTCAAACACAGGTTAATAATAATAAATATATAATATAATATTTTTGTAGAACATTTTACGCGTTACTGCCACCGCCAATGTGGTATATGGTGAAGTGCATCTACCTGCTGCTGTCCGCGTACCAGATCCGCTGCGGGTACCCGCGGCGCATCATCGGCAACTTCCTCTGCAAGTCCTACCACTTCGTCAATATGATATTCTTTAGAATGTAAGTTTTCAGTCCTTATCGATATATTTATTTAATGAGCATTTATTATAAGGGACGACAGGTTGACGACCGACTTAATGGTAAATGGTTATTGTAGACTATACAATTATATAAAACATGAAACGCACTACAAAATGGAAAATATTTTAAAGCCTATTGAAACCATTAATGAAAGGGAGAAGGGAGAAAACAGGTATTGAGACGGACCAACAATGATATCAGGATAACCTCAAATTGTATTTTATGGGAAAGTAATGTTATGCCCATCGGGTCGGCTCGTGGCTCTTTTAACGGTCAAACCACGTTTCTCTTACATTAATTTAAAAATTTACCATCACGCCTAGACTCGCCACATATGTTATGCTATTAGTACCACTATTTTATTTTGTAATCAAATAGTGCAATAATATATATCTAATACCCATGTGATCTTTGCACCCATGTGTATGTTACAGATTTATGGCAGTGCCGTTTGTGTTCGAGTTGCGTACATTGATGGATTGGATCTGGACAGACACCTCCATGACTATGATGGATTGGCTCAAAATGGAGGACATATTTGCCAGCGTCTTCCTACTGAAAGTAAGTTCAAGGGAAAAGGAGGTTATTTTTTGGGACTTAGCCCGATTTCGACGAAATATTTAAAATTTTAACAATGAACAATCAGCGCTTTATTTATGACTAATATTTATTTTAGAGTGGATGGATACAAGAGGAGAGATAGACCAAAGAACATATGGATGGATTGTGTAAAAGATGATATGGTTAAAAAAGGTGTGAATGTTCAGATGATGGCTAATAGAGGAGAATGGAATGATAAGGGCAGGAAGAAGAAGAAGATTTCTTTTAGAGATTTATTTTCATACCCAGAGTACAGCAACTTGAGAAACGGCTCAGTGTTAACATATTACCATCGCCTATACATTTCGCAACGGCAGAGACATTGCAGCTCCTAAACAGGACATATTATACTCAGTACTTGAGCCCATTGTTTCTTGAATAAGTGAATAAATAAATATTAGTCCCAAAGTATGCCGCAGCTTGTCGAATCGGACAACTGATATACTATTACTTCTATACTTTCTTTGTAAATAAATCCTTATTATACAACACCTAGACTCGAGAATCCAACTGATGACTTTCACAAATGTTCCTACGCGCGTTAGCTACTGCAGCACACAAGCTGTGATATAGTCGATACATTCAAATACTAAGGAGTTACCAAGCAAGTGAGCAGTGTACGATGCCGGTCACGGACCGAGATTGCACCGTACAGGAATGAGAAGGATAGCTCGAGAGCAGTGGACTGTATGAGAGAGGAGGGGAGAGGAACGGTGGTTGGAGAGACGCGATACCTTGCAGTGGGCAAAGAAATTCGCACTGACCTTGATTACACCCCTTCTCGGTTAGGTTCAGGTCCGCTCGTGGAGGAACTGTTGCACGGCACACACAGTACACACAGTTAATTTTGGCACGGCCAATGAGAGTTTGTAGTAACTGACGGGAGGTCGGACGCCGACCGTCCCGCACGTTTAGGAGCTCGCGCGATACTGCTTATATTATTTTTTTGTCCCACCCTCGCTTTTACCATTTACCTCACCGATAGTGAAGGTAGGTAACAAAAATCAGGAGGAGGGATTTCAAATACCCTTTATGCAAGGATCGAACAAGCAGAGTCAATCAAAAATACCTCTATTGTATCACTCTTTCCCCGGTTAACCTATACCTAACTGCAATATCCAAAAGTCAATTTACTGTTCCCAGTGCTCCCGTTACATGGAGGACGAGTTCCCGCAGCCCCGCGGCGAGAAGAAGTCCAGCACGTCGAAGTACGTGATGGGGGGCGGCGTCCTCGCCTTGGTCATCGCTATCATATGGTTCCCGTTGGTGTTCTTCGCTTTTGGAAATTCGGTAACTATGATTTAATGTCTTATGCAATGAAACTCGTAATGTATACACATAATATTGAATCATGGTTTCAATGACTTGTAGACTCCAGATTTCTGATCAAGTTTAGAATGCAACCTTGACCTATGTTAGCTCTACGAAATAAATATATAATATGAAAATTCACAAAGCGCGATGGCGTTTAGTCCAAAAATAAGTAACAAAGCGTCTGTGTTATGGATTCCAAACAAATTACGTACATAAATATATGTTTTCTAAAGAAATACACATAATACATAAACAAATATATTTGAGAAGGGGATCGAACTTGCGACCCCCATCTGTCGGGATATGCTAAAGTGGTTATGTTAATGTTACTTTTTCCATCCCTAACCTATCATTTGTGGTAGAAACTTTTTATACCAACCATCTACAGAAATGTTATGACCTTAGGTTGGCGAATCAAACCCCCCGACTGACGTGACGGTGAAGATACGCATCGGGCCGTTCCTCCCGGTCTACCAGATGTCAGCGCAGTCTCATAATATTGACATGTAAGTGACAATGCAGTTTGTAGCATTAATATCACCCTAACTTTTGATTATTACGAAGTCGTTTTGTGTCAATTATTTGTCTATGAAAATATTGTTTAAGCATTACCAGCTATTGAGCTTGAGATAATTTACTCTATTATTTTCTATAACCTATTACTTTGTCTAATACATTGCTTTAAAACAATAAAGTTTTTATTATATTAATATAAAATTTTAATAATGTTTCTCTTCATTTAAATAGCAGCGTTTACATCAACAAAAAATGGGCGACATAATAGCCAAAAATTTCTTCCTGTTGTTAATAAAGCGAAATATTTTTTATCACTAGATTTACCAGCTATTTAAATATACCTATTTAAATAAATTTGTTATTAATTGATATAAAGTAACATTAAGTTCGTAAAATGTATTCTCTACTTATAGCTACAAAAGTCATAACATCATTTCGGAAAGCAAATGTTATATGTAGTAGGAATTTTGAATTGAAATTGCACGACCAGTCAAAATGGCTGGTCTGGTAAAACTAGTGTTAAGTAAAATAATAACACTAATAATATTTAAATATAGCTTTCGAATGATTGGTGAATGAATGATATGCGAGGTGCGTTCGTTGTGCAGCTACACGGAGCAAGATTACACGCAGCTGAGCAACATGTACCTGCGCGACCGCACGGCGCAGACGTTCCTCTCGAACTACATGTACAACGACGTGGCTGTCATCAAGATCAACCCGAACTCCACCATGACGTGGGACATCTCGCCGCCCGAGCTGCAGCGCCTCGAGGGCGAGGCCGCCTCCAGTAACATTCTCTTCTTTTAACGCACCTTTATGGCTGGGACACTTCATCATCATCCCAGCGTCAAATCCCGATTGCATCACAAACTTTCGGTTCTTCGCACGATCTTCGGCATCCCTGGTAGTGAGTCCATTGGTAGGCGTATCACCTTTTACGCTGGCTGGCGCCCTTATAGGGCCGAACGTGTTCAATTATAGTTGTTCATGGAGCGTATGGATGAAAAGGCGTAAAATAGTATCCGACCGTGAAAATTCTCGGCAATAAACTTGTATTCAAAAATTAAATATTAGAATGACCTTTTAAGTAATTATGAATGATTGTTGGTGAAATCACAATGACACGTTAAATGAAGCGTGTAGATAGCAAATTCCGCTAAAACTTTTTTTTTACTAAATGACGATATATCTTTTAAAAACACTCTAAATCTAAACTAACTACGTAGACTATCAACATTTTATTGCACAATTGCCTCTATATACTATTATATAGAGGCAATACTATACCAATACTATGTTCAACCTTATGATTTGCATTGAGGTCACGGGTTCGATTCCCGTCCAGCGTCTGGGTGTTTATGTATAACATGTATATATTTACAAAATAAAAGTATATATGTAGTATATCAGTTGTCTAGTACCCATAACACAAGTGCTATGCAACTTATTTTGGGACTAGATAGCGTTGTGTGAAATGTCCCAATATATTTATTTATTTAATAGGTAGGTAGTAACGTTTGTGTTGTTGACGTTTTACCTTTAAGTCTGAACGACATTCGTAGGTCGCAAATTATTCCTGAGAATTTCCGCCATTTCCATCGACTTCTTCAATTTCTAAATGGTTTCTTTTTACATTGATTCGCTTTTGTGCGAAAACAGATGCGTCGCTGCAAGTGCGCTTCACGTACGTGATAACGCACCTCACGAACGCGGTGCCGAATCCGCCCGTCATCGAGGACCACCGCGATGTGGCCCTCGAGGCCTACGTGAAGGACGCCCGCAACCCTCAGAGGGACATCCTGCTGAAATTGCTCAACGGCACCGCCGATCCTAATTCCTGGTAAGCATAAAAACCATCAACGCTGCCACCATCATCATCACTCTACGATTGAATTCTTATATCCTAAATATTCTCCACAGTTGGTAAGGGTGCGCACGTCGTTGGTATACCCACCAAAACCACCCCGGTGTTCTTCTAATGCCCAATGGCCGCCCGGGTTTCGTATCAGACCACTTGGGTAGCCACAGAGACAGCAATATGGTCAAATGATTCCTTTCTACCAGTTTTCTCGGTGTAGGGGCGAAGTAAGAAAACTAACTTCTGCGGCCGGAGTCGGCCTGTCGTATAAGGTGACAAAATAACCCTAGCTAGGTGGTAGGGCACCAAGCCCGTCTGAATGGCAACCACCCTTGGTCTATAAGTATATCGCCGTAATAAGCTTGTCTTGTGTTCCGGCATTAGTAACTCAGATTCATGTACCACCCCTATTGCAAACACCCATAGGCGACGGTAACTGCTTGGTATTAAGTGGGCCACCAGTCTGTCTGATGTTCCTCAATGAAAAAAAGAGTAATTTGTTTCTTTTTGTGACACTTTGGTAAGATCTGGCTCTTTCTTCCTTCTCGTTTGTCCGAAACCACACGATAGGACAATCCACATTAATTTTTTTTAATGCGTAGGTTGCACGTGAAAATGCTGTTCCCAAAATTCTTGAAAGTGTTCAACAAAGGAACCGCGAAACCTGCGTATCAACTCATACCTCCATCTGAAGATCTCAGTGAGTACTCTTTTATTCCATGACTAAATTAATTAAATCATATTTTACCAATGGAAAGTTAATAAAAAATTTATTTAGCTCGTGTTTGTCTTTATTGATGCAGCGCTTGCCGCGGGACGCAAAAAGTACACCTATAGTTAGTTACAAGTAAAAACTAAACTCGCCTTTTTATCGTTTCCTTTAGAGGATGTTGACTACGTGACGAAAACCTAACGCGTGTGATCAAGCGTGGTATTTACCCCCCTCTCCCCCTGAACGGGTTACGTAGTTAGTTTTTGTAGTATTCCTTATGTGCCTGTAAATAAGGCGTATCCTAAATGTATATTATGTTGGGATTTTTAGATGAAGATGCTCGTCTGTACCGCGACGTGAAGCTACGGCTAGAGAGAGAAGGCGGCACCATGTACTGGCGAGTAAGGGAAGGATGCGCGGACGTGGTACTTATCTATTATTATTTTATATTTATTTATTTAAATAAATAACAAAGTAACTAACTACTATATTAAATAAAATAATTATAATTTAAAAATGTAAACTTCAAGCACCCAAATGCTTGTAGTTATAACATTTTTAGGCATTTAGTTGAATATTAAACAACAAAATATGTAAAGTGATGTAATACAAATAATTTTTGAACTAACTACTTGTATTCTAACACAAACGACTGTTAGACATTAACAAAGGAGAGCGCCGGGGTGATAAAATCATCACTTTCTGGTGCGTGCAATGAAGAAACCCCCGGTGACACAAGGGGCGCGTCGGTATAAACCAGGGCAAGTGTCCGTCGGCCCAGACACTAGGCCATAGAACAGCGAGGCTTATAGTGGGTAGTCTCACGAAAATGTACTACGCGGAGAACTGTTGGGCGACTGCTCTAGAATAAGGCAGAAGTATGTGGTAACGACGCTTAAGCTAATGACCTGTGTCAGTTGCTTCCTTGCTGGAGTTACGTTCACGCTGGAAGCTGCTTTCAGCACATCATGTCGGTACTCGAGAGTATAAAACGATGACCCCACTTACAAATCAAAAAATATCAGAAAACAAACAAATTAGGTATTTCACTTTTTAAAATAGAGAAGAATAACACGAATAATCTCGCTCCCTCATTGTTTAGGATCCGTTGGCTTCGATTCCGATGAATGACTGCAATCTCCTGGTGATGTACACATTCAACGATAAACTGTTCCCCGAGACATTGAACTTTATATCGGGAAGTGGGTGAGTTATTGCCAAACTTTATTTGTAATTTCTGTTAAAATTGGCTCTTTCCAGTTATTTTAAATAAATACGAGTATATACACACTATCTGTCGGCCATTATTCAATATATTTTGTTCTGTGATACTTAAATTAAAATTAAATTGCTTTTTATTGCACCAAACATTATGAGTGAAACTTAAATACTACAAACTTATATAAAATGACTAAAAGTACTTTGATAAAATAAAATAATTGATTCCACTTGCTCCAGAACTAGATCTATCTGTATCTCTGGGGCAAGTTTATTCTCCCATTTTTAATTAAATGATTCTGCATAAATGAATACCAGCTGGATGACCGAGCTTTGCTCGGTATTTTTTTTTTTATAAATTGTGTTTTTTGGAAATTAACAATTATTTTTTTAATGATTTTCTTAGTCTAACCTCAAAGCAAACACTCATTGACTTCGTGTTACTTAACAACGCCATCTGCTGGAATAGCTTTAGTGTTGTTGTGTCGTTAAAGCAATTTAATAAAAATAGTATTATTATTCGCCGATAGATATCAGGAAGAGTCACCTTTTTGTTATTTTTCTTCCAATAAAAAAAAGCGAATAAAATGACATTTTCTAGAAATGATTCCTAGCTAGATCAATTTATCGCCCCCGAAACCCCCGTATACTAAATTTCATGAAAATTGTTGGAGCCGATTCCAAGATTCCAATTATATAAGTATATTTATATGTATATATACAAGAATTGCTCGTTTAAAGATATAAGATTATATCTTTAACAATGTGAGTTATTATGCGCGAGTGCGAGGAAGTGTTTGTACGCGCGCGTGTGTGTATGTGTAGGTGTGAATTTTGCTAGCTAGGATAAATATGTATTATTCTCCAATATGAATAAATGTTTCTGTGTCTGAATAGTCCATTTTTAATAGCCATGATTTTAATTTTTTTCGTTTCAAATTTATTTAATGTTGCTATGTGAATTTCTTTATCAACTTTGTTATGTAAATATGAGCTGAATACTGAGTATTGTTTACTAGCAAATGAAGTAAGTGTATTATAGGGTCTGAGTCTCCTTCTACTCTATATATCTAATTTAAATAAGGCATTAGGTACTTCAGTGTGTTTTTTTAATATTGTGCAAAGAACTAACTGACAGACAGAACTTCACTTTCGCGATATAATAGTGAGGTTGGATTTAAAAGAAGGTTTAAAATTCATACTGCTCTTTGAGCACTTTAGCTTGGTGAACAAAAGTTTTCATTCATACTGAGGCAATTCCCACAGCACCCATCAAAGTAAACATCAGAATGCTTGTGTTATGGGGTTACTACGTGACCTATACTTTATACCGATACTTTTCTTGTGAAAATAAATATACTGGATGAGCGGGAAATCAAAAGGATTACTCACCCGCCACTGGGACCCCGTGCACTGGTTCGTATCGGAAGCGGGCACTACGGGATCTTGCTCCCCTTTCTTTTACTTGGTCAAGGCCGGGGGCAGCGGTTGCCTCTTAGCGCGGTTCGAAGTGGACTGTGGCGCGGGGGGCCGATCGCCGCGAGAGCTCGGCCGCACTCCTCGCCAGCAGCATGGTATCCGTCCCTCTCATAGCGGGTGTAGGAGCGGGAGCGGATAGCGGAAGCGGGTATAGGAGCGGATTACGGAAGCGGGTGTAGGAGCGGAAAAGGAAAAGACCGGTGCATGCTCAACGCCCGGCGCATACATCCTCCGCCGCCTTGAGAATACGTAGTATTCTCAAATATTACACATAAATAAATACATAGCATAAAATAATTACATAAATTACATAAATATAAATAAAGCGGAAATTACATATTTAAATATATATTATTGCGTTGGCAAGGGACATAGCTTTATAACAGGCCTCTTAAATGTCCCATTGCATGTTTTTTCTAATGCGACGCGAATTATTTTATCCTTGCCAGGGTATACAGCAGTGACTATGCCCAATGGCCAATGAAGCGGGGGAAGATTATCTTTATTAATGAGCACTACAGTCCCAATTTTAATATTTTCAGAAGAATCTGTCCATTTTTGCCTAACTTGCATATTATGTAAATACTCCACGCGCCACTTTTTCCAAAAGTGTTGCACCAAATTATCCAACATCCGTTTCCGATCTAACAATGATTTACGCTCGGAAGAGACATCAACTGCGGGAAGAAATTGGAGTGGAGTAGACATTAGAAAGTGCGCTGGAGTCAATGCTTCTGGATAAGGGTCTTCGGAAAGGACGCATAGCGGTCTGGAATTAAGGATGCATTCTATCTGCGTCAGCACAGTTAACATTTCTTCATATGTAAGAAGCTGATTTCCGACTACTCGGGCCTTCTTTGGTAAAATACTTAAATGTTGTGCCTCGAAAGGCAAGTCGGAGTTAGACAGCCTTCTTCCAACGCGTATTAATTTTTATCTACAAAGACTAAGGCGTTACATATTTGCGGGCAGCGGTATTATTTTTCAAACTTAAAAGTATTTTGAAAAATAAATAATTTGAACTAAAATTATTAATTTGTTGGGCGGTATATAAGACAGTAACATTTAACTGATCGTGGTAAAATTTTGCAAAGCGTAAAATATATATAATTGTATTTAAAAACTTAGTAAAACATGAAAATCTTTGAGAAACGTCATAAATTATATTATAAATAATAAGCGGTGCGGTCGTAATACAAATTAAAGATTTATTATTATATTCTGGCAAGTCTTCACAGTTTTCATGATGAAATTGAGCAATAGGCCACTCAGATATTTTATGGCGGAGCCACCTAGGACCCTACCTTGCCACCATAAGTTGTTATTTTGAGTTGACGATTTGTCGGGTAAAATCCCCCTTGAAAGGCAGTCGCTAGGGTTTTCCTTACCCCTGTCGTGATAAAAATATCTAGGATCTAGGTTTCAAAACAAAAACACTCCATTTATGTGGAGATGACTTAATCCAGGATAGTGCGATTTTTGAATAAGAAAAAGCGTATATATTACTGATTTTTGTACGAGCGTTATACGAATCATATACCAATTTTAAGAGTTTGGACATAAGCAAAGCGGCACATAACTCCAACCGAGCCAGAGATACCACCTTTACAGGTGCCACTTTGGATTTGGCGCACACTAAATTAATGTAAATATTATTATAAGTATCAGTAACATGTAAGTAAATTACTGCGCCATATGCCTTTAAACTGGCGTCAGAAAAACCAACAAGGTTTACGGTGCACTCGGCTGACACTTCAACGTGTCGCGGTATATTTAATGAAGATAGAAGAGATAATTGTTGCGTAAATTTTTGATAAAGAAGAACAATATCTTGAGGTGGATTTTCATCCCAACCAATGCGAAGTGACCACAATTCTTTAATTAATAATTTTGCGAATAATATTACGGGAGCGACGAAACCAAGGACATCCCATAAGCGGGCAATTGCTGATAGAATGGAACGTTTTGTACAGGTTATATCTATTGCAGAAGTTGCGAAAGTAAAGATATCATCATAAGGTATCCATTTTAGACCTAAAATATTTAAATTATCTTTATTCGAGAACTCAATTGACGCGCAATAGGATTGCGGCAAATGGTTAAGCAATTGCTTCGAATTACTTGCCCACTTTGTTAGTTCGAAACCACCAGCCTTAAAGAAGGCGATGAGTTCATGCGATAAAGTTTTGGCTTCCTCTAATGATGTGACAGATGTCGCTAAATCATCCATATATAACTCACGAGAAGCTATACTGGAGGCGCGGGGAAAGGTATGCTTTTCTTCCATGCATAACTGACGCACTGTACGCATTGCCAAATATGGGCTAGATTTTAATCCGAACGGAACACGATTAAATTGAAATTCACGTACAGGCTCATCGGTGTTAAAGCGGTATAATATCTTTTGATATTTTCTATGTTCCTCATTAATTCCGATTTGAAGGTACATTTGTTTTATATCAGCGGTAAGAGCAATAGGAAATAAGCGAAAATTAAGTAATAAAACAAATATATCCGACTGAAGATTAGGGCCAGAATGTAAAATGTCATTAAGTGACACCCCGTTATGACACTTTGCACTGGCGTCTAAGACGACTCTAACTTTAGTTGTTGCTTTGTCACGTCTTATAACCGGATGGTGCGGAATGTAATATCCTACGTCACTATCGGTGTCGGTGTATGGTATCTCGGACAAATATTTTTTGTTAATATATTCTTTGATAATGCTATTATAATTTTCGCGGAGATCTCGATCTTTAAGTTTATTTTCTAAGGTAAATAAACGACGGAGCGCCATAGACCGAGAATTGCCGAGATTCGAGGGTTCTTTACAGAACGGCAAAGCGGTGCAATATCTGCCCGTAGAATCACGAGATACAGAAGTACAGTATAACTGTTCACATTCTGAGTCGGCGGGGCTTATAAATTTTTGTGCGGGGATTTCTTCGAGAATCCAGAATTTTTCAAGAGCGGTGTTTAATGAAGCGGGATCATTTTGCGTGATACAAAAAGATTTTGTATTTAAAGTTGCGGATAAATCATTATATTCATTAAAAATTGTGGGAATATCTCCCATGAGTATATACCCGAATACGGTTTCAAGCGCGGGGGGAGCGGGTGGAGAAATATATTTTCCTCCTAATAATAGATAAGGGAATAACTGTGCGCCTAGGAGTAATTCAATGTCACCAGGCACATGCCACAAAGGATCAGCAAGCGGTAAATTAACTAAATGTTTCATAACAGAAACGTCAATATTTTCAGATGGCAATTTATCCGTGATAGAATGAACAACAAGTGCAACGATGTCGAAATAATTCGATTTATTTTTATTAGTTATTTTTATTTGAACATATCCTATAATACTTTGTGTTACGGAACCGACCCCTCTAACATAAGAATTAGAAAGAGGTATAATGTTCAAACCTAGTTGTTTACAACAAGAAATTGTAATAATATTATTTTGTGAAGCGTTATCAATTAAACATCTAACAGATACGTATTTATTAAAATTATTTTTTGTATATACTTGAGCGGTTGATAACAAAATATTTCTGTATGTTGCGCTGTTCTGTGGCAAACTCAATCGATTCGTGAGTACGCGCGGGCGATCACATAATACATTCAGTGAATCATGAGTGGGCGGCGTCGCGGCAAGAGTAGACGTCTCGCTCGCACCTGCGCGTGTTGCGCACACGCATGCAGCGGTCTCGCTTGCACTCATTACTTGATTGGGTTGTTGTTGCTTATAAGAATCGCAATGTTCTATTCCAACCGAAACTACCTTACTATTATTTTCAAATAAATGCAATAGGGAGTGATGACGTTTATTACAATGTTTACATACAAAATTCGACTTACAGTTTAACGTAGAATGAGTTAAACTTAAACAATTTAAACACGCGCGTTTGTTTTTGACGAAATTTAAACGAGAATTAGGGTCTAATATTTTGAATGACGGACAGTTGTATAAATGAATATGCTCAATTTTATTACAAAATACACATTTATTTTGATTATTGCGGGTAACAAGAGATATTGGGCGGTTAATTGAATTTGTATTGAGCGGTGAATTATTTGTATTATTACGATATGAGACGGTAGGTATGGAACGTTCAAGTATTTTTACTTGAGATTTAATAAATTCGACAAAGTCTTTGTACGATGGAATATCTTTATGTCTCATAGACATCTCAAAGGCTTGAATTGTAGTTAGGATCTACTTTTCGTAGGGCTAAATGTAATAGTAAAAAATCCTTTAAGTCTGAAATATCTAACTGCTCTAACGAGGCGACGGATGAATTAAAACATTCGATGAAAGTATTTAATGAGGTTGCATTATGACTCGCGTTTTTAATGTTTATTAAATTGTTTATATAATGGGAGCCTAGTACCCTCAGATCTTGATATTTTTGGACTAGACTTTCCCATAACGTGGTATAATTTTCCCCAGAGGGTATGATACCAGCAGTTAATTTTAATGCGGGTCCCGTTAGTTTTCCGAGTAAATATTGAATGCGTTGGGAATTAGTTAAATGTAAATTATTATGTATATTTGATTTAAAAGATTCATAAAACAAAGGCCAATTTTCTATTCTTCCATCAAATGATGGTAAATTAATAGGCGGTAATTTAAGTTTGGGTTTTTCGTTATATAACGACTGATTTTCAAATTTTTGGTCTTTTAAATCGTTAAGTTTATTTTTAATACAAGAAAATATTTCTTCAAATGATAGAAATGCGTTATAATCGGGAATAAATTCGGGATCTAATTGAATTTTCTCGATATTTAGCTCGTCGAGCGAATTAGTGAAATCAGATCTTAGTTGCTGGATATTGGCGGACACTTTTAAGAAATTATTTATTGTTTCTTGAGAAGATATATTGCAAGATGCGTCATATATTTTCTGTAAAATATTAAAAAAGGCCTGCACACGTGCTTCTAACATTCGGGCCTTTGGAGATAACACCATTTCAGAGATTTTACCTTTGGGCATTTTAAATATTAAATATAAATACTAAATATAAAAGTAAATATATAAATAAATATAAATATATTAAAATAACAAATATAATATAACGGCAGCGGGCGATTTAAACGCGGGCGTGGCAATATGGCGGAGAGTAAAAACGGAATATTGCTATCCGGCTCGAAGGACCAGACTTTTATGGATGAGCGGGAAATCAAAAGGATTACTCACCCGCCACTGGGACCCCGTGCACTGGTTCGTATCGGAAGCGGGCACTACGGGATCTTGCTCCCCTTTCTTTTTACTTGGTCAAGGCCGGGGGCAGCGGTTGCCTCTTAGCGCGGTTCGAAGTGGACTGTGGCGCGGGGGGCCGATCGCCGCGAGAGCTCGGCCGCACTCCTCGCCAGCAGCATGGTATCCGTCCCTCTCATAGCGGGTGTAGGAGCGGGAGCGGATAGCGGAAGCGGGTATAGGAGCGGATTACGGAAGCGGGTGTAGGAGCGGAAAAGGAAAAGACCGGTGCATGCTCAACGCCCGGCGCATACATATACTATAGATCGGTCTGTCATTGTTCAATATATTTTGTTCTACCTTTTTAGTGTTACTTTAGCGTAATGGACAATAGTTTCCAGTCATCGTTCGTATCGTGACAATTCCTATAGCGGCGTGCAGGAGCGGAGAAAGAATACTGCGGCCGAGGTCGGCCTGTCGTAAAAGGCGACAAAACAACCCACCCTAGCTACGTGGTAGGGCCTCAAGTCCGTCTGGATGACGACCACCTTTGGTCTTAAGTATGCCGCCATAATAACTTTGGGTTGTGTTCCGGCATTAGTGACCCAAGTTCCTGTACCCTTATGGGACAGCAGCGTGTTCACGATTTCACTGGCGTTGCAAACACCCATAGGCGACGGTAATTGCTAAATTCTAAGCGGGCTGTCAGCCTGTTTGCTGACTACAGGCTACAGCACTAAAAAAAGGCAGCAGAGCGCTAATGTTATGGATATTAGTCAACTTATACACTTTTCTTTTGTAAATAAATACATATAGTCACGCCTCTTTCCCGTAGGGGTAGGCAGAGACCACTTCTTTCCACTTGCTACGATCCTTACATACCTATATGTAAATAAATACATATAGGTATACACCCAGATTCGGGACGTGATTCGCAGCCGTGACCTCGAAGGCGTCCTATGTGCGAAAACCATCGCGATCGTTAGCATATTCATTTAATTATGTACGCGATATTATTATAGTAAAACTGTATTTGCAGCATAATCGGTTTGTACACGACGTTCGTGTTCTTGGCGTCGCGGGTGCTGCGCGGCTTCTTCTCGGGCATCTACACCAAGATCATGTTCGACGACCTGCCCAACGTCGACAGGGTGCTGCAGCTCTGCTACGACATTTACTTGGTACGAATGTCTTTTATATCCAGCTATAGAAAGGCCTGATCCGCCTGAAGACATCTCTAACGCATTAGAAAATACACATGCTATGTATTAGTATCACCTCAAAAGATAGGAGATAAGGAAACAGTTTAAAATAAAACGGACCATAGAGCAGGCCGTTTGTAGTGGATTCGCGTCGGATTGTGGATGGTAGAGCTAAATATCTTTGTTTACGAAGTGTCCGTCGAAATGCGTTAAATTAAGATGGCGATATGACGATAGCATCAGTGTAAATTTTAGAGGAAAGCGCCAAAAGTAAATATAACCTAACCCACCCTGAGTTATGGAATTTTCAAGTTCATTTATCAAGGTACCTCAGTGGTATTACGCTCGGGGACCAATCTAAAGGTCCTCGCCTAGTGTACATATTATAGCATAATTGCCATGTTCCGACGGCGAAGCAAAACATCGTGAGAGAACCTGCAGAGTGAGATCACCAGCATGTGTACCCCGCCAGTTCGCCTTACACAAGCGTGGCGAGTATCCGTTCCTTCCAGGGGGAGGACTGAGCCCAACAGTGGGACGCTATGAGCTCTTATTTTTCTTTGTACTTCGATTCGTCATATACAGCTAGCTATATTCATAGCATACACTGAAGCTGCATCAGCGCCGCATTCTGGCTAGCTTTTGATCAACAGCGTACCATTCTATCATTCGAATTATCATTCCACAATTTGAATCCACAATCTCGTTCGGTTGAATGAGATACCTTGAATGTTTGTTACATGTTCAGGTGCGTGAGGCCGTGGAATTGGCGCTTGAAGAAGACCTGTTCGCGAAACTGGTGTTCCTGTATCGGTCGCCGGAGACTATGATCAAGTGGACCCGCCCCAAGGACGATGACCCCAACGAACAGAGAGCGCTGCCGCCCTCGGGCTAGACGATTCGAAATTAAAATTATGAAAATAAAATTAATATTAAAAAAGCTATTTAAGTAAATTATTGAACATCAGCAGAAGATATTAATTATTTGTAATAAGTAAATTTTTCTAAGTGAATTTCCAAGTAATTTTAAATATCTGTTTTTGTAATATCATACTTCAATTGCTATACCTAGTAAGAAATTTATATTATAGTTCTTTTGCATGTTTTAACGGTTATATTAAAAAAAAGTATTCGTAAATGAGTTTATTTGATTCGAGATTACCAATAGTTTAGTTTTTAGAAAATGAATTGAAAACTAATGAGCTTTAAAAGTTACTCATAAGTTCATTTAACATAAATATTTGGAAATATGCATCTACACAGTTACCTAAATGAATTCAATAAACGTCCATAAAGCTATAACTTATTATTAGAGTACATAACTATAATCAATTCAAGTTACCGAAAGAGAATTGCCTCCACGATAGATACGTAAGTTGTACAGTAAATTTGTAATCTAAGAATAACTCATATTTCAACACTAAGCGATTAATAGCACTATACCTTGTTATAATTTAAAACTTGTATTTTCAGTCCAGAAGTACTTAAATAATTAGCTTAGGGTCCTAAAATATTGCGCTCTCTTTATCGTAATCGCTAGACTTTGACGCTTATTACCTCGTTTACACGTATTTTTTACAATTCTATTATAGACTTAATTTTCGTAGCACGCTCAAATGTGTATGTGCAATTAATGTAAAATATTGTCATTTCAAAGGTATATATCACTGTTATCTACTTATTTATTCACATTGCACAGAGTATATAGATGTTTTATTAAGTTCTTCCAAGTTGTTGCATTTTATATAGAATTAAATTATTCAAGTATAAGAATATTTCTTTATTGTACACTTTTATATTGTGAATGTTGTGTTAAAAGCTGCATTTAATGTTGTCAATTTGTGATAATAAAAAACAAATGAAAAATCATATTATTTTTATTCATCCAAATTATAATAATATAATGCGTAACTTTAAACTTAAATTAATTACAGAAAGTTTTAATTCACCACCATTAACCTAGGAGCTATGTTCATTGACATTAGTTCCTGGAAAAGCAATTTTGCAGCATAAGGGAGACGAACTTGAGAGATTTGAGTTTTATTCTTGCATCCCTTACATTCAAATGTATTGTTACGTAAATTAGCTATAGCTATCAGTCCACAGAAGTTGCAAACATGGATGCGATATGGATCTGACACTTCGAAAAGCCTCTCCCTCAAGAATTGTGCAGCACCATGGGCAATCTGACAATCTCGTTCCATTTCTCCAAAACGCAGGCCACCATCCCTGGCTCTGCCTTCCATAGGCTGCCGCACTAATATTTGCACTGGCCCTCTTGCTCTTGAATGAATCTTGTCATCCACCATGTGTTTTAAACGTTGATAATAAGTGGGACCCAAGAACACTTGGGCATTAATCTTACGCCCAGTATGCCCATTGTACATAACCTCATTCCCACGAAGATGATAGCCATATTCTTGTAGAAGAGAAGAAATTTTCTGTACATTTACAGCATCATTAAATGGTGTAGCATCACCTATTTCACCTTTGTTTGATGACACTTTTCCTTGAATACACTCAATCAAGTGACCAATTGTCATACGCGATGGGATAGCATGGGGATTGATAATAATATCTGGAGTTAATCCCTCGCAAGTAAATGGCATATCTTCCTGGCGATACTGAATTCCACATGTGCCTTTTTGACCATGTCTTGAAGCAAATTTATCACCAATTTGTGGAATACGGACAGATCGGACACGGATCTTGCAGAATTTGTAACCCTCACTATTTAAAGTGAGCATAACCTGATCAACAATTCCTGTTTCACTGTTTCTCAAGAATGTTGAAGCATCTCTTTTAGTGAAGCGTTTTGTTGTTCCTTCCAACTCATCATCATTTTCCGGCAATGTTATTGTTTTCCCAATGACAACATCATCTCCTGACACTCTTATCCCTGGTGCTATGATTCCATCATCGTCCAATTTGTCATATAATGCATTTCTCATGCCTTGACAAGTTTGTCTTGTCGGTTTCTCAAATTGCTCCTCCTGATCCCCAATTCTCTTATTTTCAGAATCTTTATAAGATCTATAGAACACAGACCTAAAGAATCCTCTTTCAACAGCAGATGCATTTAAAATGACACTGTCTTCTTGATTATAACCAGTGTAACACAAAATTGCAACAATGGAATTGATTCCAGCAGGCAGTTCTCTGAATCGCAAGTACTCCATAGATCTAGTCGTTACTAATGGTTTGTGAGGATAATACAGTACATGTGCTAGTGTGTCCATTCTGACATGGAAGTTAGTAATATAGACACCCATAGCTTGTTTACCCATAGCACTTTGATATGTGTTTCTGGGACTCTGATTATGATCTGGGAATGGAATAATAGAGGCACAAACTCCTAAGATCATTGCTGGATGGATCTCGCAATGAGTGTATGTAGTACAATAAGCATATTCTTTAACTTGGGCTAAATCATCGGGACTCATGGCTATCATGACAGTCTCTTCTTCTAGAGTGTCTATGTATTCAACTACTCCACTTGCAACAAGGTTTTGCCAACCATAATTATTGTAGTCCCTCTCCTTTAAGTTGTCAATATGTTTCTTCTTCAACAACAAAGCTCCATTTTCAACAATCAAGAGGGGGCGACAAATTCTTCCAGCATCTGTATAAATCCTAATTTCTCTATCTCTGATGTCACGGATCATGCTTACTTCAGATACTATAATGTCCATCTGCCTTCTTAATTTCCTTAAAGTAGCCATCAACTGTTCAGGATCTCTGTGAATACCCACCCAACATCCATTTACAAATATCTTAGTAGCATCAGCAATAGCAGAAGGGGCTATTTCTTCCAAATTTTCCATTGACCATTCTTCCAAGAACTCCAAAATAGGGGAAGGCTGACTTCCAACTGAGATGTAAGCCATCAGAGCCAAATTCTTCACAAGGCCTACAGCAGCACCTTCTGGGGTTTCAGCAGGACATATCATTCCCCACAGGGTATTATGTAACTGACGGGGTTTGGCAAGTTTTCCATCACGGCCAATTGGAGAATTGACACGTCTCAAATGAGACAATGTTGATGCAAAGGTCAATCTATTCAATACCTGAGACACTCCAGCTCTAGCTTGATGGGCTTTCTTTTGATCTCCCCAGTTTCCAGTAGCCAAGGAATATCTCAGACCATCTGTAATAATCTTAGTTTTAATAGCCAATTCCAAATTAAAATCCTTTCCTCGATCAATGAATTTCTGTGCATACATTCGCACTTCTTTCAATAGGTTTTTAAAGAGTCCTCTAAACAAGAAAGCTAAAAGAGGTCCAGCTAGATCCAATCTTTTATTGCCATAGTGATCTCTGTCATCTAACTCACGACGTCCTAAAGCAGCCAATAACAATCTATGAACCATATAACCTAAAAAGTAAGCTTTCTTGGTTTCACAGAAGTCAGACACTCCTACGTGTGGCAACATTTCTTTTTGCAAAATTTCTCTGGCATATTTTATACGCTTATCTTTAGTCACACCAGGTCGTGCTCCACGGGCTCCAATGAAATTGAGAGCTACATTTTGTTCTTGGATAACAAAAGCTTCATCAAGTGATGGCTTTACCATTTCCATCATCTCAGGATCATCAAAGTCATAAATGATGTGCTCCAAAATATCTCTATCAGCCACAAAACCTAAAGCTCTGAATACGATCATGATAGGTATTTCCTGCTTGATATAAGGAACAATAGCAATAATCCTTTGGCCAATTGCTGATTTCTTTATATTTTGGCCACCACGAGCCATCATATTGACCCAAAGAGTGGAAGTAGGCCTGGAGCTATGTTCAAGGCATGACCGTATTTCAGTTTTGTAAGCAAACTTTCCATCTTTCATACTAAACACATATACAGTATTTGTAGCCATCTTTTCTTGGGCAATGAGCACCTTCTCTGAACCGTTAATAATAAAATAACCACCTGGATCAAGGGGACATTCATTCAATTCAGACAAGTCCCTGTCTGTCAAATTACTTAAGAGACAGTATGTAGAACGCAACATAATAGGAATTTTTCCAATAAATGTTTTCTGGTGTTGTGTCTCTATAGGATCTTCATGATCTTTAACAATTGTTTTAGTTATATCAACATACAAAGGCGCTGAATAGGTCAAATTGCGGAGGCGAGCCTCGTTGGGCATCATAGGCGACGGGGCGCCATCCTTCTCCCAATGCGTTGGTTTTGATAGATATATCTGATCGAACTTTAAAAGGTATTTCGGGGGAGTTTCAATTTCCCCCGACGAGTGCTGAGCTTCAGCGTGTAACTCTATCTGTGGTGAATCCTCGACAATTCTCTGAACGGACATCTGAATGAATTCATCAAAACTATCCAATTGCTGTCGTACAAGACCCTTTTCGTCGAAGTAAGCGTTAATGACGATCCAGCAGGCTTCTTGCCACAGTTCGGAAGAAATTTCCTCGACATCTTCTTCTTCATACTGATCTTCTTCTGCGTCATACATTTTCACGAGAGAGGCAGACCTCTTTTATAAAATATAAACAACGTTATTTATTTTTAAATGTAATTATATCACGAAACCACTTCTTTATTGAACAACCGCTCCACCATTAGGAAACAAAATGGCGTATTTATTAGACATGCGTCCGCTATAACGAAACGTAATTAATAACGTTTGTCATATCGGTTAATCGGCAACGATGGTTATCAGTTACCAAAAGCCGACCGACTAAAACCGAACCGAACGATAATCATCCGAGTAATTCCTCGCCACTATGAAGCAAATAACATAACCATGCATTCTGTTTCCCTTAATATGTGAGTCCTTATATATAAAAAGAAATGGAGCGAATAAATACTACCTAAGACTAAGTACGACCTTTTAACTAAAATGGACGTTGCGGTAGCTTATGCTTATTTTATTATAACGTTCATTATAATTTGAAATATTAATGTTATAGTAGTTCAACTTTATTTTGATTTAAATATTGTTGTTTGACATAAGATTTTGTTAAAAAACCTATTTGCATATGTTATCTACTTGAACAACACAGCCCTAAAGCACTTTGTTTCTCTTCGCGTATATCTCATTAAATGACCTAACTTTGTCTTCTCTCAATTTTTTGTAATTACCTACTTACGTTGTCATGAATTCATGACACTATTTCGTTAGTATATTATAATTGTATATATTTTTGTAAATGTATAAATATATCCAGTGCAAATATAGTTTTGTGTATCCTTTCATACATTTTAATAGATTTTCTTGAAGATTTAAATTGGTTTTGCTTTTAGTTATTGAATGCCACACGATAGCTAAAACAATGTTTTGGACCATTTTAGTGTATTGTTTTGTTATCCAGTTATAATTAATCACAGTGTTTGGTTGTTTGTGGAGATTATCGTCAAATATTTAGATTTTGTGATTTGCTTAATTACTATTATGAGAAATAAAATTTTATTTTAAATTGGTTGATTGTATTGAACCACTCATTAAAATAATTAAAATAAATTAGTTAAGTTAGTTAACACCGTTAGAAAGAATTTATTTATGAGTAACATTATGGTATGGATATTAGGATACGATACCGTTATTCGCAACTGTTATCAATATCGCTATAGACTGAATATCGGTTAGAATAGTGATGTCAATGAAGAGGCTTGATGTCCGTGATTTTACAGCACTAGAACCGAAAGAAAAATTAATTGAATACTTCTTTTGTAACTTTATAAGCTCAATTAAAAATAATGAAAAATTAATTTTGAGGATTATTTTAAAATGATGGGGAAAATCTAATAATTATAAAAAGTGGACTCGCGATTAATCAAGATACGATATGTACGGATATAAATTCGAATTTAGGAAAAGAAAATGGGGCGCTAACTTCGGTTTAGAACGTCAGTTTCACTAGAATTTAACTTACTCTTAAAATATTTTACACGTTAGTAACTTGGCTTTAAAGTCTTTTTACTTAATATAGTTTTTGAATTAAGTAAATTATTTCAGTTTCTCATGGATGGCTTTAATATTTTATCCTTTTTTAAATAGCTAAACGTGGCATACTGAATTTTATTTATTAATTCGATTAATGTATTATTGCTATACCACAAAACTTTTACATACAAAAGGAACATCATAATAAAAATGAATTTCTTTACACATCATGCGCATAAATACTTAATTTTTAATCAATTAGATCAGCGGTTCTTAACCTTTTTGACTTACGACCCAAAGATTAAATATATTCGATGCTCGCGACCCTAATGTTTTATTTTTCTTCCAGTCATAATAAAAAATAGGATTGACTAAAAGTCCGTGGTTTGTTAAAATTGATGTCATTATGAAATATTAAAAAAAAACATTGTTAATTTTTCGTTACTCAAATCACAATGAAACAAGCATACATTGGCAATATTAGCGACTACTCTGATGTTGTATTTTTGAGCAAAGAAGATTTATTCGTGGAGTTAAGTTTATCAAAAGTGCACACCGCATATCATGTTAAGGATCCAGTCTATTTCTGTACTTGTTTTCTAAGACAGCAAGGCACGAAAATCCTGCTTCATACAAATAAGGAAATGGTAGCAGAGCCTTTTCAACTTCACTACCCACATAGAACTTAGCCTATAGTGCGTTCCGAGTCAGGACTCGAGATGTCACTGATTACGGCGTTCATAACGCAATTTAAAAAAAATTCTCGACCCATCCCAATATCGCCCGCGACCCGGGGTTAAGAAACGCTGAATTAAAATTAAACAAATAAAAATAAATATTTTTTCCAAAAAATATGGACCTAAAAAGCTAAACGAAAATACGATTAATACAAATTTTTTTAGATGTTTACTCGTATTAAATGGCGAATGCGCAAGGTATCATGAACTGTATTTTAGAAATAATGTTCTTAGATTATTTAACTTTATAGATGTTCTACTAAAACATTAGTATATCCATTTAAGTGCGGAACATAATAAAAAAACACCTCGATTAGCACATTCGAATTGCATCTTCTGGGCCTCTGGGTGTTTTATGATCAGACTTACTAAAACTACTAAAGTTATGTACCACATTTAGCATTTTCAATTATTCAATTTGATGTTTTGTATGATTGTTGTCATTGTTCAAGTTGGGGGTTATCAACCAAGATGATTCATTAATCAGTGTTTTATTAGTGATATATCAGTGATATTTTTTTGTTTAAATCTTTAACACCATGGACTCTTCACGAAGAAACAATTCCGATGATCAGCGGTGTATTTTGGGTTTGCAAGATTTGAAAATATCCAATAAAAATGCGGATGAAACTGAGCAAGCGCACGGAGCTGTAACTGCAAATTCGAGTAATCTTGCCAAGACTCGTCCGGTTGGGGCCATCGAAAGCTTTGTTCTCGATAACACCCAAAACAATCGTCAAGATTACAGTTTTTATGAGCGATCAAACGTAATAGCTGCTTCGAAATTCGCTACTCCTAAAAGAGTAGAAACAATTGCATCTATCAACAAGCGGGATATAAATACTGCTGCCCTGCCATCCAGCCCTACGCGTTCCATTGACTCGCTATCGCAACGATCGCTCAGCTACCAAACGGACGATTTGTACGAAATTCCTGCCAATCCTAGCAATCAGTTCCCACCACCGGTTTATGAAAACATAGATTACTACGGGGAGCAACGTTCACCACAACCGCCCTATTACCACCCGCTGTATCAACAAGGGCCGCCACCCCCCGTATCTGACGGGTACTACGACACACGGTACAGCAAGGCCCAGCCCCAAGTTCCAGTTAGCTCAAAGCCTAAACTTAGCCCTTCTGTGTATGAAAATATGATTTGTCCTGAAAATGACAAAAAGAAAGATATTAAACTGCCACAAAAGCCGGCTCAATTTATTCAACAAGGCTCAGTGCCAGGTCCTCAGGTGCCAAGCACAATGGGGAGTAGAGTTGCATCGCATATGATGATAGGTGACAAGAGCCAATGTGATATAGTGCCATCTTCACCTGCTTACAATGCAGCACAAGACAATCCCAGTGGTGATTACACAATCATGAAGTCTGCTCCTCCTAAATATACAGATGTAAGTGCACTTTTGAAGAATGAAGGTTCAGTTAGCTTTGATGATAAGGTAGTGACAATCCCATCAACAGCTATTTATGCATCAATAGCACCAAGTGCTACAAGACCTAAAGCTAGCATTGCTACTGAAGTGCAGCCTGCAACAATGGGCCCTAAATTCTTCCACCCTAAACCCAGTATTGCCAGCAGCATTGGCCATAAAGATAAACCTAATCTGAATGGTGGATATAACCCTAAACCTGCAGCTAATAACAGAATGCAGATAGTGGATGACTCAAATGGATCTGACTATGTTTGTATGACTGGGGGTGCATCAGTAGCTGCAATAGCTGCTTCTGCAAATAGAGACAATGTCTCCTTAGCCTCAGAGACTATTGGATCTCGAAATTTAGTGTCTGGCCTGACATCTCTTTGTTCTCCAGCCCAATCTCCTGCTCCAAGCCCTACTCCCAGTTCTGTTTCTCAAGTGTCAGGAGGCTCAAGAGGTTCAGGTGGCCGAGGAAAGAGTTTGCTGCCCTACAGCATCACACCTCCACGCCCTCAAGGGCCTTGTGTAGCCCAGAGGAAGATTGAAGCGCTCACGAGGCAAATGGAAGCGGAAATAGAGAGGCAAGATGAGGAAGGAGAATATTTTGGTAAGGAAAATATTTCTATTGAATCAATTTCAGCTACAATCCTTTACACAGCAGCTGCAACATTGAGTGGGCTAAAATAATTATTCTTTAGTTACAGTGTAAATCTAGTTCAAAATAAAATAAATTGTGAGCTTTCTTTTTTATATAAATGATAAGGAAAAAAAAATTTTTAATTTGAATTTTATTGAACATAATAATTAAGATTTTGTTGATCCATATTACATTCAATCCATATTCTTGTTGGAAATTGAAATCTCAATATGATTTTTCAGTAAATACTCATTCAAAACATAATCAAGGTTTATAAGTTCAACTTCAAATGATAGGTATATGATGACTCCTACAACTTTTATTATAAAATATTGGCTGTTTATATTGTAATAGCATTATACATAGACATGCATATTCCATTGTAAATGTTACAACAGGAAACCTATTGTATGTGATTAAATGTGGTACATAGTAGTATGAATATCTTCAGATTCCATTAGTAATGCTAATTATAAAAAGTAATTATTTGTTTTCTTTTTGCAGTTAATGAACTTTAAAATATGGAACTAATTTTGATAACTCTTTTGTAGCATATATTTTTCAGTTCTAATCTTTTTATATTTATGTGTGTCAAAGTTAAGTTTGTTTGTCAATTTGCAGGTATCTGCCACACATGTGGGGCGGGTGTGACGGGTGCGGGCCAGGCATGCCAGGCCATGGGCAACCTGTATCACACAAATTGCTTCATCTGCTGTTCATGTGGCAGGGCATTGAGAGGAAAAGCATTTTATAATGTTCATGGCAAAGTTTATTGCGAAGAAGATTATTTGGTGAGTAGCCAGTTAGCGGATAGCCATTCTGACTAAGCCGACTTATGTAAATGTTCCTGGTCGGAGACGGGCAGCAGCGTCTCCGATGCCAAGTGTAGTGACTAACGGCAAACCCCTTCAATGAAAAGGCACCAAGAACCACGGCCCTCAGTTCCTGGCGGCCCCGCTATTCCCGGCTATGGTATGGGTGTGATAGGCGTGTGAACAATCTCCAGGTTACAGAAGGCTGCCGTACTAACAATTTATACCTGGCTACGTACAATGGACGCACGATTCGGCTGGACGATCACCTTGCTAAATTAGAGCTAGAGCTAAGTAGTGGCATATTTTGGGCTTGGCAGAGGTCCATTGGGAGGGGCAGGACACGATAACCCTAGAGTCTGGGCACTAATTCTTGTGCCGGAGGTGATAGGGCCTTCCAGGGTGGTCTCAGTTTTCTCGTTAATAAGGCCCTCGTTAGCAATGTTGTGGATCAGTAGTGTGTCAAACTGGGTAGCATACTTTGTACTTAGCTTACCAATAGGTACTCTGAAGGTACTACAGGTATATGCGCCGACTTCGATGCACTCTGATGAGGAGGTCGAAGCTGTGTATGAGGATATCTTAAGAGCCATGAATAGCACTGCCTCCGCGCACTACTGCATTGTTATAGGGGTCTTCAATGCCAAAGTGGGAGTACAAGAATGCGATGAACCGGGAATTGTATGGCAATTGTACCATATGGATTAGGGTGCAGAAATCACAGGGGGCATTATGCTAGTCAAGTTTCTCGAAATGCAGGGGCTCTTCTTGATGAATTTTTTTACCCAAAAAGAAGCCCCAAAGAAAGTGGAGACTTCATTATGGCGAAGAAGAGACACATTTAGAAATGTCTCTGTGGTGTTTAATACCAGTAGTGGCCACCGACTTGTACGAGGAACTCTAAATATTAATTTCAAAGCTGAAAGGATTCGCCTGGTGAAGTCTATTCTTCGACCTAAGCCGCCCCAAATGATCCAGGGGTCCAAACAATTCCAGTTAGAAGTGCAAAATCGGTTCGATTCGCTGGAAACCACAGACGACGTTGACGAGATAATCGACAACTTGGTGAAGACGATGCTAGAATTGGGTCGTAGACGCTTTCCACTACTGCGAAGGAACAATCGCGGACGGTCTGAACTTTTGGCTCAAATCTTGGATCTTATAAAGACGAGACGTGAGATGCAATCTGCTTTGTTTTCCTCGCCAGAGCATAGGCCCCTCTCCAAGCGGATAAGAAGTTTTCTAACTGGTAAGACGAGACCTCCGCTTCTCTGAAACGTGTGTCATCGAGGCTACCATAGAGCAGAATAGAGGGTCCAAAACTTTCTCCAAACCGCTGAGGAGGAGTCACATAGCAAAGTTGAGGACAGCGGATGCCAAAGAGGTTACGTCTCGCCCTGAAATCCTGGCAGAGGTTGAAAATTTCTATGGACTTCTGTATTCTTTGCGGGCGGAGAGGCCTGCGACTCAAACGGTCGAAGATTCACGTGCACCACTCACGCACTACTATGCGGAGGACATCCCGGAAGTCGACGTCTACGAGATTAGGACGGCTCTGGGACAGCTTCACGACGGTAAGGGCCCCCCGGTGATGACGAAGTTACAACTGAAATCCTAAAGGCTGGAGGAAATCAACCTGAAAGTCTTAGCGAGACTGTTCAACTCTGTCATTCGCCGGGATACGGTGCCGAGGATGTGGAGCGAGTGTCGTGGTCTTGTTCTTCAAGAAAGGAGATAAAACTCTTGAAGAACTATAGATCAAGGTCATTATTGAGCCACGTTTACAAGCTGTTCACTCGAGTCGTCACGAATCACATGTCATGCCGAGACCGGTCAGTGTGAATGGCGTCCCCCTGGATTTTGTGTTGGACTATACCTTGGACAGAAAATCCAGTTGAGCAGAAGAAGCAGTTGAAAATCTAGTTCGTGGGGGAAACTAATAGGAGGATTCAGCTGAGTTGGGCAGTTTTCGGCAGGCTTCGTCTGGTTTTCTCGTCGACCATCCCCTAATGCTTGAAGACGAAATTCTTCGAGCATTGCGTCCTACCAGTATTGACCTACGCCGACGCGTGGAAACTGACGACGAGGTTGGTTCACAAATTTCAAGTCACTCAGCAGGCTATGGAGCGAGCTACATATATTGGTTGTCTCTTATGGACAAAATCCGAAATGAGGAAATCCGTAAGAGAACCAAAGTAACCGGTATAGCTCAATGGGCCAGTCACGTTTGTCGCAGGACCGATGGGCGTAGGAGCAAACGTGTTCTTGAGTAGAGACCGCGTCTCGGAAAACGTAGTGTAGGACGCCAGCCCGATGGAGCGATGACCTGCGCGAGGTTGCTTTTTGGGGCTGGATGGGAAATGGGAAAAACCAGGGATTTGTGGCTCAAACTTGCGGAGGCCTACGTCCAACGGACGGCTGACGACGATATTATTATTACTTCTGTGCTAATTTTTGTAATGTCCAATATGATCACTATAAAAAAAAACAAATGGGTGTTTTTCCTTTTCTACTGGTAAAATAATCATTTAGTTGGTTTATTCTTCATTGCATCTAAAGCTTGTACTTTATTTATATATCTCTTATGTTCATGTGCTGCATGTGAATTAGTAAATACCTTAGGTACGAAATTGGATGGCTGGTTGATATTAATGCCTAATAGTAAAAAAATATTTTCAGTATTCCGGTTTTCAACAGACTGCTGAAAAATGTGCAATTTGTGGTCATTTGATAATGGAAATGGTGAGTGGCAACAACAATTTATATAAATTTTATTTTAGATATGAAAATGTAAATCTTCCATATCTTTTCTAAGCATTTCATTTTGGGTAATTTATTTTTGAAATCTTATCAATTTGATAGTTGTAGATGTCTCCATATAAGAACACTTGTGTCATACTTGCACTTAGGTAAATAATAACAGACATAATATGTTGGTTTTATTTATAGACTGTACGCGCGTGAAGGTCACAGGTTCGATTCCCGTCCAGCCTCTGGGTGTTTATGTATAATATGTATTTACAAAAAATATATACATATATATTTATATACCTATATATATTTATGTAGTGTATCAGTTGTCTTGTACCCATGTTATAAGTGCAATGCAACTTAGTTTGGTACTATATGGCGTTGTGTGAAATGTCCCAACATATTTATTTATTCACAGATTTTACAAGCCATGGGCAAATCCTACCATCCTGGTTGTTTCCGCTGCTGTATTTGCAACGAGTGCTTGGACGGAGTCCCGTTCACTGTGGATGTGGACAACAAAATATACTGTGTTAATGACTACCACAGGATGTTTGCCCCTAAATGTGCTAGTTGTGGGAAAGGTAAGCATTGGTTCCATTCTAAGCTTTAGAAATAAAGTTTCAATTGCGTCTATTTTTAAATTTAAGGTTAAAACTTCTTTAAAATATTTTATGATAAAGTAATTTGCAGACAATATTATTTAAGTTTAAAGTTTTTCAAATTTTTTTAAAAATAATATTAGGTACTAGCTTTATGTTGTAAATGAAATGCAATATTAAGGATGTGGTCCAAGTTATTCAAAGGCTTTTGTTACCCATGAATGCATGGAAGTTTTCTAAATAGAAATTTCACAACCTTTCATTTGATTTGACCACAGACATTTTAGCATGATAAATATTAATTAACGGTATCATATTTATATAACAGGTTAGTTACATGTAAATTTGTATACAAGTTTCATCTATGTTGTAGATGCAGCTATTGTTTGAATAATCAATTCTACCCTTAAATAAAGCTTCAGAATTTGGCAAAGCTAATTACGAAGTGATTTGTATATATGTATATGATATAGAACATTGTTTAATATAAATCGATAGTACTTTAATATTCTTAATAAGGTCTAAACCTTGACATGTATCTTACATTTATCTATTCAGATTATATGATATATAATTAAATATTATCCAAATTAGATTTATTATATACGATATAATGTAATAACTTTTTTTACTCAAACACATTTTCTATATCCTTAAATATTTGTACTATGTTTGTAATATTTTGAGGGCATATTTTTGTTCTAGGTATCACGCCTGTTGAAGGTACGGACGAGACAGTGCGGGTGGTCTCCATGGACCGAGACTTCCACGTGGACTGTTACATGTGCTGCGTGTGCGGCATGCAATTGACTGATGAGCCAGACAAGAGATGTTATCCACTGGCAGGTCTGTATTCAATTGTTATTTAAATGGATTTAATGGTACTGATATACTGCTTGGCCCTCCTTTCACCTACAGCTATGTCATTGCAGTGTGGTGGCCTAGGCTACGACACTAGTCACATGATGAAGTCACAATTAAAGACTTTCAAATTTGCACTGAGAGGCCAGAAATATCTGGCCTCTCAGATATTCTTGAGAATTGTGTAAATTAGAAGAATAAACATGTAAATAAGATTACATCCAAGGGCGTCGCCAGCTTATGACTAAGAGGGGGGCAATGGGGCAATATTATGGAGGATAAAAAATATGAACGCCTGGTACAGTCGAAAGCATTAAGCGTTAGAAAGAAAGAAAGATATTTTATTGGTGATCAAGAATGACGAATACAGAAAAATTATCATAAAACACAAGCAAGTATAAAAGTTACTAAATAGAGTACATGTTTTCGCCAATATTCGCCGTCCCTCCACCAATAAGGTTTCCACTCTGCATTATGCCGTATCGAAATTTCGACACGGCGCTGATTTTCAGTGCCAACCTCTATTCTACTCTAACCTTAATTGACCCAAGTGTTAAAATTATTATTCTCTTTACAAATTAATTATGAGTGTTTTTTACTATTAAATTAAAATATACAAGAATAACACTAACAAAATAAGCACTACGAAAAAGCATGATAACATACTCCATATACTGTTGCAATTAATAAATAATGGTTAGGATTTTATGCTAATATTATGATTTAGTCTTTATAATCATTATGTGAAAACTTTTTCTTTAAATTCCATTTTATTTGAATATAAAATTAATATATCAAAAATTTAATATATTAATATATCAATAATATAATTAAGACAAAGAAATGTATATGATATTAAATTATAATATACAATACCATTTAAAATGGTATGTAATTATGTATTATAAATATTATAGAAATAAGTTACATACAGAATAAACTAATGACAATAATAAATACAGCACTCTTAAGAATTCAAGCACTTTTTAATATTAATTTTATTAAATTTTAATATTTATTTTGTATAGGCGTATTGTAGAAATTGATGATTAGTTTTTTTCCCTTCTTGCAAATTTGATTAGAGTAACAAAATGTTTTAAGTACATACATGGAAGTATATAGTTATAAATTTAAAATTAATTTAATTCTTGCAGTCTAGTCTAACATTAGATAAATACTTATACATACACATACATATATATACATACACACACATGTATATACACATATATAGTTAAAGTAAGCAGCAGAGTGTACATGTGCCATGGGTACAAAACCGACATCACTATATAATAACCCTCCATTGCAAATAATTACACATAAACACCAAGACTCTGGATGGAAATCAAATCGTTACACTTTGGGAGTCTTTGCCTCGATGACGATTGTAATAAGAACGGTTTTAATATCAATGTATAAAACTTCACAAGCCCTCGACAGCACAATAACTAAATCAAACTTTGATCTCTAGGGGGGGGGGAGGGCAACTGCCCCCCTTGGCGACGCCCTTAATTACATCAATGTCTGGAAGCTGGCGTATACCTTAGAGTAGACAATTATGACAGAATACTTTCCATTCCCTCTTAAGTTTAATGTGATTAAATTACATTTAAAATATTGTATATTATTTAAACACATCATAACATTACACCATAATTTATAAGTTGTACTATAATTATTATTTGGTGAGGCTGAAGGGCCGTATAAAGAATGGTGCCGCTTAGGTCTCGAAAGATGGTAGCCGCAGTGTGGGAAACAAAGGTAGTGCAGGCTTAATAATTAACGTGGAAAGGAGACGGAAATATCCAGCAAGTGAGAAAGAGCGGCGTCTCACCTGAGGTTCTCCGATCTGCTACCTTCCGCGGCTGATTCTGCGATTTGAAGTCTTAGGCCTTATAAGTAACGGTTCACAATAACACACATATAAAAATTAGTGCGGGTTTAACCAAGACTCGATGGTACGTGTCGTCGGCACGGGCGCTAACCAAGAAGAGGGCGGCGCGGCGGTGGTCGAGTAATATTATTCGAAATGAACGTCAGGCGCTGCAGCATTTAAACTTGCGGGTAGGCAGGGAAAAAAGGATACGATGAAGCGCCTTACGATTATTTGACAGTCACATAGATGTCTTCAATAATATGATGTTTTAAAATTTCTGAATATAGATCTTTATTAATTAATTAAATATAACACCATCACATCATAAATATTTTAAACAAAAATACAGTGTTTTTTGTAAAATAAAAAGAAAGTATTTTTGTAAACAGACAACACTTAATAGACATTAAAACAACATTATTGATAGATATGTTTATTTTGTTATTACATACAGGCAAGAACGGAAGACGGAAGTGATATTAATTTTTATATTTAATAAAGACATAGGTAAATATTTCATTCATATTATTTTAGAGTGAGCTAAAGGGAAATAAGGCCGGTCAGAACGTGCTAAATCCGAAACGAATTGAGTCGGCCATGAATACGGTCAATCCGGCCTAGGAAGTAACAATAATATAATAGACTTTAAATTGTTGGTTTTTTTGAGTAATTGATTTCAATGAGTCCAGTGCAGCCAGGTCGTGGGTAAAATGAATCCCCACGTGCGCGTGCGTCGCACACAACGTAAGCGACCAATCGTGTGTGGAGAAGTCGTAAGTTGGTCACTCGATTGATCGTTTACACTTCTGTGTGTGAGTGGGGAGGTGGGGAGAGGGGGTAATTTTACTCACGATCTGGCTGCACTGCTGTAGACTTACATAATGAGGTAGTCTTATTAAACAACTCTTTTAAATATGTAGATGAAAAAATGCTTTCAGAATTTATTATTTCGAAATATAGAATAGGGCCTCTAAAGCACTCCTTATACTTATTCCAATCAGCCCTAATTATATACAAATAATAATAAATATTTTTACATATTTCGTTTTAATTAAAAAGTGATATTAGATATACCCATAGCATCTACCAAAAAGCATGGAACAGGTTTAATTAAATCACAGAGAAGAATAGATTTAGACATTGTCATGGCCTTCCAGATGGTCACACCATAAATTAAAAGCAATTAAAATTACATAAGCTTATGTTTCTGTGAATGGAAATCTAAGCGAGAATTTTTGGGATCCGTTGCACTGAATACTATGTGTTATTTGATGCAAAATGAGCTGAGCTAAAAGCTCGACCACCATTGGTTATTACATACAATTTAAATGACGTGTTTTTGGGAATCTTGCATTTATATAATTACGCATATGTGAATGCATGTACATATGTAGAGAAACTAATTGAGTCGGTTGCCGTGACCAAATCGGTTGGGAGGATGAATTGTGTGAAATTTGTTATTGAATTAATACCTAATTAATATAGTTGTTAATGTTTGATTAGGTAAGTTGATGTGTCGCGCGTGCCACCTGGCGACGATTGGCGCTGCGTCGGGTCCCGGCATGACGCCTGCGCCCCGTCTCTCGCCTGCCTCCTATCAGTACATGGGCTGAACTACGTCACTGCTTCTCTTGGTTCTGTTAATATAGAAAAACAAATATTTTAGACAAATTAAGCATAATGTAAAATTAAGGATTACATTAGTAATTTGTTCTAGTTTGATGGGACATTTAATTTAGCTCACATAGTAAACTAGGAATGGGTTGTGTATGAGAGAAAGTAAAATTATTATTTTTGCAATGATATGAAAGTATTTTGAAATTATGATGAAAATTTTATGTTACACACAAACAGTATATTTACATAATCATTTGGCAATATTGATATTGAAGTGTCCAAGACAAGGTACCATGTTTGTATTTATTAGCAAAGAAAAATAGTCACAAAAAATAATACATACAAAGCTAGGATGCTCTTTCATACCCATTAACTCTAATAAGGACGCTTAAATATTACTAAAAACTTGAAAGTGGCTCAGGGTGTATATTGAGCAATCAGTTGTATAGCATTTAACTACATAGTTTTTAGTTGGTATACAAAATATGCTTCTTCACTCTATTTCTACATTGTCGTAAGCAGGAGTGAAAGGACACTTCAGTTTCTCTCTTTAGGGTCAAATATTAGGCATCTATATAAAACAAATCGACGGCAGCAAAGAACAAAAAGACAAACTGCATTTACTGCATACTTGTATGCTACTGCATCACACCTGAAAAATGTCATTTATTACTAATATTGGTACTGTTCCGTTAGCCGGGCGCAAATGGTAGGTTAGATTTTTGCTCACTATTAATATTTTATTATTATCAAAATTATTCTAAATCATAAAAAAAAAAAACAACCGTGACCTACAAGCAGCCTGTGTCGGAACGCACGGACGCCCGTTTCGGTACATTTTAACACTAAAAACGCTTTCCTGGCAACTAGTGATTTCGTAGATAGCCGTGTTTGTTCTAAGCTGCCTTCGAAATTAGCTAATTTTATTTTGGTTCTAATTATATCAGTTCAAGAAGTGAAGTCAGTCATTGTGGATAGGGAACGACTAAGAATGCTATGTATGCAGATCATTCTATGCCAGTCCCTTATAACAGGCACATGAATATCATCATAACTTCATATCGAAGGGTGAAAGGCAAATTTTTTAAAGAGACATTTTGGGCGATATTGAGATAGATACATATTCATAACCAGCTACTTTTTCTTGCAAAACTTTAGATGGTTTTCCTGTAAAGTTTCAAAAATGTCGCTTAAAACAATTAGCCTTTTACCCCTCGATATAATTGACACGACACGACACAATAGTGAGTAAAAAATTAATTAAGAATGTTCTTTCACTATTTTATATCATTTTCACATCATGCTCAAATTGTTGTCTCCAAGATAAAAAAATTATTTTAATAGTGGTACTGTATTTTGATAATGCAGACATAATAATGAAGCGGTGGAATGGTTCTATCATAGAGAAATGAGTTTCAAATTCTTACTTTAGCAGCTATATAGATAATAATGATATACTATGATTTCTCATACAATTTAATAAATATTATACACAAACACCCAGACGCTGAACGGGAATTGAACCCGGGACCTCCACAAGCATACCGACGTGCGTTGGCCGTTACGCCAGAAGGTTAGACAGACTATCTTATTTTGCACAGAGGAGAATTTACCTAAATATTTCTGACTTGCCAAGAAATCTTTAGTGGGAAATTCATCATCATCATCATTTCAGCCGGAAGACGCCCACTGCTGGACAAAGGCCTCCCCCAAAGATCTCCACGATGATCGGTCCTGCGCTGCCCTCATCCAACCTATTCCGGCGATCTTGACCAGATCATCGGTCCATCTTGTGGGGGGCCTACCAACATTGCGTCTTCCGGTACGCGGTCGCCATTCGAGGACTTTTCTGCCCCAACGGCCATCAGTCCTTCAAGCTATGTGCCCAGCCCACTGCCACTTCAGTTTTGCAATCATCCGGGCTATGTCGGTTACTTTGGTTCTCCTACGAATCTCCTCATTTCTGATTCGATCTCGCAGGGAAACTCCGAGCATAGCCCTCTCCATTGCCCTCTGAGCGACCATGAGCTTTCTCATAAGGCCCATAGTTAGCGACCATGTCTGCGTTCCGTATGTCATCACTGGCAACACACATTGGTTAAAAACCTTCGTCTTGAGACACTGCGGTACTAGTGGGAAATTAATGTTTCCTAATTCAAACTTTGATAACTTCCATAGTGTAACACCTGATGCTTGTCGGTATGCTTGCAGAGTTCACGGTTTTGATTCCCGTCCCACATCTGTGTTTGCATATATATGTATTTATTTAGAAAAGTGTATATACGTAGTATATTAATTATCTATCACCCAAAACAAAAAATGCTATACTGCTTGAGAATAGATGTTGCTGTGTGAAATGTCTTAATATTCAAAAAATTGTGCTCAAATGTGACGTTTGATGTCATTCTCAATCCATATAATGTTTGTGATATTAGCATTCGCACTAATTAAAGTTCCTTAATAAAGATACTTGTAACAAGTTGTGAAGATTTCATATCTCACATTATATACACAGTATAATCAAAAGTTATTAGCCTAATTTAGAAAATGATAGTTTTGAACTCTATGAAGGATATAAAAGATTTTGTCCTTAGTAGTATTCCTGTAGGATAGATAATTAAGTCTACCTAGGTGACAATATAAAAGGCGATAAATTGTAATTTATGTTAGTGTTCAGTGGAGTGTTAATAGGGCCTTTAACCTAAAACAATGTCAAAAATTTATCCAAACTAATGAAGCTCTGGAGGATTGGCTCATAATGCAATCATTGTCACATAAGCCAAAAATTTCACAATGATTAATTAAATGCAGAGAACGGACTCTGTTGGCTTATGCAGTTGTATTTAATTTTCCAAATAATTTGTGGATTTATAGTAAAAAGTATTTTGTTCTTTTAAATTTAAAGCTTTATCATATTAATCACAAATTCTTAGTGTTTTATAATTAAGAAGATTTAGAATTAGTTTTATGAGATAATACAAATGTGTGACTGTGAATTCCTTTGCATTATTTTGTGGTTTTGCAACAGAAATGTAATAAACACAGTGTTTGACATGTTTAATTAATTAATATTGGATATCTTGCAAACTCTATCTTTTGCGTAATGCCTGACTGCCTCTGTGTCTCAACAGCTAATGCACGTCGAACAGCTGTTGAGGTGATGGGCTTGATTTTCATTCTATCTGGTTTATCATATGTATTTATTTAAAAAAATATATTGCGATATATTCATTACTATAAGGTTATCAAAGTTTTAAGAAACATCGATTTTTATAAGCTTTACGTGTTCAGTGATGCTTTTCTTGCCGCGGAGAAGTGGGGCGAGCGGTGTAGCGCGCATGCGTACGAGAGAGTCTAGCCAGATGTAATACTATAGACTACAGCTATATAGTATGTAATAAGTCTTCTCAGTTGCACCACTAGTGAATAAATACTTGATAAACCAGAATATTTTGTATTAATTGTTGAAAATAATTTTTGTTTCAAACCCAAGAAATGTATAAACCTATTTTGGCTAGTATTTCGTGATAACAGTTTAGGTTAGTAATAATTTATTCATCAAGTATTTTTAATGGCGTAAAACACTCCATCCATTTGAGATGTTTTGAAATTGTTGTCATTTATTAAACCCCATTTTGAGGTACAAATATGAACAAAAATGTTACAAATTATAAGTAATTCTTGCTGCTAATAATTATGTTAATTGCATTTATTAATTTTAAACACTAGATAGACAGCACTCCTGGTTTTAATGAAGATTATATAGCTGGTAAGGTCACAAAGTAGAAATTTAGTTGATTGCAATACATTCCAGTAATGTGCTGTCTTGTGTACTTAATAATATAAGTTGTTTTTATATGTACATTTTGATGATTTAATGTGATTATGTTAAGCTACTTTTAAAGTGAACAACTTTTTATTGAGGTATACTTTTATATTTAAATATATAAATAACTGGCAAATAAGTTTTTTAATTCAAAATCATCTATAAACTGCATAAATATAAAAGACGAGTCACATTTTCTTCACCTTATTTTTCATGTTGCGCATTTCATTTTTGTATCTCTTCATTTCTTCCATCATGTGAACGCCTTTCTCCTTGATTTGTGTTTGATAATGCTGTTTTCCTACAGTGAACCTGTCTTGTAGGTTTTCTCTCTTTTCCTGAAGCATCTCTTTGATTCTCTCTCTTGATGGGACTGGCTTTATCCAACCCACTGCTGTTAGTCGTCTAATGGCATAAGTAGTACCACCTGTTCATAAAATAGAAAGCCTCACAATAATAATAGTCATTTTATTTTCTCAAAAATAATTATATCTAGTTATTTTAGATTTCAGGCACCATGCACTAAATAAAAAGTATGATCAAGTAAGAATGAGATTCGATAAATGTATATATTGTATTTTTCAAGATGATGCAAGTGCCAGCTTAGTGTTAATGTGATCACCTTGCATGGGCGGAGTAAGAATAATGGACCCATGTGGCCAGGGGTAGCCTTTGGAAAAGGCAAAAACAACCCTACTTAGGTGGGAGGGCTCTAAGTTTGTCTGGATATAATAACCTTCGTAGTATTCCCACATCAGTTACTCAGATTCCAGTACCCTCATGCCCACAGCAGCATGTTCTCGGTCCCTTAGCATCGCAAACATTCACTTGACCTTGTAACTGCTTATTGTTAAGTGGATTGTCAGCCTGTCTGCTCTTTATCAGAAATAAAGAAAATGTAATTGATCTTTACTCCTGTTAATATATCGTCTACTAAAAATTATTAACCATAGTAATAAAATTGTAGAATATAAAAAATACTAACCAACAGTTACTGCATAACGAAGAGGTGTTACCAACTTGTAGAGTGCAAAAGCAAATGCAAAATATCCAGCACTGGAGTTCTTGATGGGTGCCAGAATTGTTTCACTAAAACCAGCAGATTCCAGCAAACCAATTATGTCCACCCCACTGTAAAAACAAAACATAGTGAAACTGACACGCAGAAAAGATTATTTAAAATGTATGCAAAGCAAAAAAGGTATGTACTTATTTAAATTAATTAGAATGGTTCCAGAATTTAGAAATATTTTATAATGTCTGAGAAACAGAATACATATTTTTTTAAATTTATTACAAGTATCTATATACATAGAAAAAAATACAATGTCAGAGTTGGTCCAATCATCCCCAAACATGTAATAATCATGATTTTATCCAAGAAAGATTTGAGAGCAGTCATGGTATATGGAATCTAAGACTGTACTGCAAGACCGGACTGGAAATTATCTGGGATACAGTACTATGTATGATCCAGTTCCTGTGCTAACATCCTCGAAATTATGTAAAAAAGGAAAATTTAAGGTTCGTGTAGTTGTGTTAGCCAGTAAATAGTTGGCCAATGGCCAGCTCATATCTAATATCAATTGAAAAGTTTGGTTATTTTATGTTGAGATTAGCGAGTCATAAAGTATGAGGATAAAATTCCATAAAAGGGTCTAAAGTGAGAACCAGCTACAAGAGGAATAAATCAGTGAAAAGAATTGATGTCGTAAGGAGATATAAAACTACAAAAATTTACTGCGGTGATTTTAAAATAATATTTTAAAAAGCCTTTAAACACAAAAGAAGAGTTTAACTTACCTTCTCACTGTATAATAAAAACTGCCAAACCAAATTGCAGATGTAACCATGTGAACTGGAAGCAGCACATACCAGTAATCTCTATACATCTCCTTAAACCTCTGAATAAGACCTGGTTTTGTTTCTGGTTCATCAGGTTTTTCTGGTGTAGCATTTCCGGTCGGTGTGGCGTATAGCCTTAAGGAAAGACATGCTACAGGCGGCTGAGTAATTGGCCTTTGAATATAATTATTCTGATAAGTAATACCACTGGACAATATTCTAACTGGATAGTTCTTTTCGATACTCCATTTTACCGGTTTGGTTATATTTTGTATATAACTATGATTCCTGAATAGAACTCTAAAAGTAAGTGACATTCTGATTTTATTATTTTTTTGTTTTAATCACTACTTAGCAAATACATTTTTCATATTCAAAATAAAATGTTAGATTTTCGACAATATTTTCAAGAATTTTACTCAGCTTACAATATGTCAAAATTGTCAAATGTCAACATCCTATTTTTATGTAATCTGGTTGTCAATGTCTTTTATTTTTTTTCTCGACGTAAAACTGCACTTCACGAGTGTCCCCGACCCAGGAGGATAGGGGGCATTATGGGCTATGTGGGATTCCGGTAAAGAAGGTTGACACCCGACTATCCACTGAAAGCCACGCTATCCATATATTGCTAACTGCCTGGGTCCACGGATAAACTTGGCCCGCCTTCCATAAGGTTTAACACAATTAATGTCGAGTTTATAATTCTCAAATTTAAAGGTATTTATCATTTCACAGTATTTAGGAAAGAGATCAGAAGAAGAGGTCAGAAGAGGTTTGGTCTAATATAAGTTTACGTAAGGAACTTAAATGTGGCATAAGATCTGAAAAATTCGTGGGAGAGTACTCACAACTCACCAGTACAATTCAAAGACAATGCAGAAGAGACAAAAATCAATTTCTAGAAGACATCTGTACTGAAATCGAACGTCACGCAGACAAATATCAAACTGCTGATCTCTTCCGTAAGGTCAAGCAAATAACGCGGAAGTTCAAACCATCTTCGTGGGTGATAGATGACAAAAATGGGAACCCTATACATGAAGTTGCCAAAATAGCTGAGAGATGGAGGGAATATTGTGAGGAACTCTATCAGGACCAAATACCCCAACCCCAATATACTCCATCTCTCGAAGTCACGGTGGAAGAGGAGCCCTACATACTCCGTTCAGAAATTGAAGCCGCAATCCGGAAGCTAAAGAACAATAAAGCACCAGGACCTGATAGAATAACAGCGGAAGTTTTGAAAGGATTGGGCCCAAATGGAATAATGTGCTTGCATAATTTATGTAGTAAGATATGGCAGACCGGAGATTGGCCATCTGATTGGGTACACTCCTCTATTCTTCCTCTTCACAAAAAAGGCTCTGTACGGAACTGTAATAACTACAGAACCATTGCACTGATATCCCATGCCAGTAAAATTCTGCTTTACATCATCAACGCGAGACTAAGATCTTACCTGGACTGGCAAATACCCCAAGAACAAGCCGGTTTTGTGAAGGGGAGGGGCACCAGAGAGCAAATCCTAAACCTTCGGCTTATAATAGAAAAGTGCTATGAATATGACACCCCGATTTTCATGTGTTTTGTGGATTACCAGAAGGCCTTCGACTGTGTTAGGTGGGAGAGACTGTGGAAAGTTCTTTCCGAGACAGGTGTACCGGGCCACCTCGTAATGCTGGTTCGCAGGCTGTATGAGTTGGGATACGGCACTGTGACTGTAGGAGATTTAACATCAGGCCGTTTCAAATTCCATAAGGGTGTTCGCCAAGGATGCGTGATATCTCCCATCCTTTTTAATATCTATGGAGAACATATAATGCGACAAACTCTAGATGGCTGGGAAGGTGGCATAAAGATAGGCGGAGTAAAGATATCGAATCTCAGGTACGCGGACGATACCACCCTTTTCGCATCATCGGAAAATGAAATGGCGGAGTTGCTTCACAAACTGGAAACCATCAGTATGGAAATGGGGCTTGCTATTAATAAATCCAAAACCAAGCTCATGATCATTGACCGTTTCACAGCTATCCAACGCAACAATCTCCTACATGACTACGAAACCGTAACCCAGTTCCAATACCTTGGCTCACTGATTACCAACAAAGGAAGTAGCGAACCTGAAATACGGAGACGGATTGGCATGGCAAAATCTGCAATGACCCAACTGAGCAAAATTTGGAGAGACCGTAATATTACCCACCGGACTAAAATACATCTGGTCCGCACCCTTGTCTTCTCCATTGCTCTATACGGTGCAGAGACGTGGACATTCAAAGCCGCAGATAGGCAGAGAATCGACGCTTTTGAGATGTGGTGCTGGCGACGTATGCTGCGAATACCATGGACGGCCCGCCGCACCAACATCTCTATTCTCAAGCAGTTGAAAATAGAAAAGACAACGTCTATCCACAACCTGCCTACAAAGAATATTGCGGTATTTTGGTCATGTTGCACGCAGGGATACCAGCAATTTGGAACGCCTTGTGGTGACCGGTAAAATCGAGGGAAAAAGGCCTAGGGGTAGAAGTCCCAAACGATGGTCGGACCAAATAGCGGAGGAGCTGAAAATACCTGTCAGCGACGCACTCCACCAAGCTGCAGAACGGGATCGATGGAGACAGCTAGTTGACGGAATCAAACGGAGTCACGATCCTCAGCTATGAGGGACCGATTGAAGAGAGAGAGAGGAAAGAGATATGTAATCATTATTTGCTATTTATTCTATTAGATCTAGATTATATTAGGACTTATATAAATTGAGAGAATTAAATTGTCATTTTTGAATTTATTTCGAGTTATTTTATTGATTAAGTTCATGTTGAAAAAATTGTGACATTGCAGCGTTTCGTTTCAGTTTGATATTTATTGAAGTGCTGTGGGATACACAATATTTCTTGTTTTTTCCATCTGGTGCGTAAACGAATAAATCAGAAGGTTTTCTTACGCGTGAGCAGGCCAAATTTAATCCACACACTTGCAACGGTTGTCCTTTTGCTTTGTTGATAGTAATTCCGTAAGCGAGTCATATTGGGAACTGCAAACGTTTAAATTCAAATGGCATATCTATCTGTCGGGATCATTGGGATACGTGGCAACAGTACGTACGTCTTCACCTTTGAATTTTCCAGTCAAAATTGATGCCTCGATAACATTGTTCATCATTTTCTTGACCGAGAGTCTGGTTCCGTTGCAAAGTCGTGGTGGATTTATGTTTCGAAGAAGAATGATAGCTACGCCAATTTTCAATGTAAGAACGTGCGGTGGCATGCCTGACAAATCAAGCGAATTCAAGAATTCAGTTGGATAGTTAACAACTTCGTCTTGATTCACCACAGTATTGATAGACTTATTCGTATATGTTGTTGTTTCGCTAGGTATTCCATTCTGAATAGTTAAGTTGATGATATTGACATCGATGTTTTTGGCCGTTAATATAGCACACGTACTGAGCCGCTGATGATTTTTAAAGTTCTGTGCAATGTTTGGGAAAACTTTTAAACTAAGTAAATTAATTTTACTCACAATGAAATGCACAAATTTATTCTGCCGTCACTTGCCGTCTAAAAGTTAACATTGTTCGTACACTGTTATTTTCCATATTCCTCTATGGTTCCGAACCTTGGACGCAGAAAGTCACAGATAGGCGAAGGATGGATGCGTTTGAGATGTGGTGTTGGCGTCGTATGCTGCGTATTCCTTGGACAGTTCACCGAACTAATGTCTCCATCCTAAAACAGCTGAAGCTAGAAGAGTCCCAGCGACATTCCAGTGTCTGCCTGCACCAAATACTCAAGTACTTCGAACATATTGCTCGAATGAATCCCGGTAACCTGGAGAAACAGATGGTGACAGGAAAGGTGGAAGGCAAGAGGATGCTGTCCAAAAAGGTGGCTGGACCAGGTATCCGCACACCTAAAAATACCTGCCAGCGCGGCATTACACCGGACCATGAACCACAACAAGTGGAGGGAGGTTGCGGCAACGGAGTCACGATCCTCAGCTATGAGGGACCGACTGAAGAGAGAGAGAGAGAGAGAGATCTAAATTTTGTTGAAGTTATAACTTCTTCTGGCGCGTATTTTTAAAGTAATAGGTATAATAATTAAGTTTTGGTAGTAGACCCGGGAGTTGCGCGTGGGCATGCGCCTTTTCACCTTGAGCCACCAAGCGAAGTGATTATACAATAATACATAAATCTGTGTTTTAATATATTATAATTAATATATTGCAGTCTTATCATTTCATATTGTTAGTACTTAGTACGATGCGCAACGTTTATAGAACTTCACAAGCAGTAACAATACAGTTTCATCAAGTGGTCATTAGCGCAGTAGCTTTGCTCTCCATACAGATTTAATCTGCTAACAGCACCTTCGATGGACCAATGATTATTGTTTTTTCGTAAAGTCGCTTCAAATATCCCAGCTCTTGAAATTGTATGGACCACAACAATAAATTCACGCCAATCCTCTTCATTTTTGTTCAGTTTACTAAAATTTATTTCTTTAGTATTTTGTGTAATTGTAGTCGGGCACATTGTGAATGTTCTTTTATAATGTAGTTTATTTCTCATAATCCGTCGGTTGCCGATTAAACCCTTCTCTAAAATAATTAAATGTACCGAGACTCGAGCTGTCTTTACCAAAGGAGGTATAGTGGCCAACTTGTTTAAATCATTCCCAAATAAATGGGCAATTATCGAATATTGATCTAAAGTGTAGCAAACATTTTTTTTCAACTCTGTGTCCTTTAGACCTATGAGCATGGGTATCTAATTCGAAATGTGTTATCCCCTACCTTGTTATAACTAGCAAATTCAAAAGCTCCCTTATTCTTAAGAAAAGCAGCAGTTTTTGGCATCGTTCTCTGGAAAATTAATCTAGAAATTCTGTCTACACCTAATACAAGTACGTTGTAAGATTCAGAATTCGGCAATAATTCTGATTTATACTGAGCTGTGTGAGCTTTATACTGTTTCGTAAGAGCGAAAAGAAAAAATTGTACGTATATTATTTTCCTGGAAAAATAACAGGAAACTTTGACGAAATCATCTTGTACTTTGATAACTTTATTAAAGTAAATGCACTGGCTATATTCAACACGATTGTCTACTGATTTCGACATAATGTTATCGACCATCTTTGGTCTTATGAACGAACGGTAGCAACATGTGGTGTCATTCGATATTTCGTAATGATGAAAATTCTCATTCTGCACCCATATATGTGTTTTATTATTTTTCAATAGCTTTTTTTCGGAATTTGGACAAAATACATTTTTAGGGTACTCTAGATGAATCTGGATGAATTTATCACAGATATTCAGTGCGGGTATTACACAACCACCAGTTTTAATACTGAAAAGTCGGAGTTTCTCGTGGTTCACGTTTTGTGGGTTTAGTAGTTCTGATTTGAAGGAAATATCAGTCCATCGACTTATTGATGGTATAAAACAAGCAATGCATCCAACATTGCTTACCACTTGCTTGAAATTTACCACAAAAATTATGATTGAAATTTACTTCATTAATTTAATTCTGTGACTATCTTTGTAGTCTTTTTCTATTTTAGTAAGTAGTTGAGCAAGACTGCATGTAGTTGAAGCCGCTGTGACAATATTTGAGTATTGCAGCGAAATAACGTAGTTTTGTGTCAAGGGCTAATCTTCTAGGGCTAGTAGTTAACAGTGAATAGTCGCGACTTGGCCTGTGATGCCCCCCCTTTCTATGGCGTAAATTGGTTACTATTTGTAATGAGTATACTCTGCCAGTGCATTAGTGCCCTTTTCAAGGCACCAGCTGCCAGAGGAGCCCCACACAACTATTAACTAACCCTTCCTCGGTGGGGTATCTGTAATAGATTTTTCTAAATAAAAAAAAGAAGTTCGTAAATATAATCGATAACTAGATATAGAAAAGTTGATAGCTTTTGACTTGTTGCCGAGTATTTTTGTAAATTATACATAATTATTGAAATTTTTCAATTACTTCAGAGGATCTTTCCAGTATTTTTATTTTACTCATCATCATCATCATCTCAGCGTTCATCCCGGTTGCAACCCAAACTTCCGCTTCGGTGCCCGGGGTCCGCTTTCCGACTTTTTCTACTCAGTATTTTTATTTTACTATTGCTGCTAAACGGCTTTTCTAGAATTTTATTATAAATATTTGATGTACTAGATGGAGAGCACATAAATAGTCGATTCCATAGTAAAACTAAGTTAGATTTTGACATATCATTTAATATGGATGGAGCGCGTGGTTACAATGTTATTGATTGTATTAATTACAAAGAAAAACAGTAAATAAAAATATGGCACATAACATTAATTTAATTTTCATTTAACAAAAATAAATACATGTCAAACAAAATATTATTTAAACTAATTGTATTTCTTTTGGGTGGTCACAATATGAGAATGTCTATCATTATACAAACTTATAACAAGTTCACTAAATACTATAATAAACATTATCTATCTCTGTTTTTTAATCACATAAGTAATGTTAGCTGGGAGACGAAATTCCGTTCGAACGGTGTTTTTAATGTGTGTTTTGAATAGTTTTGGCACATAATGTGCATTTTAAATACAAATTCAATTACGTTTCAATTCAATTCCTACCTACGCTTAATCAGCGCTAGATCGTCTTTACGGTAAATGTACCTTTCTTTGAACATTCTATGACTTCCCTTAGCACAAAAATGAACTGAATATACCTACATGTGAATATTAACTAAAACTAATTTTATCCATACTAATATTATAAATGCGAAAGTAACTCTGTCTGTCTGTCTGTCTGTTCCTCTTTCACGCCTAAACGGCTGAACGGATTTTGATGAAATTTGGTATGGTGATAGATGATAACCTAGAAATGGTCATAGGCTATAAATAATCACGCCATCGTTCTTAAGGGGTAGGCAGTAGGCAGATAACTAAATTGAGTTAGTGATTTTTTGTGCTTAACCGGTATCTATGAGAATCGGCCAACATCTATTTTTCATCCCCCTAAATGTTAGGGGTGACCCACCCCCAAAAATTTTTTTTTAATTTTTTGACATTTTATTATTTATATGGCAGAACAACGTTTGCCGGGTCAGCTAGTTGTATAATATGTTACTATTAATGAAACACTTGTAATAAGAAGAAGGTAACGGTTCATAATTATTGTCATCCATATTAAATGCAATCATTATTTTTATTACGAATGTAGCCTGGAATACATCTATGCCTTAGAAGTCTTATTCTGATTCTGAAATTTAAAACAATTTAATGAGACACTTTAAAGAATATATCAATTATATTTTTTACATACTATTTCCTCTAGACACACATTAAAATCTTTTCCACGGCCTCATAGATTTTCCTTGTATGTCACCCATATACAAGTTTACTACGGGCTAACATTACAGTGTAATCGAGTGTCGGTTGTTATAATCACAATATAAGAAAAGTCTTGATATGCTCATCGAGATTACCGACACGAATAAGCGTGACAAACACTTGAAGAGTCCTCTCTTCAATGGCAAGTGATATCTTTAATAGTTATATATTATTCCTACGGAAGAATGAGAGATATGTTAAATTCGATATTATAAATTCTCACTACAGCATCTATTATTAAAAAAAAAATATTGTCACCATAGAAAAAGAGTAGAATCAACGTATTTGTAGATGTGATATGTAGCTATTCTTAAAGTTTCTACCAAACTAAAACTTTATTACAAAATAATATTTAAAATTTCCTATTATTTGGCATATTACCTTCTAGGTACCTATAACAAAATATTGATATTTTTAACCCACAAAAAATATGGTCAGATGAGAATTCCTATAAATTCCTACTTAGCATCATTAAAATCTAATTTTTGTTTGAGATATCGTAGTAAATATATTGTAATATTATCAAAGATGCACAAAATATACTACTCAATTATTCCTAGTTCTAATATAAGATCTTATAATATATAGGCCGATATTTTTCTTGAGCAACAAAATCTTTTATACTATTTACTGTCCAATTTCGTGTCTTCTTAATATCACAGAATTATTTACTTCATTATTGTAAACAATAGCAGTACAATTTGAGCTGATATTGATGTATGCAACTGCTCTGATCTCCGTACAAATTAAGCCTGCTCACGGTTCCTGAGACATGCCACTCGTGCATATTTCGATGCACCGTAGCCTCGAATACACCGCCTCCTGGCTCAGTCCGTATTACAATCATATATTCTTGTCTACCAATCTCTTGATCTCTTGGAGTGCCAGATATAATTTCTACTGCATCTAATATCTGTGCGAGTCTTAGCTTCGCGCACTGAGGATAGTCTCGCAACTGTGCATTCAAATTTCGCATCAAGTAGGCAACTGCTAGGTGTACTTCTTCATTTTTCACCGAAAGCTTGATGCTCTTGGTACACGTGCACCAGTGATCAGCAATTCCCGCAGTTTGGCATGTGCGATTACCAGGTATCGGTAAAAATAAACTGATATTTTTATTAAACGCGTATGGCGTCTGATTACGTAACTTTATTTGTTCATCTTTTATATTCTCTATGTTGATTAAATCATTCAATGTTGAATGAATATCGAAAGGTGTAGAGAGTCTGTGGGCATTGTCTTGGAGATTTTTATAAGCTATACTGTATTCTTTTTTAAATGAAGGAGGAACAAGGATGTGAACTAGAGGTAAGCGCTCTTCTAGTCGTCCTTGCATGGTATATCTAATATCTCCCCATCTTAGACCATGATCGCTTATCAATATTAAAATTGTACGATTTAAGAGGCCTTTAGAATCCATGTTTGTCAAAAAGTTCTCAAAATTGTCATCCATTAGCATAGGATAGTTTAAATAATCATGACTCATACTAACTTCCCAAAAAAACCCGAACCATTTCGACAAATTTAAAATGGAAGCCAAACTTTCAATATAATCTAAAAGTACTTTGTAAAAATATTTATCTCCCATACAAAGATATGTGTTATAATCTCTATTGTTACCGACAAGTATTTCTGCTTCGTGCATGAACGTGTGAATATAATAATCAGTAGGCGACCGTGTGAAACCGAATTTGTCATAATTAAACGTTCCTAATCGAGCATTGTCTTCTCCGAGTGCCGTGTAGAAGCCAGCTTGTTTATACCACTCCCAAATAAAAGGGCAGTTATCAAAGGATGCCCTTGGGTTCGGCCAGCACGCTCTCTTCAAATCATCATCTGTGATACCGAGCAGTAATGGGATCAAATTAGGGAAAGTATTGTCCGCTAGTTTATTATAGCCTAGTAATTCAACAGCCCCTTTCTTTTTGAGATATGCCAGACTCTTAGGCATAGTTCTGTGAAAATTCAATCTTGAAATCGCATCAACGCCTAATATTATCACGTTGTAATTAGTATGGTTTTGCGTGGTCTCTATATTATCTTTATATGATAGGAAAGGCTTTTTTTGAGCGAATAAAAACAATTGCTGGTATATAATTTTGAATTTGTAAGTACAAGACACTTTGACAAACTCATGAGATGCTTCGATTGAGTTGAAAAAAATTATACATTTTTCATATTGCACTCTGTCGTCTACTTTTATCGACGATATGTCAGGGATTGCTGCCGGCCGGTAGAAGCTTTTATAACAACACGTCATGTTATAATCTTCAGGTATATTATAATGAACAAAATTCTCGAAAACTATCCAAATGTGGGTCTCATTATTGCTCAGGAGAGAATGTCCAGCATCTTTGCACTGTTTCACATTTTTAGGGCGCTCGATAAATTTACTAATGCTTTCATCGAATGCTTTTAATTCCGGTATCACACACCCTTCTGTATTAATCGTAGCATTTTCTTCTGAATGGTGAAATTGGTAATTGTTACAAACTTCATATTGGGAATTGCTATAGTATAGAATGTCGGTACCTGTTCTGATGAAAAGTATAAAGAGACTGCTGCCAAGTAATAATGTAATTATAACGAAATATTTACTAAATCGAAATGGCAGCGAACGGTTTCTTCCGACTCCCTTTAATAATTGTCCCATTATCAACTGAAAAGAATGAAATAATTTATATGTATATTTGAATGTTTTTTATACAAGAAAATTGTAAATGTTACGAATATTTTTAAGCGTAATCTTCAGTGTCACATATTTTCAGAAACAAAAATTACTTTTTATAATAAAAAGGTTTACCCGTGGGAAATATTACACCAATATTGAGTGACTCTTTATTTGTTCTACATTACTGTTGATGTACCTATATAGCATAAAGTTTTTATATGATGCGTATTAATATAATATAGAAGTGATGTTATCTGTATGACAACGCCAACTACAGACAGTATAATTTTTGAATATCGGCTTCTATCAGTCACAAGTCATATGTTCACAATGAGGCTTTTCGTTAGAGAGGTTGCAAAGTAAATTACTAGTTTGAAGTGTTGTTTTTTATATGTATATAATAAATCTTTGAACTCAAGCTGTGTTGTAAAAAGGTGATGTGATGGTGATGTGACATTCTGTATAATTATAATTGTTGATTTATATACATTTATATTGGCAACACTAATTGAAATCTCTTTCTCTTCCAATCAAGATGGCGAAAGGATAGTTGCGTTTTACTTGTGATAATGTTAAGATTAAAGAATAAAAGTATAAAACCATGAACGGGCCTAATTATTTTAACATGGTAGCAGAACAATGGTTTAGTGGTTTAAAGAATAAATGTGATAGAAAAAAGAAGAAAAAAAATGGCGTCAGAAAATAGTGATATAAATATTCCAATTTTCGATGGCACAGATTACAGTAATTGGAAAATACGGATAATTAAGTTTCTACAGTTCAAAAAGTGCAAGGATGTAGTAATGAGAGCGAAAATTGAAACCGACAAAGATGAATGGGACGATAGAGATATACAAGCAACAAACTATATTTACAGTGCTATAACAAACAAGCAGTTGGAATATATAAGTGAATTAAATACAGCATACGAAATAATACAGAAATTTGATGAGATGTACCTAAAGAAATCAACGGCGTTGCAAATAGTATGTCGACATAAACTCGAAAGTGTTAAATTGAAAAATTATTCTGAAGTGTCTTTATTTTTCGATGACTTTGAAAAAGCTGTAAATGAGTTGAAACAAGCCGGTGCAACAGTATCAGAAGCAGAAAAACTAAACTACATGTTAAAGGCACTACCAGTGAGTTACAACTACATAGGTGATTTAATAGATGTCTTACCAGAGGGTGAAAGGACAGTGGACTATTTAAAAAGCAAAATAAAATTGAAAAGTACAGGAAATATGAGTGAAATTTCAGAAGACACATCAAATGTTTTTAAAGCAGATACTAACCGATCATATAATTGTTTTGGTTGTGGTAAACCTGGTCACCTAAGAAGAGATTGTAGGGCAGAAAATGTAAACCGTGGTCGAGGACATGGTCTTTCAAATTATAGAGGAAATAGTATACAAAATTATAGAGGAAATAGTTTACCAAGTTATAGAGGACATAGTTTGCCAAGACGAGGACGTGGTTCATACAATAACAGAGGACAAGGTTCAAGAAATTACTACCATAATAATCAAGGGAGTCAAGGTAACAGTTATCATATTACTATTGCAAACAATACATACACAACGCAAGAGAATGATAAGCCAAAGGGTCAAATAAATTGGTTACTAGATAGTGGATGTACTGACCACATTATTAACACTGATAAATACTTCAATACTTATGAGATATTGGACAAACCTATTAAAGTCAAAATTGCTGACGGAACAATATTAGAAGCTACAAAAATTGGTAATATAAAAGCTTATTTCTTAGTCTATGGACAAAAATCTGAAGTCACACTGAAAAATGTTTTCTTTGTAAAAGAAATGAAAGCAAATTTATTAAGTTATTCGAAAATTACTGATAATTGTTCAATTGTCTCAAAAGGGAAATTTGCAAAAATTTACAATGAATATAGAAAGATTATAGCAATTGCAATTAAGGATGAAAGACTGTATAAGATGAAAAGTTATATGTGTGAAGAAATATTGGAAGCAAATATTAGTAAAACAAATATGACTGTAAAGGAAAAACTACATCGTACTCTGGGCCATATTAACTTTAAAAAATTGGATTTAATGTGTAAAAATGAATCATTAGAAGGATTACCTAAAGAGATTGAATATGAATATTTAAAGTGTGCAATATGTATTGAAAATAAAATGCATAACTTACCATTTGCTAATAATCGAAGAAAAGCAAAAGAGATATTAGAGATTGTTCATACAGATTTAAATGGGCCACATCAGACTACAGGATATAATGGAGAAAAATTTTTTTTGAGTTTTATTGATGACTACAGCAAATTAGTCAAAGTTTATTGTATCAGATCAAAGGATGAGGTATATGATTACTTGGTGCAGTATGTTAATGAAGTACAGAACTTGACAGGGAAAATGATAAAGGAACTGCGATGTGACAATGGGAAGGAATATATGAATGCAAGAGTTTTTCAGTTTGCTAAAGAGAAAGGAATACTGATAAAACCCTGTCCAGCATATGTTCATCAATTAAATGGAACAGCAGAGAGATATAATCGTACGTTGATGGATATGGGTAGATGTCTTTTATCAGAAGCAAAGGTAGAAAGAAGGTTTTGGCCTGAGGCAACTAAAACAGCTGCATATCTTAAAAACAGAACCTTAACTAATACTATTGAGAGGAAAACCCCGTATGAAATATTTTTTAAAAGGAAGCCATCTATGCAAAATCTAAAATTATATGGAAGTAGAGTTTTTGTAAGAATTCCTGAAGAACGAAGAAGGTCTAAATGGGATAAGAAAGCAGAAGCTGGAATTTTGCTTGGTTATACTGATATTGGATACAGAGTATTAATTAACAACAGAGTTGTTATTGCTAGAAATTGTGATATAATTGAGGAAGATGTTAAATTATGTGGTTTTAAAGATGAGGAAGAAGATAGTGAATATAAAATAAAAGAAAAGGAAAAGGAAGATAAAAGGATCCAAGAGGAAAGAAATATGTTAAAATACTCAGAAAATGATAAAGAGAATGTAGGAGAAAGTGAAGATGAGAATCTAAATAGAAGATTAAGAAAACAAATCAAACCTCCACTTCGTTTTGATGAAGAATTTGGTTATTATTGCATATACTGTAACTACTGTGATGCGTCAGCTCCAATTGATTTTCAGGAGGCGATTACATGTGATGAGGCAATGAAATGGAAAGGAGCAATGAATAGTGAGATGGAAAGTTTAATAAAAAATAATACCTGGACTCTAGTTGACAGACCCTCCAAGGAAAAAAAGGTAATTGATGTGAAATGGGTGTATAAAAGGAAGAGTGAAAATGAATACAAAGCAAGGTTAGTAGTAAGAGGTTTTCAGCAAACTAATTGTATTGATGATACTTACTCACCTGTTGCTAAAATGCCTACACTTAAGCTACTATTATCTTATTGTTGTCAAAATAATTTAGCTATTCATCAAATGGATGTTGAAACAGCATTTCTAAATGGTAGAGTATTATCTGAAGTTTATGTAAAGCAACCAATCGGTTATGAAAATGGAACTGATAAAGTTTATAAATTAAATAAATCATTGTATGGTCTAAAAGAAAGCCCCAGGGCATGGTATGAATGTTTTAATGATTTTTTGATTAATTTTGGTTTTCGCAGGAGTAAATATGACTATTGTTTATATGTTAGAAAAGAGAACAGCTTAATTGTTTATATTCTTTTATTTGTGGATGATTTATTAATTTGTTGTGAAAATGTAGAAGTTATTGGTGATATAAAAACTAAATTGTCGGAAAGGTTTAAAATGAAAGATATTGGTAAAGTAAAAAATTATATTGGTATTGAGATTGAATATATGTATAATCAAAACAATGTCTTAACTTTGAGTCAGAAATCTTATATTGAGTCTTTAGCTAAAAGGTATAATATTGAGAATGCAAAAATGTATAAGACTCCTATGGAAATAAATTTAAAATTGGAACAATCTGATATTAATGAGGATGTAAAATATAGAAATTTGATTGGTGCTCTTTTGTATATTAGTTCAGGTACTAGACCTGATATAACTTACAGTGTAAATTACTTAAGTAGATTTCAAAACTGTTATAATGAGACACATTTTAAGTATGCATTGAGAGTTTTAAAGTATTTGTATTTGACAAAAGATCTTAAATTAACATATTGTAATAATAGTAACGCTGATATTCTAGATTGTTTTGTGGATGCTGATTGGGCAGGAGATATTTTAGATAGGAAATCTACAACAGGATTTGTTATTAGATTGTTTGGAAATATTATTTACTGGAAATCAAAGAAACAAAGTAGTGTAACAAAGTCCTCAACATTTGCTGAATATGTAGCTTTATCAGAAGCAGTAACAGAGTTAAATTTTCTTATGTGTCTAATGGATGATGTATTCAATAAAGTTTGTAAACCAGTTAAAATTTATGAAGATAATTCAGGAGCCGTAGCTATTTCTAAATATGGAAACTTTACTAAGAATTCTAAGCATATTGAAGTTCACTATCATTTTATACATGAAAATGTTAAGCTAGGAAATATTGAAGTTGTAAAAATAGAGTCAGAAAATAATGTTGCAGATATATTTACAAAAGCTTTGGGAAATGTTAAATTCATAAAATTTAGAGAAATGTTAAATTTGAAATAAAATAATGATTGTTGTAACAGTGTTTTACAATATAAATGTAAGGAGGCGTGTTGATTTATATACATTTATATTGGCAACACTAATTGAAATCTCTTTCTCTTCCAATCAAGATGGCGAAAGGATAGTTGCGTTTTACTTGTGATAATGTTAAGATTAAAGAATAAAAGTATAAAACCATGAACGGGCCTAATTATTTTAACAATAATAAACATTATTTTTATTATTAAAACATACTTCTCTAAATATAAGCGTAAAAAAACTGTGTGTGTCAGCTCCGACGCACGACTGGAGTTTACTACTTAAGTACGATTGTCTAAACATACGCAAACAGAATTTATTTAACTGAAAAAATATTAATACCATATGAAAGGGTAAATTAACAAATTAATGAAAATAATATACATATATAAAAAAAGTTTTAAAACAGTTTTAAGTTCAACCTAATTACAACTATGGCACCTAGTAATAAAGTCACAAATCTCCAAAACATATCTAATACTTACGATCATTCGTCATATAAAATGAGCAAAGCAATAAATTACTCTTGTCACTTACAAATGAAAAGACATATGTTAAACAACATTTAATGTGAAATCGACCTTAAGTTGTAACAAATAAAGTAATTTTTGCCACGCGCACCAAAAACGTAACGAGGTCATTCATTAGTAGATTTTACTCTCACATTTTTCTCATACCGGGCGCCTTATATATGAAAATCGATTCTTAAGGAGTAAACTCCAAAAATAATAAAGGTTGGTCACGATGAATTCTAAAACTTTATCATCATGATCAAACTAGCAATCCCGCTTACTTCCTAAGCTTTTCCCAACTAATAGGGACCCGCTGTCCACAGCACACTTTATCCTTCTATATAATTTTATGTTAACAGGTGCATTTGCCGCCTAACTCCGAAATGAAACAATTGCACGGGGCCGTTGAATAGGGATTGAGAAATTATCTATCAATATCTAGTCGATCAGTATCTATCGATATCCATAATGATAGAATGAAAATGAAAAGTTCTTATTATAATTGAATTTTTATATACTTGGAGATGTATTCAACAAAAAAATGTATATTGACATTTTTTTTATTTATTGCTCTAGGGCAGCAGACAGGCTGACAGCCTGCTTAGAATTTAGCAGTTACCGTCGCCTATGGGTGTTTGCAACGCCAGTGGCATCGCGAACACGCTGCTGTCCCATAAGGGTACTGGAACTTGGATCACTAATGCCGGAACACAACACAAGGTTATTATGGCGACATACTTAAGATCAAAGGTGGTCGCCATTCAGACGGGCTTGAGGCCCTACCACGTAGCTAGTGTAGGTTGTTTTGTCGCCTTTTACAATAGGCCGACCCCGGCCGCAGAGGTTTCTCCGCCCCCGCACGGATAAAATACATTACACAACTTCATAACACACGCTTGTGTTATTTAATTGTAAGGATAGAGGAAAAAATATTTCTATAAAACTTAATAATGTAACTTACTTATTTCCAAACAGATTTTTCTTTTTTAGTCATGCCCATAAAATAAGTTCGAAACGAATCTTGCTGGATGTCATTTTACCGATGAATTAGTTCTTTATCGCCTTATCATAGTATTTATCACTATATTATGACATTGCTAAACTAGATTTTGGCAGAACATTCATTTCAAATGTAAAACGTTTCACACTGGTTACATGAAAGACATTATAATATCCATAATTTTAGATAGTTGTTTAACATCTTGGCAGAAGTGTTTTTGGAGGCTGCACGCATGCGCAGGCTTAGTGGGGGTGAGGGTTGCTTCCATTGCCTCCCTTTCAACAATAATTCGCTTACGAAACATCCTTAAACCTGAGCTATTTTTTGTATTGAATCACGATAATTATTTATGCACATGCACATTTTACAGTAATTTAAGCAATTTTATAATCTTTTATGATTGTGAGGTGATTTAGTTTATTGATATTTAAAATGTTAAATAAAAATATGCGCATTTTATATACATGTGACTGTAATAACATGAAAGTTTTCATTTCCATTCTTTCTTATTATAGCTTACTTATCTAAATGCAAAGCTAAACAAAAGATTATTGAAATAAACTTGCATGATAATATTGTGAAACTTGCGTAGTTAACATGTACCAGGCTGTAACTTATTATTAAATTTGAAATTACTGTGAAGGCGAGAATTTAATAACAGATTAAGGAAGAAATATCAGCTATAAGACCGCCTTACTTAATTTTAATTAATAAACTTTTAATTTCAATGTTTCTAAAATTTAAAAACATAATGCGTGCAGGGGCTAAATTTGCAGTTGCAGCCGAGGACGGCATGTCGTAAAAGGCGGCAAAATAACATTAGCTAGGTAGTAGGGTGCCGAGCCCGTCTAAGTGCCAATCACGCCTGGTCTCTAAATATGCCGCCATAATAACCTTGTGTTGTGTTCTGGCGAAAGTGTACCCAGGTTCCAGTTCCCCTACGCGGACGTCAGCGTGTTAGCTGTGGCCAGCAATAATTATTAAAATACATTTTTTTATTGATGTAAGACAGCAGACAGGCTGACGGCCCGCTTAGAATTTAGCAGTTACCGTCGCCTATGGGTGTTTGCAACGCCATGGCATCGCGAACACGCTACTGTCCCATAAGTACAGGAACTTGGGTCACTAATGCCGGAACACAACACCAGGTTACTATGGCGGCATACTTAAGACCAAAGGTGGTTGACATCCAGACGGGCTTGAGGCCCTAACACGTAGCTAGGGTGGGTTGTTTTATCGCCTTTTACGACAGGCCGACCCCGGCCGCAGAGGTTAGTACCTATTCTTACTACGCCCCTGCACGGAAATATAAAGAAAATGAGAATGATTTATTTATATTCGTGTTTTTATTTGCAAGCAATGGAGATAATATGAATATCACTACGAAATTTCATACGGAGTTGTTGGAAGGGCTTGGAGCAACACAAAGACTACTGAAGTCTAATTGAAACTAGGATTTATAGTAATATCTAGTTTTACATGATTTTCGAGGTTAATTATCATAATCATTATAGAAACAAAAATAAAAAATAATGTATCTACATTGGTACTAACCTGTAATCATTTCATTAAATCAAATAAAATGAAATCAATTTCGATTTGCTCTAATTAAAACCTGCTTTTAAACTGTAAATTGGCCATAAAATACAGTCAAGTATAAGAACAATAAGAATTGTCAAACAATTGTTTTGGCCGTTAAATCCGTGTTTTAAAGTTTTGTTAATTTGTTTTCAAACAAAAGCTGTTTTGAGATAGGCATGTTATGCAATATACCTTTTGTTGTCTTTTTTATTAGTGTGTTTATTATGTGTAAGAATAAGGAAGATGACTCATCTGGTGTTAAGGAAATATGGTTTTCTATGGACGTTTGTTTGTTCTAAGGTTGTACTCACTAAATAATATACCTATGGGTCACCAGTATCAAAATAATTTAACACAAATGTAAATAATTTGATATAGGTGGTGTTTAAAACCTGAACTAGAACATAGTTGGGCACAATTGAAGTTTTGTAGAAACGTATTATTCAAAGACATGCGAATTAGCTATGTTAAGGTACTGTATCTACGTTGCATGCTTAAACAATGATGGCTAGTTATTTCATTATGCTTTCAAGCGTGTTGATGTAACGTAATTTTTTTTAAATATAATAAGAGCATGTGAAACCACCACAATTAAGGAAGTAAAAACTGGTAAAGGTGATAATTAAAATTCATATGTTCTAATAACATGCACCCCTTAAGCACGCATGCGCGAAAGGGTGGCGATGGCAGGACCAGTGTGTTATTAGTTCTCTATAAACAATTACATAAAAAAGTGTATACAAAGTTTTATCGAACGTTTGTGGTATAAAAGATATGAATGAGGATCACGTCGTTCACACTCGAGGTATGCTTTGTTTAGACGTAAAACTAAGGCTAAAGCCGAATGAAAATCGATAATTGAATAACACGAGGATAACCTAAAGCTCGATTAAGCTTCCCTATCATTACTTCCTTATTTTACTGCATAGTAATAATAATACGTAGTTACTTACAAAAAAGTTTTATAAATATAATTATAACAGAATGATATTACATTGGACGGCCTCTTTGCTACGCAATATCTGCGTTGAGATATTTTTATCATATCATTAATTATAAATGAAAAAGATCAGTCATATGGTCTGCGTAAGTGTTGACTAGTAATTTAAAACAATATTTTAATTTGCACTACTAATTACATGGTATCTACACCGACGGACTCATAAACAGCATCAAAGTAATAGACGACTTTGAAATAAATATTTTAACCAAATATGTAAACTTTCTATACAGATTTAAATTGAAACCTCTAGATTGGTTCGTGAACTTTAAAACAGCGTAGGGTCATATCCTTAAGTTTAAGTTTGTGTATTGGAAAGAACCTTAAGACTTTTTTGAAGAAAAAACAGAAATTTAAGGAAAATTGGTTTAATTAAAAAATTAGTTTTAACAATAGACACAAACTTTATGCAAGGGTTTATTTATGTTTTAATAAGGTGTATTACCTCCATGTGCCCTTATTACGAATTCTAATCGGTTCCGCATATATTTTATTAGGGTTATTAAAAGATCTTGCGGAATATTGTCCCATTCTTCTGAAAGTGTTGTTCTTAGTGCTGCCACTGTCATATGGGCAAAGGGATTCTTGCATATACAGCTCTTTTTAAATTGTCCCATACATGGTCAATGGGCTTAAGATTCGGGCTGCGTGCTGGCCAATTCATTGTACGTATCCCAACCTCTTCGCAATATTGTCGAACTTGTGCAGCAGCGTGCGGCCGGGCATTATCCTGCATTAAAGTAAAATTTTCGCCTATGAATCCCATGTAAGGCACCACATGATCTTCTAAGATCTCTGTTATGTAGCGATGTGCAGTCAAACCCCCCTCTATTACCGTTTTGACGGACCGTGTCTATGAACACAAGTTCTGTTCGCCCGTTCATCGATATGCCACCCCAGACCATACACGAACCGCTTCCAAAAGGAACACGCTCCTCAATGCAACTTTGAGCATATCGCTCCCCACGTCGACGATAGATTCTTCTGCGACCATCTGCACCATATAAACATGTCCTACACTCGTCCGTGAACAATACGGAGGCCCATTGCTCTTCTGTCCAATTCAGGTGATCACGCGCAAATCTTAAGCGAGCTTGTCTGTGAGCTACAGACAACTTTAGACCATTTGCTGGTCTAAAAGGGGTGATATCCGCTTCCTTTAACTTTCTTCTTATTGTTCGTGCACTCACGTTTACTCCACGTACCTCATTAAGCTCTGTTTTGATGTTAACTGACGTGAGGAAACGATTTCGCAGGGAAGTTGTAACAATAAATCGGTCATCACGACCGGTGGTTGCTCGAGTCCTGCCTGTACCCCGTCTCCTTCTGTAAGAACCTGTCTCCACAAACCTTCTGTATATTCTAGAAACCGTAGACTGGTTTAAATTTAAATTTCTACCAATCGTTTGTTGATCCAAGCCCTCCCGCACCAATGCTACAATTTGAGCCGCTTGTTCGGACGAAGTATCCATATTATGGTTCAAAAACTCTCGATGAGTTAAAAAACTAACCCAACAATTCTGCTGGTAACAATAATTCAATCGACAAAAGAATAAAAAATCAATGAGAATCAATTTAAAACTTTGCTATAAATAACACGCAAATCTGATACTACGAGTAAATTTTCTTTTCCCGGCTATATTCATTTGTTTTACTGCAGTTCTATTTTTAAATTTTCCTTTTTTTTGGGATTAAGAGCTAGTCTCTCCATATTTATATAATTTAATCTAAAAAGTTTGCATACTTATTAAAAAAAATCATTTCAAAATAATCCTGAACTTTGATGCAGTTTATGAGTCCGTCAGTTTATAAGTTTACTGATATACTGAATTTGTTTATCGGATATTAATCTGCATTAAATAATGTTTTCGAAAATTATATTAATGTATTTCTTTCATTTAAAACTTTAGAATTAGAATATTTATATTAAAAAAACTACTTTAATTATGCACGATAAATCTTACGCTAACAATGTCTGTATTGTATAAATGTACACATATAATAACCCCGCTATTTTTTCGATCTTTTTTCGTCAAACATTTGCTAACAAAATTAAAGTTTTCAGGTCCTGGCCTTGTTCTTCCTGACACTCATCCCTTGGCCGGGGCCATCAGTGTTCAAGATAACTTGCTCACGTGACAACTCAAAAATCGTAAGAAAAATAATTCAAAACAAATGGCTCCCAGTTTTAGAAAGATTTCAGGTAAAAATATTTGAATATTCTATTGCAAAATAAACGTTGCTGTAAAAATAACTCTGTGGTTCTATTTATTTACATTTTATGTTATCAGTAAGGTTATGATTCCATTTTTAAAGAATTCCTAAATTGAATAAAATTTTAAAAACATTAACAAATAATTTTTTGTTAAGGATTATCGAATTACATATTATATCCGTACATATACTCAAATATGATATGATATGTTCAAATTAGTTCTCTAGCTATTTCTGATCTGACTGAACCAATTTTAATATCATCTGAAGAAATATTAAATATTTTATTTTGATGTTAGTTACTATAACTAATTATAAAATAGATTAAATTTTATCGAATATTAATGACTGCAATTACTTATTTATGAATTTCGTGACCAAATTATGTTGTAACTGGAATGTAACCCTAACACGGTGGTATTGAAGTAAAAATGTTAGCAATGAATAGAAATGGATACAATAGGGGTAATAAATGATATGGTAAATGAAGGTGTGAAGGATGGAACATGTCTGCCGACGCTACATGTGGTAGAAGAGTAGGAAAGACGGTGGTATCGTAAAAGCTGCTATTTTAAGTACGTAAATAATTATATGTTTAATTAATTAAAGGTAAGACTCCCGTTGGAATGTCCGTTTCACCCAGCGCGCGATATATTTGCGCCGCAGCACGCGGCAAAACTGCAACACCGGCCTTCGCAGTGGACGTGCGCCTTCTGCGGAAAATCTTTCTACGAGGAGCGACACCTCGACAATCATTTCGATCAACGTCACAAGAATCAGATCAACAAGGTATTGAATTAAGAAAAATAATATAATATAATTTTTTTTAACGTTCACACCACACAGAGGAGTTGTATTTCTTCTATTTAACTTTGAGGCTTCAAAGAAGACGAGAGTCGTACTATTTCGTCGTAGTCGTAGAATAGTGACGGATCTGACATATATTAAATTTTACAGGACAGCCATTTTAAAAATACACAAGCGTCATTTTACTATGAGATTCTATCATATCCGTCACTTTACCGACTGCTTAATTTGAAATCTAAAATACATGTAATTTTTTTTTAATGTAGCAATAATATTTAGACAATGTAGTATCCAAATATGGTAAAAAGTGAATTTTGGATTTTTTTCAAATCCGACGTTATTCTACGATCAGGACGATTTGTGAATTGGGCTCAATGTTAGGATCCTTAAATAGAAAATTTAATGTATAATATAAAGACCTAACAGATGGAATTATTATAACTTTCAGGCAGAGGACGCGGTATGTCTTGCAGACTACTGCGATATAATGCGCTGTCAGGTGTTGATTGCACACGGCCTCCTGAGCGGTGGCGAAGGCCCCAGCACCGATATCGAAGTAAGATCTCATAAATCTACAATTTGATAAATAAAAACCGTATAAAATTTATGAAAAAAATGTATTTAAGTATTGTTTACAAAATTGTAATTAAAATAATTATTTTACCTTATAGTCGTGTGGATCCAGCTAACAATTTGAACAGGTAATCCCAACTCATTCCTGGGTTATTATAAAAAGCTTATAAGGGTTATACAAATTAATGATCTCTTCTTTAGTACAGGTTGCTTAAGAAAGGGATCATTAGTGGCACCTTTATAAAAATAATGTAAAACTATTTCATATACTTTGGTGTACCTCTTTAATCACGAAAGTGTTGTGTGAATGGCCACGAGTCTAAAGAAACGTCATGGCTCATTCATGACTTTCTTCCTAAAAAAGACAAGCTCTACCTTAGTTGGCTACAGTTAGCTAATATAATATGAAACTTGAACCCAGGTGTGGCAAGATGTTGAAGCCGTGAAAAAGGCGTTAGCGCCAGCTGCGCCGCGAAGTGTGGCAAAGGTACCCCCCCGCAGGCGACATCGTCCGCGGATACCGCCACAATCTGTTCCTGACTGTCCTAAAGCTAACCCAGATAACGAAGAACAAGGTAGGAAAGAACAGGTATAAAGGGCATTTATGATTGCAGAATGATGATAAAATAATACTTTTATATGCCTATGGTAGATGTCGGTCCAGTCCCAGAGCAAACTAGGTCGATCCAAGGGGTAAATGGAAAAAGAAAACTAAATCTAGCCCCATCTATACCATATTTTTTCTCATTCCTTGGGCAAGAAAAGAAAAAAGCATCGGTACAAAAGAAACCCTGAAATCTTGCTTGTGACTGAGCATCCAGAACAGTAGACTCGGGCCCCAATTTGCGAACTTTGGATTCAATAGGGGTTAATAAATTATTTGATGATGATGTATTCAATAATTAAACTGAAAATCCAAAAAAATATGGAAAAAACAGGTATGAGGGATGGTGTGGGTACTTGTACAACAGGAAACACGCAAATTATACGAGTAGTCTATAGGTTTAAAATTTTTAATTTGATACATACTTCAGAACTAGAAGAGAAACGCGCTGAAGATAGCGAAGGTGATGCAAATCAAACAGCTGAGTTATGTGACGCGGACACAGTGGAATCATCGCTACCTCCAGACAGTCGGCAAAAGAGATTAGCGGATTTACAAGCGGAGCGTGCTGCTTGTGACCCTACGCGTTTGCAATCTTTGAAGGTATTAACGTAAATTTTACATTTAGAGATAATATTCATTTTATGTTTCAGGTGTACATAAGTGTAGAATGTATCTGTGCAAAGACAGCTACAAATGGCTTCCTTTCGATAGTTTCTTTAGTTTCTTTTCCTGTTAGAAAAAATCGAGAGTTAACTGCAAATATGTAATAGTTTCATTAAAGTGTTGTATAAAGGCGATTGCTTTCATTAAATAAATAAATGTCACAAACCAACACTCAGCTATGTAATGTGATGTATTAAAATACATCAATGTTTTTCGAATAACTTTGCCATAAAATAATATTGCACAAATATTTTGTGACAGGTACGATGTGAAAGGTTGGTGCATTCCTGCATTGCTACGCTTCTATTGCATCTCACTCAACACCAATTCACTGAACTGGAAGGTAATTTTATTTAACTCCTAGGACATATGGGCCGCACATCATAAGGAAATTGTGACCTGGTTTTATAGGAAGATACTATACGAATACTAATTAAACATAGGGATTTTGATTTTTTGAATCACTTTTTTCTTTGTATTTGATGATAACTTTACTGAATTTGCCTAAAATTAAAGTAAAAAATGTAATGATGATGATTTTAATTTTAAGTTCGAAGAATTTTTGAATTCGTAGGTTTATCGAAAAATGATAAGATATAATTTTTGAAGATCGTTCAATTTCCTACAAAAATATGTATTGCACATAAAAATCATTTGATTAGTTTGTGAGTACAAAATTATAAAAAAAAATCCCGTGGTATTTAAATGGGAAATAGAAATTATCGATTGCGCATAAACATTAAAATTAAGAGCTCTGGTTTTCATAGGTGCCTTTTTTCGGTTCATTCACAGATTACTAGGCTAATCTAGGAAAAAGTGTCTACTATCTACTTGCCTTGCCACCCAGAGTGGTGTTTATGGGCTAATATTTAAAAAATAATTATATTGGCTTTGTTTTTTAAACTTAATAAATAAAACTTTTACAGCCGATTGCACAAACTAATTTTAAATTGTAATAAGATTAAATTCTGTTTTTTTTTTTAAATTGTTAAATTGTACTGTATGTTCGTGTTGGCTTGTAGAGGAGATGCAGCGCGCTGTATGTTGGTACCTGAGCTGTGACCGGTATTGGGAGGACACGTCGCCTTCCGCACGAGCCTTCCCTTGGCCGCTGCTGTTAGCTCTGGCCACCGGTCTGGCACTCGCACTTTGCATGTGCTACTATATTATTTGGATCGTTTTTGAGTAAGTTTCATTTGAAAATAATATTCATTAAACAGTGACTCGTGAACCTTAGTTTTCTCCGTTTCTCCGCAGGGGCAGTGTAAGAATACTAATCCTCCTGGCCAGAGTCGGCCTGCCGTAAAAAGCGAAAAAACAACCCTAGCTACATGGTAGGGCCCCAAGCCCGTTTAGATGGCAACCACCCTTGGTTTATTAGTATGCCGTAATAATAACCTTATGTTGTGTTCCGGCAAGTGGTCCAGATTTCAGTACCCGTATGCGGACATCAGCGTATTCGCGGTGCCCCTGGCGTCGCAAACAACCCTAAGCAACCGTAACTGCTTATTATTAAGAGGACCGTCAGCCTGTTTGTCGGTGAACTTAACGTCTTACTATTGGGCTCGGGCCTCCCCCTAAAGGGATAAAATAAGAATAATCAGAAGAATACTTGCCACGTCTGTCCAAGGCGGCATATCGAGTTAAACTGGTGATATCGGAATGTCGGTTTCCCCGCGATGTTTTTCTTCACAGTCGATACGTAAGCAGATTTGCTGAGAAAAATTGCCTAATCGGCGCATGCCGTCGTAGAAATAGAACCTTCAAGGTGTCTTTGAGTGTGATAACACTAGCAATAAGTTACGCTAACGACTAAACTTATAATTTAAATAAAAACAATAAATTAGATAGAATAGAACCTTAGGCCCTAAAAAGATAATTCTTTTGCTGCTTTTGACTTACCAAAAACATCTATTTATACTTAAATTACACTTCATTAATTTAGTTCCGAAGAAGGTAGCGTAGCAGGCAGTGCCTCTGTATCGATGACCACCCACTCGTCGCCCACTAGGGGCGAGAGGCTCGCGCCGGATGATGGGTTGTTGGAGGACCCAGACCACGACGACCACTACATCTACGTAACCTACCCCCCTGAGCTTAAGCGCAGACTACTCGAGAGGTACGCCTCCAACAATATCACGCTTATCATACTAAGGCCCTTTATAAGGCAAACACGCGTCGATTGAACTACTTTTACCATTTTTCTTATTTGTTTTTATTGTTAACCAGTTATAGTTAGTTACTTGTGATCTGTAGGCCGCAAGTCCTCGGGCTTTGGGGTGGACCCATCAGGTGCTACCTTATTTTAAACCAATTTGAATTTTGCGTCCATTAGAAAACTTGTGAGTGTGCAGTGATATTACTGAAATGTAATTTGTCATAATATACGGCAATAGTTGATTAATTCAATTAGTAACAATCGCGAAAATCTAAAAAAAATTATTACCAATTTTTTTTATCCTTTTATTGCGACCCGCGATACCATTATTAACGTGTTTGTAGCCCCTATGAAAAAAAGGTTGAGTACCACTGCGTTCAGGCGTTCTAGTTTGTTTTCTGGTGCGGTTGAGGTCGGATCCTCTCAAACTTGACCTCTTTTATAGTTGAGGTGTTTCGATGTTTAAGAGTGTAATAAATGTTTCATAATTTGACCAATATGTGAAAATATGTTAAGCTTTGCGTTTAAATCACGTAGGTATGTACGTTTTATTTTATACTTGGTTGATTTTTGGTTCAAAAGTGGATAAAAACAAATAACGTAGGCAACTACCGCACCAAAGAGAGAATTCGAATTTTTAAGCCTATTTTGAGACAGATTCGACCACTAGCCACAGTGTTGTTAATATTTTTTTAAGAAATTAGTCTATGCTTCGAAAATCTTTTGAAATCAAAATTTAAAGAAAATATGTATTCGACTAAAAAATATAGACTAGTAAATTATAATATTAATAACAATGATGTAAAGTACAAGTTTTCAATCAAATCTTATGTGTCACTAAATACTGCGGAGTTTCTTTATTGCATGAAATTTAGATAATCTTTTGTAAATCTATATTTAATTGAATTTTTAACAACATCTTACTTTAGAAATTAATTATAGTCAAAAGCACTTATAGTCATAATTCTAGAATATTATTTGGAATAACAATCTCTGACGGTTGAAGAAACCGATTTTAATGTGAACTTCAGCCCCCACTAACTGCATAAACGTGTGTGGGTGGTGACAATAATTTATGAAGACGTTAAAATAAATAAAAATACCAAATTTATATTTCTAGAATAATTGTCGGCATTTATTAGTTCACCTGTTTTTGTTTTTATTTTATTGATTTGCATATAATAACAGAAATGGGAAATATAATTTAATATTAGGAGTATAAACGAGTTTCCGCCGTTTTTTGTTAAAAATATAATATTTATTGTGAAAGAACGGCAAGTTTAAATTTAATCGAAGCATTGTCCATCACTAGCAACTACTTTTCCCATCTTTCAGGCAGCGTTCGGATTCCACGTCTGAAGAACTCCTTATCTTTTGAGGCTATCCACGAATCAACCCAATTTTTGGTATTTTCGTATGATGTGAACCGCTGTTCCGACAGAGCATGTGCCATTGACCGGAACAGATGATAGTCGGACGGCGCAATGTCTGGTAAATAGGGTAGGTGGGGTAGTACTTCCCAATCAAGTGTTTTTAAATAGTTTTTCACCGGAACCGCTACATGCGGACGAGCATTATCATGTAGAAGAATAATTTTATCGTGTCCGGAGTGGTATTGAGGGCGTTTTTCCTTCAGAGCTCGGCTCAATCTCGTCAATTGTGTTTGGTAGAGTTCCAGTGATTATTTCGCTTGGATTAAGCAACTTGCATGAGTTTTTTTCGATGAATATTCGGTTCTGCTGTAGATGTTGACGCGTGGCCATGTAGTCCCAATTATTTTCATCTTTTTGGATTATCATATTCAATCCACTTTTCATCACCAGTGACGATTCAATATAAGAAACCTTTTTTTTGTGCCTACCTAGCAGTATTTCACTCATGCATAATCGGCGTTCAACATCTCTCGATTTTAATTCGTATGGAATCCAATTGCCTTGTTTATGAATCATTCCTAACGATTTTAAATGATGTGAGACTGCAAGTAAGTAAGTAAATAAGTGCAAGTTCTTTTTGTATTTGACACGAATTTCCAATTCAGCATCCTCGTAAATTTTTGGCTTTCCACTGCGATCTTTGTCTTCTACGTCAAAATCACCGTTTTTAAACTTTTGAAACCACTCACGTGTTCTCTTACACAAGGTAGCCTCATTATGCGCATCTACACTCAGCTGCAGACTTTTTAAATTCTTTATTATTAAGCGTTATTTGCGGGAACTTTTAATTTATTTCTTTAAGTACATTAAAAGTTCCCGCAAATAACGCTTATTTAGACATTTTTGGATAAAAAAACAATATATGATGCTAATACGAAGTTAATAATATGGTAGGGTTATGTTGTTAATGAATGAACAACCTAATTTTCAAGCCAGTTATCATCTGCGGATTGTAACGTAAGCCTCGTGCCATGCCATCTCTCTCAAAGCGGTGGAAACTTATTTGTACTCCTAATATTTCTATTAATATATAATTTTTATTGTAGTCAAAGTCGGTAAGTGATATTTAATGAATATACATTTATTGTTTTAGCTGCTACAATAGAACCACTCGCCTCTGAGAGACGGGTCCAACCAATATCGTCGAGCATGCTTTTGTATCTTCGCAGGATATTAACAATTAAGTTGTTTTACAACTTGTACTGACAGTAGAAACTAGTATAGTGGGAATTTCGTAACGGTCGAACATAGCCAAAATGATGCCACAATATTTATGTTGTTTATGCTATTTTAAAACATTTAATATATCTTTTGTGAAAAATATATAAAACATACTTCCGGCTTATTCAATTTGAATATTTTATTACCTCATAAAATATATTTCTAGTCTTTGACGACCTGTAGCGTAACGGCTAACCCAAGTCTGTACGCTTGTGGAGGTCGCGGGTTCGGCTCCCGTCCTGCGTCTGATATTTATGTATAAAATGTATTAATTTACAAAAAAAGAATTGTAATATATTACTTCTCTAGTATTCATAACACAAGTGCTATTTCTACTTACTCAAATCAAATAAAAATCATTTATCTAATATATAAAATTCTCGTGTCACAGTTTTCGTTGCCATACTCCTCCGAAACGGCTTGACCGATTCTCATGAAATTTTGTGAGCATATTGAGTAGGTCTGAGAATCGGCCAACATCTATTTTTCATCCCCCTAAATGTTAGGGGTGACCCACCCCTTGAATTTTTTTTTAATTTTTTGACATTTTATTATTTATATGGCAGAACAACGTTTGCCGGGTCAGCTAGTTTCAATATAAGATCTTACAGATCACTTATTGGATATCAAAAATCTACTACTACCGTTTCCAATACAAAACGCTGGCTAGAGAAGAAACGGCGGTACAAACTCCCCAGCGAATGTTTTTTTAGTCTTATTTTATATTTGTCTTTTGTTGTATACAACTTTAATTAAAAAATGAAATTTGAGGAAAAAAAATGAGTTAACATAATGATAATATAATTATTTTTATTCCCAGTCTGTGCGGTCGTCAATAGAATTACTTTGGGGCTCGGTGGAATCGCGTGAGATGTTCCAATATATTTATTTATTTCATAACAATGAAACAATTGACATTTTAATTCTAATTAATTCCCATGTATTTCTTTCTCATTCGTATCTGTAGCCCAATATTTATCATCCAGCGTGCATTTATGCATACTTTCTTTAAACTTAAAAAAATAGTACCTACATTACTTTTATATTTATAGCATAAAGAACATGAATATAGGTATGTTTATTTATTAAATAGACATTCCAATTATTATAGATCTCAATAAGTACTTCTTTTTTATATTGCAAGTAATAATTCTTAGGTTCATTTTTAATTAGAATTAAGTTGATAGTCATAGATGTAGATTGCTTGATCACTTATTATTGCTTATTTTTCTTAAAACTTACCATATTTTATATTATCAATCTGATTTAATGTCATAAGGAGGAATTCTGTGAATTTTATAATAACTGAGTTTATTAAGCTTTATGTAATTACATAAATGTTTCTAGATCATAATGTATTTTATATTTTAATTTGAAACATCTGTTGGCGTTTCTGAGCAGTAAGACATGTGAGCCCGATTACAAACGGCTCTATAGTCCGTTCACAAATCACGTTTATTCTAACCTTAAAAAAAATCAGCAATCCAATTAATGTAATCAAAGAAATCTATTTTACTGTTCAAGATTTGAAATTTATTATGCCATCAACTAGATCTGTTGAATGCCATACACAATTGCCAACTTTTTAATTTCGGACTCCTTACAAATATATTCATCATCATCATTTCAGCCGGAAGACGCCCACTGCTGGACAAAGGCCTCCCCCAAAGATCTCCACGATGATCGGTCCTGCGCTGCCCTCATCCAACCTATCCCGGCGATCTTGACCAGATCATCGGTCCATCTTGTGGGGGGCCTACCAACACTGCGTCTTCCGGTACGCGGTCGCCATTCGAGGACTTTTCTGCCCCAACGGCCATCAGTCCTTCGAGCTATGTGCCCAGCCCACTGCCACTTCAGTTTTGCAATCATCCGGGCTATGTCGGTTACTTTGGTTCTCCTGCGAATCTCCTCATTTCTGATTCGATCTCGCAGGGAAACTCCGAGCATAGCCCTCTCCATTGCTCTCTGAGCGACCATGAGCTTTCTCATAAGGCCCATAGTTAGCGACCACGTCTGCGTTCCGTATGTCATCACTGGCAACACACATTGGTTAAAAACCTTCGTCTTGAGACACTGCGGTATTTGGGACGAAAAGATTTTACGGAGCTTCCCGAACGCTGCCCATCCGAGTTGGATTCGACGAGTGACCTCTTTCGCGAAATTGGACCTGCCTAACTGGATCGTTTGACCCAAGTAGACGTATTCGTCAACAATTTCGAAAGTACACTTCCCAACTGTTACGGGGGTAGGTGCGACATGGACATTAGACATGATTTTCGTCTTGTCCATGTTCATTTTGAGACCTACTCCTTGGGAAGCTGTATTGAGGCCATCAAGCATATGGCTTAAGTCTTCCATGGTTTCAGCCATGATTACGATATCATCTGCGAATCTAAGGTGAGTGATGTACTCACCGTTAATGTTGATGCCCAGTCCGTTCCAGTCCAGAAGCTTGAAGACATCTTCCAACGCAGCAGTGAACAGCATCGGCGATATGACATCGCCTTGTCTGACTCCCCGCTGCAGTCGGATAGGCTTCGAGTTCTGATCCTGGAGACGGACTGACATGGTGGCGTTTTCATACAAACACTTCAACGCTTTGATGTATCGATAATCAATGTGGCACCTCTGGAGAGACTGAAGCACCGCCCAGGTCTCGATCGAATCAAAGGCTTTCTCATAGTCCACGAACGCCAAGCATAGTGGCTGGTTATACTCCTCCGTCTTCTGTATAACCTGCCGCAGCGTATGTATGTGGTCTAAGGTGCTAAAACCTTTTCGGAATCCGGTTTGTTCGGGAGGCTGGAAGTCGTCAAATCTGCGCGCGAGACGATTCGTGATGACCCTTGAAAACAGCTTGTAAACATGGCTCAGAAGTGATATCGGTCTAAAGTTCTTCAAAAGGGTTTTGTCGCCCTTTTTGAAGAACAGCACCACTATACTTCCGTGCCAGGCCTGCGGCGTTTTGCCATCGAGGATGACGGAATTAAATAGCTTCTGGAGGATTTTAAGCACAGGAGTACCACCAGCTCTCAGAAGCTCGGCTGTAATTCCATCATCACCCGGCGCCTTGTTGTTTTTAAGCTGTTTAAGGGCCACACTAATCTCGTACAGACTGACGTCTGGGAAATCTACGGTGTAGTGTCGGGTTAATTTGGCTCTTGGGTCTTTAGCCTTGTTGTTAACAGGTGCCCGTGTGGTCGTGTATAGCTGTCCGTAGAACTTCTCGACTTCCCTCAAAAGTTCGGGTTTAGACGAAACGACCCTGCCGTCGTCGGTCTTCAGCTTCGTCAGTTGGCTCTGCCCAATAGACAAGTCTCGTGCGAATACTTTAGAGCCCTTGTTACGCTCTATAGCCGCCTTTACACAGTCTGTGTTATGGCGGCGGATATCGCGAGTCAAGGACTTGGAGATCTGTCTATTTAGCTGCCTATACTGGGAAGCATCGTCCGGGGACTGAAGGGTCATTTGACGTCTCACATCCATCAATTTGAGAGTAGAATCTGAGATTTTTCCGGTTCTTTTTGAACGGCTGGCCTTGAAGAATTTAGACCCGGCCGTTTGAACAGCTTCCACGAACCTGTTATTATACTCGTCCACGTCAACGCAGTCACCGAGGCATTCGAAGCGGTTTTGCAATTCGAGTTGAAAGTTTACCGGGTTTTGGATCTGTATGGGTGCAGGTCGGAGCGTAGACTTCACCAGTCGAGACCTCTCCAATTTTGGATTGATATTCAATGTGCCTCTTACTAAGCGGTGATCACTCCCAGTTTTCACCGAATTGATCACAGAGACATCATTGAATATCTGTCTTTTGGTCGACATAATGAAGTCAATCTCATTTTTGGTGGCACCATCGGGACTAATCCAAGTCCATTTGCGTTGTTCTGGCTTCATGAAGAAGGAGTTCATCATATACAGGTCCTCCTTCTCCATGAAGTCGGCCAGCATCTGGCCTCGGGTGTTCCGATTTCCGAACCCAAATTGCCCCACTCTCAACTCATCGCCGCTACGTTTCCCCAATTTTGCGTTGAAGTCTCCCATGACAACGTTAAAGTGGGTTTTAGAAGTGTGGATGGCTGTTGAGATGTCCTCATACATGGCTTCCACCTCTTCGTCAGGATGTGTCGAAGTCGGAGCGTAAACCTGAATGACCTTCAACGAATACCGTTTGGTAATTTTGAGTATTAGGTACGCTACCCTAGTCGAAACACTCCCCACCTCAGTAACGTTGTTCACAAGAGACTTGTGAACGAGAAACCCGACACCACCTTGGGACAGTTGGTCGCCCTCCCGGAAGTAGAGCAGATTTCCGGAATTTAGGATTATTGAGTCCTCTCCCTGTCTTCGGACTTCAGATAACCCCACAACATCCCATCGCAGTCTGCTCAAAACTTCCTCCAGTTCCTCCAACTTCTCGTTGGTCCGCAGTGTCTTGACATTGTATGTTGCCAGGGCCAAAGGTCGTCGTTCTTGGTAGCGAATCCGAACCCGGGGATTCTTCGCACCCCCTGCCCCGTCGCTTATGTGGCTGCTACCGTGACCACCACGAACGGGGCCGCCGGGGACTAGGGGCCGGGGCCTGTGTGTATCTGTCATTTTAGGGGGGGGGTTTTGCCATAATCGCCACGCTTGGCAGGCGGGTTGGCGATCGCAGTATTCGCAGTTGGTGATGCTCTCACGGAAAGATGCTGCTGCCCATCCTCCGTTCTTTCTATCCCTTAGTCGTCTCTTACGACACCCAAGGGAGGAGATGGGGTGGTGCTATTCTGGTGCGACACCACACACTACAACAGTGACAATAAAAGGTAGTAATTAATGGGCAACTACAACATAGTTTACAAAGTATTCCAATTTCACACAACTATTTTTAAACTCTACACATATATATGAGCGACACCAATAAAAATTCCAATAAACTAAAATAAACGATAATGATCCATTATAATACATGATAATGACAGTTGATTTGTATTATCTTTATAAACACTATTATTAATGGAGTATGTTTTATAATAACTTATCTAAATTGTAGTATAGTCTTGAAATGGGTTATATTTTCAGATTTCAAACGTTCAATCACACACATAATTATTAAAATAAGTAGTAAACGATGCGCTATTTTTATATATAGCATAAAGATAAGATCTGCTGATCTCCATTTATGAAAATCTTCTTCCTCCTGCCCTTATCCTACATTATATAGGGTCAGCACAACATGTTGCATGTTGCAATAGTTATGGCTTAGTTTTTACAACCGCCCGCTTGCCTGACGTTAAGCCCTTTTTGGGGGAAATAAAATCAGTCATCCTTTTTATTTAAATTATTTTCTGGTTTCACATTGAAAGTAGGAAACGAAATTTCGTTGTTAGTCATCTAACATATCCTCAAGCTACACTTTTATTGGTTTCTTCTTGAACAAACAACATCCGAGTGTCGGTTTGGATGTGCAGGGTGACACTTTTGCTGGGTCGCCGACTATTATGGGGTCCGTGCACAATCACATTCAACAACTATGTCATGAGAGCTTCTAAATAGGAAATTCGCAGTGTCAAGCGTCTTCGATTGCTCTTAGTCCTGCATTTCATTGCGCTTGAATGCAGAAACAGGCAGCTTGCGCAGGTGCTTGCGCACAATCTTCTTATAATTTAGTGGTGGATCACAGCAATCTTCCTCTTAGAAAGTTAGAGGCCTTGAAACACGCAGCTTTTTCACAATAATACATAACCTTCGGCAAAGGACATCGTGGCAAGCAGGGATAGCATATAGGTGGATCTTCATAGCACGTTTTTGTACAAGGGGCCACTAACATTATACATACTGCAAATTGTTCGCAGTCTTTAGGATAAAAGCACGTCATTTTTATTTAGATTTACTTCTTATTCATCTGTAAATTTTATATAATAATAAATAAATTTCCACTAGAATTTTGATAATTTTGACATACAAATATATTATTATGTAAAAATTACATATGTATATCTATGTTATATTATTAATTTTTAGTTATAAATTGTAAATCTGCGAACCATAATTGAAGCGTGTAGTTGCAAAACCCGCTATAGCATTATTTTTTTTAAACTCTTAAATTGAACTAAACCTATGCTGATTTAGTGGCATTTGGTTCTAAACTCAAAATAAATGGTTGAATATAATATTGGAATATATAGAATATAGAGGCATTTGTGCAATAAAAAGTTGATTAGCTATGTAGATAGTTTATAGTGTTTTAAAACGATGTATCGTCATTTTTCCCAAAAACGTTTTAGCGGGTTTTGCAACTACACGACTCAATTTACTTCACTGAACAAACAACAAAATGTGTTCCATGTATCGTAACTAATATTATAAATGGGAAAGTGATTTTGTTAGTTACGCTTTCGCGCCTCAACCGCAGAAGCATTTTTTATGAATTTCGGTATAGTCATAGATTGACCTTAGAGAAGGACATAGGCTACCTTTTTTAAAATTCATATGGCCCACCTAATTTTAAATATTTTGTTTTCTTAGGGAAGTATAAAAGAATGCTTGTTCTGTACACGGAAATGCTTTAACAAGACTGAATTAAAGCATTTTAGATATTATATATGATAATTTATGAAAAATATAATACCCACTAAATTTATGATATTTAAATGCACCTGCCCGTTTGTTTTTTAATATGTATAATGAAAAACTAATAAGTTTGTTAAATAAAACTCATAAGAAAAAAATCGTATCTCTTTTATTTACGTAATATAAAAATACCAGTCTTCTATTTTTTTTAATTTGCACATTATGCCATAAATATACAATTTTATGACTCTTATATTATACATTATATATATTACGATAAAAAATGTGTGTGTGTACAATTCTCATTCGGCAAAAGTCAAACTTCAGAAAAGTAGATTTACATTTCATATATTAGCGTATAAAAGCTACGAAAGCCCGAACAAAAGGGAGACGAAGATTATAGGCAATACTGTATTCTATCTCATTCTCTCATAGGCTATATCATATTTATGGAAATGTTGGTCTCTTAATATTGTCGCTTTTTGTTTCTTCGAATATAAGTTTCAAGTTTCAAAACATTTGAAATCTGCTTACATGTATACATTTCTTATGTATATATGTTAGTTTGTATACGTTATCTTCTATATAAATAAAATGATGAGGTCTGCAGTTCTGCGCGCATCACGGCAAAACTACTGGATATATTTCGATTAAATTTTTAAGTTTTATTACTTGACACTTGGCCTTTATCTAAAAAAAATATTGCGATATCTTCATTTAATATAAACTTGTTAAAGTTTTAAGTGGTGTGTGTTTTATTGCCGTGGAGAAGTGGCAGGCATGCGTACGAGAAGAGAAGTCTCTTCTATCTCTGCTTCATGACGAAAACTGTTAATATATGCAACGCGGGCGAAGTCTCGGGTTGCAGCTAGTAAGTTATTATAACGTTTAATATATAATATATTCGTGTTAATACTTTGACTTTGACAGGAAAAATATTTCTGTAACAGGCTGAAATATTTTTACCCGTAAGCATAATAATATTATAGATAATATACACAATTTTGCAGTTTAAATTATTTAATTTTTATATTACATATATTTCACAAGTACCTACATTGATATTTAAAAAAAAGGACCAAAACGGCCATAGCATGGACATACACATACACACATATACCATAGACGACGAACGCATTTGCGGATCAACACGTCTTTGTCAAAATATCTACTTCTGCTACATTTTTTTATAGCTAGAGTACAGTAGACAGATAAACGGCCCATCCGATAGCAAGTAGTCACCGTCGCTTATGGACGTTTGCAACACCAGAGACTTTGCCAACGCACTGCCGACCTCGAAGAAATTCTATAACGCCTATTTTGAAAAAACAAACTCCTGCCATATTTTAAGCAAGTAACAAACACTTGACCAAAATATGGAGATCAAATCAAATCGAATGAATTAATATATATAACTACTAATTAACTTCGTATATTATACATTGCGCGTTAGTACCTATGCAAATTTGACTCCCTTCCACAAAGAACTTCCATCGATGAGACATTTGCAGCCGCATCCTGTTGGACAGGTGTCCCGTTGGGCGAACCTGTGAACGTAAAGTTTAGTCAACCAAGTTACACGATTTCCTAAGTCTATTGGAACATATTTTATGACAATAACTTTTTAGTTTGATAAAGCTATGCAAATGAGATTTGGCTATTAAATAACGAGATGCGCGAGTAGAAGGGGCCCTGTACGGAGGGGCAAGAACTCAACGTTAAATAATATAGAAAGAAGACGAAAGAAAGCAAGTTTATTTGATGGTACAATTTTACAAGAAATTTACCCAATAAAACAATTGCATATCCACCAAGTTAGATCGACTTCTCTAGAAGTGTTTTCTATTCCAGTTTAAAAACACGTTTGGTCGCTACAGTAGTATGTTTTTTAAACGTTAGAAACAAACGTGATTTTATCTCTTGCACTTGGACAACGCACCTCATTGGAACAACGGCAATAATGTTATTTAGCTGCCAGAAAAATTCCAATGCCCAAACAAAAACCGTACACACTTAATTTGGGCTTATGACATTTATTTGTGTCTAGTCTATGGAAGTAATAAAATATAATGGAAAATAATATGGAAGTAATAAAAACGCTTTCGCTCGGTCGTGAGCGGAGGTGCCGATCAAGCTGCGACGGAGAGAGCACGTCACTGCATCGCGCAATTCTCGCTACTCGTATTAAGCCTGATTGTAAATTATAGACGCTAATATATGAATCTAAATTAGGTACATAGACTTTTACTGTGTTCGACATCATCATATAGTAGTTAGTGCCGGAAGGCCCTACAAGTTGGCGTAGCTTCTAAATGCTGACAAAAGAATAATTTCAACATTTTTTTTTGCCAGTAGTTACTACTAAAGAAAAAGCTAATGAAACGGCACACCGTTCCATACATGACGAGGAGAAAAAAGTATATTAAAGAGGAACATTCAATTTTTTTATTGCTTTAGGACAGCAGACAGGCTGATGGCCCGCTTAGAATTTAGCAGTTACCGTCGCCTATGGGTGTTTGCAACGCCAGTAGTACAAGAATTTGTGTCACTAATGCCGGAATACAACACAATGTTACTATAGCGGCATAGTTAAGACCAAAGGTGGTCGCCATCCAGACCGGATTGAGGTCCTACCTATGTAGAAAACTTCAAATCATAATGTCATTGTATTTATGCTATCAATACTATCAAATAGATGTTAAGCAATGTAATTGTTAACACATACCACAACAACGAGCTGTAGGGTTCTTAATAGGAATCGAGTTGCTCGCGTCGACTCAAGTGTGTTTAATCGGCTAGTTTGCAATAAATTGCATTGATAAATCAATATTGCGCAAGTATTTATTGCCAATACCCCACCGAGTAAACCAAAATACTAGTGCCATGCCAGATTTAAGGGGGAAAGCAAACATAGTAGTGCCAGGTTCACCGTGTTAATTCTACGGAGACCGTCTTTGTTTTACTGGCCGAGATGTGATGACCAGCGGTGGCCGCAACAGCATATCGTCTAAGACCCCAATCTCCATTCTAGCCTTACATAGGGATTGCAGGATTGACTTTTGCTCTATGACACGCACGAAGTGGCCACGCTTTATGAGAAGAATACCTCTATTCTTCTCACAGAAAGGGCTCCGAAGTTAAATTATCATAAAATATTCAAGATAAAATTTATACATACCTAGTCAGGTCATAAATTCTGTCACATGTTTAATGTAAAATAATTGTAACAAGTTTATTCATTATGTAACCATTCATATACCAAAATGAACTTAACAAAACATAGATTCTTATGACATTAAAGTTTATTCAAAATGACCTCCGTGATTTTGAATACAAGCCTTCAATCTGCGCGGCCAGTCGTCTATCGCAGCACGAACGAGGTCCATCTCAATATCGGCGGCTGCCTTAATCAAGGGTGTCTTGAGTGACTCCAAATTGGGATGAGGCTTTGAGCACGCCTTTTCCTCCAAGTGTTGCCATATCTTGTAATCTAACGGATTCAAATCTGGACTGGAGAAGGGCCAGTCTTCGTGCCGGATGAAGTCGATTTCACGCGCCGCCAGCCAGTCTTGTGTGCTCTTCGCTCTATGAGCTGGCGCCGAATCTTGTTGGAATACCCAGTGCCTGTTATTGAACATGGTATGAGAAACAGGTTCCACAAGGTTCGTCAGGACTGTATTTTGATACACAACAGCATTCGTTTTTACACCTTTCTCACAAAAATGTACCTCTGTTAAGCCCCAATAAGAAACTCCCAACCATACCATGAGCGAGGATGGAAAATGACATCGTTGGACACGCGGAATACGGATGCTCGCTTCTTCACTACTGTGTGCGTACACCTTATCATTTTGTTTGTTGTAGCTCTCTTCTACGGTAAACATTTTTTCATCCGAAAAAAGAATTTCCCGATATTTTTTTCCCGCGTACCGCTTCAACAAAGCGCGGCATCTCTTCAGTCTCAGGTCCATTAGACGAGCATTCAAACGATGTCCTGTTTTTCTTCGATATGCCCGAAGCCCTAAGTCTTCATTTAACACCCTTTTCACCGTGGTTCTGCTTAACCCCATCTGAAGGGCCAACAGTTTCTGCTTACGTTTGGGATTTCTTTGAATTCGTGCCTTCACAGCTTTTATCACTGCTGGAGTCCTAACAGACCGAGGGCGACCACTTCTTGACCTGTCATCTACACTAGAGTCTTTATTGTATCGTTTGATGGTACGATAAACGAATCTTTTGGTTATATTCAAATTTTTCAGTATGTTAAAAATTTGAATTGGCGCGTAACTGCAACTATGCAACGCAATAACTGCAACACGGTCTTCTTTAAGCGTCCACTCCATATTTAAAAATGAGTAAAATTCTAAAAGTTATACATTTTTATTTTCATGAACAATTCGAAATTCGAATTCAATAAACTTTTTTGTGGCCAGCATTCTAAAAGAAAAGTTTTTACTGTGTGACAATACTTATGACCTGACTAGGTATATCAAAAATAATGTTATGTCAGTGACAGATAATTCACTCACCACTGCAGCATGTGGTGCGTGTGACCAGCGTGGGCGCAGAGCGCGCAAGCAGCCACCAGCCCCCGAACGGGCAGCGCGCACACCGCGCAGCGCGTGGCCGCCCGCTTGCACGCGCCGCACCGCACCCCTCGGCACACGCCTCCGCACCACGAGCACTCCGTTGCAAGCTCCTCGGCCACCTGCTTAGAGGAGTTCTCGTGCTTGCTCCGTACTAACTTCATTACCTATGTGTGTACAATATCAGATATTGTAGGCACCTCTATGAATCATATTATATAATTTATATTCTTATTTAATGTTATTATTAATATAATCTAAATATTGAACTGAGCTAGAGAAAACTAAACTGTTTTCGCCGAGTGTATACTTCAAAAGATATTTTATCTTTTGGTGCGGAAGGTAGTTTGTGATAATTCTAATGTGTCTACTCTATTTGAATCAACTAATTAGTACTTAACATTTCACAAACAAGTATTGTGTTTATGGGGGATTTCTAAGTGTATAAGTGTGAACAACAAATAGATTACATATTTATGTGACTTTTACCACTATGAAGTACTACTAATGATCTCGTGAATAACAAGTATGCAGACCATGAAAATCATCATGTCTACAAACTGAAGTTAGTATTTTTCAAAAAAAGGGAGGTACCATATTTCTTACGTGCCTCTGGTATAACAAACTTTATAAAATATTCATGTCGTACTTAATCAGATCGACCTACGTCAAAACCTCCATTACCTAACTAACAAAACAGATAGAATTTCTTTACCAATTAAATAAGTATTAATTATATTATTATTATCACATTGTGAAATATCAAGTTTACTAAATTTTTTTTAATGTAGATAGGCGTACGTTTGACCGCGATCTCACCTGATGTTAAGCGACGATGCGATCGACAGTGTAGCACGCTTGCCTATAAGAAACCTGTTCACTCTCCTCTTGAAGACCCCTAAATTATAATGTTCGGGAAACACAGACGCCGGCAAAGTATTCCACTCCTTGGCGGTTCGCATGGTGAATGTGGAAGCAAAACGCTTAGTGCGGATAGGGGGTATGTCGACCATAAATGGGTGGCGCATTGCCGTACGTCTGGTTGTCCTGTGATGGAAGGGAGACGGAGGAATTAAGTTGTGTAATTCCGCCGCACACTCTCCGAAATGTATCCTGTAAAACAACGAGAGACTGGCAACTTTGCGTCGAAGTTCAAGACTCTGAAGTCTAGTCTCAACCAAAGCATCGTCACCGATGAGTCTTTTGGCTCGTCTTTCTATAGAATCCAAGGCCTCCAGCTGATATTTGGCAGAGCCATCCCACAAGTGAGAACAGTACTCCACACATAATCGGACTTGAGCTTGGTATAGATCAAGAAGCTGTCCCGGTGTAAAGTACCGTCTCACCTTGGCCAATATGCCTAGTTTTTTCGAGGCAAGGTTGGCCTTGGATTTAAGATTTTATTTTTCTCAAATATTTTAACATTCAGCGTATACAAAGATGTTTTTTGGACGAATTTAAAACATTTACTTTTTAATAAATCAATTATATTAAAATGTATGATTACCAACTATTAAAATATTGATTATATATAGTCGAGCCTGAAAAGAAAACAACACTCGTAACACTTACTTCTGTTTTCTTGTATATCAGCTGCCACCTGTGCAAGACGTCTGCGTACGCTCGCTTGAAACAATGGTACAAGTGCACTGTGGCTTCGTCCAATACACAGGACGACGTCCTTTCTGACTTTGATAGTGTCGAATCCGTGTAAAAGTTCTCGGCTTCCGAACACGAGTTACTTCGTAGAACAATGGGCAGTGTCCAACCGTCGGCACTAATCTCACTATATTGGTTCACCGTACTGTATGGAGAAGTTCCATTGCCCTGTAAATTTAGATCAATTTTGGTGAATTTACGCAGCGTTATTAAAGAGTAAAAATCTTATACAGTTATTACAACATAAAAATATCGAATTTCTAGCCTTCTGAAATCTGCTTTATCTTTTTATATTAATTTTATTTTAAATTAATTTATAAGTGGCTAAAATAGAAAATCGAATATAAAAATTATGGCAATAATTGTTACCACTGAATAAAAAAACAAATACTGACAAAAATTTGCCGCAATCCACAGTCATTGTTATTGCCATTTATTATTAGTGATGTGTCTCCTAGTCGCAAAGTAAACAATAAAGGTACTAGTTTAAAATAAAACTGTGAACTATTGTAAGCATATGTACTATTAAAATATATCATTTAATCGTAAGTATTTGATATAAATTGCCAACATCAACTAAAAGGAAAATCTGAATATCTATACCCAGGGTCAGCCTAGTTTAGATGTTAGTAGTCATAAATTATTTTAGTGTAGTCATTAAGTAGATTTTTCGTAAAGTTTTTTTTGGCTGCAGGACAGCATACAAGCTGACGGCCCGCTTAGAGTTTAACAGTTGCCGCCGCCTATGGGCTGTTACAACGCCAGTGGCATCGCAAACACGCTGTTGTCCCATAAGGGTACAGGAACTTGGATCACTAATGCCGGAACACAAGGTTAATTACGGCGACATACTTAAAACATACTATGGTGGTCACCATCCAGACGGGCTTTGGGCCCTACCAAGTAGCTAGGGTTATTTTGTCGCCTTTTGCGAAAGGCCGATCCCGGCCGCAGAGGTCAGTATTCTTTCTCCGCTCGTGCACGGATAATAAAGATTATTAATAAATATTATTATAAATAAATAAAGATTATTATTAATAACGGCAGCTTTTGATGACATTCTATTTAATTAAATGTAAATAAGATTTTTTCACAATAGTCACTTACATAGCTTGACGTACTGATTGTCGACTGTGAGCTGGAATTGCTTGTGTCGTTAAAGACTGAGAAGGCACACGCCAACATGGCCGCCATTTGCAGATTCGATGTTTTGGCGTAATGAGATATTCTGTACATCAACATATAATATTTATATATTTTTTTATTTATTTATATCTATTACATAAGACCGATTTATACATACAATGACTGTAATAAATTACAGCAAAGCGGATGTCCAATCCAGCCCATGGTCTCTTCACTGGAAGTGAGGTGATCCGTTACTTTGGCCTTAAGAGACTTGGCCGTCAAAGCAGCAAGACCCCAAGCGTGGGCTAGATCCCGTTCGCCTTCTTCTGATGCCACTTTAGCGTTTCTTTCACACATATCTGTACAAGAATTTTTTTATATATAATTATCCCAGAATAAATAAGATAAAAAAATAGTGGAAACTGTATGAATTGGGTTGCAAACGGAGTTTAATGCTAAGACTATTTTTATCAAAAGATTAGCTATGAGTTTACTTACCTATAGGATTGTCAGCGTTGATAATGTACTTCTCAGCCAGCTGTAGGCTGAGAGGGAAGAGGTTGGTGGCGGCGTAGAGGACTACGCGGAGGGAGCCGCAGCCCGATATGCTGCCACGACTACGCATGCTACCCGTGCGGCGCCCTGGGGTTTTCTGGGAACACATCCTTAGTTCTTACTCAATATAACGATGTTAAATTTAATAAAGATTGTGCTAAAATAATATCGAACTTGATGCTTTAATAAAATCGAGCAACATAAAAAATGAATTCGCAAGAAAAGGAAGCATTATGGAAGATGTTGACGTAAAAAGGAGCACATAACGATACCTCTGGGCTCAAAGGGCGTATAGCACAAAACAGCTACTGTTCAGGAGAGCCAAAAAACCGAAAAAATCAAACAAAATTAGCTATAACTTTTTTATCTCAATGATTATATAAAAACAATCTATGAGAAAAATACTTAAAGAACAATAATTAGAATTAATGCGTTATACGCCTTAATACTCATAATTGGATTCCTTTACAACCTAGGACATTTTTATCTTGCGCAGTAATGTAATTTACAGCCCGATTTCCTGTTTCATTTTGGTTTAGCAACCCAAAAAAGATGGGGGGCGTAAAGAACATTTTTGTGCGAATTTGGCAACTTCGTATATATCAATCGATAGAGAATGAAAAACTGAATGCAATGGTATTATTAACTCCATATGCCCCAAAATGTGCTTTACGCCCTTTGAGCCCAGAGGTATCGATAAGTTTTGTTCTGAAACTAAACAGTAGTCAGCGAGTTCATTCCGAAGTTCTTAGAGTGCCACTATGGTGAAATTCATCATGAAGTTAAAAATAATTATACTATAGCAATTAACTGGCACCACTTGGTAACAATACAAGCAAGATATCTCTTACGTTATGCGTACTAGATAACTGATATATTTTGACGACCTCAATCAACAAGCATAGGCAATGCACTTCGATACGCTTGTGGAGGTCATGGGTTCGAAGAAGCGACGAGAGAACGGACGGAGGACGAGAAAGGAATGTTTATGTATAATATATATTTATTTACAAAAAGAAGTATATACCTAGTTTATCAGCTGTTTAGTACCCATTACACAAGTGCTATGCTACTTATTTTGCGACTAAATGGCGCTGTTATTTGTGCCAGTATATTTATTTATATTCAAGCGCCACGCGCTATGGAGGACGACTTGGTTTAAATAATTTCGCTTACCCATCTGTCCTGGAAGTAGAAGGTCGTTATCGAGTACGCTGGGTGTTTGTGATGTAGCTGCGGAAAGCCAGACGCATTTGTGGGCGACGGTGTGGTCGTGGCGTGCGGCGACACGGAACTATAGCCGGCATTGAACAGTCCGGGAGACAACGACGCCATAGACCGCGGTGTGCCTGTCTCTGGTTTCAAAGACAGTCTTCTTGCATTCGGCGGTCTGTTGAACACCACCAGCGTGCTAACACCGCACCACTTCGCACCGCATGTACGTGGAAATGGTATGCAAGAATCACCAGCGTTCTCGCTTTCTGACTGACTTCTTTGACTTGACTTCATTGATTCTGTATCGTCATTTGACTTTACGGGTATCTGAAATTATAAACATTATATTATTAGATAATTGAACATTTTTGAAATATAATTTAAAATTGTTAATAAATTACACATTGCTTTTGAATAGTTAAAACTACAAATATAAAATATTAAATTATTTCACGTGAATTATATTGAATTATATCGGATAATATAATTCACATTATATTATTTATCCCACCTAATTAGAGATGTTGTAAGCCAAAAATAAGAAAAGGATTACCCCATTACTTATGTAAGGAATTGAAAAAGTCAGCAACTGGATTCAGTTTCCCTCTCGGAGTAGGGGAATCACACGACAGGCAGTTCCTCGTGTAAAAACCAAATGTAGCCACTATCTATAGTTTCAACACATACAGTCTTTGTGAGAGAAGTATATAATGAACTAGCTGTGCCCGCACCTCCGACCGCGTGGAATAGTGACTGGTCAGAATTTTTTGATTACAAACCCCATAAACCCTAAAATATAAATGAAATATGCAAACAGTCAGTATTATCGAATACAACTGTTACGCCATGCGCTTCCAGAATACGTACGTTCGAACCTACTAAGTCCAGCCTAAGCTAAACCCTATTTCATATGATTGATGACATAAATCTGAGGTTAACTTAAATTCGAAATTCAACCTGCAATATCCAGCCTAAGCTGAACCCTATTTCGTATGATTATGATATAAATCTGAGGTCAACTTAAATTGGACAAAAAATTTCCGAAACTTATCATTTTTAACAAAAACTATTAAGGTTTTCTAAAATAAAAATAGCCTAAGTTACTCCTTGATACATCAGCTATCTGCCAGTGAAAGTCCCATCAAAATCGGTGCAGCCTTTTCAGAGATTAGCCGGAACAAACAGATAGACAGACAGACAAAAATTATAAAAAATGTTGTTTTGGTATCTGTACCGTGTATACGTCCGAATTAACATAGTAAAAAGCGGTTATTTTAACATTACAAACAGACCTTCCAATTTTATTTATTTGTATAGATAACAACACAGTATCTGCTGGGATTGGGCGTTCCCCTAGAGGCAATGGATAACACATATACCTGTCACGTGTGTGTCTATATCGTACCGTATGAGAAATATATGAAATGTTCATTTATTTTTATTGCTACAGAATTACTACCACTTAGTAAGCAGTTACCGTCGCCTATGGATATTTGTTAACACGCTGCCATCTACATAGGACAACTGGAACCAGGCTCACTTATGCAGAAACACAACACAAGGTTATTATGGCAGCATATTGCGAGACCAGGTGTGTTTGCCTTTGTAACGGACTTGGGCCCTACCATTTAGCTAGGGTTGGATCGGCCTTTATGCCAGGCCGACCTCGGTCGCAAAGATTCTTTATTATTCTTAGTCCGCCATAAAAGAAACTAGTCTATATACTCAAACAAATTTACCACAAAAAAATGCAGTTATACATTTACAAATATAAAAAAGTTTACTTACTTCATCGATAGACTTTGTCAAAGTCTTCAAACAATTCAACAACAAAAAACGATGTCCCTCTTTCATCTTTCTATATGCAGTCCTATTTATACTTTGAAGTATTTTGATAGTGGTATTACTATCAATATTCGTTCCAGATAGCCATGAAAACTTGGGTATGGATTCCTCGCTGACATTTGTTGGAGACGTCACTTGTAAGTTAGCAAGATAGCCATTTCGTTCACATTGTATTTGACATGTTTTTGTATCTTTATTTACAGTGACATTTATATTTGCCATGTCACGAATGGATTCGAATTCTTCATCTATTGTAGTGTTTTTATGCGAGATCTTGGTCTGTAATTATCAATAAATTTCATGTAAAAAGATATACTTTTTTATTTAGTCATAAACATTCCACCACTGGGTTAAACTACGCCTTAGAGGTCCGTTTTCTCTAAGTATACATTAAAAAAACAGCCCTTACTGTCCACTGCTGGGCTTGGGAATGGCTTACAGGGCACGGTCAGTATACCCGCCACGCTTGTCCAAGGCGGATTCTTGTTCTTCAAGTGCCTCTCCAACTAGTGAAGGTTAGCTACCAACTTCTGGGATTGTTGTCTGTCCTTAGCGAGTCGAAACAATTCGGATTCGGAAAGGCGGATTGGCGGGTTATAAATACCGGAGATTTCGGTATGCAGGTTACCTCACATTGTTTTCTTTCACCGTCAGTACATGCCAATTATACCATACATAATATTAAATGATAAAACTTTTTAACAAAAAATTAAACCGCCGAATATACTGAAAAGCAAAAAATACTAAACCGTCTTTTTATTAACCTTAATAATTAAGTTCTTTATCTAATGTAAGTATACCTAAGCAATTTTGTGTCGGCGCCAGTGCTCTCACGTGTGTGCCAGTTCAGGTTGCTGTCTCGCTGACGTTAACTTCGTAAACGCTCAGCATTTTCCGGCGAAGGGGCGTGTTACGCTGCATCGTCGCCGCGCATCACGCTTTACGTAATTAATTAATTTGCTTGTTTGGCGCCGACTCAAAATTACTTAGGCATACTTACATTAGTTAAAGAACTTAATTATTAAGGTTAATAAAAAGAAGGTTTATTATTTTTGCTTTTCAGTTCTTTCGGCGGTTTAATTTTTTGTTAATAAGTTTTTATTTCATAATTTTATGTGGCTATAATCTACATGCTTATATAAATCAATTCTGTCAAAAGTTATGGTCGGTTATAAGTCGTGGTCATAGATATAATCAGTGTGTGAACAATCATTCTCTGTTTTCGTACCATTAGTGTTGGAATTTTTTTTACAAATTTATATGGGACCTTCGGGGTATACCCTTTCCAATAAAATAAGATTTTTTAAAATCGGACCTTTCTGTAAAAAGTTATGCGTGGTCATATATATATGTCGACGCAAGTCCATAGTAAATAACAAATGTAATTGTTCTGATTATGAAATCAATCATTGTGTCGAATAAATGGATTGTTGTTAGTTATTAATTAGTGTTATGATTTTTGGAATGTATTGACTGTATTTTGCGTTAGAATAAAACCTAAAATTAATTGATAAAATTATTGAGTTGTTTAACAGTTGAAATATTCGCCGCCATTTGTAGACCGGATGTTTCAACTGAGATTAAGATTTAAAAATAAATTCAGTTGTTCATAATTACTTTCGAAATGTTTAATTAATTTACGAATTATTTTTGTAATTAACATTAATAATATAAAGAAGTTGCGATTTAAATGGTGCGTTGACGTTTTTCCGCTCGACGCCATCTTTTGGTTTTAATTTCGCTGGCGCGCGAAATTACGATAGACAATGTTAAATCGAAGATTAAGATTTAAAAATTAATTCAATTGTTCATAATTACTTTTGAAATGTTTAATTAGTTTACGAATTATTTTTGTAATTAAAATTAATCATTTAAAGAAGTTGCAATTTAAATGGCGCGTTGACGTTTTTCCGCTCGACGCCATCTTTTGGTTTTAATTTCGGTGGTGCACGAAACTACGATAGACTAGATGTAAAATTAATAAATCACTTTTGGTTCGAATGCTGGGCGGTTAAGACCTGGTGAACTGGTGTATCCTATCTTGTGAGTATCTATAGTTTTATTATAATTGTGATGTGATTATAAAACTATTACTTTGATAACCCTCTGGTGTCTTGTAAAATAAATCGTATAGTGTGTTTCTGGTTGTTTTATTGTTTGCAATGAGTGCGCCGAATAGTGAAGAAGCCAGTGACGTTAGCAATGCTGACGTCACTGCTTTTAAAGATTCCTCTGGACCGAACCCCTCGTTTTCAGAAGTGGGATATCACCCACATCTGCTCGTCCTTCTGTTTCAAACAATAAACATAGTGGTGCTTCTATTAGCGGGGTCCCAGTGGAATTTTTCGCACAAATGTTGCAAATGGTGAAGCACATGTCCGATCGTATGGCAACAATACCGGAGACAAAAGTTAAATTCAATGACGTGTTTATACCTTCATACGATCCGGACGCAAATATAGGAGTGCGCGAGTGATGTAAGCATGTGACCGCATTATTTCGCGATTTTCGATAACGGGAGTGGAACGAAAGGCACGATTAGGCCAGAAATAAAATCATACTGCATTTGTCTACTGCGCCTACCCTTGCATTGTTTCAGGAAAACGCACCAATTGAGCTTCACACTGATGCGAGCAGCCTCGGTTACGGCGCGGTACTCATTCAGATCATCGGAGGTCGCCAGCATCCAGTCGCGTACATAAGCCAGGAGTAAGCCGAGCAAACGGAATGACAGGATGCGCGCCACTTACTCTCCTGACACGCCGTAAGCACACCGTTCCACCAGAACTTTTAAGAGGGCGCCCACGCAAGGTGGCGCACGATCAGCTACGCCGGGCTCCACAGCCTGGGTAACAGGAAACCGTGTCGACGGGCGCCAACGATGACACCGAACAGCAGACCACAGCCCAAGTAGTCGATACACTGGATCCACCATTAACGTCTACATCACAAACCACACAGTTATTGGACGCTTAAGGGTTTAGTGTAACATTAATTAAAAGTTTAGTGTAACATTTTAAGAGTGTGCATACGTAGTACAGCATCATTTATTGTGGATGTTAAATTCTGTGCGACACGTATCCTTTTTTCCTCGCCTAACTTGTCATTTTCAGAGCCACTGGGGACCACGGTCAGAAACATAAGGCCCAGGCCCCAGCATCGACCTACCCTGATCCTTTAGGACCCCTGTGGACTACGGCGTACGAGACCGCTCAGCGCCACAGCATCAATTTCCTGTGAGTTTCATCAATAAACTATGGTAACAGACTACATAACTTTCAGAGCCTCTGTGGACCACGGCGTACATGACCGCTCAGAACCACAGCAGGCCTGTTAGAGAAATATAATAATGCAGAGCCTCTGTGGACCACGGCGTACATGACCGCTCAGAACCACAGGCCTGTTAGAGAAATATAATCATGCAGAGCCTCTGTGGACCACGGCGTACATGACCGCTCAGAACCACAGCATGCCTGTTCGAGAAATATAATCATGCAGAGCCTCTGTGGACCACGGCGTACATGACCGCTCAGAACCACAGCAGGCCTGTTAGAGAAATATAATCATGCAGAGCTTCTGTGGACCACGGCGTACATGACCGCTCAGAACCACAAGTCGCCTGTTCAAGAAATATAATCGTACAGAGCCTATGTGGACCACGGCGTACATGACCGCTCAGAACCACAGCAGGCTTGTTCGATAAATATAATCATGCAAGTATGCGTTGGTCATTTGCATGTCAACAAATCAGAAATGTAATTAAGTTACTAATTATTTTGCTCACATTCCTTTATATTTCCTTAACTTTATAAACTTTATGATTTGCTGTGTTCCAAAATTTATTTACGAGAACCGTGACTGGTGCTGAGCACGCACCGTCTCGCAGAATGGCCGTGTCGACGCAAGTCCATAGTAAATAACAAATGTAATTGTTCTGATTATGAAATCAATCATTGTGTCGAATAAATGGATTGTTGTTAGTTATTAATTAGTGTTATGATTTTTGGAATGTATTGACTGTATTTTGCGTTAGAATAAAACCTAAAATTAATTGATAAAATTATTGAGTTGTTTAACAGTTGAAATATTCGCCGCCATTTGTAGACCGGATGTTTCAACTGAGATTAAGATTTAAAAATAAATTCAGTTGTTCATAATTACTTTCGAAATGTTTAATTAATTTACGAATTATTTTTGTAATTAACATTAATAATATAAAGAAGTTGCGATTTAAATGGTGCGTTGACGTTTTTCCGCTCGACGCCATCTTTTGGTTTTAATTTCGCTGGCGCGCGAAACTACGATAGACTAGATGTAAAATTAATAAATCACTTTTGGTTCGAATGCTGGGCGGTTAAGACCTGGTGAACTGGTGTATCCTATCTTGTGAGTATCTATAGTTTTATTATAATTGTGATGTGATTATAAAACTATTACTTTGATAACCCTCTGGTGTCTTGTAAAATAAATCGTATAGTGTGTTTCTGGTTGTTTTATTGTTTGCAATGAGTGCGCCGAATAGTGAAGAAGCCAGTGACGTTAGCAATGCTGACGTCACTGCTTTTAAAGATTCCTCTGGACCGAACCCCTCGTTTTATATATATATATATATATATATATATATATATATACCTAGTCAGGTCATAAGTATTGTCACACAGTAAAAACTTTTCTTTTAGAATGCTGGCCACAAAAAAGTTTATTGAATTCGAATTTCGAATTGTTCATGAAAATAAAAATGTATACTTTTAGAATTTTACTCATTTTTAAATGTGGAGTGGACGCTTAAAGAAGACCGTGTTGCAGTTATTGCGTTACATCGTTGCAGTTACGCGCCAATTCAAATTTTTAACATACTGAAAAATTTGAATATAACCAAAAGATTCGTTTATCGTACCATCAAACGATACAATGAAGACTCTAGTGTAGATGACAGGTCAAGAAGTGGTCGCCCTCGGTCTGTTAGGAATCCAGCAGTGATAAAAGATGTGAAGGCACGAATTCAAAGAAATCCCAAACGTAAGCAGAAACTGTTGGCCCTTCAGATGGGGTTAAGCAGAACCACGGTGAAAAGGGTGTTAAATGAAGACTTAGGGCTTCGGGCATATCGAAGAAAAACAGGACATCGTTTGAATGCTCGTCTAATGGACCTGAGACTGAAGAGATGCCGCGCTTTGTTGAAGCGGTACGCGGAAAAAAAATATCGGGAAATTCTTTTTTCGGATGAAAAAATGTTTACCGTAGAAGAGAGCTACAACAAACAAAATGATAAGGTGTACGCACACAGTAGTGAAGAAGCGAGCAACCGTATTCCGCGTGTCCAACGAGGTCATTTTCCATCCTCGCTCATGGTATGGTTGGGAGTTTCTTATTGGGGCTTAACAGAGGTACATTTTTGTGAGAAAGGTGTAAAAACGAATGCTGTTGTGTATCAAAATACAGTCCTGACGAACCTTGTGGAACCTGTTTCTCATACCATGTTCAATAACAGGCACTGGGTATTCCAACAAGATTCGGCGCCAGCTCATAGAGCGAAGAGCACACAAGACTGGCTGACGGCGCGTGAAATCGACTTCATCCGGCACGAAGACTGGCCCTCCTCCAGTCCAGATTTGAATCCGTTAAATTACAAGATATGACAACACTTGGAGGAAAAGGCGTGCTCAAAGCCTCATCCCAATTTGGAGTCACTCAAGACATCCTTGATTAAGGCAGCCGCCGATATTGTCATGGACCTCGTTCGTGCTGCGATAGACGACTGGCCGCGCAGATTGAAGGCTTGTATTCTAAATCACGGAGGTCATTTTGAATAAACTTTAATGTCATAAGAATCTATGTTTTGTTAAGTTCATTTTGGTATATGAATGGTTACATAATGAATAAACTTGTTACAATTATTTTACATTAAACATGTGACAGAATTTATGACCTGACTAGGTATATATATAAATAAAGACATATATATATATATAAAAGAAAAATATACGCGTCGAATTGATAATCTCCTCCGTTTTTTCGTCAGTCAAAAATCTGCCTTTGAGAGGACATCGTGGTATTCCAAGCCGGGACACCCCTAGGTTGGTCTCCAAGTGTAATAAACACTTAGCTAACATGTAGGTATTTGTCATGCCACGCTTGTCAAATATGAATAGGCTTTCTACGTGATAGGGCCCCAAGCCCGTCTGGATGGCGACCCACCTTTGGTCATAAATATGTGGCCATAATAACTTTGTGATGTGTTCCAGCATTAGTGGCCCAAGTTCCTGTACCCTTATGGGACGCCAGTCCGATACCACTGGCATTGCAAACACTGGGCATCAGTCTGTCTGCTGTTCTACAGCAATAAAAAAAAGGCTGGATTTGTATCCAGCCCAAGGATACACTTAGTGTTAACTAGTTGGTTGGTATGCAGGTTTTTGTTTTGAACTTGCGCAATTTATCGAAATTATGCATTTGGTGAAAAAAATCTACATAAGAAATTTATTTTGCGAATGACACTATACCTAGTCAGGTCATAAGTATTGTCACACAGTAAAAACTTTTCTTTTAGAATGCTGGCCACAAAAAAGTTTATTGAATTCGAATTTCGAATTGTTCATGAAAATAAAAATGTATACTTTTAGAATTTTACTCATTTTTAAATGTGGAGTGGACGCTTAAAGAAGACCGTGTTGCAGTTATTGCGTTACATCGTTGCAGTTACGCGCCAATTCAAATTTTTAACATACTGAAAAATTTGAATATAACCAAAAGATTCGTTTATCGTACCATCAAACGATACAATGAAGACTCTAGTGTAGATGACAGGTCAAGAAGTGGTCGCCCTCGGTCTGTTAGGAATCCAGCAGTGATAAAAGATGTGAAGGCACGAATTCAAAGAAATCCCAAACGTAAGCAGAAACTGTTGGCCCTTCAGATGGGGTTAAGCAGAACCACGGTGAAAAGGGTGTTAAATGAAGACTTAGGGCTTCGGGCATATCGAAGAAAAACAGGACATCGTTTGAATGCTCGTCTAATGGACCTGAGACTGAAGAGATGCCGCGCTTTGTTGAAGCGGTACGCGGAAAAAAAATATCGGGAAATTCTTTTTTCGGATGAAAAAATGTTTACCGTAGAAGAGAGCTACAACAAACAAAATGATAAGGTGTACGCACACAGTAGTGAAGAAGCGAGCAACCGTATTCCGCGTGTCCAACGAGGTCATTTTCCATCCTCGCTCATGGTATGGTTGGGAGTTTCTTATTGGGGCTTAACAGAGGTACATTTTTGTGAGAAAGGTGTAAAAACGAATGCTGTTGTGTATCAAAATACAGTCCTGACGAACCTTGTGGAACCTGTTTCTCATACCATGTTCAATAACAGGCACTGGGTATTCCAACAAGATTCGGCGCCAGCTCATAGAGCGAAGAGCACACAAGACTGGCTGACGGCGCGTGAAATCGACTTCATCCGGCACGAAGACTGGCCCTCCTCCAGTCCAGATTTGAATCCGTTAAATTACAAGATATGACAACACTTGGAGGAAAAGGCGTGCTCAAAGCCTCATCCCAATTTGGAGTCACTCAAGACATCCTTGATTAAGGCAGCCGCCGATATTGTCATGGACCTCGTTCGTGCTGCGATAGACGACTGGCCGCGCAGATTGAAGGCCTGTATTCAAAATCACGGAGGTCATTTTGAATAAACTTTAATGTCATAAGAATCTATGTTTTGTTAAGTTCATTTTGGTATATGAATGGTTACATAATGAATAAACTTGTTACAATTATTTTACATTAAACATGTGACAGAATTTATGACTTGACTAGGTATAATATAAAGCCATGATCACTGGTTAAGTGTTATCACATACCATTGTGTAAGCAAACTATTTCACATAATTGCTAAACAAGTTTAACATAATATGGTAAGTTCCATACCATTGGAAATTCTTGTCCTTTGTTATCACTTGTAGAAACATCATTGGATGAACTGTAACTTGCATCTAAAAAATTATATAAAAATATGATAAAAAGGAATCCATAACTAACCAACAATAATGAAATATAAAAATATACCCACTGTCACTATTATTGTCATCATCATTATCGGAATCATCAGGTAAATAATGATTGCACATCTTCAACAGTGATGGGTTCATTGCCCACATTCGTAATGTCTGGTCTCTTCCCCATGTAACTAGTTGGTAATTTGATAGTGATGTGTTCGGCCTCCATACCATTGTTTGTACCGTATCTGTATGTCCAACTAAACGGTCTGTTAACAACCCTCCAACCCAAATTCCAATTACTCCCGCCTGTTCTACTCGTGGTAACGCACCCCATCCTACACCAATAGTAAGTAAACCACTTCCAAAAGGCGTATAAATCGCACGCCACACAGGAAATTCAGTCATTATAACATTCTCTGGTCGTCTTGCATTGTTGATGTCAAAGTATTTTATACTGCCATCATGACTTGATGTGACTAGTTGGTACTCATGGTGTGGACTCCAATCTACACCATGGATCTTGCATAAATGAGCTGATATGTATTGTATTGGAGCTGAATGTTTGCGGTAGTCCCAAATTTTTATATCCCCGTCATGGGCTGTGGCTACTAGGTGGTAATTTACTTTGTTCCATTGCACTTGAGATGCACCGGCTGTAAATGCATTTTAAATTAGTGTTAACCCAAATGTATATTTATTTTATAAATAAATATTGTTCATATCATGTATACAGAGTTTCCTACACATATTTGTCAAATCATACATCTATACAAATAAATAAAATTGGAGTGTCTGTTTGTAATATTAAAATAACCGCTTTTTACTAAGTGCATTTGGATGTATACACGGTACATATACCAAAACAACATTTTTAAAAATTTTTGTCTGTCTGTCTGTCTGTTTGTTCCGGCTAATCTCTGAAATGACTGGACCGATTTTGACGGGACTTTCACTGGCAGATAGCTGATGTAACAAGGAGTAACTTAGGCTACTTTTATTTTAGAAAAAAAAATAGTTTTAGTTAAAAATGATCAGTTTCGGAAATTTTTGAAGTCCAATTTAAGTTGACTTCTGATTTATATCATCAATCATATGAAATAGAGTTTAGCTTAGGCTGGACTTTGTAGGTTCGAACGCATATTCCGAAGGCGCATGGCGTAACAGTTGCATTCGAAAACACTGACTGTTTGCATATTTCATTTATTTATATTCTAGGGATTATAGGGTTTGTAATCCAAAATAAACCATAAGATTTATCCAAAAAATGCTGCCCAAAGTCACTATTATTTAAATATTATTTGTAAATATATATAGTTTCTAATATATAAAATGGATACACAAATTAATGAGCTATACAATTGAAATTCTATTAAAGTTTTTGTCAAACAACTTCACCAATAACCCAATTATATATTTCTTGTAAAAAACCCAGCAAACATTGTTCTGCTATGTAAATAAAAAAAGAAACTTTTTGTAATGGGCCACCACATTTTGAATCTGAAGAACCATTCCTATATTGGCTTGAACACACACAAAAAACTTCATCAAAATGGGTCCAGCAGTTTAGGAGGAGTACAGTCACATTCAGTCAAGTACAGAAGAATTATATATATAAAATAAGTGATAATCAGATATGTTACAGTAATATTAATACCAATCTTTTTTTAAATATGAATGTACATTATATTACTAAGTTTCTGTTCCAAAACACATGTTAAAAAATATTTGCACTTAAAAGGTAACTATGATCTAGATCATAAAATAAATTAATGCCATAGCTTACATTAAATGCAAAGGGTTGGTATATACAATTCTAGCAATTAATAACTCACCAACAGCACAAAGTGAAATAATAGGTTTTCTAGTATCCCTAAGGTCCCACATATGTGTGTATGTGTCTATTGAACATGTAGCTATTATATTGTGGTCCTGTCGGTGGAAATGTGTATCACTCACAACTCTGGTGTGGCCGCGAAGGGAGCATATACATGTTAGGTCATTACCATTACGCCATTCATATACATCAACTCGTTGATTACTCTGAAATGAACATTAAATCATATAATGAAGGACTATCATTTACATAAATATACATACATACATATAATCACGCCTCTTTCCCGTAGGGGTAGGCAGAGACCACTTCTTTCCACTTGCATACATCCTACGATCCTTACATACATGTTTCACTTCGTCCACTTTCATTATTCCCTTCATACATGCCCTTCGGTTTAGGGTACTCTTGACCTGGCCTTTTTTCAAAGACTTCCCTGATCTGGTCTCGAAACGTCCGCCTAGGTCTACCCCTTCCAACACTTCCATTCACACTCGCCTTATACACTTTTTTCGTCAATCGTTCTTCATTCATTCTCTTGACATGGCCAAACCATCTCAGCATACCTTTCTCAATTTTTGTCACTACATCTTCTAAATATAAATTATCTGATAATTTACAAGTCATACACAATGCAGTTATTAACATAATATTGTGAATATAGTTAGCAACGAAAATGTCACATTTTATATTGCTGAGAAACAGCAGACAGGCGCATTGACCAATTAATAGTAAGCAGTTGCCATCGCCTATTTATGTTTGCGACACCAGTGGCACTGCAAACATGCTGCTGAGGGAACACAACACAGTTATTATGGCAGCATATTTATACATTAGGGGTGATTGTCATCCATACGGCCAACGGCCGCAGGTATCGTTACTTCACCCCTACACAGAGGAAATCACAGACATCACTATAGTACACGCAACACAAAATAAATTACAAGTAAAATACGGACTTATTTTAATTGCATCTCTTATCAGAATTATCTAGACTGTTTTAACGGCTTCCTCTTAGCTTCGGGCGTAAATCTTGTTATTCTATGTGTTGTAATTTCTACAATATTATTATTTTTTGTCTAGAACAGAATGTTCCGATGTTGATCTTTAATTAAATAAGAACTCACAGCAATGGCGCACAAATTTTGACCATGATATGATTGACACCACTCAGCACCAGCAGCATCATATTTACTATGCCGTGGGTACTTTTTTATTATTTCACCTGGTTCTTCATCCTGATTGATTTGTTTGATTGCCAGCCATCTCCGACCGGCCAGCAATACATTATTTCCTGAGAAATCTACAGACATTGCTGTTGCTTGCAAATCCCGGCATTCCCATTTTAATATCTCTGAGCTCCAATGCGACATTGTTTGAAAAACTACAGAACAAATAACTAATTAATAACGATAACGATCTAATTTTATAAATTATTTAGTTCAGTTCGGTTTTGTGTGGGGAAAAACAAATAAGCAAATTTTTGATAAATTTACCTACTTTGTTGACTGAAAATCTTTGACACATTTAACTGTCAAAACCAGCTGGTCATAAAGCTGTTGTCTTATTAAAGGAGCTAACTGGCTGTATAGACTAAAGTCCTTTGCCTTTCCCATTAGGGATAAATTAATATCATCATCATCATCTAAAGGAGCTAATCAAATTTTTGTGACATAAAACCGTCACTAAATGTATAAGACAATTGAATAAAAAATAAATAAATTCTTCGACAATGCGGTTCTAATTTAATTTAATTTTAATACCCAGAGACAAATGTCAAATGAATACGATGCCTTACTGGGCACCCTACTGTCTAATCTAGCGTTTCTCAACCTTTTTTATGTCACGACCCACAAAAAAGGCAAAAAGTTAAGTAAAAAGTTTCCCGACCCCGTACTATAAAATTATAATAATATTTTGATTGTTTATTCATACGTTTAATAACTAATTTTTATTTTATTACGTCTCGATATTGTATCATTTGTAAAAAAATTGTTCACACGGGTATTGGGTCTGGCTAGGTGAAGAGCTAGCAAAGGGAAATGAATATTAAGGGTACTCACAATTCTCGTTACTATAATAAAGTAAACAAGTCACCTATGTATTCACCATGTTTCTTACAAATAAAGATTATTATTATTATTCTCTTTATTTATTTTCTTTTCTAGTTATTTACATTTTTCAAAATAATTTACATTTCATTTTATAAAATATTACTATTACAAAAATACTTTATTTTATAAAACGATACTTACAAATAAATTAAATTAAAAAATATAAAAAACTGTCCGTCGCTGGGAGCGAGGCCTAGGGCCCAAGCTACCAGTGGTTAGGGCTCCAGAGACAGGAATCTCCTCACTATGCGTGCCGTGCTTAAGAGGACCGCCTTCTGTATCCGACCCTTCACCCATTTACCTAGCGAAAGCCTCTCTAGGTGTTTATCGAAGCTCTTCGCTATAAGCCCGTTCACTGACACCACTATCGGTACGATGCTCGTTGATTCCATATGCCACATGGCGGCAACCTCGTGAGCGAGATCTAAATATTTTGTAATTATTATTATTATTATTATAAGTTTATTTTTTCATATTGTTATATCGTAACATTTAATTTTATAACATGACACTAAAATTCATTCTTATATTAAATGAATCTTTTCTATAGTTTGTATCGATGTCTTGTTATTTTTCAACAGATTGCGATTGAGATTGATTTCAACAGATCCCCTTAGGGGTCGCCACCCACCAGTTGAGAAACTAGGGCCCAATCTAATCACTTCAGTACCTATTCTACCTATAGTCAGCAATTGACAATTCTTGTGTTAGGTTTTAGGTATTGTTATTCTTCATAATGATAATAATGTTATTAAACAAAAACGAATCCTTATTGAAATATATTTTAATTTTAATAAAATTTGATTGAAATGCTATCCTAATAAAATGACCTTTCGCAAAACACCAAAGAAGTTATTTATTAGCGTTTCTTTGCGAATAATATGTGGACTGCTGTTTATTTACTGGTTTTGTGAATATGTTATCTATTACATTATTCAAATACAGGCGAGTATTTTCAAAGATGTGAAAATTCGTCTTTATTTTGTAGAAACTGTACAAAAACAACGTGTCTCACAGTATTTTAGATTTACTGAAACGTAATTTGTAAAACATTTTGGGTAATTTTGAGAGTGGTTGCCCTTCGTTTAACGGTTTCACCGACTTTCTACTAGGCTTGGGATGTTTTCTGAAGGCTCTTGTTGGGGCCTAGGAATTATACTTTATAGATACCCAATTAACAGAAAGATTCACAAGAAATGATATTTTAAAGGTTACCTAATTTTCTAGTGTGGTTGGCCAGCTCTCAGCAAAAAACCTGAGGATAATGTGGAACCAGTATATGCAATGATTCTAGCCGATATTCATCTAATTGGGTCCAGAAATAGTCATTGGTTAGACAAGTGGAGAAGAGAATGGCAGATGCATCGGGCATTTCAAACTGCTTTGACTTTGCATAGACCGGAGCTTGTTTTTATTTTAGGTGATTATAATACTCATTTTGTAGCCAAAAAGTTTTTCATAATTTCTTTTATTCATTATAATCCTTCAAGCAGTTAATCCTGGTTGCTTCTGGTGATGTACATTAGAGTCAAAGGTTGAGGGTAAATCTAGTTTATCTTTCCTTAAAATACAACATTCTTACAAATCGATACAAAATAGACTGCTAACCCCTAAAACCTTCCATGAGAGTCTTGTCCATTGTTTATCAGGATTTGGCTTGTAGATGAAGGAGCCCAGGCCCTTAAGGTCTTGGTGGCAGTCCTCACAGTGGGGTATTATGGAATATATAAATTTGTGAATTTATATTAAATGAACATGTAAATAAATATGTCAATATTATTTACTATAAACTCACAATACCTGTGCTGTATTGTTAAGATTTAAAAAGCTGTTCTTTATTTAAATATTGCATCAAATTATTTAAAAGAAAAAAAAATATTTTAACAAATCCTAAACTATTATTATTATTTATATTATACATTTTCTTTCTTTATATTTAAAAACTTTAAGTGAGCTTGAAATAATTATATTGCTTATTCTTTTTTTCTAGGTGACATATTTGATGAAGGCAAATGGTGTTCAGAGAAAGAATTTCAAGAATATGTGGATAGGTTTCACAGGTTATTCAAAGTGCCTGATGGAACCAAATTGTATACAGTTGTTGGAAATCATGATATTGGATATCACTACAGGTATATATTACTGATATGTACCATGTAGATATGTACCATGTATCATATATTTTACTGACTGCTGAATTTTATCCTGACTATTATACATTGTCTACTACACACAACATAGGTGCTATGCTACTTACATACTTTGGGTCTAGATGGCGCTGTGTGTATTGTTCCAGAATATTGATAAAAAAAGTGTGTTAATAAAACCAAAAGTGTTTCAGGTTTTTATTAAGCTTTAATATTATTTTATTGTAACATATGAATCACAATTTTAGTAAGAATTTAATCTACTTATTAAGCAACAATTATTAATTAATGTTTGGGTTATGAAGTAAGAAGCTCAGAAGAGAAGTAAGAATTGCCGGGCCAATTAAGAGTATATTATACCCCAGGTAAATGGATGATCTTTGACATTAGGTAGTCAACTTATTTTTGTATAAAAAGTTTTTGCTTATGTGTATTTTTTATGTATGAAATTATGTATTTAGGGATATACTGTTTATAATATTATTCAAAATGTTACATATTTCTTGTAAAATATCATAAAAATCCATTTATTATTGTCATGAAGAACATCACTCATTTAGGGCCTTACTAACGAAATAAACACAAATATTGCCATTTTTTGCTGTCTAACAGAAGATAAGCTGATGACCCACTGAAAAGTAAGCTCTACAAGCCCAATTAACAATTACCGTCGCCTATTAATGTTTGGGACGCCAAAGGCACCACTAACACGTTGGCGTCAACGATGATTGTATTAATATTATAAAGTTTTATAAAGTTTCATTAAATAAATAGCTGTCTTGTATCAGTTTTAGCCTAAATGAAAAATAATCTAACCATGTCATTGCCATTGTGCTATATTTTACTCCTCGGAGGTAGTGTTACGTTCACTGGCGGCAAAAAAGGACACCATTTGGTTGGCTTCAATGAAGTGAAGTTGGCTATGATTTACTGTGATATTTACTGTGTGTATTAGGCTAGCTAACTGTGTTGCCAACCCGCGGCTCTGACTCCTCGGCTACAGCTCTTCTGTGAGATGTTTAGTCCAAGCTCAAGTCATTGTTTTCGGTTGCAACCGGGATTTAACGCTAGGATGATGATTTCCTACTAAAGCAAAGGAAATATTTAAAAAATAGCTCTTTACCAGGTGTACCTGAAAGCTTCAAAGCTACATGTTATATTTTGCGAAAGTAACACCGTCATAGATTTATACCTCTGAAAATGTAGTTTCGTGCCTGAAAACGTGTATTTGCGGCACGTATTATTTTTCTTATATAATCAAAAGAAAAAAGCCTCTGAAAGTCATCGTTTGCTGGTAGAAACTTACGGTGAGCATGCTCTAATATAAAAAAACAAGTGAGGCGTGGTTTCGAAAATTTAAATGTGGTGATTTCGAAGTGCAACACAAAGAACGTTCTGGTAGACCGAAAACGTTTGAACATGCGAAAGTGTAGGAGTTATTGGATGAAGATCCCAACCCAAACTCAAAAACATTCGGCAGAAGCGTTAAATGTAGCCCAAGAAACGATTAGCGCCCGATTACGAGCAATGGGGAAAATCCAAAAGATGGGGAGATGAGCTTAGAATATACATAAGCAAGCTATAACCGGCAAACGGAAAATTGAAAAATCGTCTGTGAAATCAAAACGTATGATCGGAAGTAATTTCTACATCGAATAGTGACGGGTGATGAAAATAGGATTTATTTTGAAAACCCTAAATGCAGGAAACCATGGTTATCACCTGGCGAAGCCGGCCCATCTACTCCAAGGCCAAATCATTTTGGTGGCAAGACATTGTTCTATGTGCCCGAAGACACGGTAAAGTGATTTTACAGCACCGTCTCATAAAGCAAAACCAGATAAGGAAGCGTTTAAAGCACTTGGATGGGACATACCCGCCATACTATCCAGACCTTGCCCCGTCCGACTATCAACTTTTCTCATCAATGGGAATTTGGGATACGCGCTTGCAGAGCAGCACTTCGCCAATTCTGAAGAAGTTAGAAAATGGGTCGATGAATGGTTTTGCTCAAAGGACAAACAGTTTTTTAGGGATGGCATCCATAAATTGCCTGAATGATGGGCGGGCATGATGTATAGAATTAAATGGTCAATACTTTGAAGAATTAAATTTTTCCATTTTCTTGAAATTTTCGTAGTTTTCTTCCGAAAAAACTTAATGTAATAAAAAAGTTAATGATTTTCCGGTACACCTGGTAAATAAATTTCAATTATGTATTATCTATATTTGGCTCTTTTGGACAACAAGGTTGCCGACCACTGAGCTAGAACATTTTATTGATGTTGATTGTATGACTGCTGCTTATTACCACAGTAAAAATTAGTTATCTACTTGATATTAAAATTTACTTGACAAAACTTCTGTTCGCAGTTTTTCAACTTTTTTCACATCATCTTCATTTCTTGAAGGTGAGACATCTGTAGGGTATTTTTCGTTAAATCCCAAGTAGACGGATTATTTCATTTGTCTATTTCACTGGACGTAAACATGAGGTTTTTGGTTGAAATGATTCGTTCTCAGCCCCTTCTTATTTTTAGTATGTTTATTTGTAAGTTCTTTAATTTTACTAGATTTGAATGTTTAACAGGATAACACCGTATTTGGTGGGAAGATTTGAAGAGAAAATGGATTCACCGCCAGTCAGACTAGTTAGTTTAAGGGGAAACCACTTTGTGCTCATCAATTCAATGGCGATGGAGGGTGATGGATGTAGTCTGTGCTCCCTGGCTGTAGGGGATATTGAAAACATTAAAGGTGAGTTTAATGAAAGTTATTTTATTTCATTTGGGAAAAAGTACGATAGAAAAATAAATACATACATAAAATCTTTACACTAACCAAAATAGTTTTCTCAGTTAAATTATACATAAAAAGAATACTAAAGTCAGAAAATAATATTAATGTGGTAAAATAATATTAAATTAAAACAAAAAATGAAAAATTAATGCTAGTACATTTTGGTTTTATTGGGCAGAAGCTAACTTACTCCTAGAAATAATGCTTTTTTTTAATATATCTAACTTGAAATATAATGTGTCGACATCTGCAAACAATTATATGCGTTACACACTACACTGATACGTATTTTTGATATGGTTTTCCGGGAAATTGGAACCCAAAATATTTTTGTTGTTCTTGCTGAAAGACGAGGGCTCTATAAATATATATTATTAAGTAACAATATGGAATCAATCTGATTATTTATTATTTTATACAAAAACAAAGATCTCTAACTTTTCTGCGATCTTCTAAGGATTGTAATGACTCCGGGAAACAATGTTTTATAAACTTTCTCTGTATTTTTTCAATTAATATAATATAGTAATATCAGAATCAGGGCCTAACCTTATAAAAGGCATCTTTATTAATTACGCTCGCTTCGAATCGCTCCTAAATGACACTAAAAGTTATAAATTTACAGAGTGGAACGAAATATATCTATCTGTTCTAAATCTCAGAAATGTTATATCTCAGAACTAGCAGTCGAAGGTACATGAGTGATCAGAAAACCTCAGGTCTTCTTCATTATTTTATTCCGGGTTAGCCACTTTGGCACACGCATCAGTTCTATCCGTGCAGGGGCGGAGAAAGAATACTAACCTCTACAGCCGGGGTCGGCCTGTCGGAAAAGGCGACAAAACAACCCACCCTAGCTACGTGGTAAGGTCTGAAGCCCGTCTGGATAGCGACCACCTTTGATCTTAAGTATGCCGCCATAATAATCTTGTCTTGTATTCCGGCATCAGTGACCCAAGTTCATATACCCTTTTGGGACAGCAGCGTCTTCGCGATGCCACTGGCGTTGCAAACACCCATAGGCGACGGTAACTGCTAAATTCTAAGCGGGTCGTCAGCCTGTCTGCTGTTCTATAGCAATAAAAAAAAGTGCATTAAATGTTCACGTTTAAAGTAACATTATAAGCATTTGTGTATTCTTTTTTATTTCAGATATGCTGAAATGTAGCAGCGGTTCATCGTTATGCAAGGGCGAAACAAAACTGGACAGATACAGCAGACCTATCATAATGCAGGTGAACTCAGCACAAAACGTTGATGACGTATGACTTTATTGTATCCTCAGGAAAATTGAAGATCTGATGAAGCGTATGTCTTTGTAAAAAGCGCTATTAATAATTTGAAAACCAGGCCAACATAGCGTCTGTTACAAATTTTAATTTTTTCTAATAGGCTTTTTTAAAACTGAATAATTATACTATACCTGTTTATTAGTTAGGCGTGAGAATACCACCTTAAACATATTTTTTTAATAAATAGAAAGGTATTTGAAATCTCTAATTTGGATTATAATGTAGCTTTTAATTAATGTTTATTATTGTATATAACAAAAAATATATAAATTTGTTAAACTACTATAACAGTTTATTAAGAACAAACTAATGGCTTTGAAGTAGTACCAAGTGTAACGGAAAGTCATTACCGGTTTTTCTAACAGATGTCGCTAGGCTTAAGTATGCAATGTTATGATTTGACACATTTGATATATTGAAAACCAAATCATAGTTTTAAGAGAATTTTATCATACTGGACTTGGATAGCAGCGTTGATAAAAAACGAGCCAATGTATGGACCGGACTGTAAACAGGAAAATAGTGAGCAATTACACGATACTTGTATCAAAAATATAATTAATAAAATTCAACTAAATAAACAATGATTGACCTTTTCAATCGTAGTTAGGCATTTCAGTCACGTCTTGTTACATGTGATTATATTATTAACGATCGCTCTATGAGAAATATTGCAATAATTATTGCATGTCAGACGAGCGAATGGGTATTTTAGTATCTTAGCTAGTAATAACATGATTAGTACGCCGGATATATGCAGTTCTAGGTTACGACATTGACTTATCTTACTCTTGTTATCTACATGTTTAATATACCTCTTTGAAATGTTGCACTTTTTCTTCAGAAGTTTCAATTTTTAGACGCCGATATCCAAGCAAGGCGGTGGTTATGTTTTGGTTGCTCGCAACCACCCTTCCCGAATCCTAACTACTATTATATATGCGAAAGTGAGTTTGTTTGTTACGCTTTCACGCCTATACCGCTGAACCAATTTTGATGAATTTCGAAATAGTCATAGATTGGACCTTGTAGAAGGACATAGGCTACTTTAAAAAAATTCATTTGTCGGGTCAACTAGTAAATAATAAAAACGGAAGAGCTATCCGTAGTCCAGTGCTGTAGTTAGTCCCTCTCAAATCTATGGACGCGATCCTTGGTCTTTCGCATTTTTCGTTCGTCAGTCAGTCAGTCTTTCACTGTTCATCGATCTACCACGCCGGGTGGTTCTATGTTCGTTTAACACATTTCGTGTCGACTACTCTGATCCGGGTGGAGCTGACGCTTGCAGAGGTGCCGATCCCGCGAATTAAATAAAAAAGGTTATAATTACAAAAATAATCATTACTGCATTTTATCAGTCATTCATGCATACCTAATCAAAAATTACCTAAAAACAAAGAATATTTCATGATTCATTCATGTTTTTTTTTTGGTTGAAATCAATGCAGTCAAAATATGTTTTCCACTCAAAAACCCGTTAAACGGTAGATTTACATTCCTTGATGAATATGTGCAGCCCGCCCGCGCTTCAGCTTGTTCCTTAAAGCAGTGACGTTTGGGACTTTGGTACTTATAAATAATTTTTTTAAAGGAAAATATATTTTTTTACATTGCACTACAACTTTTGGTCCTTAATTAATAAACGCTTGGAGGGAATTTACCTTATGGATAATACGGTGATTTCTGAGATTTTGAATTCGAGATGTTATCTTTCAGCGTTTTTCCTTGTATATAATATTCTAGGAATTATTATAAAATAATCTCAACAACGTCAAGGACAGTTCTTAGAAGCACTGATCCAATGTTCAAATTTATTTTAAGGATAGGGTAGTCTTATATATTATAATAACCATGGTAATAATATATGTCCCATAAGGTCCCCGTAATGGGAACAGACACTATACCCGCTACGATTCCCAGTGAACACATGATTTAATATGACGTCATACATAGGTCACATAGAGATCATGAAACTTTACTTGACTTTGTATGACTTTATATGATTATTTTAAATGATGTTATATTATATGACTTCTTTATGACATCTTACTGATATAAGCTCCTGAGGTCATTTGGATGTCATACTTACGTCATATATTTTACATCTGAATCTGATATCAGGAGGTATGAAATAATGACTCACCTGTGACTCAAATCTTACGTCAACCTGACTGCTTGATATCGTTGTGATGCCATAATTACGTAACGGTGTTTACTGGGTTGTATATGGTGGGTTGGCGTTTCACATACCAGTAATCACGGTATGCAGGTTTTCTTCACTTTCCTTCACCGTCGGTACATGACAATTATGATATAATACGCATATTTACCCTTAGAGCGTGAACCGTCGATAAATCGACGCTCTATTAATGCGTATAAATTGCGGAACATCGGAATATCGACTATTGCACAGTTTGATTTTAGGTATCGATCTGTGCGGACGTGTCGTACCGCGCGCATGTATAACGTTTATAATATGTTAATAACAACAAGACCAGAACAAGGTATTTGCATATAAATATGAATAATACATATTCGAATGGTGCACTCAGCACTATCTAGTCCCAAAATAAGTAAGTAGCATAGCATATGTGTTATGCGTACTAGATAACTAATAGACTATATATATACTTTTGTTTTGTAATACATATTACATAAACACCCAGATGCGAGACGGGAATTGAACCCACGACTTTCGCAAGCGTCCCGTAGTGCTTAAGCCGTTACACCACGGAAGTCGTCGAACATATAAAATATTCTTTCTATTCTCCATGGATGCCGAAGACCGTGCGAAGTGGAGAAGAAAAAGTCGGAATTCGCACCCTGGGCGTCAAACCGAAAGTTTGTTTTACAACCGGGATTTAACTATAAGATGATGGTATTCTGTTCTCAATTTGAATCGAATCGGAAACTTCTACTACGTACCCCCAGCCACTGAACTATCTAACTATGTGGTTTATAATAGGGGTTAAGTTATGAAATTGCCGATTTGTACTGAAAAATTTAAACTTGTTTTTTTTCTAAGATCATCATCATCATCCAAGCGTTATCCCGGTTGCATCCTTAACTTTCGTTTCGGTGCCCGGGGTCCGCTTTCCGACTTTTTCTACTCCACTTCGCACGGTCTTCAGCATCCCTGGTATTGGCACGCATATCACCCCTTACGACGTCAAGCCAGCACTTTTTGGGTCTACCCCTCCTGCCGGGGCCCGGCGGAGGCGGCATGGCCAGACATTTGTTTCCCACGTAATCATCCGGTTGCCGTAAAACGTGGCCGTACCAACGGAGCCGACACTCCTGCAGTTTATCCGCAATGTCACGGACATGAAGACTGCCGCGAATGCGGGAGTTCCTAACGCGGTCCTTCCGCGTCACTCCACACATCCACCGCAGCATATCCATCTCCGTGACACGCAGTTCTTGCCTGTGTCGCTCTAGCACCGGCCACGCTTCACATCCGTATAAAAGGACAGGCCTAATGATGGTCTTATAGACTTGTCCCTTCAACTTTACCGGCATCTTGGGGTCGCAAATGACACCAGTTACCTCACGCCATTTGGCCCACGCGGCAGCAATGCGTGCCTTGACGTCACAATCGATGTCACCAGACGCATGAAACACAGATCCCAGGTATTTCACTTGGTCCGTGCGCTCGACCGTGTCGCCGCCTATGCGTACGGGTGTGGGATCTGTGGAGTTACAGGCCAAGTACTCGGTCTTCGCCACATTGAGCTTCAGACCACCGTTCTCAAGCGACTCCTTCCACGCCTTCACACGTCGCACCAGCCTACCCCTGTCCGAGTCTGCCAGCGCGATATCATCAGCATACATAAGCAGCCACGGGGGCTGCTCATGTGAGTTTCTGATGCTGTCTGACAATACGTCTAATACCACGCTAAACAGAAACGGACTAAGGACGGATCCTTGGTGCACCCCGACGGTGATGGCGAAAGGTTTTGTGTCGCCAACAGCGGTCCGAACTACAGAATCGGAGTCACGGTACATGTCTTGGATGATGTCAATATAGGCCTCTGGAACCCTTTTAGATCGCAATGCCCACCAGATTATCGCGCGAGGAATACAGTCGAAGGCCTTCTGCAAGTCAAGAAACAGGCAATGCAGAGGCGTATTCTTCATCCTGTATTTCTCCGCGACAGTCCTTAGGGCAAAAACCGGATCCATAGTCCCATGACCAGGGCGAAACCCATACTGACATCCCGAGACAGTGCACTCCTGCCGAATCCGAGAGTCGATAACCCTCTCGAGGAGCTTCATGGTGTGGGACATAACCTTAATCCCCCTGTAATTACCGCACTCCTGCACCGACCCCTTGCCTTTGAAGACTGGAGTAATGATACTCAGTCTCCATTGGCTCGGGATCGTACCGGTGAGGAGTGTCCGGTTAAAGAGGTCGGTTAAGATGCCCACACCACGAGAGCCCATCGCCTTCCAGGCTTCGATGGGGACTCCATCGAATCCAACAGCTTTCCGATTCTTCATGCGGCGAAGACAATTCTGGACCTCTGCAGGCGTTACCAGTGGCACTAGTCCTTGATTCGGAGGAAGATCTGGCGGCTGCACCTCTTTGTGCTGCGTGTTCAGCAGCTCGTGGAAATATGAGCGCCATCTCTCCTTCACCGCGAGGTTCTCGCATAGCAGGTTGCCCACAGGGCCTTTTTTTTTTTTTTTTTTTTTTTATTGCTGTAGGACAGCAGACAGGCTGACGGCCCGCTTAGGATTTAGCAGTTACCGTCGCCTATAGGTGTTTGCAATACCAGTGGCATCGCGAACACGCTGCCGTCCCATAAGGGTACAGGAACTTCGGTCAGAGCGGCACTTGGAAATATCCTGTGCCGCTTTGACCCTGGAGCGCGCCAACTTATAAATGAGCTTCTGCCCCTCAGACGATTCCAACTTGTCGTATAGTGGTTGTAAGTGGTCTCGTCTGGCTCTGGCTACAGCTCTCTTAGTGGCGCGCTTGGCAGACCTATATGCGTCGCGATCTTCAGGAGATCTGGACGCTTGCCACTTCTTAAAGAGGGCTTTCTTCGCTCTAGTCTCCCTCTGGACTGTGTCGTTCCACCACCAAGTCTCCTTGTCACATTTGCGACCACCCTTAGACACACCAAGCACCTCCCTCGCCGACCCAAGGATAGCCGCCTGAATCCTGTCCCAGTAAGCTTGAACCGGTTCGCCCACCACCGGCGCACTTGTCGCCGATGGAAGAGGCGAGCTCCTGGGACTTGACTTCATCGAGCAGCCACCACCTGATTCGACGCTGAAGGCGATCGACACGTTTGCCTTTGGGCTTCACGCAGAGGTCCATGACAAGAAGACGGTGTTGTGCAGTGAGACTCTCACCGGGTATGACCTTGCAGTTGGCTACTTTGCTGATGTGGTGTCTCCTAGTGAGTAGGAAGTCGATTTGGGTAGCATTCCTCCCGCTCTTGTAGGTGATGAGATGCTCGGGTCTCTTTTTGAAATACGTGTTCACGATGGCAAGGTCGGCAGCCGCACACGTATTGAGGATATCCTCCCCTTCCGCGTTGCGGTTACCATACCCAAATCCACCGTGAACACGCTCAAATTCCCCACATTCATCACCCACATGACCGTTTAGATCACCGCCCAAAACGATCCCATGTGACAATGGAATCCCACGAAGCACTTCTCCGAGTAGGTTCCAAAACGCTATCTTGTCGGCGTCGCTACAACCGGCCTGTGGCGCGTAGGCGCTTATCAAGTGGGTGACTACCCCACCAACAAGCACCCTCACAACCATAAGTCGATCGCTACAGCGCTTCACCTCTAAAATGTCGTCCTGGAGCTCCTCCGAGAGCACTATGGCGACCCCATTTTCCCCACCAGGTGCACCCGTGTAGATCAGTTTGTAGCCATTCCCAATGAACCGGGATCTGCTGGCCTTCCACCGATTCTCCTGGAGGAACGCCACGGCCACCCTCCGCCTGGAGAGTACATTGGCCAACTCTCTCGCGCGTCCAGTCAGCGTGCCAATATTCCAAGTTGCGAAGCGGAGTTTCCTTTTGGATGGGGCTAGTGTCTTTAGCCGTGCTCGCCCACGGCACGGCAGCCCTAGTCCACTTGTCACAGGAGTCGGGCGAAGTTCCTGCGCGTCGTTATGCGGCGACGCCCTATCCGTGACAATTCCCTTTCTTGTTACTACCATGTTGTTTGGCTAGGTTTTGGTTTTTACGGGAGCGACTGCCGTCTGACCTCCCAACCCCTAGAGGAAAACCGAGAGGTGCACTTCCTTTGCCGCATGCAAGCTGGCAAAGGAGTAGTCCATCAGTCGCCTTTTACGACTCCCTTGGAATGACCTGGGGTGACCCTATTCTTTTCACTGGCCGGGGTCACACGGCAAATTGTCTATACAAACGGATTCATTTATGCCTTTACGATATAACTCTGGGGATCTAGATTCGACAAACTGTGTGAAAGCATTTTGTACTGACTCCTGGGAAGAAATTTTTCATCACGTAGAAAATTGTCCAAATCACGAAAAAATGGAAGTTCATTAGAGCAAGTTCCTGACTGCAGCTCCTGTAGAGTTACATAATCAATACTGTATTTGAGACTAACCTAAGTTACAATTTCACATTACTTTGTAAGTTTAATCAAATCAATATTGTCAAAGACAATATTGAATTGATCAAACTTGCTGAAAGTGATATTTATAATTATAAATAAATAAAAAATATATAGATATTTTATATAATAGATATTTATAAATATTTTATCTCCTTGAAATGAAATGAATCATGATTCAAATTCTCATATATTGTTTAAACTTTTCAGCATTACCCTTTGTACAGGGAATCTGATGCGATTTGCACGGACCCCGACGCAGCCCCCTTGCCCCAGCGGAATGACATGTTTGAAGAGAGGTGGGACTGCTTGTCGAAGGAATCCACAGATTACCTTGTCGAGAGCCTGCACCCTCGCGCAGCATTCGGCGGGCACACCCACCACAGTTGCGTCGTCAGACACAGCTTCGTTCCGACATCAAATCATAAGATTGAGTTTGTTGAGTACACGGTGCCCTCGTTCTCGTGGCGGAACAGAATCGAGCCTAAATATAACTTGGTAAGTAAACAAAACATCAAATATTGTGAAAATTCACACAGCGCCATGTAGTCTCCGAGTAAGTGTACTTTTGTAAATAAATCCGTAGTATATACTCGTGTAGTGTGTGGTGTCGCACCAGAATAGCACCACCCCATCTCCTCCCGTGGGTGTCGTAAGAGACGACTAAGGGATAGAAAGAACGGAGGATGGGCAGCAGCATCTTTCCGTGAGAGCATCACCAACTGCGAATACTGCGATCGCCAACCCGCCTGCCAAGCGTGGCGATTATGGCAAAACCCCCCCCTAAAATGACAGATACACACAGGCCCCGGCCCCTAGTCCCCGGCGGCCCCGTTCGTGGTGGTCACGGTAGCAGCCACATAAGCGACGGGGCAGGGGGTGCGAAGAATCCCCGGGTTCGGATTCGCTACCAAGAACGACGACCTTTGGCCCTGGCAACATACAATGTCAAGACACTGCGGACCAACGAGAAGTTGGAGGAACTGGAGGAAGTTTTGAGCAGACTGCGATGGGATGTTGTGGGGTTATCTGAAGTCCGAAGACAGGGAGAGGACTCAATAATCCTAAATTCCGGAAATCTGCTCTACTTCCGGGAGGGCGACCAACTGTCCCAAGGTGGTGTCGGGTTTCTCGTTCACAAGTCTCTTGTGAACAACGTTACTGAGGTGGGGAGTGTTTCGACTAGGGTAGCGTACCTAATACTCAAAATTACCAAACGGTATTCGTTGAAGGTCATTCAGGTTTACGCTCCGACTTCGACACATCCTGACGAGGAGGTGGAAGCCATGTATGAGGACATCTCAACAGCCATCCACACTTCTAAAACCCACTTTAACGTTGTCATGGGAGACTTCAACGCAAAATTGGGGAAACGTAGCGGCGATGAGTTGAGAGTGGGGCAATTTGGGTTCGGAAATCGGAACACCCGAGGCCAGATGCTGGCCGACTTCATGGAGAAGGAGGACCTGTATATGATGAACTCCTTCTTCATGAAGCCAGAACAACGCAAATGGACTTGGATTAGTCCCGATGGTGCCACCAAAAATGAGATTGACTTCATTATGTCGACCAAAAGACAGATATTCAATGATGTCTCTGTGATCAATTCGGTGAAAACTGGGAGTGATCACCGCTTAGTAAGAGGCACATTGAATATCAATCCAAAATTGGAGAGGTCTCGACTGGTGAAGTCTACGCTCCGACCTGCACCCATACAGATCCAAAACCCGGTAAACTTTCAACTCGAATTGCAAAACCGCTTCGAATGCCTCGGTGACTGCGTTGACGTGGATGAGTATAATAACAGGTTCGTGGAAGCTGTTCAAACGGCCGGGTCTAAATTCTTCAAGGCCAGCCGTTCAAAAAGAACCGGAAAAATCTCAGATTCTACTCTCAAATTGATGGATGTGAGACGTCAAATGACCCTTCAGTCCCCGGACGATGCTTCCCAGTATAGGCAGCTAAATAGACAGATCTCCAAGTCCTTGACTCGCGATATCCGCCGCCATAACACAGACTGTGTAAAGGCGGCTATAGAGCGTAACAAGGGCTCTAAAGTATTCGCACGAGACTTGTCTATTGGGCAGAGCCAACTGACGAAGCTGAAGACCGACGACGGCAGGGTCGTTTCGTCTAAACCCGAACTTTTGAGGGAAGTCGAGAAGTTCTACGGACAGCTATACACGACCACACGGGCACCTGTTAACAACAAGGCTAAAGACCCAAGAGCCAAATTAACCCGACACTACACCGTAGATATCCCAGACGTCAGTCTGTACGAGATTAGTGTGGCCCTTAAACAGCTTAAAAACAACAAGGCGCCGGGTGATGATGGAATTACAGCCGAGCTTCTGAGAGCTGGTGGTACTCCTGTGCTTAAAATCCTCCAGAAGCTATTTAATTCCGTCATCCTCGATGGCAAAACGCCGCAGGCCTGGCACGGAAGTATAGTGGTGCTGTTCTTCAAAAAGGGCGACAAAACCCTTTTGAAGAACTTTAGACCGATATCACTTCTGAGCCATGTTTACAAGCTGTTTTCAAGGGTCATCACGAATCGTCTCGCGCGCAGATTTGACGACTTCCAGCCTCCCGAACAAGCCGGATTCCGAAAAGGTTTTAGCACCATAGACCACATACATACGCTGCGGCAGGTTATACAGAAGACGGAGGAGTATAACCAGCCACTATGCTTGGCGTTCGTGGACTATGAGAAAGCCTTTGATTCGATCGAGACCTGGGCGGTGCTTCAGTCTCTCCAGAGGTGCCACATTGATTATCGATACATCAAAGCGTTGAAGTGTTTGTATGAAAACGCCACCATGTCAGTCCGTCTCCAGGATCAGAACTCGAAACCTATCCGACTGCAGCGGGGAGTCAGACAAGGCGATGTCATATCGCCGATGCTGTTCACTGCTGCGTTGGAAGATGTCTTCAAGCTTCTGGACTGGAACGGACTGGGCATCAACATTAACGGTGAGTACATCACTCACCTTAGATTCGCAGATGATATCGTAATCATGGCTGAAACCATGGAAGACTTAAGCCATATGCTTGATGGCCTCAATACAGCTTCCCAAGGAGTAGGTCTCAAAATGAACATGGACAAGACGAAGATCATGTCTAATGTCCATGTCGCACCTACCCCCGTAACAGTTGGGAACTGTACTTTCGAAATTGTTGACGAATACGTCTACTTGGGTCAAACGATCCAGTTAGGCAGGTCCAATTTCGCGAAAGAGGTCACTCGTCGAATCCAACTCGGATGGGCAGCGTTCGGGAAGCTCCGTAAAATCTTTTCGTCCCAAATACCGCAGTGTCTCAAGACGAAGGTTTTTAACCAATGTGTGTTGCCAGTGATGACATACGGAACGCAGACGTGGTCGCTAACTATGGGCCTTATGAGAAAGCTCATGGTCGCTCAGAGAGCAATGGAGAGGGCTATGCTCGGAGTTTCCCTGCGAGATCGAATCAGAAATGAGGAGATTCGCAGGAGAACCAAAGTAACCGACATAGCCCGGATGATTGCAAAACTGAAGTGGCAGTGGGCTGGGCACATAGCTCGAAGGACTGATGGCCGTTGGGGCAGAAAAGTCCTCGAATGGCGACCGCGTACCGGAAGACGCAGTGTTGGTAGGCCCCCCACAAGATGGACCGATGATCTGGTCAAGATCGCCGGGATAGGTTGGATGAGAGCAGCGCAGGACCGATCATCGTGGAGATCTTTGGGGGAGGCCTTTGTCCAGCAGTGGGCGTCTTCCGGCTGAAATGATGATGATGATATACTCGTGTAGGTTAGCAGCTCAAATAAACGCTTAAGTAGTTCGTACATTTTATATTTATAATATAGAAATATTATTTAAATAATTAAAGCATTAAATAATTTTGACTTGTAGATGACAATGTACGTCAAGTCTGACGAGTGATATTTATTTTTTGTCTTAATATCGAAAGGCATTTTTGGTAAAACTTTTTTGTAAAATATTAGATATAATTAACATACATTAATGTTACACTACACTCGGGACGGGCATTCGGACTCTTGTAGGTGTTTTGATATGTGAAAGCCGTTGCCCATTGAGCTATTTCATTAAGAGGACGGAGCGATATTTTTATAAATGTGAGATTAGCTCACGGATTACACTAATATTAGCAAACTTATCTGGGAGCAGAAAAGAATAGCCGTGTAATTCGGTACGAGTGGGTGCCGCAGCAGGAAGGTTCCCGACACACTCGGATCCGAGTATCTGGCTGGAAATGTGTAAAAATGTATTATTCCATTCTAATCAGAGCGCAATGACACCGGATTTAAAACAACCTACGACTAGTTTTATAGCTTATCGGAAGTTCCAGTAGAACGTAATCAAGTTTTTTTATCTGTATTTACAAAACAACCTAAGCATGAATCAGGGGCACGGGATGTTGGGCAATTCTATAAATTAATGCGTACTCTCTTGGAGATAAGGAGTCACATAAAACAGATTATTTTCTCATCGTGATAACATTTATTGTAACGTTTTTTCCAATACCTATATATTTATGCTAGGGGTTAAATTATAAAAAATATATTTATATTATTTATAATTTAAAATAATAGACTAGCCTGGTATGACCAATATAATGCGAAGAGAAAATGTCATGTAACAAGAAATATGCTACAAATGAGAGTAGATGGATACAAAAAGAGGAGTAGACCAGAAAAAGGATGGACGAATTGCGTAAAAGATGAAATGAAACAGAGAGAATCCACAAGAAGAAAAGATCTAAAAAGTAAAATCAAATTAAACCTAAATGTAGTAATGCATGGCTATAAATTTCAAGCTGTTAAAATGTTCAATAAATTACCAATAGATATAAAAAATAAGTTGTATCACTTTAACGTATTTAAAAAAAGCATTATATCTTTTCTTATTAAAAATTGTTTTTACTCAATCGAAGAATACTTTTCCATATCATATTGACTCGTTGTGTATATGGATATATGTATATATTTTGACAATGTGAAGCTTATATAAATAATTTGTATTTTTAAAAATGTAATAAATTAATAAATGTAATAAAATAAATAAGTATAATGTAGAAATGTAACAAATGTAATGATTTTACTTATTTACTAGCTGTGCCCGCGACTCCGTCCGCGTGGAATAGTGACCTTATCACTAAGGGGTATGAAAAATAGATGTTGGCCGATTCTCAGACCTACTCAATATGCTCACAAAATTTCATGAGAATCGGTCAAGCCGTTTCGGAGGAGTACGGGAACGAACATTGTGACACGAGAATTTTATATATATTTATTTCAATTTATTGTTAACTAAATATTGTTTAATAAATGTATGGTATTATTATCTAGAAATTTTCAGAGACAAAAATTTTTTGTTTTATGAATAAATGATATGATATGATACTGTGACAATTCACATAGCGCCATTTGTTCCAAAGCAAGCATCAGAGCGCTTGTGTTATGGCTGATATAAAACTTACATATATACTTTTGTAGATAAATACATAATATTCATAAACACCAAGATACGGAACCGGAATCGAACCGAAAACGTGTGAAACTTGTGCGAGGTGGAGGTTGTCAAAGGTAGTTTGTTCCGATGACAATGACATTATGATGAAATTTCTCTTTCTAGTGCAGCAATTGATTTTTGTTTCAGTCTTTCAAATCTTCATTGACGAAATAATTCTTCCGAGTGACAGATGACTTTTATCGGCTCGCACGTATCTGCGTAATTTAATTTTGTATTTTAGTTATGCTGCAATTCTAGGTCAAGTTTTGGTTTGTTTTTATGTTGAACGCGATTTGTTTACTTAAGATCTAGAGTGGGTCTTACTACATATAACAAGTGTTAGATCTCTTGCGACTTTGGATATGTTTAAGGAATGGAATGATGTTTAGCATAGGACTAGAATCACTTGTCTTAAACATTTTGGTTCCCTGAAACCTGATATTATTTTTCGAAACCTTAGTTTTGTCACCATAAATTTCTGCCTAAAAATGTCACTTCCACCATTATTCGTTTACGTTTGGATCATGTTGATCGTCCAGTTTTTCTGGCAAAAATATGGGTACGAGACCATTCTATATGGGAGTGTGGACTTGACGAGGGTACTATTGATCACATTTTTTTTCCATTGCCCAAAAATTTGAACCTCCATTTATGAATTTCTTCCTAGAGATATCCCTCGCCCTATCATATAAATTACATGTTAGCTCTCGTTCGTACTAAATATATTCTATTTTTGTGTAAGTTTTTGATTAAGAATAGTACTTATTTACAAGTATCTTATTATAACTTCTAACAAATACTAATATTTTGTGTTGTCCTTAGGATTCCAGATAACGTTAGCTTTCGAAATTCTTGCGTTTTGACATAAATTACTGTTTCTTTTTTTTATTATAACCTGTCACTTTTGTAACTTGGATACTGGCAAAATCGCTGCTAGAGGCATTGGAGCCATAACCTTTAGAACTGATCCGAACTAGTGCAGCAATTTGCCATAAAATTATTCCCAATTATTTTCCTCTAATTTGCGGCTAAATTCAGTTTCCCTCGGCTACTTTCGCCTTTCGACATACCGACATGGGCGCTTTCGTTGTGAGAGATGCGCGCGTGGTGCTACACGTGGACACATTTTACTCACGATCTAGCAGCACTTTGTGATGTTGGCGAATACTTGAGCAATGTATATCACCATCCAATTGCATGATCCTGGTTGTATCCAAATGTCAGAATCTACTTTTAAATATTATCACAAGGCGGTACTAGTGCATGTTTTAACGTTGCTGACCATACGTCATAAAATTACTGCCAAGATAACGAGAGTAAGATAATAGATGGAAAGTTCTGGTTAAATTTGGTTTTATATACGTGCCGGCTTTAGAAACGGCATCTGATAACCCCGAAGCACTTGAGCATCGCTGTTATTACAAAAATACAGTTCACACGAACTGCGTTAACATGTTAACTACATAATGTGTAACTTTCCTTAGTGGTGGTAAAAATCATGTTGTCTCCAAACTACTGCACTCGCATTTCGTTTTTGATGAACATTATTTTCCAAGGTCAGGAAGGTCTCATACGTAGGTATTGCAAAAAGTATAAATTTACACAGAATAGACCTCAATGGGTGAAAGTCCACCAAAACGGCCTCGCCGTGAGTGTTAAAAATGAGACGACGAAAATGTCATTGGGAATTTGTCTTACGATATTTTTGAAGTGAAAACTTCTTTAGCGCCGTATTGCACTTTTTTGTGATGGGTAAAAAATGTTAAACTCGCGTCAGGTGTCACGCGTCTTGATCGAAAATTCGTAAGACGGAGTTTTGCACCAGTAATACCAACCTTATTAATAATAACTTAAGGTTTATTTTATAATGTAACTTTTAAATGATTGCATTGCATTGCTTATACATATCTATTCGATTGCGACTTTATTACAATGAAATACAGTTGAGTTTTTGATTTGGAAGGGAAAACTTCTTTAGGCGCGTTGAGCACTTTTTGGGTGAACAATTTTTGGTTTGTAAAGAAGTGATAATAGATAGATAGATAATTCTTTATTGTTCACCACACAATTTTACAGAAAAAAAGACATAAAAAGAAATAGGTAATAGTACAACATAGTGAGCAAACGGCGGTCTTATCACTAAATAGCGATTTCTTCCAGACAACCTATCAGAAATATTAAAGTAGTTGTACAAGGCGGTGCACAATAGACATAAAAATCAAGATAGTAAATATTATACAAAAAAAAAAAAAAACTAAATTAATCTAACATACAAAAGCAATACAATGAAGCATACACATGACGATGCAGTTTATGACTTTAGGTAATGGTCATTAACCAAGTTTTTAAAAATGGCAAGTGATTTTGCTTTTCTAATATCCAGAGGGAGGGAGTTCCAAATTTGGACAGCCTGTACTGCAAAGGAATTAGAAAAGAATGTCGAAGAGTGTACAGGGGTCTGTAAGAGCAAGTTTTCATTAGAGAGCAGAGAGCGGGAGTGAGTTGTATAAAGAAATTTAAAACAGTCCTTAAGGTAAGGAGGTGAAGAAGGAATAAACAATATTCTATAGAGTAAATAGAGAATGTGAGCATTCCGGCGAAGCGAGATGGGCAACCACTTGAGCTTTTGGCGATATTCAGAAATATGGTCATATTTTCTTAAACCAAATATGAACCTAATACCAACATTTTGAAGACGTTCCAGCTTCAATAGTTGCTCTTGGGTAAGATTAAGATAGCAGACATCGGCGTAGTCAAGGATAGGGAGTAATAGAGATTGAACAAGTTTTATCTTAGTAGCAAATGGAAGAAAGTTTTTGAGCTTTTTAAGAGAATTATAAGAAGCAAAAATTCTACGACTTAATTCTGTTATGTGCGGCTGGCCAACATAGTTCTTTGTCAAAAGTTACACCAAGGTTTCGCGATCATTGAGTTCGTGGGGCACCCATTTGTCAAGCTTTTTTACCTTGCCAATTTAACGCAAATGGACCAATATTATTTTGACGCTAACGTCGAAAGCTGCTGCTAATTCAGCCGTAGATTGTGTATTATCAGCTTCCACAATCGCCTTTCGTCATTGTCGACCAAAGTCTTCGGACGACCGCGAGGTTCATTTATCAGGTCGAAATTCCCAGAACGGAAGCGAGCAAACCAATAACAGGTGGTGCGTTGGTTTGTAGTATTAGCTCCGTAAACGTCGTTGATGTTGCGTGCCGCTTGTGCCGCGTTGCTGCCACGACGGTACTCATATTCCATAATTACTCGAATTTTAACGTATCCATGATGACGAAAAAGATTAAAATGCGATGAAAATGTAACACTAATCAATAAACAAATGACTACTTTTGGAAAAAGAATTCCATGTTTTTAAAATAAAATTAATTTGAAATTAGAATTCTTAGCCAAACAAAAATTATTTTGATTTGAAATGGCCAGTACTGCAGAACGGCAATTTCATGGGTGACTTATTATTTTTATTAAATTCTTGTTAGCAGATATTTTATCAATTGTTTTATACTTACTTATTCATTTATTAATAATTAATTATAATAATATAAACGTGGAAATGAATTTATTTGTGTCTTGAATCTTAAATCTGAATTAAAAATTTCAGTGAGAGTTTTAAATTTCACGGATAATCTTTTTTGTGCCTAATTGAACCTACCTGCGTCGACGACCGCCATTTTGATTCAACTTAAATGGCTCGATCTGTTAGTAAATGTTAAAAGCCATTGCTTTTCTTGACTAAAAAGCCACAAAAAAGTTAGAACAGACGTGGATAAAGTGAATAAATTGGTATTACTTAATTAAATAAAGTTGAAAGGCAATATTGATATCAAGAAAAAACTAAGATGTATAAAAAGTCTTGATAAGTAACTATTAAAAATCTTGTTTTATAACTACGTGATATTACAATGTTAATTTATTAGTTAAACAAATCGCTATACAACCAAATGACAACTGCTTAATAAGAACGAGTGTTATATTATAAAAACCGTAAAATTAATCAAGTTAACGGCATAGTACGACCGATTAGCACGTAAGCTTTAATTAATGCCTTTTACTCAGTTACATTACAGATCTCAATACTTTAAAGAAGCTATGGAAGCATTCAAGTTAATACCCGAGACATCGTTACCATAAAAAGCCTTCTACTAATCAATAAACAAAACTTTTGGAAAAAGAATTCCATGTTTTTAAAATAAAATTAATTTGAAATTAGAATTCTTAGCCAAACAAAAATTATTTTGATTTGAAATGGCCAGTACTGCAGAACGGCAATTTCATAGGTAAAGACCTATTATTTAGTTTTCACTTGTATCGGCAGTCGCCAAAGACTGCCCCGCATGTTTTTTTGTCTTCATTTCGTATAATAATAACACGTTTTGTTGATTTATATACATTTATATTGGCAACACTAATTGTAATCTCTTCCTCTTCAAATCAAGATGGCGAAAAGCATAGTTGCGTTTTACTTGTGTGATAATGTTAAGATTAAAGAATAAAAGCATAAAACCATGAACGGGTCTAATTATTTTAACACGTTTCAATAAATTATTAAAAGAAATCAAATAAGGCGACTCCTTAAGGTTCAATGTGTATTGTTCCCATAAAGGGCTTATGACTAATAAATCAACATCAAATGGACGTAGTTACGCAAAAAGGATCCAACCCACAATATGGTAGAATAATTAGATAGTATAACAAAGTACTCATTCTGGGCCTAAAATAAGAGCAGTTAAACTTATTTGTATGAGAAATGATACATTTACGCTTATATTTTCATAAGAACCCATAGACACTAACAAATACATCAATGCGGAAATACAGCTAAAACTTTAATCTTTAATAATTCAAAAGTAACATTTTGTGGGTTGGATCCTTTTTGCGTAACTACGTCCAAATAGATATTAATGACTGTTGTCAGTTGTATATACTCAGGTGGCATTAAGATGTCAATGCAGCCAGCATGTCTGATGCGAGTGAATAAACTAATATATAACTATTTCGAGTTCTATTTATTAGTAATATAATATTTAATCAGCTGTATAATTGATAATTAATAAATTAAAAAAAAATTCTTAAACCTTCAATGTTAATAATTAGTCCATTGAAATGTTACATTTTTAGGCCTTAGCGCGCGATTTTTAGAGGACTTAGGTCCTTTTTTATTTTTTTGATGTGTAGAGGAGGGTTAGTATAAGCTTAAGTTCACGTTTGATGGTTTGGTTTGGTCACGTGGGGTCGCCACCCATGCTCCCCGGCCGCCATCTTGGAAAAAGGGGTGCAAAGGGTTTTCGCACTGTATCTCTTAAACTAGTAACCCTATAGAAAATTTTATAAGACATTATTTGTAGCAAATTAAATTGTTTACAACTTTATTCATATTACTTTTTACCGTAAAATGGAAAAATTGGAAAAAAAGTTTTAAACAAAAACTTTTATTAAACCGCCGAAAACCTAAAAAGCAAAAAATAATAAACCTTCTTTTTTCATTAACCTTAATAACTAAGTTCTTAAACTAATGTAAGTATACCTAAGCAATTTTGAGTAGGCGCCAGTACCCTCCCGTATGTGCCCGTTCGGTTGCTGTCTCGCAGACATTAACTTCGTAAACGCTCGGTTTACGGCAAAGGGGCATGTCACGCTGCGCCGCCGCCGCGCATCATGCTTTACGTAATTAATTAATTTGCTTGTTTGTTAACATTAGTTTAAGAACTTAGTTATTAACGTTAATGAAAAAAGAAGGTTGATTATTTTTTGCTTTTCAGTTTTTCGGCGGATAAATTTTTTGTTAAAAAGTTTTTATTTCATAATTTTATGTGGCTATAATCTACTAATTACTACATGCTTAAATAAATCAATTCTATCAAAAGTTACGCGTGGTCATCGATATAATCATTGAGTGAACAATCAATCATTCTCTGTTTTCGTACACTTAGGTTTGGAAATTTTTTCCCAAATTTATATGGAACCACCTTGGAGAACCCTTTCCAATAAAAAAGATTTTTTAAAATCGGACTACTCTGTAAAAAGCTATGCGTGATCATATACAGGGTGACTTTGACAAAACCGTCCAAATTCACACAGCAGAATATTTAGTAAAAGTTATGAGAAACATGTATTTTAGTTTAGTATCACATAGTACAAAAATGTTGAGTAATCAGCATCACAAAGTCATCCAAAGAACTCGGAATTTACATAATACGGCGCGAGAGTGTCAATGACCTCTCCATCGGTACAGCAAAAAACTGGCAATGACCTAGTAAGCGGGCGAGGACGGCGGTCACTGCACCGGGCGAGCGAATAGTGATGATATTTTCCTTGGAATGAAATATTATATTTTGAAAATTTTACATACAATTTTTTATGCAAAAATGGGTTCCTTAAATGATGTTTAGCTCGTAAAAAAATTTGGACGGGTTTGTCAAAGTCACCCTGTATAAATCGCGCCGAAAGCCACAGCCCAACATAATAGGTTTAGGGATGACTTCCGGCCCCCATAGCCTATAGACACACAATTCACACAATACAAAATTTACACGTAGAACAGATGTGTTGCGGGGGAACTCCGTTTCTTGTCCCCCAGTTATAAGCACTCCCCGAAACGGTAATAGATTAGAATAGGATCGGCTTCACCGGTGAAGTCGATAGACCCCAAATAAAAAACTCTTGCCATTCGTGGCGGTTGTCAATTGCAGCGGTCCCATCCCCATGCAGCGGTCGAGCCGGAAACGCACCTCAGAGAAACGTTTAGTTTAAGTTTAAGGAGAGAAAAGTTTAAGTTCAAATTGTCGACCAAGATTTCCTATATGCATTTTCCGCCATCTTTAAAAAAGGATTGAATTTAGTTTTTTTTACAATAACTCAGTTCTCCTACCTAAATTTTTGACTTTTTTGATCGATATCTCAATAATGACAAAGAATAGGTAAAAAAGTAAAGGACCTTAACTGTAGAGCGTACAAAGAGAAACAAAAAGTATTGAGTCAAAATTTTTCGTATCTGTATGGGGCTCCAATCTGGGCAGAGGATTTGACGGTTAGAGGACAAATTCTGCTTCGCAGATCGCAGGGAGCTCTAACCGTTACAGAAGCAAGGCGAAGCAAGCGTACGATCTTCTTTGAAGCGGTTTCCATCTTAGCTGGATCCCTGCGATGGGATCAAGAGGCAAGGGCTATTGCCGCTTTATATTTCTGGCGAAAAACGCCACCTGCGGGGTGAAAGACCAGCACCTTTGCGAGATAGTCATGTCTGCCAAGGAGGCGACAGAACGGGAACGAGAGCGCCCCTCTCGCCCCTTATGCCCCTCGCGTCCACGTAGGGGCACTCGTTATCGGAGGTCGGCGAACGATCATCGGCCACCGTAGTGCGAGGTCGTGGGCAGCTACTTCTGGGTATGGGTAAGCTACCTTCAATTGGCCTCGGTGGTGAAGTGCGTTGGGGCTCCGCACACTTGCCCACCCTGGGAAGAAGACAACGGACATACCTGGGAAGAAGAAAACGGAAACGTGACCAGGTACTGGCCGGGGTATTCGTTTTGCGGAGTGAGAGCCACGTCTACTGTGGGGCAATGCTCTCTGTGGTGGTGGTAGTCGGCTCGCGCCATTTCCCTGCACTTCGGATTTCATCGACGGAGGAGCCTGGGGGAGACTTTTCTGTGGATATGAGCCCCACACGCACCTGCTACGACCCCGCGCAGCAGGTAGTGTCTATGGGGCATTTTCCTCCTCCGGAACAAAAAAAAAGAGTGTATGCAAAAAGTCAGAAGCCGGGCTATGTGAATATTTTCACGTATACACAATTTCTTCATGCCTTAAATTTATCTTTGTATTTATCATATTCTTTTTTTTTTATAAAATACTTGTTCCAAATAACTTGAGTGCTGTCGTCATACTAGTCTTTGAATTGGAGCAATCAGTCGTGTCCTTGTTTCAGATGGCAATCACCCCGGAAGAAGTGAAGGTGTCCAAATGCGGGATGCCTCGTGAGTGGACTATGCAGGTCACGGCGATACTTATGATATTAGCACTTGTCGTGTACATGAAGTATTACATTACCAATGGGCTTAACATAAGTTATAAGCAGTTGTGAGTGATTTTTTTACAAGACTTATGGCACGACTACCCAGTCCTACAGTAACTGTACATATTTCTTTTTGATTTCGTAACTTTTTAAAATCAACTCAACTCTTGTTTTACCGTCATCATGATACAGTTTTTATAAATTAGTAAACATATCTAGAAATATTAAGATTATTTCATTTCACTTGGTTTTATTGTATAATTATAATTATAAATAATATATAGAGCTAATCATAATACACTTTTTAATTATTATTCTTTTTTAATTTGTTTAAATAAATTTCGAAGTATTTTATAAAGAAAGTTTTGATTGCTTTATTTTTTCATGTAATAATTATATAATTATTTAAATAAAAAACCTTGTATTATTATTTTATTATTATAATTATTTAAATAAAAAAAAATTGGAAAAAAGTTTTAAACAAAAACTTTTTAATAAAAAAATTAAACCGCCGAAAAACTAAAAAGCAAAAAATAATAAACCTTCTTTTTTCATTAACCTTAATAACTAAGTTCTTACACTAATGTAAGTTTACCTAAGCAATTTTGAGTCGGCGCCAGTTTCCTCACGTGTGTGTCCGTACGGGTTGCTGTCTCGCTGACATTAACTTCGTAAACGCTCGGCATTTACCGGCGAAGGAGCGTGTCACGCTGCGCCGCCGCGCTTCAATCTTTATGTAATTAATTAATTTGCTTGTTTGGCGCTGACTCAAAATTACTTAGGTATACATACAATCGTTTAAGAACTTAGTTATTAAGGTTAATACAAAGAAGGTTAACTATTTTTTGCTTTTCAGTTTTTTTGGTGTTTTAAAGTATTTATTTTATAATTTTTTGTGGCTATAATCTACTAATTACTACATGCTTAAATGAATCAATTCTGTCAAAAATTATGCGTGTCATAGATATAATCAGTGAGTGAACAATCAATCATTCTCTGTTTTCGTACCCTCTGTGTTGGATTTTTATATGGGACCAACTTCGGGGTATATATAACCTTTCCAATAAAAAATGATTTTTAAAATCGGACTACTCTGTAAAAAGTTATGCGTGGTCATACATAAAAAAAAGAAAAAATATACGCGTCGACTAAGAACTTCCTCCGTTTTTTTTGTCAGTTAATAACGTAAATTGATTTACACAGAGACAAAATTCATGGTAATATTTTTCAGGTCTGAAAAAAGTTTGAAATGATTAAAGGAAAAGTTTAAATATGGTAAATTCTGTAAGAAATCTCTCTCTCCCTATTAGTGATTATTTTTAATTTGTACGCGACCAATATGCTTTAAATAATCACCAACCAGCATTGCAACTCAACAACCCTTTGAACATACATAAATGTATAACAATTTTGTTATTATACTTTGTTATAATACATTTGTATTTACAAGAAATTTTGCGTTGGGAGTCTCGCCATTATAGTTGCTGTTTACTGCTATCAATACAAAGTTTTTCATTGTACTATTATACGTTATTGACTGACATAATTGATCTCGTGAAAATATATTATATTTTTTTGTTATTTTATTGTTATGTAATAAATTACTAAAGGTGATTTAGGCTTTTCATTTGGTACACGCATGCGAGTGTCATGATTTCGGAGATAATTTTAATGAGTTATACGAGAGTTCAAGAATGATAACATTGAGTTTTTAGGAGATAATAAAACAAAAGCGTAATTTAAAGATATTTTATTTGTTAAATTAGGAACTTTTATATATAAATTAAATTTTAAAATGTGACACAGATTAGGTAATACTGAATTTAAAACTAAGGGAAATAACATTTATTCAACACTGAAATCGCTTATGATAACTCGATCTTTGGTTTTACATAAAATTAAAGATATATTTGCCTTAACATAAAAAAAAACATCAGCAGTGTTGTGCTACAATATTTTGGGTCTCTACCCCTTCCGTCAAGACCCGACCGAGGTGTTACTTGTTACCCACGTGGCCTAAAAGTTGCAATAAAACGTGTAAACGCATCTATATAAGCATTGCTGTGATCTAAAATTCTGCTAGCACTGCTACTGCGCACGCGACTTTTCACAGACGTATAAAAGAAAAATTAATAACAGTCTTATAGCCATGTCGTTCAACTTCACCGAGAAATAGGTGACGTAAATAATTTCACCAGGATGGATGGCTTTCTGCGTAACCATGTCGGCATGTCATTCGGTTTTATGTAAAATCGAGTTACATAGGCTTACTTAATGAATGTCGATTATAATACAATAAATGCAATTAACTTAAATAACTACACATGCTTCGAGTTTAATTATTTACACATTCGTCATATACAAAATATTTTTGTTATAACTACCTGGATAGGAAATTAGGCATTAGCAACAATATTGCAAGTAGAATGAATTGGATGAAACTAGTTAAGTACACTTCGAGAGGAGACGTATCTTATCGTGTCTCCTGACATTATTGACATTACCAACAAAGATTATATAAAGTTCAAATTCAATCGCATTAAGTAAATAACTCCAACGTCATCGTCTGAGCGTTATACGCTTGAAAATAAGTTAATGTACTATTCAAAACATATTCGAGAAAATGTACAAAATTAATAACTAAATGCAATCTTGAAGCGATGATGTTTTAACATTCAAATCGGTATCAGAAAGCAAATAAATAATAGGTATATTATCTAAGAACTAAGATATTAATCGGGTATGTCGCTGAGACGCATTCCCCCGGGACGCCGGTACATACGTTCCTGCAAAGGCAGCTCGCCTACAAGGAAACGCTCTAGGGCTTTGCCAGCCATACGCGAATGCCCTGAACTTCTGAACGCGGTACTTGCGTCTTGACCGGCGTATTCCAGCATAATATCCGCACCACCGGGATGCTGTAACGAAAAAAAATTTTAATATGTCGAAATAATAACAGAGTGGTTATTAGAGCTCAAGCTGCTTATTTTATTTTTTGACTCGATAACATATCGACGTGTTGGTGTGACTTGACCGCCATCTTGGAAGGCATAATTTGAAACCGGTTTTTTTTCCATAGCAACCTCATAAAGTTGAAACTATTAATTTGTGAGGTCAGACATGTTGGCCGCCATTGCCAGACACTAGTTGATTCGAAGCTTACCTAAGGAATTATTTTGCTACGTTAGTACTTAAAATACGTTCTAAAGCTTAACTCTTCCTCCTGCCCTTATCCCACATTATATGGGATCGACACAACATGTTCTTCCGCTCTCCTCTGTTAGCAGTCATCCCAACATACACACCGTTTTTTTGCCATATCATCAATATCCTTTATTCGTGCAGGAGCGGAGAAAGAATACTGATCTCTGCGGATGGGGTCGGCCTGTCGTAAAATACGACAAACAACCAACCCTCTAGCTATGTAGTAGGGCCCCGAGCCCATCTGGATGACCACCTTTGGTCTTAAGTATGCCGTCATAATAACTTTGTGTTATGTTCCGGCATTAGTGATCCAAGTTCATCTACTCTTATGGCACAACAGCGTGTTCGCGATGCCACTGATGTTGTAAACACTCATAGGCGACGGTAACTGCTAAATTCTAAGTGGGTGCACAGCCTATCTGCTGTCCTACAGCAAAAAAAAAACTTAATTGTAATAAACTGACCTCATCAAGAAAACTGGAAATATCGTAGACTCTATCGTAGATCACCACCCAACAATCATCTGGCGTGTCGTGCATGCTGACTTCAGCAAGGGTGATGATATTCTCTTTAGCTTCTGGACTACCAGGAACTATCTTATCTTGCCATTGGACAGTTTCAGTCTCAACGGACCAAGGGTTCACTAACCGCAGCGCAGCCATCGTGAATGCCACCAAATTTAAATCATTTTGCTCCTGCTTCACCGGCAGCCTGGCGGGCAGGCTCATTTCTGGCGCAGCCTGAACCGTTGCCATTTTATTTTTACCTTTTCTTTTAATACCTCTAATGCACCGGCTCTATCACTTGGCTCGCAAAGGAATCCTCTATTTATTTTATGGCGCTATTCTTCTCAGATATTCTGGAAACAGTTACTCACCGAAGGCTTGTTTGATTCTGAAAAAGAGTGACGAAACTTTGTCAATATGTATGTTTTCACTTTAACTTAAGGATGTCACAAACGGATTTTCTGGATGAAGCATAATAAAAAAGGAAAACACTTTTTAGTTTAATTTTGAATAAATAGAGTTAAAAATTGTATTGGTCGAAAATTATATTTGTTTGTTTCGTCGTTGTTTAAAAAGTAAATGTATTTTGTCATTAATTCAGTTTTGTTAGTGCCAGCCCTGGTAAAAATCGTCCAAGCGTAAATTATTAGCAAACGATATAAATTACATATCACATTACATGGTAAGCTAATGTTAACTGTACAGATTTCAGTTGGCCGATATAAAAGGCGGTCTTAAGAGCAGCCGATCATTACTCTCCCAATTGTTAGAAGCTTTGTATCTCAAAGTTATCAGCCTTAATGACCCCCGAAACAAAACGTTTATCAACCGATTCGTGAATAACAATTGCCGATGGCTAAGTTATCATTCTCGTTTGACGTAAGCTTTGAATTCACGATAATTCATACGGTTGACCTTTTTAAATGATTCATTTATAAAAAGCCGCATTTAACTCTGGTTTGTAATTAATTTAGATTATAACTTTCATAAATTAAAAAACAAAACTTACCACCTTCTGAGAAGGGTGTTATCGTTTTAATAAATAATAGTTAAACGGTCAATATTTACCTTTTAATCAATGCATTCGATGTGAAGGACACGGGTTATCTCTGCTGGTGCTCGAATCGCGGGGAATGACTGTCACACCAATTATCACTATGCCACTGTTGTTCGTATACAGGTCTATTGTCCACAATAATAGATTGATGCATGAGAGCGTAAAGCATTGCCACGATCTAGTATAGTCTTGTCATGGAGAAGTTGAGATTTGTGAATGAGTGGTAGATTGATTGGCCGTTTCTTATATAGCGATTCGGCACGCGCCGGCATCTGATGCATGATGTAATCGAACGGTTATCTTGCGGCGCGCGCGCCTCTGCCTGGCCGAGCAGCTGCGCCGCGCGCGCCCGCCGCCTCCGGCCACCACGCGACAACGCACTCCCTCATATCACTCACTAAATATACACTCTAAAAGGTAAAGACAATCAAAAGCTATCGTTATATTCACTTTACTTAATCAGAGTTTATGTTTGTAATATATGTGATAATAAATATCTAGTTACTTACGTTACAACTTTATTATTTAATGCTATGTTTAACTAGTAAAAGAGTTGATTAAAAACAGTTTTGAAGTAACGTTCTCTCATTCAAAATTTAAAAATGCTTTCTTCTATAGAACGTAACTACTAAACAAAATAATCTGGTTGACTATATATTCCGTTACACAGAATATTGTCAGGCTTGTAGAAAATGAAGGTATAAAAGTGAACAAACACATTAGTTGAGTAGTTTGAAACAACACTCAAAATTACCTATTATCAATTAACAGTTATTAATTACTTTTATTATTATTAGCACAAACTATTTTATTTTAGTTAATAAATACAAAAAGAACATAATGTTAACAATTATATGATCTAATTTGTTTACAGTGAAGAAGTGGAGTAAGATCACTGACTGACCTCTGCGGCCAGGGGCGGCCTATCTTAAAAGACGACAAAACAACCCTGACTAGGCAGGGCTCCAAGCCCGTCTGGATGTCAACCACCCCTGGTCTCTAAATATGCCGTCGTAATAACCTTGTGTTGTGTTCCAGATAAGTGATCCAGGTTCCAATTCCTCTACGCGAACGGCAGCGTGTTAGCGGTACCCCTGGCGTCGTAAACATCCATAGGTTACGGTAACTATTTACTAGTGGGCCGTCAGCCTGTTTGCTGTTTATCTATATAAATAACCATACAGTAGAGTATGTTAAATAGCTTTACATGATTTGGCAGATAATATGTCACAAAAATGCGACCGTATTTTGGTACAGCAGTAGTAGTCTCATCGTCGGTGTCATAGCTTCATAGTTCGAGTTATGACCATTAAACTACGTAATCTTATAGGCGTTTCCTATATTTACAAAAATGTAACATATTTTAAAGAAAATTTATATAAATCTACTATATTGCTAAGTATTTTTTGTAGCCACGATGACGTAGGTAGTAAATAAACCTTCACGAGATCGTTCGACTGGACTCACAAACAAAATGATAAACGTCAATTGTTATCGCAGCATGTAACAAATAACAACACTTATAAAAAATATAATCGCTAAACTTAGAGCAGATAATGGTACAGAAAAGAAAGGCTGCAAGGTAAACGGTTAGAGTAAAAAGTTGGCGTAGTGAAGGTAATTAAAACTTTATATTGGTAAAACTTTATGCCATTCTAATTCTGCTTATAATCAGCACATTCAGTTTCTATCATCTTATCTACTACCATCTACTAGTTATCATCATGCCTCATGTTATCAAAAAGTTTTTTTTTTTTTTTTTTTTTTTTTTATTATCTAATTTATTTAGGGGCTTTTTATAAGAATATAATGTCAGCCCCATTTTATCCTAATTACATATTACAAAAAAATTCTAATTTCTAAATCTTAAAATTATTATAAATGAAAACTGCGGCAGCAGAGAGCGGCCTCGAAAGGATGCTCTGGAAAACGCCCACTTCCCACAAGTTGACTCGCAGAGATCGTACTAGTCGCTCCCTACTGTCTTTCGTTCGGACACATTCCATTAAGAAATGGTGTACATCATCAATTTTTCCACAGTTTGTGCAATAAGGACTATTGCTCCTGCCCACCAGGTGATAAAATTTATTTAGTGGAATGTGTCCGGAGCGCAATCTATGAGCTATTACACACATTCTTCTATCAACCTCACTATTGGCAAACCAGGGGATACGAGGAGGCTCGCTTTGTAAAGTTTTATACCAGATGCCTTTTTCTCTAGATATTACGTTAAAATACTCTTTCCATTCTTTATAATATTCTTCTTTGTATTTCACTAAAACTTCAAAAGTATTTGCTTCAATTAACAACTCCGAACCTTCAGAAATAGCCGATTTTGCCAGTCGATCCGCCTCCTCATTTCCCCGTAAGCCAACATGCGATGGAACCCATTGCAACACCAGCTCAATATCCTTACCAAGGAAGTATAAGATGTGTTCTAATATATCATAAGCAATCGATGTACCTCTGCGTCCAGAGGCACATAGGGCTATATGCTGGAGAGCACTTTGACTGTCAACAAATATAACACATTTAGCACAATGCATTCTCTGTAAGTATTTAAGTGCTTCTGATATTGCAACTAGTTCCGCTGTCATTATACATGAGTTATCATTTAATAGTTTAAAAAGGCCATTATTGCTATTACTATAATCATAAAATGCTGCTCCAAGACCTCTATCAGATTTTGAACCATCTGTAAATATTTTAATCCACCCATCATATTTGGAGTGTATTTCTTGTACGACTTTATTCTTAAGGATGTTGGTATCATAGGATTTCTTGTTTAAAGTAATATTATCTATTTTTTTACAAATTATATCATCTACTTTAATACTTGATACCCAAGTATTAAATTTGTACATTTCTAAAGGATAACTTGATGCTAGGTTGTGATTCTTTATGTTAGAATATAATTTTACTAATAATGGAATTTTCTTATTTTGCCAATAACTATTTGATGTATAATTTAATAGAGTGTCTAATAGTTTTGTAGTCACATTATTATCAAAAGATTTTACTTTCAAGAGATATTTAGTTGCTAGGAATTTTCTTCTCAAAACTAGAGTAGGAATACACGTTTCAGCTTCCATTACATGGATTGGAGTGGTGCGAATGAAACCACCTATTATCCTTAAAGCTTGGTTTTGTACTTTGTCAAGTTTCGATACATGAGACTTAGCACTACTATCATAAAGAAAGCTCCCATAATCAAATCTACTCCTAACGATTGATATAAATAATCTGCGCAAGTGTTTAGGATGTACACCCCACATTGGTCCCGCTAATATTTTAAATAAGTTTAAAAATCTTTGTGTTTTTTTCCAAGTTTCATTTATATGTGTTCCCCATCGTAAATTACTGTCCAACCACATTCCTAGATATTTAACTTTATCAACACAGCTTAACGTATCCCCATAGATATTTAAGTTTATTTGCTGTCTTCTACGACCCCTACTGAATAAACAAACTTTAGTTTTTTCATTTGACAACTTCAATCCCAAAGATTCTAATAAAGAAGTCATTAAATTTAGAGCTTCTTGGAGCTGTATGACACTTTTATGAATTTTATTTGAATTAATAAAAATCACAAAGTCGTCAGCATATTGCGATATAACTACATTGGTGATACTTTTACAAATCTTGTGAGTTAAAATATTGAAAAGTAAAGGGGACAACGGGTCACCTTGCGCGATTCCTTTACTAGTCCATCTTACTAATGAATGTTTCTCTTTATCATTATCAATCGTGATTTGGAGGTGTCTCTCTTTAAGAAACTCCCATATGTAAGTACAAATGTTTTTACCAACATTGATCTGATCAAGTATTTCAATAACTTTTTCTACCAAAACATTATTATAGGCGTTATCAATATCTAAAAAGCATGCCAACGTTGGCTGATTTTGAGAAAACCCTATTTGTATTTGACATACCAATTTAACAAGACAGTCTAAGCTGGATTGACAACGTCTAAAACCTATTGTATGCATTGACAAGACATCATTTTTTTCCACGTACCATTCTAATCTTTTACAAATGATAGTATGGAATATCTTACAGATACATGATATTAAAGATATAGGTCTTAATAAAGATGACTCGGTACGATTATTCAAAATTTTAGGAATAGGTACAACGCTTATATTTCGCCACTGTTTAGGAATGTAGCCAGTCTTAAGAATTGTGTTGTATATATGAACAAGATAAAGCTTTACTTTCTTTGGCAGATTATATATCATTGAATAACTTATTTGATCATTTCCCGGAGCAGTATCTTTTTTCTTAAGGCTATTATTAAATTCTTGAATAGAAATATCTATTTCCAAAGATGTGTTGTTAGATTTAAGTATCGGACGTGAAGGCATGACAAAATCAGGAGCAAGAGTGTGCAATAAATCATTTACTTTAGCCGTACACGTAATAAAACTTCTATATTTATGCCCTTTTATCCACCGCATCTTTTTCCACATATCTGATACACTAGTGGATTCATTAATGTTATTACAAAAGGTTTTCCAAGTTTCTAATTTAGCTTGATTTATAAGTCGTTTAGTTTCAGCAATGTGATTTTCTAATATAGTTAGATTGTTTGGTGTTGGATTTCGTCTAAAATTAGATAGTGCTAATCTACGTTTTGCAACTGACTTCGAAAGATAAGGATTCCAGAAAGGTTTAGGTTTAAATTTGGAAAAAGGGTCTGCACAAACTTTTATACAGGGTATAGTTTTATCGGCAGCAGAGTTAATTTGTTCAATTAAACTGTCATATTTCATTTGTACATCATGACATATAATGCCAGGATCTGAAAATGTTTCATGTAAGATTTTTTTGTATGAATTCCAGTCAGCTCTCTTTAAATTTCGGATATTATGAATACGTTGTTTGCTTGCATGATGTGGCCTTTTAATTTTAATTTTAATAATTATATGGTCACTTCCCAACGTATCATTAGTGGTATTCCATAGACAGTTTATTGCAACATCTGTTGTAACAAATGTAATATCTGGCGAACTTTCTTGAAGAACATTGTTCACTAATTTAATTCTAGTAGCTTTACCGTTGTTTAACGAAACAAAACCATTATCTAAAGTTCTTTCAGCTTATTTTGATAAAAACATAGTACTTCCTCTACTCATTGGTCCCTCTAAGATATTAACTAAGAAATATGTACATAATATTAAAAAAAAGATATAATTATTGTAACGCCTCTTTTAATCGTGCTAAACGTTTACTGATTAACTAAAACGTGTTTTAAAAAGAAAAACATAGATAATGCGTATCCTCCTTATTCTGATGTAAATTATGAGCAATATTTCGGTTGTTTTTACGAAAATCATTTTATTGTCTATTAAGATTTCCTTCATGAATAGTGATGCAAAATTAGATTCAAATTGCCTTTATAATTATGCGGTTTTATTATAGTATAATATTAAATCAAATGTCGTGGTTAAGGTATAATTTGGAAGTGATAAAAAAATATTTTCTTTGTTCTTGTAAAGTACGAACATAGTTCTATCCTCACTAAAAACAAAACTTATCCCAATGGGAGAAATACACTATGATCTGCCAACAATTGTTTCTGTTGTGAGTGTGTTTCCATCAAATTAAATGTTCGTAAGACGCTAGAACATGTATATTGAGTAAAATGAAATCAATGGTACAATGAAAATATCGTATAATATATTTATGGCTATGAATTTATCATATATTTATAAATTAACTTAAATGTATTTAAAAATTACTTATATTATTTATTATATTTATATTAATATAAATTTATATTATTTATTAATTTTATTGAAGAATACCGAAACTGAGCTATTTCATTATAGTCTATTTTATATATACACCATATTGTCTTTGGCCTATGGACAAAACTTAAAAGGTGGATATATATTTGTCTGACGTGTCGTGTCGTGACGCATCAGAAGCATATGGTTTCATACATTTAGGACAGACGACAGAATGCGTCACGACATACAAATGTGTCCCTAACCCATGGAGGTCTATGCCCTAACCATATTAAATGTATGAAACCGATATGCTTCTGACGCGTCACGACACGACACGTCAGACAAATATAAATCCGGCTTTATTCGTATTAAAAAAATTATAGTGCCATAGCCAATTTCTCTATGATCAGATTATATATATATGCCATAAAAATATTTATAGTGACATCTGCTTAGACATATTAAGGAAAACCTTTAAATCAAGATATCGGAGGGAAGATATATGAAGATGAACATTATGTCACAAGTAAAGCTAAAAGCACGGTTTAATAAAAAATATTTTTATCGTAAATATTTATCATTGACATTGGCGTCATGATAAAAATATTTTTGAATGACGTTCTAGAATTTTGTTTATAAGCAAAAAGGACTTGTTATGTTTTCGAAGACTGATCAATGAAATCGAAGCATTGAAAACTATGACGTAATCGCCTTCAAAGGGTGTTTTTCGTTTACGGAAAATTTAATTTTGGCAATATTTTGCGTAGTACGTTACGTACACGATAACGTATTCATAACATTTTTATTTCCTGTATATTTGAACAATAAATATTATGTTCAGTTCCTGCTTTAAACAAAATATACACATAAAAAAGTCTAAACAACATGCATGATATTAGAAATTTACCATTTATACTAATTAATTTCTAAATCTTTACTCACTCAACTTGCGTAGGTATGTAAACTTTTTTGTTATTGATGACATACTGGCTGGTTGTAAAAAAAAATTCGATTATGTTTTGTTTTTTTCATAAAATTAAATGAAAGGGAATTTGTTTGAATTTAAGTGCGTTTTTATTGCTACGTTTAGTCTTGATTTTATAATTTTACCAACCATTTAAATAAAGTTAGCGACAAAATTGAAGTGTTAGATATTCTTTACGTCATGGAGCGACGTCATTTGACGGCAAATGAAATGCAAAGAGCTGTAGGCATGTTGCAAGCGGGAAGTAATCAATCTCAGGTATCTCGGCATTTTGGCATTCATAGAAGTGTTATTTGTCGTCTTTGGCAGCGCTACAATAATACAAGGGAACCCGCTGAACACCATCCAGGCCGTAAAAGGAGTACAACCACTCGGCAAGACCGGTACATACAACTGACTGCAAGACGCCAGCCGATGTTAACCGCCCAAGTGGTGTTGATGTAAGTCCCCAAACTGTGCGAAATCGACTGCATGAGTACGGGCTACGAGCTCGACGCCCAATTAGGTACCCACCGATACGTCACGGGAATCGCGCTCGTCGACATGAATGGTGTAGAGAACGCAGAACATGGACCCAGGAACAATGGGATAAAATTATGTTTTCCGATGAGTTGCGATTCGGGTTTAGGCCTGATACAAGAAGGGTGCGAGTGGACCGTCGGTCCGGAAATACTGAAAGGCTCAGGTGCATTCAGGAAGTTCATCCATACAGCGGCTCATCCACCATCCTAAAATTTAAATTAGTACATGTTGCTTAGACTTTTTTGATGTGCCACCCAAACTTTCGTTTCGGTACCCGGGGTCCGCTTTCCGACTTTTTCTACTCCACTTCGCGCGATCTTCAGCATCCCTGGTAGTGAGCCCATTGGCACGCATATCACCCCTTACAACGTCAAGCCAGCACTTTTTAGGTCTACCCCTCCTGCCGGGGCCCGGCGGAGGCGGCATGGCCAGACATTTGTTTCCCACGTAAGTGTCCGGTTGCCGTAAAACATGGCCATACCAACGGAGCCGACACTCCTGCAATTTATCTGCAATGTCACGGACATGAATACCGCGAATGCGGGAGTTCCTAACGCGGTCCTTCCGCGTCACTCCACACATCCACCGCAGCATATTCATCTCCGTGACACGCAGTTCTTGCTTGTGTCGCTCTAACACCGGCCACGCTTCACAGCCGTATAAAAGGACAGGCCAAATGATGGTCTTATAGACCTGTCCCTTCAACTTTACCGGCATCTTGGGGTCACAAATGACACCAGTTACCCCACGCCATTTGGCCCACGCGGCAGCAATGCGTGCCTTGACGTCGCAATCGATGTCACCAGACGCATGAAACACAGATCCCAGGTATTTCACATGGTCCGTGCGCTCGACCGTGTTGCCGTCTATGCGTACGGGTGTGGGATCTGTGGAGTTACAGGCCAAGTACTCGGTCTTCGCCACATTGATCTTCAGACCACCGTTCTCAAGCGACTCCTTCCACGCCTTCACGCGTTGCACCAGCCTACCCCTGTCCGAATCTGCCAGCGCGATATCATCAGCATACATGAGCAACCACGGGGGCTGCTCATGTAAGTTTCTGATGCTGTCTGACAATACGTCTAATACCACGCTAAACAGAAACGGACTAAGGACGGATCTTTGGTGCACCCCGACGGTGATGGGGAAAGGTTTTGTGTCGCCAACAGCGGTCCGAGCTACGGAATCGGAATCACGGTACATGTCTCGGATGATCCCAATATAGGCCTCTGGAATCCCCTTGTACCGCAATGCCCACCAGATTATCGCGCGAGGAATACAGTCGAAGGCCTTCTGCAAGTCAAGAAACAGACAATGCAGAGGCGTATTCTTCGCCCTGTATTTCTCCGCGACAGTCCTTAGGGCAAAAATAGGGTCCATTGTCCCGTGACCCGGGCGAAACCCATATTGACACTCCCAGATAGTGCACTCCTGTCGAATCCGAGAGTCGATAACCCTCTCGAAGAGTTTCATGGTGTGGGACATGACCTTTATATCGCGGTAGTTACCGCACTCCTGCACCGATCCCTTGCCTTTGAAGACTGGAGTAATGATACTCAGCCTCCATTGGTTCGGGATTGTACCGGTGAGGAGTGTCCGGTTAAAAAGGTCGGTTAAAGTGCCCACACCACGAGAGCCCATCGCCTTCCAGGCTTCGATGGGGACTCCATCGGATCCAACAGCTTTCCGATTCTTCATGCGGCGAAGACAATTCTGGACCTCTGCAGGCGTTATCAGTGGCACTAGTCCTTGGTTCGGAGGAAGATCTGGCGGCTGCACATCTTTATGCTGCTTGTTAAGCAGCTCGTGGAAATATGAGCGCCATCTCTCCTTCACCGCGAGGTCCTCGCATAACAAGTTGCCCCCGGGGTCTTTTACACAGCGGCACTTGGAGATATCCTGTGCCGCTTTGACCCTGGAGCGCGCCAACTTATATATGAGCTTCTGCCCCTCAAACGAGTCCAACTTATCGTAAAGTGGTTGTAAATGGTCTCGTCTGGCTCTGGCTACAGCTTTCTTGGTGGCGCGTTTGGCATCTCTGTATGCGTCGCGATCTTCAGGAGATCTGGACGCTTGCCACTTCTTAAAGAGGGCTTTTTTCACCCTGGTCTCCCTCTGGACTGAGTCGTTCCACCACCAAGTCTCCTTGTCACACTTGCGTCCGCCCTTAGACACGCCAAGCACCTCTCTCGCCGACCCAAGGATAGCCGCCTGAATCCTGTCCCAGTAAGATTGAACCGGTTCGCCCTCACCTCCGGCGCAATTATCGCCGATGGCAGAGGCGAACTCCTGGGACTTGACTTCATCAAGCAGCCACCACCTGATTCGGCGTTGAAGGCGGTCGACACATTTGCCTTTGGGCTTTACGCAGAGGTCCATGACAAGAAGATGGTGTTGTGCAGTGAGACTCACGACGTTCAGATCACCTCCCAAAACGATCCCCTGTGATAATGGGATTCCACGGAGCACTTCTCCGAGTTGATTCCAAAACGCTATTTTATCGGTGTCGTCACAACCGGCCTGTGGCGCATAGGCACTTATCAAGTGGATAACTACCCCATCGATAAGCACCCTAACGACCATAAGCCGGTCGCTATGACGTTTCACTTCCAAAATGTCGTTCTGGAACTCCTCCGAGAGCACTATGGCAACCCCATTCTCCCCACCAGGTGCACCTGTGTAGATCAGCTTGTAGCCATTTCCAATGAACCGGGATCTGCTGGCCTTCCACCGAGTCTCCTGCAGGAACGCCACGGCCACCCTCCGCCTGGAGAGCACATCGGCCAACTCTCTCGCGCGTCCGGTTAACGTGCCAATATTCCACGTTGCGAAGCGGAGTTTCCTTTTGGATGGGGATAGTGTCTTTAGCCGTGCTCGCCCACGGCACGGCAGCCTTAGTCCACTTGTCACAGGAGTCGGGCGAAGTTCCTGCGCGTCGTTTTGCGGCGACGCCCTATCCGTGACACATCCTTTTCTTGTTTGTACCATGTTTTATTTGGCTTGTTTTGGTTTTTACGGGAGCGACTGCCGTCCGACCTCCCAACCTCTAAAGGGAAACCTAGAGATGTCCTTCCCTCGCCGCATGCAAGCTGGCAGAGGGAGTGACCCATCAGTCGGCTTTTACGACTCCCTTGGGATGATTTGGGGTGGCCCTATTCTTTCTTCGGCCGGGACCACACGGCACTATATATATATATATATATATATATATATATATATATATATATATATATATATATATATATATATATATATATATATATATATATATATATATATATATATATATATTAATGTTCTGATTAGAGATAATACTCTTTTTCTTCAAATATCTGGCTATAAACCTAACTTTATGCTACGGACTTAAAATTAATTAATTTTTAAATCAAAGTCCATATCGTCTGCTCTGTAAAAAAAAGAAGACACTTGGGGCTCCAGTAAAACTTTTGGAAAAATCCGCGAAGAAAAGTTAGCAGAAGATAAGTCTAGGTCATGTTGACTAATACACTACTAAACTAATCATACATTTCATTAACGATTTCAGAACGCCTGTGTAGGTCACGGGTTCGACTCCCGTCCCGATTGTCGGGGTTTACGATTATATAATATTTATTTTCAAAAGGAAAGTATTAAATTAAAATAAAAGTCTTAAGCTATGGCTTAACATAACATACGTGCTCTGCAGTATAATTAGCTGCTGTGTAAATTGTCAGTATATTTAGTATTATCTGACCCGGCAAATGTCCTTCTAATATCCAAGATCCAATCTATCTCTAGACTGAATTTCATCAAAATTGGTTGAGCGGTTTAGCCCTAAAAATATAACAGACAGACAGAGTTACTATCACATTTATAAGAGTGATGAAAAAAAAAACAATTCTTACTGATTGTTTTTTTTTTCATTAATCTGCTGAAATGTATAAGTATACATATATTAAGAGGAAGCTATTTTAATTTAAACTTGAGTAAAGGTATGAATTCTTTTCCTATTTGAATAACAAAAATGTAAATTCTAATAGAGAAAAATCTGAAATTCCATATCTCCATATCAATAATAAAAAAACAAAGAAAACTCATTACGTAAAACGAGTCTTACGAATGAACTTTTGCCTGTAAATTAAAAAAATTGCGATGTAATAGATAATAAGTTAAATTTATATACTGAATTAAATGTGAATATTATGAATATGATTAATTTTTGACGTTACTGAGGGATATTATATGTATAATAAATTCCTGGTTGGAAAGGCGAGATATGAATTTCATCAAAATTGGTTGAGCGGTTTAGCCCTAAAAATATAACAGACAGACAGAGTTACTATCACATTTATAAGAGTGATGAAAAAAAAAAACAATTCTTACTGATTGTTTTTTTTTTTTTTTTTTTTTTTTTTTTCATTAATCTGCTGAAATGTATAAGTATACATATATTAAGAGGAAGCTATTTTAATTTAAACTTGAGTAAAGGTATGAATTCTTTTCCTATTTGAATAACAAAAATGTAAATTCTAATAGAGAAAAATCTGAAATTCCATATCTCCATATCAATAATAAAAAAACAAAGAAAACTCATTACGTAAAACGAGTCTTACGAATGAACTTTTGCCTGTAAATTAAAAAAATTGCGATGTAATAGATAATAAGTTAAATTTATATACTGAATTAAATGTGAATATTATGAATATGATTAATTTTTGACGTTACTGAGGGATATTATATGTATAATAAATTCCTGGTTGGAAAGGCGCCACGGCGCCCTGACCTTCCGCCTGACGCAGGTCCTCTCGGGGCACGGTTGCTTCGGGAGGTACCTGTGTCGCATAGGGCGGGAGATGACGTCAGGGTGCCACCACTGTGGCGCGGGCGACGAGGAGGACACGGTGAACCACACTGTCGCCGTGTGCCCTGCGTGGCGCGAGGAGCGCCGCGCCCTCGTCGCCCAAATCGGCGTGGACCTGTCGCTCCCGGCCCTGGTTCTGTCCATGGTCGGGGGCGATCTTGGATGGACGGCCGTCGCCTCCTTCTGCGAGGCAGTCATGTCCGCAAAGGAGGCGGCGGAGCGGGAGCGGGAGTCGACCACCACACTCCCCTCCCGCCAACGCAGGCCACGCCGGCGGCGCCGGAGGGCCAGTAACGACCTCCGGCCGCCGTAAAAAGCGGCCGCGGGCGGCCCCTCGGGGGAGGACCCGCCGCCCGCACTATTGCCGCGAGGGTGAGGGCTGCGTGCTGTTCCGCGGCCCCCTCAACTCCTAGAGTTGTTAGGAGAGCGCCGGGGGGACGAAACCCTGACCCCCTGGCGCCAACACTTTAGAAGGGGCCCGCCTCAAGACAAAGGGCGGGCCGGCGCCGGCCCGGGCCACGAGATCGGCAGGCCATATATCCGTGGGCCCGGGCGTAGGCGATAGGAGAACAGCGGGGTTTTTTAGTGGGTAGTCGGAAAAATCCCGGAGTCCCACATATCCCTCGGTCCCCCCGGGCCGGGGGAACCCGTCAAGAGAGGTTTTTCCCCGAGACCAAAAAAAAAAAAAAAAAAAAAATGTATAATAAATTCCATAAAGCTTAATATAAGTCTCTATTAATAATCGCAGCGTGTGAATAGGCTGTCCCGTCGCAAACATCCATACGCGGCGGTAACTGCTTTTGGGTTGCTGTTAAAGGTGCATGATTAATTACTTCTAGATGTGGCTCACATACGGCAAAATGAAAGTACTATTCCATTTTCCTTTTACTTTTTTTGTGAAACTATTTTGTTTCATTTAACACATTTAGGAAAGGGCTAATTACTTTTAATTACTATGTTCGCAGCATCATTTTAAATTTATTTTTAAATTCCTTTTAGAATTTGACTGTGAAGGCGTACATACCAAACAGTTTGCTTGGTATTAATGCCTGGGTTTTCGCTATATACCACAGCGGATGCAAAAAATAAAGCTGTAGATAAAACTGGGATTAAAAACTAAAAGCGTCATAAGACTATATCAGACAAAAGGTGGTAGGGCTTCAAGCTCGTCTGGTTGGCAACCACATCTGGTCCATAAATATGCTGCCAAAATAACCCTGTGTTGTGTTTCGACATAAATGACTCAAGTTTTGGTTCCCATACATGGACGGCAGCGTGTTAGCGATGCTCCTGGCGTCGCAAATATCCATGGGCGACAGTAACTCCTTACTAAGTGGGCCATCAGCCTATCTGGCGTTCACCAGCAGTAAAAAAGGCATTTTAAAGTCCACTCAGGTAAGCAAGTCTAATTATGATTTTAAAATCTCTGCGAAGAGAAATTTGTCGATAGGCGTAATTACATAGACTTTAGTTTTTATGTAAATAGGGGCATTCGGCTGTATACAGTTTTGTAACATTGTATAAGATATCTACAATCTACTTTATGGAGCGTCTTGTAAATAAATGCTGCATAGCGCAGTGCGTATTACGCCCTTCCAAACTACGTAATCCAGTTTTATTAGAACAGAATGAATTTTAATTGGAACAGAGATCTGACAGTGCGATCTGGGTTCGCATGTCCATACGATGGACACATGCCACAAGTGGGGAATCTCAGAGATTTTGTCATTCAACATAAAGCTAATTAAATTTGTAGTGACACATTATGCCTTGTAACTTTATAGTATTCTAGTGGTTAGAAGCTAGATTGAACGTTTTCGATTTTGTAAATATAATCAAAGTTTTAAGTTTTGAATTCAAACTTTCACTTTTATGACTGAAATCTGCTTTCCGACGTTTCTTCTCAATTTCGCTCGGTCAGTGCCTTTCCGCGAATTTTTCTTTTTCTGAACATTAATTGTAAAGAAATTAATAAATAGATATGATGTAGTTATCTATAGCAGTATATTAATCGTAATATAATAAAATTCCTTTAGTATACACATATTTATAATTACATTTTCTAAGTCATTGTACTGAATTGTATGAATTTTAAAGCATCACAGTTTGTCAGCAGTTTATAACGTAAATAATTCGAGATTTTTTCATTTTAGCACATTAGGTTTAGGTTTGTTAGATCGTAGAGGAAACAAGTTAACAGATAATTAAATTGTTTTATGATATTGATGTAGTGTGTAAATTAGAATTTCTCAAGTCAAAACGTCAAAATTGAATTAATACTATAAGAAGACAAGGATCTATGTTTGACATTTTTGGAGAAAAATTAGTATGTATTTGTGTGCATATATTACATTTAATGTTGTTAAAGTTTTGTCAAAATTTGTGTATACAACCCTGCCTCTTTATTCTTCCCATTCTCCAACGTTAGGTTTGTTGGAAGAAATTTTTTTAGGGTTTAGCTCACCTATATACATGTATTCTATTTTTAACTTTTATATATGTATGACGGAAGTCATATTATTTGACGGCTGCACCGGATGTGGCGGCGGCCGAATGTGGCAGTGGCCATTGACGGAAGTCGTATTATTTAACAGCTACACCGGATGTAACGGCAGCCATATTATTTAACAGCTGCGAGAGACGGCGTCTCGCGCTAGTGGAACGTGCACCGAGTTCGCCCCACTTTTGCCTTTATAAGGAGCCGCGCTGTTGAGCCGGCACGCTTTTGTTGCGGGGGAGTTTGCCATTCGTGGCTGTTCTCAATTGTCCCCATGCAGCGGTCGAGCCGGAAACGCGCCTCACGAGGCGCGTGACCGACCACGCTGCCACGGCTGATCGACCCCGGCTCCCACGGGGTGGGAATGCCTTAACGTCCGTAGTCACTGTCGAGTCGTCTGAGACAACAACAGCCTTAGCTTTAAGAAAAAAAAGTCGGCACGCATTTCAAACGAATGCGTCTTGGTGCACGGACCACTGACTTTCGACAGTCAGTACTGCCACTACTGCCCAGTTATTAGACGTGGAACGTTGTCTCAGGCAATTAGTACTGTCCTTATTGCGGTGGGAGCGTGGAACCTGTCTCTGACAGGCAGTACTGCCCGGTTACTGGACGTGGAACGTTGTCTGACAATTAGTTCTGTCCTTATTGCGGTGGGTGCGTAGAACCCTGTTTCTGACAGTCAGTACAGCCCTAGGTGACCGCCCTCACTGTCACATTACTAATTATTTAATTAATTTTATTCCATTTCTGTATTTCTAGATTTAAGATAACTGATTGTTCGACTAAGATAAATTTATATATTGCCATATCTGAGTTGTCCATCTGATGTCTGGGTCAAACCCGACATATAATTTATGTTGTGTACATTTTCTTAGAAGAAAAACTCCAAATTTCAAGTGTCTTTACAACGTAATGTTTATGTAAATTTATCATTATTATATTTACATCGTACGTAGGTACATATATGAACAAGAAATTGGATATAATGTAATCATAGCAGAGATAAAAACAATATCTCTATAAATTGAATACCAAGAGCAGGTAATATACTATGGTCGCCGGCTGATGTAAAATTCAATGTCGTGGCTATTGAACTTGCTCATTCCGATTTACGACTGGTGTCGAAATTAATTCTAATCAAACCGTATACTCCTATATAGAATAATGTTTTATACATTTCTTGCGTCTGTTTTTATTACGAATTATGGGCCACATTGACATTTGATATTTTAAGTGTTTAGTTAAATAAAAGTATATTGATTTAAGGTTTAATAAAATCTTGAATGTGTAACATGAATTTGCTTGAAACATATCGCCTAATAGTAATTAATTAATCTTATTTTTATTAATAAAGCGATTAAAACTATGTTAAATCACAACAATTTTTTATATTATTTTAATAGTGATGAAAACAGACATAGCAGATGAATGTTTTAACTTAAAAATTTGAATTTAATGGGAAAAATTCAATAACTTTTCAAAGACATTTTGTTTTTGTCACATGGGGCAATAAGAAATGACTTTCAAGAGTCTCCCGTCTAACTGGTTAACAAATGAAATAAAAATACTTTAATTAGTTTCGTATAAAATGATTTCAAACCAATTATATATATCCCTAATGTTGACGACCTCCGTAACAGCTAACGCTTGTGAAGGTTACGGGTCCGATGCTCATCCCGAATCTGGGTGTTTATGTAAAATATATATTAAATAAAAAAGTATAATAGTAACTGGTATCTCAGTTGTCTACCCATAACTGAAGTGCTATGCTACTTAGTTTGACACTAGATGGTGTTGTATATGAAACTTAAAGTAATGAAAGAAAAGAATAATGCCAAATTATAAATTATATATTATACCAATAATAGAATGACGTCTTTCAAAGTTATTTTTAAATAACTTTTTTATTTAGTAAGGACAAATAAAGCATAAATATCCGGTTGATTTGAAGATGCTAATTAAAAACTAGTTTTGATTTTAAATTTGGTGACTATTAAATTATTTGCCAGACTCGATAAATATGTATATGCCAGTCATGTTTTTAAAATAAATAATAAGGCTGGTTCCCAATCAGTTTATTTAAAAAAAAATATTTTAACCTAAATCACAAGAATTGAATTGAATTATTAAATACCATCATTACAGAAAATGTTGTCTAAGAAAATAAGTCTTAAAACAAACAAACTGCCCATCAAAAATATTTTACTCTTTATTTTATGTAATTTATGCATATTTTTTTCTTTCTATCTGGCATAACAATTAAAAGGTAACAAGCAAATTTATTTATTTCTTGTATTCTTGTAGCGATTAAAATTCAACAAAATTTAAACAGTTAAAAGTAGACCTCTCGTTCACGCGCCACATGGGTTCTTATATAATACCTAACAATATCTTAATATATAATATCTTAATATATAACCATATATTTCTGTGTAGGGGCGGAGAAAGAATACTAACCTCTGCGGCCGGGGTTGGCCTGTCGTAAAAAGCGACAAAACAATCCACCCTAGCTACGTGGTAGGGCCCCAAGCCCGTCTGGATGGCGACCACCATTGGTCTTATGCATGCCGCCATAATAACCTTGTGTTGTGTTCCGGCATTAGGGACCCAAGTTCCTGTACCCTTATGGGACAGCAGCGTGTTCGCGATGCCACTGGCGTTGCAAACACCCATAGGCGAGGGTAACTGCTAAAGTCTAAGCGGGCTGTCAGTCTGTCTGCTGTTCTACAGCAATAAAAAAATCTTAATTGTAATAATTGTAAATATATAGTTATTTTTTAGTAATATAAAATTATCAGACAGGCTGTCATGGAAGTATAATAATGTCATCTGTCTTTTCAATGGATTCCAACCATCAAAACAAATAAACAAAATCCAGTTTTACCACAATGAACTATGGCTGATGCAAGCACAAGCATTTATTTGTATTACACATTCACGTGGTTGCTTTACGTGCGCACGCACCGCCCCGCTTTTAAGCGAATCGTAATGAAGGTGACTATTGATTAGAAGCTTACATTCTTAGATGATACTTGCACGGAAGTTATTGCATCAGATATATTTTTTTAATAATATACAAGATGTAAATAGTGTTATGCATTATTTATTTAATGCTTTTTTATTTTAGTATTGAACAGCATAATGGATATGATTAGAAATTTACCTAATCGCATAGTTTCATAAATTCAGTTGCATATCTTCTGTGAGTCACGGTTGCACACTTAGTCTGAATGAAGTCTATAGTCCCCTTTTTTTGGCTTTTACGCAGATGAGGGCCCTCAAATCCAATCAATAATTTATGTTTTACCAATTCGAAAATTCGAATAATAAACGACGACTGTTGGTGAGACAAGATAATGTAGCACCAAATTGTCGATACGTGTAATAATATTATTACACGTATCGACTAGTATTCGAAAGTTATGAGCGTACATACGTTTCGAAGATCCATTTTTATTTATATAGAAGAAGATTATCTAAGTACAGTGTGTGTGATGCGATTGATGAAAAAAAATATTACCTCAATGGGATAACTCTTCTGCTTTTAATTGCCATACTGACGGTACTGCGGAAAAAACTTTGAAGCGGAGCTTATGACTCTAGTGACCCGGGACTATTCGCTCTCGAGGTAAAACTAAACACACTAAAACAATGTGCATGTGCACACCTTACAACATTCAAAGCCAAACGGAAGAACGAGAAGATCTGCACCAGGCGGAAGGTCAGGGGGCCGTGGCGCACCCAAAAAAATTAACCCTACCTCTCACAACTTCAGGAGGTACCCGAAATCAGCCTGTATTATAATAATTAGTATCGCTTGTAAATAAATACTATTACCATCAGGTGATTCTATTAGGATAAGCATAACTCTAGCGGGGCAAGAGGGCGCTCCAAGAAAATAAAGAGTGACTGTGAATAGATATAATATTAGGTATTATACACATATGATATTAATAATGCTATTAAGAAGCATAATCTATTTTAGTCCAGTTATATACTATGATTAAAAGTATTATTTTCGGTTTTATATTATATGTATACTTACTGGTATGTTAAATAATTCCAAGAATTTAGTATACTAGTTAGTATAATTTTATGTCGTGTGGAAAAAAACAGAACCAGTTTTCATCGATTCACATTCTTAAATTTAGATAAATAATCAATGAGTCTTTTGACAGTGATTGCTTTCTAAATCAATAAACAAGTCGTATTGGATTAATATCGTAGGAAGCATCCGGTTTAATGAGATTTCATTTCAAAATTAAAATTCAACTAAGTTTAGATATAAATGCGCCTGATTATTCAAACTTAGTTTTCATTATTATTAAATTGTTTTGCAACAGAATCCTCCTTCAAAAAATTATGTCATAAATATGAAGATTTTGATGCTCTGAATCTGTTGCCAATGGCCAATTTTTTCTATCAAGTCTAGATTTTTCGATGTGATTTTTTTTCCAAAATATCATAAATTTAGGGTTTTTTAAATTCTTTTTATGCGTTAACATTACAAACAATGTATATACCTAGTCAGGTCATAAGTATTGTCACACAGTAAAAACTTTTCTTTTAGAATGCTGGCTACAAAAAAGTTTATTGAATTCGAATTTCGAATTGTTCATGAAAATAAAAATGAAGAACTTTTAGAATTTTACTCATTTTTAAATATGGAGTGGACGCTTAAAGAAGACCGTGTTGCAGTTATTGCGTTGCATCGTTGCAGTTACGCGCCAATTCAAATTTTTAACATACTGAAAAATTTGAATATAACCAAAAGATTCGTTTATCGTACCATCAAACGATACAATGAAGACTCTAGTGTAGATGACAGGTCAAGAAGTGGTCGCCCTCGGTCTGTTAGGACTCCAGCAGTGATAAAAGCTGTGAAGGCACGAATTCAAAGAAATCCCAAACGTAAGCAGAAACTGTTGGCCCTTCAGATGGGGTTAAGCAAAACCACGGTGAAAAGGGTGTTAAATGAAGACTTAAGGCTTCGGGCATATCGAAAAAAAAACAGGACATCGTTTGAATGCTCGTCTAATGGACCTGAGACTGAAGAGATGCTGCGCTTTGTTGAAGCGGTACGCGGGAAAAAAATATCGGGAAATTCTTTTTTCGGATGAAAAAATGTTTACCGTAGAAGAGAGCTACAACAAACAAAATGATAAGGTGTACGCACACAGTAGTGAAGAAGCGAGCAACCGTATTCCGCGTGTCCAACGAGGTCATTTTCCATCCTCGCTCATGGTATGGTTGGGAGTTTCTTATTGGGGCTTAACAGAGGTACATTTTTGTGAGAAAGGTGTAAAAACGAATGCTGTTGTGTATCAAAATACAGTCCTGACGAACCTTGTGGAACCTGTTTCTCATACCATGTTCAATAACAGGCACTGGGTATTCCAACAAGATTCGGTGCCAGCTCATAGAGCGAAGAGCACACAAGACTGGCTGGCGGTGCGTGAAATCGACTTCATCCGGCACGAAGACTGGCCCTCCTCCAGTCCAGATTTGAATCCGTTAGATTACAAGATATGGCAACACTTGGAGGAAAAGGCGTGCTCAAAGCCTCATCCCAATTTCGAGTCACTCAAGACATCCTTGATTAAGGCAGCCGCCGATATTGACATGGACCTCGTTCGTGCTGCGATAGACGACTGGCCGCGCAGATTGAAGGCCTGTATTCAAAATCACGGAGGTCATTTTGAATAAACTTTAATGTCATAAGAATCTATGTTTTGTCAAGTTCATTTTGGTATATGAATGGTTACATAATGAATAAACTTGTTACAATTATTTTACATTAAACATGTGACAGAATTTATGACCTGACTAGGTACATACGAAATAGGTTTTTGAAAATTCTGATGACTGGAGACTTTTATTGATGCGTCGAAGATTAGTTTGAAAGCCGTTTTACTTTACAATGGAAATAAATAACCATCAGTGCCTCTAGCACATGCAACAGATATGAAAGAAAATTATGCAAATCTGGAGATATTACTTGAAAAATTAAAATTTTCTTAATACCTAAGTATGGAATATTTGTGCTGACTTAAAAGTTGTCGTTACTGGATTGCAAGGAGGATACACCAAGGAGGAGTTTGCTGTTTTTTTATGTGAGTGGGACAGTCGCGTGAAAGACAAACATTACAAAGTGAAAACCTGGCCACAAAGAAAAAGCTTGACACCTGGACTTAAAAATGTATTTCAAGAACCTCTAGTGCCAAGTGACAAAAAATTTCTGCCACCACTTCATATAAAATTGGGACTCATGAAAAACTTACTGAAAGCTATGAACAAGGATGGTGCAGAATTTTAATATCTCAAAACATCATTGAATCAGTGACGCAAAATTAAAAGAAGGGGTTTTGTAGGTCCGCAAATACGAGAGCTTATGACGGATGAAGTTTTCAAATCGAAGTTGAACAAAGCTAAAAAAAAGCTTGGATGGCTTTTGTAAATGTGTGTTATAATTTTTTGGTAATACAAAACCTGACAACTACCGATAAATCATTCCAGAGCTTCTTTCTGCTTATAAAGCTTTAGGATGCAATATGTCACTCAAAATTCGTTTTTTGGACTTGCATGTAGATTTCATTTCGGAAAATCTTGGTGCCGTGTCAGATGAGCATGGTGAAAGGTTTCATCAGGATATCATGAATATTATATTATGTATAGGATATTATATAGAAAGACGCTACAATGGAAAATAGCAGCAATGCTTGCTGATTTTTGTTGAAACGATGAAAAGAAAAAAAAACTACAAAATAATAATAATAATATTTCGAGGATGATTGCCAAAATTCGCAGGTCGTCATTACCTCTTGTTACTTTTGATGGAATCCAGATCCCAATTGCTGATTCAGTGAAAAACTTAGGAGTTCATATTGATAGAACTTTGTCCTGGGAACCCCAACTTAAAGAAGTCAGTCGCAAAGTATTTGCTTCTGCAGCGTCCTTGCGGAGACTGCGGAATTTTTTGCCACACACAACAAACATTGCACTGGCACAATCCCTTCTTTTACCCATCCTAGACTACGCCGATGCTAGCTATCTTGACCTCGCAGAATACCAGTTAGATAAACTTGAGCGACTCCAGAATTTTTGTATCCGTTTTATATTTGGGTTACGTAAATATGATCATATATCCGAATTTCGCATTAAGCTCAAGTGGCTCCCTATCCGCCTTAGCCGGAATACGCATATCTTGTCTCTTCTGTATAATGTATTGTTTAGTCCCAAGTCTCCTCCTTACCTTAAGGAACGTTTCCAATTTTCCAATGTGAATCAGGGGAAATTCCTCAGGTCATCGATGAACATGAGACGAGAAACACCGCTTAATACAACCAAGTTTTATAACCAGTCATTCAGTGTTCAAGCTGTCCAATTATGGAACATGCTGCCACTAGAAGTGAGACAAGCCCAGTCAGTATCCAACTTCAACAGACTCGTTAAGAATTACTACCTCAAAGTATAATATATGCTGTCTTTATTATTGTACTATGTATGTATGTGTGTGTATGTATATATGTATGTATGTATGTGTATGCGTGTATATATGTGTATATGTGTTTTTATTATATATTTTTATATAACATGTATTGCTTTAATAGTTATAAATATATGTGTGTGTGTATGCATTTATATGGGTATAATAAATATTATTATAAAATTAATTTTTTTAAATATTGTGCAACAGAACCCTGCCCTAGTTTTTGTGCCATATTTCTTTCTCCATCCCAAGGTTGTCTGGAAGAGATCGCTGTCAGCGATAAGACCGCCATTTGTACCTAATTCTAAGTTGTTTTTTGTATTGTTTCATTAATTATATTGTACAATAAAGTATATTCTATTCTATTCTATTGTAATATTTCTATAACGTGTGACTGTAAAATTTGTATTTTTCGCTGTAAAACTTAAACCATAGTCTTTTTTCACTTTTTAACCGATGATAAAAACGGAGGAGGTTCTCAAGTCGACGCGTACATTTTTTTCTTTTTTTATGTATGACCACGCATAACTTTTTACAGAGTAGTCTGATTTTAAAAATTCTTTTTTTATTGGAAAGGGTACCCCGAAGCTGGTCCCATATAAATTTGGGAAAAAATCTCCAACCCCAAGGGTGCGAAAATAGAGAATGATTGATTGTTCACTGATTATATTTATGACCACGCAAAACTTTAACAGAATTGATTTATTTAAAAGCATGTAGTAATTAATAGATTATAGTCACAAAAAATTATAAAATAATTTTTTTTTACCAAAAAAATTAAACCGCCGAAAAAACTGAAAAGCAAAAAATAATTATCCTTTTTTTATTAACCTTAATAACTGAGTTCTTAAACTAATGTAAGTATACCTAAATAATTTTGAGTCGGCGCCAAACAAGCAAATTAATTAATTACGTAAAGCGTGATGCGCGGCGGCGGCGCAGCGTGAAGCCCCTTCGCCGGAAAATGCTGAGCGTTTACGAAGTAATGTCAGCGAGACAGCAACCCGAATGGGCACATACGTGAGAGCACTGGCGCCGATTCAAAATTACTTAGGTATACTTACATTAGTTTAAGAACTTAGTTATTAAGGTTATTAAAAAGAAGGTTGATTATTTTTTTTGTTTTTCAGTTTTTTTTGTAATTGTTGTTACTTTGATGATATCGTTTAATTAAATGGACATTGTATTTAAAATCTATGTGCTTTATTTATTTGCATATTAAAATCCGTGTTTAGATCACCTACTATGATGTTATCATGCATGAAAACAATTCGGAGAATTTTTTTTCAGACTAGTTTTATTATCTAAACTTACGAATTTTGTGAAATCTTAATAAATGATTATTATTATTTTCTAATAACATCAGTTTCAAATCATTCAACATCTATTGCGGATTCTAAAATGTAATCCAGTTTTTGGTTTACGTTGTCATAAAAACCAAACTGTCAAGTTCAAAATTTAAACCAAGTATTTATTTACATAGATAAAACTCTGGAAAAAAACCAAGAGAAAGAAGATATCTTAATGAGAGTCATTATTATTTTTTAGCTGTGGAAAGTAACTGAGTCAAATTTATCAGGCCTAATGACACAAAATGCAAATCATAAAACATTTCGACTTGTAAAAATATTATTAGTTATTGTTTGATAATGTTCATGGGTCACTGGTATTGGAAACAATTGGATGGCATGATATTCAAGTTTTCATTCTTATCATGACACAATGGAATAACTTTACTATAATAATGAATATTGATTTTTAAAACACACATAAAGAAAACTCTGATAGTATTTTGCTATTATCAAAACCCTACATAAAATATAAATTACACTTTTGATGAATGAAGCTGTTTGTATCACTGTTTTTTCAGAGTGAATAGAAATAAAAAATAGAAACAATATATGAAACTACATTTGATTTTTACTAACATAGAATTTGTAATTGAACAACGTAACTTAAAGAAGTTAGAATTTTATATTTTATTTGTAAATATTTAGGATAGTTTTTGTTCTTTACTTTTATTTAATAACTATATATATACCTATAAATGCTTCAATGCTTTAGGCATGGATTGGACAATTTCAAAGTGTATAAGATTGATTACCGGTAATGAATCAAAAAAGTGGTTTAAATGTAAGTTTAAATGGTAATTTTTACTAAAACCAAAACCATTAGAAAATTATGTATATGTTAACAGTATATAAAAATATGCAGGTTTTTTTTAATAAAAGGCACAGCACTATTTTTGATGTAGTTTAATAAAATAATTCGTAAATAATCCACCATACCACAGTGTCCAGTCATCGGGAAAAACTTCAGCACGCTTTTTGTGTTAAGGCCTCTAGACCTGTTGTTAACAAACTGCAAAACAGATACTTGAAATAGGTGTGGTTACATTTGGTTTTTACGAAAGTGACTATAGTCTAACTTCCATTGGTTGAAAGGAGTACTGGTCGTTATCTTTGGCTGTAGTTTGTTTAACGAATAAACAGTAACGACTTTACTAAAATAAATAATCTGTTAGTCGTATTTTACTCTCTAGGTGAGTAATGGGAAAGTTAGTCCAGCCAAGACCATGCACCTAAAGATTGAAGAATTAGATATAAGGTATAAGTATATGAGGTTGACTAATTTTCAGCAAATGACATAGTAATAATTAAAACGCGAAAGAATATTAAACGTCAATTTGAAATGAAACTTCAGTCTATGAAGTTGGAATTAGACTGAAAGATTCTCGTGCATAATTATCGACCTTGCTACCCAAAATACAGTTCGTAAAACCGCGCGAAAAGAATGTCTAAGATTGTGGAATTCTACTAATCTTTTCGGGGTTTTTTGGAAATATAATAAGTAAGTATATGTAAACATGGTTGCTAACAATTGCCGAAATAAATATGCAATCGAAATCCATAAAATGTAATTTTTATGATAATACGTGAAAACTTGTCAAAAGATGAAGAATGTAAAATATATTTACAGTTATTTACGCTTTAAGATTCTCAGAAATTTATCCAACATTTAAATTTTATTATTTTTAATTTCAATGCCTCATAAAATTGTTATGAGAAAGAATTCATATCTACGCCCTAGCGACAATTGTTTATTATTTACCGAAGACGATCATGTCATTGTAAGTATAAATATTATTTTACTTTAATCGTGTTTATCTAGTAGGCGTTGACCGCTCTTTGGGTGGCGATTGGGTTATATTTAATAGCAGTATGTACTCAAACGCCTATAACTTCAAATAGACTAAACAAACATCTTTTTAGTTAGTAGAAAATAAGTTCAAAAACATTAGAAGTTAATCTGCTCGTAGTCCGCGGTCTCCTTACAAATCTGAATCTGTTAGAAATAATAATTTTGTAAGGTAGTTCAGAGCTACTTTTTATCCACTACCCTGAAATAGGAATCGGTCATTTAAGTTTTTGTCATTGTTTCCCATAGTGCGTTTTAATTATTGTTTTTATCTATGCAGGGGCGGAGAAAGACTCTAACGCCATTATAAATTTGTGTTGTGTTCCAGCATTAGTGGCCCAAGTTCCTGTATACTTAAGAGACAGCAACGTGTTTGTGACGCCACAGGTGTTGCAAACACCCATAGCCTGTCTGCTGTCCTACAGCAATAATAAAAAAATAGTGCAACGGCAAGCGAGATTTCAAGTTTTCTCGGTGTTTTTTGATATGTGGAAATGCATGTCGATTATCAATATTCTTTTAAATGCATCAATTTTAAAAGATACTATTTTATTAATATTCCAGTTTACTAAATAAATAGAGGTCTCGTCGGAGGGTAGCGGTAAGAAGGGGTACAGTTTTGCCAGTGACAATAAAATACAGTACAGTACAATACCAGAACTTGGTGTTCAAAGTGAACGTTTCTGCAAGTACTTGCCTGCTGCTACTCTTTTCCTTAGAAAAAGAAGAATATGCATTCAGAAAACAATTGAGTAGGAAACATATTAAAATTGTTATTTCCAAGCACCTTATAATATAATATTGCTGGAGAAATGTGATTTTGCTCGAAAAAAAATGTAGGTGCTTGATGCGAAATATTATTACGAGTAGAAGACGGACGGATCGTTGAGTTTACAAAATGTAAGTATTATAAGAAAAGTGTTAGTAAATAGGGTCGGAAATCCTATAAGAAAAGGGTTTACTGGACAAATTTACTCTTAGAGTACCGAAAGATCAAAAAATTATTCCTTCTGCTTGCTCTCCATGCAGGGGCCGAGTAAGAATACTAATCCCTGCGACCGGGGTAGGCCTGTCGTAAAAGGCGACAAAACAACCCACCCTAGCTACGTGGTAGGGCCCCAAGCCCGTCTGGATGGCGACCACCTTTAATCTTAAATATGCCGTCATAATAGCTTTGTGTTGTGTTCCGGTATTAGTGACTCAAGTTCGTGTACCTTTATGGGACAGTAAGCAGCATGCTCGTGATGCCACTGACATATTCTAAGTGGGCCGTCAGCCTGTCAGCTGTTCCTCAGCACTAGTTCACAGGCATCATTTGGTTTCTCTTTCAGTCGTGTCAACTTTAAGTCTTGGCCTACTACCAAGGGATGAAATAAAACACCAAATTATCTAGGTAACAATATATTTTTGTCATCAACGACAAACTTAACAACAGACTACAACATAGATCTTTTCAACATAAACTGCGCAAGATTATTAAGTTTAACGTTTTGTATTTATGCAATTATTTTGTAAATATTTTCCAACATATCAAAGACTAGTTATTGAAATATTTATCTAATTAAAAAATTTCACGGTCTCACTCAAATAATCAAAATTAAAGAAACTCCGTATTTATTATCGTTTTACTTAACTAACTTAGCACAGTAATAATTATGTTCTTGAATTATATTCCAATTTTTTTGGATCTGCTTTCCGCAACTTTGCCTTCTCGCTTGTGTTTCGCTGTTCTCTTCATTATTTCTAGTCTCCGTTTAGGTATTTTCACAGTAGGTTCCCTGTTAAAGTGTCAGTATGTCTACCAATCAAGAACAAAATACTTTCTCAAATGTTCAATGAAGAGTTTAGTAACTTAAGATTCATTAAAGATATTTAAATAAACAGTGCTATCCTAAGCCCCATCGCACATGGGTATGTACGCTCTGGCGGCTCATTCACTGGAGTGTGTGCATTGCCCCTGGAATTTGTGTAAAGAGTATCTGCTTGAGTATAAACCCTCTCCAGAATATATGGGGGAAAAAAGACCCGTAGTAACAGAAAACAATGAATAAGATATAAAACACCGAATTATAACAAAATACTAAAATACGACAAAATAACAAAGAAATTATGAAATAGGTAGGGAAAAAAACCTTGTAACCTATTGAAGTATCGAATAAAATTACCATAAGTTTGCAAAATTAGATATTCAGCAGGTTTATCCAAAATACAAACGCTACTTTTCGACTCCTGTCGGTGAAATTACACCATTAGTGCTGGCGATTTGGAATTGGATGTTAAATCAATATATTTTTATGATAACATCAAGAACATCTAATCAGCCTACCTTTATTACGTTGAAACGTAGATGCGAACTGCGAGTGCAGTTTGCGATTTTACCCACAAAGGAGAAAACATTAACACTGCTATTGGGTTCCTGGGAGCTTAACCATAATTTTCTCGCTATTTTTTTGACTCAATGTATTGCTTCAGGTTGTAACTTTAGTTTTTTTACAAGAAAGTGACACGAATCGAATTTGGAAGCCATTTTAATTAGGTATACCCATTGTCAAATACTAGATATTTTCTTCTTTTAGCGATGACGATCTCATTAAGATCTCAAAACATATGGCTATCTCCCCTGGCTTCTCTGTTGAATATTATTACAGAAAGAGTTCCCCCCCATCCATATATTATCAGAATAATACTTTTATAGTGCAAATACTATCGTTTGACCCTTTGAATCCAAAAAAAAAAAAAAACAAATACGACATTTAAGGGATATTTTTTTACTTAATATGGTAGCTATTCTTTTTATAGATCGGAAACATATGCTCTACACTAAACGCATAATTAACAGTAAATGAATGGACGGTTTACAATAAAAAATACCAAATAATATATAATATACTACAATAAGTAACATGAGAAATTTGAAGTAACGGTAAATGAGTAAAATTAAAGTCTATTTGAACAAATCTAAAGTTGTTTGATTCGTCTTAACGAATCAAATAAATCTTTACTACTCATTTTGTGAGTCATAGTAACAATGCAGGAATAATGTTTCTTTTATAAAAAAAAAATGTTGCAATTGTATTTTCTTTCAAATAACCGTTATGTATCCGTATCCATGAAATTTAGGTTGATAGTTCTATGTTTATAATTTGTTACAAAAACATTAAATTATATTTTAATCCCTACATTAAAATTGCTTTTGGTTGCCATACGTAAATAATCAATTGACTCGAATAGAGGCAGACGATATGCCTTTCTACAGTTCGCTTATGGTACATACAGCCTTAGTTAGTTTTTGCAAGCTCTTAATTACTTGTCGCCACAACGCAATTTTGGATAACTTATTCTATATCGTTCCCTTTCCTTTATTTATCCACATAAACGCTAAGGAATAGGAAAAATAAATACATAATATTAACAGAGTTAATGAAAATAGCAGACAAATAGCTACTGCAAAGAAATTATGGATACAGTGGGTCTTATCAAGATGCAAACGTTACTTTTGGACTCCCGTTATCGCGTCTATATTGATTATTGTTCGAGTGTCGTGGCGTGACCACGTTTTTGAAGATCATATTGAATTTGGAACTGTTTGATGATCTTTGTCTTACACATGGTTAAGTGTGTTCGTTAACCGGTAGTTCAAGAGTATATAGAGTCAACTGAGTATACGAACTTTCTTAAAACTGTTTGATGTTTGATGAATATTATATTAGACAATATATTCATCCAGAACGAAGTAATATTTTCTTTGCAGATGCTATTAATTTAGTTTTAACAAACCTTAAGTTAAACTTATAGAATAATTGTTATATATTTTTATAATACATGAAACTTAATTTTTACTTCAATGTACAAGTACAAAATTCAACTACTCTGTTTATTTTTGGTATTTTTATGAGAATAATTGATCGTACGCGTAGCACTCAAAGACGTGAAAAAATCTAATTAAAATTATCATTGATTATTTTGTTAACATACCGAAGCATTATTGATTCATGTATTTCGTAATGTTTATTACGTCATAACTCCGAGTGCGGTAGTGTCTCTTTTAATTGATTAACAATGATTAATGTAAAATTTAATATTGATAATGCAATTTATATTTAATTAAAATTTATGGTATATTGTATAAATATATACTTTTTAATATATTGTTTGATTGTATTATTTAATGCAATTTTTTTTATAAAAAATACTATTGATTAAAATTATAATTATGAGTTGTGTTCACAAAGTTGGTCGTAGCCAAATTGGTGTGAAACGTATTGTTGTATACAATCAGATATTTTTTCTGGGTTTATACATAAATACAGTTGCATATAGCTACTATACACTCAATATTATAGAGGATTGTAAAACGCTTTTGGCACTAACTTTAATAAATATTTATATCAATCTCCTTACATTACACATACATTCAAATTTGATATTTACAGCTTATGCGAACATATATATGTGTATATATTTATTTACAACGGTTATTTTTCACATATTAGGGAGTAATGAGGTAATATTAAAATTTCTGAACGTGTACAATATCTACAGCGTTACGTATTATTTAGAAGCACTAGAACATCCATGATGTTATAATTAAATTCGAAACAGCATATACATTACAAATAATTTATATGGCCATTTTTATATTTATACGGGATTTACATTTGTTAAACGTCAAAGCTGACTAGACTCGGCGTAAATATTGTTACTAACATCTAACATAATATTTGATTATATTGCACACATTCACTAAACCTACGTATTTCAATAAAAGAGTGGGCACTATCCCTCTCCGCCATAATTTCGTTAACTCACCGCAAATCTACCCGATGGAATGACATGTTTGACGCGCTTCGACTCAGGCTCCGCTAAGCAAATTTTAATTAGCTCATACTTTTGAATAAATAAACAAGTGACAGACAAAAATATCCATAAGTAGTTACTTTTCAATATTCTGTAATGAATTTAGCAATAAATAAAAAGCATTAAACATGCATGAATTAGTCAAGTAAAGTGATAAAAAGTTGCTTAGGAGCGCGTCGCGTGCTACAAGCTCTAATGACTAGATGGCTGTATGGCTGCTACTCATGTTACGACGAACTGCCTGGACCTGCGTCCCTTAACCCGACTCCGACGCAGATGGCACATGGATGACGTGTGACGCGGATGATCACGACCCCGTTTCCTTATGATTGAGATGCTATGCCAGTACTTATGTATTTCTAGCCAGAGGGACTTCGGAAATCGATTAAAAAAAGAGTTAATTGCTGTCAACGTCACTTACGTTGTCAGTAATTTAGAATTTTTTTTGACACATATTTAGGGATTGAATACGTTTTCAAAAGTGTTCTTTTTATTTTCAGTTTTTAATTATATTTACAAGTAAATAAACGGTGCTTATAAGAAAGCCTGCTTGTTATTTCATTGGTCCCTCTAGATAGTAACACTTGGTCCAGAACCGCACATAAGCACTAATCGATCGCTAGTGAACGCTACAAATGTGAACATGATTCGATATCGCAAAACGATTCTGAAAATGATTGCTTTCGTAGCACCATTACCAATCGATTAAATAATTAGCATGACTCTTTTCACAAAATTAACATCGTAAGATCTATGTTATCCTCATTTCTTTACGAGTCTAGTTTTCTTTAATTTTAGTCACGGAATCGATGGGAAGAATCTACAGGTAAATAGTATCTTTATAATTCGCAATTATTTGGATTCTTATGATGATCTTATCGTTATTTAATAAAAGTATTAGAATTTTATGAAATTCAGTCACTGCCTACTGGTAAAATTGGTTTTATTGCTACAACTCTAAAGAAACAATTTACATTTTATCAGAATGCCCAATATTTCTTCCAAAATTTGGGGACATTTTTAATTTCTAGTATCTCGATACGAACCAACCGGGCAGTGTGCATTGCTATTAATCAGTTTACGTACCGTTCGATAAAATTTGAAATGTAACGCCTCCCTTGTGCCATTAGTTTCCATAGCCCGCTTATTCCCTGCGTCATATCGCCAATTACTTGTTTAGTTGCAACGTCAGATTCAGAGTTCGTGAACATGGTACGCCGGCATCTATTCCCGTAGTAGTGGACGCGTTTATTAAATTGCTGTAGCCGACTTCTTCGCATTTGATAAAATTCATGATTATCACACGTTAATTTAAAATAAATATACACTAGCTTAATAAAATACAGATTACAACTGGAACATTAGGATATAAAATTATTTCTTGCTATAGTACTTGCTTCTAATAGTCTTTTTTTTATAAAAAAAAACTATTAGAAGAAAAAACTATTATTAGTTCTATAAAATGAAAAAAAACACTTTAAATACAATACAAATAGAATAAACAAAACATTGCACAAACAACACAACAACAGCTGCAATTTTCATTTAACGTGATATCCATAATATCATCTTGGTGTTAATGTCGTCGGCACTTTCCTCTGGTAAATCAGAATTCATCTGATGAACAATTCATTTATGGAACGCGCTCTCCACATTGGTCGATGTGTGCTCGGCAGGTAGCATGCTCAAAAGAGCATGTGGCAGCGCAGGTTGGAATTGGCTATTCCGTGGTGTGCGCGGTGAGGTCGACCCCCAGCATCGCGCTGCCCAGCGCGGCCGGTGGATCGCTGGCGGGGAGGGACAGTAGATGTTAGGCCTCCAGGAATATAAGGGCGGTTGGCTTTGGCTCAAGATTTGATTTCTTCGCTTCCACCACGAGGAACTCTATTTCCTGAAAGGTATAAAAATTAAAGTAAGAAATTTTTTACACACGTCTGTGCTCTAATTCTTCTATATCCTGAATTCCTGACTTACGATACAAGCCTTTGTTCAAGCTTCAATAGCGATAATTAAATTTATTATTATCTGCGAAACGTTTTCTAGTATTTTATATTGCAGTGAAAGGTATCTAAAATTAATCTATATAGATTAAACCATGATATCAAGATAACGGTGTGCTAAAGATTTTATAATAAAAATATTTACCGGTTTATCTCTCTGAGCAAAAGACTCAGCTATTAATCGGGCAACATCCTGATGCTGCATGCCATCTACCCGATGGCCATCGACTGCTAATATCAATTGGCCCACCTCTAACCCACCGGCTTCGTAAGCTGCCCCATGTTCCTATGAAAAAGCAGTACACCACTTATAATCAAAGAGAAAAGCATACTCATGTTATTATCAGACTTAAGTTAAGTCTGAGCAACTGAAGAAACTATCACAAGTTTCAATTACAAAAGTTCTTTGCTGTATTTAGATATACAGTAAAACGAAATTACTGTTGCGAGTAAAAAGGTTTCATGATGGCCATTATGAAACAATTATAATAGTTTTTGTACTGTCTTTTCTGCTGAGACATTGATTCCTTTGATAATATTTCATTCTCTGTCCAGCAATCCAATATCATATATACACAATTTCATTAAACCTAAGTCATTTTCATATTTTATTGCAATTCAAACATTTTAATATATTATCATATATTAAAACATTTTAGTTACAGTTGTTCCAGAGAAGACGTTCGTTTTATAAATAAAATTATCTCTATAACTTACATGAATATTAATGATCCTAGGTAGCGGGTGTTTCGTGTTAGCACCTCCTTCAATAGCAATACCAAGTATGGGTTTTGTTTTCTTAACCGTTATATGGAGATTGCCGTGATGGTCGGACACGACACGAGCGCTGCGGCCGTCCTCCGTTTGCGGCTCGCCATGTTGCAGCCGCTGCATTGATTGGTGCCTCCGGATCCCTCCCCGATCATCAAGCAATGCTCCGGATTCCTCTTTCATGTCAAAGCTTCGTGATTTGTGAGATAGTTCCTGTGAAAATGACATACTTTACGATTCAGATAATTTGAAAAACACATAAAAGGCAACTGCACAAATTTACACATTGAGACATTAAAACTAACTTCACGTATATTTACAAGATCAAAAGAGAGTAACTGTGAAACTCCTACTTCGTAAATCTAACTAAACCACATCCATAGGTCCACTAATAAAGGTGTTTTTTAAACGTAATGCTCTAAGGCTAATTACAGCAGAATTTGGAAACAGCCTCTACATTACAAGTGCTCTAAAAGTCGAAGTCGTGTAGCTGGGTGGCAGAGGGCAGTAATTTGTACAATCTCCAGTTTAGGTACACCGACGGATAGCGTTGCTTACAACCTTGTGCCTCTCAGTTACAATGTTCCAGTGATAAGTACGTCTTATGTATTGAGAAGCTGTAAGTGAGATGTGTGCTTGAGGCTTGGATTCATGCGTTTCGATCACTCGGTGGCGTGGGTCAAAGAGGTTACTTTACAAGTGTCATATGTATGTTATATCTATGCTCAGTATACATTTTGAGTATTTTTAGTTTACAAATAGTCAATAATATTTTAAGTGATTAAAGTACGCGGCGAAATAAAATAAAAAAAAGATTATTGCCACCATGCTTTAAATTTGGTGATTTGATGATGAAAAAAATAAATACAATAATTTAAAAAAAAAATAACGCGCTCAAATATTCCAATTCAGGAATTTGTGGAATGAAACTAAATTTGTCATGCAGCACTTTAGCTTGATCAAGTCAAGACAATAGAGGTATATCTACAGGCTTATGGTTTAACCGGTATGATAAATCTCTGATATGTGCGCCGCTACTCGGAAATAAATTTAATCAAATTATACGTTAGGCGATAAAACCAACATCAAAATGAAGTGCAACGATAAGATAAGTGAAAACATACAATAATAAAATAATCCTCTAACACCAAGCAACTGTCTTCTTTAGAAGCGAAAATCCAATGAAAAGTTTAGAAGTCGGTTTTAGTAAATCGTGCAAATGTAAGTAATTTTATCAAGTGCTAGGACAGTCGGCTGGTCATTCCGGGGGCGCGAGGCCGGGCCACTTACTAGAGGTCGTCCCCAGTACCACGACTTTACTTTCTGCGTCCAGCCACCGAGTGATGAGCGCAGCCCCTCGAGATAGCCACACTGAAACATCACACTCGCTCATGACCAGAACATTTCCACCTAACTCCCGTTTTGGCCATGGGCCGAACTTGTGTCATTTGTTATGGTGAATGTTTTATAGTGATTAAGCATTTAGCATAAAAAGGCCGTTTGTCTTGGCTTTTATTTCCCAACTCTAAGATAAATATATTAAATAATGAATGAAATACAGTTAATTCCACTTCTTAAACTAAAACTGAGTTCATTATGTAATAATAGAGTAGCACGATACCATAGCAAATATTCTAACCATCTACCGAAAACTATTAAATGCTATTATAATAATAAACAACTGATTAAGATCGTTTTTTACCCATGACTTAAAACAAGCGCTACTTCTTAATAACACTGGAAATTTTAACGCATTTTAAAAGAAAAAGTATTAAAATGGATTGACATACCTGATCCTGTAAAACGAGAAGCGTGAAACAAAGGAAAAATCACATAAAAGCCTTATTAAATACAAGCAAAAGCGATTGCGCCGCCAACTTTCAAGTCATGCAATAAGTCCTATTGTGTCGCGCGCGTTGCAGGTTTACTTTCCATCAATTGTATCTTTAGTGTTTGCAATGTCAACAAAATAGAGCGTTGCCTCACAGAAAAACACCGCATTACTTTAAGAATACTTCTTTTGTTTAATTTTGGTACGAGATGTTATTACAATATACTCGTATGGTTACTTCATAGGATGGACTCATTAGATGACATGATGATGATGAACGATGACTAGTTACATCTTCGTGTTGCATTCTAATTACAAATCAGTTTATTTTTTTAAATCAAGTATTGGGCAAAAGGTTTTATTATGCATTCCCTAATTTTGGCCTCTGTAAATATTAAAGCAACTAGTTTCCTTAATATTTATTTACAACATCCAAGACTTCGGTTTAATATTTAATGTAATTCACTTTCACAATGCTCAATACTAGTTATCTGATGTTACTATCAATAATCTAGGGCTGCTCCGGCTGCACGGTATGTCTCGTTAGCCTCTCGTATAAATAATAAGATAACATCGGTAGATGTCGGACACCACGCGCAGCTATCAACGCTGTCTACACACCTTGCTCCATAGTTAGACACTAGTGATACTAGTCTCAGATATAAATCAGTTTTATTTCTAAGTGTATTCGTAGAATCCTACTTTAGTTTTGTCGCTTGATAAATTATCATTAAGTTCTTATATTTAATTTTATGTTTATTATCAATACTAATATTCTAAATGTGAAAGTCACTCTGTCTGTCTGTTTGTTACGTTTTCACAGCTAAACCGCTAAACCAAATTTGATGAATTTCGTTAAAGAGGTTTGTCGGATCAGATAGTAAGTAGTAAACAAAAAAAATTGTCTAAGGACATACGTATTTATAAGATTAGGTCAAACAATTACTGTCTTATTTGAGTTTGGGACTTGAATGAAACGTTCCAATATATTTATTTATTTATTATTTAATTACATATATGATATTGTTCCATATTAGTATAGTAGGTAGGTACATATTGAGGTATTAATATAAAAAGTAATATAAAAATATAAAATACTGTGTTAATTTTTGTAATCCACAAATATAAGAGTAAAGCTTTTGTTCGTATACTTCGTATGTATATCATATTCATTTTTAAAGTGTAACGGTTTCGAGGTATTTACGTTGATTACAAGTTGAATGTTTTTGGGACGTGACGCTTACGGCACTTTTAGAGTTATTAGGTAAACGTATTCGATACCTTGCGAGATAACATTTCCAGCACTATACATTATATAATTGCAATTTTTTGCATTTTGACACGTAAAATATATTGCCTAATATTGCAAATTCCAAATATAGGTATTTATGTGTTTAATAAAAATATAAGAAAATAATTTGTTTAAGCCGTAATTTAATGAAAATCTTTGGATTTTAATATAAGTGGAAAAATATAATAGTAGTTCAGTTTTTTTAAATGTGACTCAAACCTGCCAAATCTGATTTTGCCAATGTTCAAGTAAGATATAAAGAAAGAAACTAACAGGTTTAATGGTGAACAAAAAAAGGCTAGCGCCTAGCTTTTTTATTTTCCATTAAATCTGTAATATGTAAAAAGTATATTAAACAATGAAATTATTTATTGATAAAATAGACATGACAAGGGTTAGCAAAAGTAGTAATAGAGGATTAAACAGTTAGTTTCCTGCAATTGTATAAATAACCTAATTTATGATTAAAATAACTTAAAGAAATGAGTAAGCAACTGTTTGTATAAATAAATTATCTGTGAGCCAAATGTTATTATCCGTTAGCATTTGATTAATAACTCATTGAACATTAGAGGTGCCCGTTATGCAATTAATTCGAATGCCGCTTGCAAATCACTTTTAGTGATGGTAAGGTTTTTAGAACTAACAACGTATAATAATTAACAAATAACTAATTTATAGAATTATAACGCTGTACTGTATTGCTACAAAGTTTTTGACATATTTTTAATTGTTTAGAAACTTTATAAATTACAACTTAGAAATTAATAAGTAAGTATATAAGTAGAATTTTATTAAATTTTGTCGAATAGTAAAACCGTTTCAGACAACCAAACTAATGGACGCCGAAGATAAAGATACCGGAAGTTATTTCTTCCGACATCAGAATCGTAACTTCGTTAAAATACTCAATTAGCCTAGAGACCTTCCAATTCATCTTTTTATTGAATTCTTAGGTAAACTAAGATTTATGAATGAAAAATAATTTACATATTTGCGACTTTTGGTCTAGTGACTCTGGAACCTTGGGGTCCATAAACATATAACCTTTATCGAGAGCTGTTAATACACTTAATAGAGGTTTCATGGGATCACAAAGCTGGTTTGTATTTAGGGCAAAGGCAGCGTTTTGGGAACGTTTCTGGCCGAAAGCAATTGGAATCAATTTATTATTTGTAGTTTTCATGTGTTTCTTTTTTTCATTTCTTTTTGTAATATAATATAGTTTTAAATGTAATTGAAGCATATTTCTTTTAAATAAAAATATAAAAATTTATTACGTTATAATTAACATTAAATCCACATATATTTACATAAAATGAAAAAGAAATATATATTAAAATGATTAAATATTAAAGGTTCCTGGTAGCTCAGTGGTATTAGACTCGGATATCAATCTAGATGTCCCGGGTTCAAGACTACTAGTTTTCCTCGCCTAATGTGCATATTGTAGCATTGTTCTTGCTGCGGAGAAGTGGGACAAGCGGTGTAGCGGACATGCGTACGAAAACTTCTCATATTTTTTCGATTTACTTTTTTCTGTTATTCGACCAGCAAATAACAGAAAGGCAGGAACGGCTAGTGTTATAAGAACTAAAGTTACCACCGCTTCACAACATGGTAGCTATTACAAGGAGAAGAATCGGTAAGACTCCTAAGCAACATGTCTAATTTTAATATAAAAAATAACAGCCCACCGCGTCCCACTGTTAGGCTCGGGTCTCCCCCAAGACGGACTGGACGTTTTACCTGCCACGCTTGGTCAAGGCAGATTGACGAGCTACGCTAATGGCAATACCGGTAAGCAGGTTTCCTCACAACGTTTTCCGTACTTGAAAAACTGATTCGTACGTGAGACATTTTGAGCATTGGTCTCCGATTGTAATACCAACGAATTACCTCTAAAAAGTAACTTATAAAGACTACTCGTATATTATACGAGATTTTATTAGCTTTTACATACATCTGGACCATTGTGCAATACAATGTTGTTAGTATGTTGTTGCTATAGAATCCGTAAACATATATATATACCGTTTTTTAAATACAAAATAATTTTAAAAATAGCCAAGTTGTGTTATTGTTTGAATGGAGAACAATGTTCTTTGTTTTAAAATGATTTAACAATAGACGTGGAATTCCAAACAGAAATGGAGTTTTTATTTAAAAATGATTTCTAGTTTTTCTGAATTTCTTCTTAATGACATAGATAAATAATAACGGGTCTTTCATTAAGCGCTTTATATCTTTAAATTTAAATAAAACAAAGTATGAGTTAGATATCATAGAAAATCCTGTGACAACTTCCGTGGTGAAACGGCTGCGCGTTAGAATGATTGCGGAGGTCACGGATTCGATTCCCATCCAGAGTGTGGGTGTTTATTATATATATTATTTGCAAAAGAAAAGTATAAACGTTGTCTATGGATTATTTAGTACCCATAACGCAAGTGGCTCTGCTACTTACTTTGAGACTGAATGGCGTTGATGAATTGTTATTTAAAAGCTTGCTTTAGAGAAGTACCATGTGTTGTATGTATTTTTGTGCCAAAAATTATAAATAATGATTAACAATAATTATAAGAGTTTAGCATCTAGAAGTTAATTCTGTAATTTTGTGATTAAAGCCACACGACACGGCGGTATTCTTTGATATACGAAAATCATTTCCAAGCATGCAGGTGTATGGGATCGCTCAATGATTTCCGGTTTGTCAAGTTTTCGACAGATGTGCCGTGGGAACCGACGCTCTCTACATACTACTTACTAAGGATCTGTATTAAATTCCTCTACGTCTGTGAACGTCCAGTTATTGACACAGACCTTCCTGTAAATTCTTCGATTTGACCTGAATTTCAATTAAGTACAGAATTTCTCATTAATAAATATTTTAGCGTATGCCATTGGAATCATCAAACTACGAAAGAAGCCTATGCTAGTGGCCAGTATGTGTCTTAGCTATGAGGTAAAGTTATTGCAAAATGCAGACTTTTCTATTACACAATCTTAACTAATAACTATATACTTGGGATTATAATGTGATTATACTAGTTGACTCGGCAAGCGATGTTCTTCTGCCATATGAATTTTAAAAAAAGTAGCCTTGTCCTTCTCCAAGGTTCAATTCTATGACTACCAAAATTTATCAAAATTGGTTCAGCGGTTTAGGCGTGAAAACGTTACAAATAAACAAAATCACTTTTGTATTTATAATATTAGGATAAGCATCATTTATCTCTATGTTTTTATATTTTTTTATGTGTTTATTATCACAAAATATATAAGGAGTACATATTAAGCATATGTGTTATATTCAACCTAACACATTATAAAAAAGTCTTATTTAATAATGTAACATTATAATAAGATTTTTTCCGATCCCATTCCATTCCCCATTCCTTATATTATGTACTTTGTGCCCATTCCACAATCGTAAGTTTTTAATGTTCAAAATATACAAAAAATTTAGGCCACTAAAGCCATTGGCAACTGTAATTTTTAAAGCACTCATATCTTATATTGCATTTTAAAATGTAATTTAATGTACAAAGTTATGCAACTACATTACTTGTTTAATATTAATGCGTTGAATAAGCCCTAATCTTTGCTCCGCATCTCGTTTACATAATATTCGCTTTCACACTTCGAGCTATTCATGTATTTGTCATATGAAATACATAAATAATGTAAATAAATTTGACAGAGACTTTTAATTTAACTTTGTTTTAAAAAATATCAAAACATTGCAGGAAATGGAAATACAATCAAAAGATATAATATTTACGTCAAAAATCGTTGAAGAATGATCTTAGTTTTCGCAATTAAAACTGAAATGAAACTTAATAATGGTTTTTATTAATAAAAATAATAGAAAAACCCGCCAGATGGCATTGAATCGGGAAATAAGATGCTTTTTACTATATGTTGGTAGGTTTATTTTTCATTATATTGGTTTACATATATAGTATGTATGTATAATTTTACTGAACCTTTCTTATATACTATCCCACCATTAGTCACTTTTTAAAATTCAACATAACCTTTCTAAAAATAACTCGAATGCTCATTGAGTTTTAACACTTTCGCCCTTAAAAGAAACATTTTTCTCTTCCTTAAAATTCGTAATTGATTATTTAATTATTACCTAATCCATATTTTTTTGCTGGCACAATAGAACGTATATCCAAGGCAATTAAGATATTTTTGAACGTTAAAAATAGATCTGTCATATTTTCTTTTTGCTAAATTTAAAATAAATTTTTGCATACTTGTTTCGTCTTGTATATCTTCTCTCAGGCCTGGCTATCATAAATGTGGCTCTGAAAAGATTATTCATACATTTTACTTGATTGTCAAGTAAATTTGATCGGTAACCGTAAACAAACTGAGCAGGCTGTTAAACGTCGCGAACGCTGCCACTCGCTAGCCTCCGTGTTTTGGGTCAGTTCTGTTCAGTATAGTTTCATCTTTCAACGCGTGGATACGTTGTACTCTTTATTTTGTTTACACATAATTAATACAGTGCATTTTCTGTAGAATAGAAGTGAAAGGTTAGTAAAATCTGCATTGTTTTATTTATTTTTTTATTTTAGAAATTGTTGGAAATTATTTAAATAGTCACATCGCTTTTTATCGGCAGTTGAGCGTAAGGTGTAAGCAATAGCTTTTGTTTTTGTTCATTACATTTAACCACACGCTATTTTACCTTGTTTTAGGTTCATATAATATTTTTTTTCACGACCTCGTAATTTTTCACAATAAATTACATTTTGATTTTTTCCGAATTAAATTTCGTATAAATATTCTCGAATTTGCCTCCAATATTACTGATGACAAAAGTATTATTTCTTAAATCAATCCGAGTGCATAAGAATAATTAATTTATTTATTGATGATGATATACAAACAGATAACAATCTCAAAAATAAGGTTAGGTACATATCTATAATTCGATGTGTTGGTTATTTCGATTATTATAAATTTTTCAATCAATGTGCTATATCATTTTTAATTGGCTCTCATATATACAAAAGTTATTTTATTAAGAGTAATAATACCCCGTGCTTTGATTCTCCGGAAACAACAATATGTTAAGTGTGGTGCGTTTCAAATGGCGGTTGTGTAATTTACTCACAACAATAAGTACCAGCAAAAACCTTGTGTGAATTAAAGTTATTCTGAATATATCCATTACACGCTGAGCTCGACGTTGGCCGGTTCTTTTTGGGCCACGGACAATATTCAAGCTTAAACTTTTCACAAAGTATATGTGCGTACGTAAATACATACATCTTATATGCGTATTCTGACAATTTTGGATGACTTCCGTGGCGCATCGGTGTTCGCACGTCTGAACACCTGCATGGGTCAAAGGTTAGTTCGTTCAGTTCCCGTTCCGAGTCTAGACGTTTATATACACTATGTTATATGTATTTGTTTTTATTTATAAAAAAGTTTGTTTTGACGTAAAAAAAAGTTACGATAATGATGATTAATATGACAATCGATTTTTGCATTGTATTGTATTTTTGTATTGTTGTATTTACAATAAAAAAGTATTTAAGAATTACAGTTGTCTATTACCCACAAAACAATCTCTCTGCTGCTTAATATGGGTGGGACTAATGGCACTTTATTGCGAGTATTTATGTCATATATATTTATTTTCTTTATTTATTTATAATATTGTAAAAGTCATACGGAATGATATTAATAAGGAGTTAACATTATTACTTATAGTATAATTTTACAACAGAAAGAATGGAATGTAACAAAAGGGACTAGTTTTTTTTTAATATATTGACATTAGCACTAGCAACAAGTATGTCATATGCATCATTTACCATCTGTTTTAAATATTAATAAAAATGGATGAAGTTTCCTGGTTTAAGAAATGTAAATAATTTAAAATAATGTTCTACTATTACTAATATTGATTTAGATTAGTATAATTATATGCAAGTAATTTTTTTTTAATAATATGTACTGAATTATCCAATGCCCAAGATGTGTTTAACAACATTATGTAATGTATGTAATACGACATATCAGTGGTTACGCAAGTCTGATTGTGTCGGTGGATTCGATTCCTATGAAGAACAAAATATTTGCATAACGAAAATGGTGTTTAACTCTATGTTTGAACAAATAGTCTAATGTTTGGTTGTAATTAAAATATAGAAAGAAATAGAAAGAAAGAAAGAAAAGCATTTATTTAGGAACAAAATATACATATGATACATATTATACATTTAAAAAAGTTCACTATAATAATAATTTTAGTCCTAAATTGGACCTAATTCAGCATTAATGCTGGTTTGTAAAACCAGCGCTGGTCTTCCATTAGGCCCTTGGAATGACGTCACGAACACTCCAAAACCTTCATCAAACCCCCACAAAATAAACAATACTAACAAAAAAAAAACATCCATAGCGTTACACAAAATAAAGGTAGGTTAGGTTAGGTATGAAAACAAAAAAAAAAATATACAGTTTAATCATCATAATAATATACAGTTTCGATCATCAGAAACTAGATGGTAAAATAAAAATATATTGCGAGAGAAAAACACATTGAGATCACCGTTGTTTGTAACTTGTTAATCCGTCTTGAACAGACGCGAGGGCAGGGTGATTGGCCACAGTAAAATGGCGAAAAAAGTTTGATTTCAAATTTAAATAATACTAGTTTTCTAGTAAGTTATACAAACAAGTTACGCTTCACTAGTAACTATGAATGCAAAAAGGACATTAATTCAAAGACCTTCAAGAGAAGTCTAACATTGTCTCATAATAAATATGTATTTTTTACCTGCATCACAGACAACGATGTTCCATGACACGCTTTCTATTATTCTCACTATTGGAAACTATTAACCACGTAGATTGGTCCACTTACTGGTGATTTTTGGTGCCCACTATATCCGATACTAATGTTCAATCGTGACATAAGATGCCTTCTTTTATACATTTATTATGATTTAGTATCTTAAAATTTATATATGTTAATTGATTGCTCAAACATGCGACTTTTTTTCGTGAAAAGTACAGTCTATATTATATACTAGCTGTGTCCGCGACTCCGTCCGCATGGAATAATGACTTTGGACAGCATTTTTTGTATAAATCTTATGGTTTATTTTGGATTATTACAAACCCTATAAACCCTAAAATATAAGTAAGTGAAATATACAAACAGTCAGTGTTATCGAATACAACTGTTACGCCATGCGCCTCCGGAATACGTGCGTAGAACTTCCAAAGTCCAGCCTAAGCTAATTCATATGATTTTTATTCCTGTTTCATATGATTGATGATATAAATCTTTAGAAATAAAACCTACAAAGTCCAGCCTAAGCTGAACCCTATTTCATATGATTGATGATACAAATCTGAGGTCAACTTAAATTGGATTATAAATTTCCAAAACTGATCATTTTTAACAAAAACTATTTTTTTTTTCTAAAATAAAAATAGCCTAAGTTACTCCTTGTTACATCAGCTATCTGCTAGTGACAGTCCTGTCAAAATCGGTGCAGCCATTTCAGAGATTAGTCGGAACAAACAGACAGACAAAAATTGTAAAAAATGTTGTTTTGGTATATGTACCGTGTATACGTCCGAATGCACTTAGTAAAAAGCGGTTATTTTAATATTACAAACAGACACTCCAATTTTATTAATTTGTATAGATATGAATAATTTATAAAAATCTATACAAATAAATAATGTTAAAATAATACTACAGCTCGAGTTAAAACAAGTTCCTCGTATTACTTTTCGTATTGAGAATTTTCACATATAAAAAATAATTAATTCTATTTTGGCATTGAAATGAAACCTTACAACGACTTTTTATATTCGCAAACTTATTCATACGTTAGATGTTGAGGATAATCGCTTAGTTTTGGCGGTTTTTAAATCTTGGTCAAGGCATTACTGCACAGTAATAGTAGTTTTAATCCGTTGCGCTAAAGCCCCATTTGGACGATGAAAGTTTGTAGGTAAAATTAAAAATATAGAAATCCATGTGTCCACTTGTTCATAACTATTAAAAAAAAACAAAAACACCTGTTACGTGTTGCCATCATATAAGGATTTAAATTTTTAATATTGCTAGGTAAATAAATTTTAACATGTGAAATAATGAACGACCTCAGTAACGTAATAGCTGACACACGTGGAACGCCTGCGGGTATCATAGGTTCCAGCCCGTTCCGGGTCTGTTTTTGTATATGTCATGTACCTATTTAGATAGATAGATAGATTGTCACCAACTTAACCTAATGATATAATACAAGTTAAAGAGAATATTGTAAATATTGGAGACAATGGGCGGCCTTATCGCTTTAAGCGATTTCTTCCAGGCAACCCATATTATTACTATTGCCAACCTATTTATTTCCTAAAAGAAAAGTATATTCGTTGTCTAGTATCCATAACATTTTGGGACCCGACAGCGATATGTGTCACAATATATTTATGATTATGACAACGTCAGAACAATAATAAGGTGCACGTTTCGTACGTGCTAAACATGTTGCTCTTATGTAATGTTGCTCACCGTATATGTATATTTTTATTGAAGGTGACCCAATTTCCTGTACCCTTATGGGACAGCAGCGTGTTCGCGATGCAGCTGGCGTTGCAAACACCCATAGGCGACGGTAACTGCTAAATTGTAAGCGGGCCGTTAGTTGTCTGATGTCCTACAGCAATAAAAAAAAGAAAAAAACGTAAATAATAATGCAAAGTATGCTTGTATGGACCTTATAAATACCAAAAATTTTGTATGAAACCCCTTCGTGTAGGCGTAGAGAAAGAATATCCCTGCGAGTGGTTGCGGCCTATCGTAAAAAAGGTACAAAATACCCTAGTTAGGCTCTAAGGCCATCTCGATGGCAAGCACCCCGGTCTCTAGATATGACGTCATAATCAACTTGTGCTATGTTCCGGCATAGGTGATCCAGGTTCTGGCCTATGGTAACTGTTTATCACTAAGTGGGCAGTCAGCCTGTCTACCATTCCACAGCAATAAAAAAATTAAAATAATTATATTGCAACAAATACTCCATTGGTAATTTTATCTAACAAATTCTCGTATCACAATTGTTTTATGTAACCACATTTTTGTGTTGCGTTGCGAATGTTGCGTTGGTAGAAGGAAATTTTATCAATACCATATGTGTCAAGAGCGCTAAATTACTTCACCGATACTCTGAGGTTTTTGTAACGTATTGCTTGCGCATGCGTCGATATTACGAGTACAGTTGAAGTCACGAACCGGAGACAGTTCTTAGAAATGGGTTAATGTTACGTTGAACTTACTTTAAAGTTACGTCTAACTAAAGTGTTGTGGACGACTTATCTTGAAATATTTTATAATAAATAAATAGTTTTAATTTTATTCACTCTTAAATCTTGTTCTAAAAGGGCAGGACTTTTTCCAAATTATTATCAACGCAATATGGCAGGTGTTATTACGGACTTATAATTTTTTATAAAATCACTATAAATATTACATACAACTTTTTATCCGTGCAGGGGCGGAGAAAGAATACTAACCTCTGCGGCCGGGGTCGGCCTGTCGTAAAAAGCGACTAAACAACCCACCCTAGCTACGTGGTAGAGTCTCAAGCCCGTCTGGATGGCGACCACCTTTGGTCTTAAGTATGCCGCCATAATAACCGTGTGTTGTGTTCCGGCATTAGTGACCCAAGTTTCTGTACCCTTATGGGACAGCAGCGTGTTCGCGATGCCACTAGCATTGCAAACACCTTTAAGCGACGGTAACTGCTAAATTCTAAGCAGGCCGTCAGCCTATCTGCTGTCCTACAGCAATAAAAAAAATACAGTTGACCATTCGGAACACTGGCACCAAGCGACATAACTTCGAGGTTCTGAATTATATTCTATACATTCCTAAATTTAGATTACTAAGTTTGCGTCTAAATAGATAATATTTTCATATATAATATAATTGTTTTGTTAGTGTTTAATGAGAAAATTCATCTTGAAATTAATCGATTATAAGAATGTAGAAAACTATAACGCTGCTAACTTTACATTAAGTAATTACTAAATAGGTATAGATACGGTTATTTAACAGCTAAAGCAACGTGGAACTTATTAAAAATTTAAATAAAAGAATCTATTATAAAACACAGAGATGTATTTCAACGCGAGAATAATTAAAATAAACGACGGTTCATCCAATTAAGGTTTTATTCAGTTATTACAAATTCATTAAAAATACACGGCCTTTATGAGATCTTAAAAATACTGTTTTTTAAGAGCTCATAAAGGTTAATTACACCTATACTAAGCAATGTTAAGTATATCTTTATAATACTAAGTATTACAAAAATGATATTAATAAATAAAATGAATGAAATATATCACAAGATGTTAGTGCCCTTTCAATACAAATACAATACTAGTATAATCCAAATATCTAAGTCTATTTCTGTAGCACGTATAAAACTATAATTACTGTATGACATTATTATAATAATTTTATTTAATGATTTTGTTTTTCATTAATCTGGTTTCTGAAATAAATTGTTATTATTACAAAACCCTTTAGTCTATCGTGTGACGGAATTAGCGTCATCGTCATAGGCAGCCATTACACACTCAATCTAGATTGTGATCCTTGATCGTGATCATTGATCTCAATCCAGATTGACTGTGTAAGGTATTTGATTGACGGATCGTGAATTCTGATCAGAAAATATCTAGATTTTTTGAAATCAATGATCTCGATCCATTGACCGCGATCCAGATTGATCGTGTAGTGCGTTCAAATTACGTCAGTCTGCGTTCGCACCGCGATGGAGTCGGACGACAACAACGACGATATGCCGGCCCGGCCGCCAGTGCCACCAACGTCGAAAAGACCGGATATTTCTCCAGATGAAGATTTTATCTTAACCCTCGAAACTTTCCCAAAATTATGGAATAAGAAATGCAATGATTACATGAATAAGTACAAACGAAGAATGGGTTATGAGAAGCTCTTAAAAATCTTGATTAAAATAAAACCACGTGCCACCATCGACGACGTAAAGAAAAAAATTAATAGTCTGCGGTAAAATTACAGAAGAGAATTTTTTTATTGCTGTAGGACAGCAGACAGGCTGACGGCCCGCTTAGAATTTAGTAGTTACCCTCGCCTATGGGTGTTTGCAACGCCAATGGCATCGCGAACACGCTGCTGTCCCATAAGAGTACAGGAACTTGGGTCACAAACGCCGGAACACAACACAAGGTTATTATGGCGGCATACTTAAGACCAAAGGTGGTTGCCATCCAGATGGGCTTTATGGCCCGGCCCTACCACGTAGCTAGGGTGGGTTGTTTTGTCGCCTTTTACGACAGGCCTACCCCAGCCGCAGAGTATTCTTTCTCCGCTTCTGCACGGATGAAAATGAGAATTAAAAAAGATAGTCACTTGGAAATGGTCGGGTTCTGGTGCTAGTGAGGTTTATGTACCAAAATCATGGACATTTAAGTATCATCTCCAATAGCAGCTGGGGACATTATGGCTGAAAATTTTAGGCATTCAATAGTTCTGCCAGTCGCGAGGTAACGTAATGTAACAGACAGTTTTTCTTTAGGGGTTATACTCTCTCGCATGCAGGTATACTTTTTTAACAAGTGCGGTGTGACCATTTCCAACAGATGATCAAAGCTTGCCTCCTTCATCCTCCTCTTCAGCATTATGAATTTCATCTAACAAGTTCAAATGTGTATAGATGTTCCTCTTTAGTAGCCATGGTTTAATCCAACGTTCCCTCTTCACGCATTTTTTCAGAGAACAAGCAATAATTATTGCTGCACAAGCTTTTTTCTTATTCAGATCCATTTAGTGGTTGTGAATGCGTGTGCATTTGACGGTATCGAACAGTGGACTGATATGATCTGGATTGAACGTCTAATGTCGCGACCAGTCACACCAAGATTCGTCAATCTACTACAATCCGTCACCTTGCTTGGATCGTGATCTGGATTGAACATGTAATGGCTGCCATAGCGTTTAACGTTGAATTAGCTACGTTAGCTTTTACTTTAAAGGCTTGAGTTCTGGTTACACACATATTTTTTCTTCTATTAGGTCAGTCCAAAAGTTCGTGCGCATTTTGATAACGACGTTCTTAAAAATATTTTGGAATCAGAGCCACAATTAACACCACAGTGGATCAGATCGCAGAAAGTATGGATTCAATCATGAAACAGTTTTTTGTCATTTAAACGAGATTGAGAAAGTATCCAAGCTTAGAAAGTGGGCAATACATGAGCTGACCGAACCCAATTGCAAGCAGCGAATAAACTTCCCTTTTATCGCGTTTCGAAAGAAAGCCACTTTTAAACCGTTTAGTCACAGGTGACGAAAAATTATTTATCATAACGTCACAAGAAATAGACAATGGACACATAGAAATAAGCACTTAAGCAGCTGCAGCAGACAGATAAACAGCAAAGGTGTCTTTACATCCTAAGAAGATACTTTTAAGTGTTTGGTGGAATATGTATGGTATGATTTATTATGAACTATTAAGACCGAATCAGAACATTAATGCATATGTGTACGGTGAATAACTTTGTCATTTAAACTTAGATTTGATTAATAAACGCCCGCGACTAATAAATATAACAAAAAGTGTTGTTTCATTATGACAAAGCTCGATCGCACACGGCTCGAACAATGCTGCCAAGAATTAGTGAATTTAATTAGGACCTTTTGCCGCATCCTGATTACTCCCCGGTTATTGCCCCAAGTGATTTTCACTAATTTTCGCGCCCTACATAATTTTTTACTCGGGAAAAAGTAAAATTCTGAACAAGAACTATGAAATAAATATTCAAGATTTTTTTTTGCATCAAAACCAGAGTCTTTCTGTATTAATGAAATTAAGAAACTACCTGCATGATAGTCAGAAATTGTAGACAGTTATGATTCCCAGAAATGAGCACGAAATTTTGGACTGACCTGATACTTAATATATAAACGTTATTAAATATATAAAAGTTTTAAGACCGACACACAGTACTTCATGGTAAAAGTTAGTAAACGTTGGTTTTACGTTTTCCAAAGTCTTGATCATTATAGATGCGGAAGCACAATTTTATTTAAACGATCGTTTAGAAATATCAGTTGTATAAGCAAACGAATATGGCAATTATCTTGGCGTGGGAGACTCGTGGTCAGCCCATGACAACTAATATACCGCTAGCTAAACAATGAGCGGTCACCGACTCCACCAGTCTGGCAGAGCTGCCCTTAATTGGGTTCTGAGTTATTCTATATGTTAATTTTTTTGCAACGATTCATCTGCTTTGTGACAAATTTTCTCAGAACAATATCTCACTTGATTCAATGTTTCACTTATTCGATTTACTTTGTCATTTTTTGTAATGTTTGATTACATTTATTCAAAACAAAACACCGTTTTATATTTTATATAAATTCTCTAAAAGTACTTAATAATATTTTAAAGTACAGCTGTAACGTCTTTATTCCTGTTCATGAATCCAATAAGTTAATATCAATAAAAGAAATTTTATGTCGCTTAAAAAATCTTAAGTCCAAAAAACATTTAACTTAAAATTAGGTGAGTAAACCTGAAATATTGTTCCAAATAAAATTACTAATATATTTAATGAATAGATATCTATACTATAATATATATTATACATTTTTTTATAATGACGAGAGGCTGTTTGTCTGAACGACTTAACAGCGATATCGGGCTTAGCTACAGCACTACAGGTTGTACTAAGAACATGAGCTTGATTGAGCTGATTAGGGAAGTATAAGAAATAGCCGCTTAGCCCTTGTGAAATCTATTCTTGTCTATGGTACTGTTATACAAGATTCTGAATGTCTTATTTTAAAAAACACTTGTATTATATTTATTTAAATTGCAAAATGAACATAAACATTTAGAAAAGATTTAGAACGAGTATATGATGTGGAATAATTGAATAATAATGAAGGAGGGGTAGACCCAAAAAGTGCTGGCTTGACGTCGTAAAGGGTGATATGCGTGCCAATGGGCTCACTACCAGGGATGCTGAAGACCGTGCGAAGTGGAGAAGAAAAAGTCGGAAAGCGGACCCCAGGCGCCGAAGCGAGAGTTTGGGCTGCAACCGGGATTTAACGCAAAGATGATGATGATATGATGTGGAATAATTATTCCCGACGTTAGTTTGAAAGAGACTAGCCTTCCGTAGGCGACCGGCCGATGCACATTAGAATCTGCTTACGATGACGTTGCAGCGTAGCTAGCAGATATTTTTCCATTTATTGGACAAACAAACAGTATTTATATTAGGATTAGTAAATTGTCTTATTTTATATGTTACTATTAATTTAAACCCAACAACATTTGTCACAGGTTACACAAAATTTTTTTAACATGAATAAGAACTAGCAACAAAAATTTGATTTGGATTGATTTGGATTTAAATACTCAAATGTAATTTGTCAACAAATTACATTTGAGTATTTAATAAAAACTATAAAGAAATAAATTGCGATAATAACTTAGTTAGAATGGAATTAGAATGGACACATTATATTTTTACACATTAGTTTAGAGTGAGATACTCAGTGCGTTGCAGCTGTGAAAGGCGCAGTTATTTGTCTTCGAGACATTTCACTGGGTCTCGTCGCCGCTATATCAATGGAGTGATAAAGGGAATTATAAGAATTTACTATTCGATAAAGCGGAGATCGTTCACCAGCATTAGTTCGACAGTGTATGACGACAAGGTCTTCGACAATGTGTCCTGCTAGGGATCCCATAACATAATTTATAAACAATGGGAATACAATCATATCTATTATGACAAAGGTCGTACAATAACATAGCCGAAAGATGTAATCGTCTATGTTATTTAATTTAATTAAATTAAATTTTTTAAGTAAATTATCATACGAGAAGCGGTTATGAAAACATTTGTATTGTACACAACGAAGAAATTTCTTTTGGACTAATTCTAAAGCATCATTATATTTTTGGTAGAAGCGGTTCCATATTAGGACAGGGTAATCTAATTGTGATCGAATCAAGGATTTATAAAGATAAATATATGTTGATGTTCGGGTAAAATTTACACTAGAATGCATAACAAATTCGTACATTTTAAAGCATTTACTACATGTAAGTCCAAATGTAGTTTACTGTCAAGTCTTTTATAAAACTCACATGTTCAAGTGGTATATTACAAAGTGTGTATTTGAATTTACCTAAAGTCTTCTTTTTGCTAAAATTAATAATTTTACATTTATTTAAATACGCCTAATCTAAATATATTGTGTCGTAACAGATATTTAGAATAAAATTATTTTAAATACAAAATTCACTACTCGCAAAACCAACTGCAGTTGCATTATAACAAAGAGCACACGAAAGGAAAATGAATGGAGACCTTAATGTTATACAAGCGTCTGGTTTGTTAACTTCCGTATTGCTTTTGTATTATATATTGTTTATTACTCCGGTTATAACTAACAAATATTTTAATGTCCCTTTTCCAATCATATATTTCTCTTTTCATAATCAGATTCATAAGAAGATTTGATATTGTTTATGCAATGTTTTACCAAAATACACATTAACGTTTATTACTATTGAATAGAAGAACATTTTCTATATAAATATTTAATTAAAAATATGTTTTTGTAAGATACAAATAATTTGTTTATCTTATAATATATATATATATATATATATATATATATATATATATATATATATATATATATATATATATATATATAACAAGCTAATCTTTTTTGTTACTGTTTATTGAATAATTTGTTAACTAATTTCAATAGAACTAAATTTAATTGGACCTGTTTAGATTAAACAAAATTAATTTCATGAACTGATGTTGAAAAATGTTGAATATAATGAATAAGACTTACATTTAAACTAACTTCATGTACTTAGATATTTTTCTCTGTTTGATTTATATTATACCAGAGCCATTCTTACCTACATCTATCTATTTTTAGCTACATCTATCTCCTTTAGTAGATTATCCAATAATGAGTAAATTTAAGTTGTTGATATCATGTTACTTATTCAAATTGCTTTAATGGTATATTTGGAACAACCAAATATCCGTTTTAACAGGTACAAGTAGAAAGTGGCTTGACGGGTCGACTGGAAGCGATAATTGCAGGAAATATTGGGTCACGCGAGAGCCCGGCTTTCCTATTTTTGTTTGTCTGCGGACACTAAAATTATCAAATCTTGCAGGCTCAAATTTAGGAAATTACATTGTATTACCATGTGCTCTGCACGCTGAATTTAAATATTTCGATTTATGTATTTTACATTTTTTTTTGTTTCTTACAATAAATTTATGAATAATGTTGAAGAACTCACTTACTTGTACACTAAGAGAGGAGAATGGAAGGAGAGAACATTTTGCGTCGAAAACGACAGGAAGAAGTTGAAGAACTAAATTTTGTGTAAGTTTTGACGAAAAATTACTTACTTGTGCATTATATTTTTATTATATATACATACTATGTTACAATAATCAAATGAAAAAAAACCTTGTTTAGTTCATTCAGATTTCGGTTTACATCTACTTAGGTTAATATTTATTAGGTATGTTACATAAATAAATAAAAATACAAAAAATTTAAACCAATTTTACAAAAATCAAAGTAATGTTAGTAATTGAGCTTAATTAAGATTTAACTACTAATACTTATGTATCTTCATGTAGGTTGTTAATCATAGTTTATAGATTAGATTTTTTTTGTTATGTTGAGTTATTATGCACAATGCATTAGACATCGTATGAGAACTGCAACAAAGGAGGGCATTTGACTGGGACATGGGTGAACATACATACATGATCTGGGACATTCGTTTATTGCCGCTAATGTTATGCCGTATAAATAACGGTTAGGAGGCAGTCGTGACAAATCTACCATAAGATTTACCTACTTGCACATTTTAGTATCTGTCGTCTAATTTGTTAAATCGTGACCATTGTGGAGAAAGTCTGTATAATTGTGAGTGCCCTAACGTGGGGTCCAAGGAGCGGCACGACTCGGACACAGTTTTACCTTCCTATTTATAAATCTATTGTTGCAATGTATTGTTTGTTTTGCGTGTACAAACATTGGCAAATTATTCTTATTATAAATGTTCCCACGCTTGGTAGACTGATTACGTTTTATAATTCTAGTGTATTAACCTAGTTATACTTAGGATGCCTTAATTATTTATTATATTTACTTAATCATTATACTGTAAACATAATAATTAAATTTCATAATCATAAACATACTCAAATTTATTTATTTATTTAATTTTTATTATTTCTTTTTATTTATATATTATTATATATATACTTCTCTTCAAAAAAAAAATCGAAACACTACTGCTAGTATTATTCAAGCGGCATTTAAATGAAAAAGAGGATTGATATCATAAAAAAATACTAATAAATATATTAGCCGGCATAAATACCTGGTAGTTTAGTCTACACAATTGTGTACCAGAATTCCAAATTTGAATTTAAATTTTCTAATTTTCATCCAATAAATGAATGGTTTTCAATGTGTATTTCGTCGGTATTTCTGCACTTAATCATATTTTTTTTGCATTAGTTATCGTCTTTTTTAACTGAGCTCTGAGCTGAGCTAAGCGTGATTGTTAACTAAGCTCTGTGAAATCCTACCAAAGAGACATTTCCTTAAAAAATATGGAAACCTCGCCCACAGAACCCGCCCAAGTCATGGCGTTGCTGGATGCAGGGCATGGTCAGCGTGTTGTGGCTGCACGATTACATTCAATCCTCTCTGCTGTCAATAGATTGTATCAGTGTTTTCGGGAGACTGGTATGTTTACTCGCCGTCCAGGATCTGGTAGATATCGAGTCACATCTGAGCAAGATAACCGGTAAATTGTGTTAATTTCTCTAAGAAACGCCACTTTAACTCTATTCAACTAAAGCAGCAGCTCCGTGAAGTTCGAGGATTGACTAACATGCATGAAGGCTCTTTCTGCTAGCAAGGCAGCATTTAATTTTTTTTTTAGGATTTGGAGATCAAGTGGCATTTGCCAAATAAGGGCATAAATGATTTATTTGTTATATGAATTGTTTAAAAAAAAAGAAGTGTTAAGGAGAGAAATAAAATAAATAAATAAATATTTTGTAACAATTCACACAGCGTCATCTAGTCCCAAACTAAGTAAATCGACGAATAGCACAAGTTTCGCATTGTTATAATATAATATACACTATTGTATTTAAGGCTTCGAGGTGAAAACTGCGTACTGGAACGCAACGCGTCTTATAAGGGGAGTTAATAAAACCTGTATAGTTTAAAATACAATTTAGGAAAACATGAATAGCTTAATCATGATTTTTGTAACGTTTAACATATTGTGTTCACATTTTAAAAATATAATTAATTGTGATGAGAATGAATAATTCATTGACAAACAAAATACGGGGACATGCGCACGCGCCGTCCTACTTCCGGCGAGTCTATGATCTTCTCAAGCGGAACCTCATTGTTTAGAATTATATTTAAAATACGCACAGTCACTTTCTACGATTTATATCGATGTTTCGATACTTTTAATCAGAAAAAGCATGTTTTTATTTAATAAATCATTAATCTAGTTTTTGGATTGGATTACAACTTACCGTACTTTAGGCTAGCGTATTTTTGTATAAATTATTTGACAATACTCCCGTTCAATGATTATTAATATTAAATTCAATATATCTTCATAATTGACTAAATATGTTTTTTGTAAAAGAAATAATTTTAAACACTGACTAATTCTCAATTCAAATAGAAATGATTAGTATGTGCAAACTCTGACATCAATAACATAATCTATTGTCACCACTTCGCCAATCTTTCGTAATCACTAACTGATATTTGCTGTAGGACAGCAGACAGGCTGAATGTCCGCTTAGAATTTAGCAGTTACCGTCGTTTGTGGGTATTTGCAACGCCAGTGGCATCGCGAACGCGCTGTTGTCCCATAAAGGTACAGGAACTTAGGTCACTAATGCCGAAACACAACACAAGGTTACTATGGCGGTATACTTAAGACCAAAGGTGGTCGCCATCCTGACGGACTTAGGGCCCTAACACGTAGCTAGGGTGGGTTGTTTTGTCGCCTTTTACAACAGGCTGACCCCGGCCGCAGAGGTTAGTCCGCCCCTGCACGGATAAAAAGTTGTATGTAATATTTATAGTGACTTTATAAAAAATTATAAATCCGTAATAACACCTGCCATATTGCGTTGATAATAATTTGGAAAAAGTCCTGCCCTTTTAGAACAAGATTTAAGAGTGAATAAAATTAAAACTATTTATTTATAGTAGTATATATAGTATTCTTTCTCCGTCCTTGCACGGATAAAATGTATATGTACACCTTCTAAAAACGCCATTAAATGGCGTTCTTAGTAAGTCATAGAGCCTCACTTTTAAGGTAGTTAGCTTTTTTATAGTAAACAAACCGATTAGTACAGTTAAAACGAAAACGGGTTTCGAAAAAAATATTTGAACACAAATACTTTAAACCTTAGAATTTTTTTCGAATTAGTAACTTAAGAAAAAGTGTAACGGAACTTTCAGTAGTATCGATGTCATGTGAGCTAAATATATTCAATGTGACCGATTAAGTAATTAATATGTATACTGTCGAAAAACCGGATCCGATAATCGGGCCGAACCGGTACCATCGAAAGTTACGTATCAATTATTTTACAAATAATGAATAAGTATTTTAAATGTGTGTTTTGGACGCTGAAACGTTTTTTCATTTCTTTCACACCATGTCACAATTACACGAGTTTCTTAGCAGATGTTCGAGACAAAGTGTGTCATCGTTCTTACCTTTATTTAAAAAAAATTTAAAAGATTCTTCAATAAATTCTTAAACTAACTTTCTTTTTTATGTTATCTTCACTCAGAATTCATTTAACTTAATATATTTATCTTTTATTAGTACTATATTAAACTGTCATTTTTTTAATTAAGTGGATATTAACGAATTCATTTGAAGATTGAAGCCATAAATACACATCAAGAAGAGGTAATAATTCTTTAAAAATATATAATTTAGTGCTTAATAGCTTGAATATTAAGAAATATGCTTAAATTCTTTTACAAATACTCCACAGATATTTGTCCTAGCAACAAAATTATTCCGCGTCAGTTATATTGACGCTATAGTTCTCATAAACGTTTCTTTATGTTGATAGATCGTTTAGATTTTTGTCCAATGCTGAACCAAATTGATCTTCTTTTTACGAGCAGCGTCAGCTGACATTCTTGGGAGCCAGATGTCTGTTAACTATGATCTCATGGGCAACTTTGTTCTATATACAATTTAAAACACCAGTGCAAAGAGCAGAACAATGTGGCAAATGTTCTATCAAATCTAATTTCAAGTTAATCAACATCATCAATTGATGATTGATTGATTATATGATGAATTTGAATAGATATTTAACATATTTTTTCCATATGCAATTTAAAAATTCACTGTTTTAAGAGTAGTATAATAAAGTAAATGTTATATCAAATAAATTTTTAGGTTAGTCATTATTAAAGATATCTATCTATAATAATGACTAACCTAAAAATTTAAAATACGTTCATTTATCATCTGATAAAGATATAAGATAGTGTGAATAGTGCGAGCTGAGCCCCACGAGCCCAAAAGTCAAATCGTACATTATTTAAAGACAAAGCCTATATTTATAAATTTATAATGCTCACAGAGGTTCTTGAAAAGTTTTATTGACCATTGTCCTCCCAATCGCACCCACAAGAATGACTCATGGATCGGTCTATTCCGACACCGAACTAGATGCGGATACCGTATTTGGTTCTGCTTGGCCCGCTTTCTCAAATATGGCTATTACGACATTATCTTGTTAACTATGTACATTAGGTATAAAACCAATACTTATATATACTTCTCTCTCTATTCTCTGTACTACCATCAGTGTTCTTATGTGTACTTCTGCATTATTTTAGACAAAATTGTTTATTATGTTTCATATAGATATCCTAACTAATATTATAAATGCGACAGTGAGTTTGTTTGTTACGCTTTTACGACTAAACCGTTGAACCAATTTTGATAAATTTCGGTATAGTCCTTGGACTATTGGACCTTGGAGTACATAGATATTTTTTTAAATTCATATGGCAGAACAAATTTTGCCGGGTCAACTAGTAAGAAATAATAATAACAGCCGATAACGTCCCATTGCTGGGCGCGAGCCTACCCCTACAGGGAGCGGACAGTATACCCGCCACGCTTTTCCAAGGCGTGTTATAAATACCAGTGATGGTACGCAGGTTGCCTCACTCACAAGGAAAACATTCCTTCACCGTCCTCCTCCTCCTCGAGTCGTAGTCCTCATGTCTGAGGGTCGTGACCAACACCCTCCAGTCCAGCCTTCACCGTCAGCAGATGGCAATTACGCTATAATATGCACATTAGGCGATAAAACCTGCCTAAGCGATGCACGGTTGGACTTTGAGCTTAATACTAGCTCCCTGGTACCTTCTATTTCATAACTTCATATCACTGTATAATAATGATAAGGGTTAATCAAATACGTCACACTAAAATCAGCTCCCCCCCTCTATTATCACGCTGTGTCACACTTTCAGTGACCTGCCTAGAAATATTTCGTCACAAAAACTACCCCGCCTCCTGAGTGTGATAAATTTCAAATGATTAGTACACAAATATTGAGAATTAAAAATATTTATGTAGTTATTATATTAAAATTTAAATAAATCAATAAATACCTTTTATAACGAACATATAAATAATAAATAATATTTCTATTAATCAGAAGTTGGAGGATTTTTCATTGATTTTTTATCCGGATAACACTTTTTATAGTGTAAAATAATTTTTGATAGAGTTCATCTCTTATCGATGTCATTGTTTTCTAATATACTAGTATATCTTAACTATTAAATCCAAGAGTTACAAATTTTGGCAATAAAGAGTATAAACTAATTAACGTAGTAAAGAGGGTTAAATTGAGAAATATGAAAAAAGCGTCTGTATTAGTTCACTGCTAAATGACGAATGAAAGAATAATTATAAGAAATACATGTGAAACAGTATTTTCATTTGTTACTGAATCGAGCGCGCAGGGCAGGGTACGTGAAAACGTTACTCTCTCAAGTGGATTTTTTAATTGTTTATTTAAGAAGTAATTATTTATTTAGAAATTGGAAAAACAAAGAAACCACTTGTGACGGATAGCAACGCCGCTAGAGCCGCGCCACAGAGCTAGCTAGCGCTCATGTCGAAAAATAATGAACGGCGAACGTCACGTTGCCGTAGACCCCCCGTCCCCCCTTGTCACACTCAGCAAGACCGGGGGGTCTTGCTTCCCCCCGTATGCGAACGTATTTTATGAACGGCCCCTAAAGTAACTGCGATTGTTAAATATTTTTTGCGTAAATAAAGGAAAACGAAAAGTGCACTAAGTTGTGGTAACTTACTATATTTTTCTCCGTACAGAGACGGAGTAAGAATACAGACACGCGGCTGAGGTCGGCCTGTCGTAAAAGGCGACAAAACAAACCTAGCTACGTGGCAGCCCCAAGCCCGTCTGAATGGCCACCACTCCTGGTGTATAAGTATGCCACCATTCTTCTTTCTTTCTTTCTTTCCATAGGCGACGATAACTGCTGACTATAAAGTGGGCCGTTAGCTTGTTCCTCAGAAAAAAAACTATAAGAAGAAGAATAGACACGTTATTGAGGTGTTAAAAATATTGCAACATTTTCGTTCAATGGTCTTTTTGTTTGAATAGTAACCTGTACAGAGACTGCAAAATATGTAACTTAAAAGCCACATTAATCAGCTTTTTATTGTGTATTTTAGCAGATACTTCAACTAGTTGTAGATAAGATTTTGAATGACGATCTCCTACGCATCTCCTGTTTGGTTAGTTTAATATTATATAGTTTGTGTTGTTTTATTCTAAGCTCATGCGTCATAGATAAATGTAATTAGACTATCTTATATTCACAAATGCGTTTCACAGGAAAAATAAACAATTATATAACGCGGTTCTAAAACATAATGTCATTGTAAACACGCAAATTGTCAAGTTTGAAAGCGATAAATAGAAAAACCGAGAACGCATTTAGAAACACTTTCGCCGGTGAAAGCCATTTGTGGCGGTATTGTTTTTGAGTAAGTAATGCTGCGTCTGAATGAGTATTCTAATTAATGACATAACTAATTAACGCCATTTTATATAAGTACTAGCTGACCCGGCAAACCTTGTTTTGACGTATGAATTTAAAATATTACCTTTTGGACGGGATATCCGTAAAATATGTTCTTAGTGAGCGTCTACATTGCGAATGAGTAATCATACTAAATTTCAAGTTAATCGGGTGTATAGTTTTTGAGAACTTGTGTTGAGTGGGTTTTTTTTTGTTCATTAACATTGACGGATATATACATTTAAGACTACAGATACTTGTACACTGTATATGCACGCCTCTCGCAAAACTGTCTGTTTGAAGGCATGGATACGCTAATTATTATTATTTAACTTTAGCAATTAATATGAGAGAACAGAAAACTAATACATTATAAAATAATGATAATAAAAATACATTCTTAAATAAATTTATAGTAACTTATTTCAGACCGTTTGCTCTCAGTACGAGATAAGCGTAGACTACTACACATCGATCTTAATAGCATTATAGCGATTAGGCCAGTGGTCGGCAACCCGCGGCTCGCGATCCGCATGCGGCTCTGACTCCTCGGCTACGGCTCTTTCGCAAAAAAATTATTACAGACACGGAATAATGTCTCCTATTGAAGCAAAGCGTATGATAAATGATAAATTTCAATTGTGTTTTAAATATATTACTAATATATTTAAAACACAATTGGAATTTATTCTAATATCATTAGGCTCTTTTGGATGACAAGGTTGCCGACCACTGGATTAGGGGATTAGATTTGCTAGCTGACAGAAAGAGAAGGGCAACCATTCGGTTTTAATATTGCGGGTTAGATGGCAATTTTTTCTGTAAACTAATTTTGCTATATCTATTTCATTTATTTCCTTGCGTATAATAAGACCTGAATATGCATCAAACTCTAGATTGGTCTGAGAGTACACTTGTCAACCACAAACCTGTGGCAATATGTTAAATACATTACATACATTGTTATTCGTGTTGGAGTTTACAATAAACGGCACGTATATCGCCAGATTGTATTATAATACCAAGCTGTAACCTGAGTTTCGCCACCCCCTGTTGGCCATATCAAATTGCTTGCACAACTGTTTGCTAACCATGCGTAAATAAATCGGTGCGTATTTCCATGGTGATTTATGGTGAACGTACACTTGTCCGAGCCGAACGCACCGAACGAAACGAATTTTAGAATTCTGTTTAAGAATGATTCGGACGATTCGACGCGGGCAAGTGTGCGAGGTTTCATGAGATTTCATATACAGAATTCTAAAATTCGTTTCGTTCGACTCGTTCGGCGCGTTCGGCTCGGACAAGTGTGCGTTCACCATTAGTATTGGCAAATTGAGACCTTCGTGCGCCAGAAATTAATTCTGTATACATTCTTGAGAATATCTCTTTGGTAAAAAATCGAGTATTTCTTTTTTATTGCTCAGGATTAGCAAACAGGCTGACGATCCACTTAATAGTCAGCAGTTACAGTCACCTATGAATGTTTGCGACGCTAAAACACTGCGAACACGCTGGTGTCCGCATAGGGATACTGCAACCTGGGTCACTAATACCGGAACATCATGTTATTATGGCGACATACTTATAGAACAGGAATGGCTACCATCCAGGCGGGCTTGGGACCTTACCACCTGTCTTTTTTGTCGCCTTTTACGTCAGGCCACAGGGGTCAGTATTCTTTCTCCGTCCCCGCACGGAGAGTATCGATCAGTTCGACCTATTACAGTCTCGAAGTCCCGCGTCCAGCTTTCGGTAGAGCAAACCTCAGAAAATACTTTTATTATAAAATTCCTATCTCAAGTTCAGGCGTTTGTGAAATCAGTTTGCATTTTCTTGAATGTAATCATGTGCACAAACAAATGTTCTATAACTTTGGCATATTTACTTAATTGTGCCTATTTCCGAAAACAGTATTATTCTAATATTATTCAAACCAATTAATTCTACTTTTTCTTCACGACTTTGCTAATAATCTTTATCAATGTCAAGTGTTTTAATTTATTCCATATATTCTCTTTATTCAGTCCCACTCATATAAATAAATATCGATACAAATTACATATGTATAATATCGTGTATATTACATTTATTAATACTACATGAGATAATGGGGTAATAAACCCGTACTCGTATTGATAAGTTTTAATTAACTCAAAAACTTACTTATAACTTTACTTAACAATAAAATGTTATACGCAAATAAATAAATTACTATCACTTGTTAATAAATTTGAACAGGATGTTCAATATACCAATATACATTCTGATCATATTGATTTCTGATTATACCTATTAATGTTATGTAAACTTGATCACGATTAATATAAAAATCTGTTAATTTCCAAACAATACACGGATATTCGTTTAATATCGAGACAGGAATAAAGCGATATTATTAGACGTTAACACGCAACATAACAAGAATAACGATTTCTTTTTAATTGGTTTCAGATTCCATTTTCAAACATGGAAAGCTGGTTGGATGACGTAAAACGCGTGCGCATCCCGCGGCCTAAGTTTGGCACAAAGTACCCTGTGGAACCACCTAAAGACTACTTAGAAGAGTGCGGTGACCTCAGCGGGAAAAAACGGCGACACGATAAAGACTTGGCAAAAGCCACGGAAGAACTTCGTCGGACACTTCAGGAGAAACTATGACCTCTTAATTTTAGGTGTAATTTAGTTTTAAATTTTTACTAGTTTTTAGTACCTGGATAAAACAGTATTCGTTAATTTTTTCATTTATTTAAATGTCAAACTAAAAAAGAACAATAATAATAATTAAGGTAACCGACCTTAAATGCGCAAGCAATGGCGCAATAACTGACTCCATTCAGGGTGGCCACGGAGTCTATGAAAACCGTATTCGGATGTGGTCTAATTTTAAGACAATTATAACTCGAATGGGGTGACCCTGACTGAGCAAGTTATCCGGGATTCAACGGAGAAACTTTTATTAAAATTATTAGCTTGAGCAATGCTCAGATATACTATTGAACTTTAAAAATGTTTTACGGCTGTAGAACATATACGATAGATACCATGGTACAAGTGAAATATCGTCGTTTTCAAACCAAAATCAGATTGAGACCAAGATTTTTTGAGATTCCTATAATTTAGACTATTATGACTAGTTTGCCACCCATCAAAGTTTTGATATAAAAACCGCTATGTGCTTCTAATCAATAATGATTAGATTTGTGTTAATATAAATTAATACAAATCACTTTAAAATAACTTTTTCTTATAAAATTTACATGAGAATGTTTTTACTTAATATCTCAAAGTTCAATTTTTTGTACATAGCAGATATTGGTTTGACAGTGACGATATACAAACACTAAAATGTTTCTAATACGTGAATTGTTTTAAAAATTGTTTAGTGTCATGTGTTTGATTCAAATTTGATATTGAAATTAACTTGATTTCAGTTCCAGTATGAAATAGAATATTTAAAAATATGTAAAAATCCCAATAACTGACCTGTTTAACAAGGATTGTATTTAAGGAAATCGTTTTCAAATCGGTTTACCTGTCTAGGAAATATATGCCATTAATGACCGCCAAAACGGAAGAATATTGATCTTCGGCAGACATAGCTTGAAACTATCAAGATCACGGTTTAAATCAATAAAACTTAAACTTTAAAAATTGTCCCATAAGTCTAGAGTTAAAAAGTTGTTAAATACATGCACTGAGATAGAATTTTAAACTTATAACATCCATCTTTTTTCGGCGGTAAATCAGTTTGGCCAATTAAAAATACATCTTTTATCTGTAATGTACTATTAAATATACGTAATTTTATTATTATTTCTAGTGCTAGTAAGTAGACTGATATTATCTTAGTTAAGATTGCAATGAATCTCAAAAATGTTAGTTTAAGTTTTTAAAATAAAACTGTATACTGTATTAAATGTGCACTCATTTCAATAATTTTTAAGTTATTTAATTTAATTTTGAAATAACCTATATTTACCAATAATATACATATTTCTCGTTGTTTTTTTTTCTTTTTGCAAATGTATTTAATGGTTATATATAACATTCATCCGTGCAGGGGCGGAGAAAGAATACTAACTTCTGCAGCCTTGGTCGGCCTGTCATAAAAGGCGATAAAACAACACACCCTAGCTACGTGGTAGGGCCTCAAGCCCGTGTGAATGGCGACCACCTTTGGTCTTAAGTATGCCGCCATAATAACCTTGTGTTGTGTTCCGGCATTAGTGACCCAAGTTCCTGTACCCTTATAAGACAGCAGCATGTTCGCGTTGCCACTTGCGTTGCAAACACCCATAGGCAACGTCTACTTCTAAATTCTAAGCGAGCCGTCAGCCTATCTAGTGTCCTACAGCAATAAAAAAATAACAATTTTAAGTTATGGTCTGTTGTTAATTTTATTAAAGATTGACACTAAGCAAATCGAGTAGGTAATGCTTTAAATATAATCCGCCGCAAGGGAAACACGCCGCGGTTTGTGAACTCTCATACAATATGCGCCTGACCCCCGTTTTAGTGAAAATGCAGCGGTAATATATCACTGAAACCCTAGTGTTCCGTATATATTTTGTTTAAATTTATACCAAAACAGATGTTCTCGTTACAACATGAATATATCTACAGTCTTGTCATGAATCTAACCAATTTAGTCACGGACTTTCAACGCGAATATCTCTACAACATGTAATCCGTCTTTTCAACCGTTTATTTACATAGCGTATATTGCGATCACAAAAGGTCTACAACATGAATAAATGCCCAGTGGGAGATTACTAAACCTAGCCCCAAGCCGTTTCTTATGTCACTACCAATTTTATCACTGTTCAAATATTTTCCTTTGCCCCGACAATATTAACATTATATAACCGATTCTTATATATGATATCCTTATTTCGTAGTTCACTGTACAAATATATCCAACCAATCTGCTATATAAACGTCTATTGCAAATATTTTATGAGGCTTTACCTCTTGCAATTAGTTAATAGCTAATTACTTACCGCGTCGTCGTAGTGCTGGGTGTGTAGTGCAGTGGTGCTGCCCTCTCTCGAATTACACGGAGAAGAGTGCCGTCGTGATCTTCTGCCTTCTTCTTCGTATTCCTACACACATTATATATTTGAATCTTCACTATATAATGCAATATACAATTTAAAATGAGCAACAACCGTCTCTACACACAGCATGCATTTATAATAAGCTAAGCTACATCGATTGCCCGTTTTTAATTAAAATACTTGATTTACAATTAACAAGCAAAACATGTGGAGCTAGTAAGACACGGAACCACACTGCAGGCTTGTGGACGATGCCAGACTATTGGGAATCTAAAAATTGATATTCAGATCTATTTTTATGCACTAGCTTAGCTGGAAGGCACAAATAAGGGCGACAACTAGGGTATATAGTCGAAAATACAAGAAAATTTAGGTTTATTTTGTGAAGTAAAATTATATTACTTTATTGGAATTGATGTGAAACTAATATAATTTAATTTTATAATGATAATATTCAATTTACCGGCAGAAAGGGTTGACCAAAAATTGCTGGCTTGACGTCATAATATTAAACATAGTCAAATTAAGTCATCAACATATGTTTACTTTCAAATTTAAATTCAAATCAACCATTTTCAGCATATAATTGTTTTTAGTGCTTATGTAAGTAATGTCATAGCTGTAAAACTATAATTTTAAAAAATCCTTTCGAAATCAGCAAGAAAGAAAAATATAAACATGAAATACTTTTCAGACTTTCTTTAAGTAAAACCAATGCATTTCTAACAAACCGCTTTAAAGGTCAAGGTTAGACCTGGAGGCGGAAGCACATGTTCAAGACACGACATGTGGAAGTTGCATCACTATTAAAATCATCATTATTTTTGCGATAGAAATTCTATGTTCTAGTCAGCTTTTTTATTGTCATATATCGTACAGGTAAGGATGAAAAGTTATTGTATGCTGCGGAGATCGAATGTTGAAATAGGTGAAACTTCATTCATTCACAAAAATGCATAAAATTAGAAATACATCAGGGGAATTTTGAAAGTAGCATCAGGCCAAGGCCCCCCCGCAGGTAGTACGCTTAGAGGCAAGCTTAGTTGTCGAGATGCTTCGATACATAGTGGCCATACTGCCTGACTACAAAACTCGTGTCTGGTGATCTAAAGTGTGGGTGTAGACATATATTTTGTTGTGCTAAAATGTTTCTCTCAAAATTATCTAAAAAAATGCTTCTTACTGGAAGAACTATCCTCACATTTCATTCACTTAACCAAAGGTAACGAACATGTTGGGTACATGATATTAACATGTTGAGATCCAGTGAAGGCGAATTCGTAATTTTATACAAAAAACTGCGTAACTACCCCGACAAATTTTTTGACTTACGTATGAAACAAGATACCTTTGATCTTTAAACAGAGGCTATTAGTAATTCTTCCATCATGCATCCCAGTAATCCATGCAAAAAACCAACACGACCGTTCACGTTGCTAACCGCTAGGCGACTATCGAGGCGCCAAGCGACCCACTCAGCGAGCGGTGGGGCCGCGCACATAACGTGCCTTGTGTTGGTTCACTAGGATAAGTCATCGAAGCGATCAGCTAACCACTTGCCGCTAAGCGTGCCACCTGCGATGGGGCCTTGGCCTCAGTGATTGAGACTAGCCTGGTACGGTCTTATAATGCAAAGAGAAGTATGTCATGTAACAAGAACAATGCTAGAAATGAGAGTCGATGGATACAAAAGGAAAGGTAGACCAAAGTAAAGACGGATGGATTGTGTAAAAATGTTGAGATGACGACTTATAGAGGAGAGTGGAAGGAGAGAACATGTTGTGCCAACCCCACATAGTTTGGGACATGGGCAGGAAGAAGATATGGTACAGGTAAGGCCATAAATTAATATCCATATTGTTGGTTATTGTTGTGCTAACTATCCGGTGTAGCGTACTTTATGTGCCACTTACGAAATTAATTTAACAAATGGGATCGATATTGGCTTACGTTGCTTTTAAATTTTTTGGGTTCTCTGTGGCGTAATGACTGCCGCAAGTCGAAAAGCCTGCGGAGGTTCGATTCTCGTACCACGTCTAGGTGTTTATGTAATGAAAATGTACCTATATATAATATGTATTTATATACATTTATGTAATGTATACACAACATATATTTTTTTCACGCACACACAGGGACGCGCACACACACCCACACCGCACGCACACACAACAAGAATTTTTGTTTCGACTTCCAAGACACAGATACTTTCTGGTTTGGAGGCTGGAACTGATGATGTTGTTTTATAGCACATACAGAATTTTATTTAATGGCCCTAATATTGTTTGATAGTGCTATTTTGTGACCACAGTTTTATGAAATCTTAATAATTATTATCTACAAAAAAGATATTTATATAGAAAATCAGTTGTGTCTAGTAAGTGACATACTACTTACTTTGGGACTAGATGGCGCTGTGTGAAAAAATGGAATGGTGTGAAAAAATTAAACAAAAATAAATATGTTGTTATGTTTTTAGAACGGTTAACTTGGTTTTAAGTATTTTATTTGCCATTTTTTCAGCCACTACACAACTGGTGAAATTGCTGCTGTATTTTAATGAAAAATATGAACGTTGAAAGCAAGAATTTGACTTGCGACTTCACATTGATTTTTGAACAAATTCAAGACTCAGTTTCCAAATATTTCTAGTTCGAACCCATCTACTATACAGTATATCTAATGTCTATAAAAATTTAATTGTTATTATATAATTTAGTTAATCTCTGTAAAAACTAACATTATTTATAATATAACACTAAATTTTGTTTAAGGTTTTCGGCGTATTTGCCACAACTCGCGTGCTTCATGTCAAATAAAACCCGCCTCGCAATGTTATCAGACTTATTTTGTTAGTGGAGAAAGTAATTTTACGTTTTTGATTTTTGGTAATCACGCTATCAGGTAAAAGGGTTAAAAGAATACATTTCATTGACCTTCTAAAAATACACCATTTCAGTACTTTATTTTATATTCGCCCTTTCTTAACAAATGTTCCCTATAATTTTTTTATTCAGTTAACTTATATGATTAGGATTGTGGGGACACTCCCCATATATTCTTATGTTCTAGTTCTATAATTAAACACAACAAAAATACAAGTTGCATACGATAGTATTAAAGATATATAGGCACGAAGAATACTAGCCAAGCCAGAATATAAAATGAAAGGGTAAAAAATATTTAAAACATTCAGAAATTATGAAACTCAGACGCAAGTTTCAAAATAATTTCTACAACAATCGTTGTATTATTTTCAAATTATTATTGATCAAATATTTATTTAATGTTCTTGAAGTTTGGTATTCATTTTCACAAAGGTTTTAAAGAAATACTGGGGTGTTTTATACCGCTGCAACAAATCAAATGGGTCCTTAGATAACCAAGCTGGGATATTCAGCTAATCAAAGACGGGTCTGGAGGGGCATTTTCTTTTCGAAATTAAGAGGCAATCACCTTCAAAAAAAGACGAAAAAGACTTTGGGTTCCGATACTTAGAATACAACCGGGTAACGATATTTATATTATGTCAAACAGACAATATTCTGAAAAGGTTAGTTCAATGCGCTATATTTATCTGTTCATCCTTATTTATTCATTTACAAGCCTTTTTCTGGCACTATTGGATGTTGTAAATAGTACAAAGACATTTTATTCGTTCATCGCTATTGTTTGGTCCTGGTAAAGATACATGAAAGGAAATTCATCGTCATATTATTTACGCAATTGGCGTCTTTTATCGAAAGAAAACTGAAATATAAAATATCACATTTCTAGATCCACAGACTTTGGTAAATATATTGAGACAACTCACTCAACGCCATCTAGCCTCTAGTAAGCAGCAAAGCACTTTGTCATTGGTAATAGACTTTTTACGCTTGTGTTATAGATATACTCGTGTAATAAATTTACATAAATAACTAGACTTTGGACGGAAATAGACCCCGCAGGCATTCCAACGTACGAAAACCGTAACATCACCGATGTCATCATTTATAACTACCGCAACGTTTTTTTATATCTAAACAAGCTAATCAATTATTTACAATAAATATTTATTCAAGGCATCCCATTTCTAAATATACCGTACCTTTGAGAGATAAAATTTATTATAAACTTGATTTATAATTTAACCACAAACATAGTTTCCTTAATTTTGGATTGTACTTTTAACTTCCAAAATTAAATTCTTATATATGTCTTTTTCCACTTAAGAAACCATATTAGAGCTGTCATTCCACTGCTGCATTCAGACCTCACCTAAAAGACATCTGTGCACCTGCCATATGTATCAAATGTGTGTTAAACAGTATATTTTCTTTACAGTGTACTTACTGTATTGTATAGTGCCCTGTACTCATGATGATTTTTTTAAATTTATTTATCAAATTCACAGTTATTACATTGGCTTAATAAAAATAACAACATAAAAAACCACTAAGGTTTGTACAATGCCATCGAAACTTAAGTCTACGCACGTTCAAATGAATAATTAAAATTATAGGTTACACATTCTCTAAAATGTATTTTTAAGTAAGGTTTAATATTTTTTTGGGTTATATTATCTCTTATCATTTCAGCCCACTGCTGGACAAAGGCCTCCCCCAAAGATCTCCACGATGATTGGTCCTGCGCTGCCCTCATCCAACGTATTCCGGCGATCTTGACCAGATCATCGGTCCATCTTGTGGGCGGCCTACCAACATTGCGTCTTCCAGTACGCGGTCGCCATTCGAGGACTTTTCTGCCCCAACGGCCATCAGTCCTTCTCTTATATTTCTTGGTAAATCGTTTAATAATCTTGGAACTAAGTAGGTAGTTGTGCGCTTGCCGTACATATTCTTCGCGTCGCTAGTAGCAAATCGGTTTAGAGCAGCGACTCTAGTATGCAGTGTGCTTCATTTTAGTTTGTATTTTTTTTAATTTTTCCTTGAGTATCATTTTTTTTTCATTTAAAATTAGATTTCTACAGGTAATTCAAATTAGATTTCTACAGGTAAAATATTGTAGTATTTAAAAAGACCAACAAGCAACTTCATATAGATGAGGTAGACGTCAGAATAAGGACCTAACTTAAGCAATTTCAATCAGTCTCTATTTTCTTAGTCAGTAGTTAAATATTTATCATATTTGCAGCCTTAATGTTTATTAAACCTCCATCACAAAAAGGAAATGACTCCAGACATCGCAATTTTGGTATACGTATCCGTTTGTTTGGAAACAAAAGCACCAAAGGCTCATCATGTTTGCCGCGGACAGGTGATAAATTACTTCTAAATGGAATGGCGAACTGATTTTCAATGGCATTAGGCAGCTGTTGGTAAAAGATCAAAAGGAAATTGATAAACACAGACGATTCATGGCGGACTAATGATAGGTATATTAATGATATATAAGCTTCAAAAAAAATATACTTCGTAATTTCTTTTACTTATTTTCATATGATATATTTAAAATAAATATATCATATGAAAATAAGTAAAAGAAATTACGAAATTTAAATTAGGATAATTATTTGGCAATAAAAGCATTTTGAACAATTATTGAAAAAAGTATTTCACTTTTCATGTTTTTTGAATTATAGTTTGTTGAAGCATAAAGAAATGTTTTTAGTGTTTAATAGAAATCTAGTTAAGAATTTAACAAAAAATATATTATCAATATAAGAAATACATCTAAAAATGACGGTGCGGTTGGTTCTGTAGTTATTTATGGCTTATACTCGTACCGTCGTGTATTTCGTGCTCCACTCAAGACAAAATATATTTTATGCACAAGATCGTTTTGATTTGGGTATTGTAACCTTGTAATAAGTTTTTTTCAAATTTGATACATTTGTTATTGGTATCAAAGATAAAAATTCAAAAAATTCGTATAACTTCCTTTGTGTTTTTTATTGTTTTAACATTATAGTAGAGCTGTTTAATTTAATAATGTTTTTGATTTTATCGATGTTTAATTGCATATTAACATAAACGATTTCGATTACGATTACAATTTGTCAAACCGGAATAGGAGACTCGCAAAGTGACTCTTGATATTATAACAAAGACTTCATAACGAGTACGAGCAATTAGTTTGATCGCGTAATAAGCCGGGAGAATACTACGCTAATGCTCCATTTATAAGATGTTTATATCCGGAAATGGTGCACGAGATGCGGTCTAATTAACGGTCGACTCATTGAAATCAAGCGTTAGAGGGAATCTTATATACGTATAGGTTGTGGATTAAAGTTTAAAGCAGCACTTTAAAGTTACCTACCTAGCTTCTCTAGTAAATGAGGTTTTGGTCTAGACTTTTCATTTTATAATTAAAAAGTCACACGACATTATTTAAATGATTGTCTGTCATTAATAAATGTACTGTAAAACCCGAATTCTGTCCAGACTCAGAATACGACAAAAATTGGGATGCATACCCAAGATTATGACGGTAATGTTCGTAATAATCTCAAACTTAACGTATACAATATACTTTAGGTCGGTAATGATAAAAAACAATTTAAAGTCTAATTTAAAACAGCATTTTTTCAAAGAATAATTGTTCAGATTAATCGTAATTTAAATGAAGAACACGTAATTTAAACAATTATGAGGTACCTTTGCCATGGCCTGCAGATCCATGGGCATGTAGTCGCGAAACGCGACGCGGCGTCGCCGGCGGGACGCCATACCGTCCGCCCGGCGCGCCGCGCTCTTTCACTTTGCCGTATCTTACGTACACAGCCTTACCGCCCCTCTCGCCCGTCCTACGTAGTCGAACAACGCGCTACGAATTGTTTATAACCCCTTGTTTGATTTTGCGAGACCACTATGTGCACCTGGTGCTTGTAATCTTAACTTTTGGGAAGAGGGATTTTTATAATTTTTTGAAGTAATACTTCCAGATATAGTTTTTTTTATATGATAAAGATTAATATTACGAGTAGGTAATATACGAGTTATACGTACATGATATAAAATTAAAATTGTAAACTTCAAATCACATATTCGTTTAAATGATTATAACTAGTTGGTCGCCATAACGATTATTTCAAAGTAATTACTTAATGTAACTAATTTAAAGAATATTATACCTTATATGGATGATGATGATTGTGATGCTTTTTATGATTTAAATTAATAATACAACCAGGATGAGGAAATGCAAGTAACAAAATGTGACTTAGAATCGGGTAGAATTTTAGGGGTCTGCTTCAAGTAGAAAAATGTGATAGACTAAAAAAATTGTACACAATAATTTGTATTTATTAAATATCGTCATGTATCTAAAATTTCATAGGGTATCGACCATTGAGGAGTCGATTTTTAAACCAATTCTGCCATATATTAAGCTTTGCATTTTTGTTTTTTGTTTCGTAGATATATTTATTTCTTATAATAACTTAATAATTAAGACAATGCTTTGATACAAATACGTATAGATACAGAATACAAATTAGAAATTTATTCTAGCTAGTTTAGTAAAGGAAGTACAGGCATTGCATTTTATTTTGATATTGGGAGGTAAGATGGCAGTCAAATCAGTAAATACCAAATCTAACTACATCACATCTATTTTCTTGTGATAATCTGCACAAAGAAGGGAAGTTTTACTAAGTGCAGGAAATTAAGGAAAAGACCTAATAGCCTATCTACATTACATTTTCCGTGAGGTTCCATAAGAAGAACGAGATTACCATTATGCTATTCTACGGGCAGCAATACCCAAGCGTTTGATTATAGTCTTAAAAGACGGCAGTACTCCTAATTAAACCAAATACATACCGTCAGATCTATATTTATTAATATTTCAATAATACACATGCAAATGGGCGTGTAGAGGCCCATTCGCCTCTACACGTAAATGGTTAATAGTTATTATTTTTTCATCAAGGTGGAAATGATTTTCGCGCACCCAGCTATTTGTGAATGTGCAGCGATAGTTCAGGACTTTCTGTTTAATGCCCCCGATTAGCGCCAGCCTCTTGACAATGCTTTACAAATTATTGCGGGCTCCTCCGAAGTGAAAGTTTCGGATGTAACCAAAAAAAAATGCTTAGCATACGAGGGACAATACATAAGAACAGAATACGCAATAAAACGCGCAGTTCTGCTGCATGGAAAGAAGATATTTAAGATAGTATTAAATATCTTCATAACTTCTAAGTAATTCATGGTGGTGATGTTAGTGTTATTCTCTCTTACATACATTCAAACTACCTAAACCCTCATTACATGCGTCTCTTAAGCAGTATCTCTAACTTTATCATAACTAAATGAACAATAATAAGTAACTAAGATTAATAGTAACATAAAACATATCAAAAGTCGTACGTACAATTAGCAACATGTCATTTAAGTAGCTCCAAGTTCATTAGAGTTCACTGAAAGCGTGATACCTCAATGAGTTACGGAGCTCATTAACATAAGTATGAGGGATGTCGTACCTAAATAACAGGGCTGATTTTCTGCCTCGATTTCATTCTACTTTGTGAGGCTAAAATAATGATTGAGGAAATAAAAAATTGGCTTTTTCATTGCTGAGGAACGAAAAATAAGCAGTTACGCCGTCTTCCGCGTAGAAGAACTGGAACTTTATCACTTATGACGGATCACAACACAAGGTTATTATGGAAGTATATTTACAAAACAAGGGGTAGGGTTGCCATTCATACGGGGGGGGGGGGTTATGACGACGCAGGTGTTAGTATTCTTTCTTCGCTCTGTACGGAAAGAGGAAACTCAACATTATATAACACTATAAGAGAGATAGAGCGAACGTCGCATCACGTATAGTGCCATGGAGCGAGAGGTTAGCACGTTAGCAGTGAGCACGAACTTATATTGCATATTTTTCTTATCATAAAGCCCGCTCTTCATTCCCGGCAAAACTACACGAGACTAGCCGAATACGGGAGTGTAGAGGCCCAATTCGGCAAGTCTCGCCTATATTTGTGTAGTCTCGGTTTCATGTCGGTACTATCAAAAAGTTTTGTGTTTGCGCGAGACAGAGCCCTCCACACTCCCGTCTCGATTATTCCACCGGCAATAAACGAAGTGCGTGCACGTCGTTTTTGTTATCAAAATGCCTACGAAATGGACGCACGATCTCGAGCTAACTTTTTAGAAACTTACTAGTGCTATCCCATTATATGGGATACTAGGCACTGTGAGCATAAAGACAGAAATAAAGTGCACGATGCTTGGAACCTAGTTAGTGGAATATTAAATATTCCCGTAAAAGAATTGAACACTAAAAAAGATTCTCATAAGACAACATACAAGATGTATAGGCGAAAAATTAATTATTTAAAATAATAATTAATTAATTTATCTTCGTCTATTCCAATGACGCTTTATGACTTTTTTTTCTTTTACTAACATATAATTGCAGTAGGCTGCAGCACATAAAGCTACAGCGGCAGACGTTTCTAATAAGTCCATCCTGTACGAGTTCTGAACGGGCAATGCGTGAGTGGGAATGTGGAGGGCCGCTCTCGATCTCGTCATGTCTCGGCAAAACATTTGGCTGAGACGTCTCGGCAGGAGTGTAGAGCGCGCTTAATGCTTTAGTCACAACAATACCAATAGAAATCACATCAAGTAATGTAGATATCGATGAAATAAATTAAAATTATATTTATAATTTGTATTAATTTTCAACACTTTTAATACTTTAATGACAATTAAATTCATTAAATTCCTAACATATGTATCTTCCTTTTTCCCTTCCTCTAAGTCTCGGAAATCTAAAGCTCTAGATTAATATAAATATAAATGAGATTTAAAAGAGTGCCAAAGAAGTTTCACTTCTGACATGTGTACTTTGTACGCACGCACTTTTTTTAAACAAAATTATTACACATAAAAACCCAACTCAGGACGGGAATCGAACCCAAGACCTTCGCAGGCCTTTCGACCCGCGTTAGCTATTGAGCTACGAAGGTCTTCGTTCTTTAAATATTTTTATTGCTGTGGAACAGCAGACAGGCTGACGGCCCACGTAATAGTAAGCAGTTAAACACACAAGATTATACAGGATGTTTGCAGCGTACGGCGCGGCCGCGGACACGCTGCTGTCCCAAAGGAGTATTGGAAATTTTAAGCTTTATATTTGAAACTTGATTTTTCAATGTAACAAAAAATATATTTATATTATTATTATTTAAATATATTATTATTGTATTTTATATATCCTAACTAATGTTATAAATGCGAAAGTGAGTTTGTTTATTTGTTTGTTTGTTATGCTTTCACGCCTAAACCGCTGTTCCAATTTTGATGAATTTAAGGCTACTTTTTTTAAAATTCATATGGCAGAACAACGTTTGCCGAGTCAACTAGTTTTAAATAAAGTAAACGTAGTTTCTTAATTTTTAAATGAAATTCTTTCAAGTTAACGTCGAATAAAATAATGTAAGAGGCATTTTTATATAAATCTGGGGTTTTATTCACTTTGTAAAATTCTTTCATTCATTCAATAATAAAATCTTTAATTTACAATTAAGTATTAATGGGTTATATACGAATAAATATATTAATGACGAATTCGTCACATTTTTAAAATCCTTCTATTTCTATAGAACTTACGTTGGAAAAAAATTTAAAATCCTTATTAAATGTTACTTTCCTGAAACATATTTTTTTTATTTCACGAAACACGTTAACATGTTCTTTTTAAATTTATATTTATTTTTTAAGCTTTTAATAGTCCGAATGAATTAAAAAAAAGTGATAATTAAAATTAATTACTTATAGTCTGATGTAAATGTTTTAGGGGTTAAAATGCATATTCTCTCAAAAATAATAACCAAAGAGTGTTACTGGGCTCGTCCGGGATTTGAACCCGGGACCTCTCGCACCCGAAGCGAGAATCATACCCCTAGACCAACGAGCCGTTTCTAATTTTATTAAATATAGTACACTGAATACGTCTTCCCCTCTATTGAATTTCTTATGACGTCATTGTATATCACTAAATAGAATCAATACTAATATTATAAATGTGAAAGTCTGTCTGTTATGTTTTCGTGCCTAAGCCGCGGAACACATTTTCAAATTATTGAATTGAAATAAAATTAAAAAAATTCAAAACTATTGAATTTTGGTACAGAGACAGAGTACAGGGATGAAATAGTTTGAACGTAATTAATTTTTTTTTATTATATGACAGAACAACGTTTGTCGGGTTGGCTAGTTTAAAATAGTATTAATACATTAGATTACTACTAAGAAAAATGTCACGTCACTAGAAAGTTTTATACCAAGCTAAGAGTTCTAATAGATTATAAATCTAAAATACTAAAATATACTAAGTGGCCGCTATTGCCGATTTTCAAACAAAATAATGCCAATATTATCCCGCGGACCACTTTGCGAGATGGAACTTTCGAATTTTGCCAGATTTACCCAATCAACTAATATTGGAAATAACGGCCATGAAACTCGGAGCGGTGTTTATCTACTCTAGCCGTTATCGATTCATGCAAGAAAACGTGAGAAATCGCACAGTGACATAGCCGAGTTGCCACTTATGTTAGAGCTACTGAATTAATTCAGAACTTTGGAGGCGAATAGAAATGTCCGGAATTTAGATGAAAAAAAGGATTGCAAATCGCAAGCATTCTTCATTTTAATGCGTGCCTCATCTCAGATCAGTTCAATAAGCTATAAGTGTTGTATTTTAAAGATTCACTAAGAAGAATGTGAAAATGCTAGTGACACCCAGGACACTGCTATACAATGCTCAAAGATGTGAATGTGGTCGATTAGAGAGAGTATTAAGAAGTGTATAAGGTAATTCTGGCAAAATCACCTCGTGCGGTGGCTCCAGGTCATCGTCAGGGTGCGGCGCGTCGGCCGGCCGCCACGCGCGCCCGCTTCTGCCACAAAACACTGTCAGCTACTTACTGCCTTCACTCCTGATACGGCCGCATACATCACGATATTCCTCTTCATTGACATTTTTATACCACTTTATATACTTTCAAAGCTTTTCAGAGTATTAACGAGATGTTATGCGGCTATACCAATACGTACCGATCAAATTTAGTGTTATAACTAAAGAGAAAAACATTCATGGTCTAATAAGTGTTGTATTTGCACCATTACTATAATATTCCGCTTTATTTTACAAGCCACTTCTTTAAATTTAGCTTTTAAACATCTGACTAAAATTATTTGTATCAAAAAGTACTATACAATTCATGTAATCAACTTTAAAAATAATTTCCAAAGTACTAACTACGAAAACTCGCTATGATGGATATGTATGGTGATTCCACGTTTTATAGTGAATTAAACGTCGATAGTACCCTCAATTTACGGGCAATAAATTTAAAGTAACACTTAGGGATGCAAGACAGTGGTGTTGAACCGCCGACGACAATAAACGTGAACGTTTATGTCGTCATGAAACAATCGATTTGTAAACGAAATAAAAGTGGCAACGGCTGGCGTCCGGCCAATGATGCTCGGTTCACAGGGAGAGCGCTGAGACAAGTGCTTGTGGGAAAATGCGGATTATTTTCACAGTGAAATGTAAAAGAGCGGACGAAAGCGAACGCTTAACGAGGACTTAGCTTTCGCTTTCGCACTTTGACGGTGCTTTACAGTTCAAGTGTTTTTCAAGTTCTTCTGTGGCGCTTCGCACGGCTGCAATGGATTACATTTAAAAGTACCTCATCAAATTAACCTTTAGCGCAAACTGTTGTATACTGAAATTGATCGTTTATTGGTTAATTTCTTTTTATTCCGTGCGCGATTTATAATAATGCATCGATGGTGATATAGGTGTCACCTGTATGCTTGGTCGTGTGGCGGCAGGCCCAACCCGGAGTCTTCGGAAGGTGAGCGGTGGTCAGCCACAAGAGGCGCCTCTGGCGGTCCTTCCTACAACAATAACCCTCAACCTCACCTCAAACCCTACTCATTTTGTTCTTTAGCGATCATTTATATCAATGAAAATGTAGAATGAATTACTCGAGTAGACGTATATTTAATAGAAAATATAAAAATTCAAGGAAAACATAAAAAAATATTTAAGAAGTTATGGTTAATTTATGTTCATAAACATAGGTGTTCAATCATTCAGATGAGGAGTTCAATCAAGGCAAAAATATAGCATTCAATATACCATGTACGGATATTCCAACCTCATATAAATAACACTTATTGATAAATTTATACAAATGCCCAATCTACCATTGAAAGCACTTAAGCTGTTTACAACCATGCATTGCAGATGTGTGTTGATGCACTTACCGGGTCGTGCAACTCGTGCATTGTCGAGGACGGTAGCATGTGACGTTCGACTCCACGCTACGAACAAATTAAAGCATAATCCATGGTTGACCACTAATTTTCACTGTAAGGTTTTTCTGATAAGCTTTTTAAATGTTGATATTTTTTATTGGAAACTATGATTTACCTCATTTTCTCGGGAGTCGTAAAGGCAATGAGTGAGTGAATGAATGATAAATAGATTACTCAAATCAAATCATTTATTTGAATGAAAAAATTATAAATTATACATGTATATGTTTCGCCATTATTGGCATACACATTTCTGTTGTTTGAATACAGATAGAGAAGGAAGAGCAACTTTCTGTTTTACTTTTCAGAGTCGGTGGAATAGTGTAATAACTATATTTAGCCAAAAAGATTCACTCTTTTATCTAAGTGCATGTTTCCATTAGAAAAAAGGTCATAGAGGAGCTGTTATAAAATAGGCGCGTAGTTAGTTTCGTCGTAGGCAATACTCATCAGCGAACTCAGGGTAATGAATTTAAATAGGAAGTAGAAAAAACTAAGGGAATTACGTAAATTAAAATTAATGTGTACTTTAAAATGATATTAATTATTAAGTTAATTAAATAAGTTATGAAAATAGTTATTAATTAAACATAATAAATAGGGGTCACCGCTCGCCTTCTCTCTGTAGTGACTTTAACAATCACTTTGAATTTTTTATTATACTATTTTTTTTATAATAATCATAAACTTACAGATGTTAAGAATATAAAAAAAGATTAGTCTCATTATGTTGCAAATTTAAGTAGGAGTCTATACACGTCGATCATCCATTGCCCATACTTCGAACCCACGACTATAACGAGAATAGTCACTAAGCGCCACATGCTTCTGTTGCAGTGTAATTGTTTGTGATATTGTGTGATACATATTCGTATTTACAACTAATCCTATAAATCAGTATTAGAGCTGCTGTGTGCGTGTGTGCGTGTGTGCGTGCGTGTGTGTGTGCGTGTGCGTGTATGCGTGCGTATGCGCGCGCGCGTGCATGCGATTAAACGAGTACGTAATATGTGACTTTTGTGGTTTGACCAGTGTTTGCCAACTTGAGATCGTAAAAAGTGGTATACATACAAACTATTTGTGATATCATCTCAGATAATGTACACCGTGCAAAGTGGAGGAGACTTAGAAAGAAAGTCATATATTATACGAAACATATGAGGCAGTAAGGCATAAATAGGTATTAATATATTTTTATTACCAAAAATCTCATACCCCCCTAACAATTTCATTTAAAACTATAAAAATCTAAACTAGACCGAGTCTGTAATTTAGATTTTATGTATAATCTTCCTGTTTGTTGATATAATTATTAGTTAAATAAAGAATATGATTTAGTTGTAATTATATTTCACCTATTTGTTATATACAAATACATTTTGCAGGCAAAATGTAATTAAGGAGAAAACACTATCTTAATTAAACTTGGTTCGCCCGTAATCCGGGACTGCGAAACCCTAATTAAAACCTCCAGGTAAAGCCACTGGTAATAAGATTAAGCAATGAAGCATCGGCTATTGACCCTGTTTAATAAAATGATAACAAAAAAGCTCGGTTAAAATCAACGTTTAGCGAAAATGATTTCTAAATGAATCAACACAATTTCACTTGAAAAACAGATTCTCTTTTAATCTCAGTTTGCATCATAAAATTGGATGAAATTGTTTATACATTAACATTGTTTTTCAAAGATTTTATACTATTTTCATTATTTCCATCATAAAATCTGTTTTTATACGCTAGGATTTTAGCGAACTATATACAACATAGGATAGGAATAATTGTGTACTTTTGTCAGTATTAAGATATGGTAACTTTATCAAAAGTTCATTTCTTATCCAGTTATATACCGATCTTTATCTGATACGATATTACTTACGATAATCTTGATAAAGTACTCTAATTACTTAAAAAAAGGTATCATGAGAATTTTCTTTCCATTTAAATATGATATGGAGTTCCCTAAGTTACTTCACTTGTCTCCCATCTGTTTTTCTCAGAGTAAGTTCATTTTTGATATTCCTTACATAAATATCAAAATAATTTACAGGATATTATCTCAACGATTACTCTGAAGTACTAAACAATGCATTCCGCTAAATAAATAATCATAGACTACACTGGAAAAGTTATAGAAGAATGTTGCAATACTAACCAAAAATAAATTATTGTCTCTCTTTAAAGACAACGGTTCAAGATACGAAGAAAATTATATATAATTGAGGTTCGAAAGTTATTCTAAATTAAAAATGAGGTCCTTCTATGCCGATAAGATATTTTTGTTACTTCTTAATCCCTTTATATTTTCTTATTCAAATGATATCAGAAAGAAGGATAAGAAAGAGTTATTCAAAACTTAGAATTATAATTTAAAACTTATCAGGAAATTTAGCTACTCTAGTTACGGGTGAATAGTGAAATCGAATAACACTCGTATATATTCATTCCATACCTTTATATGATGATCGACAGGTTCTTCGCCCCGTTTGTACACGAGTTCATCGAAACGTGGTCGATCCTCCGGAAGCATGAACTCTCTTATCTCTGTTAGCAGTGTGTACTGGAATAAAATTTATAACTCAATCTTTAGCATTAAGTACATTTTATGGGTTACAGTGTTTTTTTTTTATAATTAATTAAAGTTTAATAAATGCAGTTGCACATTGGTCACTTTTAGTTAGCAAAATGTTGTTGAATAAAGGTGGTCTCGATTGACAAACACTGGGAGATGGTTATTCCATATTTAGCAATGAGTTTAGTAGTTCCTTGCCAACTTAAAATGCCGCAAGTTAAATATATATTGTAAAAGTGGAAGTACAACAAATTTCACATGAATGAGATTTGTCAAAACATAACATCAAATATTTTATACAGCATAAAACGTATGTTTACGTATGAAATAAACATTGTATTTTTAATACACAGATAAGTTTCAATGCTTTTAAATTAAGTCTATAGTAATTTTTTTACACTATACAGAAAATCTTTAAAACATGATTTTTAACACTCACAAATCATAACGAGTTCGCAGAATTTGATCTAATATTCATCCAAAGGATCTGAGTTATTATAAGATCCATAGCAAATTTAATCAAAGAGGACATAAATAAAATTTTATATAAATACCTTTTGTGGCGTATCTAACAGATCCCGTAAGACTGTAAGAAATGCGTCCGGCGTGAGCCGCCTTGCTGCGTATTCCTCCATGTAGTATGCCAGTGCAGGCAAGTCACTCTGTGGGAGCAACGATCGAGCCTTCTGCTCGACTGCCACCGCTGCTGCCCCTCTTCTTCTGCCCCAGCCGCTTATTCTATGGAAAAAAGCAATTATAAGGAGTAGACTTCTAAAACGATATTCATACTTTTTTATAGCTGGAGCTCAGCAGACAAGCAAACGGGCCACCCGGAAAATGTCACAATCATACGGACGTTAGCAACACCAGAGACATTTGCCAACACGCTACCGGCCTTGAAGAAAATTTATAACGCCGTATTAAAAATCCCCATATGTGTTGGGAAAATCCTAGGCGGAAGCTCATTCCAAAACCGAAGAACACACGACGTAAACGTATGTACGTATAATCTATACCTTATCCATTTTACCAAAAAATAAAATGTAAACAAATCGTAAAAAGGGTTTTTTTGATGTCGATTTTACAATAATCAACATGATATAAAAATTATCATAGCAACTTTTAATTATTTATTAGAAATATCTCCTATATTCTTATTTTTTATATTACTATTCCTTACTTTTCGAAAAAAACATAAAATAATTTTATTTTTACAATTATGAATGATAAATATAATGCATATAAAATTTACATATTTACAACATTAATTGTAATAACTAACTTACATTATAAAGAACCTAAAAAGATAATGTTTCCAAATCTCTTACTGGTTTTATATGCTGGTAATTATAAGTGTACTGTTCAACGTACTATTGTCAATTGGAGGGAGTGTTTTATTATTACGGTCGGATTATACCCGCCATGTTGTTTTTATTTTAGCTTTGTTTGAGAAACATTGGTTTGTTTGTTTACATTTAATTTTTTGGTAAAGTGGATAGAGTATGGTAAAGATTTTTAACCTTTAGAAAACATTAACGATATATCTTTGACCAGTTAAAACAGTTTATACAGTTATCCTATTTAAGTAAAACATAATTAATATAGTGAACTAAATAAGTACGAATCAGCTTTGAAATTCGTCTATTTTATTCTTGCATATCTATATCTATACTTACTTATACTATTATAAAGAGGAAAGATTTGATTGTTTGTTTGTTTGTTTGTTTGTTTGTTTGTTTGTTTGTTTGCTTTGAATAGGCTCCGAAACTACTGACCCGATTTAAAAAATTCTTTCATTGTTGGGAAGCTACACTATCCCCGGGTGACATAGGCTATATTATATTTTCAAAAAAATTAGGGATCCTTACTAAAACTCCAATAATGTAACCCAAAGTGTAAAAAAATTACCTAAAATATTATTTAAATCGCGTGCGTTGCGAAAACTATTGATGATAGAATAAAATAATGTACTACAACTTTGCAGAACACATCATTATTTACAAAAAGTGTCGCGACAGCATATGTCTAACTATTATAGTTATGCCACAATAAGTGTTCTTTTATTTTAAAAATTTAATTGAAATGCCGCCCCTAGAAAAGGCTCTTTATTTGGATCTTGGTATTAATCCTTATCAAAATAAATTACTTCATATTCAAAACTATTTCAATACCTTTATATAACTTTTTGAATTATTCAATTCGGATATTCCATTCGAAAGATATCACGAGTTTAAAAATGTAAGTATTAGAAAAATGTTGCGTGGTAGCCGCTCACCCTGTTCGGCTAGCTAGGCAGTACCTTATGCAATGTAGGCGTGCGTCACTAGGGTCTTTACAAAAATTAGAATACTTATTAAAAAATAACGAAAAATAAATAAAAAGTAATAACAAAAAAATCATTAAAATAAAAGCTCATAGAAATAATAATATTCAAACTTTCTTTATAATTTTATTTTTTTAGTAACCTGACGCAAATAGAAGGGTTTGCCCTCAGGGGCGCTCCTCTGTCCGAGGAGTGCATGGGTGTGCGTACCCGAGGTGCCCGAGCATCCGTCGCTTCACTCCCCTCTCCGTTCGAGGCAACAGAGTCCTACCTTTCTTTCCGTCTACCTCTTACATCCTTTCCAACTTAGCTCTCTGTTCGTGGCGTGGTCCCCGATGGGATGGATGCGAATACTGATTGGGGTCCCGGGTTCTACCCTGGGACCTGATTTGGTAGTCAAAACCATGCCTATTTCGACTGCACCTGCACAGAGAGTGTTCCCGGGGCGGGAATTGCATCCTCGCTGTCGGTTGGTCTTGCTGGGCCGGCTACGACGTCAGGCGACTCTGCTTTTTCTGGAGTGTCGTCTGGTAGTCGTACCCACGCCTGACTAGCACGCGACGGGGATGCGAGTCCCGTCCGGAATCGGCCGCGGACCTGTCGCTCCCGGCCCTGGTTCTGTCCATGGTCGGGGGCGATCCTGGATGGACGGCCGTCGCCTCCTTTTGCGAGGCAGTAGTGTCTGCAAGGGAGGCGACGGAACGGGAGCGGGAGTCCGCCACCGCACTCCCCTCCCGCCAACGTAGGCCGCGTCGTCGGCGCCGGAGGGCGGGCAACGATCTCCGGCCGCCGTAGAAAGCGGCCACGGGCGGCCCCTCGAGGGAGGATCCGCCGCCCGCACTATTGCCGCGAGGGAGAAGGCCGCGTGCTGTTCCGCAGCCCCCCTCAACTCCTAGAGTTGTTACAAGAGAGCGCCGGGGGAACGAAACCCTGACCCCCTGGCGCCAGCACTTTAGAAGTGGCCCGCTTGAAGACAAAGCGTGGGCCGGCACCGGCCCGGGCCACGAGATCGGCAGGCCATATATCCGTGGGCCCGAGCGTAGGCGATAGGAGAACAGCGGGGTTTTTTAGTGGGTAGTCGGATGGTCGAACATCTTTTCCGGAGTCCCTTATATCCCTCGGTCCCGGGGAACCCGTCAAGAGAGGTTTTTCCCCGAGACCGAAAAAAATAGAAGGGTTTATTTTTTAATTTTTTGTTAAATACCCGTGCGAAGCTGGGACGGGCTGCTAGTTCCTAATATATCTCGAACAAGGATTGCGGTTTGCGGTAATTGTGACTAAAGCGGCTCGGATTCCCGTACAATCGCTCGATTCCATGAATCGTAAATACAAATAATATTTATAGACTGTATTTATAAACATTACAATTTTTAACTGTATAACCATTAATATTTCTCCATTTTACTCTAATCGCACAATATACGTATATGAATTAAGCTACGTTACCTGGGTGCAGCTTCCCGTTCGCCATAAGCTGTACACGCGTGTGGGACTTTCCCCACATCTCTGACCAGCAAAGACATCCGCTTGTGATACTTCAACTGCGCCACGGCCTCATCGTGCGTCACGTCCACAAAAGACTGACCATTTACTTCTAAGATTTGATCACCTACCTGTAAACAAATTGAACATTATTTATTTTAAATCAAGGATTGGTAGTTTCTTTTATTCTCGTTTACTATATTTTATTGCCGAAGGCCGTATGAAGCGGAGAAGTAGAAGTTGGAAAGCGGACCCCGGGTACCGAAATTGAACTTGGGTTGAAACCGAGATTTAATGCTAGGATTGAGAATGATGATGATAGTAGCTCATTTTAGTGAAAGTCTGCACAATAATTTTAAACTCTGGTAACTTTATGGAATATATAATTCATTTAAATATAACACTTTTTTATTGCTGTGGAACAGCAAACAGGCTTGTGACCCACTTCATAGTTACCGTCGTCTATGGATGTATGCGACGTTAGGGGCACCGCAAACACGCTGCTGTCCCATACACAAGGCTATTATGGTGGCATACATGGTTGCCATTCAGACGGGGTTGAGTGGCATTGGCTTGGCATCCCACGTAGTCAAGGTTGTTTTGTCGCTTTTACAACAGGCTGACCCCGGCCGCGGGGTTAGTATACTACTCCGCCCCTGCACGGAGATTGAACTGAACTATTATAAATATTGCATATCTACCAGAGTATAATAAGTTACGTTTAACTTTACTGTTAAAATCCAAACCAAGATGATGATTCAAAATATTACATAGTATAAATAGTTTTAATATTATAAATATGAATAATTCGTTTATATTAAAAGCAGTTCACTTATTGAATTCGCTCCCTGTTAATATCAGAAAAGCAAAAACTGTGTATTCATTTAGAAAATCATTTTTTGATCACTACTTGAATGAAGCATAGTAGCAGTATTTGTTGACCTCTTGAATATATGTATGTATGTATGTGTTTTATTATTTTATTTTTCTACTTCTCTTTTAATGGTATTTATATTTTACTAGATTAATCGTATAGTATTTATTAAATGTAATATCATTTGCACATCTCCGCTATGTATTTTGTTACAATTTCCATACTTCGGGTTGCCTGGAAGAGATCGCTTTAAGCGATAAGGCCGCCCATTGTCATACAGCATTGTATTTTTGTATACCTATTTTAAGTTAGTTTTAAGTATCTGTATGCAATAAAGAGTTTTCATTCATTTATTCATTCATTGTTATAACGAAATTAATAAAAGTAATAACATCCTAAAATTTATTAAAAATTTTAGGCTTCAGTAGAACACTTGGTTAATAATGACTGAATATTTCTATCCGTGCAGGTGCGGATAAAGAATACTGACCTCTGCGGTCGGGGTCAGCCTGTCTAAAAGGTGACAAAACAATCCACCCTAGCTACTTGGTAGGGCCCCAAGCCCGTCTGCATGGCGACCACCTTTGGTCTTAAGTATGCCGACATAAAATAACCTTATGTTGTGTTCCGGCATTAGTGACCCAAGTTCCTGTATCCTTATGGGATAGCAGCGTGATCGCGTTACCATTGGCGTTGCAAATACCTATAGGCGACGGTAACTGCTAAATTATAAGTGGGCCGTCAGCCTATCTGCTATCCTACAGCAATAAATAAAAAAATACCATAGATAAAATCCAAGTAAGTCTTATTATTCAGTAGTATAACCTAGGAATATCACCACCTGGTGGTGGTTGGTCACCTGAAATTATACGACGACCTCCATGGCGTAGAGGCTAACGCACTTCGGTGCGCTTGCGGAGGTCACAGGTTCGTTTACCGTGCTAAACTACTGACATTGGGACTAGATGGCGCTGTGTGAATTGTTCCGGTACATTTATTATATTTATGAAAGTTTTTAATACAAAATAACATAGTTTATATTTTGAATACAAAATAACATAGCTGCAATAGTCCCGCCAAACTACACATCAGTTTGTCGGCTATGGTAATATTACCATATTTATACTGTAATATAGAAGGTCTATGTACCTTCTAAGGTGGAATCTAAGTCCAGTAGTGGGGCGTTATGGACTTGTCGTTAGAAATATTAGGCCCATGTAGTATTTGTAATCAGAAATGCTCATTAGGGTATTATTTTTACTTAAAAACTAGCAGTTCCCGGACACTTCGCTGGTCGAATAACAGAAAAAAGTGAATCGAAAAAATATGAGAAGTTTTCGTACGCATGTGCGCTACACCGCTTGCCCCACTTCTCCGCAGCAAGAAAACACATCATTGAACACGTAGTGCTCATAAAAATCGTTGTTTCTTATTACTTTAATAACTTTATATTAAATAAAAACACCGGAATATTTTTTTTAAATAAGGGCCAAGTGTCTAAGTAATAATACTTAGGAAATTTAATTGAAATCTATCCATTAGTTTTGCCGTGATGCGCGCTCAACTGCAGACCTCTATCTTTTTATTTATATAGATTTACTTAATAATCAGTATTATGAGTTTTTTCAATACATACTTAGATATGCAGTAATCATTGTTTATTAAAAACTAGTTGACCTGGCAAACATTATTCTGCCATATGAATAAAAAAAAGTAGCCTATGTCCTTCTACAAGGTCCAATCTATTACTATACCGAAATTCATCAAAATTGGTTCAGCGGCTTAAGTGAAAGGGTAAACAACAAACAAACTCGCATTTATAATATTACTTAGGATTAGTTAAGATATATAAAATCATACTTTGCCGGTGAAACATCGTTCACCTGTAAAATATTTTGAATATTCTAAATGGACTTTCCCAGGGCAAGTTGGTATGGTAATGGAAGGGGAGCGAGAAATTTATTAGGTTATGAGACTGCTACCGCTGAGCTAGGGAAACTTCGAAGTAATTTCAAGCTGCAGGCGTCTTTTGGCTGGCTTTTTCGCAAGTTTTCTAACTTATATAAGATACATCTGTTCGTATTTTAGCAAGTCATTTAAATAATTATCGTCTAAAAAATAACAATGCATTAGTGTCGAATAAAATTATTCACTAAAATAATTTATGGATATCTTAAATCAGTGTTATAGAAGTAACAGTGTTAAGAAGAAACTTTTAATTTGTATTAAATTGTTTTAAAAATATTACCCATATATATTATAATTAATACAAACTTTTTATATGTATATCGCATAATACTAGAGAATGCCAAATATTATACTATTGTAAGCATAATATTTACAATAACCTCCTATACATTGATAAGGTCCTCTTTACATGGAATGGTCAAAGGCCAAACTATGATCTTTTGTATTTAACAAATTATATTGAAGTAAATCCACTTTTAATGCAGCTTTTGAACCTAGATTAAGTGAAGAAATGAAGAATAATCAGTGGAAGTTACAGAATATTAAATAGTATCAAATAGGCTTAGTAATCTATCTTTAATACATATGTATATGATTGAGTAGTCCGAAATAAGAAACTCTTATAACGTTCTTAATACGTATAATAAAATAAGGTTCGAGTCAAAGTGTATCGTTGAATACGTTCTTAATAGCTATTTATTTAGAATAATTCATGCGTTATTCTATCATAAAAATATACAATATGTTATTCACAAAATGCTTCATAAAATATAAGACAAGTTCAGCCTAAAATGTCTCATTTAACGATAAAAGAAAAGAGGCCGCACATTTGCCCCAAGGCTTAAATCTAAGACTACGATTTTATCATCCCACGCTCTCGCTGTTTAGTTTCGTGACTGGTGATTTCTTTTTGAAGTTATATCTCGTTAGGACTAACTAGTTATAGTCGACAATCTGTTTGATCTAAAAATGTTTAACAAACTTAAATTTACTATATTTAGCTAAACGTACCTTGTACTCGTAACTAAGTATATCTATCTATAATGTCTTAAGACTGAGAGATTGTGGATTTGTATTCACTACCTGTATTAACGTTGTCAAATTAAACAAATAAACATGCTAAAAAACCTTTACGCATAGAAAAGCCAATGACTGTACGTAAGGTGCCCGTTTATTTTGCAAAGGAGTGTATTATAATGTAGGTTTTTAAGGAGAGAACGCTTTAAGCATTACTTTTTCCAATGTCTTAATCATAATATAGAAGAATAGACAAGCTTTTTATACAGATGAAGAATATATTAATTTAGCCACAAAGTAGATAATATAATTTAGCTTACAGTATTAAGTACATTTGGCGGGAATACTAATAATAATGTTCCAGTATTTAAAATTTTAAAATAATTCCAGAACGATTTTAAAAATGTCAATCAGAATATTTAATCTATAACGTGAAAAAAAAACTACCATAGAACATTACCGAAACTGAATAAAGAGGTGCGAAACTAAATAATACCATAGTAACTGGCACATATTATTCCAGGTTTGTTGCACTTTTTTCATATTTAATATAACAAGAATTAATTATCTATTTGGCTTCAATGTTTTTTCTCCTTTTTATCATGCGATCAGTCACGTTGACTATAAACAGATGTGTTGAAGACAGGTTGGCGTATATGGTGCTAGAGGCTTCAATATTAACACAGGACAGGCTATCAAAAGCATATAAGCAATTGAAACCGGTCAAAAGAGTATCAGAGGAGTTTCGTAAAGAAGGGAAAAACTCAGAGGACGTCCTTAAGAAGGTGGTGCGACGATATAAAAGATAATGTAGGGGTTCTATACATTGTGTGTTACATCATTTAGAAATAACAACCATACATCATCAATAAAGTAACGGTACCATAAGTCCGGCACGGTCTGCAACAGAATCCTTGTCCACGCCAGTGATGTAGATGCCCAGATTATACTCCAAACCGCCTCTGATCATCAAACCAAGCGATTGACCTGGTTCTATGCATAAATCCACCTGTACCAAAAAATATTATCCCTTTAATTATATATTAATTGTACACTTAACCTTTAAGTACATAAAGATTACCTATATACTTGATATACGGCGACCTACGCGGCGTAACAGCTAACGCATGTCGGTAAGCTTGTGAAGGGAATCGAACTCATTACGTTCGATTTCTATGTCGTGTGTAATAATATGTATTAATTTGCGAAAGAAAAGTACATATGTAGTATATTAGTTGTCTAGTACCCGTAACACAAGTATTAGGCTACTTACTTTGGGACTAAATGGTTCTAAATAGTATGTATTGTTACTGCATATAACTCAAAAAAATAAATAGAAAATAAAATAGAAAAACATTTTCTCACTTTTTATTTACATTTTTTATCCGTGCAGGGGCGGAGAAAAATACTGACCTCTGCGGCCGGGGTTGACTGGTCGTAAAAGGCGACAAAACAATCACCCTAGATACGTGGTAGGGCCTCAAGCCCGTGTGGATGGCGACCACCTTTGGTCTTAAGTATGCCGCCATAAGTTTGTGTTGTGTTCCGGCATTAGTGACCCAAGTTCCTGTACCCTTATGGGACAGCAGCGTGGTCGCAATGCCACTGGCGTTGCAAACACCCATAGGCGACGGTAACTGCTAGATTCTAAGTGGGCCGTCAGCCTGTCTGCTGTCCTACAGCAATAGAAAAAAAGCAATAATATATCTGGCTTATTACATTGACTAATCTGTAAAGTGGCAGGACAAATTTTGAGAATATTCACTAAATATTCTAACATTGAAGCCTACTCGGAGCTGAAGGATCAGCAGTTCCACTAGAACTGTTTCATACGCCATATTCGGCTTTTACAAACCCAAATGTTTCCCTAAATTAAGACCTGTTCTTTATATAGTGCAGTAACTAGGTGCTAGATATTAATTAGTACCAAATATTGACATATTCTACTACTTTTTTAAAATTACAACCACTACCCTTTTTTTTTTACGGGGTGGGGAAATCCTCATGGACTAACTCCGCCTGGGGAAAGGCGGAGGGGCATGCCGGACTCCTACCAGCTAAAACCACCACCCCGGTGTCTCCTCACACGTGCGTGCGGGGCCGCGGGAACCAAATTCTTCCGCAGCCCCACACTAGTGCTGGCCCGGTCTGTCCGGGCCTCGTCTCCTGCACGGGGTAGTGAGGTGTTTAACTACCCCGTGCATCGCCTCAGAGGCACGCGCCGACACCCGCGCGCGCCTCCTCCTCGGGTCCATCGAACAGGGGGCGGGAACTTCCCTAAGTCCCTCGCCCCTGGACCTATTTATGGGGGCCGGAAAAGGGCGTTGTCCGCCCTTCTTCTTCGCCCGGTGCGCCTTCTGCGGCCGGGGAAGGGAGTCGAGATCTCCCTCTCCCGTTCCGCAATTTCCTTCTGCGACATCACGTCCTCGCAGAAAGACACCACTGCGTCCCACGACTCTGCGCTACCGACCATTCTCCCCACTACGGCCGGCAGCGACAGATCTCCTCCTACTTCATTTGTGAGGACACGGCGCTGCTCCTCCCAAGCTACACACTCGGTGAGTGTGTGTTGCGCCGTGTCCTCCCCGCCGTGGATGCAGTGGTGGCATCAAGCGTCCGGCTCCCTGTCTATGCGGCACAGGTTCTTGCCGAAGCAGCCGTGCCCCGACAGCACCTGCGTCACCCTAAACGACAGGGAGCCGTGCCTAACACAACCTTTTTCATCCGCTATATTAAATAAATAAAACAAATACGTCAAAGACGGACATAATTCCTTTCAATGTAATAACCAAAATAAGGTTGCTCATTCAATTGGAGCGATTCGCTATCAAAGATCGTTTCATTGACAAAGTCCGATATGAAAGAGTCCGCACGATACTCATAACGCTAGGATCGAGGCGTTGCGGCATGGGGTGGCACCCGGGTCTCCATATTACTACCACAGGAACGTAATTCATTACAAACTACAAAACTTACATTTTATTATTCTTTCTCGTATAACTGAACATTAAATTAAAAAGAAATATATTTTGTTGGAAATTTATTATTAAATATTAAGTGAATATTTGAACATTTAATACATTTTAATCTTTCACATAATAAATAGAAAAATCAATGTTACAGTTGATTAATGCTTGTGTTACTTTTATTTCGTCATTTGAAAACAGATAAAATCACCTACATCTTTGTTAGCTCACCATACACTTATTAAATTTAAAATATTTGGTGTATTTATTTGAAAGCCATAATAGAATATTAAGAAGATAGGGAAAAAAACACTAAATAATATTACGCACATAAGTACCGAATGAATATGAATGAATATTACTTGAAGATAGGTTAAAAATATGTAGATATGTATAACTAGCCGTGCCCGCGACTCCGTCCGCGTGGAATAGTAACTTTAGGTAGCATTTTTGCATATATCTTATGGTTTATTTTGGATTACAAACCCTATAAACTCTAAAATATAAATAAATGAAATATGCAAACTGCGTTCGAACCTACAAAGTCCAGCCTAAGCTGAAATTTTATATCATTGATGATATAAATCTGAGGTCAACTTAAATTGGATTATTAAAAATTGAAACTGATCACTTTTAACTAAAACCATTTTTTTTTAAATAAACGTAAAAAGTGGTTATTTTAATATTACAAACAGACCCTCCAATTTTATTTGTTTGTATAGATTTACTATCCGCAACAATCGATGTCTAGTAGAATCTTTAAGTAGAGTACTGAAATAGGACCAAAAAATAGTCATAAAACGCGTCTTACCAAATAACACTCCAAATTAGTGGCCAATTGATCCAGTACTTTGTAATTAGCATACCACGAATGCGCCACAACCATATTATCTTCGCTTATTACGAATATAGCACAGTTATGGGAAGGAATGGACAATAAAAATTTATTATTACATAAAATGATTTAGACAGGCATTAAATATCTCGAAAGACCGACTCAGTCGTTAATACTGCTATTAAGAGATGGTCATAACTTATCTACATTTTACTCGTATATACATATTAATTATTCAATTGATCGGATGTTTTTTAAATTAAAATAATAGGTACGTAAATTTTACTGTGTAAAATGTGTAAGAATTATGGATGTTTTGAAGATTTCAAGAAATATTTCGGCATGGTATAGTATTATATTGACTGGGTCACTAAAATCCTTTAAATAAGACATAAACCAAATAAATAATATTTTTATCTGTGAGAGAAATATTTCTGGTTTTAATATTCATTAAATTTACCTCAATTAGAAGTCCAAGAACTATTTATTCTAGTTGTAAAACTTTTGAGAAAAATATAATTCTAGTGGAATTTATTAAGTAATTTTAATCTTATTAAGTTACTTTTAGTATTATTAGTGTGAGTGATATTGAAAGAAGAGTGAATGAAGGAAACATGGTGAATGGAGCTTTGCACTCCTTTATAAACAGTCGGAAGGTGTCTAACAAGGCTCGTCTGGCTGTGCATGAGGGGGTGTTGGTTCCGACACTCAGGTACGGAAGTGAAAGTTGGGTATGGCAGAAGAAACATGAAAGCAGAATAAATGCAGTTGCGATGAGAGCGTTAAGAAGTACAGGATAAGAAATAGTGAGATAAGGAAACGTTGTGGTCTGAAAGAAGATGTAGTGACAAAAATTGAGAAAGGTATGCTGAGATGGTTTGGCCATGTTGAGAGAATGAATGAAGAACGATTGACGAAAAAAGTGCATAAGGCGAGTGTGAATGGAATTGTTGGAAGGGGTAGACCTAGGCGGACGTTTCGAGACCAGATCAGGGACGTCTTGAAAAAAGGCCACGTCAAGAGTACCCTAAACCGAAGGGCATGTATGAAGGGAATAATGAAAGTGGACGAAGCGAAACAAGTATGTAAGGATCGTAGCAAGTGTAAAGAAGTGGTCTCTGCCTACTCCTATGGGAAAGAGGCGTGATTATATGTATGTATGTATGTATTAAGTTACACTAAAATTTACATTGAATAAGACACAAAAATAGTTTTTTTTTTTTTCATAAAAACGACTGCCCAACAATAGTTAGCAATTAACAAAATAAACATACGCTGAAAAATATGTTTCAACAATTATAGTGACATTTTTCCCTTTAATTTTGTAGCTATTGTTTATAGCTTTGTTTACATCGATTGCGTGTTTTGAATAAGAAATCAGGTCAGTAAACTACTCGTAAATAACTACGACTGTTTTTACTGTTTTCTGGTAATTACACGAACAAAGGTTAATAAAAATGATTCTAAAGTTATATTGTTATCTAGCAGATTGTTGTGAGTTTTTAGTATTTTGAATGAAATAATACTTTATTGAGTCAATTAATTCAGTAAATTAATAAGTTCATAATTATCTTAAAGTTTTTAATCCCCGTTTAGTTTTTTATTTATTTTTTATTTATTTATTGATAAGGTATACAAACAGATTAAAATCATAAAAATAGGTCTTAGTAAAAGTACAGTGTATAGATCTAGACTGTAAACTAATATACACGTAGTATACACAACATAACTAAAAATTTTACTAGAATAAGTTAATATCAGAATGAAGTCATTTGAAAACAGGAAAACTAATTATAAAATTGTGTAAATAGGTTGAAAAAGACAAAGAGAAAGCCTAATTTTTTTTTATTGCTATAGAACAGCAGACAGGCTGACGGCCCGCTTAGGATTTAGCAGTTACCGTCGCCTATAGGTGTATGCAACGCCAGTGGTATCGCGAACACGCTGCTGTCTCATAAAGGTACAGGACCTTGAGTCAATGCCGGAACACAACACAAGGTTATTATGGCGGCATACTTAAGACCAAAGGTGGTCGCCATCCAGACGGGCTTGAGGCCTTACCACGTAGCTAGGGTGGGTTGTTTTGTCGCCTTTTACGACAGGCCGACCCCGGCCACAGAGGTTAGTATTCTTTCTCCGCCCCTGCACGGATAAAATTAATCACATACCTATGGAAGTACAATTATTCTAAAATAAGTGCAAGCTGACAAATATATCCAATTGAGGGTGCGCCGCGGAGACTCTGTTATAAGTTCGACAATGACGTACGACTGGATTACTCGTATAATAAGACGTATTGTTCTCATAAGTTTGCAGCATAAAGGTATACATGCTTACGAACCTTATTATTGACGCATACCTGTTGTAGTAGTAATAGGTAGGAAGAATCTACACAAGAGTGCTTGCTATATTTCATGTAACGTAAAGAGGTCAATTTGATTTCTTCTTGTTGTTAAAGAAGTCGTATTAAAATAGAGCAATTTATCCTGATCCTGATAACTTGACAGATGCCTACCGCGACCAATTCTAAAGGATAGAATACGAAGGTATTCCTTTTGAACCGCTTCAATACTATTGGAATGTACACTATAGCGAGGCGAGAGTACGACAGCTGCGTCTTCCAAAATAGATCTCACCAGTGAGTTGTACAGTACGTGCAGGCTTTGGACTTTTATCTTCTTTAGTGGACCAATATATAAACCCAAGCATCAGATAGGCTCGTTTGACAATATTAGTATAGTGATCTCTGAAGGTAAGTTTGTCATCAAAAATACTCCCAAGTCCTTAACTATATATAGTTTTACTAGTTAAAAGTTGATTGTTTATAAAATAACTGTACGTTTTGATATTCTTTTTATTAGAAAATGACACAATGAAACATTTGTCAATGTTAAGGAGTATTTTATTTTCTTAACACCAAATTGATATTCTTTGAACATCACTTTGAAGTGCTAAACAGTCCGAAAAATCTTTTAAGCCTATATTTTATGTATTTTCAAATCATCTGTGTAAAGAAGACACGGGCAAGTTAATTGTGTAATGAGATCAAAAATAAAAACTATGAAAAATAATAAATGTGAAATAGTTACACAAATAATAATATGCCAAGTTCTCGAAAATTGGAAATATATATTTTTAATCCACAAATGTCATCATTAACTTACCCTTCTCACAGATCTGTCTTTACTAGCCGACCGCGGTGGCCTCAAAGCTGGTGGTGATGCTGGTCTTCCGTACCTATCCATCCAGGAGCATGACGCCTTGCCCACAAGGGCTCCTGCCGTCCGTACAGTCATAGTTAATTGACGGCAAGACTTCAGCATCTAGTCAAAGAAATCATTTGTTTAGTAATAACTTAGGTATTTCATAGATATTTATATCCATTATATTTTAATGTCAGGCAGGCAGGCGGCCCGTTCTAAGAACTAAGCCACAACTATTACAACATATAACATGTTATGCTGACCCCATATAATGTGGGATGCGGGCAGGAGTGAAAGAGATATTAAAACTAAAATTAAAATTTTGTTGTAATTATTTGACATATACAAAGAATAAAACTGTATCTCCATAGTACAATATGGACCGTGTTAGGAATAGGCCAGAATACAAGGTTAATATGGCGGCATACTTAAGACCAAAGGTGGTCGCCATCCAGACGTGGTAGAGCCTAGCTACGTAAGACCCTACCCCATAGCTAGGATGGGTTGTTTTGTCGCCTTTTACGACAGGCAGACCCCGGCCGCAGAGGTTAGTATTCTTTCTCGGCCCCTGCACGGATCAAAACATAAGGTCAATAGATAGATAGATAGATAGCACTTTATTGTACATTGTATAAAAGTAATTTACATTGAAATTTTGTGGTTAACAATATTGCACAAAGGGCGGCCTTATCGCTAATAGCGATCTCTTCCAGACAACCCAGTACAGGAAACAAATAATTTATAAAAGTTGCTGGTGGGGTAACTAATATACAAATTTCACGATTATACAATTTCATAATTAATAGTTTGAACAAGTAAATACTCATACATTTATATATAATATAAATACACACGCACACTCATATATACTAAATATCTACTGCAAAGACAAATAGTGCTGGTACACCTTACTTTTAAATATGGACAATGTTTTAGCTTGTCTGATAGTAATAGGCAGCTCATTCCAAAGTCGGATAGCTTTTACTATGAAAGAGTTTGTGAAAAAAGAAGAATTATGTGTAGGAGTAATAATACGTAATTTAGTGGAAACATGTAAATTTTGAGCGCGACAAGGAAATTCAAAATGCTCTTTTAGGTAAAAAGGAGTACTAGGAATAAATAAAATACTATAAAGTAAAGACTATTCCGTCACCCACCAACATCGCGTGCTACGCATAAAAGGTCAATATAAGATATCAGACCCAAAATTAAATAGATAAAATTTCATAATTCAAAAATCAATCATTAAAATATAAATATTAGAATATTAAATTAATTATCCAAAATATTAGAATATTAAATTAATTATTCAGACTTAAATACTCCCAAATACACAAATTTATTTACAACAGAATACGACTACATCGTATGAAATATATAGATTAGTAATAATAGTAAAATTGAACTGGAAGACATAATTATGCCGATGCCAGTAAAATATTATATGATCCATATATGTTAAATGTGCTGTTCCTATACAATTTATACAGAACCTTGTGATTAGAACATTCTGGTATATTAAACATTGAACTAAAATAAAAAGAGCCCCACATACTTTGCTTTTAGGATTTAAAGTGGCAAAAATTCCCCCAACCAGAATGAGACCTAATAATTAACCATAAACACTATCTTCATTATATTGATAAGTTTAAATCTCAATAGTAAATACCTAGTCAGGTCATAAGTATTATCACACAGTAAAAACTTTTCTTTTAGAATGCTGGCCACAAAAAAGTTTATTGAATTAGAATTTCGAATTGTTCATGAAAATAAAAATGTATAACTTTTAGAATTTTACTCATTTTTAAATATGGAGTGGACGCTTAAAGAAGACCGTGTTGCAGTTATTGCGTTGTATCGTTGCGGTTACGCGCCAATTCAAATTTTTAACATACTGAAAAATTTGAATATTACCAAAAGATTCTTTATCGTACCATCAAACGATACAATGAAGACTCTAGTGTAGATGACAGGTCAAGAAGTGGTCGCCCTCGGTCTGTTAGGACTCCAGCAGTGATAAAAGCTGTGAAGGCACGAATTCAAAGAAATCCCAAACGTAAGCAGAAACTGTTGGCCCTTCAGATGGGGTTAAGCAGAACCACGGTGAAAAGGGTGTTAAATGAAGACTTAGGGCTTCGGGCATATCGAAGAAAAACAGGACATCGTTTGAATGCTCATCTAATGGACCTGAGACTGAAGAGATGCCGCGCTTTGTTGAAGCGGTACGCGGAAAAAAATATCGGGAAATTCTTTTTTCGGATGAAAAAATGTTTACCGTAGAAGAGAGCTACAACAAACAAAATGATAAGGTGTACGCACACAGTAGTGTAGAAGCGAGCAACCGTATTCCGCGTGTCCAACGAGGTCATTTTCCATCCTTGCTCATGGTATGGTTGGGAGTTTCTTATTGGGGCTTAACAGAGGTACATTTTTGTGAGAAAGGTGTAAAAACGAATGCTGTTGTGTATCAAAATACAGTCCTGACGAACCTTGTGGAACCTGTTTCTCATACCATGTTCAATAACAGGCACTGGGTATTCCAACAAGATTCGGCGCCAGCTCATAGAGCGAAGATCACACAAGACTGGCTGGCGGCGCGTGAAATCGACTTCATCCGGCACGAAGACTGGCCCTCCTCCAGTCCAGATTTGAATCCGTTAGATTACAAGATATGGCAACACTTGGAGGAAAAGGCGTGCTCAAAGCCTCATCCCAATTTGGAGTCACTCAAGACATCCTTGATTAAGGCAGCCGCCGATATTGACATGGACCTCGTTCGTGCTGCGATAGACAACTGGCCACGCAGATTGAAGGCTTGTATTCAAAATCACGGAGGTCATTTTGAATAAACTTTAATGTCATAAGAATCTATGTTTTGTTAAGTTCATTTTGGTATATGAATGGTTACATAATTAATAAACTTGTTACAATTATTTTACATTAAACATGTGACAGAATTTATGACCTGACTAGGTATATTTTCCTCCATTTTGTATATTATTCGTCATCCCTGCCACTGGGTTCATGGACATTAAAATAATTATTACTGAAGTCATAACAGAAAGCCTTAATATACTGTGAATACCAGACATAGATAAAAGATATAAAGATATAATATCATTGGACATTTATTCCTAATAAAACTGTACAGTCCGTAAAAAGTCCTTCCAACGGCGCGCAGTTCGTGTTGTCGACGATCGGTACTCTCGAACGTTATAATAACATTTGATATAGTAAAAGGCCTTTCCTTTGCGACCGGCAGCACATCGGCAAAACCTCTGGTGATGCAAACGTCTATTGGCAATGGTGACCACCTGCTACCAATTGGGCCGTCTGCCTGTCTACTGGGCTCCAGCTATAATATAATCTTATGTATCTTATACAAACTAAAAACCAACGACGTAAAGGGAAAGTTATTGAACAGAAAAAAAAACCATTCAAAGGGAAGAAAAAATTACCTTGCCTATACAAAATGCATGTAGTTTACCTTATCTTAAATACTATACAAGACATGTTCACTTGTAAAAGGTTGCTAACAAAATTCAAACGCAGGAACCTCATAAATCAGACGATAACACGCGGATTCCACGGAAGGAAACCTCACGTCTGCAAAAATAGTGCCGTTTACCTGACTCAAATACAATTCCCGTACCTAAACCACAAAACATTAAAGAGTACAGAAATAAAACTTAATACTGTGCCGTGATGATAAATGCACATCGTGAGCGATAACATGTTTCGTAAATATAGTATCGGTATCGGATGTGTGAGCGGGTCACAAATTCGATACTATATTTACGATACGATAATTTCATGTAATAATTAACTAAAGATATTTGCGCTTTATACAAATATTTTTAAAAACATTCCATCCTCCAAAAACTTCTTTCCTTAATAATTTTCTAGTGATCTTTAAAAATTTACTTTAAAAGTTCAATTATTAACACGCTGACGATGATCTAGGATTATTTACATTTTTGATCTATTGTTTTTTTATTTGTTATAAGTTGTTAACTGTCATACTGATTGAACAGATGTAACCTAATTTCTAATTGCAGGGTTGTGACTAATTGCGTGCAGTACAAATACGAACAAAAATTCAATACATCGATCAATTTCGACCAGATGGTTGAAAGAAAGAGATATTAATCACTAAAGTGGAAAATTATGATATCTCAGAACCCACAGATTTAATATTCAAATAGGATTCCGATTCCCAGCTGACCACCTAATCTATTAAATTTGGAATCTTAGTTAGCAACGGCCAACGTGAACAATCTTTTGCGTTTATTTTGTAAAGAGGTACAAATTAATGACATTACGTTTGTTATAAAAAAAATTCACCTTACGTAAATTGACTTCTGTACTAATTCAGTATTTTGTGTCTGATCCCCTTGTCGGCAGAACGGAACCTAATTTGATTGGTGTAAACCATTCACATAGTAATGGCGTATTCACACGCAGTCGTCCTCTTTAGGTATAAGCGTATTATCACGGTGACAAAAAGCTAATGGCCGTCACAAATCATAATCAGCATAATTGAGGTAATTTGGCTAATGAACTTTTTCACTGAAGATAACTTAAATAAAAAAAAACATTTGTTTACTGGCTGATTAATAGAAATATTATTTATTATTTATATGTTTTATTGTAATAACTAAATAAATATTTTTAATTCTCAAAATTTGTGTCCAATCATTTGAAATTTATCGGCGGTCTAAAACTTAATGTGGCAAAGACCGAGTACTTGGACTGCAACGCAGCAGATTCCACACCTGTGTGCATAGGCGGCGAGACGGTCGAGCGCACGGAACAGGTGAAATACCTGGGATCTGTATTTCACGCGTCTGGTGACACTGACTCCGACGTTAAGGCACGCATTGCTGCCACGTGGGCCAAATGACGTGAGATGACTGGTGTCATCTGTGACCCTAAAATACCGGTTAAATTGAAGGGACAGGTCTATAAGACCATCATTACGCCTGTCCTTTTACACGGATGTGAAGCGTGGCCGGTGCTGGAGTGACACAAGCAAGAACTGCGTGTCACGGAGATGAATATGCTGCGGTGGATGTGTGGAGTGACGCGGAAGGACCGCGTTAGAAACTCTCACATTCGCGGCAGCCTTCATATCCATGATATTGCGGATAAATTGCAGGAGTGCCGCCTTCGCTGGTATGGCCACGTGGGGAACAAATGTCTGGCCATGCTGCCTCCGCCGGGCCCTGGCAGGAAGGGTAGACCCAAAAAGCGCTGGTTTGACATCGTAAGGGTTGATATGCGTGCCAATAGTCAGTCCATTCACCAGAGATGCCGAAGATCGTGCGAAGTGGAGAAGAAAATGTCAGAAAGCGGATCCCGAGCGCTGAAGTGAGTTTGGGTTGCAACCAGGATTCAACGCTGAGATGATGATGATTTGAAATTTATCATACTCAGGAGGGGGAGTCTTAATTTTTGTGAAAAAATATTTCCAGGGGGTCGCAGAAAGTGTGACACAGCGTGACAATAGGGGGGGGAGGGGTTCAAAAAAAGCTGATTTTAGCGTGATGTATTTTATTAATGGCCCCTAAGCACAGAAAACTGAGCGAACTTACTAATAAATAGCAAGTTATCATCAACACATATGAATGTTCGTTACACGATGGTCTTCAGCTGAAAAATAACCATTCCATGATAACTTCTTTAGTTGATCAGCTAGAGCGCTGTCTGCTTCGTGTCACTTTGTATTACCGGATCTCACTTCTGATTGTGATTCAGATACGTTATTTCCGAAATTTTTATCTAGTCTGGGTATTCTGGGATCGAATATTAAGTTTTTCTGTTATATATAACCAATAATATAAGTTTAATTTGCGTAGTATGGGATAAAATATTGTTTTTTATCCCAAATTAACTGTCTAGCGTGGATTGACCAGCTCTGAGTCCTCGTCACCGCTATTGGAGCTGGCATATCACTCCCGGATGTTATACCATAGAAGCAATGGTCGGAAGTGCTACCGAATGGGATACCGTCACCTCCTTTTACGAGATAGTCTTGTTCGCAAAAGAGGCGACAGAACGGGAACGAGAGCGGCTGGGTTTGCGCCCCTCCCGGCCACGTAAGGGCACTTGTCGTCGGAGGTCGGCGAACGACCATCGGGTACCATAGTGCGAGGTTATGGGCAGCTACCTCGGGTTTTTTTTTAATTGCTTTAAGACAGCAGACAGGCTGACGACCCGCTTAGAATTTAGCAGTTACCGTCATTACCCATCAATATTTTTAAGGACACTACTGGTTCAGTAACATTATACGGTCGTGTCTATGGATTTGAACTCCACATAGTACGGGATTATCTAAGTGTACATGTCCGTATGTAATTGTATATTTGTAAAAAAGCCTTGCGAAAATAATATAAAGGAGAACTAATAATGTAAAGGCCATTGTATAGTAATTAAAAGAAGCTTTGGTTGGTGGTTGATAGGCTGTATTGACTATAATACAGGATCGATTTTTTGCTCATAGAGTTCTCATTGAATCAAGAGATTTAATTAATCACTCTAGCTCCGTTAAAATATTTGTCGGAATAGATATGTTGATAGTAATAAGCAATATGTGGTTTTTTTAATATATTTATTAAAATATCGGTTTTTATAGACTCTATACTTATGTTACAAAAAGATAAGTTTGTTTGTTCTGGATTACAATAAAACTCAAAAACTATTGATACGCTTTTAATAATGTTTTACCGTTAGAGAGTTGAATTAAAAGCGAATAATCTACTCAAGTATAATATAATATTTACTCTGTACTAAATAGTAAAAAATAAACTAATAGATTTATAGTTTATATAGTCAAGTATGTTATAGAGTACAGAATATAATCTACTCAAGTAAAGCCGAGGCAAATTGTGCACCATAAATCTAATTCCAGTTCTTACCATAAATTAATGTTTTTATATTCCTAACAATATCGCCATTGGGTAATCATCCCACACAACAAATATTGGCACTCCTCCAGAAAAACAAGCCTCCAACTTCAGCGCCGAGTAATTAATTGTTCATGTCTTTATCTAACTTTATTATGGTTGGCGCTGACATCTATAGGTGGAGGAAATTTCATTCAACTTTCATATGACGTCGTTTATATAGATTACTAACGACAAAAAATTGTGGATAAGAGAAGAAGAGCTGTTGTGCTAACGATAAACTTAGCATTCGCTATAACTTCTCATTGAAGTTATTTTGTTAGGAAATATCAATGTGACATTATCCTGTATATAGTATAAAATGTCGTTAACAATGAAAAAAGCTATTTAGGTAAAAATGTCGCTTACGATAAAATGGCGGTAAAGGCTCGATATGTAGTATAACTTACAACATAATTATATTTTATACAGGTATGTAAGTTTATATTTAACCTTGCTTAAACGAAAATTGAATAAGTTTCCTTGGCGTGTCGACTTGTCATTCTTAACGAAGAGTTCTCCGTAATGTCTTTTGCATGTCGAATATTTATGCTAGTAAATACTTCGAAGGTTTATACCCCAGTTTTATCAATTAAATGAGTATAATAGAAAACTTTAATACAGAAAATCAATGTTAAATAGAATAATAAATATATTTTTAATAGCAAGAGTTTTCTTTAACAAAAAAACATACGCAGCAGTAACAACGTTGGCATTTGGTGAGGTTTAATGGTTGATATTTAAGAAAGCAAATAGCACTGTTAATGTAGCATGAGATATGCGTAGTCTTTCTCTTTTTAATTTCAAGTGACGAGGATATCTGTCACCGAAAAATTTTCTGCATATTTCAGGTGTTGGCAATATTTTTATTGAATAAAATATCAGTTTGGTCTCGTTTCATGAACGTACAATACAGGGCTATCAAATCGAATATATTTGGATGCGTAGTATATGGATAGTTCTTTTAAAATGATTCATTTATGGCCTAAAACTTCATAAATCAAAACAAAAGATAAAAATCGTTTTCTTAATAAAACTTGAGGACGCATCAAAAAAAAGGAAATTAATTCTCTGTGCAGGAGTGGAGCAAAAATACTGACCCGGCGGCCGAGGGTGGCCTGTCCTAAAAGGTAACAAAACAACCCTTTCCAGATGGTGGGGCTCCAAAGTATGCCAATAACCTTGTATTGTATTCCTGCATAAGTGACCCAGGTTCCAGTCCTAGCGCGATGGCAGAGTGTTAGAGAACTGGAATCTGGCGTAGCAAACATCTATAGACTCAGCCTGTCTGCTGATCCTCGACAGTAAAAAATGCGATGGACATTCACAAGAAGAGCAGTATCTGCATGCTCAATTCGACATTTGCAAGGTACAGGTATACGTAAGGAAACTATCTTCTTAGTCGAATTCTTCATTACTGAAGTTTGTGTTCTTGAAAATCAACCGTGGCCTGTCTCGTAAGCTGTTTCCACTTCGTCTGGTCCTCAGCTTCTCGAAAAGCGCTTGCTATTGGGAGCCCAGTAGGGGCGGTTACCTGGTAACACCAGTGGCTAGATAATCGGCCACGGGGTCGCTTTCCTTTCACCTTGTCCGTCGTGACGATCAGCTTATCCAAGTTATCCGGCTGTCGTCAGGCAATGTGACCAAAGTACCCAAAAATCTTCCGATAAAAGATCGTTGAGAGCCTGACCTTAATGCAAAACTATAATCCTTCTCAATTTTGGACTGCTGATACTTAGCTGCTATGCAATATAAAATCCCTGCACACTTTTATTGGAATACTTTTCCATCTATCCATACATTTTCATGTAAATTTATTGAAAATTAAATAATAACACAAGTCATATAAATTTTTTAAATACTAATGTTACGCGCGGGATATCATATTTTCAGTGATTAATACGTCACATTCGAAAGCCGATATTTGTTCAAAGTAAAGATTACACCAGTTTACGCCGCATATCTCAATTTTTTGATCTTTTCAGGTGTTATTTTTCATGATAGATCTTGCAAACATATATAATAAAGATATTAAAAGAGTAGTTTATTGAATCAACCAGAAGTCGTCGATCGAAAATTAATCAATTGTGAAATTTTGACTCCAAAATGAAGTTTTCGATTGTCAAAACAATTTCAACAACAGCTTGTTGATCGAGCTAAAAAATGGTCGCCTGGCCAACCTGGCTACATTTCGCAATGGATTACATTTGACAAATTGACTAAATTCCTCGCTGAAACTAAATGAGGCAATAGCTAGGGTAGTTTGGCGAGCTATGCCTACTGTTGAAGTCATTTGGCTCAATAGACGGAAAGACCTGCCAGCTGCAACAGGTTCCTGAACAATGTATCATATTTATACCAAGTACTTTATAGTGTAATTTACTTTTATTGCTGTTACCTTTAGTGCGCTAATTTTAGAAATATTATAATATTTTCAACCGTTTTTGATAATACAATGACCGGACATATTGAAATTAAAAAAACTATTTATTTTCTTGTTAGAGGATTAGGAATAAGCTTAAAATCTATGCTTATTAGATAAGTTTACCATGTTATTTTATTAGGCCTGGACTAAGAATAGTGTTTTAGTAATCAATGTTAATTTTTTGTTTACTATGTAATTACTAAATAATTTTCATTGTTTTTGTAAGTTATTTGGTGTTAATATAAAGTATTATCTATTCATCTATCTATCTATAAGTATAGAAATATAAATTATGAACAACAATTTCTGCATAAGTATATCTTAATGTTACGATATCTGAATGTATCAAAAGAAAACGTTGATTACTTAGGGTGCATATAAATTGTTGACTTTTTCTGAAAGCATTTAATGTTATATAAATCGTAGAACTAAAGTTGTTGTTGTTACATAATATATACAATAAAAGTGATTTATATAAAAGCGAAACACCACTCATCACGAAGCCTCTAAAACTATGCACGCGATTACGCACGCTTAGAACAGATTTTATGGAAACCCTATCCAAAACGTATTTATATATCTTCCTTCTGCCCTTATCCCACATTGTATGGGGTCGGCACAGCATGCTACATGTTGTAATAGTTGTAGCTTAGTTTATACAACGGCCGCCTGCCTAACGTTAATCCCTTTTTGGGAAACTATATATCTATAAGCAAAATACCACCTATATATCACGAGATCTTTAAAACTACACATCCGAATGACTTGAAATTTAACATGGTAACTCATTTTATAATGGAGACATTCACCAAAAACGAATTTTACGGAAATCTTATTCGAAGTATATTTTTTTTATTTATACGGGCGATTAAAGTTTCCCGGTTCAGCTAGTATATTATATTCCTGCGATGATTTTAAGATTTTACTAACCTGTACCAATAAAAATATTTTAGAAGCAACTATATGACAAAAACAATACAATCTTACCTTGAGAGCATCCTCATGGGATATCCCGGAGAAGGGGGTCCCGTTAACTTGCAAGATTGAGTCCCCGGGACGCAGCCCAGCACGCTCTGCCACGGAACCTTCCTCCACCCTTGATATATACACGCCCACACCTATACAAATTTAAAGTAGCTCTTTAATTTTATAGTATAAATTGTGTATATAACATTCAATTCTGTATTTTTCCTCTTCATTCCCGATCACTAGTAATAAACAAGAATAATTCCGTAACATGTTCGTTTAAAGCTACAACATTCTTTGTCTTTTTGTGTAAGGACTGCGATGCAGGTTCTCGTCTAGTGCAGAGAATTGTGTTAAAAAAACAATAATTTTCTCTGAGCAGATGCGGAGTGAAGTTACTGACACCTGCGATCGGGGGCGGCCTGCCGTAAAAAGTGACAAAACAACCCTAGCTAGGTGGTAGGACTCTAGGCCCGGCTGGATAGTGACCACCTCGGGTCTCCAAATATGAGATCATAATAACCTTGTGTTGTATTCCGGTATAAGATACCGAGGTTTCAGTTACACTACGCGTGTTAGCGGTGCCCGTGGCGTCGCAAATATCCATAGGCGACGGTAACTGCTTATTATTAAGTTGGCCATCAGCCTGTCGGATGTTCTACAGTAATAATAAAAACAATTGGAAATTATTCTAAAAATATACAGGAAAATATAACAGCGGTTTTCTTTTAGTCTAACCTTATTAACTGACATTTAAACTCAACTGACTTGGAGTATAATATTTCAACGAGTTTCTGTAAAGTTTAGTGAACTCGACATTTCTCCCTAATTTTCCACGCATAAAATCTGGATACGAAAGTTCAAAGTTATGATTTATGTTCACTGAATTTGCTCTCAATTTGGCAAACGCTATTTATTTAAGTTCGTTATGCAAAGTCTACTTTATTTCCTTTAACTTGACCGGAGCATTGATGATCTTATTTGAAGTCGTATTTAAAATGATTTTTTTAAGTTAATGAAACTGGCCGTATTGTATTACTTTCAATTTTACTTAAGAACTTTTCTTAATTATTTTACAAAAATAGACTCAAAAGTTACTTCTTATCGTTTTGTCATTTTATAGTTTTTTTAGAAATGATAAAAATCACGTACACATATCTCTATGGAAACTTACTAACATAACTAAAATGAATACAGTCTATGTCCACTCGATCTGATAATGCTAAAAAGTAAAAAAAACAAATGACTGAACACATGATAGAGTCGAGATAAACTCCTCAGTGAATATCTACGTTGGAGCCTTTTCGTGATATTAATCTTCTTTGCAGAGTAAATAGTAACGAATAGACGAAAGGGTGGCCAGGACAGTGACGTCCAAACAATTTTTTAGGTGCCTCGTGTTGAGAGGTGTTGAATCACCCCTATGTATGTTCTACGATTTTTCGTAGTTTTCAAGTTACGATTTTTTTTATGAATTTTTGCAAAATTGCAACCGGTTCAGTTTGAAAAATTTCTAAAAAAAATGTAGAAGGTTTCTACGATTTTTTTTCTTGCAGCTAAATCTCTATGAACTGTACATTTGTACATAAAATAAACAGCCTCATAACTTTAATTGAAGTTACTACAAAATTGACCTTAAGTTGAGAATTTATGTTAAGTGAGTTATCATCAAAATTTTCAATTTAAAATTAAAAATCTAAACTGATAATTTCTTAGTTTCTAAGTAGCATCAGAGAATGCGCTAGACTCCAAGCTTTCATAATAATAATAAAAGAAGTAGTACTTCATAGGCTATTTTTCGCTGAAATCAGCCATCAAAGACGAGCGAGGTGGAAAATTTTGGAATATGTAAATTTTTATTTAAGATACAATAACAATGAACGGCAATACTGCAACACTTTATCACGCAATAGTACAGTCGGAACTCCATTGAACAAGCCGACAGAGTGGTTAGAGCGAATCGTGATGCCTTCAGACATTTAAAAGATAATTTCTTATGCAGTGCATTTCTGTGGGAAGGGGGCATTTTGAAAATAAATTTAATTTTATTACAATCATCTTTGTTTTATTGAATCAATTCATCCAATGTACCAAACCTGATAAGCAATTTTTTGGTTAGTTTCCAGTATTTTCAATCATTAATTTTTGACTTTATTAATTAATAATAAAATTCAAAATCATTCCACCTCGCTTCGTCTTTGATAGCTGATTTCAACTAAAAATAGCCTTTAAAGTACTACTTTTTTATTGTTATTATGAAAGCTTGGTATCTAGCGCATTCTCTGAAACTACTTAGAAACTAAGAAATTATTAGTTTAGATTTTTAATTTGAAGTTGAAAATTTTGATGATTACTATGAAAATATTGAGTTATCATCAAAATTTTCAACTTCAACTTAAAAATCTAAACTGATAATTTCTTACGTACTATACGTACATTGGATTCACATCCACACACACACATATCATAGATCACACACAGATCACAGTTCATAGATATTTAGCTGCAAGAAAAAAAATCGAAGAAACCTTCTACATTTTTTTAGAAATTTTTCAAATTAATCCGGTTGCAATTTTGCAAAAATTCATAAAAAATATCGCAACTCGAAAATTACGAAAAATCGTAGAACATACATAGGGGTGATTCAACACCTCACAATACGAAGCACCTAAAAAAAATTTATGGATGTCACTATCCTGGCCACCCTGTATAAATATACCAGAATTTAATTTCTACAGGCTAAATACCGTCCGACCTTCCAAACTCGATAGTAAAATAAAACGGTGCCTTTCCATATACGTCTTTTAAAAACTCCATAAGTAAGTTATGTGGTGAGCTATTATTATTTGTCAGGTGAACTCGGGCCCCTGTCTAGAAAGAACGAACATCACACCCGCCACGCTTGTCTAAGCCAGCTTGGCGGGTTGCACGTACCTGTTACTTCGATATGTAAGTTTCTTTGTGATGTTTCCTTCACTGTCGAGTGTTTGATCGAGGCAGTTATGTTATTATATGCTCATTAGGCGGAGAAAATTGCACAAGCCGTACATGCTATCGTAGGAAACGAACTCGTAGCCTATAGTTTGGTCACCAAATACTATACTACTTAGCTAGCACATGTGTTATTATAAGTTATGTATGCTTTAAGAGGCGGAACTGACCTGCCTCCTTGCCTCCTTTGACGCATATGCCGAAACCATGAGAGTCAGCGGGATCCCGGCTCATGGTGACTGTCCGGGTGGCAGGTTCCGCCGGCGGCGGCGGCGCCCCTCCCGACGAGTATGGCCGTTCACGCTCCCCACCACGATATATTGCCTGTCAAATACACTCATTAAAAGTAAAATACAATCACACAACCACTTTGTGGGTTCGAACCTTTATTTGTGATCGAAACATTAATAAAATCATTTATGAATAGTTAAATGATTTATAATGGGCCTGGAAAAAAGTACGTAGCACTTTTCTGATAGTTAGTATTGGTTGCTGAGAACTAATAAAACACAAGTCACAGTGAAACCACTGAAAATATAAACACGTGATCAATAAAATCAATATTTAACATAACATTAATAACTTAAACAATTTTCCAGATTATTCAACCGATAACTACCATACAAACGTAGGTACATCCCTAGGTAATATGCGATTCGAATATATAGTCGAATTTCGAAGAGAATGTGGTGAGAGTTATTGCGATATGAATCATGTTTTCTTTTCCTGTCCTTTATATGACCACTCTTCCCTATACGAATCTCTAATATCTCTCTCTATTCCTCTTCCTTCTAATATTTAATTACTTCTTAGAGATAATAGACCCTGTGTATATAGTACATTAAATAAATTTATTGTAAATAATAAGATTAGATTGTAGTTTATATTTATATATATTACTTGTTTTCTTTTATTACATATTTTCAATGATTTCTCTTTTGTTGATTCTCTTTTTATTTATAAAATATCATTGTATATATATATATATATATATATATATATATATATATATATATATATATATATATATATATATATATATATATATATATATATATATATATACATATATATATATATATATTTTTGTAGATATGAAATTATTCTGATTTGTTTTTGTTTAATTCCCGGTACGGTTTAATTTTAATTCGCGATATAAGTTCCCTAGCTTTGTTGACAAATTAAAAATACTTGACACTGGCCCAATGCACGAATGGTGCCGAGCCATAATTAAGAAGAAGAAGAAGAATTTCGAAGAAATTACCGAAAATGTCATATCAGAATGTCATAAATAAGATAAAGTAATAAGATATCGTAAAAATATAATTTCTTTAGAAAATAAATCGTATCCTCTCGAGAAAACAATGTGAAACCTCCATACTCTATTGGAAATACAATTCCAACATAATATACAATTCCAACATGAAGGTCAAGAAAGATTTATTATTGTTACTTCGTTTTGATATTATATTTCAGTTGCGTATCGCGTGGGTTCTGCTGAATATGCTAGCTATTGTCTTGTGTACATATCCTAAAATTTACAATAATATTGAATGATATTGAACTGAAGACCCTAACGTCTTATATTTGAAGTTTCTGAATTTATTGAGGACATATTATAATAATATACGGTAGTAGATTCTTGACATTCAATAAGCAACCTATAATTCTAATATTATAAATGTGAAAGTGAGTTTGTTTGTTTGTTTGTTACGCTTTCACGCCAAAACCGCTGAACCAATATTGATGAATTTCCATATAGTTATAGATTGACCTTGGAGGACATAGGACTACTTTTTCTTAAAATTCATATGGCTGAACAACGTTTGCCGGGCTAACTAGTATATTATATTGAAATAAATGATTTTATTTCATTTTTGATATTGACTTTTTAAAAATTTCTCAACTATGTTTAGATATTTATCAGTAGCCAAAACGCTATCAATCAACAAATTAATTACTCGCTTAAAGTCGACAAATAAAAAGTTTTGACGATGATATATAATTCTGTTGAGTCGGAGACAACACAGAGTTACAGTTTATAAAGCAAATAATTAATAAAAATAGTAAGATCCAATATATATATATATATATATATTGGATCTTACTATTTTTATTAATTATTTGCTTTATAAACTGTAACTCTGTGTTGTCTATATATATATATATATATATATATATATATATATATATATATATATATATATATATATATATATATATATATATATATATTAAAAAAACATGATAGACAACAAAAAAACAGTTACAATAGAAAAGTCATTGGTATATTTTGAATTATACTTTTTTAAACATGTTAATGCTTCGATTAAACAAATAAGAAAAACGCAGGTTCTAACATTTTCTCTCTACTAAAACTTACTATAATTTCAGTTTTATCTGTACTAGTCGTTCCCGCCCGCTTCGCTGGTCGAATAACAAAAAAAAAGTAAATCGAAAAAATATGAGAAGTTTTCGTATGTATGCGCGTAACACCGCTTGCCCCACTTCTCAGCGGCAAAAAAACATAAATATCGTTTTCTTACAACTTTAGTAACTTTATATTAAATGAAAATATCGCAATAATTTTTTTAAATAAGGGCCAAGTGTCTAAGAAATAAAACTTAAAAAATTTAATTGAAATCTGTCCAGTAGTTTAGCCGTGATGCGCGCATAACTGCAGGCCTTTATCATTTTATTTATATAGAAGAAGGTATACTATAGTGGAGTGCCGTAAGGTTTATACCTCGAAATCCGGGTCATTTTCTGTCAACGGTCATGACCTTGCAGTTGGCCACTTTGCTGAAGTGGTGTCTCCTAGTGAGTAGGAAGTCGATTTGGGTAGCATTCCTCCCGCTCTTGTAGGTGATGAGATGCTCGGGTCTCTTTTTGAAATACGTGTTCACGATGGCAAGGTCGGCAGCCGCACACGTATTGAGGATGTCCTCCCCTTCCGCGTTGCGGCTACCGTACCCAAATCCCCCGTGAACACGCTCAAATTCCCCACATTCATCACCCACATGACCGTTCAGATCACCACCCAAAACGATCCCCTGTGATAATGGGATTCCACGGAGCACTTCTCCGAGTAGATTCCAAAACGCTATCTTATCGGCGTCGTCACAACCGGCCCATGGCGCATAGGCACTTATCAAGTGGGTAACTATCCCATCGATAAGCACCTTAACGACCATAAAAGAGCACTATGGCAACCTCATTCTCCCCACCAGGTGCACCGGTGTAGATCAGCTTGTAGCCATTCCCAATGAACCGGGATCTGCTGGCCTTCCACCGAGTCTCCTGGAGGAACTCCACGGCCACCCTTCACCTGGAGAGCACATCGGCTAACTCCCTCGCACGTCCAGTTAGCGTGCTTATGTTCCATGTTTCGAAGCGGATCTTTCAAGATGTTTGGATTGCGTGAAATGGGGCTAACATCGTTAGCCGTGCCCGCCCATGACATGGTAGCCCTTGTCCACTTCTCGCGAGAGCCGGGCGAAGCTCTTGCGCGCCGTTATGTGGCGATGTCCTAGCCCTTAGCCAATCTCGTATTCTTAGTCTATCCATATTAATTTGGCAGATTTTGACTTTTACGGGGGCAACTGCCGTCTGACCCCCCAACCTCAAAAGGAAAGCCGTCGTCAGAGCCTCGTCCGTTATTCAGCAGGGTGCGCCAACTTACAGGTGAGGTTGACTTGGGCCCCGAAGATGTTGGTAGGGCCCCTTACATCTCTTAATACATACAATTTTGTGTTGTGTTCCCCATTAGTGCATTATGACCATGAATAATTAGTGACACAAATTCCTGTGCCCTTATGGGACAGCAGCGTGTTTGCGATGCCACTGGTCTTGAAAACATCCGGTGAAAATATGCGACGGTAACTGCCAAATTCTAAGTGGGCTATCAGCCTACTTGCTGTCCTACAGCAATAAGAAAAATGATTTTTTGCTCATACAAAGCAGGCTGTAGAGCATTTTGTGGGTGTAGGGAAAGTCGATTGAACTGCACTGCGGCTTGCTTAGAATGCAATGGCAACAATTGCACTAATCCATCACCTATCTATCATCCAAATTGATGAGGTTGATGACAACGATAATATAGATATTTAGCTAAATAAAATCAATTTGTTTATAATACAATCATATAATAAATATTTTTTTCAATCTCTTCTTTTTAATACCCTTTTTTAATATTCTCCCATAAGTATAATTTATATATATATATATATATATATATATATATATATATATATATATATATATATATATATATATATATATATATATATATATATATATATATAGATATATATTTTTGCTAAAAATTATAATTAAAATTGTAAGTAGTTTTGAAAATATTATTTATTGTATATATAAAATTGAAATCTTTACTAATAATTTATTTTTATTCATATTTTTCTCGTTTTTTAATTAATTGTTTTTAAAATTGTTGTAATTGAAATCCGTAAATTTTGGTAGGTAAACTTTTTTATTTAAACTTTTAACAATGTCATGAAAAGGTCCCATCAAAATGCACTCAGTGCAACCCGGTTCCCGGGTTTATAAAAAAAAATAGTTTCCCACTTTTGGTCAAATTCAATTATCATAAATTAAAAATATTGTTATTCAATATACATTTATGTACAACATATACCATTGCGGTATTTCATTTTTTTATTTTGTCATATCTGCTTGCAAACATAAATGCCATGGTAGGACGTTGACGCAAAATTTCAGCGTACCAATATTCTGCAGTGAACAAAACATAAATGAAATGCTTGAACAAATAATAAATAGAACAAATTATACGGGTGCAAATAACTGTTTTCCTCTGTATTGCTAGTACGAGGCGGCGTTCAAAGGCAATAAAATGAAATACACTTTTGTTCAAACATTGTTTCTTGGAGCGATGTTTTACATCTAAAAGCGTCTGGATTGCCGGCGCCTGTCCGTCTATTACATTCACCTAGTAATCCGCTACGCCGCACTGTAGCTAACAAAAAACATTTTATTCTTATTTTAAAATCTAAAAAACGGTTACATTGGAGTCTTTATTTTACAATAAAATTAAAAAGCTATAAAGTATAGACGCAGATTATCAGATCAAACTGAATATAAAATACCTCCGATACACTAACTTTTAAAAAAAAAATTCTTCAAAGAGGTATGATAATTTGCAACTAGCTAATATTATTAGCTAGCCACAAAATCTCTTTAAAGAGTCTTTCTTATTTCTCCTCATTGTAGCATAGTTTATTTAAAGAAATTGTTTTTTATTTCAATGTTATTATAAATTTTTAATGTTTTATCAAAACTATACCATCATCGCAACGCCAGCGGTTTCTGTCTCGGGTTGCGTGTTTACCTATGTATGATAAGTATTTATTTGCAAAAGAGAAATGTATAAGAATTATATCAGTTGTCTAGTATCCATAACACAAGCGCTCTACTGTTTACGTTGAGTGGAATTCTTACGATATATTTATTTATAATATTTTTCTTTCGATTGAATTTTTTTTCACATATATACAAATCCTTTATCAACATAATAACTTAAAAAGAGTGTAAGCATGAAATAAAACTGCAAATAAGTCTACAGCTTAAAGTACCATAATCGTACTTAAGTTGTGCTACAATATAAATGAACGTACGTTGACTCAACAAGTGTTTTCTTACACTAATCACTCGCAAAGTGCCCCCGGCTGGATAATCTGAATAGTACTCAAATAATTTCACGCTCCTTCCATACTAAATTAAATTCTTACCTTTTTATTTATATTCTGTGTTATAAGATTTGATGTCTGAGATATAAATAGAGATTAAAATAAAATCAGAATTATAAAGTCATCTTAGCTTAATCTACCTATATATTGTATAAGCGAAATACCACCTGATTGACATGAAATTTAACATACTTACTGATTTTGGTATATAGGCGGTCACTAAGAAAGGATTTTACGAAAATCCTATCTAAAATGTATTTATATATCTATAAGCGAAATATCACTCATCACGAGATTTCTAAAACTATACACCCGGTTGACTTGAAATTTAGCATGGTTGCTCATTCCACGATATAGACGCTCAACGTAATTTTTTAATTTTTATTACAAAATAACGTTTGTTGGATTAGCTAGTATATATATCTATATATTTATAAGCAATATACATAGCAACATACAAGCATAACACAATTAAACAATTTATAACAAATACTTTTAGACTGAATTTTCTAGAACAAAGAGATCGGAAATAGATGTTCAATTTACCGGAAACGGAACAATTAGCCTGGCTAGGAATATACGTATATGATAGCTTGACATTTGCAAAGTAACTACAGAAAAATAAATATTTGTGGTCTTCTGGGACTCATTACGAAGTTATTGCAATATGTTGCGTATCTAATAACTATACGATATTTATAACATGTGTCTTTTTGTGCCTTTTTGGTAAGAAAAAAAAGGAAAAGTAACCAAGAGGCATCGATGCAAAAAGCAGGTTAGCATTTTGCTCTGTGGCTGTATCAATAAACTCAACACAAAACCCCGAGTTCCAAAGTGCAAACTCTGGGGGCCACCAAAATTAATGACTTCGCTTATGACAATGATTCAATGACAATTTTAAAAAATTAGGTATTAATTATTTAAATGGAAATAATTTATAAAATTACAATTACTCTAACCCAAAAACACAAACTTTTAATAAGACAGTAACTTTTAATATATCTCAGATGGAACTAATTTAAAAACTAGACCGGTTTGAGGTAGACCTCAAACCGGTCTAGTTTTTAAATTAATTAATGTAGACATTATATACAAATTTATAAATAAAAGCCCAACCTATTGAATAAAACAGTAAAATTACACATATTTCGTTCACTTAAATTATTCTATACACAAGTAAACGTGCGCCTTCTATAATTACCTCATTGTTGTCGACGGAATCCAATTTGGTTCTGATTCTAAAAACAGCACGTCATTAAATACACAGCTAAGGCACATTACGTTCTATGACCCCCAAATTAATAGTTAAGCCTCCATTGTATTTCACTTTTATACGAAATATACTTGTTCAGCAAGAAACGAAAATGTCACCTTTAATAAAGTCTAATCAGTTAATAAACGATTTCCAATGATTTCCCTAAAACAATCAATGGACATTAAAAAACACTGTCATTGAAAAATCTTTATAAAATTATTCAAGTTCAGTCATAAAACAACCGTAAAATTGCCTTAAAATAAAAAGCACTAAAATCCACTGCGACAAAACTGTTACAACTCTTTTAAAAGTTGCAGCTTTTACTAAACTGGTTCAGCAATTATTTATTTGATACAACAATCTTGTATCACGAAGTGGTTCGTTCCACTTTTCAGGGCTGACTAACGGGTATGAGCAACCACTTACACCATATTGTCATGGGCTTGGTTAGGACACGCCTATGTTTAATTCACATACACTGCCTATATTTTAAAGCTGTAAACCTTGAAAAATAGATTTTTGACTATCGCACCAGCTATAACGTGCAATTTAATCAGACTTTTACCGTTATACTGTAAGGATTCCAGCTCAAGGTATGAATGATTGAATGAAAACTCTTAATTTTTCACCATAAGTATAACTGCACCAAAATAAAACTGCTTTCTAGTTACGATATTGTTATCTTGGACCAATTTAATTTCAGCTGATGCTTACTATTGTGTAATGATATCCATTTTTTTATTTTTATTTATTTATATTATTGAACAAACTGAGTGACAGGATAAGAAATAGTGAGATAAGGAAACGTTACATACATATAATCACGCCTCTTTCCCGTAGGGGTAGGCAGAGACCACTTCTTTCCACTTGCTACGATCCTTACATACTTGTTTCGCTTCGTCCACTTTCATTTTAGGGTACTCTTGACCTGGCCTTTTTTCAAGACGTCCCTGATCTGGTCTCGAAACGTCCGCCTAGATCTACCCCTTCCAACACTTTCATTCACACTCGCCTTATACACTTTTTTCGTCAATCGTTCTTCATTCATTCTCTCGACATGGCCAAACCATACCTTTCTCAATTTTTGTCACTACATCTTCTTTCAGACCACACCGTTTCCTTATCTCACTATTTCTTATACTGTCACTCAGTTTGACTCCTATCATACTTCTTAACGCTCTCATCTCATCCTCATGGTCTCTAACAAGCATATATAAAAAAGAAAGATGATATTCATAATCTCAATGATTAAATGCAACTATGTTTTTCTTCTTGCCTTTATTCCAAACTATGTGGGGTCGGCACAACATGGTCTCCTCTTCCACTCTCCTCTATTAGTCGTCATAACATTTACCCTTTATTGCCTGTCTTTTCTTTTTCTAGGAGGAGGAGCCTTTTGTATCCATCCGCTCTCATTTCTAATGGGATATATCCAATGCAATTATGATTTTGGCGGTGTTTAAGTACATTAACCATAAAAAATGTGCCATGTCCAGGCGGGCTCTTAAACGGTGGCCGCATCGGTCATGAATAAAGAAGTGTTATCGACTGGTGTGCGGCCCCACCCTCGAATAATTTACACACGTGATGCCTCCGACCTCGTACTCGCCATACATTAGGCACGCTATTATTAGAATGTCAGTCCAAAACGTGTCATCGTTTAGGTGAATGTCGTTATTGATCTACTTCCTTAATTTACCATATTATTACAAGTCTTACGGCGTGCTTCAATGAATGAAATGGCTTGGACAATGCAGAAGAATGGACTACTTTCTATACCTATATTCTACACCTATTGGACTTAGAATTATTTTTAATTAAGCTGGTTTTTGTTTTCAAAACTCTTGTTACTAAAGGTGGTTCGATTCCCGTCTAAAGTGTATGTTTCATTGTTTATGTAACTTTGATACTAGATGGCGCTGTGTGAATTGTCTTAGCACATTTGTTTATTCTAAGTACAGAAATATGTAATTTATTTGATAACTTACATGATGCGTAGTGCTACTCGGGCTGCTGGCTGGGGAATGCCTTCTGGCGGACAATGGGGCTGGTAGCGGCGCTGGAGGGTGTGATGGCGGCAACGCTTTTCCTAAAGCCGCTGATCCCCCCTGTCCAAACAACCGTAACACTTGCTCCGGCGAAATAGGCCTTTTCTTGCCGTTCGGCGCGCTCAAGTGATTCGTACTATTTCTCAAACTAGATGCACCTGTACCGACAGAAGTGTGGTTCTGTAAATTCTGTATTATTTCATCAATAACAAATCAATATTCATATATAATAACAATTCGAAAAAGCCGTATTTAGATAGAATGCATTGGACTCTCATAATGGTGTTAAAACTCTAATTTTAAATCGATCACCATAAAATCAGAAACGAAAGTAGTATGAAAGAAACACTTGACAGAACCAAATATACTGAGATCAAGGAGCAGTACGACTGACGCATAACTGATAGAAGTGTCCCAACAAAATTGTGAGTACAATGTAACAAAACCAGTACAGTACCCACATTCCAGATGTGGCTAGAAGGGCTGGAATATAGCAATGATTACATGAAGATGAAGAATATAATTGTAAAGGAATCCAAAAAAGAAATAAACACTTAATTTCTCCCAAAATACATAATATACGAGCATTTGGCTAGGTTTATGCAAGAGTTCGGCCCGGGCCACGAGATCGGCAGGCCATATATCCGTAGGCCCGGGCGTAGGCGATAGGAGAACAGCGGGGTTTTTAGTGGGTAGTCGGAAAAATCCCGGAGTCCCACATATCCCTCGGTCCCCCCGGGCCGGGGGAACCCGTCAAGAGAGGTTTTTCCCCGAGACCAAAAAAAAAAGAGTAGCTTAATTCAGAACATTTTTTATTCTTACCCGCATTATTAGCTATGGAAGTGGAACCTAAATAGGAGGCTCGGGAGTGCTTCCCCGTATAGTGATGCTGAGAATAAGAGGTATGGTGGCCATGGGAAGAGGCCGGCCTCTCGACGATGGTATACGAGGTCCCGGGAGGCGAGTAGTACACTCCGCCCCGGGCTCTTCCTCGCGCATCCTCAGCTTCGTAGCTCGTGTGCCGGCTGTCCTGCAACCACTGGTTTCATCGGACATAAACTTACATAATTAACTCCTGGTAAATGTTGCTTATACAAATTAAATTATGCGTAATCATTAAAATATGCCGTGCTTATGATCTGTATTAGAACTCAGCCGCCTGCCTTTGGTTAGGCTGGGGACTAGCAATACTGACGCCTAACTTGGAATAAAAAAAGACAATGTCAGGGCGTTCTTTGTGCGCCATGTACATCGACTAATAAGTTAGGTTGCCATGAATTTTAAATGCTTCGATGTACCTACTCTTACATTGTTAACTACGTAGTTTACGATTTCATGAACAATCTTGAAAACAAATTTATTCGAAAAAATAATATACATTTACTCGTATTAGCAGTAAAAATTCAAAAAATAAGAAAATATGTTAGTTGTAAATTTTGAGATAATTGCAAATAAAAGTAAATTGCAGGGTAAAAATATATTACATTGTCACTGAAATAAAGTTAACTAATACTAAAATATATCATTCAAAACGAAAATATAATATTGTAATAAATTTATATTTAACTTCTTTATACTTATGTATTTATGTTTTCTCACTTTTTAAAACTATGTACCTCTAATGTTATTATTAATATATGGAATAAGTACAAAACAATAAGCTGTGAGAAAAGAATCGCCCACGGATAGTCACAAACTATCATTAGTTCATGTAGCAATGGATCAAATAGTTTTTGCGGAGTCGTTTGTTAAAGTTGCTGAAATTGGGCATTACGTCACAATTTAAGAAACTAAGGGATAGTCCGTGTGGCTTTCAAACCATCCTTACGATAAAGAAATACAATCTAAATATCTATTAAATCTATTCACGTTTGACAATAACTTAATATGCATCGTTTAAACATGGGGAAGTATAGGTATTAGTACTATCACTAAGAATCTTTTAGTTAAAAGTAACGTTGAAACCCATCCCTATATAGTGTTATAAAATATCTTTGAATTTTACTTTTGTCTTATAGTCAGAAACTTATCGGAATATAAAAAATATACAAGATGTACCTGTTGTGACCTGGAGTGCCTGGCGAGTTGGTGCGCGGGCGGGTGCTGCGGAGTAGCGGAGCGCGTCCAGCCGTAGCCGTGGGCGTACGGCGGCGGCCATCGCGCCCCGAACTCCGCTAACTCGGAGCCCTCACCCGCCTCCCCCGACCTCATGCCGGGGGGACACTGGCCACACTGCCAACAAAAAAAATACATAAATTGATAGTAATTTACATAAAGCGAAGACTATACCGTCAATTTTTCTGAGCCTGCTAATTGACCTGTGGACTAAAGCTTTTTCCATAGCAAGAAAAAGTTTTGCCTATATTTTATTGCAGCAATCTAAACCTTAAAGACCGGGTACCTGGATTTAATTTAAGATACAAACGAAATTTGTACTTGACAAAGGTCAGTAGTCTATTATAAACAACTGAAATCAAAAGGTTATCGGCCTGCCCTTTGATGACTTTCACCAAGGGCATACTGCTGTTATCCTAAAAATGGCAATACTCCAACTGGGTAAAGCATTAAATATAGTCAGACCCAATCGTCTAATACTGTTATATTTTTTCTATTGTATTTGAGTCTGCCATTGATCCACCAATCTCTCAGTGAAATAAATATTCTTTTAATATAATGAAATAAGTATTATATTAGTTGTCCTTTAACTTATCGTTGCACGATAAAACTCTTCTTTTGATGCCGTTATTTCAGCAGTCATGGCTTTCTTAGCATTAATTTCATTCACTTCTTTTCATAATTAATTAACATACATAGTTAACTGGATAGTGTTTTGTATTTGAGGTAAGAAGGAACTAACTAAAATGTAACTTGACTTCTGTAATCGAATGATAAGACCAACATTCTTTTTGATATTCCTTATGATCTTAGATAGAGATCTTAGTGTTCTAGAATTAACCGGCAAAAATTCAGTTATATCTTTATTACAAAAATAATCTAATTAGTTTAATAATATACAGTTTGGTATAATTATAAATATTAATCTGCATATTCATTTATTGAATTAAAACTAAACCTACAGAAGACTGCAGTTATTAACATAGTTAAAAGAATTAAAAAAATCAATTATAAATAAATAATTGAAACTATAACTACCATAAAATAATAAACAAATACACGATGTTCCGTATATTATATTCTAACGATGTAAAATGTTACGAACTCTTATTAAACAAAATACATTAACTTACTTCAGAAAAAACTTTATTATAATGGAATAATAAGAACGAGCAACGCAGATGGGACCACAAAAGGCTTTTTGAAGAGAAAAAGGACGCCGTATTTACAAGTAGCAAACAAAAAATAATTAGGCTTGGAGCATTTAAAAAAATTAGTCATATCTAGTTATAATATAATTTTGCAAGAAATATCTCAACTTTATTATTATCTATAAATATAAAAATAAATAAACACACACATCGCCGTCTATTCCCAACGTAAGTAGCATAGCACTTGTGTTATGGGTACTAGACAACAGATAAACTATATATGTATACACTTTTTGTAAATAAATACAAATTATACATAAACATCCAATTGCGAGACGAGAATCGAATAAGTTAGCCGCTACGTCACTGAGGTCGTCAATCTATGAAAAGTATACGTGGTAGCGCCCCACTCCACGCCTGACCACCCGATCAGATTCGCCCGTCTCATTGGAGAGCCACACCGAGGGAGCTGCTACTGCCAAAACCGACCACAGCGAACGATGGTTCGCGTTTGTCGCAAGAATTGGAGTCGATCACAAGCGACTAACAAAGCCGCTGATAGGCCACCTAAGCCGCTGAGAGGCCAACGAGCCACTCGCGGCTTCAGCAACCCAGTCACCGGCGGGTTGTAGCCCGCCGAGTTAAAGCCGGGGTAAAGAGGGAAACCTCGAGGCCCCAACGCCCGCAAGCAACCGCAAGCGGACGAAACCAGCGAGAGCTAAGAAGAATCAATTTCGGAGACGAATCTCGAGGTAACGGGTTCTATTCCCGCGATGGCATACATCCCATAGGCAATTTTTCTTGACTAATGTACATAATAAAACATCGTGAGGAAACCTACATACCGTACCAGTATGAGCAAACCGCCATTCCACCTTGGGGAAGTTTCTTTTTAATAATTTCTGAGGAACAGCAGACAGGCTGACGGCCCACTTAATAGTAAGCAGTTACCGTTGCCTATAGATGTTTGCGACGCTAGGGACACCACAAACACGCTGTTGTCCCATAAGGGTATAGGAACCTGGGTCACTAATGCCGGAACACAACACAATGTTATTAGGGCGGCACACTTAAGACCAAGGGCGGTTGCCGTCCAGACGGGCTTGGGGCCCTACCACGTAGATTTTCAGTAAGGTCTATGGAGCTGGAACTTGCGATGTGAGTATTTCGCTTTCATACTCATATTTCCAACCCCATTCTTCTGCTAATATGTCTCTTCCAAGCCATGTTTGAATTTTAATGTACTCTTTTGAAGTGTTCAAAAGTAGGTGCCAAAGATGGTAATATACCGCAGCTATTTTTACCGGTTACTTTTCAAAGAGTTGTTCCTTAATGTATTCAGATATTTTATTGTTTGGGGGCAGGGTAGCTAGGGTTATAAGCACATAACTAGGGCTGTTTTGTCGCCTTTTACGACAGGCCAACCCCGGCCACAGAGGTTTGGTTTCTTACTCCGCCCCTGCACGGATATATTGATAAGTGTGATGAATACACTGTTTGTTTCCTCGAAGAGATGGCCCGAGCCCAGTATAGCACATGTAAAGGCTGGCAAATAAGATAATAGTTAAACTCGGGTTGACGAGGTTTTACATCTAACAAATGCTTAGAGATGATCTTTACGTCTAGTTAGGATAAGAATTTATAAATTATGGCGCAGTCGGTAATATCGGTAATACCTACATGCTAAGAACTGTAATTCAAATACCTCGAAGCGATGTGAATTTTTTATGTCACGCAGAGCAATGATCAAAAGTCGATCTTGCAACACAAAGGCTCTGTGTAAAGACCAGAATTAGTTGTATAGGTTTGCTTCGATCATTCTATCTTTGTTAGTCAATTGATTGGTCTCACTAGCAGGGTTAAGAACTTTATGAAGTATATGTACCTGTGTCGGTTTTCCCGGAGTTCCGATGCGGCACTAATAAGGTGCAGTTTATCCCAGTAAATATACTAAGCAAAAGAATACTACAAAGGTATCGATACTCATAAAAGCTCAAATAATCCACTTTCATTGCTGCCTATTTCTCCAAAAATAATTGTTAACTCATCAAAAGCTCTCGAAAAAATTAATGCAACAGATCATGGAAAGTGTTCACCTTTTGTTTCATTGAATGAAATTGGTCGAACGAATTCAATTTAGTTGTGATTATTTATCTCGCCGTAGCCCAAGAATGGACGGATAAGCCCCTGGCACGGCGCCAATCAGACTCACTGAACCGACAGCCAACTGAGACGTACATACACTACAGTTTGCATAGTAACTTGTTTTATTTCTTTCAAACTGCTACTTTATACAGTGCTATAAATGGAGGTTTTATTTTCTTGGTGAAAATAAAATATAATAATATACAAATTTTGCTACATAGGTGTTCTGTATAGTTATCTATGTGCAGTATTGTTTAACGAGTATTGATTCAAAATTGGTTTTACACAGTTGCTTATTAAATTCCTGCACACTGTGTGGCACATGGTAACTAAGTAGTATCACAATCGGAGACCATCCACAGGGTCACTGGTTCGAATTCCACAGTGGCATGCACCACTTATATTATATTAAATAATTGCCCCATACTAACAGTGAAAAAATATCATGGGACTTTTCCTTTTTATGATTAAGGAAACATACATAATACAATTTTGATTTTACAGCGGCGTCTGTACTCTGGCCTGTCGACTTCAAAGGGAAAACCCATTCACCATTCGTTTGTTACATGTAAGCTAGCAGAAGGAGTAATCTATTTTTCACCAGAATGAAGTAGCTTTAACTACACTGCCATTATTAATTAAAATGCCATTAATTGTAAAATAACATGGCAAAAACTTATTCTTTCTTTTTGTATATTTTCCCGTCCCTATCCCAATTAGTTAGAACACGAATCAAAAGTATCAAATTGTATAAAAATACAAACTACAGATCTGTATAAAGTTAAAAATACACCCTGTCTATAAGTCCAACAAGGCATTAATTTCGTTACAAAACAAAATAATAATGATTAGAAGATATCATCAATTTAAATAAGTAGCGTTAAATCTAATAATATCTTCGATAGTCATATTCATGATTTTGAAATTACTATAAAAGTGTTCATCCAACTAAAATTAGATTTCCTCTTACTTAAGAGGTACTCATAAGAAATTCAATTTACGATCCATTTTCCTGAGATAAGTAGAGAGGACTTTAGGTATTTTAAGCAAAGAAAATAATAGATGGAACTTATGAAAGTATAAAAGTGGTGCAATAAATTAACTTAAAAGACTTTAAGAATCTTTTTTTAAAGAGCTTTCAGAAAACATAATAAAGAATTATGTAAGATGATCAAAAGAATTTTTAGTCTAACTATGACATTTTTGTAAACTACACACATGAAAAAAGTCTAAGCAACATGTACTAATTTAAATTTTAGGATGGTGGATGAGCCGCTGTATGGATGAACTTCCTGAATGCACCTGAGCCTTTCAGTATTTCCGGGCCGACGGTACACTCGCACCCTTCTTGTATCAGGCCTAAACCCGAATCGCGACTCATCGGAAGACAAAATTTTATCCCATTGTTCCTGGGTCCATGTTCTGCGTTCTCTACACCATTCATTTCGACGAGCGCGATTTCCGTGACGTATCGGTGGGCACCTAATTGGACGTCGAGCTCGTGTGTCGTACTCATGCAGTCGATTTCGCACAGTTTGGGGACTTACATCAACACCAATTGAATTTTGTAACCTCAAACTTATCTCTCGAGCGGTTAACATCGGCTGGCGTCTTGCAGTCAGTTGTATGTACCGGTCTTGCCGAGTGGTTGTACTCCTTTTACGGCCTGGATGCTGTTCAGCGGGTTCCCTTGTATTATTGTAGCGCTGCCAAAGATGACAAATAACACTTCTATGAATGCCAAAATGCCGAGATACTTGAGATTGATTACTTCCCGCTTGCAATACCCCTACAGCTCTTTGCATTTCATTTGCCGTCAAATGACGTCGCTCCATGACGTAAAGAATATCTAACAATTCAATTTTGTCGCTAACTATATTTAAATGGTTGGTAAAATTATAAAATCAAGACTAAACGTAGCAATAAAAACGCAATTAAATTCAAACAAATTCCCTTTTATTTAATTTTATGAAAAAACAAAATATAATCGAATTTTTTTTAAGATATTGCATAGCTTTTATCGCAGGCTTTGAGCGCGGCCACCGAATCAAGAAATTCCGTAACGAAAAAAAACCTATATATAAAAAATATCGATAGAAAACATCGATACTTTAGAAAAAAAAATCTGCATAAATAAAAAAAAAAAAAAATTATAATTACATAAGTTGATTAAAATGCTATGCAATAGCTTTTTACAACCAGCCAGTATGTCATCAATAACAAAAAAGTTTACATACCTACGCACTTTGAGTGAGTAAAGACTTAGAAATTAATTAGTATAAATGGTAAATTTGTAATATCATGCATGTTGCTTAGACTTTTTTGATGTGTATTTAAATTAAATTCTTAATTGAAACCTTTTTATAGACAGTGCCTTGAACGAGGTGAAGTTAAATTTTACAAATATACAATTGATAAATATATATAAGAACAAGTTCCTGCATCATATAAATATTTTGTAGAGATGGAACCCACAGATATGACCGTTCTAGACCTCTTGAGTAGCCATGTGGTTATTGAATCTATTTTTGTAGTTTGTCTATTAGATTTCGTTTTACTTGTGTACACGCCCACCACTTCGCACCTTAATAACCAGGAGTAGGGTTATTCTTCGACTTCACATAGATTCGTTACTGACTGTAGCCTATGGAGACCCTACGTGTGGTGTAACCCTATAGAGTTACACCACACCATTCGCTCTTTGATTTGGGGACTGTGGGTTCAGAAGCTTGCTCAAAATGAAAATCTTTGAGTAATATGGATACATCCTATCGCTATTGACCTACGGAGGTGAAATGCCCAGACTAGTTTATGTATTTCAAGTCACCCAGATAGCTCTGCGAGGTTACTTGGCAAAATATGCAAGCTGAAGTGCAGTGGACGGTCACGTGAGCCGCAGGACCGATGGGCTCTGAAGCAAACGAGTTCTGGGGTGGAGATTGCTTGACAAACGTAGTGTAAGACCTCCGATGGAACGATGACCAGTGTAAGGTTTCCAGTCGAGGCTGGCTGGAAAAAACAAGCGACCGCGATTTGTGACGCAAACTTAAAGAGACGTATGCTAAGCCGAGGACAATTAACGGCTGACAACGACGAAATGATCGATTTTAAAACATCAATAAGATATCGTGTTTATTTTTTTAATCTTCACAAAACAAGCAATATATTTTATTATATAGGAATAAAAAAAATTAAAATATTTCTTATGATTAAAACATATCAACAGTTCATTGATCCGGAAGAAATCTTGCGAATGTCGAAAGCTATTTTTAATATACAATATTATATAAAAAAAGCAATTTAAAAAAGAGCTACAGTTTAGAACTAGGAAGGTTCTGTAATAGAAATCTTCAGTGTGCTTATCGCGCTACTAATAGCCGTAACGCTGGTATAATCCATACACGTAGAAAAAAGAAAGAAAAATGTTTATTTATTGCAAGTAAAATATACCATACATAATAGCATTAAAAATTAAGAGGAGATATCAAAATATTTCGGTTTAGTAAGAAAACCGTTTTGCTGTATGTGTTTAAAACGTTGAAGTTATCATAAAATATAGTGAAAGTCGCTATAGTGAAAGTCCAGTCAACCAGTAGATCAAACGCCGCAAGAGCTGGAGAGGCTACACCCTTCGGAGGGATTTAAATCATATATCGAGACAAGCCCTAGATTGTAGCCCATAATAAAAACGTAAACGTGGCCATCTAAAACAAACCTGGCGGCGGACAATCACTAATGAATTTCACTTTATCGGATAGATCTGGAATAAGATCAAAAGAGACTACTGTGATCTAGGGAGATCTAAGGAACACAGTAACACAATTGATGCTAAATATGTATATTGCTATTCAATATACCAATATCAAATTTTTTTGTGTGTAGCAATGAGTGTAGTTTTTATTTAGAGCGTAACAATTGTATTCAAAAGACAATGGCTACCAAGGGCATTTATGACGTCACGGGAACGCGGGAGTGTCGGGTACGAAGGCAGGAATAAATAAAGGTTCAAGGGCGCAAATGTAGGTCAATGGGACACGGACAGACCTGGGCCCTCACGGTTACTACGCGTAGTAGCTCACAGTTTGTAGACACTTCCTGATTAGTTTTATGTTTCTTCAGAATCTATATATAGGTTATCTTTAATAACTATGAATTAAATTAAATGAATGAAACTATTTTTGGGAATAACGTTTTAGCTTACATTAGAGAAATATACAATTCTGCAAACTGAAGTCTACATGAACTTCGTCAAGAATTGTAGTCATCATCATTTCAGCTGGAAAACGCCCACTGCTGGACAAAGGACTCCCCCAAAGATCTCCACGACGATCGGTCCTAAGCTGCGCTCATCCAACCTATTCGAGCGATCTTGACCAGATCATCGGTCCATCTTGTGGAGGGCCTACCAACATTGCGTCTTCCAGTACGCGGTCGCCATTTGAAGACTTTTCTGCCCCAACGGCCATCTGTCCTTCGCGCTATGTGCCCAGCCCACTGCCACTTCAGTTTTGCAATCATCCGGGCTATGTCGGTGACTTTGGTTCTCCTGCGAATCTCCTCATTTCTGATTCGATCTCGCAGGGAAACTCCGAGCATAGCCCTCTCCATTGCCCTCTGAGCGACCATGAGCTTTCTCATAAGGCCCATAGTTAGCGACCACGTTTGCGTTCCATAAGTCATCACTGGCAGCACACATTGGTTAAAAACCTTTGTCTTGAGACACTGCGGTATTAGAGACGAAAAGATTTTACGGAGCTTCCCGAACGCTGCCAATCCGAGTTAGATTCGACGTGTGACCTCTTTCGCGAAATTGGACCTGCCTAACTGGATCGTTTGACCCAAGTAGACGTACTCGTCAACAATTTTGAGAGTAAACCATTATCGTGCAAGAATCGATTTCTAGGACACAATATGTGCGAGAGATCCCCACTTTTACTGCTTATTGAGATGTAACCTAATATATGTAATTACTTCAAGGCGTAGTATATTTTCAAATGTGTTAATTATACAATGTTAATACATAGAAAGATATAAAACTTCTTTACGCAACAACAATTTTTTTTATTGCTGTAGGATAGCAGACAGGCTGACGGCCCGCTTAGAATTTAGCAGTTACTGTCGCCTATGGGTATTTGTAACGCCAGCGGCATCGTGTACACGCTGCTGTCCCATAAGAGTACAGGAACTTGGGTTCACAACAAAAGATTATTATGGCGGCATACTTAAGACCAATATAATAATATATATAAGATCAATATGATAATAAACCTTCTTTTTAAGCGTTTTCATCCTCCAAGTTTTCATTCCCTTTGAACATACGACACAAAGCGAAACCTTTCTGTGAAGGTACCTTTCGGTGATTCTTTTTTTTATTGACCAAAGAGATAATGTTAACACACACACACACAGTCTAACCCTTTATTGATATGCTCCTTATATACTTTTCTTTTTTTTAATACTTGTTATACATAAATACCCAGACTCGGGATGGATCTGTAAACTCCGCAAGTATTCGTGCGAAAGCCCTGTCGTAGCAGAAATCGAGATATAAGCTGCGGCTGAAAGCTGATAAGGAAAGACTGGCGTCTCACTGTCTCACACTTGGCAGGAGAAATCGATACCTGTCTTTACAGTCTGCGAAGTAGCAAAAATATTGTTTACTACCTTTAAAAGAATTGCTTCTCAAGATGGCGTTTTTGAAATTACTTTCTCTAAACATTTTTACACAAAACCTAAACTTTTATGATAACTAGGGGTCGAAATTCAACCATAATTCATAAAAAAATAATTTTGAACTTTATTAGGGTTCTTTTGTCAAAGGGTCAACTCTATAATTCAAGGTTTCATCATAGCTACTCAGTTAATTTGCCATTTTTCTACATCAGTTTAAACAGCATCACTATAAAACTTCAAAATGTTTTGCATTGCAAAATCTGCATTTACATTTTGTACACTACACACTATTCTCACAAATATTACAATCTCAAAATAATTTTCTTTATGTTTAAGCAAGATGTGTTTCACAAATTACAAATAACTATATTACTATACAAACAAAAACAATTCCGAAGCTTCCTCGTTATTGTCAATTTTGACATTCAATAAGACCAAAGAGAATTATAATCACTTAAGCCTATAGATAAATAAATTAATATTAGTTTATTAAATATACAGGATTATTGGTAATTCCACGTATTCCCGTTAGCAGGTGATAGTGGTGACTATTTGTATTTTAACCCCATTTTTGAGTTATCATGGTTTTAGCTTTTTTCAAAATAAGTCAAAAATGAAACCCCAAAAATTTATTTAAGAAAAATATCAATTTAAATCTCATTTTCTTCTTCTGGTTTATAAAAACGATCAAACACTGGTTATTTATCAATATTAAAACAACAATTATCAGTCCAAATTTAAAAATGCGAGACGAAAAATGATATTATTTCAATATTTTTTTCCACTAAAATGCCTTAAAAACAAAAAAAACTATATAAAACGTGACAAGCAGATTATTTTAAAAACAACTGTTTTCTTAGCTTTCCAACAATGCATAACAACTAGGAACTTATTTCAAAGGAACTATAAACAAAATGATCACAAAGGAAGCAGGTGGAAATCCGTATTCGAACTAAACTTAAGGTTGTTATTTAAAATTTCCATAAAAATAATTAAAAATAATACTCAATGTAAATAAAACAAAAAAGACACATTTAAAATAAAATTTGGAATCAGTAACAGTTTACTAGTAATATCAATTAATAACAAGTATAATATAGATAATAGTAATAGTATTAATATAGATAAAATTGGATATTCAAACTGTACTGTAAACTGTATGTTATCACAAGAAAATAATATTCTTGTCTAATTGCAAATGATAATAAGAATGCAGAAATAAGTTGGTAAAACTGAAACCACGCTTCTAAAAATAAAGCTGTAGATAACAAATTTTCTTTTGTATTTTAGATTCAAATGTCTATGCGGATAATCGTGAGAGTTGTAGCATGTTGGTCATTTGGAAAACATCGAGAAATTGTTCATTGAACTAGATGATTAATGCGGGCGAATTATTTATGCTTAGTCGTTTGTCATAATATGTTATTGTCAATAGCATTCGTATTTATATAGAATACTTGATTAAAATTTTAAATTATATTGTATACATGACGTTAATGGCCGTTTTTTGTAACGATTTCCTGAGTATATTTTATACTACTTCTAGGTTAAAAGCTTTTTTATATTTTACATGTATTTTCTAGAAATAAAATGCTATTTATACAAACAATGTTTTTCGTATTTCCAGTACATAATGAGTAAAAAGATAACAAAACTATTGGATGTGCCACTCGGGCAGCGTAAGCGGACGTATCCACACTGGAATTGACATTTTTAGGTCACAATATTGTATAAAAACCGCTCAGTCACGTTTCCAATCCCGTGCAATATAAGCTTATACTTTTAAAATTTAAAAGCGAAGGGTTTTTTGTTTGGTTAATTATTTCAGGTACTAATGATTTTTACGTATATATAATTACTTCTTTAACACGCGATGTAATTTGGGTCACGAAATATGCAGCGAGAAAAGATGTCACATACCTTAATTACCAAAAAGTTTAATTATTTTTTTAGCTGGAGATATGCAGACAGGTATACGGATCACACGATAGGCGGTCATCGCCGCCTATGGACGTTTGCAGCGCCAAAGGCATCAATTTCCAACGCACTGCCGTCTTCAACGAAAAACAAATTAATATTTAAAAAATATACAATAGAACCTCTGTAAGTCGAACTGAGAGCCGCCAATAAATTCCATTTATAGAGTTTTCGACTTATGATGGATTTCGACTTCATGAATGTTGTAAGAAGACTTGCATACCTTTATCCGAGCAGGGGCGGAGAAAGAATACTGACACTGCGGCCGGGTCGGCCAGTCGTAGAAGGCGACAAAACAACCCACCTTAGTTACGCGGTAGGGCCCCAAGTCTAATAACTTGGTGTTGTGTTCCGGCATTAGTGACCTAAGTTTCTGTACCCTTATGGGACAGCAGCGTGTTCACGATGCCACTGGCGTTGCAAACACCCATAGACGACGGTAACTGCTAAATTCTAAGCGGGCCGTCAGCCTGTCTGCTGCCCTAGAGCAATAAAAAATTGTGGAAGTTAAGACTTATTCCAACTAATTTTGAGTTAGATAGTTGAAATAAATAAAAATATTTGTTATAAGAAACAATTTTATACATTATCGGTATATTCTTAAACTCGGTTTTCAAATTATCAAGTTATAAAGGTTGTAAAACAAACATTGCTACTCGAATGTTCGAGATACAGAGAGAAATTTATTTTTTCGAGTTATAGTGGGTAAATAAGTACTGAAATGACTTATAGGGATGCACTAATTATTTCAGCTTATAGATGGTTAAGATATTGAGCAACAGAGATTTAAGGGGTCGAAGTGAAGGGAGCACGATGTTTTTTCGAATAAGGATGGTTTTTGAATTATCGAGGTTCTGTTCTGTAGTTATTCTGTATTTCTAACAAAAATGAACCACAACTTACTGGTACATGGAAGTGTGATAGAGAACCTCTGTTTCTAACCCACCACTAACGACACTAAACATCTTGAGTCCCCATCAAATATATTTGTATATATTCAGCTCGTAATTAAGTTCAAATGTTCAGCGATAGAATGAATTCGATGCGAGTACAGTACATTTGATGCAATACGAATTGAAGTATTCCAAAAAAGAAACTTAGCTTGATTAACATCGATAGCAATCGTTTGCGAGTCCTTAATTTACCTACACATTATCTGTAGATATTCATATCCTATTTTACGTCGATGATTAAATAAATAAATATATATATATATATATATATATATATATATATATATATATATATATATATATATATATATATACCTAGTCAGGTCATAAATTCTGTCACATGTTTAATGTAAAATAATTGTAACAAGTTTATTCATTATGTAACCATTCATATACCAAAATGAACTTAACAAAACATAGATTCTTATGACATTAAAGTTTATTCAAAATGACCTCCGTGATTTTGAATACAGGCCTTCAATCTGCGCGGCCAGTCGTCTATCGCAGCACGAACGAGGTCCATGTCAATATCGGCGGCTGCCTTAATCAAGGATGTCTTGAGTGACTCCAAATTGGGATGAGGCTTTGAGCACGCCTTTTCCTCCAAGTGTTGCCATATCTTGTAATCTAACGGATTCAAATCTGGACTGGAGGAGGGCCAGTCTTCGTGCCGGATGAAGTCGATTTCACGCGCCGCCAGCCAGTCTTGTGTGCTCTTCGCTCTATGAGCTGGCGCCGAATCTTGTTGGAATACCCAGTGCCTGTTATTGAACATGGTATGAGAAACAGGTTCCACAAGGTTCGTCAGGACTGTATTTTGATACACAACAGCATTCGTTTTTACACCTTTCTCACAAAAATGTACCTCTGTTAAGCCCCAATAAGAAACTCCCAACCATACCATGAGCGAGGATGGAAAATGATCTCGTTGGACACGCGGAATACGGTTGCTCGCTTCTTCACTACTGTGTGCGTACACCTTATCATTTTGTTTGTTGTAGCTCTCTTCTACGGTAAACATTTTTTCATCCGAAAAAAGAATTTCCCGATATTTTTTTCCCGCGTACCGCTTCAACAAAGCGCGGCATCTCTTCAGTCTCAGGTCCATTAGACGAGCATTCAAACGATGTCCTGTTTTTCTTCGATATGCCCGAAGCCCTAAGTCTTCATTTAACACCCTTTTCACCGTGGTTCTGCTTAACCCCATCTGAAGGGCCAACAGTTTCTGCTTACGTTTGGGATTTCTTTGAATTCGTGCCTTCACAGCTTTTATCACTGCTGGAGTCCTAACAGACCGAGGGCGACCACTTCTTGACCTGTCATCTACACTAGAGTCTTCATTGTATCGTTTGATGGTACGATAAACGAATCTTTTGGTTATATTCAAATTTTTCAGTATGTTAAAAATTTGAATTGGCGCGTAACTGCAACGATGCAACGCAATAACTGCAACACGGTCTTCTTTAAGCGTCCACTCCATATTTAAAAATGAGTAAAATTCTAAAAGTATACCTTTTTTATTTTCATGAACAATTCGAAATTCGAATTCAATAAACTTTTTTGTGGCCAGCATTCTAAAAGAAAAGTTTTTACTGTGTGACAATACTTATGACCTGACTAGGTATATATATATATATATATATATATATATATATATATATATATATATATATATATATATATATATATATATATATATATATATATATATATATATATATATATATATATATATATATATATATATATGGCCTTTATTCCGATAACGGGCATTGCTTTCAGATAACTAAAGAAACACAAATGACAGTAGCAACACTGAGTGAGCGTCTGAAAGTGATCTATCTAACATTATTTTAAGTGCAGAAACATTTTGAAAAGGTTGGAAATTGTTCGCGTTCAAAAATGGAAAATAATGATGACAACTTCGTTATATACGTATACTACAATATTATATACGTATAATATTATAATAAAGTTAACATACAATATTTTTATCTTTTTGCGTGTTAAATTAAAATTTATTTACTTAATGGTTTTCCATATAAAGATACACTATACCATAGAACTAACAATCATATACAAAGAAAATATTTATACATTAATAAATAAAAACGACGCAATAAGGCTAAAGGCAAGTAATTGGTGCGTGATCTTCCGGTGGCGTGCCCGGTTGCTTTTACCAAACATAATATTATTGGGGCAAACAGCCGGCCCTCACGCCTCTTTTGTACTATTTTACGAGTAACAATTCTCACCTGTACGGAATGATGTTACGAATTTTAACAAAACTTGTCTAACATAATAAATATGCACAATTTATGAGTTCAAATATGAAATGATGATTATTATTGCATTATTTACAACTTTAGTAATGATAACAAGTGAAGGACGAAATTATTTTTCGTTTATTATAATTGTGCTTACGTAGTGTATATTTATTTAAATACAGATTTTTCTCCACAAATATACACACACTCCCAGCATGTACATACTCAAAACCCATAACACCAGTCATCTTTAGAGATGATAAATGTAATAAAAATAATTATTAAAAACATTTAAAACGTAACTAATAATTATTATTTAATTACATTCTAAAAGACGATGAGTGTCTTTAGAATGCTTCACATATTTGTAGATATTTCTACAAGGTGAAAATCTTGCATATGAAAAAAAAAACCACAAAAACTTATGTAGAATTTTGTAATCCTCCGTTAAGATGTTATGTTGGAGCTACATGTAAAAGGTAAAAGTTTTTTAATCCGCCGCCTTGGCATCGGATAAGAAGCCTCTTACTCAAGACTGGACAGAGTTACGCTATTTATATATACAAGGGTACTACAATTCTATAAGACGAATCGAATTTAAAATGAAAGTGATAATTTAATAGACGTTAGTCTTTCAGAATAAAGTTTATCACAATTTAAATATAGGAGGTCAAATTTAAAAACATTAGAATATTTATGAAGCATAATACATATTGGTTTTCCTTTAAGTTTTTCGGGAGGTAAAATGCCGAAATAATGTAAGTTTCAAATGAAATCCCGGTAGCAATATACTGTATTAACAGTAACATATATTGAAGCTCAGGTTGTGACCGACAGGTTGCACAGTATCCAAATAGTATCAAATAACACTTTTAATCACACTGGAAGAACAACCTAAAAGACCACCGCCACTTAGACTTTAGGTAGACTTCCTCGCTCAATGTGTATATTATAGTATTACTGTGTACCAACGGTAAAGAAAAACATCCCGAGGAAAATTTATAGGTCTTCTAGTTTTATTACCAAATATTCGCGAACATAAAAATGGGATAGTAACAATAAAAGGGTTTACGTAAGCGGCAATCTTTAAATATGTCTTTTAAATTATATTAGACTCTATTATACAATAATTTAAGACTATTTGTTAGTCACGCCAGAACGGCTAACGGAATTGAATAGAATTGGAAATAAAGACTATATTATTATGGTAATCTAAAATAGAATATAAGATATTCTGGAATGAGAAATTTAAACGAGGAGAGATCCAAATATTTATCAAACGACAAACAATCAATATTAATATTGTCAGTCAGTGCAGCGCCGGGTACAACTAATAATTTATAACAAGTTCATAATTTATAACAGATTCTAAATTCGTAAAGCCATTATTTATGATTCTTTATTTCCCATTTGTGTTCCAAACGCAAAATATACTGAAAGGGAAGTTATAAATAAACCCTTTTCCTCTCCTATTTCAGTCGAGAAAACGTTACTAATCAAATAAATCAATTTGCTACACTTTGTTTGAAAATAACTGATTGAACATTAATTTGTGATATAGTTCATGTGTGGTGTATAACTTAATTGATGGTATGTAATTTTGAAATTATAATTATGTTTTACCCATAATGCAAAACCACATGATGTTTTATAAATATAGGGTGTAAAAATACATGAGAACTATCCAGTAAGCATTATAATACTATGAAAGGCATCATCAGTAATTGCTCCTACTTAGTGCCCGTCTGATCTAAGCTTGCTAGATTTAGGATTTAATTTCTAGCAAAGTAGATTCGGAATTGGTCTTTTCGGTACTTTATTTTTTTATTGCTGAAGGACAACAGACAGGCTGACGGTGCACTTAGTAGTAAGAAGTTACTACCGCCTGCAGATGCCTGTAGATGCCCCAGCCCGGGGGGACCGAGGGATATGTGGGACTCCGGGAAAGATGTTCGATCATCCGACTACCCACTAAAAAACCCCGCTGTTCTCCTATCGCCTACGCCCGGGCCTACAGATATATGGCCTGCCGATCTCGTGGCCCGGGTCGGCTTCGGCCCGCCCTTTGTCTTAAGGCGGGCCCCTTCTAAAGTGTTGGCGCCAGGGGGTCAGGGTTTCGTCCCCCCGGCGCTCTCCTGTAACAACTCTATGGGTTGAGGGGGGCCGCATAACAGCACGCGGCCCTCTCCTTTGCGGCAATAGTGCGGGCGGTGGATCCTCCCCCGAGGGGCCGCCCACGGCCGCTTTCTACGGCGGCCGGAGGTCGCTGCCCGCCCTCTGGCGCCGACGACGCAGCCTGCGTTGGCAGGAGGGGAGTGCGGTGGCGGACTCCCGCTCCCGCTCCGCCGCCTCCTTTACAGACACTAATGCCTCGCAAAAGGAGGCGACGGCCGTCCATCCAGGTCCATCCAGGGACAGTTCCGCGGCCAATTCCGGACAGGACTCGCATCCCCGTCTAAAGCTAAGTTGGAAAGGATGTAGGAGGTAGACGGGAAGAAAGGTAGGACTCTGTCGCCTCGGACGGAGAGGGGAGTGAAGCGACGGATGCTCGAGCACCTCGGGTACGCACACCCGTGCACTTCTCGGACAGAGGAGCGCCCCTGAGGGGGGGCTTGGGCCTCTACCATATAGCAAGTTAACCTCAGAAGTTTTCCTTTATGTATTAGCCATAATACATTTTGCTTAGTTCGGGTATATTATTTTTTAGTTTAGACTTAAAGGTAAAATTTATAAAACAGATCAGAATGCTGGGGCACAAAAGGAAAGAAGAAGGAAAAGGTTATTGCTTGCAGCAGAGATGCGAATGTTGAGATGGATGAGCGGAGTTACAAAAATGGATAAAATTAGAAATGAGTACATAATATATTAGGGGAAGTTTGAAAGTAGCGCTAATGACTGAGAAGCTGAAAAGTAATAGGTTAGCCTGGTATGGCCATATAATGTGAACAGAGGAGCGTCATGAAACAAGGAGAATGCTAGAAATGAGTGGAAGTACATGAGGAGACGTAGACCAAAGAAAAGATTATATGATGAAAAAGGGTGTGAATGTTGAGATGACAGCTAAGTGGAAGGAGAGAACATGTTGTACCGACCCCACATAGTTGGTATAAGGGCAGGAAGAAGAAGAAAGTATATTATTTTGATAACTGACAATTGTTGTTATTTTCATAGATTTAGTTTTGTATGTAATATAAAACCATGCCGAATTAAAGTTTATTGCATTTAGCATTATAAACTGACACGTAAGATGTGATACCACACTCCACTAAATAATGGCGGGAAACACAGCCTTCTGTTAGAACTGTAGCAATTTCTCTTTCACTGTTCCAGACTCCTTCCTCCACTCTACCAAAATTTCTTTACCCCTTTCTATCCTATTTCTTTAAAAGGACTCACAGCTAGTTATACGGTTAATGCGTATTTTAAGTTAACGCGAATTAAGCATATTTTGAAAATTATTATTGACGTTTATAATTCCTAATTTTCTATAAACATTTTGAATTACCAAACTCTATCTGCAGTCTTTCTTCTTGCCCTTATTCATTTTTTTCTCGCCATTTTAGAGAGTGACATCACGTTGGTAATTCTAATTTCAACAAGCAACAAATTCTCACTGAGGAGGATCGCTCTCTATGAATAATCCAGAGAGATATGTATGAGAAAATCTATATAGACTCAATTCAGCAATAATATATTATGTATCTCATCTCTCACAGCTGGTATTTAATTAAACATTAAAGAGCAATAAAAAGTTATCCGGGATTTTCCTTAAAGCGCCCCACATACTTCCTCCAAGCATTGTTAACGTTTTATTAGACCTCTCGCTGAAAGCTCTATACATTCTTTTATGAAGCCGTATGAAAACACGGAATACAGTGGAAATCTCGTTAACCTCGTCTTATGTAACAGATCAAAAAGTACAATAATGTTGCTATTATCTCTGTATTTACTATTATCTCTTTTAAACGAGCTTTTTCATTCATCATTAACAGATCTATTTATAGATTTTAATTGTTAACTTGTTGGTACATTTCAGCAGCTGTTTTTACTAACACATAACAGAAGAAAATCATAACTGAGAATATAGAAATTATCATAGTCTACCCTCAACGTGAATACTAAATTCAATATAGATATTATTGAAGATTCTCTTTATATAAAAAGCAACTGTCATCTGAATGCATAGCACTAAAATTATTGCATCAGGACTTCTTTGCTTCTTTGATAGACAACCCTGTCTATTGTTATAGCCAACAACCAAGTTTGACTTCAAACCACAAAGTCCAGGTGAGGTTCTTTACACGATCCTATGCACATCTTCAAAATCATTACAAGTCATGTAATGATTTTGAAGATAATAGACTCACTAATGTGAGACCACCTTAGTATTATGCTATGCTGCAAATAGGCACTACTAGATATTTTAAACAAAACTACCCAACTAACATTCAGCAGATAGATATACTCCCTATATTCAGCAGAAGTACGAGTTTATACCAAGATCTTATTTCTTTCATAAGGTCGCTCACCTTAGGAATACAATGAGCGTGTTCTAAATATACGTGTTTACCGCTTTGATTTATGATCTGGCCCTTTCAACAACAGGCCTTATTGTATATTCAATAAGCCTATTAACAATTAACGACGCTTGTTTATGGTTCTTAAATGGGAAAGCATAATTTTATTGGATCTGGTCTTTTAATGGAATATCAAAAATAATTTTAATTGAAGTTACTCAACTTAAAATTTATTGAATGACGTAAGAATTGATTAATATATTTGCATGCGTTTATCTTGGTATTTTCCGAGAATTAAATGATTACTATACTTGTATTACTGAAAGATTTAGAAAAAAAATTAATTTAATTGAAATCTATTTTTGTTAATACTAGTATTTGTAACTATTTGATAAGAAACTATCCCCTTTTTTTTTTTTTTTTTTTTGGTCTCGGGGAAAAACCTCTCTTGACGGGTTCCCCCGGCCCGGGGGGACCGAGGGATATGTGGGACTCCGGGAAAGATGTTTGGCCATCCGACTACCCACTAAAAAACCCCGCTGTTCTCCTATCGCCTACGCCCGGGCCCACGGATATATGGCCTGCCGATCTCGTGGCCCGGGCCGGCGCCGGCCCGCCCTTTGTCTTGAGGCGGGCCCCTTCTAAAGTGTTGGCGCCAGGGGATCAGGGTTTCGTCCCCCCGGCGCTCTCCTAACAACTCTAGGAGTTGAGGGGGGCCGCGGAACAGCACGCAGCCCTCACCCTCGCGGCAAAAGTGCGGGCGGCGGATTCTCCCCCGAGGGGCCGCCCGCGGCCGCTTTTTACGGCGGCCGGAGGTCGTTACTTGACCTCCGGCGCCGCCGACGTGGCCTGCGTTGGCGGGAGGGGAGTGTGGTGGTCGACTCCCGCTCCCGCTCCGCCGCCTCCTTTGCGGACATGACTGCCTCGCAGAAGGAGGCGACGGCCGTCCATCCAGGATCGCCCCCGACCATGGACAGAACCAAGGCCGGGAGCGACAGGTCCACGCCGATTTGGGCGACGAGGGCGCGGCGCTCCTCGCGCCACGCAGGGCACACGGCGACAGTGTGGTCAACCGTGTCCTCCTCGTCGCCCGCGCCACAGTGGTGGCACCCCGACGTCATCTCCCGCCCTATGCGACACAGGTACCTCCCGAAGCAACCGTGCCCCGAGAGGACCTGCGTCAGGCGGAAGGTCAGGGCGCCGTGGCGCCTTTCCAACCATTCGGCCAGGACGGGCCTCACCGCTTCGATGGTGGCGAGGCCCGCGCTGGGGTGCGCGAGGCGCTCCTTCCACTCCACCATGAGCACCTCATCGCGCAGCTCCGCCCTCTTTACCTCAACTTCGCGAGGTGCAGGGCGAGAGCCACGCTCGGCCGCGTCCCGGCGCCACTGGTATAACAGCGCCAGGACTCGGGCCTCGAGGTCCCATGGTGGGGATCCGGCCAGCAGGGAGGCCGCTTCAAGAAACTATCCCCTAAACCATGACTGATGCAGGATAATGATCACGTTACATGTGTTCAATCACTTGCGTTTTTTTTATTTCCGCGTATTCTTTGTCATTTTTACTTTTAATCATTCTCGTCAAACGAGAAGATTAATTTAGCAAGCAAAAAGTAGATACCTGTCTTTTTTATCGATCCACTCTATTGGATGTGTCTGTAGGATGACTTAGGGCATGTTTTGTATATCGAAAAATACCACAGTTGCAGGTCATGTTTCATTAGTGAAATTTTGGACATTCACGATAATATTTTTGAACTTTTCATGGCATTTCGACGGATTCTTGCTTCAGAATTAACACCAGTGATTCAACAAAGAGTGATGTGATATGCATGTCTATAATGTGAAACTGTTTTTAGCCATATCCTCGATAAACCAAGATTTTTAAATGTCTTGAAACTGACTGCTCTATAATCTGTTTGTGGAAGACAGACACTGCAATTTAATTTACTTTAACACCTTATATTATATAACACATTATATTATAGATAAATTTATAATAAAGATATTTCATATCTAATAATTGCATTACAAATATCAATTGAAAATTTATCGCCCTATTTGGATAACCCATTACAAAATATAGAATATGTGTATTAATTAATTCATGAAACAAAAAGTTTTTACATTAATTTCACAGGAGCATGGCCTCCTTTGGGTAATAAAATACTTGTGGCAAACCTCGCCCTGACAATATGAAATAAAAATTATATCTATACTACTATTATAAAGAGGAAAGATTTGATTGTTTGTTTGTTTGTTTGTTTGTTTGTTTGTTTGTTTGTTTGTTTGTTTGTTTGTTTGCTTTGAATAGGCTCCGAAACTACTGACCCGATTTAAAAAATTCTTTCATTGTTGGGAAGCTACACTATCCCCGGGTGACATAGGCTATATTATATTTTCAAAAAAATTAGGGATCCTTACTAAAACTCCAATAATGTAACCCAAAGTGTAAAAAAATTACCTAAAATATTGTTTAAATCACGTGCGTTGCGAAAACTATTGATGATAGAATAAAATAATGTACTACAACTTTGCAGAACACATCATTATTTACAAAAAGTGTCGCGACAGCATATGTCTAACTATTATAGTTATGCCACAATAAGTGTTTTTTTATTTTGAAAATTTAATTGAAATGCCGCCCTTAGAAAAGGCTCTTTATTTGGATCTTGGTATTAATCCTTATCAAAATAAATTACTTCATATTCAAAACTGTTTCAATACCTTTATATAACTTTTTGATTTATTCAATTCGGATATTCCATTCGAAAGATATCACGAGTTTAAAAATGTAAGTATTAGAAAAATGTTGCGTGGTAGCCGCTCACCCTGTTCGGCTAGCTAGGCAGCACCTTATGCAATGTAGGCGTGCGTCACTGGGGTTTTTACAAAAATTAGAATACTTATTAAAAAATAACGAAAAATAAATAAAAAGTAATAACAAAAAAATCATTAAAATAAAAGCTCATAGAAATAATAATATTCAAACTTTCTTTATAATTTTATTTTTTTAGTAACCTGACGCAAATAGAAGGGTTTGCCCTCAGAGGCGCTCCTCTGTCCGAGGAGTGCACGGGTGTGCGTACCCGAGGTGCCCGAGCATCCGTCGCTTCACTCCCCTCTCCGTTCGAGGCGACAGAGTCCTACCTTTCTTTCCGTCTACCTCTTACATCCTTTCCAACTTAGCTCTCTGTTCGTGGCGTGGTCCCCGGTGGGATGATTGCGAATACTGATTGGGGTCCCGGGTTCTACCCTGGGACCTGATTTGGTAGTCGAAACCATGCCTATTTCGACTGCGCCTGCACAGAGTGTTCCCGGGGCGGGAATTGCATCCTCGCTGTCGGTTGGTCTTGCTGGGCCGGCTACGACATCAGGCGACTCTGCTTTTTCTGGAGTGTCGTCTGGTAGTCGTACCCACGCCTGACTAGCACGCGACGGGGATGCGAGTCCCGTCCGGAATTGGCCGCGGACCTGTCACTCCCGGCCCTGGTTCTGTCCATGGTCGGGGGCGATCCTGGATGGACGGCCGTCGCCTCCTTTTGCGAGGCAGTAGTGTCTGCAAGGGAGGCGGCGGAACGGGAGCGGGAGTCCGCCACCGCACTCCCCTCCCGCCAACGTAGGCCGCGTCGTCGGCGCCGGAGGGCGGGCAACGATCTCCGGCCGCCGTAGAAAACGGCCGCGGGCGGCCCCTCGGGGAGGATCCGCCGCCCGCACTATTACCGCGAGGGAGAAGGCCGCGTGCTTTTCCACAGCCCCCCTCAACTCCTAGAGTTGTTACAAGAGAGCGCCGGGGGGACGAAACCCTGACCCCCTGGTGCCAGCACTTTAGAAGGGGCCCGCTTTAAGACAAAGCGTGGGCCGGCGCCGGCCCGGGCCACGAGATCGGCAGGCCATAATATGGCATAATATATTATATCCGTGGGCCCGGGCGTAGACGATAGGAGAACAGCGGGGTTTTTTAGTGGGTCGAACATCTTTTCCGGAGTCCCTTATATCTCTCGGTCCCCCCGAGCCGGGATAACCCGTCAAGAGAGGTTTTTCCCCGAGACCGAAAAAAAATAGAAGGGTTTAATTTTTAATTTTTTGTTAAATACCCGTGCGAAGCTGGGACGGGCTGCTAGTTGTAAATAAATTGATAGCTGTACATACTATTTATAAGCTGGCGAGTAGATATAGGGCCGCTGCTCTAAACCGATTTGCTACTAGCGGCGCGAAGAATATGTACGGCAAGCGCACAACTACCTATTTAGTTCCAAGATTATTAAACGATTTACCAAGAAATATAAGAGATAATATAACCCAAAAAAATATTAAAACCTCACTTAAAAATACTTTTTAGAGAATTTGTAACCTATAATTTTAATTATTCATTTGAACATGCGTAGACTTCGATGGCATTGTACCTTACCTTATCTTTAACCTTAGTGGTTTTTTGAATTTGTAATTAGGAAACTAATATATTTGCCTTCTCACATTGTCTCGTAGCTCATTGATATTCGTAGCACATTCCAGAATTCGTATTATGCGCTGAATTCACTTACAGTAGGTATTCGACTTACGAATATTAAGTGCCTTGCCTTCAGGGCCATTTAATGGCCATATTCTCAGTTCATTTTTCTCCATGCAGGAGCGGAGTAAGAGTACTAACCCCTGCGGACGGGTTCGGCCTGTCATAAAGGGCGACAAGACAACCCTTACCGCGTGGTAGGGCCTCAAGCCCGTCTGGATGGCAACCATCCTTGGTCTTAAGTATGCCACCTTGTGTTGTGTTCCGGTATTAGTGACCAAGGTTCCTGAATCCCTATAGCATGTTCGCGGCGCCCTAGGGTCACAAATATCTATAGGCGACGGTAACTTACTATTAAGGGGGTCGTCAGCCTGTCTGCTATTCCTCAGCAGTAAAAGAATATTCTAGAAGGTAAAGCCCTTATTTAGGTCTTCATATTTAGTATTATACTAAGTGTGGTCTGATCTAAATAACGTCCTACGGAAACAGTTGAGGTAATAATAGATGCTTTTTTATTTATTTATTTCTGTTCACAAGGCTTAATCTAAGCATGGCTTTGAGAAGCTATGAATTGATCATTTTAAAATAAATAAAAAACTTATGTGTACTTACGTACGCGCGTAAGAAGTTATACCTCTTTGACGTAACAGAACAAAAATAGCTAAAGATGTCATCCCGTATGCCATAATTATTTAACAACTATCGACTTGCTATCAACTCTTTTGGAATAATAAATTAATAAAATAAAATTAATACGTACGGACAATTAACCTTAAAATTTATAAATGCACTTAAAAAGTTTCTTTTATCATAAGTTATTAAGATTTTATCACGTAGATACAATGGCGTATCATTCATCACCATATATGTATAATTTAAAATCACATACACACATGTATATTCATGAATAAATATATTTTTTATCTCCATTAATATAAAATACGTATTGTAGATTTCTGAATATTTGATAAACTATTGTGAACCTGATTTTACTTTTCTATTTTTTCCTAAACGCGCCAAAAGATGTATAACTTAAATAATATTGATTAATATTTCTATTATTTTGATTATTACTGCTTCTTTTTCTCCTAACTGTAATGTAAACTTTAAGCAATGATTTTTGTCAACGTCATAGTAAAAAAATAGGGGAGTATTTGTGCTGAAGTAGCTCATGAAATAACCGATACATATAATTTGCTAAACACGTAACGACCAAGCTATGGTATGTTCGACAATTGAATTAATTTTAATTAAATAAATTGTAATTAAATTTAAGTATTTACAGTGAATATAACATACGAGTGATCCTTACTATCTCCTGATTGTTGATATTTACAAGACGAGGTAGAATTGATATTTAGGAAGTGGAAGAAAATGTATCCAATAACCTTCATGTAAATCACATAACAATCTTAACAACGTACAGCTTATTTTACAATTTACACACATTACATTTACACAGATAAATATATTTTATATTTCAGTATATTTATTATCCTCTTTAAAAAAGGCAATACTGAGGGAATCCTGTTTGTCTTCTCAGCAGGTGAATGTCTCCCAGTTTACAACAGGTGCACATTGCTGGGACATCGTAAAGAAGCCTACGAGTAATGGCCAATAAAATTTTACTACTCTTACCCAAATGGCATAAAACAGAAACCGTGGAGAAAGTTCGTCTTCAAAAATGTCGACCTATATTAATAAAAATATTGTAATGCTTTTTAATTTTATGCGACCGCCGTGTTCATTTTATTTCTAAGTGATACTTCTACGAAATTATTCCTACAATGTTACAGCAAGAGAAAAGTGTCATCAGATAAGTCAGGTAAAATAAAGCTACATTTATTCTATTTTTATTGCATTTTTATACAACAAAAGGTTTTGATAAATAAGAACTTTTTTTATGGCTGAGGATCAGCAAGCAGGCTGACGACCAACTTAATAGTAAACAGTTACCGTCACCCATGGGTGTATTCGACGCTACGGGGTACCACGAACACAGTGCTGTCTGCAGGAGGGTACAGGAAAATGCCGAAACATGCCTTATGGCATAATAACCTTATGGTTATTATGGCAGCTTACTTAGAGACCAGTCGAATGGAGTCCTACCATGTAGTTAGGGTTGTTTTGTCGTCTTTTACGACAGGCCGCCCTCGGCCGCAGAGGTGTTGCGGTCGGTATTCTTACTTCTCCTGAACGGAGGAAAAACTGCATATGAAAAAACATAGCAACAAAAATCTTGATTTATCTATATATTTCAAATTATTTATCTACTTTTCCAAATATTATTATTATTCAAAAATCTGGGTCGTAGCACAAGATGCACTATTCGCCTATCGACATTTTCACTTTTATCAGGCGACGACTGCTGCCAAGCATTGTTATCCATGTAGGAAATCTTTAAACCCCAAAATCCCCAGACTTTATCTCTTTAGTAGGGTTTAGCTATTTGAACTGGGGTAAGGAGATTTTAGTAGAGCCCTGATCTCCCTCACCAATCTCAAGGAAACAGCTTTTAAATAAAGCATAGAAAAATGTATATAAAATTACAAAAAAGTTTGTAATAAAACTTTGATTAGCTGAGATCGTTAACCCTGAATGGTCTAAATTACTTACTGCAACATGTTATTTGCTTGCATGCCGCTCCTTGTTGTCACGCTAACCCACGTTAAGTATTTCATAAACTAGAGAAATAATGATGTATAATAAATATGAGTCACATAATAAAAAGATTAAATTCTGTTTCACAGAATAAAGTCAAAGACTTTACGTGAAAAACTTCAAAACTAACTTTCGACTCAATCGATCAGTTTAATGGCAATTACAAGATAGAAGAATTCTTGTCACGCATTCTCCTCCATATACCAATGTTATTGAATTTGTGAGCGTGTTTGTTTTGATCATTGTTGAAGTTTCTAACACTTTGAGCAGTCGTTTCGACCTACTAACAAAGGATGACCAAAAGATTGAAAAACTGAAAAAATGTACAATCTATAATTTAAATTTTGTAGTTACTTTAAAAATGCTGGTTTTTGTTTAAAAAATATTTCTAATCAAAAGAAACGATTTTTTAACACGTAATACTTGTAACACGTGATTTTAATAATAAATACAGCCGTAAATACAATTCATTTTTTTTTTGCTGTAAATCATCAGGCTGACGCCTATTACTTAATAATAGCTTAATAGTAAGCAGTTACCGTCGCCTATTGATGTACGCGACATCAGGAACAACGCTAACTTGCTGTTGCTCACATAAGGGAACTGTAACCTGGGTCACTTGTGCCGGACCACAACACATGGTATCGGCATACGAAGAGATCAGGGATGGTTGTCATCAAGACGGGCTAGAAGCCCTACCACCTAGCTAGATATGTTTTGTCACCTTTTGCGAGAGGCCGCCCCCTACCGCAGGGGTCGGTGTTCTTACTTCTTCCCTGCATGGAAAAAAATTCAAGAAATTATTAATTATAATGTAGACTGTTTAATGTTACAAAAGGTTGCCGCGATAATAATGATTATACTTAACTGAATTATGGTATAAGACTTGGTAAAATAAGTTTTGCTTACACGAACGCGCATTTCATTACTACCATTAAATACCAAAAATCACATTAATAGTAATTTACACAACAACAAAATGTTTTTATGGCCTTTCGTAGCTTTGTGGCTACGAAAAAGTGTAGCATCATCGAATTTACCAGCAGGAACATCATTTTAAATATAGTATTTCGATAAAAACATGTCAGTAGAAATTAGTAGAATTGTTTTAGTTTATTTCTTGAGCTGGACAATTACTACTTGATAAACAAGTATTAAAATACTATACAAGAATTCTAAGTGGTAAAAATATTCAAGTCATTAAAATTATTTATTTTAATCCTACATCGTTTAAGTAGGAGCTAGGAATATGTTACGAGCGAAATATAAAAGCAATAAAATAAACCTAAAACGAAAATAGACCTGAATATAAATCTAATGGATTTATGTGTATTGTATATCAGTGGGTGTGCCTTAATCAGATTGCCGCATTTATAAAGCTTCAGTATTCGAGCCGAAGTCCACCTACTGTTGGACTTTCGTAGCTCCCGCTTTAATATACGTTCATTATTATCTTTTTTTAAATTAAATATACTAATGATTATAAAAAACGTAATTATAGTTGTGCTAACTCTAAGTTATGCTTTTAAGTAGTTATTAAACTAAATTATTAATCCTAAATTATTAGGACGCAACTTTCATTTTAAAAATAGAATGAGGCATCCTTCTGATATTTGAAAATAAATACTGAAGCTCACCTTATTCTTTCATTTTGCGAGCGTATCGGTCGCACCACATGTCGCCCGGTAGCGCCTTCAAGAGGGCCGGATCACATGTGTATGCAGACTCGCGCGGCGGGTACTTTCGCACGGCCACTGCACTCGTAACGAGACGGGCCGCGAATCGGTCGGTTGGAGGTCGCGCGCGCGTGTGTTGTTGTGAGCAGGCGTCGGCACCGCGATGTTCTCTCGGTGAGTGAGTCGCGTGTGGCCGTGGCAAAGCGCGAGCAGCCGTAGGCACATCCGCGGCTGCGCGCCCTCCGACGCCCGCTCGATACGCCGCCCATGAAAATTTCAGCCGAACCGCTGTCAACCGGTGGCGGCACGCAGGTGTCGTGCGCCACTGGCCTGTTACATGGCATTCCGATGCTGTTCACTGAATTACAATAGCCAACAAGCTACCTAAGATCCCTTAAATAATTTTCAAATAATTTTCTTGTATAAGATCTGTATAATTTTTATCAGTAACCTTAGTCAGTACACATCAATTTTAAACAAAAAATAACTTTGCATACTAACACAAATGTATATATAATATTTTTGCAAAAAGCATATAAAGGCCAAACGTTAAGCCTCAATAAATTGAGTCCAAATTGTTATCAGGAAGTTTATTATTTACCTATTATTATCAATTATAAAAATTAAAAATTAATTTTATAGCCTAAGAAAACCTGATTATTTAGCGTGTTTCACCAAGCGGCCGTGCGATCGATAGCGCTCTAAGAAGTGCCATTACAAGCAGATTTCCTGAAGACCTAAAACATGGCGTAGCTCAGGGCGATAAGAAAATACCACATGGTGTTATTCAAGACGATCTCTCTCTTGAATGGATCCCTTTTATAAGGCTTGGAAGCCAGTCTCCTAACACTGCTGCCTAGTATGTCACATGCGGCTGAACATGACCTCCGACCCGTGGCTCCAGCGATCGAGATGAGTAGGTTAGCGACTCATCTCGATCGAAATAAATAAATATATTGGGTCAATTCACACAATCCCATCTAATCTCAAAGTAAGTAGCATAGCACTTGTTTTATGGATACTAAATAACTTATGTACTACATATTTAATTTTCTTTTGTAAATACATACATATTATACATAAACACACAGGCGCGAGACGCGAACCCGTGACCTCCACAAGTGTACCGAAGTGAAGATATTATACAGAAAAGAGAGATTCGTGCGTCCCATTGTTAGGCCCATCCTGGCCTCAAGAACTCAGAGCCTCAGAACACGGTGGCACACACTGTGTATGTGTGTGTGTCAGGGTATCGTAAGAAGCGCTGGGCCTTCATCGCCCACGCCGCATTCATCCTTCCTCTCCCGGCTTTGATTAAAAATCAAAGCGTAGCAACACCAGATGGGTCGCCGTCACCTCTTTCTGTGAGCTAGTTATGTATGTGAAGGAAGTGGGGAAAGAAACGCGACTAAAGGTGTAAGCAGTCTGTTGACCGGCTCACGTACGCATTTCATTGATTCGACCTGGACAAGGAAAACCTCGTTTTGCTGGCTCCAAAGATTTTGCCGAGCCACGCACTTCCATTAATAAATAGTTCTTTATTTTAAGGATACCTATCACCATGAACCTAAAAGAAGCAAAAGAGAACCTCCATTAGTATTTTATTTAAAATATATTTAAGTATAGAGAGGTTTTCAATCAAAAGAGAATTTATTTATTTTTTCCTTCTTGTAACATTTCGCATCGTAGGTTGCAAGGATCGTGCTAAAAAAAACAACAAATTAAGTATTAATTTTTATTACAGGGATATAAACATGCTATACAGACACTGGTGGAAAACTACAAAATTAGTCATAACTATTAACAGATATTTACAAAACTTTTTTTGAAAATATCCAATCTAGACATTATTACACTATAGAATATAAAAACATCAAGTAAGCACTTTTAATCATATAGGCACATTGTTTTCTGGTGGTGGAGTGCTTAAACAAATGATATTTTTACTAAATATGTACTAGTTAGATATAAAACACAATATACAATTAGAAAACGTTATTACGACCCAAAATATTCGAGTAGGATAATGTAAATACAATTATGAAAACATGAAAATATTATATACTTTATATGTCATCAGACAAAAAAGATAAGAAAAGGAAACTAAATGCTCTAATATTATGACACAAATTATTTTAATTAACACTACCGGGGGTCAATGAGTATTGCTTAGCCAAATGATCGGTCGGTTCGCTCAAGAACTGCTGTGAAGCGATGGTCAGGAGTCCACATAATTAGCCGGTTCTTAAAAATATCGATAGAAAAAAAGAAAATTTTACTTTAAGACTCATGCTATAATGTCATGGATTAATAATTGCTATTTATTTAGAAGCACAACTCATTTTGATTAGTATTTTTAGAAGATTTAGTAATTATAGTTCTCGTTAAGGTATAAATTCGAACAAAAGCGCTAAAAGATTTCTACCAAAATGCAACTCCAGTTTATAGTTGGTATATAATGCGTGTAAATCATGTGTATAAATTTCATTTTGAAGCTTCAATTTTAAATTGAATCATTTTAGTCTTGACCACAGATTCTGTATGTATAAATAACTAAACTCAATACATATATATTTTATAATATGTACTTTCTATAAAATTTAAACAATTATCGATAATTCACATAAATATTGACCCCCGCCCTAAGCCTAATGGCTAAAAATCAGATTCATCTCCATTCATATGATTTTATGAAATTCGGTTTGAAACTCCTTCCACTTTAAAGCTTTCAAAAGTTAACAATGGAGCAGCACCTTGCTATTAGAGATAATTGGCCTTTGGCTCAGTATAGTTTCCCTATATTGAGATTCTTATATAACCACTATATACACAAAAATTCGCATATACAATCATATATGAAACTAACTTTTCACAATTATACTAACAGGTGGCATAACAAACTTTATACATTTATAACTTATCTATTCACAGTAGACATAGTGTAAAATTAAATATATTTACACACTAATTAATCGGCTTGTATTACATATAACTACAATAACGCGATGAGCAAAAAATGCTCTTAAATGTTAATTTTTTTTAATTTGGAGGTATATAAAATTTGTATAACATACAAAAGTTGATCTTATTTTAATATTTATATATAATCCGCTGTACTTGTGGCAAAGCCGCTTAGTGTGTAAACATACTTCTAGAAATACACAACTATATAACCCAAACGTATCACTTCACAATTCCATAGAACACATGCGAATAACAAATATACGAAGGAACTGTAACAAAGTCTGACACGAACATTATCGTTCAATTCAAACTAATGGGAGAATAGTCACGATTTTTTTCCCTTTGCTTTACCATTTACAAGAGGCTCCTGCGTCGGTTTGCGTGGACGCAAGATAAAATTCAGGTTGTACGCAGTGTTTACGGCGTAGTAAACATTCGCATTCGCAGGTAAAGTCATTTCTGAAAATAAAATAAATGTTATTGTGAATTTTTTCCTCATTGGTTTGCAATTTTCATGCATAATTGGCAGAAATACGCAGAAATCAGAACATGATATTTCTGATAGGTTTACAAACCTTTGCAAATTTTAATCCATGCAGGGGCGGAGAAAGAATACTAACCTCTGCGGCCGGAGTCGGCCTGTCATAAAAGGCGATAAAACAACCCACCCTAGCACGTAGATGTCACGCACGTCCAGCCATCCAGACGACCACCTTTTATCTTAAGTATGTCGCCATAATAACCTTGTGTTGTATTCCGGCATTAGTAACCCAAATTCCTGTACCCTTATGGGACAGCAGCGTGTTCCGGATGCCACTGGCGTTGCAAACACCCATAGACGACGGTAACTGATAAATTCTAAGCGGGCTGTTAGCCTGCCTGCTGTCCTATAGCAATAAAAAATCTAGATTTTACTATAGTTACCTAATATAGAAGTAAATAATAATATAAACTTTACTGTGAGAGATATAATGTTTCCTATTTTTCCAGTATTACAAACAGTATCACAAATCTTTTGAAAATTTCTATTACTAGAATATATTAAAGTGCTATATATATAAATAATTAATCATTACCTTTGTCAGGGAGGACTTGTGCTAAGGTGTACCCATCAGGGTCACCATCGAGGTTGAGTTTCAACATGGCGTTGCGAATCACTTGCGGTGTGCGCTCATTATTGCTTAACATTATCGACTTGTACAATACCACTCCTTCGGTTTCCGCACAATCTGACTCGTATGTCACCCGAATTATATAAAAGTCAGGCCCAGTTTTAGCATTCACATGCGCTGGACTGATGCCGCCTGCTTTGCCATTCGCTGTCTTCTGCCCGCTGTTGGCACTTGATAAAGACATGTCCAATGATGGTAGCGAAGATGATGACGAACCATGCGATAGCCTCGTCGGAGAAGTTTTCCTTTCCAAACTATCTCTTTTCCAAGCATTGACAGCACCGTCTGTCTCACAATAAAATTGCGAACTATTACTTGAACTCGTGCTAGCGATGGAGTCATTCTTTCGATGACCATGACTGTTAGCATCGGCCACTTTCTTTGGTCGCCTCTCTTTGGGTGGATTCGTGGGTGGTTCTATCTGACACGATAGCTGATAGGCTTCGCGATCATCTAAGATTATGACTGAATCAAACCACCTATCAAACATCGGGTCGGTAGGCAAATGGTAAGCGTTCGCAGCGCCTTGCAACAATTTTATCTGCGCGAGCACCTCGAATTCTTTTCTTCGTTTGTCAAAATTGATTAACCCATCAGCCACTGTATCGGGTATAGCAGTATCAATCATAGTGAGATCGGTGAGGAAAGTGCCCAGATAGGGAATGGTCCCATGACTGACGCCCGGCGAGCCCCGCTCATGCAATAGCTTTTGTAAATGTCGGTCATTTTCGCCGACGGTATCGGCAAACTTAGCAGTACCCTCTCGCATCAGCAGTTCCCTCTGGGCCCACCGGTTATTGTCCTCACTGAATATGCGAGCCAGCTCGTCAAACAGCTCTGACTTCTCCTTGCACAAGAGTGCCCAAGTCTTCCGCAACCTATATACCGGATTGCTCTGCAAGCCGGAAATGATCGCCTTCAAAGACGAGAAGTTCTTGAGTACCCTGAGTTCGCGCGCGATGTCGAGCCACGCAGCAAGGATTTCGGCGCGCTCGATCGGGCGTAGGTCAGGCTCGACAAGCACCGTAGAGATGACCCGGAAGGAGACGGCGTTGAACTGGTTAATAGTGGCGAGAACGGTGGCTGCGTCGTGGGAACGGTCCTTATCGCGGCGGGACCACACGGCGCCGAGGCACTGATGGGGCACTAACTTTTTGAAAAGCTGCATATCCATGCGCGTGAGCTGTTCCGCGAAATGGCGGTGTGGCACGTGCGGCAGCCGGTAAGCGCTGGTGTGGTGAGCCGCCAGCCGCATGCCAGCCGCTAAGCACATGCCTCCCATTCCGCCTGCTCCACCATTGCCACTTATTCCGTTTCGTTCCGCACTGAATATTGCTAACTTCTGTAATACCTGAAAAAATTACAAATAATTTTTAATTCAGTGATTATATATCATAATATATAATAACTAACTAACTGTCGCGAATATTTTCTATATTCATCATTATTAATTAAAACGGCCGTAGCCAGTTAAAATAATTAATAATAATTTTTAATTTTTAAACAGCAATTTTTTTATTACATATTAATTGATACAAAGCAATTATTATAAGTCACATTTATTTAACAACATCTCACAAAACTGAATACATAATATCAGGATCTTATTCTATATAATTATCTCCAAAACATGTCACAATCGTCATTTGTATCTAGAAAAGCATTAACAGCAGCCAAGATACGTGAAATTGAAGACTGTGCTCGTGAGACAGTACGGAAAAACGCAAATAATCTGTGTTTTTTCGGACAGAAGTAATTATTGGGGGATACAGTTTCATTACCCTGTTGTAGATGTTTGCATTGTTAATATACCATAAAAAATACACGTTGTTTTATGGTAGGAACGTCCAATCTACATAATAGAAATTACGTCACAAACGGTGATAAAATCCGCATACTTACGTATACTATACGTACTTTTTCTAGCATGAGACAGTATTTATTTTCACGGGAACGCCAAATACAAGAACTATTTAGATTATTGTTTAGTTCTTAGTAAGGTGGAAAAATATAAGCCGGTTATCTTCAAAGTTCTACTATTACGCAAAATGGACGCCTTCTGAACATTCTTGGGTAAGTATAACGATATGTTCATGAAAGGTTAGTTCACGATAAAATCCCAATCCAAATCCCAATCCAAATACCCTTACATCGAGTATCTTGGTGATTTTGAGTCGTTCAATTTACAGTTAAAGTCAACAAGGTGTTGCGGACGCCTAAAGTCATTGCTTAGCATAAAAATGCTAAGCAATGACTTTAACTCAATTCAAAAGAATTGAGTTAAATTCAATTTTGTTTGTTATTTGTATAATTGTGATACAATCTTTATTATTAATATATCTCTTAAATTAAATTCATCCGCATATTATAAGCATTTAACAATTTTTAACATATATGATCTGGTCAAGATCGCCGGAATAGGTTGGATGAGGGCAGCTCAGGACCGATCGTCGTGGAGATCTTTGGGGGAGACCTTTGTCCAGCAGTGGGGGGTGTCTTCCACCTGAGATGATGCTAATGGACCGTCACATTAAATAGAAGAAGCAATCACAACATACCTTCGAATGTAGTTCTGTTCCAGGTAGATGGAGTTGTGTGAAGGCGAGTAGCTGTTTCAGTGCGGGATGATGCGGAGGTTGCCGAAAGTCTTCCGGGTAAGTGTCGAGCCATACGTGTAGACACGCAACCAGAGTTCTGAAATGTTATTACTCATTTATTAAACAGAAATATATAGCTTTTTCTATTTCTGTGGGACAGCCGACAGGCTGAAGACCCAATATACAATAGTCGGCTATGAATTACAGTCGGCTATGAATATTTGTGACACCAGGGGCGCCGCTAACCTTCTGCCATCTGCGTAGCGTTACTGGAACTTGATCACTTATGCCGGAACACAACACAAGATTATTATGGAGGTATATTTATAAAACAAGGGTTGCCATTCATACGAGGGTTATGACGACGCAGGTGTTAGTATTCTTTCTCCGACCTGTACGGAGAAAGAGTTAACATGTATTAATATGAAAACTCAACATTATATAATAACTAGCTGTGCCCGCGACTCCGTCCGCGTGGAATAGTGACCTTATCACTAAGGGGTATGAAAAATAGATGTTGGCCGATTCTCATTGTGACACGAGAATTTTATATATAAGATAAAAATTAGTACAACATTCAGTTATACACGATAGTTAAACATTATAGCTAGACATTTAAAAGTATACTATAGAAGAAAAAATCAGACGATGACTCTCGCTGACTGTGAATTAATTGAAGAAGTAATTATTTTTTCACTTTTCAAATGACATATTCCTAATATCATCTTTTACCGGTACATCTCGAGATTTACTAATATGAAATAATAGATCATCTATCACTCACGATCTTTATGACAATAAATTAAAATTTTCAACCAATAATAATAATAAAAAGTATTGCTCTAGGCTTATTGCGAAGGAAACACAAAGTTTTATAGAAAAAAAAACTTGCCAGTAGTTAGTATCCACACTGACAAACAGTCATGGACAAAATGAAAATCAAAAAAGAATGTTATTCATGCAGGGGCGGAGAAAAAATACTGACCTCTGCGGCCGGGGTCGGCCTGTCGTAAAAGGCGACAAAATAACCCACCCTAGCTACATGGTAGGGCCCCAAGCCCGCCTGGATGGCGACCACCTTTAGTCTTAAGTATGCCGTCACAATAACTTTGTATTGTTCCGGCATTAGTGACCCAAGTTTCTGTACTCTTATGGGACAGCAGCGTATTCGCGATGGCGTTGCAAACACCCATAGGCGACAGAAACTGCTAAGTTGTAAGTGAGCCTTCAGCCTGTCTGCTGTCCTACAGCAATAAAAAAGAATGAAAACTCTTTATTATTCACCATAAATATACAAGAACATAAAATAAACATACAAGCTACTAAATAAGATATTAATTTCTTATAAATCAAATGTTTCCTAAATTCTTCAAACATTAGTTGTAATAATGATTGGAGTATATTAGATATTTTTTTATTATTTATGAACATAATATGCTATAATAATCATTTATATTGGAAAATATTATCTATAGTTTGTTAGTGATTAAATACCTTGCTTGTTATATTTGCCTACGACTTCTTTTACGTGGTAATCCAATTATGACCCAAATAAAATAAACCATGTCCATAATATATAAAAAATGGTAAAATAGACATAACAGTATTTAAATTATATTTACTTTCGATGTTGTTGCGACGTGTCTATAGCGGTGGGTAGCACCTCTTCTGCAGCCAATGCTTCGTATCGGCGAAGAAGCAAATCTAACACTCGACTGCACTCCGCAAACGAACTAGAAATAAAAGTTATCATTTTGCTCATTTCTTATTCCAAATCATTAAGTAGCTATGTCATATAGCACGGTCAATATAAACTACAATTTAAAATTACTAACCACAACCAAATTACAAAGCCTAGTTTAATAGAAGTTAAATTTCATTTAAAAATGGTTCACTAAGGTAAGAAATATGACGTCCTCCCAATTATCGATGGTATGTGCTACCTTGCACAAGCTGTGCTTGCTTGCAAAAGCTAAACGAGGGAAATAGGAAAGCAAAATATATGCTCAAGCTTCGAGGCAAGTACTCGTAGACCTACCCATTGATTATAATTGCGGATATATTGTTTTATTATTATAACATTGTTATCATATTATAAGAGAATTGAGTATCACATTACTATAACTTGATTGTTACTTAAGTATGAGTGAAATTGAGAATTGAAACTGACTGAAATTGAGAAAACGTAGGTATATAATATTATTATTAGATAAAGTATTACATACAGACAATATTATTACGTTTCTAAAATACAGGCTATGCATAGTGGCGGTATGTTTTAAAATATTATCTGCCTGTTTAAGTTGGAGATACAATTGGAGCAGTATAAATACTTGCCCAGGAAGTGTCATGTATGATAGGTAACGCTATGATGATACAGCGATGCAAGATACTGCTAAGGTCGAAATATTATAATTTTAAATACCGGTACGTAGCGAGAAATACGTTGACGTAAGTTGATTCCAGCTCGCCATCGTCGGTGGCAAGCGCCTCGACGAGACGCTCGACGGTGCCTGCCTTCACGAAACGCACGCGGACCGTCTCCCACTCCAAGTGGGAAATCTCGTCATCGGATTCCTGAAACACACATATGTTACTGTCACAATATATCTTTAAGTACGTATTCATTAACTATAGTTTAAATGTATGTAATATTACTTCGTAGATAAGTAAGATGAAGATACAGGCTTGACCTAATTTAGAAGTAAATTTTATTATTTACATGTAAAGCAAAGTTTTTTGTAATAAAGATTTTTTATGGTTTTATATGAAATCGTGAAGTATTGCATTGTGCAATTATGTTGAGTAATTTTTATCAAATAATTTATTTTTTGTATGCAACATCTAAATTTTAAATGTTAGATATGCCTGCTCGACTCCTATCAGCTGATGCCTGGGCTGGCGTACCCATGGTTTGGTCGATACCGTAGCTCAAGGTGAGGAGCGCCTAACTAACGCAATATGCTAGAAATTACAGAAAGTTTGACTTTGTAATAAAGTAACTATTATAGAAACTCCTTTTTAAAATAATGTTCATGGACCACAGCCGCTGTTCAGGGTCGGAGTAAGAATACTAACTACAGCGGCCAGGGACGGCCTGTTAAAAGACGACAAAACAACCTTAGCTAGTTGACAGATCTCCGAACCAGTCTGGATGGTCACCAACCCTGATCTCAAAATATTCCGCCAAAATAACCTTGTCTTGTGTTACTTGATCTCAGATTCTTCTTGTTAAGACAAGAATTAATAATATATTTGCAAGTAATACAATCAGTAGAGAACTCATTTTACTAAAATATACATATATCTTTAACATTACAGCCCGCTTCGAGTTTAGCAGCTACCGTCGTCGCCTACGTCCCATAAGGGATGCAGGAACTTGGGTCACTAATGCCGGAACACAACACAAGGTTACTATGCTGACATACTTAAGACCAAAAGTGGTCGCCATCCAGACGGGCTTGGGACCCTACCACGTAGCTAGGCTTGTTTTGTCGCCTTTTACGACAGGCCGACCCCGGCCGCAGAAGTTAGTATTCTTTCTCCGCCCCTGCACGGGTAAAAAATGTAACAACATTTCTTTTAGTTCTGATTACGTCCGATTATTTCAAATAGGTAAACACCTTTACCAGTTTTAAGTGTGCCATAAAGAAGATTGTCACCATAAAACATAGCGGAAAGACGAAAATCCCGTAATGAATTCATGCAGTTTTAGCTATAGAAAATTAGCTAAAGCTGAAATTACTAATTAGCTAAAGATATTTAATTTTAATTTGAAACTATATATACTCATCATCATCTTAGCGTTGAATCTCGGTTGCAACCCGAATTCACTTAGGCACCCGGGGTCCGCTTGCCGACTTTTTCTTCTCCACTTCGCACGATCTTCGGCATCTCTTGTAGTCAGTCCATTGGCACATATATCAACCCTTACGACATCAAGCTAGCACTTTTTGGGTCTACCCCTCCTGCCGGGGCCTGGCGGTGGCGGCATGGCCAGACATTTGTTCCCCACCTAAGTAGCCGGTTGCCGTAAAACGTGACCATACCAGCGAAGGCGACACTCCTGCAATTTATCCGCAATGTCACGCACATGAAGACTGCCGTGAATGCGTGAGTTCCTAACGTGGTTCTTCCGCGTTATTCCACACATCCACCGCAGCATATTCATCTCCGTGACTCGCAGTGCTTGCTTGTGTCACTCCAGCACCGGCCACGACTCACATCCGTATATAAGGGCAGGTCTAATGATGGTCTTATAGACATGTCCCTTCAATTTAACCGGTATTTTGAGATCACAAATGACACTAGTCACCTCACGCCATTTGGCCCACACGGCAGCAAAGCGTGCCTTAACGTCCCAATCAATGTCACCAGACGCGTGAAACTATATATACTATATTCGTTAAATGATAGCTTATCATATCCACAATTAACTGGCATTATTTATGTTTTTGGTTAAATGTAAAAAAAAATTAAACTCATTCAAAACCAATCTTCAGGGATGTTTCGATTTTTTGATGAGAAGTGTATGTTGTATGCAAATTCCGCAATATTGCGAAATATGAAACTCACTTTAAACTAATTTAAATATTTGTTGAATAATGCAAGTGCTTACGTAAATTTTATTAAATTAATTAATTTAAAATATTATTAATATGTAATAATGAAGAACAACAAATTTCATCAAAGAATTATACGATGTTTATTTAATTTTGACCTGTTTGCACCGAACGATTCAATTCAAAACGGCTTCGATGCATGACAGTATAAATATTTTTATATTTTCCCGTTATTTTCTCCGTCCTAGATATTCTTGGTATCAGCTGCAGAAATATTTTGCTATCTTTTCACGCATAGTTTTTCTAATTTGGAGATATTGATAATTTTTGTCTCCTTAATTTCTTATAATGACAGACTATTGGATATCTAATAAATCAATGCGAGGGGTTCATTTCCATATTGTAATTAATACTTTCCAAAAACCTTTCTAATTCAAAGTAGAACGACCCCAATCACTTCCGTCAGCGACACTGATCTCGATTGAAATACAATGAATTATTTTATTCAAATATTTCTACATAACTTTATGCATAACATTTTATTTTAAAGCTATTTCAAAATGTTTCTATATTTATTTATATTATTTTATCATGTTAATTATATATTAATGGATCAAGATTTTTAATGTTGAGTAAATTATAAATAGTTTTAGAATCGTCGTAAATTTCGTCTAATCTCAACCAGCTACACTACACTTTACAACTTTTTACAACGGTATATTTTTAGTTATTACTTCGGAAATGTATTTTTTTATTGCCGTGTGACAGTAAACAGGCTGACGGCCCGCTTAGAATTTAGCAGTTACGGTCGCCTAGGGGTGTTCGCAACGCCAGTGGCATCGCGACACGCTGCTGTCCCATAAAGGTACAGGAACTTGGGTCACTAATGCCGGAACACAACACAAGGTAATTATGGCGGCATACTTAAGACCAAAGGTGGTCGCTATCGCCATCTAGACGGGCTTGAGGCCCTACCACGTAGCTAGGGTGGGTTGTTTTGTCGTCTTTTACGACAGGCCGACCCCAGCTGCAGAAGTTAGTACTCTTTCTCCGCCCCTGCACGGATACAAGTATCTAAAGAGCTATATTATTATAACGTATGTTTATTCTCATTCTTCTATATTCTATTCTACTGTATGATCTATGAACATTGTATAAGTACGTATTTGCTTCTTGCTAACTTTAAAAGACAATAATGTAGATATTACATAATCATTATACAGAAATAATACATCTCTGATATGTAGATACTTAAATAAATATTTATTACACGTCAAAAATTTTACTCGATATAAGCGATATGTAAATAAAATCTATAAACACGAAACGCAATTGCTCAATCAACAAAACAATTAACAGACATTGTCATACCTACTATTACAAGAGTTTTTGCGTTTTTGTTTAAGATTTTTAAGATCTAAGCTTTATATTTGATTTTAGGGCCATTTCGAGCTAATTTTGGTATATCAACAGATTCTTTTCATTTCTCTGTACCTACATATACATGAAGAATAAAACTTGCGCCTCATTCGGAAAATTGTATTCAAGGAACCACACCGAGTTTTTTTACTAAATCGATAAAATATCTGCTCTTTTTTTATTACTGTGGAATAGCAAATTATTACTTTTCATTATTGTGGAATAGCAAAGCAAAGCGATTGACAGCCCACTTAACAGATCTTTCCGTCGCATATGGATGTCTGCGACGCCAGGGCCACTACTATCTCGCTGCTGTCCACATAGGGAAACTGGAACATGGGTATTTATACTGCAGACTGCTGAATAAAAATTCAGCAGTCTCAATTTTAATGAACAATACATTAATTAGGACATAACCACCATGTGTATTCCATACTCGTCGTATTCATAAATTCATGTGTTTAAAACAAATGGTGTAATTATTTCATTAATAATGTACGGTATTGTATTACAACAGTACACATTTCCACATTATCATGAGCCCTAAATCGGAACGAATTGTATATACACAGTATAGTAGTATATACACAGGTGGACACAATAGCAGTAAATAAAATTAAAAGTACGTGAAAATTTATGAGCGGAATAATCAACGCTCTCATTATAATTCATGTATGTGCCAAGTATGTGTAATTTTTATTTTTATTTACGGCGATTAAATGTATGTTATTTTGTAATACGTATCTTCGTATAAAATTTTATTGAAATTAACGGCCTAGTCGCGTAGGTATCAAAGTACCTTTTTATTACAATTGCATCCGACGCAAGCAGACTTCAGAATCGGTAATTATGATAATGAATATTATCACTGGCCAAAACTTCTATGTATCTTACAGAAGAGGTCATTGACATTACACGCAAACATTCATTAGAAATGGTCATCCCTACAGGCTGATTTATTTTGATTTATTTATTTAAAAAATTCATATATGTATATATCAATTATAGGTGCACACAACATTTGCCATCGTGGTAGTGGTTTAACATTAAATCTACAAATGCAATATCAAAAAAGTTAAACATTAATAACAATAATTACAAAAACAATAAAAAATTATATACTGATAAAAATGACAATCTATAAAAATTAGTATTAAAATTACTTTTTGTTAATTAAACAGTGGTAGCAAGACAGTGAACAAGATCAAGACCAGCTAATAAAAAAAAACTAAAACCAATGCAATCGGTCTTTAAAACATCTTTTACTGAATGCATTGAGTGTGATATTGTGAACATTAATTTTGGGAAACCTTCTGCAGAGATCATTATATTTACTACATATTCGTGATGATGATGATGATGATTACAATCCATATCTATCTACAATAGACCAGATTTTTACAGGATAGATTGTCGTCCCACCCTTCAACCAAGCAATCAATCCAACCAAGCAAATAATCTTTGTACATTATTTAGATAGGTGTACCGGGCTAGTTTTGCTCATAAAAATAATATTTACACGTAAACCCTCCATCTGATAACATAAAATTGAACGATATTTAATTTGTTTAGATAAATTACTGATGGAAACTTACACTAGATGCGCTCCTCGTAGGCCTATGGTAGCGCACCTTCTTGAGGTAGACGGTGTAGATGGCGCCTTCGACGCGCTCCTCGCCCCACAACCGCCATGTTGGCTGCTGGAACACACCACCATACGGTCAACATACGTGCATGTCATGGCATATACTTACAATCTAAAGGAATTTTCAACTCCGAACCTACATAACTGAAAGCTACAACAGGTAGGTCTTTCAATAATGATTCTCTTAATTTAAACATGAAGGTGAACGACATAGCTATCTGCGTTTACCGTCATGCCAACTGCTTATTACATTAACACCGTTGCACCTCGAACCGATAGGGATTACAACAAGGTCTGTACTCATGAAGATAAGGTGCATATATGTGTCATAATTAGTCGTATACAAGTGCCTTTGTTCACGTCCCTGCAACACAATGGTGCTTACATAATCATCGTCAACGCTATCACCGAACAGCACGGGCTCGGCCTTACTGACGCCGCATATCCTCCACATGGCCCATGTCCGCGACGTCACGCGCGGCGTCACCGTCTCCCCGGCTCAGCTGAGCGCCTCCCGCATTACGTTCACTTTCACTACTCGCGGCACCGCACAATACGATCACACGCGAACCGATAATCTGTATTTGGATCAATCACCGGCAAGAGGGAAACGAGTGTGCGAGCTGCTCGGACGTGCGTGACGCGGGTGAAATCGCCGCGGGCTCGGACACTGGCACACTTGTCAATCGCAGTATCCGCTTCAGCCCCTCATTTCACGAATCATTAACAAATCCGACCACCATTGGATTTGTAAATAAATCAATTTCCTTTTAATCACTAAAATTGACGAATGGGGTACGATGCGACAATTTAAAATCACACAAAAAAGCGACACGTTTCCACTCAACCAACGAATTTTATAATTCTCACGTGTTTTCTAATTTGCGAAGTCAACACAAATGCATTCATATGCACCATAAAAATGTTACCGCACAATATTATTCCGATATCGGGAACTTTCACACGAAACGCTTTGCGTGCGAGCCGCGCACTGACTGACCCTTTCGGATTTTAACACATGTTATGTAACATTACTATACAGTTATGCATTAATTAAGCAACGAATTCGTCAAGTATGAAAAATAAAAATAAACTAAATTGTCTAATGTTTATGATGCGGTGATGCTTCAACGCGAGCACAGAGCGACTGTTCTCGTTGCGGAGAGATCGCGTGAAAAAGTGCGATAAAACACGTCAATGAGGAGGCCGATATATGCACACCGGCATCGCCTACCAGTTGCCCACATAGTATTGTAACTTCATAACACGACACGTGACATTATGTGGACCGCTTTTAATTGGTTTAAATGTGTCACTATTAATTGTGTTATTTACTTCAATTACAAAAAAAGGTAAAACAAAAACAAGTCATCAGCAAAAACAAACAACTATACAGTTTAAAACCGTTTATAGCGACATCGTTTAGAACAACACACCGGTTATATTGACTAACATCAAAGGTCCCGGTTGAATTTGCACTTCGAAAACATCGTTGTTACAACTATCGGTTTTTACGACTAAATTTAAGCGGTCCCTTCGATGTCGTTACTACAGGTTTTGACTGTATTTCTGACATTGTTAGGTTTATTAAGACATTGGTAGGTTTATTAAGACATAGGCGATTCTATTTTGATAAATCATTTGTCATCAATATCAACAAATCGTTAGGTGTTGGTTGTTTTTATATTTACTTCAGCGGATGACATTAGCCTGTGATGCATGTGACATTTAATCAATATTACATATGTGGAATTTCAAACCATTCATCAAAACACCGGCGTTATGAATCTTCGTGGCAATCTTACGAGCACTTTAGCGTTATGCTTATTTGAAAAGATTGCTCTTAAACATAGAAGCCCAGCAACTTTAAAACTCTTCTTAGCAGCGGAGCCTTTTCGTAGTGACAGTAGTTCGAGACAAGCAACGGTTAGGCGAAACCACACCTCAAGCAAAATGCGTTCTATTTAATTTAAGGACGAAAGCCACAAAAACGATTAATATTTCTATATTAAGGTGTTTTCTGATTCATTTTGCAGTAGGCGGAACAGCGATAAGCTCATATTTTATGATGAAGTGCTCTGGATAGTACAAAAGTGGCTTATTATCAGTATGAATCTCTTACTTATTTTTCTAGGCCGTTCATTCACTTTTTTAGCGTAGCTGTCTTTTCGTGACACGTATACAAAATAAATTTATATACCTAAATTTTATACTTAAAAGGAAATAGCGCTTTGAAGTCCCTTTTCTATTGAGTCCACACATCCATTCAATACCCGTTTCATGGTTTTGTCGTGTCTAAGAAAGCCAAGAAGTCATGCGAAATATTACAGTGAAACCGAAAAACATTCACTTCAGAAACACGCATATGTGCAGGGGTGGAGTAAGAATAATGACCCCTGCGGCCAGGGGCGGCCTGTCGTAAAAGGTGATAAAATAACCCTAGGTGCTTGGAGCCCGCCTGTATGATAAACACCTCTGGTCTCTAAATATGTCGACATAATAACCCTGTGTTATGTTCCGACATAAGTGACCCAGTTTCCAGTTCCCCTCCACGAATGACAGCGTGTTAGCGGTGTTCCCTACGTCGCAAACATCCATATATGACAGTAACTGCTCACTATCAAGTGGGCTATCAGCCTGTCTGCTGTTCCCCAGCATTAAAAAAAAACATTAATATGTTCCATATAAACCTATACATAATTTAAAAACATTAATTGTATTTGTCAATACAATTCAAAGAAAATTGTCTTATATAAGACAATTTGGTAAAATTTCAAGGTGATTTTTTTACTGGAAAAATAATCTTATATTTCCAGTAAAAAAGAAATACCACTATAATATCCACTGCTGTGTTAGTGTAGTGGATAACTACTTAGATATGTAAGTACTTATCCACTACAGATAAGTGGGAAACACTGTAGCACTCCGAGATATGTTACATTTTGGGTACATTCAAGACACTTTGCGTTTTCTATTGTCTGTACAGCGAAGTATTCTGAAGAGTTGTTTGAAATAGTTTGCTCGCCATAAGCTGAGCGTTCATACGCGCTATCAGGAGCCTCTACGGTCGTGCACGCAAAGGTTCTTCAGATCGTTTTTTTTTTTCACACAATAAGGATGAGCTTCTGGAGTTTTTTCACCACATTTCAAAAAGGGTTTCAAAAATTTCTACTCGGCCGGCAACATGATGATACATGGTGTCCCAAACATCCATAGGAGATGATAACTGCTTACTTTTAAGTAGGTCGTTAGCTTGTCTGCTGTTCTATAATAATAAAAATCTATATTTATCTAGTAGATGCCTAATCCTTTAATTTGTTACTAAAACTTACATCACTCGGACCCTAACCGAGACTCGACAACATAACTGATAATTTTTATAATCAAAGGCAAATATGTGAAGAAACTGAAATATTTTACTTGTAATGCTTTTACCTACATAATGTTACTTCAGTTAGAAACAATGTACTTTTATTTATGTTTTACGAGCTTGTACTATTTACCGACGGTTACTGTACTTCGTTGTCAAGACGCCAGCAGCCTAGTCGGCGCCACGTGACCTCAGTTGACCTCTATATATCCACAGCACTTATATCAATAGAACTATATATACTATGCATAGATCTTCATTGAGCAAAACAAAATGTTTGTATTGTTCAATTAGAAACAAAACATTTGTGTAACAAATGGCAAGTCACCTTGACTCCGTTGGATTGTTAGTTTTTACTGTGTACAGCAAATGCAGCGCTGCTCATAACTGTTTCAAAAACAACTGAAATATATTCAAATTGATGGGGCATGACAGTGTTTAACTATTTAAGCTGTATAAATTTTTTTATCTTAGAAATTCGCAATAAATTCTTTAGTATTGTTTACGATTTAATCTAAATAAGATACAAGGTGATTTTTAATGTCGGAACTGTGTACATACAGAGATCTTTAACGTTAAATTATTTCAACAGTGTACCCTTTACTGTCTACAATATAAATTTTATTACACATGGTAATTGCGAATTCGACGTATTCCCGTTAGGAGGTGATAGGGGTGACTACTTTTGATAATTTTAACCCCATATGCATTATGGATGGCGGAATACGAATTTCCGCCTGCTTCCTTTTTGATCTATTTTTTTAGTTTCTTTGAAATAAGTTCCTAGTTATTATGCATTGTTGGAGAGCTAAGAAAATGGTTATATTTTTAAAATAATCTGAAAGCCAAGTTTCTCGTTTTTTTAAAGGCATTTTAGTGGAAAAAATCTCAAAAAATATTCAAATAATATCGTTTTTCGTCTTGCATGTTTAAATTTGGACCGATAATTGTTGTTTTAATATTGATAAATAACCAGTGTTTAATCGTTTTTATAAATCAGAAGGAAAAAAAGAGACTGATACTTAATTTTTTTTAATTTTTTTGATGTAGCGTTTTTGACTTATTTTGAAAATAGCTAAAAAATATAATAACTCAAAAATGGTTCACTTTTGTATATAATGTATATAATGCATATAGAGGTTAAAATTATCACAAATAGTTACCCCTCCTAACGGGAATACGTCGAATTAGCAATAGCCCTGTATATAATATGCAAATATAGTGACTACAAACGTATGACAACATATAAACAATCTCTTTATTTATTAATAATTTAAGAATAGACACAAAAAGCAGAGAGATCTATGAGGATTTAGAGTCAATCTACTCTGGGCTCTATTGCATCACTGACAAGGTATGGAAAATTACAATGCGTATACCCGATCGCAGTACGGCTACGCAGTACTATCGCAGTTCGGATTCTATGACTAGTTTTAATAGCATTAATATATTTCTTTATTTGACGACCCCCTGGCGTAACGGGTAACACACGTCAATACGCTTGTTGATTCCCGTCCAGCGTCTGGGTGTTTATGTATTTATATACAAAAAAGTATGTATGTATGTAGTTTATCAGTTGTCTAATACCCATAACACAAGTGCTATGCAACTTAGTTAGGGGCTAGACGGCGTTGTGTGAAATGTCTCAATATATTTATTATTATTATTATTCTATTCGGAGGAAGTTTATTTTGCAAAAAAGCATAGTACCATAAATACTGTAGTGATGCGATTAATGTATATGGTATGCATTTGAAACGTCATAATCATCTAAGCGTCAAATCCCGGCTGCAACGCTTCCCTTCGGTACCCGACCTCCATTTCCCGACTTTTACTTCTCCACTTCGCATGGTCTTCGTCATTTTTGGTGGTCAATCCATAGGCACACATATCTCCCTTTACAACGTCAAGCCAGAACTTTTTGGGTCTATCCCTCCGGCCGGGGCCTGGCGGAGGCGACATAGTTAGACATTTGTTCCCTACGTAAGTATGCATTTATAGCATGCCTACATTGTTTTGTATACCTATATCTAGTTGTGAAGATGTCTCTATCACTGTCAAGATACGAAAGTCACGGTCAAATGTAGGCGACATACATCGGCGAGTGTTATTCATGAACATTGACGAGTCATTGAGGCGCCCATATAATAAAAAATAACAGCCCATTAACGTCCCACTGCTGGTCTCGGACCTCCCCCTGGAGGGAATGGATAGTAAGCCCGCCACGCTTGTTCAAGGCAGATTGGCGAGTTACACATACTGATGAGCTCGGTATGCAGGTTATCTTAATTTTTTTCCTTCGTCGTCGGTACATTCCATCGTGGGATTCAAACCTTGAACCTCTAGATTGGTTTTTGACTTTAATACCACTGAGGTACCTACAAAGAGGGGCGCCCATAGGAACACTGTAAATACTATCAATTAGAAAATCAATTCGAAAGAAATATAATTAATCTGCTGGAATATTCTACGGATCGATATATATTAATAACAGTCAATTTGAACCAATGACACCGTCTCGTCCCACGTTTTCAAATTGTGCCCTCAGGTTCACCTGAACTTGAACTTCAGTTCAAGTTTAATAAAATGTCAATTTTATTAGAATAAATGACATGGAAAATTCAGATATTTTAAAAAATTATAATTCTTCACATCTTCATGGGTTCAAAATTACATTACTTCATCATTTACCATCTTAGCGTAAGTTCCAGTTGAACCCAAACTTTCGCTTTGGTACTCGGGGTCCAAAAAATTATATTACGTCTACAGTTATATTAAAACTTAAATATGGGAGAGATGTGTGGCAACTTGGGAGGCCAGAAGACAAATTTTCATTTATTTACAGCTTCGTATAGATCATGTAGGTTATAAAATCAGCTTAGAAAACTATAAACCTTTTAAACTTTAACGAGCATATACAATCGCTAACATGCGCAGTTTATTAACACGCACGGTTCTTGGCATATTTTATACAAACAACTTTAATGTCAAAGAACTTATCCAAAAGAGAGGTCAATGTCTGAGTATAAAATATATTAAAATGTTATTCAATTTAAAATCAAATGTCAGCGTACCCAATATATATAGCCATAGAGTATATTTAACATAATTCAACCGTCTACTGCTTGACGATAATATTTGGAATTCTCTAGCAAACCCTAATGTGTCAAAATCAAGCACAAAAGATAAGGGATTAATAGGCGCTTTTTTTTTTTTTTTTTTTTTTTTTTTTTTTTTTTTTTTTTTTTTTTGGTCTCGGGGAAAAACCTCTCTTGACGGGTTCCCCCGGCCCGGGGGGACCGAGGGATATGTGGGACTCCGGGATTTTTCCGACTACCCACTAAAAAACCCCGCTGTTCTCCTATCGCCTACGCCCGGGCCCACGGATATATGGCCTGCCGATCTCGTGGCCCGGGCCGGCGCCGGCCCGCCCTTTGTCTTGAGGCGGGCCCCTTCTAAAGTGTTGGCGCCAGGGGGTCAGGGTTTCGTCCCCCCGGCGCTCTCCTAACAACTCTAGGAGTTGAGGGGGCCGTGGAACAGCACGCAGCCCTCACCCTCGCGGCAATAGTGCGGGCGGCGGGTCCTCCCCGAGGGGCCGCCCGCGGCCGCTTTTTACGGCGGCCGGAGGTCGTTACTGGCCCTCCGGCGCCGCCGGCGTGGCCTGCGTTGGCGGGAGGGGAGTGTGGTGGTCGACTCCCGCTCCCGCTCCGCCGCCTCCTTTGCGGACATGACTGCCTCGCAGAAGGAGGCGACGGCCGTCCATCCAAGATCGCCCCCGACCATGGACAGAACCAGGGCCGGGAGCGACAGGTCCACGCCGATTTGGGCGACGAGGGCGCGGCGCTCCTCGCGCCACGCAGGGCATACGGCGACAGTGTGGTTCACCGTGTCCTCCTCGTCGCCCGCGCCACAGTGGTGGCACCCTGACGTCATCTCCCGCCCTATGCGACACAGGTACCTCCCGAAGCAACCGTGCCCCGAGAGGACCTGCGTCAGGCGGAAGGTCAGGGTGCCGTGGCGCCTTTCCAATCATTCAGCCAGGACGGGCCTCACCGCTTCGATGGTGGCGAGGCCCGCGCTGGGGTGCGCGAGGCGCTCCTTCCACTCCACCATGAGCACCTCGTCGCGCAGCTCCGCGCGCTTCACCTCAGTTTCACGAGGCGTGGGGCGAGAGCCACGCTCGGCCGCGCCCCGGCGCCACTGGTACAACAGCGCCAGGACCCGGGCCTCGAGGTCCCATGGTGGGGATCCGGCCAGCAGGGAGGCCGCTTCGAAGGACACCGTGCGGTATCCTCTTATCGCCCTGACGGCCAGGACGCGCTGCGACCTGCGAAGCAGCGCCGTCGTTTTGGCCGTCAGGCGATCCGCCCAGATCGGGGCCCCGTAAAGGGCCATCGACCGCACGGTTCCCTCAAAGAGCCTGCGGCACACTGCGCCCGGCCCGCCGATATTCGGCAGCAGACGGGAGAGTCCCGCCGCCGCCCGAACTAGCCTCGGCGCCAGGCGCTCGAAGTGTGCCGCGAAGTCCCATCGCCCGTCGAGCACCAGTCCAAGATAATTCATGGACGGCCCGACGGCGATGTGGACGCCTCCTACCGTTATGCGCAGGCCCGGTGGCGGCCTCTGACGGGGCCCGTAAAATATCACGGCCTCCGTCTTGTTCAAGGCCACCTCCAGGCCTAGTCGCCGGATTCTTGCCACTGTGTGCGCCACCCCAGCCCCACGCCAGGCGTGCCCAGAAGGCACGCCTGGCGGGGGTTCCTCCCGCGCGCTGTGACGAGCGTGTCGTCGGCGTAACAGATGACGCCGACGCCGGGGAGGAGTGCCCCCCTCAGGACCCAGTCGTATGCGATGTTCCACAGCAGGGGGCCCAGGACCGACCCCTGTGGAACACCGCACACGACGTCTCGCCGACTTTGCCCACCCTGGACCGGATAGACGACGGCACGATCACTCAAATATGCCCCAACTATGCGACGGAGGTAGGGAGGCACCCGATGGTACTTGAGCGCCTCCCGCACGCAGCTCCACGGCAGGGTGTTGAAGGCATTGGCGATGTCGAGTGACACCGCCAATAGCACCCCACCTCGAGCCACTGCGTCCCCCGCCTGGCTCCTCAGACGCGTGATCGCGTATTAATAGGCGCTATCACATACTGAGCTAACAAATCCTGTAAAGGCTAAGAGTGCAAAACCAGATATTAATTTATGAAACTGGACAAAATATTATTTTTTATTCCCGAACAAAACTTGGCTTAAAGCTTTTAAAACTATGCGAACGAAGACACTTTTACATTTTACCAATAGTCGGATTATTGCAGTAGCATCAACACAACTCTCATTACTATGCCGGCACGCTATGGTGGCCGTTCTGACGTTTGTTCACTCATGAAGTTTCGTATTAATTAGTAATTACATTTGAAGGAGCAAATTGGTGTTTATTGTAAATAGCGACGTGCAGTTATTGACAATAAAGAACAGCAATTTGCTCCTTCAAATGTAATTACTAATTAATACGAAACTTCGTGGAGTGGACAAACGTCAAAACGGCCATCATAGCGTGCCGGTAGCATAGTACGTATTTACTAAGCAACCTCGTTTCCCTCCCATAACAATCTGTTTACGACAGTATATCGATCGCACATGCAACGATGGCGTGGCTATGGTGTGTATACACACAAACAAAAGATAGGTTTAAAGCATTACCGTTTGCGCCACCCCATTTCACCATGAGACCCCAATTAAACGTCAGTTTAAAGGCCAGCTCGGCAATTTCGCCACCACATGATTACTTACAAACCGTTTCCGAAACTTTATGCAATGTTGTTACACAATTTCCGTGGCACTTTTTCGTATCTTTAGATATTCGTATATTTTTAAAAGGTTTCAACATTTTTAGAAAATAATCGTATATAAATTAGCACAGAAAATCTTCTATGTTTCGAAAGCAAGAGAGTAAATCTAATTACTCGTTTATCCAATACAAGGAAAATATAATTTATTTTTGTTAAATAAAGGCTGTATTCGTTGTTTCGCGTACTAGAAACAAAGAATAATGAAAAATATAATAATTAAAACTTTAGTAGCAAGTCAAGTTTACTATGCATCTTTTACAGCCCTTCAAAAACTTTATGATAGTTTCCCCAAGTATATATCACATATGCCAGTTTCTTGCATTCTCCTTACAACTTTGTAGATCGGGCCGATAGTTTTTCCGACTCTTACTGAACTCTACCGTCAAAATAGTCTCTTCAGCTTTCCACTTGAAGGTTTACTTTTCTAACAAAATTTTCTTTAGTTAATCAACTACAAAAAACAAATCCATTTTCGTTATAATATGTACAAAGTCATATTTTGCTTGACTTGTATGTACAGATTCCACATTTGCAATGGCAATAACGCAGTAGGTTTTAGTACCTGGAGTCTTTATGTCATTCGTCCGACGACATCGATGTCAATTGAATTTTCGATTGCCGTAGGAGCAAGTGGTGTGTGATGGCTTGTGCCATATATGAACTCAACTTGTAGTAAGTAATAGCTAATTTTATTTTAAAAACATGGAATTCTTTTTCCAAAAGTAGTCATTTGTTTATTGATTAGTGTTACATTTTCATCGCATTTCAATCTTTTTCGTCATCATGGATACGTTAAAAATTCGAGTAATTATGGAATATGAGTACCGTCGTGGCAGCAACGCGGTACAAGCGGCACGCAACATCAACGACGTTTACGGAGCTAACACTACAAACAAACGTGTGGTACGTTTGTTTGTACGTTATTGGTTTATTCGCTTGCGTTCTGGGAATTTAGACCTGAAAAATGAACCTCGCGGTCGTCCGAAGACTTTGGTCGACAATGACGAATTAAAGGCGATTGTGGAAGCTGATGATACACAATCTACGGCTGAATTAGCAGCAGCTTTCGACGTTAGCGTCAAAACAATATTGGTCCATTTGCGTCAAATTGGCAAGATAAAAAAGCTTAACAAATGGGTGCCCCACGAACTCAATGATCGCCAGCGCGAAGTACGCGTCAAGACGTGCCTTGCACTGCTTGACACAATTGAACTTGCTTGCACAAATGAAGGAATTTTGAACCGCATTGTTACCTGCGATGAAAAATTGATTCTGTTTGATAACCGCAAGCGCTCAGCAAGTTGGTTGGATCCTGCTTCAGCATCTCAACAATGCCCTAATCGAAAACTTGCCCCTAGAAAAGTGATGGTCACTGTTTGGTGGCCTAGCGCCAGTGTGATTCATCACAGCTTCTTACCAAACGGAGTGAGCATTACAATACCCGAGAGGCAGTACAAAATGCCTTTGAAGAATTTGTTGCCTCCCGTCCAGCTGATTTCTTTAAGAAGGGCATCAATCAACTGCCACTACGTTGGTAAAGATGCATTGATTGCATGGGTGATTACTTCGATTAATACAAATAAAAAATACATGGAAAAAATTCGTTTAAATTTTTTCATACAAAACGGCAATTTCATAGGTAAAGACCTAATATATAGTCCGTGATGTCCCACTGGTGGGTTGATATACCCGCCAGGCTTGTCCGAAGATTGGCGGATTATCTCAGTATGATAAAATGCATATTACGCGAGAAAAACTGCCTTAGTGAAGCATGCCTTAGTGGAAGTCGAACCCGTGACCTCTAAACCGCTGGTCTTCCACATCTTGAGTGCGGATTGTGGAGATAAATATGCTACAGTGATATGTGAGGTTCAGTTAGACACCTCACATATCACTGTTCTTGCGTGTAATGCATACCATATTTTATAATTTGTATCTTAAACTCTAGTTGTATAACTGACCGTAGTTTGATGAAGCCAGCATGACCAAATTGACTCAAGGTGTTGAAAAATATGTGTTACAACCGGGATTTTATGAAGGCACTGACAAAAATATTTTCAAGGGAAATTCCCCATTGACAACAAAGAATTACACCGGATAAACGGAATAACGTTGTAAATAAATAAATGAGTATTAAAGTGTTAAACGGAAGCTAAATACAATATGATTCATTATATAATATATAATAAACACTTGTTCAATTCATCGTTGCATGTGTTATTGTTTTTACAATAAAGTTCGTTGTAAATTTGTTTTATCTAAATATCCTCAGTAGATGACAATATTTTAATGTATGAATCATCAGTAATTCCCAAAAAACTCAAACATATTAAGCCAACAACAATTTGAGCAGGTCTCAAATATACGTAAATGTGGCTGGCTAAGTTTGAATTCATCGACTATGTTGGTACATTCGTCTAGACGTAGATTAAGTATATATTATGTAGATCTGAAAAAAATTGTTAAAACAAAATATCAAGGTAAGGTTCATTATCGCGGTAGATTTGAGACTAGGTTTCCATCCAGTTAGGCTGGTAGCCCTACTAGCAGTGGTTTTTAGTGGCCTTTACTTTACTATAGCCGCCCCCGGCCGCAGGGGCAGTAAGTAATAACTAGGCTTATTTAATACTAGCTGCCCGCCCCAGCTTCGCACGAGTATTAACGCACCAGTAACAAAAATTTCAAAATTAAAAATTATATACACACACATAAACCCTTCTATTTGCGTCAGGTTACTAAAAAAATAAAATTATAAAGAAAGTTTGAATATTATTATTTCTATGAACTTTTAGGCCGACTTGCACAACCAATCACTAAACCGATTTAGCGCTAAACTTATTTAAATCGTCATTCTGTCCCTGTCACATTGACAACATTTGACAGGGACAGAATGACGATTTAAATAAGTTTAGTGCTAAATCGGTTTAGTGATTGGTTGTGCAAGTCGGCCTTAATGATTTTTTTGTTATTATTTTTTATTTATTTTTCGATATTTTTTAATAAGTTTTTTTTTTCTAATTTTTGTAAAAACTCCAGTGACGCACGCCTACATTGCAATACTTACATTTTTAAACTCGTGATATCCTTCGAATGGAATATCCGAATTGAATAATTCAAAAAGTTATATAAAGGTATTGAAGCAGTTTTGAATATGAAGTAATTTATTTTGATAAGGATTAATACTAAGATACAAATAAAGAGCCTTTTCTAAGGGCGGCATTTCAATTAAATTTTTAAAATAAAAAAACACTTATTGTGGCATAACTATACATACATATAGACATATGCTGTCGCGACACTTTTTGTAAATAATGATGTGTTCTGCAAAGTTGTAGTACATTATTTTATTCAATAATCAATAGTTTTCGCAGCGCACGCGATTTAAATATTATTTTAGGTAATTTTTTTTACACCTTGGGTTACATTATTGGAGTTTTAGTAAGGATCCCTAATTTTTTTGAAAATATATTATAGCCTATGTCATCCGGAGATAGTGTAGCTTCCCAACAGTGAAAGAATTTTTTAAATTGGGTCAGTAGTTTCGGAGCCTATTCAATGCAAACAAACAAACTATCAAATCTTTCCTTATAAAGATAATAGTAGTAAGAAATATTACCATACATTCTCTTGTTTCTAATTAAAATCTAAAGAATGTAGTAATTATGAAACTTAAAACAACTTATATTAAATTTTTAACGATTATCAACGAATTTTGATAGTGAACATGACCTTGAATGTTTTATTTATATCAAAATTAATGAAAATGTTGGATGTAAACCATATCATTGTGGTTGCAGACATAAATAAAAGTTAAAACATTTAAATGCGCATTTATTCACTATTTCGCAGTAATAGTTAATTATTCAAATGTTTGCAATTTTCGTCAATTACTAATCATTGTATGATTAAAACAATCTACTATTACGGGTATAATCACTATAAAGTTAACAATTAAACTCCAGCGTGTTATTTCCTACTTTTAAACAAAAACTGTAATCACCATTCATCGGTCTGTGTCGCCGTTTCGTCTATACTGTGGTAATCTAGTTGAGTTAGTATTATTTTTCATTTCATACCTTTTATAAATGATAATATTAATATATTTTCTCAATAAAAAATTGGTAACTTTTACTCTTAAGTTATCACAGGCCTAGCAACGATGTATGTAGACAATCTTTAATACATTTTTGTGTAAGGGGTCCTACCAACATCTTCGGGGCCCAAGTCAACCTCACCTGCAAGTCGGCGCACCCTGCTGAATAACGGACGAGGCTCTGACGACGGCTTTCCTTTTGGGGTTGGGGGGTCAGACGGCAGTCGCCCCCGTAAAAGCCAAAGTTGCCAAATCAACATGGAGAGAACAAGATTACGAGATCGGCTAAGGGCAAGGGCGCCGCCGCATAACGGCGCGCAAGAGCTTCGCCCGGATCTTGTGAGAAGTGGACAAGGGCTACCGTATCATGGGCGGGCACGGCTAACGACGCTAGCCCCATCTCACGCAGCCCAAACATCTCGAAAGATCCGCTTCGCAACATGGAACATAGGCACGTTAACCGGACGCGCGAGAGAGTTGACCGATGTGCTCTCCAGGCGGAGGGTGGCCGTGGCGTTCCTGCAGGAGACTCGGTGGAAGGCCAGCAGATCCCGGTTCATTGGGAATGGCTACAAGCTGATCTACACAGGTGCACCTGGTGGGGAGAATGGGGTTGCCATAGTGCTCTCGGAGGAGTTCCAGAACGACATTTTGGAAGTGAAACGTCATAGCGACCGACTTATGGTCGTTAGGGTGCTTATCGATGGGGTAGTTACCCACTTGATAAGTGCCTATGCGCCATAGGCAGATTGTGACGACGCCGATAAAATAGCGTTTTGGAATCTACTCGGAGAAGTGCTCCGTGGAATCCCATTATCACAGGGGATCGTTTTGGGGGGTGATCTGAACGGTCATGTGGGTGATGAATGTGGGGAATTCGAGCGTGTTCACGGTGGATTTGGGTACGGCAGCCGCAACGCAGAAGGGGAGGACATCCTCAATGCGTGTGCGGCGGCCGACCTTGCCATCGTGAACACGTATTTCAAAAAGAGACCCGAGCATCTCATCACCTACAGGAGCGGGAGGAATGCTACCCAAATCGACTTCCTACTCACTAGGAGACACCACATCAGCAAAGTAGCCAACTGCAAGGTCATACCCGGTGAGAGTCTCACTGCACAACATCGTCTGCTTGTCATGGACCTCTGCGCTAAGCCTAAAGACACGTATACCGAGCGCGTTCAGCGCCGAATCAGGTGGTGGCTGCTTGATGAAGTCACGTCCCAGGAGTTCGCCTTAGCCGTCGGTGACAAATGCACCGGTGGTATGGGCGAACCAGTTCAGGCTTACTGGGACAAGATTCAGGCGGCTATCCTTGGGTCGGCGAAGGAGGTGCTTGGGGTGTCTAAGGGTGGTCGCAAGTGTGACAAGGAGACATGGTGGTGGAACGACACAGTCCAGAGGGAGACTAGAGCGAAGAAAGCCCTCTTTAAGAAGTGGCAAGCGTCCAGATCTCCTGAAGACCGCGACGCATACCGGGTAGCAAAGCGCGCCACTAAGAGAGCTGTTGCCAGAGCCAGGCGAGACCACTTACAACCACTTTACGATAAGTTGGAATCGTCTGAGGGGCAGAAGCTCATCTATAAGTTGGCGCGCTCCAGGGTCAAAGCGGCACAGGACATTTCCAAGTGCCGCTGTGTAAAAGACCCTGTGGGCAACCTGCTATGCGAGGACCTCGCGGTGAAGGAGAGATGGCGCTCGTATTTCCACGAGCTGCTGAACACGCAGCACAAAGAGGTGCAGCCGCCTGATCTTCCTCCGAATCAAGGACTAGTGCCACTGATAACGCCTGCAGAAGTCCAGAATTGTCTTCGCCGCATGAAGAATCGGAAAGCTGTTGGATCCGATGGAGTCCCCATCGAAGCTTGGAAGGCGATGGGCTCTCGTGGTGTGGGCATCTTAACAGACCTTTTCAACCGGACACTCCTCACCGGTACGATCCCGAGCCAATGGAGACTGAGTATCATTACTCCAGTCTTCAAAGGCAAGGGGTCGGTGCAGGAGTGCGGTAGTTACCGAGGGGTTACGGTCATGTCCCACACCATGAAGCTCTTCGAAAGGGTTATCGACTCTCGGATTCGACAGGAGTGCACTGTCTCGGATTGTCAATATGGGTTTCGCCCTGGTCACGGGACAATGGACCCTGTTTTTGCCCTAAGGACTGTCGCGGAGAAATACAGGGCGAAGAATACGCCTCTGCATTGCCTGTTTCTCGACTTGCAGAAGGCCTTCGACTGTATTCCTCGCGCGATAATCTGGTGGGCATTGCGGTCCAAAGGGATTCCAGAGGCCTATGTTGACATCATCCGAGACATGTACCGTGACTCCGATTCCGTAATTCGAACCGCTGTTGGCGACACCAAACCTTTCCCCATCACCGTCGGTGTGCACCAAGGATCCGTCCTTAGTCCGTTTCTGTTTAGCGTGGTATTAGACGTATTGTCAGACAGCATCAGAAACTCACATGAGCAGCCCTCGTGGTTGCTCATGTATGCTGATGATATCGCGCTGGCAGATTCGGACAGGGGTAGGCTGGTGCGACGTGTGAAGGCGTGGAAAGAGTCGCTTGAGAACGGTGGTCTGAAGCTCAATGTGGCGAAGACCGAGTACTTGGCCTGTAACTCCACAGATCCCACACCCGTACGCATAGACGGCAACACGGTCGAGCGCACGGACCTTGTGAAATACCTGGGATCTGTGTTTCATGCATCCGGTGACATCGATTGTGACGTCAAGGCACGCATTGCTGCCGCGTGGGCCAAATGGCGTGAGGTAACTGGTGTCATTTGTGACCCCAAGATGCCGGTAAAGTTGAAGGGACAGGTTTATAAGACCATCATTAGGCCTGTCCTTTTATACGGCTGTGAAGCGTGGCCGGTGTTAGAGCGACACAAGCAAGAGCTGCGTGTCACGGAGATGAATATGCTGCGGTGGATGTGTGGAGTGACGCGGAAGGACCGCGTTAGGAACTCCCGCATTCGCGGCAGCCTTCATGTCCGTGACATTGCGGATAAATTGCAGGAGTGTCGGCTCCGATGGTATTGCCACGTTTTACGGCAACCGGATGCTTACGTGGGAAACAAATGTCTGGCCATGCCGCTTCCGCCGGGCCCCGGCAGGAGGGGTAGACCCAAAAAGTGCTGGCTTGACGTCGTAAAGGGTGATATGCGTGCCAATGGTCTCACTACCAGGGAAGCTGAAGACCGTGCGAAGTGGAGAAGAAAAAGTCGGAAAGCGGACCCCGGGCGCCGAAGCGAGAGTTTGGGCTGCAACCGGGATTCATCGCTGAGATGATGATGATGAATCTTTAATACATTTTACGAATTTTAAATGTATGATTTCATTTTCGTTGAAACTTAAGAGCTCTTTTTCGGCACTGATATAAATGATAATTGTTAATTAAAAATCTGTAGTCACAAGTCGTGGTTTTTTTTATTGCTGTAGGACAGCAGACAGGCTGACAGCCCGCTTAGAATTTAGCAGTTACCGTCGCCTATGGGTATTTGCAATGCCAGCGGCATTGCGAACACGCTGCTGTAGGGCTTGAGGCCCTACCACGTAGCTAAGGTGGGTTGTTTTGTCGCCTTTTACGACAGGCCAACCCGAGCCGTAGAGTTTAGTATTCTTTCTCCGCCCCTACACGGGTAAGACAAATCCTTGACTTAAATAAATATTTAAATATAAATAAATAAATATTTTGTGACAATTCACACAGCGCCATCTAGTCCCAAACTAAGTAGCATAGTACTTGTGTTATAGGCACTAGACAACTGATATACTTTTTTTGTAAATAATTACTTATTATACATAAACACCCAGACGCGAGACGAGAATCGAACCCGTGCCCTCAGCAAGCGTACTGAAGTGCGTTATCCATTACGCCACAGAGGTCGTCAGAATGACATAACTTTACTTTTCAATTATTTTTTTATTGATTCAACCTAAATACTCTAAATACTTTGTGATATTATGAATACGAACATCGAAGTTAGTTTTTATTCCAATTATTAGTTTATAAAAGTGAATTGTTAGTGGTCGAAAAGAACCGTCGTTATTCTTATCAGAGGACATTGTTATTGCTCATTCATCTCAAAATGTTTTTGTTAACACGATAACCGATAACAGAAATATGCGAAAACAGGATAAAAAATATATTTGATTTCTTGCGTCATCATAATAATAGGCAATGATAATTTAAATATACTTTGACGATTTCCAATTAGTCTTATTGATGAAATAATAATAGCTGTTAACAATATATTTTTACTGTTGTGAGAGAGCAGATAGGCTGACAAAACCACTTAATAGCTAATTTTTGCTAAGCCAGGGCCACCTAACACGCTGCTGTTTGCGTAAGAGAACTGAAAACTAGGTCACTTACATTTGAAACACAAGGTTTTTGGCGGTATATTTGTAGCACCGTGGTTGGCATCCAGATGTTTCTGGCGCCCTGCCACCTAGCTATGGTTGTTTTTTCGCCTTTTACGACAGGCTTCCCTCGACATTAGGGGTCAGAATTCTGAAGAACTTGCACGTCAATTCAAAAAAAGTTCTTTAGCTCTCTTGAATTACAACAATTAACTTACCGTGAAAAAACGTTAAGAATCTTTTTAAATTTAAACCATGCAAACTTCATCGTTTAGGTTCAGATATAACGTATGGTACAGAGTAAATGTTATAATTTGATCATTAAATCATACAAGCGACCTCCGTGGCGCATCGCTCTTCTTTAGGGGTCTTCTTTCATTAGGGTATGAGTAACATATCAGTTGTACCTTTGGTGACCGGGTTCAGTGTTTCAGAGGGTCACCATTTGGGTTATAAATGAAACAACACCAGGGATGGTTTAGCTGAATCAATACGGAAGCCGTATTGAGTACTGATCCCGTACTGAATTATTTATTTCAAAATTCGTGCTCTTTATATATGAATTGGCTGGGGATCGTCGACCAATCAGAAGCGTTTAAAAAGTAAACAAATGCAGGTGTTTTTACACGATACAAATAATCACAAATTCTTGGAAATTGAATATTTCAACCATGGCTTGACAACAGGATTATCGTTTCCTCGAAATTTGGTTGAGTCCTCGTCCCGCACGCCGCCTCCGCAGGCGACGTTGATACGCGCGTTCGCGCCGTTCGCGGCTCGCGGTCATTCCCGGCTGAGACGTTGCGCAGTGAGCGTGTGGTCGCGTTGTCGATTTAATATGTACGTTGTTATTATTATCGCCCGAAGTCTCTTCCGAGAAATGTAATGAAGTTGAGGGCGATGTTTCGTGGATAGTACATATGCGACGTGGCCGACGATTATGTATGATGACTTTTCAGAGCTTCCCTGTTCCTTATTAATATGATATGGTGGCTACATACCCATAAAACAATCTATTCCTGCTAACATTGGGATTAGATAGTACTGTGTGATTAAAATTAAGCACTGTAGTTATTATATCTAAATTTGTGTTTTTTTTAAGTGAAACTTCTTTAGAATCGTTGTGATTTCAAACCGGATGCAACGAAAAAACGACAGGTAAGAGACACAAATACAAAAATGTGTAGGATGAAGCCAGCAAAGAATGAGACAGAAATATGTATATTTCGGTCTCTCCTATAGTCGCCTGTAATTAGTGAGCCAGAGCGAGAGAGTAAATGTCGGTGTGTATTTATTTTAAAGTATTTCGACATTGTGAGTACAGTTTCCGTGGTGTAGCGGTTATCACATCTGCCTAACACGCAGAAGGCTCGATCCCCGGTTCGATCCCGGGCGGAAACAATACTTTTTAAAAAAAATCTTTAAATGTGAGTTTTTAATTATAATCGCCTGTAATTAGTGAGCCAGAGCGAGAGAGTAAATGTCGGTGTGTATTTAATACTTGCTTGTATTTTTGTCGATTTACTGAAGTTTCACTTCTATCGTGTGTGAATCGCACACATGTTTTTTTTTTAATTTATTTATCAAATTCACAGTTATTACATTGGCTTAACAAAATAATAGCACAAATAAACCACTAAGGTTTGTACAATGTCATCGAAACTTAAGTCTAGGCACGTTCAAATGACTGAGTAAATTTAGATTACAATTTCTCTAAAAAGTATTTTTTAAGTGAGGCTTTAATATTTTTTTGGGTTATATTATCTCTTATATTTGTTGGTAAATCGTTTAATAATCTTGGAACTAAGTAGGTAGTTGTGCGCTTGCCGTACATATTCTTCGCGCCGCTGATAGCAAACCGGTTTTGAGCAGCGGCCCGAGTATATACCTAGTCAGGTCATAAATTCTGTCACATGTTTAATGTAAAATAATTGTAACAAGTTTATTCATTATGTAACCATTCATATACCAAAATGAACTTGACAAAACATAGATTCTTATGACATTAAAGTTTATTCAAAATGACCTCCGTGATTTTGAATACAGGCCTTCAATCTGCGCGGCCAGTCGTCTATCGCAGCACGAACGAGGTCCATGTCAATATCGGCGGCTGCCTTAATCAAGGATGTCTTGAGTGACTCCAAATTGGGATGAGGCTTTGAGCACGCCTTTTCCTCCAAGTGTTGCCATATCTTGTAATCTAACGGATTCAAATCTGGACTGGAGGAGGGCCAGTCTTCGTGCCGGATGAAGTCGATTTCACGCGCCGCCAGCCAGTCTTGTGTGCTCTTCGCTCTATGAGCTGGCGCCGAATCTTGTTGGAATACCCAGTGCCTGTTATTGAACATGGTATGAGAAACAGGTTCCACAAGGTTCGTCAGGACTGTATTTTGATACACAATAGCATTCGTTTTTACACCTTTCTCACAAAAATGTACCTCTGTTAAGCCCCAATAAGAAACTCCCAACCATACCATGAGCGAGGATGGAAAATGACCTCGTTGGACCCGCGGAATACGGTTGCTCGCTTCTTCACTACTGTGTGCGTATACCTTATCATTTTGTTTGTTGTAGCTCTCTTCTACGGTAAACATTTTTTCATCCGAAAAAAGAATTTCCCGATATTTTTTTCCCGCGTACCGCTTCAACAAAGCGCGGCATCTCTTCAGTCTCAGGTCCATTAGACGAGCATTCAAACGATGTCCTGTTTTTCTTCGATATGCCCGAAGCCCTAAGTCTTCATTTAACACCCTTTTCACCGTGGTTCTGCTTAACCCCATCTGAAGAGCCAACAGTTTCTGCTTACGTTTGGGATTTCTTTGAATTCGTGCCTTCACAGCTTTTATCACTGCTGGAGTCCTAACAGACCGAGGGCGACCACTTCTTGACCTGTCATCTACACTAGAGTCTTCATTGTATCGTTTGATGGTACGATAAACGAATCTTTTGGTTATATTAAAATTTTTCAGTATGTTAAAAATTTGAATTGGCGCGTAACTGCAACGATGCAACGCAATAACTGCAACACGGTCTTCTTTAAGCGTCCACTCCATATTTAAAAAATGAGTAAAATTCTAAAAGTATACATTTTTATTTTCATGAACAATTCGAAATTCGAATTCAATAAAATTTTTTGTGGCCAGCATTCTAAAAGAAAAGTTTTTACTGTGTGACAATACTTATGACCTGACTAGGTACAGCGTGCTTCATTTTAGTTTTCCTTGAGTATCATTTTTTTAAATTGAATTTCTACAGGTAAAATCTTGCAGTGTTTAAAAAGACTGCTTTCATCATCAGCAAATTTATGTTTGATATTTAGGGAAACAATATTTTTTAATATTTTATGTTGCAGTCTATGTATTTTATTCATATGTTTGCAATTATAGCTAATTTATAGATAAATTATCTCCATGCAGGGGCGGAGTAAGAATGCTAACCCCTGCCGCCGGTGTCGGCCTGTCGTAAAAGACAATAACCAACCCTATCTAGGTGGTAGGGCCTCAAGCTCATTTAAATAATCACTACCTAGCCTATTAGTATGCTGCGGTGCTGCCGTAAATGCCTTTTGTTGTGTACCGGTATTAATGACCCAGTATCCTGCTCCTGGCTTCGCAAACATCTATAGGTAATGGTAACTGCTTTCTATTAAGGGTCGTCAGCCAGTCTGCTGTTCTCCAGTATTAAAAAAAACACTAATATGCTCCATATACACCTATCCTGATCAATAAAAAAAACTATAGTCGCTTTATCGATGTTTTATTTCATTGTAATGAAGATTGATCTACAACGGACAGTGGACTAAGTCGCATCGCGTTTCAAATCGGCCAGCGTGACGGATGCGCTTCGTCGGCGACGCACCCTTCTTAGGATTGTCGGTATATATACATATGTATACATTACTAAAAAAGAGCCTTAATGATATAATACTACGAAACAAATGTATCTTCATGTTCTTCATGTTGTATTCACAGTATTTTGTGTAACTGCGATTATTTATAATTACGATTAAACTAACTGAACCTTAAAATCATAAACATTTCATGTGTAATCATAAAGCAGCTTTGGGCAAAATTGTTATTACAACTTAAAAATATTCTATGTATGTAATCCTAAGTATATTAACTTAATAAAATATTAAGTTTCAATTAATTTATGTTATGAATGCCTTCCATGTGAATTGCAGCTTCTTACTTAATCTTACCCTTACAAAAAAAATTCTTAGATTTTTTTTAATTGCTGTAGGACAGCAGACAGGCTGACGGCCCGCTTAGAATTTAGCAGTTACCGTCTCCTATGGGTGTTTGCAACGCCAGTGGCATCGCGAACACGCTGCTGTCCCATAAGAGTACAGGAACTTGGGTCACTAATGCCGGAACACAACACAATCCAGACGGGCTTGAGGCCCTACCACGTAGCTAGGGTGGGTTATTTTGTCGCCTTTTACGACAGGCCGACCCCGGCCGCTTAGGTTAGTATTCTTTCTCCGCCCCTGCACGGATAAAAAAAATTCAAAAAGAAGATTTTTGCTCTAATGTAAACTTTCAAGAACATTAAAGATAAACAGAGCCAATAAGCTGAAATGAAAAAGTTCTAAAGGAATTATTCAATAAATAAAGTTAATTAAGTACTGTTTAATAGAATTTTATAACATACTCGTGTAGCTTTTTTTTAATAAATATCCCATTTTCGTTCGACTGCGGTTCTAGAATGAGCGTAAGAGCTTTTATTTAATAGTTTTAAGTTGACAAAAATAAATTGTACTGCTTTTACGTTGTTTTTGTACATACTACATACTGCTGTATATGTATACAAAAATATATTTCTATATTAATAACATGTCCCTACTTGTTTCTGGTTAAAACCAGTTCTAGCTACTTCACTGCAGTGTTTGAGGAAATATTCGCAATTGTTTTTATTCATAATGTAAAATGATGTATTGTGGTTTTTTTGCAGTTCCCAGCATTATCTCACCATACCAGCTTCGGTCGAAAACTGAGCATATACCAAATATCCTGAGGTATTCCAGATTCACAGATGCACGACAGGTCGTCTTTAGATTTATAACGGTATAGTATGCAAATAACACACCGTGCCTTGTAGATAATTGAGTGTTACATTCCAAATATAAAACGGTACAATAATTAAAACTCGGGTGGACACTTGAGCGAGCGTCTACTTTGTACAGACCCAGAGTGCTTAGCATTCATTCCTTTTCAAGTCACAACCTAGATACCAGTGTTCGTAGGAATAGAAAAGGGTGCTCGTCTTTCCTTATTTCAAGTTTTAGTTGCATTTCTTGCTTTCTACATAAAGCTACCTACGTACTTAGTCATTATGATCTAGAATAGAATAAATATTTATTGCATCAAATAAGTTGTAAAATCATAATAGAAATGTTTCACAGACATTCGGCATACGATACTCATCTTATATCTTTAAACGAGCAATTCTTGTATATAAAATATAATTGGAATCTCGGAATCGGCTCCATCAATTTTCATGAAATTTAGTATACGGGGGGTTTCGGGGGCGATAAATCGATCTAGCTAGGAATCATTTCTAGAAAATGTCAAAAGGTGGCGTTTGAGTAGTCCCAATTTAAACTGAAAAATGACTCTTCCTGACATCTATCGGCGAATAATAATACTATTTTTTTTAAATTGCTTTAACGACACAACAACACTAAAGCTATTCCAGCAGATGGCGTTGTTAAGTAACACGAAGTCAATGAGTCAATGAACTTTGAGGTTGGACTAAGAAAATCAATTGTTAATTTCCAAAAAAAATAAAAATACCGAGCAAAGCTCGGTCATCCGGATATTTATCATAAAACGAAAAAATCTATCATGTCATAATTATTACAATACTGATGTCAATTATCATTCAAAAATTAATTAATTCCATTGTTATCGATATGTTGTAGCCAGCACAAAGACGGCTACACCTAGGTTTAACCAACGGCTACCGGCTACATCTAGTTGTAGCCAGCACAAAGACGGCCTATACCTAGGTTTAACCAACGGCTACCAGCTACACCTAGTTATAGCTGGCTAGAACTAGGTGTAGCCGCACTTCGGGTATTAGCTGTAACATATATATCAATAACAATGGAATTAATTAATTTTTGTTGGTAATGTCACAAAAAGTTTAAAACAAGGAGTTCATCGCCTCCTTAGCAATCGATATGTACCGCACTTAAAACGGTGACAACGACCCCAAATGTTCGGCGATACACTTGGCAGCACACAACACAATCCTGTGTTACTCTAGTTCACCGATCAATCTAAAAAGAAATTAAGTCTATTTCCGGAAAAGTTTCGAAATAAAAAAATTAGACAACTATTGCTTTGTTAGTTAGGACCTTGAGTAAGTTCTCATTGTTTTTTTAAGCTATATTTAAATATAAGGAACTAAAATAAATACTTTAAGTGTCTATCACTAGAGACCACTTTCAATACTCATATTTACAACTATATTTTCGTCCAGTAATGCAGTTGTTATTATGATTGAAATCCTATTTACTACTTATTAATGATTTTATAGAATCATTAGTAAAGTATAATCTTAAAAATGTTTTCATCCTATACTACCTGCATAATACATAAGTATTATAAATTAAATCAACGAGTGTTAATATTTAAGGAACGTACAGAGTATATCTTGTTTCAAAATAATTAATGTTTAGTAATAAAGTGATATTTTGAATCATTCCATCGTAGGCTTAGTTTTTTATTGCTGAGAAACAGCTGACAGGCCGACGGCCCACTATAGTAAGCAGTAACCGTCGCCTACGCATGTTTGCGACGCTAGGGGCGCCGCTAACACGCTGCTGTCCTGTAGGGGTACAGGAACATGGCGGCATACTTATACACCAAGAATGGTCGCCATCCAGAAGGGCTTGGAGGCCCTACCACGTAGCTAGGGTTATTTGTCGACTTTTACAACAAGCCGACCCCGACCGTAGAGGTTAATATTCTAACTACGGAGAAATTTTTTCATCTTTGATGCTTTCGCTATCTGACCTCTCAACCCGGAAAAACTTGAACATTCCACCCGCGGGTTCACGAGATATATAAGAGACAAGATTTTACAGATTTATAGAATTCTCATTTGCAGAAATATTTTTGTATAGCAGTACATCAATATAACAAATTTCAGAGCATGAGTAACTTATGGGACTCACTTGCTTTTATCAAGAACTGTTTGCGACAATATGCGTAAGTCTAAACTAGTACAAAACGATTCATCGTAAATGACTCATGCTGTAAACACTATTATTACACGCCTTATGGGTAGGCAATTAATCAACACCATACAAAATGGATACCAAATATTTCATAAAAAAAATAAGCCTTCTTATCATTTGTTTAAAAACTAGTAGTGGCAGCAAAATCTCCATGCTATTAAAAATAGTTTTTAATTTTTTTATCAATATGACATCATTCATCAATTTTTTAATTTACAAAATCTAAATTTAGTATTCGTTTTAAAGGAATTGAAATAGCATTTCACCATTTCAATCGTAATATTTTATATACTATAAGTATAAATATTTCTATATAACGATATTTTATAAATAAGCAACAAAAATATAATTACAGTAACCATAGAGAAAGTCTATAAGTCTTTTCTATTTTCATATAGAGATCCCATGGTAATAGTTAGATAGATAAGAATTTTCTAGTGCCCTAACTTGGATTTCTTCCAACACATGCGCAGTTTGCAAGTTGGAAGTGAAAAATAATAAAGGTCATTGAACTTTACTTAAAACAAACACAGAGCAAGTTTCGAATATGTTAAAAATTCATACGATTGTAATATGATAAATCTATTTTGTAATATAATATTCCTAGGAAACGTAGATTATCTCTCTGTAATAGTAGATTATTTCTCTATAAAAGAAAATGTTGGAAAATTTTGAAAATTTCTTAAAATATGTTCTATAAATGATACTATGACTATATATATATACATACATACTTATGTTTCATCATATTGGGCTTTATATTTTCAAAAATATAATAACTACAATAATATAATATTCAAAAAATGTAAACAATAACGTCCGATTATAGTATATGTTAAATGAATGATTAAGTATTAACTTATGAAACTATTTTGCATTGCATTGCATCTACTGGTAAAATCTAATTCTTATTCTACTGATTGAAGGTATGTATTTACATGTCGTGTTTAGTACAATTAATAATTATGATCTAACTTTACCAGGACATATTTCTGCAGTAATTTAACGAATAGGCGCGTTCATTATTTTACATTTTCTAATAATACCGGAAATTTACCTTAGTAACTGTATTTAGTGTGTAGTAATGTGTTAAGGCATTCTTCGACCAGCAACGCATTCCTACGCATAGACGAACGGACGTTCACATAACTAAAGCCTTGACCTAGATTGAAAACGAGGCCTGCAGACGAACACTCGGCACTAGCAAAGTTAAATAACACAACAACATCAAACCGCGTAAAACAAATGAAACTGCCGCAGCAGTAAGACCGACTGAAATTCCGAAAAATGACTTCAACGTTCGATTGGAAGCGGAACCATAATTATGATTCGTAAACTTCCAGTAATAATCACATAGGGTGAGTCGTTATTGCATGAGTCAATACCTAATGACTAGTGATTGATTCGTACTAAATCCAAATAACCAGATCATTCAAATGTTCAATACATTTGAGTAAACAAATCTCCTGGAATAATTACACAGTGTCCTCTAGTCCTAATGTAAACAGCAAAGCGTTTGTGTTATGGGTACTAGGCAACTTTATAATTACACAACATAAATACATAAACACCCAGGTATTTGACGTACGAACGCCGTTGCTCCACGACAACAAATATAAAATGCACTTTAAAATAGAACCTGCTTCAAGCAATTTCAATATATATTTTAAACAAGTTCTGATTATCATTGTATACATTATTTAAATCACAATAACATTCCTTTCCACATCGTGTAAATACTTCTGAGAAATTAATTATCAGACAAATATCATACTGAATAATTTGTCTGTACAAAATATTTCAAATATTAAGAGAACTGTGGAGGATATGACATGACGTGATTGTTTCTAATTAACATAAGGTGAGGATACGGGCATACGAAGAATGGAAGACATACGAAGGTAAGTAGATTTTTTTTAACAATTTTGATATAATGAATTTTGAATAAATACATTATATACTTTGAAATAATTCTAATTTTATTAGGTTTATCTCTCTCAATATCTCAGAAACTTAACTTACTTTGACGTACCACCGCGTCTGTGATTTTTTAGGTCTCGGGCGCCGCCGTTCAACGCTGCGCTCCGTTCTAGCTGGCGAGCGTTGGGAATGGCACTTGGCGGCCTGCGCCAGCGCCTTTGTCCTCTCAGCTATAGAGTGTCGCAGATCACCTCCGGTGCACGCACGCACCAACATCGTTAGTCAACCACCCGCAGTCTCTCCGACCGAAACACTCTCCTCTTCATCAACAATTACACTCATTGTTCGTGGCTTAATGTCTTTCAAATACGTGCACTACCTGTTGAATATTTACGACATGTGACCTTTTTGGTCACTTACGAAATATATACATATATGTTACGAATGCCAAGTTAAATATAAAGCAAATTACTATTTCTAAACACAAAGATGGGGTATGATTATGAATAACGACCCCTGCGGCCGGGGGTGGCCTTTCATAAAAGGCGACAAAACAGCCTAGGTAGGTGGGTAGTTAGGTGTTTTCTAAATATGCCCCCATAATAACCTTGTTTTGTGCTCCGGCATAAGTGACCAGGTTCCAGTTGCCCTACGCGGACGGCATCGTGTTAGCGGTACCCTGGCAAACATCCACTGGCGACGGTAACTGCTTATAGTCGTATATAGTGGAACGTTAGCCATAGCCATGAAAACAAAACTACAGTAAATATCGCAATAAAAACACAACGAAAAGTCATATTACTTCTTTTTATGTCTCCTGTATTGACGTACCGGATAATGCATCAAGCTAAATTAGTGTCGTCTGAACGTTCCGTTTCGCCGGTGCTAAATATAGAATTAATCTGCTTCAACAAGATCAAATCAATAAAAGGCGCGTCACCAAATATAATACGCACTAGAGGTGGCCGGTGCAAAATATAAGAGTTGATTAGCATATTTATTCAAATAAAAACTAGGAATTACTGAATACAAAGCCTTAGGCCATGTCGTTTTACTTATCATTATTCTTTTGCTAGCTGATAGATGACAAAGGGCGTCGTTTCGGTTTACCTTTAGGACCTGGGATGGTAGGTGGCAGCCACCCCTGTGAAATCTTTTTGTGACTGCACAAGAAAAGAATGTCATGTTAGAAGCAAAAGAGTGCGAAGTTTTATTATTTCAATCTCACAAGCGTTTATGTAACCTATAAAGCAGTAAACAGCAGGTATTTAAAAATAAAACATAGGTATACTTAAATGTACTCAAACCTATTAGGTCAATTTGTAAACAGCTAACATGTTTCTAGCTAAAAGTTTTTACATTAAAAACTACATAAAACACCTCAAAAATAAAACAAGTTATTATGTACGAATGAATGAGATATTTCCAAATACTGTTTAGCCTCATAAGAAAAGCAATCTGTAAACAATTTAGTCGTACAGTAACATAATGAATTTTTTGTCTATGATGGCATATAAGTAGTATTAATATTTTTCTTTTTTTGCAATAATCCGATGAAGATTGGACAGTTGAGAAAATACAGCCGATTGCTGCTGGAATAGCCCTGTAAACTTGCAACACCTAAATAGCTCTCATAGCGTGTATATACCTATATATAGCGCACACGTGTGCAGAGAAATTACTTGAATTCCAAAACAGCGTTAAAGATTTCACGTAAACTGGAAACAACTCTACACATTATACAACCAATACGGAAGGTTTACTTGGACAGCAATTTGCTTTTAATTTTTAGGTCGATGTATTCATTATAATAACCGTGTCATGTGTCCATACAAATCACTAAAAAATGTTTATGCAGGTATATGTTGCAGTGTTCTATACTTCCGTGTTATTAAGATGTTGATATTATGAAATAAATTCATTTTCGAAAGTTGCATCGTTTATCAATCGATCAATATATAAAGAATTATGATATAATGTCTTAAAATATAATGGATTACAATACATATTTATGAGAAACATAAATAACGTAGCTATGCTATAATTTAATAGTGAAATCCTTTTCAACAGCACGACTAAACAGGGGCTAAATAATATTATTATTTTACCTTACCATCGAGTCACTACAAATTTCAAGTTACTATCAGTCTTAAATCTTTACACTTAATGTCCAAATTCAAATAAATACTTAGGTATAAATTGACAGGTGGTAAGAACCGAAACAGTCGTCAAGTGCAATACAAAAACCGAATAAATTTTACCCTACCTGCCCACCATATGTTTCATGGTCCCTTTTAAGCAAGTAATTTATGTGCTTTTGAATTTTTTTTTTTTTTTTATGATAATATCGTCCGTATGATTTATATTATATAAATATGCAAGTATATACGTCACTATGACTAATCTTGGGAACACTGAATTATACCGAGTTCATTCATCTCAAAGCATAAAATATATTACAATGAGAAATAATTTGACAATACATTAAAATCTTAAAAATTTTTTACGTTTCTTGACCTTATTGTTGGTACTTATTTAATCTACAACTAACGCTAACAATATTCAAAAATTGAACAATTTTATTTCATTACACAATTTTCATAGTCAAACAAAATATAATAATAAGCAACAAAATCAATTATACAATCGAATATTAATTAACTTGGCATTGGTTACATATTTTGATGGTTGACAATTATGGTAGAACTCAATTGCCTTACAAATAACACTATTTCCCTTAAAACGATTCACATAAAAAGTTTATACCACTATATTACAACACACTGATTAAACACTATAATACATGGATAAACACTTCACTGATAAGTGGTTAAGTAGCGGGATTTGTCGTGAAGCTAAACGACAATAGATTGATGGATAATGCCCTTCCGCACTGGACGGGCGGCGCGCGTTGTCTGAGCCGTCTCAGCCGAGACGCGCTCGCAGCGGCTACAAAACCGCACCGACAGCTGCGAGGAACCACGCATGTGCAGGCTTTTCTCGGCTTTTCCTCGAATGACAATATAAAACGTCTCACGTCACCGTAACCTACGTCACCGTGTTATCTACTCATGTTCAAGATAAACGAGTAAATACTTGCACATAGATAACAAACGACACTTCAGTTACATAACAATAATAAAGATAATCAGATACGCCTTAATACATATTACAATTATGTAATAATGGATAGGAATAAACAAGGAAAATTATCAAATAGAAAGATCTACCAAATTAGTTTTTGTAATTAAAGCAATGTAGCCCACATTCAAATGAATTCAAAATTAGTATTAGATATCGTCAAAACCTGATCAATTTGAAAGGAGACATCGCGTATTTGACAGATTTGTTCAAAAAATGTTATAACATTAACTTACAATTACAAAGGGACAGCCTCAATTTAATAAAAAAAAGGTCTAATTTCAGCTTTTCTTGAAAAATTTAAATTTATGAAGCAAAATATTAGTCGACGCGAATTTTCCCAGTTTTCAAACTTGTCACAGGCAGAAAGCCTTGATGAGGATATTCAAACATACGTTCAACATTTATTTGCCCTGCATGATGACTTCAAAATCAGATTTGAAGATACTCTGACGATGGAAATACCGCCGTGGATCATAAATTCATTTGATGAAACGGAAGTCGAGAATGTGATATTACAAGAGGAGCTACTCGAGCTTAGCACTAATGAGGAGTTGTAGGTGAAATTTAAAACAGGGTATCAATCATTTTGGCTGCATCCAGAAATACCTTAAAAATATCCTGGGCTATAAAAATTTTGATAGCGTTTCCCGCGTCATATCTTGTCGAAAAAAGTTTTAGTGTCGTTACAAACCTTTTAACATAAAAAGGAGCAGATCGAATATCACGGAATGGGGAGATTTGCGGTTATTCCTAACAAAACAGAATCCAAATATTAATTATTGGTGTCGGTCAATCCCTCCCTTTAAAATTATGACTACTTTGTGATTGTCATTGTAGATGTTACGTTAAGTTATTAACTTTTAATTATATTACAACTGTTGTAATAATAATGAATAGTGTGATAATTACATATTTGAATAAATACAACACAAAAATATACTATTTTTTTTTTGCTTTTACCACTCCGATTGGGGAGTTTTCTAAATGAAATAAGTGAGAATTGATTGGTTCCTTGTGCTGTGAGTAGATTTCAAAAAAGTAAAGTTGATTGGATTCACTTTTTTAACTGGCCGACTTTACTTTTTTGACAACCACTCACAGCACAATAAATTAATTAATTAACCAATAATTCTCACTTTTTTCGAAAACTATTAATTCGTAGTTGGAACTCAGCCGCAACGCAAATTTCTATAGTAAGATCTAATCTTCACATTTTTGGTCGAGTTTTGGGAATATGGTAGAAATGTCTGCAGGGGAACCAGCTAAATTTTGAAAGTGGTCTATGAAAAAAATAGTCTAGGAACCTCTGGTTTATACACACAAGCGCGCTTATCGGTACACATAACTACTACAACCACAGCCAAACAGACTTCGTGAGATAGAATATCTATATCAGGGCAAACTTTAAGTTACAGAGCGGTAAAAAATTAATGAGTTCACTTAAGTTTAGTGAAAAGTGAAGCTAGTATAGTGAGGTAACACTCAGCACAGTAATAGTTTATAGCTGAAAACTATGGAGGAGAGGAGAATGGTCTTTGTGTTTGAAACAATGTCCGTCGAAATATATATACCTAGTCAGGTCATAAGTATTGTCACACAGTAAAAACTTTTCGTTTAGAATGCTGGCCACAAAAAAGTTTATTGAATTCGAATTTCGAATTGTTCATGAAAATAAAAATGTATAGAAAGAAGAATTTTACTCATTTTTTAATATGGAGTGGACGCTTAAAGAAGACCGTGTTGCAGTTATTGCGTTGCATCGTTGCAGTTACGCGCCAATTCAAATTTTTAACATACTGAAAAATTTGAATATAACCAAAAGATTCGTTTATCGTACCATCAAACGATACAATGAAGACTCTAGTGTAGATGACAGGTCAAGAAGTGGTCGCCCTCGGTCTGTTAGGACTCCAGCAGTGATAAAAGCTGTGAAGGCACGAATTCAAAGAAATCCCAAACGTAAGCAGAAACTGTTGGCCCTTCAGATGGGGTTAAGCAGAACCACGGTGAAAAGGGTGTTAAATGAAGACTTAGGGCTTCGGGCATATCGAAGAAAAACAGGACATCGTTTGAATGCTCGTCTAATGGACCTGAGACTGAAGAGATGCCGCGCTTTGTTGAAGCGGTACGCGGGAAAAAAATATCGGGAAATTCTTTTTTCGGATGAAAAAATGTTTACCGTAGAAGAGAGCTACAACAAACAAAATGATAAGGTGTACGCACACAGTAGTGAAGAAGCGAGCAACCGTATTCCGCGTGTCCAACGAGGTCATTTTCCATCCTCGCTCATGGTATGGTTGGGAGTTTCTTATTGGGGCTTAACAGAGGTACATTTTTGTGAGAAAGGTGTAAAAACGAATGCTGTTGTGTATCAAAATACAGTCCTGACGAACCTTGTGGAACCTGTTTCTCATACCATGTTCAATAACAGGCACTGGGTATTCCAACAAGATTCGGCGCCAGCTCATAGAGCGAAGAGCACACAAGACTGGCTGGCGGCGCGTGAAATCGACTTCACCCGGCACGAAGACTGGCCCTCCTCCAGTCCAGATTTGAATCCGTTAGATTACAAGATATGGCAACACTTGGAGGAAAAGGCGTGCTCAAAGCCTCATCCCAATTTGGAGTCACTCAAGACATCCTTGATTAAGGCAGCCGCCGATATTGACATGGACCTCGTTCGTGCTGCGATAGACGACTGGCCGCGCAGATTGAAGGCCTGTATTCAAAATCACGGAGGTTATTTTGAATAAACTTTAATGTCATAAGAATCTATGTTTTGTTAAGTTCATTTTGGTATATGAATGGTTACATAATGAATAAACTTGTTACAATTATTTTACATTAAACATGTGACAGAATTTATGACCTGACTAGGTATATATATATATATATATATATATATATATATATATATATATATATATATATATATATATATATATATATACATACACAGAGTGACTTTGACAAACCCGTCCAAATTTTTTTACGCACTCATTTTTGCAAAAAAAATTGTATGTCAAATTTTCACCATAAAATATTTCATATAGGATCATTAATTCAATCGTACAGAATAATCATATGGTGCAAACAGCGTACGTTAACCTGTTATTACCTATCTCTGTCACACCCGCGTAAATGAGTAGTGCGTATTCGCTCGCCCGGTTCAATGCCGCCGTCCTCGGCCTTTTACTAGGTCAGATGGAGAGGTCATTGACACTCTACCGCCGTATTATGTAAATTGCAAGTTCTTTGAATGACTTTGTGATGGTGATTACTCAACATTTTTGTACTATGTGATACAAAACTAAAATACATGTTTCTCATAACTTTTACTAAAGATTCTTCTGTGTGAATTTGGACGGGTTTGTCAAAGTCACCCTGTATATATATATATTAGCAAATTAAATTATGAAAGTCTGTGTTTATGTTTGGATCAATTAGTGTTTCCTTCCAAACTATCAACCACCTCTCGTAACAAAATTTGTTATTAATATTCAGTACTGTGTTGTTTATGTTGCCTTTGAGAATAGCTAACAGATAAATAGTTTAAAATTATAAAAATAAAAAGAGAACAAACAGAAATATCTACCTATAGTTATGTAGTTATTAACATTAGTTTTAACAATTAATTAATCATTTAATTTTAATTGTTATCAGAAACGTGTAAAAGAGTTCAACGCGTTCCAATTTTTTATTATCTAATGAAATTTAAATTATGTATTTGTATGTACTATTTAAGGATTTTTTTTAAATTTAGAATATAGTTTAAGTTACGCGATAGTAACATGGTTAACAAATAATAGGAATATATTAATAGATCTATGTTTTACGTATTTTAAGTGCTAGTTTATATTGATTTGTCAACTAATTTACAATAACATCATCTGACAAAAGATGAATATTAAAACTCTTAAACCTAATGAAACATGTTTTCATAACATACATTTACTATGTTTACATTGTATTTTCGCATATATTACCAAAAATACACTAATATAAATGGACTACAGAACGCAACGTTACGTGAAAGTGACGGACGAAGGTTCGAACAGTTTCGCTTTCTACGGAAATATGCGACTTGTTGAATTGTGCGCGCCAAACTTCTTCCATTAAATTACGCTTGAACACGACACAACATAACTGATCGATAGTAGCAATTTTTATTGTGATAATGTCATTACCTCGAATGTTTGCCTGCATTCGCGAAATCGCAACATTGAACGCCAGGACCCATTGTCATTTTCACCTATAGAGATCACTTAACATTGTCATATTGAGGTTGTAGGTTATCAATCTAGAGAGCTGAAAGATCAAAGAACACCAGAACTGGCTCACAAATTCGAGATAGGCTCATCCCAGAGCAAAGGGGAACACTTTCTTGACTTATATATTATTATACCCCAAGTTATGCGTGTCATAATATACAAGGATCATTGTGAGGCTGATTCCAAAACTTGCAGACCAGAGAATACTGAAAAATTATTTACGTATTTAAGATAAATATTTAGAAAGTAATAGCCCAGTACAAAAGAAAAACAATGTACTAATATATTATCTCGATAATGATTTTAGAAAAGTTTTAAGAGTTCTTCAAAATAGAAATTATTTCGTGTTTCGTAAAATATGCCTTAGATAAATCTCAAATACCATTATGCCTTGGAAAAAAATAGTATTTTTTTATTTCTCTATTTTAAAACTACTTGTTATTAATCACGAAAAAGATTCTGAAAATGATAACATTTCCTTTTATTACGTCATAGTGCTTTCAGTGTTTCAATCGTATAACATATTTTAAATTCAAATATTATAGCATAGCATATGTTTTATTTCGAAAAACGAAATAAACTAAAAATTAATTCCAAGATTAATTATGAATTAAAAAACTTGCTGGACAAGAACTCACACGGTCGAGTGGAAACTTGCAAAGGGATATTAAGAGGCCGGAAAATTAAATTTAATATCTAATTAATATTTAAGTATTTTAAATTAAAATGGGTGTAATGTTATCAGTCTATAATATCCCACAATTATGTTTGGACATGTTTTGATTACGGTGGGCAGTAGTGTAGTGGAAAGTATATCGGTAATTTTACTTGATTCCCTACCAACATTTCTTTATAGTTTATAATGTCCAATTAAAAAAAAATATGATGTACCAATTATTGAAAAAACTTAGTATGTCATGTTTAACATGAAAATATACTTAATTATTTCTTCCATGTTATATAAAATAGATAACATTATACCCTTAGAGTTCTCATTTAGCAAGAGAACAAAGCAATGAGTGATATGAATCAATTTACTTAAATCATTAATAGGGTCTATTGTATAACGGAAGAGATAGCAAAGCCTCCCGCAAAGTTACGAGAAAACAATGCTTTAGAAACTGGAGCGAATAGATGTGAAGCAAACAGTTTGTCCCACGAACACTTTCAACATTTTACGTTATTGCTGGCACAACGTAAAACAAATGTTGTAATTGGAACTGCGGCTTACCGCTACATTGAAATACATTTGTGGAATTTTATCACAAAATGGCAGATAGCAAAAATATTTATTTAAAACACGTTTAAAGCCATAATTACAAAAAAACGCTAAATTTATCATTATATAAGTGACAGATCCTGGTTTCATCCAAATCTTACTTTGGGGCCCGGTTTCCTCTGATGCGTTCCTTCACGAGGCGAATTAAGTGCGCGTAGATTGAATAGACATTTTAAGCACTAGTGCCTAAAATGTCTAGAAAAAGATAATCTATTATGGATGGAATATATCAGGTTCGATTTGATTACAAAAGGGGTTAGGGCCGTCTGACGAAGCTAAAAATAAAGCAGTAATAATTTAAAACATTCAACGGGAAAATATTTTAATATTTTGATTTTAATAACAATAAATTCATTATAATGCTGAATATTACTCGAATAAACATATTTGATAACAATTATTATTTAACTTAATATAATTACCTGTATAAACAATTCTACTGATGTCACTACTATTCTCAAAGTTTAAGGTAAAAGGAAGCATATAATAGAAACTTAAAAGTTAATTAAAATTAATAGATCTTTGTAGAAAATAAGACGCATGGCACTCTCGAGGCTTGTTTACGAGCCATCATCCTAACGTTAAATCTCGGTTGTAACCCAAACATCCGCTTTGGTGCCCGAGGTTCACTCTCTGACTTTTTCTTCTCCACTTCGCACTGTAATGAGTCTATTGGCGCGTATATCGCTTTACACGTCAAGTCAATACTTTTTGGGTCTACAACTCCAGCCGAGTCCCGGCTGAGAATAGACATTTTTTCTTTACGTAAGTAGCCGGTTGCCGTAAAATGTGGCCATACGAGCAATAATAATTAATAGAAAAATAAATATTACTTGAAAATAAGACGAATGTTACACACGAGGACACTGACTAAATAAAGTATTATAGCATAAATATGAAACATTCAAAAGGTAACATCAATTTTGAATCCAAATGAATAATTCTTGGAAATAGTGGTTTGGCATTGTCTTAATTACTCTATAGGCATACAGCTGGATTTTTTCCCATTGCAGCTGCGCATATGAAATCACCCGAAATCCTCAAGGTCAGGCAGTAACTTGTTATTGTACTTTGCAACATGCCGATATATACCACTAGATCCAACAACCCTAGCTAGGTAGTAGGGCTCCCAGCTCGTCTGGATGGCAACTCAGATTTCTAAATATGACGCCATAATAACTGTTGTGTTCCAGCATAAGAGACCAGGTTCCAGCAATCTTATGCGAACGGCAGCGTGTAAGCAGAGCCCTTGGCGTCGCAAACATCCATAGGCTACATGACTGACTATGGCATAGTGGGTCATGAGCCTGTCTGCTGCCCACAGCAATAAAAAAAATGTCTTCCTATCATTATAAGCGTTTCTTCTCAATTGAAGCCGAAGCTTCCACTCAAGGGTCCAAGGTACGGTCTTAAATATTATCAGGTGGCAAAACTTCTACGTGCCTTTTTGCGATGTTTCACCTAGTAGATGATGATAGATTTTCTTTATCCTTCACCTTCTATCCAAAAGGCACAAAAATTATGTAACAATATGTGCTTAATTATAACTTTTTTACACACGCGGTTGCCGTCTGATCCCCCCATTCATGTAAGGAAACACGAATAGCGCACATCCTTCTGCTGATTAGCCGCAGTTATTAGCATGTCTTTTTTATAATAATCCCATTAATCACGTTTAGGACTCCTTGGGGAAATAAGACAGACTTATTTTTCTTTCTATCCACCTGTCACGCGATAAAAACGTGTTCGATGTGCTGAATGTTGAGATGTTATTAAATATTTGCATAATTTCTATAAACATAAATATATTTTGCAAAAACATCGTTAATTATCGATCGGGGTTATAGATATAAACTATGTCAACAACCTGTTCAATTCCTAATAAGATTTTTTCGGATCAACTTTTAATATTGTGGGCGAACGCCTCCAGCTTGAATCACCAATAGCCTGGCTTATGATCAAATTTTATGTAATAGAACTATTTGTTACAAGAAAAATAAACGGCTATATTATATAATAAACCAAATATTATTTGTAAAATATGGAAAGGCTCAACACTAAATACAATCATAAAGATCGGTTAAATAATAAGTAAATTTTAAGTAGGTAGTTTGCTATATAATTGTAATTTTGAGGGCTAGCTTTATTGTAAGTCAGACGGATGACGAAAGAAGCAAACCACAAATTAATACTAAATATTCGAGTGATAGGTATCGAATTGAAGAGAACCGCATTGCTATTGAGTTCATATTGCAAACAAAATCAATGCTTTTAGCCTTGAACGTCACAAGTCTGATGTAAACGACACGCGAATTCAAGTAAAGTTTACATTCTATATCATCTTTAAAAATAGCCAAACCAAAATCGTCGCTGCCTACTAGTTTTCAAAAGCCATTCAGATTCCCGAACACCGGTGTGAACAGTCGTAACTTGATTATAAATTAAAAAATAACTAACAAAGTTAAATAAGTTGTTAGCGATTTGTTGTTAGTAAACGAAAATAATGTACAAGCGTGGAAATAATATTACCAAGCTCTCAGCATCCTGGCTCATCTTTTTCTACGCATGGTTCCCGTGAAGAACCCGCGCTCTGGCGGCGTTGAGGCTAAATACCAGGTAAACCAATTCACTGCACCATCGCACGTCACCATAACAACACGCCACATTCCATCACTGCATCCGCGTCCAACATATGATCACTCCGGCTGGTTTTTCTGACGTCATACGCTTTCTCACAATTTCACAAGGTTTTATCGCTCGTATGAGGACCTCGTAATCGTCTAATAAGCATACACCCTCCACTTCATATACTGGTTGTTTTCGCTAATTCGCACCGTAGGAATACTGTTTGCGTGTGGAAATGGTACAGTGTGACGCAGGTAACGACTTTCGCGCACGAACTGAGTGAAGCACGTCCGTGTCGTGGCAGCGCTCCACCGCCACCGCACGCGCACACGTAACGGCACAGAGGCCCCGCGCGTCGCCGCACCTGTGCCTCATGCGCCTGCTACACCTCCCGGCCGGTCCCGGCCCTGTCTCACACACATTTATTTGCCTGATTTGCCTCTTGCCATCGCCGTTGCCTAGCCACATATTCGCTCGCTCATTCAACAACACATATATTTGTTATCATTCTGTTTGGAAAATAAAATCAATACTTAATATAATGAGTACATTCTTTAAATGATAATAGGTAATTTGTGCAATCAATAGATTAACAGGTAATATAGCAACTCTTTCATTAATAATAATTAACGATCAATATCAGCAATCGCATTTTATACAAAATATGTTCACTCTAGTCTAGTGGCACGTACGTATTTTACATATTCATAAAGCGACAATTCTGTTAGGCTAGTTCTTAATAGCAATCGTATAGCAATTACCAATAGTTGATCCTACGACCCCCAACATATGGCTTAGAATCAGAGATGTTATGGAGCTCCGTAACCGTAACCGAAACTATCGGATATCCGAAATGAAATTATATCCGTATCCGTTTCAGAAGTTTCGGATAGTTTCGTATAAGGGCGGAGTCTAAATAAAACTACATGTTTCGATATATTTGTGTCATTTTGTGTTTATATTTTACTTCAATCTAATATCCGTAACCGAAACTATCCGAAAATAACGGATAATCCGAAATAATTGCATATCCGAAACCGATATAATTTTATTCCTATATCCATATCCGTATCCAGATCCGAAATATCATATCCATAACATCCCTGCTTAGAATGACATAACTATTTCGGCTTCCCCTCGAAGTCCGGCGTAGTATACTGATAGTTCAGTTTCCTTGGAATATAAATAAGATCACAATACGTAGAGCTTAACTAGCACTTAGCTTAACGAGCTTTTCACAGTGACTATAAGCAACAACGTATTTGGGACAACAAAATAAGAGTTTCGGTTGCCGCCGAGACAAAACGCTGCTGCATGAAATATATACAAACATCCATTAATTTAATATTGTCTGCTCGGTTAAAGATATTAGATTAGATATTAAATTTCTTAAGTGATTGCTAAGTAAATTATCCCTTTATAATTTTTTAAGTAACATAATCAAATTTATTTATAACTATACTACGGACGCGGAGCAGGGAGAATTTCCTACAATGACCTGTTATTACCTGTCTCTGTCACTCCCGCGTAAATATAATGAGTTCTTGCTCGCACAGAACAATGACCGCCGTCCTCGGGGATTGTAAACAATTGTAAAGCAATTTTGAACACCGACTTTAGAGTGGAATAAATGTTATAATAACTGGTTTGAGCGAATGGAAAAGTGTATTATAGCTACGTGGTGAATACTTTGAAAAACAATAAAAAGTACTATAAGGTTTTAGTTGTGTTTATTTCTTCAAACAACAAAACTTAAAAGGCATGCCTCGTAGTAATTGTAACTCGGTTTTTATACTTGTTACAATATAATATCTAAATAAATAATTTATTATAATAACAATAATTTATTTAATAATTTAGTAAATTTTTTTCTCTTCCCAACATTTTATGTAAACCGCACTTAATACAAAAATGTTTGTGACCACTGTCAGTAGGTAAAGAGGTCATTGTACGAAATTTTTCCTGCTCCGCGTCCGTAGTATAGCTGTTCCCGCGACTCCGTCCGCGTGGAATAGTGACTTTGGGCAGCATTTTTTGGATAAATCTTATGATTTCGTGGATTACAAACCCTATAAACCCTAAAATATAAATAAATGAAATATGCAAACAGTGTTATCGAATGCAACTGTTACACCATGCGCCTCCGGAATACGTGCGTTCGAACTTACAAAGTCCAGCCTAAGCCTATGTAAATCCTATTTCATATGATAGATGATATTAAAACCTACAAAGTCCAGCCTAAGCTGAACCCTATTTCATATGATTGATCATATAAATCTGAGGTCAACTTAAATTGGATAGTAAAATTTCGAAACATTTTTAAATCTATTTTTTTTTTTTTCTAAAATAAAAATAGCCTAAGTTACTTCTTGTTACATCAGCTATCTGCCAGTGAAAGTCCCGTCAAAATCGGTGCAGTCATTTCAGAGATTAGCCGGAACAAACAGACAGACAGACAAAAATTGTAAAAAATGTTATTTTGGTATATGTATAGTGTATACGTCCGAATGCACTTAGTAAAAAGCGGTTATTTTAATATTACAAACAGACCCTCGAATTTTATTTATTTGTATTTTATTTCACATACTTCTATGAAAAATCTATATAAATAACACGAACACCCAACACTGATATGAACTCGAAATCTTATGTACCTAAAGGGCATCTATTCAAGTCATAATAGTACATACCTATCTGCAATAATCCCGTCAACTTGGCCCTTGAGCTATTAGAATAGTGGTGGGAAACCTTGTAATCTGAAATAGCTAACCTTTAATACACAATTGAAACTATATTATTTATTCAAAGAGCCATTTTTAAACATATGCTTTGCTTTAGTAGAAGACATTATTACAGAAATAATTATAGATAATTAGTAATATATTACGGAAGAGCCGTAGCCAAGGAGTCAAACAGCCGCATGCTGCTCGCGAGCCACGGGTTACCGACCATAGCATTAGACCATTCCTGTTCTTTTAATTATTAATGCATTGGTAAGGTACCAAATCAGGATCTAAAATTATAATTAATAGCTAAATATATTTAAAATATGCGACAAAATATCTTTTCATAAATAAAGACCTAATATTACTACGCTAAACTTTATAGTAAATATCATATACTAAAAGACACCAGGCTTTTAATCAACTTAAAATGTAGTTAAAAAAAACTAAAAAACACACTTTTATAAGTCAAACTAAAAGGTAAAAAATAATTTTTTCAATAAATTTAAATTAAGGATAGTGGGTGGGATTAACAAAAAAATTAATTTTATTGTAGAAAAGCGTGGGGTGCTTTTTATGATATTTTCAAAATAAAAATTGACAACTAGCACCCCACACTTTTCTACAATATAATAATTATTTTTTTGTTAATCCCACTATCCTTAATTTAAATTTATTGAAAAAAATATTTTTTACCTTTTAGTTTGATTTCTTATAAAAGCGTGTTTTTTAGTTTTTTTAACTATAATTTATTTTTAACTTTTTAGTTTCATTAACTATAAAATAAAAGCGTGATATTATAATTTATTTGTAGTCAATTCAATATCCAGTAGGTAAATATTTTTTATAAATATAACGCCATCTTCTGGCTACGTTATTATTAATTTAACGCCATCTTCTGGCAATGTTATTAATTACGCTCCAGATGGCGTTTCGGTAGAATTTTGATTTAATTGTTCAAAGTACGTAAAAATCGAGTCCAATTTCGAAAAATTCCATTACATATCGGTCAAGTTAATATAAAACATATATAAAAGAATAAAAAAGAACAAAAATCCACCGTTACGCGATTTTTCTAGACGGTCACCCATCCAAGTACTGACCGCGCCTGATGCTCCTTCACTTTGGTAATTGGACGAGAACCGAAAATTCATACTTTCATACACACAATAATCACATTATTGCATTGTCATCGGCCCTCGATTTATCTACAAAGTTTGAACGAAATCTGGCCGTTTAAAGTGGGTAAAAATCGCCCCCAAAGGAGTCGGTTACAAACATACATACAAACATAGGAAGCTAATTTAAAGCGTGTAAAATCTCATATTACAGATAACTTTCAAACAAATAAACAAAATTTGTTTGGCATGTTTACACCTATGATTTTCCTAGTATTTCTCAGTAATCAATTTTATTGTGATTATTCTTTATGACTTCTTTTTGAAGTGTAAGTAGATGCGGAGCCAGCCCAAAATATGTCATAAACTTGACAACAAACGTTAATCCCGGTAGCATCGTTAGCTTTCACTTCTTCAAAACAAAGATATTTTCTACTGCGGCAGATAACAAAGAATGATACAATTAGAGAAAGGACTTGAATATAATTTTAAAATTATTACCAAAATCAAACTAAATATTATTAAAATATTTTATAAAAAAAATTATCGACCATGTAATATGTACTTAAATAGAGTCTAAAAAATTCACATATTTTTGCCATTGCAAAGAAAAACTTTAAAAAAAATATAGGGTTACTTTCACTCTGGAGCTCGAGTTTCACTATTTGTTATATTATTACTTATTAATATTTAGTTTCACTATTTGTTATATTATTAATAAAGGAAATACTGCACCGTTTCATATCTGTGTCCTTTCTTAGACGCCTCCTTTTCTTAAACCGACATAGACAAATATCCTAGAGATAACTTCAAGTTTATTTCTATATGTATATTTTCAAATATACCTAGTCAGGTCATAAGTATTGTCACACAGTAAAAACTTTTCTTTTAGAATGCTGGCCACAAAAAAGTTTATTGAATTCGAATTTCGAATTGTTCATGAAAATAAAAATGTATAACTTTTAGAATTTTACTCATTTTTAAATATGGAGTGGACGCTTAAAGAAGACCATGTTGCAGTTATTGCGTTGCATCGTTACAGTTACGCGCCAATTCAAATTTTTAACATACTGAAAAATTTGAATATAACCAAAAGATTCGTTTATCGTACCATCAAACGATACAATGAAGACTCTAGTGTAGATGACAGGTCAAGAAGTGGTCGCCCTCGGTCTGTTAGGACTCCAGCAGTGATAAAAGCTGTGAAGGCACGAATTCAAAGAAATCCCAAACGTAAGCAGAAACTGTTGGCCCTTCAGATGGGGTTAAGCAGAACCACGGTGAAAAGGGTGTTAAATGAAGACTTAGGGCTTCGGGCATATCGAAGAAAAACAGGACATCGTTTGAATGCTCGTCTAATGGACCTGAGACTGAAGAGATGCCGCGCTTTGTTGAAGCGGTACGCGGGAAAAAAATATCGGGAAATTCTTTTTTCGGATGAAAAAATGTTTACCGTAGAAGAGAGCTACAACAAACAAAATGATAAGGTGTACGCACACAGTAGTGAAGAAGCGAGCAACCGTATTCCGCGTGTCCAACGAGGTCATTTTCCATCCTCGCTCATGGTATGGTTGGGAGTTTCTTATTGGGGCTTAACAGAGGTACATTTTTGTGAGAAAGGTGTAAAAACGAATGCTGTTGTGTATCAAAATACAGTCCTGACGAACCTTGTGGAACCTGTTTTTCATACCATGTTCAATAACAGGCACTGGGTATTCCAACAAGATTCGGCGCCAGCTCATAGAGCGAAGAGCACACAAGACTGGCTGGCGGCGCGTGAAATCGACTTCATCCGGCACGAAGACTGGCCCTCCTCCAGTCCAGATTTGAATCCGTTAGATTACAAGATATGGCAACACTTGGAGGAAAAGGCGTGCTCAAAGCCTCATCCCAATTTGGAGTCACTCAAGACATCCTTGATTAAGGCAGCCGCCGATATTGACATGGACCTCGTTCGTGTTGCGATAGACGACTGGCCGCGCAGATTGACGGCTTGTATTCAAAATCACGGAGGTCATTTTGAATAAACTTTAATGTCATAAGAATCTATGTTTTGTTAAGTTCATTTTGGTATATGAATGGTTACATAATTAATAAACTTGTTACAATTATTTTACATTAAACATGTGACAGAATTTATGACCTGACTAGGTATAATGCTCCCTTTCATACATAGTTTCATAGTTCTCTTAAAAATTTTACCGATCGATTCCGTTATTATATTCTGTGGTTGGCATTAAGCCCCTTATAACCAAACCATCATGTTTCCCAATTGCCAAGCAGCAAGCAAGCAAACAAATGACTTGACTAGATAAGGTTATTTTTTAGTTTTAGTATTATTTAATTATTGATTGATGGAATTTGTGTTTAATTAATATATTAAATTCTAAATTAAATTAACTGACTCTGTAACATTAATTTTTAATTTATATAATATAAACGTCGAAATGTCGTGTCATTCTAACACTGAGGAAAAATTGGACTCGCATGAACAAAAAAACTCAAAAAATGACCCTGAGGTTGAAGCCGGTCCTCCGTCTAAAAAAGTTGAACACAGTAGTATAGTGGCTGCACACTACAACCACTTAGAGGAGAAAGGATTAAAGGAGCGTTTCAATTCGCCAATTTTCTACCTCAGAAATTTCAACAACTGGGTAAAAAGTGTTCTAATACAGGAACATACGGATAAAATTCGTGATAAAGATTATGGCAGACCTTTGAGGGTTCTGGATATATGTTGTGGTAAGGGAGGGGATCTTAGTAAATGGCAAAAGGCAAGAGTGGAACAAGTCATATTTGCAGATATAGCTGAAGTATCTATTGAGCAATGTCAAAGTCGTTATGAGGACCTGCGTAGACGTTGTGGACGGCTGTTTACAGCTGAGTTTATTGCAGCAGATTGTACAAAAGAGCCTCTCCGAGATAAATATAGGGATCCCTCGATTAGTTTTGATCTTGTAAGCTGTCAGTTTGGCTTACATTACAGTTTCGAAAGCTTGGCCCAAGCAAGAAGAATGCTATCTAACATAACAGAATGTTTGAAACCCAACGGGTATTTTTTTGGAACTATTCCGGATGCAAATGAAATTGTTTCTAGGGGTAGGAAATCACCTGATGGTACCTTTGGGAACAGAATTTATAAAATACAACTTCTTTTTGATACAGATAAGGGTTATCCTCTGTTTGGTGCTAAGTATGATTTTCATTTAGAAGGAGTAGTAGACTGCCCTGAGTTTTTAGTTAATTTTGAACTATTTGTTAAGCTGGCTTCAGAGTATGGCCTTGAGTTAGTGTACAGAGCCAGGTTTGCAGATTTCTATAATGAATATTCAGAAAAATATAAACAGCTTCTTCAGAGAATTATGTGTTTTGAGAGCTACCCAGCACCGCCTGGAAAAAAACTGATGGGTAATGATGAAGAATATCAGCATGCCAAGATCTATTTGGATGGCAAAGAAAACAAGTCTGAAAGTAACTGTATAGGCACAATGAGCACATGTGAATGGGAGGTGGCCAGTAAGTATTAATTTCCTAGTCATAATTTTGCTGCTATGTTAATTATAAGAAATTATCATCAGTCAAAATGAATAGGAGTTTAAGGGGGCATTAAAGTATTATGTAACACAATTTTTGACCCTAGTCTCCAGGTG